>CM077913.1:70395877-71679165 GCA_039766575.1 Serrognathus titanus
AAATTATAAATGTGGGGCTATGCAAAAATATGCATTTAGTATGTATGTCGTCGCGCATTCTAGAGGCATTTAACCAATAAACCGATTTCGTATGTGAATGAGTAATAATCCATTCATTCTCATTTAAAGTCCATCCTAAAAATATGCGATTTTGCTTTGCCTTCGATTTTCTCTAAATTTATTCATTACAGAGAAAAATTTACAAAGAAACTTTTCTTTCTTTTCCCGTCATCCACCCGCATACCAAGTTTGATGTATCTTTAATGAAACACCCAGTATATAAATAGCATAGATAGTTAAAAGACCTAACTACATATTTTGAAAATAATTCGTACAGCTCTGTTTTGTCTAATAAATACATCTTTTACATTAGAACTGCCTCCCCAAAGTATGATCCCATACTGTAGGTGGGAATAGAAATTTGCGTAATATACAGTTTTTAGAATTTCCGTACTAGTACATTGACTAAGATTGCGAAGGCCAAAACACACTGAGCTTAACCTTTTGAATAATTTATCCAAGTGAACTTTCCATGTTAATAGTTCATCAAGCCATAAACCTAGATATTGGACACAATTATCGAAGGAGTACTTTTTATCGTTCAGGAATATAGACGTTGGTGTTTCACAGTGAACCATGCTTTGAAATTGAGTACACCTGCTTTTATTTTCATTTAAAACTAAATTGTTATTAAAAAACCACTTGTCAGCATCTTTTAAGCAGCAATGTCCATAATCAGTAAGATTTAAAAAAATATCACTTTTGACCAATATACAAGTGTCATCGGTATAATTTAATGTCTTACAGAATAGATTTTTAATTGATGATGAAATCGTTCATAAAAAGAACATAAAGTAGTGGTCCTAAAACACTCTCTTGAGGCACTCCACAGGCAATTTCCATCAAAGCAGATTCATTTGATTTCGTAGCCTGATTAAGAACAACCTTTTGGTATCTCCTAGATAGATAAGACTTAATCCAATCCATCCCAAGACTAATTTAGAATATAAAATATGGTGGTCCAATGTATCGAACGCTTTAGTTAAATCTAAGAATAATCCACAGGTCAAATCTCTATCTTCACAGTTATTTAGGATGTTGGTAGTGAAGTCGAATTAAGGTTATCAGGTAAAATCTGTAGGCCTATTAAATTATTTCCTATCACTCCAAATCACACGTTAACACTAAATTTAGTTTGAAAACTTCCGCCCAATAGTGTGAATTATGGAGATTTGCGATGCCCTCTCTATCAAATTGGATTCGTCTGTTCATAAAATTCTGAATAAAAACGTTGCATCATTCATAGTCGCATGCAAAATTCAAGTTTACGTGCAGGATCGTCCTCCTCTAGCCCTTGAACTTTTGTATAGTGGTAAGGATGCAGACCTGTTTGGTATAGAACTGACCAAACTTTCCACTGAGATACAACTAATTAGCAACTGGTACTGGTTGTTGGATCTTCATCGAATCTTTCCAGGATTGCCTCTTCCATATTAGGATTCTGGCGATGGACTCCAATTCCCGTGTGAATTTTTTTAACGCTCCCAGTTTCAGACATGCGTTGGTAGGTTGTACCAAATACAGATACGTGAGATACGCGCCTGTCTGGAAAGCGTCGTACATATTCCCGCTGGGCCACAGCTGCGTTTCCATCACAAAAACCATATAAGAACAAAATATCAGCATACTGAGCGTTTGTGAAAGTTGCCATATTAAGAAGATATTTCACGTGAAATAATAATGACAACAATAACAGCAAAAACTCAACAACTAGCAACAACTCAAAACTATATCAAAATCTCAACAACAATAGAAAAAACTGGATAACAAGAATAAGAACTTAACAATATTAACAAAAATTAACAACAAAAAAGGGACCAGACAGATTAATTAAAGAGAATTCAGAAATTTACAATCAATGACTGCAGTCTCTGACATCGACAATTAAGCTTTTGTTTATATTGTGAATAGCGTTAATACATATCTGACCAAGCCCTACTTGATAATCGAATCGGTTATTTGAGAAATCGCATGTCAGTTTTTGGTTAGAAATAAGTTTAATACAAAAATCATTTAATATGGCCATCACCTTCCAATTAATTCTCTTTGGCCCTGATGAATCGGCTTCAGTTGAAAAACGAAAATTCAAACTTTGAGCATACACTGGAACAATTTTCTTTAATTTCCAATTTTGTGAAAACTTTTTATGGGATTTTTCAATTGACGCTTACGGAAAACTAATACTTAACACAAGCTATTATCCTTTTAAATTGAAAACAATGAATATTCTACCCAGCACTTTATAATAATCATTGCACGTTGTATACAAATTTTTACTAAAACTTTATACCTCACTCGAAAGGCAATAAAAAGGTTTTTTGAATAATTTGCAAGCTGATTGTATTAACAAATTTTGGAAAAAAAATCAGAATGAATGTTCAAGTAGATTGGATTTTTTTTTATAGAGAAGTGACTTTTCAGGCTTTGTATTTCAAACTTATTAAAGTTTTTAACTTAATGTTTGTTACGTAGTGTGTACTATTATTTAGTCTAATTAGGAAAACATAAATATTAAGAAAAACTTGTATACTCTCTGAGTAATTCTAGATAAATGGTAGTAGGGAGCGTAATTCTAAGAAAAACACAAAAATTAAAATATCTCAGAAACTATTACACTTTGTATAATGCATATTATGCTCAAATCAATTGCAAATGAGCTCTCCTAACTCTCCTTCAGAGGAATACGTCGACTTACCAGTCACCCTGTATATATATATATATATGTATTTTATTAATTTTCTTAGGGATATTTCAAAATATTTAAGGCAGGGAATTTAATGCTTACGACAGTTCTTTATTTGGTATAATAAGAACATTTTTCTCTTATTATGTAACAATCCCGAATTATGACGCCAAGGACGATTCTTTTTATGAGTCATTAAAACTAATTATCAAAAGTTTTTGTTTTATTTGATTTCGAATTAAGTGTATCAAAAGGTACCTTAAAACGTAAATAATCACGAGGGAAAATTTAGAAGTGCTTCGAAAAAATTGAGAGTAAGTCCGTCGCAGCCGCAACGACTTTTCCTAAAATTACCAATTAAGTAATTTTCTTGACAAGTTTAGGGAAACTCGAGGGGCTGGTAGGTTTTGCAAGTAAAAGTTGACGTCTTCTGCAAACCGTCGATGATATCATCCCTCGAGTTCCACGACCCCTTCAACTTGTCACCGCACGCAATTAAGGAAACTAATCTCGTTTACAATAGAGTAAGTATCAATAACGTTTTATTGACAGCCGTCCCAATAAAATGTGTTACTCATTCGGTCGCAGACGTGACGTCCCCGTTGATGACACCACTTATCTGATTGCTTTGTAATCGCGATCAAGATAAAAGCGAGCACGTTTTATGTGACCTCCCTGTCTGGGTCCGCAGCTTTTAATGCCGGCTCAATTTTATCGATTCATAATTAACGAATGAATTAGACGTAATTACCTTGAGTGCCATTTTTAATATGTTGCGTTGGTCCTTTCTCTGCTGCTTTCAGAGGAAAAAAAAAAACCCTAGACGTTGGGTTTCTTTGTTCTGAAACAAAAGAAAAATTTCGTTTTAGTGAAATCGATTGACCAAAACCGCTGGAGCCAACCACCCATATAATAAATATAAATTATTTTTTTAATTGCTTTCGTTAATTTCTTTCTATTAATAGTCAGAGGCACAACAAATGAGTTTATGTGAGCAAGTACAGTTAAGCAAGTCTGAGCGTTCTACTTAAGACATCCAAGACTGTACGTTAAAGAAAAAACTACTGAAATAATAAGAGCGAAAAGAAAAATTCTAATTTTAAAACCCAGCAATAAATTTTGGGTAACATCACAATTTGATGAAATTTTTGAACTTCTGAAAATAAACCAAAATCGGACAGTTTTGAAGAAAGCAAAAGAGCAACAGATGGCAATGAAAACTAAAAGGCGTAATACGAAACTTGATTTGATAAGAACAAACAAAAAGAGAACTCGAACAAGCCACAAGAAAATACAAATTAAAAGAACAGCAGACAAAAGAAGATCGCTTACTTTCATCCAAAGGAGAAAGAAATCGAAAATCAAAGCGAACGTGAAAGATACAAAAAAAAAATCGACAAAATGCACAAAGGAAAAGCGAAGTACGCAAAACAAGTTGAACAAAAATAAAAAAAAATCGATAAGAAGAAACAAAAAAAACAAACAAAAAAAAAACAAACAAAAAACAAATTCCGATAAACCGAAAACAAAAGAAAGTTTGATGCTTTCTTACAACAAAAAGTGACTGAAAATCAAATGACCAATAGAAAACAAAAGACAAGCGTGAATTGAAAGCAAAAGAAAACTGAAAACGAGAAATAAGTTGAAAAAAATGTAAAAAAAATCGAATGAGAAGCAAATAAAAGATAAATATAAATTTAAAAAATCTGCAAAAATAAACAAAAGAAAACCTAAATACGAAAAATAACTTGGACCGACAGAAAACAAAAGACAGAAGAAAATTAAAAGAAAATCTGTAAATTGACAAAAGAAAATTGAAATGCGAAAATTAAGTTGAACAAAGAATAAAAAATGCCATTGAATCTCAAAAGACCAATGACATATATCTACATCCCCGTATAAGGCATTATACCGAGTGATTTTTAAAATTTTTTTATCAACTCTTGCCATAAAACCTGTACGACATGTTTTAGCTTAAGTGAAAAGTACGTCATTGCCCTCCTTGATGCTGTTTTACAGTAAAGCTAAGACTTGCCGTCCAAATTCCGTGGCAAGTGTTGATAAAATATTAAAAAAATCATTCGGTATAAAATTGATTGACTGATTGGAAACAAAAGACAAATGTATGTAAAACGAACAAAAAAAAAAAAACTAAAATACGTAAAGTAAGTTGAACAAAAAATAAAAAATTCGATTGAAACTCAAAAGACCAACAGAAAACAAAAGACAAATGTAGATAAAAAGGAATCTACAATGATTAAGTAAAGAAAACTGCAGTACAAAAAAAAAAATAAGCAGAAAAAAAATTTTTTTAAAGAAATCAATGAAAAGAAACAAAAAAGAAAACTGAACCAAATCATAATTCAGACGAACTGAAAACAAAAGAAGATCTACAGTTTTCACCCAGTGAAGAATGATTGATAGTCAAGAGATCAATAGAAAACAAAAGACAAATGCAAATTTTAAAAATCTGCGAAGACAAACAAGAAAGAACTGAAATACGGAAAATAAGTTAAACAAGAAATTAAAAATTCAATAAGAAAAAACAAAAGAAAATCTCAACCAAATTGTAAGAAAATATGTCAGATGTGCCAAAAAACTAAAGATCTGCAGTTTTTATTCAACAAAGAGTGACCAATACAAAACAAAAGTCTAACGTAAATTAAAAAAAAATTAAAAAAAAATTAAATACGAAAAATAAGTTGAATAATTTTTTTATTAATCAATAGACAAAAGACAAATACATATAAATCAAAATTGTAAAAAAGAAAACAAAAGAAAACTGAAGTGCGAAAAATAAATTGAACAAAAAACAAATGAAGATCGAAGAACCAAAAACTTATTTTTTTTTTCAAAATGAAGAAAAAATTTAACGATTTTGTTAAAGAAAGTATAATAAAAACAAATGTTTTTTGATAAATTAAAAAAAAAGTGCTTGTTGTGGTTAATTGCTCTATTCAATAAGTTTTAAAAATAAATTAAAATCAGACAATTTTGTAAAAGAAAGTATAATAACAATATAATATTAAAAAAAAATAAAATAAACACAAAAAAATTATTTTTAAACATTAAAAGCTATTAAAAAATTATTAGACAGCGAAGATAACGAAAACCGATTCTTTTAAAAATATTAAAAAAATTAATTAACGATTCTTTTTAATGAAATGTTTTTGAAGAAAATAAAAAAAAAGAAGAATTTTCGTTGAAAAGCAAAGATTAGCGAAAACTTTTTTTTTAATAAAAGAGATAAAATAAATAAAAAATGGACAATTTCATCAAATTAAAACATAATTAAAGACGAATGTTTTAGAAAATTGAAACAAAAGAACAATGTCGGTATTCATTTTGAATATAATTTCCAAATTGTTGTTTTATTAACGATCAACACTAGAACGTTTTGCATTCCTTTTTAAATTCTAAATAAATACATAAGTGGGGGCTCACAAGTTGATCAACAAATCACGTCAGGATGACAGATGGATAGAAACGTTAAAATGACAAACATCAAAATGACAGACGCCAAAACGTCACGATGACAAATATCAAAATGACAGCCGCCAAAACGTCACAATAACAAATGTCAAAATGACAGACGTCAAAAATTAATTGGATGATTTTGTGAAATAAAACATAAAGTAAAGGCAAATGTTTTTGAAAACAGAAACAAAAGAACAATATCGGTACTTGTCTGTTTCGGTTATAGTTTTCTAATTGTTGCTTTCTTTAACGTCCAATTCCAGAATTTCCAAATTTTGCAATTTTTTAAAATTTTAAATAAATACGTAAATATTTGTTTTGTGGAGGCTCACACCTTGATCAACAAATCACGTAACGATGACAGATGGCAAGAAACGTCAAGATGATAAACATCAAATTGACAATCATTAAGAACAGTCACGAAGACAAATGTCAACATGACAGACGCCAAAAATTAATTGAACGGTTTTTGTAAAAGAAAACAAATGAAAGACAAAAGTTTTTGAAAATAGAAAGAAATGAACAATGTCGGTACTCGTTTGTTTTGATTATAATTTCCAAATTGTTTTTTTTATCGTTCAATTAATATTCAATTCTAGAACGTCAAAACTTTGCATTTCTAAATTCATAAACATAAATATTTGTTTTTCGGGGGCACATACATTGATCAACAAATCACGTTACTTTGACAATGGCAAGACACGTCAAGATGACAGGCTTCAAGAAACGTCAAGATGACAGGCTTCAAGAAACGTCAAGATGACAAACGTCATAATGACAGACATAAAACATAAATTAAAGACAAATGCATTTGAAAATAGAGACAAAGAACAATGGCAGTACAAGTTTGTTTCGGTTATAATTTCCAAATGGTTGTTTTTTTTTTTTAATCCAATTAACGTTAAATTCTAGAACTTCCAACTTTTGTATTTTTTAAATTCTAAATAAAAACATAAATATTTGCTTTTCGGGGCTCACACGTTGATCAACAAATCGCGTCACGATGACAGATAACAAGAAACGTCAAGATGACAATGCCAAAATGACAGACATATCAAGAAACGTCATGATGACAAACGTCAAAACGAAAGACGTCAAAAATTAGTTGGACGATTTTGTGAAATAAAACATAAATGAAAGACAAAAGTTTTTGAAAATAGAAACAAAAGAACAACGTCGATATTCGCTTGTTTTGTTATAATTTCCAAATCGTTGCTTTTTCTAACGTCCAATTAAGTTTAAGTCCTAGAACGTTCAAATTTTGCAATTTTTTAAAAGTCTAAATACATACATAAATATTTGTTTTATGAAGGCTAACACCTTGATCAACAAATCACGTCACGATGACAGATGGCAAGAAGCGTTAAGATGACAAACGTCAAAACGACAGACACCAAGAAAAGTCATGACGACAAATGTGAAAATGACAGACGCCAAAAATTAACTGAACGATTTTTGTAAAAAAAAAAATGTTCCAAAAAATGACAGACGCAAAAAATAATTGAACGATTTTTGTAAAAAAAAAACAATCGGTACTCTATTGTTTCGGTTATAATTAACGTTCAATTCTAGAACGTCCAAATTGTGCAATTCGAAAATTATTTGAATTATTGAATTTTGTGAAATAAAATACAAATTAAAAACAAAGAATGTTTAAATTAGAAACAAAAGAACAATCGGCACTCGATTGTTTCCGTTATAATTGACGTTAAATTTTAGAACGTCCAAATTTTGCAATTTTTTTTCTTAATTCCAAATAAATACATAAGTATCTGTTTTGTAGGGGCTCACACTTCGATCAACAAATCACGTTACGTTGACGGATGGGTCATGTTGACAGATGGTAAGAAAGTCAAGATGACAAACGTCAAAATGACGGACATCAAGAAACGTCACAACGACGACAGTCAAAACGACAGACATCAAGAAACGTCAAGCAATGTCACACTGACGTTAACAATGTAAAGATGACAACCGTCAAGATAAACAAAACTGAGACGAGTTAAATCGTTTCCGATTGGCCAACAAGTAGGATCGGAACCTCTGACAAATAGGAGGTAACTCAGCTCATCGTTGATTCGAGCATGCTTGCAGACCAATAAAACAGAGTTACCTAATCCCCGCCACGAAGATATAGTATAAAAGGAAAAACGCGAACCGTTCCAACCAGTGCAGCTTGCGCAGAATTGTCGAGCAACACTCAAACCACCTCTTGTGCAGAATTGTCGAGCGAACATCCACACCACCGTTTGTGCAGAATTGTCGAACAAACACCCACGCCACCGCTCGTGCAGAATTGTCGAGCACCCACGTTTCATATCCTCCAACGAGTACTGTTATCATCATTTTGCCATGTTGCTAAGCGCTAAGCACCCATCATAGATAATATATCAGTATATTGTGCATTTCTAATCGCTACGTTTCGAGTTTAAATTTAATTTTTTTTTTTGAACTGGAGAACACTAGATTACTTTAATGCGGCGAATAAAAATTGTAGCTACGTAACTTTTTATATAGTTCTCCTGCCTAATTTTTTTCAAGTGATTTATTACACGCCCGATCATTAATTTTGAGTTAGGTGGTGCGCGCACGCAAAAAAAAAAACTATCCAACTATCACCAGCGGCGTACGAAATTAGTTTATCAAGGTGAGGGGGTGGGTGATATAATTTAGCGGAGATGTGATAAATGGCCGCATTACAATACCTACAATTAAGCTTAAATGTAATTAGGTGGTAATTGTGTGGTGGTGGCGGCGACGGCGACGTCGACGACTCGCCATGCGATTCATGTTGACGTTCACAGACGTGCACCAACCCTATGAATATGCATCCCTTCTAGCTCGCCTGTAATTGCACCTGGTCGTTTCTCTCATATTTCTCGGCGTGCATTAATTTCAATTTGCGACATTTACGGAGCCGTTTTGAACTCATCACTGATTTTCAAAGTCTGTTTCTACGTTAGATTAAACGCAAATTAAATTCTCCCTCCAAAAAATTTTTTTAATCAGAATATGGTCCTCTCTAATCAAGCTCCTCTTAATGAGGTTAGTTAACAATCGATGGGAACGACCGCAGTATCGGTCCTAGTTAGTCGCCTATGAATTACCAATGATTACTCTGGCCTGGGTTCAATTAAGACCGCAGGTACACAGAGTGTATTAATGGGGCCATTTACTGGTTGCGGCCGCTCTCCTTCACAGGAACGTACCCTCACAAAGGAAGGCGGTTCGTTGCAGACCTCAAAGGCTCTAATGCAGCAACAGCAGCAGTGCAAACACGGCCCGAAAGAGCCGACTCGATTTTTGGCGGTGAGTGTGCTCGAATCCGGGCCCCGGAATTTCCTAATCCGCTCAGGGGATTATTTTTGTACGTACCATATTAAATGTAATTAACGCGACAATAAGTAGATTACGTTTATATCGGTAATTACACCCGGAATTCGAAGCAACATCATAAGCCCCCCCAAATGAAATATCGCTTTTTTTGCCGGGAACACCCGAAAATGTGTTTTTAATGACCGTGAAATTTAGATCCGGAATCTCCATCTATATTGTAGTGATGATGGCCCCCCAATATACCCATTACATAACATGGCGCCCAACGTGGGGCCAGGCCACCATCAATACTACATATATAATTTGGCGCCCAACGTGGAGCCACTCCATCATGAACTCCGCACAAATTTCTTGCTTAAAAAAACGACGTTATTAAGAATGAAGTACTTTATTAATTAGAATTAATTAAAAACCAGCGTACTGCTGCAGAAACATCGATCGCGTTTAATACTAACGAGTTACACAGCGATTCCATTAAAAGTTTCGTTAATTACTCTGTTTAAATTTAAATTTGCGCAGTTATTCATTAAAACTGTTTGTTTACTTAGAACTCGAGTTCGCCGTTCTCGTTTGAGAACGGTTTCTTCTCCTCGTCCGTCCTCCTCTTTTTCGTGGCGCACTCGAAACTACTTCTCCGAATTAAAACTATCGCAATTAAACACGAATTACGGACGATGCCGCATAAACTTATGATTATTGTTTGTTTCTAGTTGTGTAACTCGCCGGAACTTCGTTGCGTGTTTTTCTTATGTTAATCAATGTGACCTTGAGAATTCACGTCGTATTGTTGTTGTTAATCGCAACGGAGATGTTTCATTTCATAATCAAAAGAATTAATTACTTCAATGGTTCTTCTTCTTATGGCTGCGTTTTAGAACAATGCCACTTACGTGTAGGTAGCGAATATCGATGGGGAATTGTAATATGGCACGGTTCCTAATCGAAGGTTTCAAAAAATTCTGTCAAAAATGATCAAAATCAACGCAATTGTGGTGGAATGCGTAAAAATTGCAACGTAATTTCAAACGACAATAAAACATTAATTTAAACAAAAACACAACAAAACAAAAGAAATGTTGGTACTCGTTTGTTTCGGTTACAATTTTCAAATTGTTGCTTTTTGTAATTGTAATTCTAGAACGTTTCAATTTTGCATTTTTTTTTTAATTCTAAATAAATGCTTATATATTTCTTTTGGGGGGGCTCTCATGTTGATCAACAAATCTCGTCACGATGACAGATGGTAAGAAACGTCAAGATGACAAACATCAGACACCAGGAAACGTCACTATGACAGACGCCAAAAATTATTTGGGAGATTTTTTTAAATAAAACACAAATTAAAGACAAAAGTTTTGGAAATTGGAAACAAAAGAATAATCGATTACTCGTTTGTTTCGGTTATAAATTTTAAATTGTTGCTTTTGTTGACGTTAAATTCTAGAACGCCCAAATTTTTTTAAAAAAATTAAACAAATACATAAATATTTGTTTTGTTGATCAACTAATCATGTCACGATAACAGATAGCAAGAAACGTCACAATGACAAACATCAAAACGACAAACATCAAGAATCATCACATTGACAAACGTCACAATGACAAACGTCAAAATGGCAGACGCCAAAAATTATTTGGGCGATTTTTTAAAGTAAAACACAAATTGAGGACAAAAGTTTTTGAAATTAGAAATAAAAGGACAATCAATATGCATTTGTTTCGGTTATAATTTCCAAATTGTTGCTTTTTTAACGTCCAATTAACGTTCAATTCTAGAACGTCCGAATTTTGCAATTTTTTTAAATTCCAAATAAATACATAAATATTTGTTTTGTGGGGGCTCTCACGATGATCAACAAATCGCGTCAAATGACAGATGATAAGAAACGTCAAGATTGACAAATGTCAAAACGACTGACATCAAGAATCGTCACAATGACAAACGTCGAAATAACATATGCAAAAAATTATTTGGGCGATTTTGTGAAACAAAACACAAATTAAAGACAAAAGTTTTTGAAATTAGAAACAAAAGAACAATCAATACTCGTTTGTTTTGGTTATAATTTCCAAATTGTTGCTATTTGTTCTGTGGGGGCTCTCACATTGATCAAAATATCGCGTCATGATGACAAAAGATAAGAAACGTCAAAATGAACGCCCAAATGACGGACATCAAGAAACGTCAAAATGACAGTTGCCAAAAATTAATTGGACGATTTTGTGAAATAAAACACAAATTAAAGACAAAAGTTTTTGAAATTAGAAACAGAAGAACGATCGGCATTCGTTTGTTTCGGTTATAATTTCCAAATTGTTGCTATTTGTTTTGTGGGGGCTCTTACATTGATCAACACATCGCGTCACGATGACAGATGACAAGAAACGTCAATATGACGAACGCCCAAATGACGGACATCAGGAAACGTCAAAATGACAGTCGCCAGAAATTAATTGGACGATTTTGTGAAATAAAACACAAATTGAAGACAAAAGTTCTTGAAATTAGAAACAAAAGAACAATCGATACTCGTTTGTTTCGCTTATAATTTTTAAATTGTTGCTTTTTTAACATCAAATTAACGTTCAATTCTAGAACGTTCAAATTTTGCATTTTTTTAAATTCTAAATAAATACATACATATTTCTTTTGTGGGGGTTCTCACGTTCATCAAGAAATCGCGTCACGATGACAGGTGGTAAGACATGTCAAGATGACAAACGTCAAAACAACAGACATCAAGAATCGTCACAAAGACACAAGTCAAACTGACATACGCCAAAAATTAAGTTGACGATTTTGTGAAATAAAACATAATTTAATGACGAAAGTTTTTGAAAATAGAAACAAAAGAACAATGCCGGTACCCATTTACATAAGATTTAAAAAAAAATTCAGCCAAAAACAATAAAAAAATGAACGGAATTCTAGTGGAATGTGTATAAATGCCTATCACGAGTAAGAACTGCACCAAATTCAAACTCAAATAATATTTGAAGAATTAATTAAAGAGAAAACAAAAGAAGATCGGCGGCCCCCTTTAAGCGGACAACGTTTGTAAATCAAAAGGAAATCATAGCAAGTTGCAAAATAATAATTCGACAAAAATATAGACCAAAAGAAAATTGAAGCACGAAGAATTAGTTGAAGAAAAGAGAAAACAAAAGAAGATCGACGATTCCCCGGCACTAAAAAAAAAACTGTTCAAAAATCAAAGGACCAACAGAAGGCAACAGAAAATTGCTAAAAACGTAATATGAAAATCTAACCCATAAGAAGAAACATAAAAGAACTAAAAGAAACCACAAGAAAATACATAATTGGACGAACAGGAAACAAAAGAAGATCGTTAGTGTTCATCCAACCAGCAGCGTCTTAAAATCAATAGAAAATTAAAGATGCCAAAAAAAAAAGAATTCAACGCAAATGTATGTACAAAGAATCAGAAAATTTTAAAAATTCGACAAGAAGAAACAAAGAAACTCAAACAAACCGTAAATAAATATAAATAAACCGAAAACAAAAGAAGATCTGCTGTTTTCGTTCAGCAAAAATTGATTGTAAATCAAAAGACCAATAGGGAGCAAACAACAAATGTAACTTTAAAAAAATCTACAAAAATAGAAAAAGGAAAACTGAAATACGAAAAATAAGTTGAACAAAAAATAAAAAATTCAATTGAAAATTAAAAGACCGATAGAAAATAAAAATAATAAGATATCTACAAAAATAAACAATAGAAAACTGCGATCGCTTGCTATGTCATGTCAAAGTATATTGAAAATTTTCAAAAAATTTTGACGCTGACGAGGCTCCAAATAGGGTCGAAACGGCTGCATAGAAGATGCCCGAGGAATCCACTGCAATCAAAACCTATTGACAACAAAAAAATATTTATAAAAAAATTAATTTAACAAGAAATAAAAAAAATCGATGACAAACACAAAAAAAACTCAACCAAACCGTGAGAAAATATAAATTCAGATGAACCGAAAACAAAAGAAGATTGTCCCGCAATAAGTGAAAGTCAAAAGACCAATAGAAATCAAAGGCAAATGTAATTTAAAAAAAAAATCTGTACAAATAAATAAAAGAAAAGTGAAAGAGAAAGGTAAGTTAAACAAAAATGTTAAAAATCAATTGAAAATAAAAAGATCAATAGAAAACAAAAGATAAACGTAAATTTAAAAAAAAATCAGTTGAATCAGAAATAAAAAATTCGATAAAAAGACCACAGCGTAAGAAATTGCAAATTCCAATGAGCTGAAAACAAAAGAAGATCTGCCGTTTTCATTCAGGAAAAAATGACTGAAAACCAAAAGGCCAATAGAAAACACAAAATAAAGGCAGATTTAAAAAAGAAATTCAATAATAAACGAAAGAAAAATAAATTGAACAAGAAATAAAAGAAACAAAACAAAATCGCAAGAAAATATAAATTCAGATGATCCGAAAACAAAAGATCCGGTAAAAAGTGACTGAAAATCAAAAGACCTATAGAAAATAAAAGACAAATGTAAATCAAGAAAATCTGCATAAATAAACAAAAGAAAATCGAAATACGAAAAAAGGTGAACAAGAAATAAAGAAATCGATGAGAAGAAACAAAAGAAAAACCCCAAACCGTAGGAAAATATAAATTCAGATGAACCGGAAACAAAAGAAGATCTGTAGTTTTTATCCAACAAACAGTGACCAATAGAAAACAAAACGCAAATGTAAATCTACAGAAAAAATAAAAAAAAAGCGAAAATACGAAAAATAATTTGAATAAAAAATAAAATAATCGATAAGAAGAAACAAATGAAAAACTCAACTAAACCGTAACAGAATATAAAATCACATGAACTGGAAACAAAAGAAGATCTGCAATTTTCATCTCGCAATGATTGAAAATAAAAAAAAAAACTGATGGAAAACAAAAGACAAATATAAAACAAAAATCCAAAAATAAACAAAAGAAAACTAAAGTGCGAGAAATAGGTTGAAGAAAAAGCAAAAGAAGATCGATGATTCTCTGGCAAAAAATCAAACACTAACAGAAAACTATGAACGGCACCAAAGCAACACGAATACTAATTTGAAGAAAAGAAACAAAAAAAAACAAAAAGAACTCGAACCAAATCACAAGGAAACACAAAATTTGATGAACGGAAAACAAAAGAAATCGGTTTTCGTCATGCAAAGGGACGAACGTCAAAAAAACAAAAGAAAATCGGTTCTCGTCCTGAAAAACAGCGAGTATCAGAAAACAAAAGAAAAACTAAATTAATTCGGCATACAAATAACAATTAAAGCTGAAACAACATCGAAATATGAATAAAAAAATCAAATATTCTTGTTTGAATTTTCTTAATTTTTTATCATTTTTATGATTTTCAATTACTCCACGGAAAGTCGTCCATCTTTTTTATTTTCTGCTTAGCTTGTCCTTAATTCTTTCAGTTTTCTTTTGTTTTCTTTTTCGAATGAATTTTTAGTAGTGCCCTAACGCCTTTTACAATTTTTTTATCAATTTCACGATTTTCAAACCTCCGTCACGGCGGTGACATATCGCCGACCTTCTTTTGTTTTTTGATAATCCAACTTTCGTATTTCGTATTAGCTTGCGGCATTTCTCTTTTGTTTCTATTAATCGTCCCTATTCTTTTGACTTTCTTACTGCCTCCTTTGCTTCCTACGAGTTTTCGATTTTCAAAAGGACAGCGTCGATCATTCAATTGTTTTCTTTTTTCGATCTTTTCATTTTTCTCTCTTAACTTTCTCCTCTCTCTTTCTTATTTATAATAATTATTTTATTTTATCTTATTTTATCAACATTTTGAAGGTGCTTGTTTCAGTTCTCTTTTGTTTCTTGACGAATTATTTTTTCGCACTTCACTAAGGCCTTTTATAGTTTAAAGAAAAATCGCTTGAAATTTCCGAACTAACCTAAAACCGCGATTTTCAACCGTGACGTTGGAGGTGTGTACTGTCTATCGTCTTTTGTTTTCTAATTATCTTATTCTTTGTATTTTGTTGTAGTTTATTTCGTTTCACTTTTGTTTCTTTTTATTAAAGCTTCGTGTTCTTTTGACTGTTTACAGTTTCTTTTGTTTCCTGCCACGTTTTGATTTTTAAAAACTTTCTGTCGGAGAAACGTCGATTATTCACTTGTTTTTTTGCCATTTTATTTTTTTACGTTACATTGTTCTTGATGTGGATTTTATTTTGTTCTTTCCTGCCGAATTAATTTTTTTGCTTCGTAAAGTTTCTTCTTTCGCTTTTTGTTTTTTTTTTAAATCATTTTATTCTTTGAATTTCGTTGTAGTTTGTTTCATTTATTTTTTGTTTCTTTTTATCGAATTAATGTTACGTATTCTTTTGTTTTTATTCTTCGTCTTTCATATTCCGTTGTAGTTTGTTTCATTTCTCTTTGGTTTCTTTTTGTCGAATTAATTTTTCTTATTCCTTCGACTTTTTCCAGTTTCTTTTGTTTCCCACCATTTTTTGGCTTTCAAAAGCTTGCCGTCGGAGCTTCTTCGATTATTCACTTGTTTTTCACAGCCATCTTTTTACATTCACTGTTCTTTGTGTGGATCATTTCTGTTGAATTTCTTTTTCTTTTGTAAAGTTTTCCCTTAGCTTTCATCGACCTTTTGATTTTCTTTTTTTTTTTTGTTTTAACTTTCTGATTATCTGATTTCATCAAAATTTTATAGTTCTCTTTTGTTTCTTCTTGTCAATTTATTTGTATCGATGTCTTTCTTGGTTTAAAAAAAAATCGCTTGGGATTTTCCTGAGCGACCTAAAGCCGCTTCCTGTTTCGACATCGCGTGGCGACGGAACGCTTTATACCGCGACGCACCCGGTACATTAAATATTGACAGTATTAATCTGAAATGTAGAAAACACGCCAGAAATGTTTACCGAACGATTTATATAACGTACGACCGAAAAACGTTTAATCGAAGTTGCCGAATCTAGCGGAAATTGATATCCGATTGGCCGTAACTCGAAACTAATGAAGCCGGTTATCGGAATATTTATTTACGACGTTCGCAAAACGCTTCCTCGGTTTTCCACCCGTCAACATCATCTAAACATGTCAAGGCTTTCTTATTACGGATTTCCCAAAACTTATCATCGGCTCTGATCGTTTTCTTATTTACCGCAGAAACAATGTCTGAATGTGAATGTGAATATGAATGCGAATCTAAAAATAAAGACCCAATTAGGTTTAGTACTATAAGTATTTTATTATTCAGACACGAGTCAAAGTCATTGTTTGTATAAATATTACCTTATCTATTATACGTAGACTAAATTCCGTTTTCGTTTTGCAAATTACAAACGAAGTTAATTGGACTTCGCGCGTCATTGTTTAGCTAATAAGAATCTGATTGTGAGTAATTTATTCTACGAGCATATTGACAGTAATTATTCTTAGAAATACCATTATGCGGAGCTGGTATCACGAAAGCCATTGTTGTACTAAAAACTTTATTTCCCAGAATTCTACAACCTTAATTACTATTGTTAAGGATGCAAAAAGGTGAAGAAATTCGATAAGAAACAATAAAAACAAACGAACTCCGGGCAAACCACCGGAAAATACTAAATCAGATGAACGGGAAACAAAAGATGATTGACGTTTTTGCATCCAATAGAGAGAGTGTGATTGAAAATCAAAAGAAAACCAAAGAAACAAATTATAATTCGACAAACAAAATTCAGCAAGCACGAAGAATTAGTATAAAAGTAAGAAAGAAAAAACAAGTGCAATACAGAATCAGTTGAACGAAAAACAAAAGAACATCGACGATTTTCATCCAGCAAGACAGTGGTTGAAAATTTAAAAAGAAAACAATTGAGGACGAAGAATTAGTTGAAAATCAATATAAAAAGAAGAAACAAAAAAAAAAACCTAAGGAAATACTTTGAACAGTTGAACATAAAACAAAAGAAGATCGACGATTTTCTTCCGGCGGATAGTGCTCGAAAATAAAAACAAAAATCTATCAGAAACAAAGACAAAAAAAGATAATTCGACAAAGACAAATAAAAGACAACTGAGTGTGAAGAATTAATTGAAAATTGATTTAAATAAAAGAAACAAGAAAATACAAAAAACAGCTGAACAGAAAACAAAAGAAGATCGATGATTTACTTTCAGCAGAGAGTGTTTGAAAATCAAAAGAAAACCGAAGAAGCAAAATATAATTCGACGAAGAGAAATGAAACAAAATCGAGCAAGCACGAAGAATTAGTTTAAAAAGAAGAAACAAAAAAACAAGTACAATACAAAATCAGATGAACGGAAAACAAAGAAAGATCGACAATTTTCATCCAGCCAGACAGTAGTTGAAAATTTAAAAAAACAATTGAGGGCGAAGAATTAGTTGAAAATCAAATTAAAAACAAGAAACAAAACAACCCTAAGGAAACACAATGTCAGCTGAACAGAAAACAAAAGATCAACGATTTGCTTCCAGGGGAAAGCGTTTGAAAATTGAAACAAAAACCTAACTGAAAACAAAGACAAAAAATAATTCGACAAAGATAAATAAAAGACAACTGAGCGCGAGGAATTAGTTGTAAATCAATTTAAATAAAATAAACAAGGAAGTACAAAAACAACTGAACAGAGAACAAAATAAGATCGATGATTTACTTCCAGCAGAGAGTGATTGAAAATCAAAAAAAAACCGAAGAAGCAAAATATAATTCGACGAAGACAAATAAAACAAAATTGAGCAAGGACGAAGAATTAGCTTAAAAAGAAGAAAGAAAAGGACAAGTGGAATACAAAATCAGCTGAACGGTAAACAAAAGAAGATTGACGATTTTCATCCAGCAAGACAGTGGTTGAAAATTTAAAAAACAATTGAGGGCGAAAAATTAGTTGAAAATCAATTTAAAAAGAATAAACAAAAAGCCCTAAGGAAACACAATGTCGGTTTAACAGAAAACAAAAGAAGATCGAAGATTTTTTTCCAGCGGAGAGTGTTTGGAAATAGAAACAAAAAACTAACAGAAAGACAGACAAAAAAATAATTCGATAAAGATAAACAAAAAAAATTGAATGCAAAGAATTTATACTAATACGAAAAATTTGTTGAAAATCAAATTAAAAAGAAACGAAAAAAAAAGAACACGAGGAAGTCCAAAATCAGCTGCACAGAAAAAGAAAAGAAGATCAGCGATTCGCATCCAGCAAAGAGTGACGAAAAAATTTAAAAAAAAACTAACAAAAACAAAAGTAAAATTAAATTTGAAGGAAATAAGTTAAATAAACTGAAAAAACAATTGAAGATACAAAACACGATTCAACGAAAACAAACAAAAGTAAAAGAGTGTGAAGAACAAGTTTCAAAATCAATTCAAAAAGAAGAAACAAAAAAAGGAAATGTTGAATCTGCTGAACAAAAAACAGAAGGTCAGTACAGAGAGAGATGGAAAATTAAAAAAGAAATACAATAAAAACAAAAGAAAATTGTAAATTAAAAAAAATCCACAAAGGTATACAAAAGAAAACCGAATCACGAAGAATAAGAAACCACAAGAAAATACAATCAGACCAGCACAGAGAACGATGAAATATGAAGAACAAGTGGAACAAATTTAAAAAAAAACAAAAGGAAATTGAAGATAACAAAAAAGAAGAAACAAAAAAGAACTCGAGAAAACCATAAATTAAATGCAAATTCAGGTGAATAGGAAACAAAAGAAGATCGACGATTTTCATTCAACACTGAGTGATCGAACATTAAAATTCTAATAAATAAAAAGACGAAAGAAAATAGTAAACAAAAATTAATCGACAAAGATAAACATAAAAAAAAACGAAGATAAATTGAATAAAAAATACAATTTTCGATAAGAAACGAAAAAAAACAAACAAATATAAATTTTATGAATGAGATAGATAATAACACATAAAGTTTAACTTTCATGTTTCTTATCGATATCGACATCAATAGCTGTCAAAATGATAGCGAAACGTTGAGTTTTCTTGAGCTACTTTTAAGTTGCCCGTTGACGAGTTATGAAGAAATTATTTACAATAATTTTCATCCAGCCAGAATTTACTTTAAACAATATTTCATATGACAGCTATGACAGCTGTCAAACGATAGCGAAACGTTGAACTTTGAATTATTTTTAAGTTGGCCGTTGATGAATTGTAAAGAAGTTTTCATCGAACAAGAACAAATGAAATATTTTTTTTCGATATTTCATATTGACAGCTGTAATTTATAGATAGTATCATTTTGAAAAAAATGAACAACGCGTCTTTAAATCCACCAAGAACACGATTCTACAATTAGCGTTTCAATTTATGTGAAGAAAACCAGCGTTGAACAACGATTTCGAACAAATTAATTTAAACGCAGCAATTTTTTTAAAGCTTGACAGCTGCATTCTACAGATAGAATCAATTGCGTCAAATGATTTTTTATTCTGATTCTGAACGTATCCACACCAGCAGAGACGAAATTCTACAATGTTATCAAATGACCTCAATTTAAAATATTGTTCAATGTAAGTAAGCAGACATTTAAAATAACGGGCCGCTTTTGCTTCGGGTTGTTGGCACTTCGCGTAGCTCTGATCGCCAAGCAAATCGGAACCGCTTTCCATTTCAGCAATTCCATATTGTAATCTCAATTATCATTTCGATGGCCGCTCTTATAATAAATTTAATTTGGAGGGAAAAGATTGATAAATGTCAAACCTTGACGTTTTCCTAATCCAATGACACTTTCCACGTTTCCACTGAATGTACATACATGAAACTAACTGGCACACGCGAAAACCACTTGCATTATTATTTACGTAGACATCACTCACAACACCAACAGCGATTAGGATAATTTTAGGATGTAATTATCGCAATTGCGGTCGCAGTACTTTCCAAAAGCGAGCGAGACCGAGCCGACGCGGATCCGAAGAATTCTTTCAACGAAGCGACGACCGACGGGAGAGAAACGAAAGCGTCAACGACGAGATAAACTTACACAGTACGAGCGATTGAAAACACCGAACAGGTAAACGAAGGAATTTCAAGGACGATCGCATCGATGCGATTACGATTGGACTGCACGTAAACAGTAAAAAAAGCGCAACGCAACTTTTCTTATGACGGACGCCGAGCGACGCCCGACGTCACGCAGGCATCTGTGATGCAGTCGTACATTAGCGAAATTTCACTGAAATATGCAATTTTTTTTATTAAAACCATAATGCTCTAACATGGTGAAAAATTGATATTTTTTTAATGAGTGCATCAAGTACTACGCTAATCGTTTAAGTTAAATTAGATACAGGGTGGCCGAGATATTACTCGACAAAATTAAGCGAATAAGTAAGATAAAGGAAAAAAATTACAATTAATAAATTGGAATTAGTCAAAAAATTGCAAACAAATTTTACAATTATTACTCGTTCTTGATCCATTTACAGTTCTTATTACGTGACGTACATAGGTATCGGCTGGTCCGGAAGAATAAAAACAATATTTTTTACTAGATTTGGTGACTTTATGTTGAAATTTCAAACGAGTTTTGGTGAGTTTAGTATTCAATGATTTCGTGATCGGTTTGACGCCCAATCTACGTGATTTTACTTGGAAACGTTAATTCAGTTAATTCCGTCATTCTATGGTGAATGAAAATAGTTACAAAACCACAAAAAGGAAGTTCGTACTACAGATTTTTACTTTCAAGTATGAACGAAATAAGCAATAAATGTTAAAAGAGGAGAGATTCATAACCTTGTCATTCCAGGCAGGCCATGGAATTTGAACGTACGCGGTGAATTGGTTATTCCGCTGGCTGTCATTTTACATTTACATGTAATTTTGGAATAATCAAAGACTTGACTTTTTTCCAAAGCCTACCTAGGATGGAAATTTATTGCAAATCGATTTATATTAAAAAAAAAAAAACAGTAGAAAATGAGACGGAAATGAAATATAATGAAATCGTTCCCCCCACTTTACCATAGATGGCGCTGCTTTTCGACTGTTTTTGACTGTATGCAAAAATTCAAATAAAGAAATAGAAAATCAAATCTCGATAAAGTCGAACGTAAAAATGAAAATCGATCGATCAAAAGTCTAATGTAAAAATCGTTGTTGTTATTAAAAAAAAAAAATAAATCAGCACAATAGAGACGGAAATGAAATGTAATAAAATAATTCAATTATTCTACCACAGGTGGCGCTTCTCTTCCTCATAATAAATATTTATTAACCATGGAAAATTAATCTCACTACCCTTCAACTGATATCGATGCTATTTTTAACTGACTTATAAAAATTAAAGAAAAAAATGGAAATGGTGAAGTTGAACGTAAATGTCGATGTAATTTCGAAATTATTATGAAATCGTTCTTCAACAGATGGCGCTGATTTCGTTACTATTCGACAGACGAATGGTGACACTATTTCTGACTGTAAAGTCGAACATAAAGATCGATTTTGAATTAAAAAAAAAGCAGAAAAAGTGACGAGAATGAATTGTATTAATTTCGTTACTCCACTCTACCACAGATGGCGCTAATTTTGTTACTTCTGCACAAATAGCGACAATGTTTTGACTAAAAAAAAAAAACTGAAAATCGATGAAGTCGAACGTAAAAGCCCATTTTGTAATTAAGAAAAAAAAAAACAGCACAGAATAAGGTGAAAATAAATTATAATGAAATCATTCTCTCACAAATTTCGTTACTGTTCGAAAAATGGTGAAACTATTTTTGAGTGTACACAGAAAAAAAATGAAACTCGGTGAAATCGAACGTAAAAATCGATTTTGTAATAAAGAAAAAAAAACGCAGAAAATGACACGATAATGAATTGTAATGAAATCGTTCTACCACAGATGGCGTTATCGTTACTGTTCGATGAATGGTGACACTATTTTCAACTGTACTTAGAAAAAAATGAAAATCAAATCTCGGTGAAGTTGGACATAAACATCGATTTTGAATTAAAAAAAAAAAACGGCAGAAAATGAGACGGAAATGAATAGTACTGAAATCGTTATCTCATGCTACCATAGATGGCGCTAATTGTGCTACTCCTGAACGTAAGAGTGGATTAAAAAAAAATGAAAATCAGTGAAATCGGACGTAAAAATCGATTTTGTAATTAAGAAAAAAAAAAAAAAACAGAAAATGAGACGAAAATGAATTGTAATGAAATCATTCTACCACAGATGGCGTTAATGTCGTAACTGTTCGATGAATGATGACAATTTTGTCGACCCTACTCTAAAAGATTAAAATAAATTCTCTGTGGAGTCGAACGTAAAAATCGGTTTTGAATTTAAAAAAGGAACAGCAGAAAATGAGTCGATAATGAATTGTTATGCAATCGTTGTCGCACAGATGGCGCTGATTTCGTTACTGTTCGACAAATGGTGACACTATTTTCGATTGTATTTAGAAAAAAATGAAAATCAAATCTCGGTGAAGTTGAACCTAAAGATCGATTTTGAATTAAAAAAAAAAAAAAACAGCAGAAAATGAGAAGGAAATGAATAGTACTGAAATCGTTATACCATGCTACCACAGATGGCGCTAATTGTTACTGCTGAACTTAAGAGTCGATTAAAAAAAATGAAAATCGGTGAAATTGAACGTAAAAATCGATTTTGTAATTAAAAAAAAAAAAACAGTAAAAAATGAGACGAAAATGAATTATAATGAATGCGTTCTACCATAGATGGCGTTAATGTCGTTACTGTTCGACAATTTTGTCGACCTTACTCAAAAAAAACTAAAATAAATTGTCAGTGGAGTCGAACGTAAAAATCGATTTCGAATTAAAAAAAAAAAAAACAGCAGAAAATAAGTCGATAATGAATTGTTATGAAATCGTTGTCCCACAGATGGCGCTGATTTCGTTACTGTGACACTATTTTGGACTGCACTTAGAAAAAAATGAAAATTCATTCTCGGTGAAGTTGAACATAAAGATCAATTTTGAATTAAAAAAATGAAAACAGCGGGAAATGAGACGGAAATGAATAGTACTGAAATCGTTATCCCATACTACCACAGATGGCGCTAATTGTGATACTGGTGAAGGGAAGAATCGATTAAAAAAAATGAAAATCAGTGAATCGGACATAAAAATCGATTTTGTAATTAAGAAAACGAGAGGAAAATGAATTGTAATGAAACCGTTTTACCACAGATGGCGCTAATGTCGTAACTGTTCGATGTATGATGACAATTTTGTCGACCCTACTCCAAAAGATTAAAATAAATTCTCGGTTGAGTTGAACGTGAAATCGGTTTTGAATTTAAAAAAGAAACAGCAGAAAATGAGTCGATAATGAATTGTTATGCAATCGTTGTCGCACAAATGGCGCTGATTTCGTTACTGTTCGACAAATGGTGACACTATTTTTGACTGTACTCAGAAAAAAAAATGAAAATCGGTGAAATCGGACGTAAAACTTGATTTTGTAATAAAGAAAAAAAAACAGCAGAAAATGAGACGATAATGAATTGTAATGAAATCGCTCCACCACAGATGGCGCTAATATCGTTACTGTTCGATGAATGGTGAAACTATTTTCGACTGTACTTAAAAAAAATGAAAATCAAATCTCGGTGAAGTTGAACCTAAAAATCGATTTTGAATTAAAAAAAAAAAAAAAAACAGAAAATGAGAAGGAAATGAATAGTACTGAAATCATTATACTATGCTACCACAGATGGCGCTAATTGTGTTACTGCTGAACGTGAGTCGATTAAAAAAAAATGAAAATCAGTGAAATCGGACGTAAAAATCGATTTTGTAATAAAAAAAAAAAACAGTAACAAATGAAGCGAAAATGAATTGTAATGAAATCGTTCTACCATAGATGGGGCTAATTTCGAAACTACTTCGATTGTACTCATAGAAAAATGAAAATCGGTGAACTCGAACATAAAAATCGATTTGAAATTAAAAAAAGACAGCATATCCACTGGTGGGGCCGTTTTTCGTCGACGCAACTGTAAAAGTTTCAAAATAAATCGCTGGACGAAGAAGAAAAGGAAAACAAATGAATATCAACTATGGAGAGTTAATGTCTTACTCATTCAACAAATGGCGACACTATTTTTTATTACTTTTAAAATTGAACGTAAAAATTAAATTTATAAAAACAAAAAAGAAGAGTATGAGGAGAAATTGAATTGTAATGAAATCGTTCTGTCACGCTACCATAGATGGCGCTAATTTCGTCACTGTTCGACAAATGGGAGACACTATTCGCGAACAACTCTCGGTGATATCGATCGCAGAAAGTCTATTTGAATTTCGAAAAAGGCAAACAATTGAAAGACAATTAATTAATCTGTTGATGCATTTCCTTTGGTTCTCAACAGATGGAGCTACTAATCTATTTTTCATATTGTTTGTTGCAACTGCTAATTTGGCACTTTTAAATCCAGCTGTGACTGCAGCTTTACAAAACCTAAATCAGAGAAATGAACTGACGCGACGCGACGTGGCCAAAAAAAATCAAATTAACGCATTTATTTTTTTATTAAGAAATTAGAACTCTAATAGCAAATGAATAAAAAATATCGCATAAATAAAGTCTGAAACTGCACGATAGATGGCGTTGCTAATTTTTTATGCAGCCAAATTACAAAAATTACAAATCATTAATTTTTTTTGAGAATTGTTTTTAGTGACTTTAAGCTAAATAATCACACTTTATATGCTAAATCTTTTTACAAAGGAAAATAGCATTTGCTAAGAGAATTTTGATATCAGAATTTACAACGGATAAGTGCGTCAAATACGTATAAATTAATTAAAATAGTGAAATCGCCTTAAGTGCGATTAATTATTTTGTATTTGATTAGTAAATTTAAAACATTTTAAACACAACAAATTTCACTGCAAAATATGTCCTTACCGGGCGTTTCTTTCTCTCTCTCATTAATGGAAAAAGAAAATGGGTGGGGCCGATTGAATTAGTAAGTTTCATTATGGAACGAGAACGAAAATAGAAGCCAGGGCCGCGCGGAATTAGGTCGCGCGATTCTTTCCTTTCCCCGAGTGTCAATTCACAGGGAAGTAATTGAGAGCGCTTAATTAATAAATAATATTGTTAATGCAGAGAAGGACGAGCGGCCTCGAGCGGTGCGAAAAACTCGAGTAATTAGATTTCTCGCGTAATAAAAGCGAAAATGACATACTTTCGCAGTGGACGGCGCGCCAAGAACGAACTGACGTAATAAATGCCAAACAGGTTTTTTTTTTTTTTAATTATTATTATTACACCATTAAAACACAACGTAATTTAACAATAACACGATTTACATTCAAAAATTGGAGCAACATTTACAGGGCGTCAGTTCAAAAATTGAATACAGGGTGTTCTTAAAAAATATACAAAGTTTAATTGTATGTTCTTTTTTTATTACTTGAGGATCCACATTTAATTAGAGCGAGACAGGAATTTTATGCAATCAATATCACTATCTACATGCATGAATGTATGTACGAACTATCGATCACCCTGTATTTGTGATTAAGATTTGTTTTTAATTACTTTAAGGAGTTTTTGTACCTAAAACCGTCATTGACAGATGCTACCTTATTATTATTATTACTATTATTATTATTGCTTCTAAAAATAATAAAAAAGTAAACTGAGAACAAATGAAAAATCTTCTTTCCGGCGAGAAGCGTTTTGAAATGATATCAAGCTTTTTCTTTTGTTTCTTTATATCTCCTTATTTTTTATTTCTTTCTTTTGTTTTTTTTTTCTTGTTTCTGGCTGAAGCTTTTGCAAATCCAATCAAGCTTTCATTTGTGCATTTGCTTCTTTGTTTGTTTGTTTCTTTTCGTAAGCGAAAAAGAAGCTGAGAACAAACGAGAAAGTTTCGGTTTCCGGCGAAAAGCTTTTGGAACTCAAATCATGCTTTCATTTGTTTCTTTGTGTTCCCTTCATATTCTTTTTTCCGAACAAATAAAAAAGTTGGTTATTTCATTCATCGAGCTTTTGAAAGTGAAATCAAGCTTTCATTTGCTTCTTTCTATTTTCTTGATTATTGTTAAACAAAAGAGACGCCGAGAACAAGTGAAAAATCGACCGTTTTCGACGTAAAACATTTGAAAATCTAATCAAACTTTCATTTGTTTCTTTGTGTTTCCTTTTTTCGATTCCTTTTAAACAAAAACGCCGACGATAACAAATAAAAAATCGACACAAGCTTTTGAAAATCTCTTCAAGCTTTCATTTGCTTCTTTTTGTAAACAAAACAATTCGAGAACAAACAAAAAATTCTCGATTTCGGGGGTGAAGCTTTTGGAAATCGAATGAAGCTTTCATAAGTTTCTTTGTATTCTCCTTGTTTTTTTTTTATTTTTGTAAGCAAGAAGTAAGCCTGAGGACAAATGAAATATCATCGATTTCCGGCGGAAACTTTCGAAAATAAAATCAAGTTTTCATTTCCTTATTTTCTTTTTTCTCTTTGTAAGCGAAGAAAAAGCCGAGAACAAATAAAAAGTGTCTACAATTTCCGGCATCAAGCTTTTGAAAATGAAATCAAGCGTTCATTTGTTTACTTGTATTTCCTTTATTTTATTCTTTTTAAATAAGAAAGATACCGACAATAAATGAAAAATCGATAGAAGTTTTTGAAAATGTCTTCAAGTTTTCATTTGTTTCTTTGCTGTTCATTTTCTTGTTTCTTTTGTTTTTATTCTTTTTAAACAAAAAAGTCACCGACAACAAATGAAGAATCGATAGAAGTTTTCTAAAATCAATTCAAGCTTTCATTTTTCTTTGCAATTCCCTTTGTTTTGTTTCTTTTGTAAGCAAAAACAAAATTCGAGAACAAACAAAAAATTGTCGATTTCGGGCGTGAAACTTTTGAAAATTAAATTAAACTTCCATTTCCTTATTTTTTTTTTTTGTTTCTTCTTGTAAGCGAAGAATTAGTCGAGAACAAATAAAAAAGTCGACAATTTCTAGCATCAAGCTTTTGAAAATGAAATCAAGCTTTCATTTGTTTCTTTGTATTTCCTTTTCTTTTTATTCTTTTTAAACAAAAAGGACACCGACAACAAATGAATAATCGACAGGAGCTTTTGAAAATTTCTTCAAGCTTTCATTTGTTTCTTTGTAAGTAAGCAAAAAAAATCTAAGAGCAAACAAAAAATTGTTGATTTCCAGCGTGAAGGTTTCATTTGTTTCTTTGTATTTCCTTTTTTCTTATTTTTTTAAACAAAAAAGACACCGACAACAATTGAAAAATCGACAGAAGCTTTTCAAAATCTCTTCAAGCCTTCATTTATTTCTTTGCAATTCTTTGTCTTTTGTTTCTTGTCGATTTCCGGCTTGAAACTTTAGGAACTCAATTCAAGCTTTCATTTGTTTCTTTGTATCTCTTTATATTTTTTTAATTTTTTAAATAATTTTAGTTAGCAAGAAGTAAGCCGGATGACAAATGAAACACCGTCGATTTTTGACACGAAACTTTTGAAAATAAAATCAAACTTTCATTCTCTTATTTTTTGTTTATCTTTGTAAGCGAAGAAGAAGCCGAGAACAAATAAAAAAAAGTCGGCAATTTCCGGCACCAAGCTTTTCAAAATGAAATCAAGCGTTCATTTGTTTACTTGTATTTCCTTTATTTTATTCCGACAATAAATGAAAAATCGATAGAAGCTTTTGAAAATATCTTCAAGCTTTCATTTGTTTCTTTGCTGTTCATTTTCTTGTTTCTTTTTGTAGGCAAAAACAATCCAAGAACAAACAAAAACTTGTCGATTTTCGGCGTGAAGCTTTTGAAAACATTTCTCTGTATTTCCTTTTCTTTTATTCTTTTTAAACAAGAAAGACACCGACGACAATTGAAAAATCGA
Organism: Serrognathus titanus; assembly: GCA_039766575.1. Lineage (NCBI taxonomy): Eukaryota > Metazoa > Arthropoda > Insecta > Coleoptera > Lucanidae > Serrognathus > Serrognathus titanus. The sequence goes on from CM077913.1 coordinate 70,424,300, forward strand.
TAGAAGTTTTCAAAATCTCTTCAAGCTTTCATTTGTTTTTTTTTTGCAATTCCTTTTGTTTCTTTTTGTAATTCCTTTTGTTTCTTTTTGTAAGCAAAAAGCAAATCCGAAAACAAACAAAAAAATTGTCGATTTCCAGCGCGAAACTTTTGAAAATAAAATCAAGCTTTTACTTCCTTTTTTTGTTTCTTTTTGTATGCGAAAAAGAAGCCGAGGACGAATAAAAAAAGGTCGACAAATTTCGGCATCAAGCTTTTAAAAATGAAATCAAGCTTTCATTTGTTTCTTTGTATTTTCTTTTCTTTTTATTCTTTTTAAACAAAAAAAAAAAAACGCCGACAACAAATGTAAAATTGACAGTTTCTGACGAGAAACTTGAAAATCTACTTTCTCTGGATTTCCTAATTTATTTATTTTTTTAAACAAAAAAGAAAGAAAAGTCGACAGTTTCCGACGTGAAGCTTTTGAAAATCTATTTTCTATAAATTTCCTGATATATTTATTTTTTCTTTTTTAAATAAAAAAGAAGCGGAGAACGAAAAAAAGTCGACAATTCCCGACGTGATATTTTTGAACATCTAATCAAGCTTTCGTTTGTTTCTTTGGATTTTCTTATTTATTTATTTTTTTCTTTTTTTGAACAAAAAAAGAAGCCAAGGATAGTTTTCATCGTGGAGCATTTAGAGCGTTTATTTCTTTGCTTTATTATATTTTTTTGATTTTTTTTGTAAACAAAAAAGAAAAAGCTAAAAACAATTGAAACTCGACGTTTTTGGGCGCGAAGTCTCCGAAAATCGAGCTTTTTGATTTGTTTCTTGTTATTATTGTTTTATCGACTACAGCACACAGTGACCTTGATACATACATGATTTCCTTTTTGTTACATGTTGGAACAACTGGAAACAAAAATCTGAGTTATGTTTCTAGAAATTTATGTGAGTAAAATTACTGATAAGGAATTATAGCGTTGATCATATTTCCATGGAAACGCTGAAACAAATCGATTTCCTCCGAAAATGTGAAACGCTTTATTATACCTGCAATTCATCGCAGACTTATTGATCTAGTTCGCCATTCACGGAAACTTACAGCTGATTGTAAAAGCTTTTGCATCGATGTGAAGGTCACACAATTTTTATTATTTTTTTTCGTGCATCAGCTGCTCTTTCTTAACCAGGGATGGTATCGCTGTTTTGAGTAGAATTTTGTGATTAAGTAAACGCTCTTGTTGTGTTTTTTCTGCGGAACAATTGTCAGTCACCCTGTATTTAATAAAATATGAAAATATTTATGAAAAAGAACTTGATGTTAGAATAGCCCAAAAATTATGCACACCAAAACATATGTTTGTAAAATTATACTATAATCCACCCTATAATTCCCCAATTTTGTCTACAACTAGCGATGAAATTTTAAGCTTTTTAGTGACTTGAAGCGGGGCAACTGAATCTATAGTGGGGGGAGGGGGGGGGGGGGGTTGAACAACGGAACCTGCGTGAATACGGTTTCGTTTCCGTTGGAAATTCTGTTTACAACTGCGACTTGTAAAAGTTACGAGGCGTTCGTTCCATTGTGCCGCTTTACAATAATAACTAACTGGAAACTTAGTCCGCTTAACTGAATAATACGAGGATTACTGTACGGGGGTAGCCCTTTCAATGCCAGATTCCGAAAGCTGTTGGGATTATTCCGCCGGCAATGTTCGCTTTCGTTAGTCGGATAATTGGAAAACGCCTAGCAATTTGGTCTCATCTCTTTTCAAACGTACTACGTTGTTGGTAGTTACGAAAGTGTAGAATTTCAAATGCCCCCTCCCTCCACCCTCATATTGTAAAAATATACGTAAATTACTTAAGTTTAAGTTTAAGTTTTGATTGACCTTGCGCTCCAGTAATAAAACGTACGAACTTAAAACCTCTAGATTAAGATAAACGTGGATTTGGCGAAGGAGGGATTTATGTATTGGCGGTAGTTTCCCGATAGTAAATTCGGGCGATTTGTTGCGATTTGACGTGCGATCTCCGGCGAAGCGTTGGAAAGGGGGCGGGCGCCGTGCATCACCGCCGCGACGCCGGCAGCATGCTAATTCCGACCGTTTCGGAAAACTTCGATGCATTCTCAATGTAGCGTACATCCGACGTATTACTCGGAAGGGGATGAAATAGTAGCGAGTGTCGCACCCACACGCCCACCCCCTCACCCGCGCCGTTCGCTTTCCGAACACGACGAAGGCGATAAAATTACTACATGCGAAAATATCCTCTGCTTCGCGCGCATAATTTTTGTATACATCTTGCTTTTGAATGCGGAATGGAAACTCGGAGATCACCTCCGACTCGAATACATAAATCCACGGCAGATTTTTTTTTTTTTGGTTCGCACACTATCAACTTTAGAGCGTGAACTATCAGCGAGCAAACATTCAAATAACTTTTCCTTTTGACGTTTTTATTGTCGCTCGACTGAAAATTATTAGTCGGATGTAGAAGAACAAATTTGCTTTGTCAGGTTTTATGAGACACTTGTTTATTTTATTCGGTTTTAATACGAATCAATAAATGAGTTCGCTTAAAATACTTCACCGTCCTTTATTCTCTACATATATCAGCGCCTGCCTTTATAATACGATTATTTCAAGAGGCGAACCAGAAGCAACTAGAGCATTCGGGAGGTTTCTAGAAGACGACGATGTTTATTTCACAAGGTGAACCAGAAGCGACTAGAGAATTCGGGAGGTTTCTAGAAGACGACGATATTTATTTCACATAGCGAACCAGAAGCGACTAGAGGATTCGGGAGGTTTCTAGAAGACGGTGATGTTTATTTCAAGAGACGAACCAGAAGCGACCACAGCATTCGGGAGGTTTCTAGAAGACGGCGATGTTTTGCTGGTGGCCTATATGAGTTAGGGTAGGAGAATTAACAAACGATGAAGTCATCGCCGAAGGCGATCAAGATTCTCTCTCAAGAAGAACCAACGTTGGAAACCCAAGAAAAAGTAAATCCAACGAGAAAAAATTTAGGAAACGTCAAAAACTGAAATCGAACAGAAGCTCCCAAAGGATGGGGAATTCGACGAAAACGTGGACATTAGAACTGAAATATTCAAACCAGTTGAAGCAGAGAAGAAGAAAATTAAAGAAGAAAAAGCCAAAAATCAAGGAATCCCAAAAAATTGACGCCGAGCCAAAGACAGAAGAAGTAAAAAGGGAAACAAAAGTTGGAATAGAACAAGAAAAAAATTGAAGAAGCAAGGATTGGAGAAAAAACAATCGAAGATAGCTCCCTTAAACAACAGAAGCAAGAAACCAGAAAAGAAGATAGTCGCAGAAGAAATCTCAGAACAAATAGGCACTCCACGAGAAAAATTTTGGGAAACGTCAAAAACTGAAATCGAGTAGAAGCTCCCAAAGGAGATAGAATTCGATGAAAAGGTGGACATTAGAACTGAAATACTGAAACCAGTTGAAGCGGACAAGAAGAAGATTAAAGAAGAAAAAGCCAGAAATCAAGGGAATCCCAAAAAATTGACGCCGAGCCAAAGACAGAAGAAGTTAAAAAGGAAGCGAAAGTTGAAATAGAACAAGAGAAAAATTGAAGAAGCAAGGATTGAAGAAAAAATAATCGAAGATAGCTCCCTTAAGCAACAGAAGCAGAACAACCAGAAAAGAAATCACAGGCGCAAATTAAAAACGAAAGAAGTAAAAAGGACGCCGAGCCAAAGACAGAAGGATTTAAAAAGGAAGCAAAAGTTGAAGTAGAACAAGGAAAAAAATTGAAGAAGCAAGGATCGAAGAAAAACAGTCGAAGATAACTTCCTTAAACAGAAGCAGAAAAACCTGAAAAAACGACAATCACAGAACAAATAGGAGCAGATAAAAAGGAAGAAGTAAAAAGAACGCCGAGCCGAAGACAGAAGAAGTTAAAAAGGAAGCAAAAGTTGAAATAGAACAAGAAAAAAATTGAAGAAGCAAGAATTGAAATAAAAACAGTCCCTTAAACAGCAGAAGCAGAAAAACCAGAAAAGAAGACAGTCACAGAAGAAATCACAGAACAAATAAACGCAGATTAAAAACGGAAGAAGTGAAAGGTAAGACGGGTGAAGCAGATCTCAAAGTCTAAATAAAAGAGACTAATCTCGAAGTCACACTTGAAAAGCAACTCCAACATGAAGTTAAAATTGAAATAAGAAGTTACAGAGGAAGGTGAAGTTGAAGCAAAAGAAATTAAAGAAGAAATAAAGCAGAAGATGTTAAAATCAAGACAAAAGAACTTAAAGAAAAGAAGACAACCCCGTTTTTGATGAAAAGTCTAGAAGAGGACAAAAACTGGAAGCAAAGACGTCTTGGATGAGTTGCCTACAATCGAAGACCTCAAAGATGAAACTAAAGCAATAATTAAAGAAGACAAAGAAATTTTTCCGGATGAACCTAAGAAAGAAACTAACCTAAAAGAGGGTTTAGTAGAAACCGTAATAGCTAAAGGTGGTCGGTAAAGTAACTGGAAATGGAAAAAGAAGAACAACCAAGAAGAATCGAAAGGAAACTCGATAGAGAAACCAGAAGAAAAGACAATTGAAATCAAAAAAGAAGAAATCGAGCTGAAGCAAACTCCAGTGGTAGAAGACAAAGTTGAAGACAATGATATTAAAAAGTTGGAAGAAGAACTTTCTCTTCTTGTTGAAGAAAAAATGAAACTCTCAGGCGAGAAAGATCAAAAATTAACGGAGAAGAAAGCAAAGAAATCGGATACGAACAAATGGAAGGGGAAAAGAAGGGAATTTAGAAAAAAAGGAAGGAGAGACGAGTGACCTATCTATTCCATATTCCAGTAGCTTCGTCGTTTTGGAATATTCAACACCAAGGGATCGAGTCGTAAAGAGCAGATGGCCATCGCACGGAGGCATGCAAATAATAAGAGAAGAAAGGTAATCCCTAGAAGGAAATGGGGCGAGGCAGATTTAGAAGAACAAAAAAAAAAGAAGACGACAGTACGATAATGGAAAGTGCCGTAGGCCGCAGAAGCAAGCAGATGGGGAAAAAATTACTGAAACCAGTTGAAGCAGACAAGAAGAAAATTAAAGAAGAAAAAGCCAAAATCAAGGGAATCCCAAAAAAATGACGCCGAACCAAAGACAGAAGAAGTTAAAAAGGAAGCAAAAGTTGGAATAGAACAAGAAAAAAATTGAAGAAACAAGGATTGAAGAAACAGAAAAGAAGACAGTCACAGAACAAGTAAACCAGATTAGAAGAAAGTAAAAACGGAAGAAGTAAAAGGTAAGACGGGTGAAGCAGATCTCAAAGTCTAAATAAAGGAGGCTAACACCGATGTAACAGTTGAAAAGTAACTCCAACATGAAGTTAAGTCACAGATGAAGGTGAAGTTAAAGCAAAAGAAATTAAAGAAGAAACAAAGCAAAAGATGTTAAAATCGGGACAAAAGAGCTTAAGGAAAAAGTTTAAAAAGAAGACCCCAAGCCTGTTTTTGATGAAAAATCTACAGAAGGACAAAACCGGAAGTAAAGACGTCTTGGATGAGTTACTTACAATTGAAGACCTCAAAGATAAAACTAAAGCTATAATTAAAGAAGACAAAGAAATTATTCCGGATGAACCCAAGAAAGAAGCTGAGCTAAAAGGGGGTTTAGTAGAAACCGTAATAGTTAAAGGTGGTAGGTAAAGAAACTGGAAATGGAAAAAGAAGGACAACCAAGCATCGAAAGGAAACTCGATAAAGAAACCAGAAGAAAAGACAATTGTTGCAGAAAAACTGAAGAAGAAGAAGAAATCGAGCTGAAGCAAACTCCTGTAGTAGGAGAAAATAAAACATCAGTTGAAGACAAATTTGGAAGAAGAGAAAATGAAACTCATAGACGAGAAAGATAAAAAATTAACAGAAAAAAAAGCAAAGAAATTGATTGCGAACAGATGGAAGGAGAAAAAAGGCAAATTTAAAAAAAAGGAAAGAGAGACGTGTGACTATCTATTCCATATTCCAGTAGCTTTCGCCGTTTTGGAATATTCAACACCCAGGGATCAAGTCGTAAAGAACAGAAGACCGTCGAGGGAGGCATGCAAATAGTAAGAGAAGAAAGGTAATACCTAGAAGGAAATGGAGCGAGGCAGATTTAGAAGAACAAAGAAAGAAGACAACAGTACGACAATGGAAAGTACTGCATGGCATAGAGCCAAGTAGATGATTCGAATTAATTGCATGGAAGGCAGACGAATGGAGCAAGACCACTAAACTATGGGCCTTTATATTTTGTTTTCACTTTCTGTCCCTATTTGTTACACTCTAGTGAATAGACTACCAGCAAAACAAGAAAGAGTGACCTGGCTTCGCAAACGCTCTAGAATATACAAGACGACGACCCAGTTGTAAAAGATGCGTAATAGGACAATCCAAAATTTCGGATGAAGGCAACCGGATTGAAAAAGAAAATCGGGAAGACCAATGAAGAATTGGCCGATGCCAATTTAGAAAAAAAAAAGAAACCAAGACCAATAAGCTGTAGGCTTTTGTTTTTATTCTTTTTCCCTATTCGTGAGACCTCCGGCAAGAGAGGAAAATAAATTCTGGTAGCTTCGCGGGCTTTGTAGAATGTTCGAAGCGAAGAGGTCCAATTGTGAAGGTGAGGCTAATTAAAAATAAATCAGATGGAGGCAACCAGAGGGGAAGCAAAAAATAAACACAAATAAGAAACGGACCGAGGAGGGTTTAGGAGAAAAGAGAATCAATTGAAGAGATCACTATGGGCCTTCACTCTCCATCTCTATGTTTTACGTCCTGGTGAATAGACACGAGCAAAATAGGAAGGTGTGACATGATTATAATTGCTTCGCGGGCATTCTAGAATATTCAAAACGACAAACGGATGGACAATTAACATATCGAATATAGGCAACCAAATGGAAGGAGCAAGAGGAGAAGACCAAGGCGGATTTGGAAGAAAAGGAATCAAGAAGTGGAAGGCTTTCGAGTATAGATGAATTTTAGGAAGTTTATTTTTAATCTCGTTTTGATTCATCCTCTATCCCTACTTGTCACATCCCATAGACCGCCAGTAAAACAGGAAAGAATAATGTAGATCGTTCTAGAATTTTGAAGGCAAAGAGATCCTGTTGTAAAGGGTGGATAAGAGTAGTACAATTAATTTGTATCGCATGGGGGCAACCAGATGGTAAGTGAAAAAGGGAAAAACCGCCAGCAAAACAGCTTCACGAGGGTTCTAGAATATTCAAGGCAAGGAGATCCAGTTGTAAAGGGTGGGTAAGAGTAGGACAAGAAATTTGTATCGCCTGGAAGCAACCAGATGGTAAGAGAAAAAGGGAAAACCGCTAGTAAAACGAGAAACAATATGTTGTAGCTTGATGAGCGTTCTAGAATATTCAAGGCAAAGAGATCCGTTTGTAAAAAATAGGTAAGAGTAGGACAATTAAAAGACGTGGAAGCAACCAGGTGATAAGAGAAAAGGGGAAAAGTCGCCAGTAAAACAGGAAAGAATACGTGTAGCTTCACGAGTGTTCTAGAATATTCAAGCCAAAGAGATCCAGTAGTAAAGGGTGAGTAAGAGTTACAATTAAATGTATCGCATGGAAGTAACCAGATGGTAAGAGAAAACCTGTTGAGATGAAAAGACATGTTGATAGTGAAAATAAAACCCACATGAGACCTCAGAACGAAGAAGCAGTCAAACAATGACTTCGAAGTAGGTACCGGCCGGAAATCTTATGGCAATTGTTTGTTGGGATGCCAAATTGAGTATTCTGAATAATTTTCTTGAAAGACGAAGGAAACCATGAGCTCATCGTGGTTGCTTGCCTCCAAGAAAGGCAAAATTTTTTGGGTCATCCAGGAAGATCATTTTTTGGGTACCAATTAAAATTTTTGAAAAAGTTCTTGATCTTTTATAAACAAAGACAATTTGCTGCTATGATTAGGATTAGTTGAGAAGTCTTTTATAAACGTCAAAGGCCGTTTTAAGCTACCCTATTCTTTGGTTCAATTTCTGCCGTAAATTTAGGGACAAGAAATTTTTGGATTGCAGTTCTAGTTTGGAGGTAGAATTGTTCAATTTTTTTAACTAGTTTTTGAGTCAAATGAATTTTTGATACAAATTTAAAATTATTCGAGAAATTTAACCAAGTATTGTAGAAGAAATAGGGTAGTGTGAAACGGGCCTTACGGTAGGCAGAGGTGAGAACGATGTCTTCTATTTTCTTCTTCGTCAACCCAAAGGGATCGGTTTCGGCCGTCCGATATATGAAATTACTTCGGCTCTTCCTTCATGTAAGGCTATTGCATTTCAAATTTGGGGCGTACGGGTGGGTGGGTGGGTGCGTCGCAAAAACGGCTGGCGTCAGTTTAACCAACACATTAGAGCTCGGTCGGGCTACATGCATGTTAACGAGGCGCTCACAAAGGCCGATAGGACGATAGCTATGTTAATTTGACGTGGGACGGACACACGGGTCATTTCATGCGCCATTACACAGGTCACTTGGCAAAAAGTGGTCAGTTTAATTTCCGCCGCGTGAATGCACCGCCAGAAATCTTCCAGGTGTTTAAACAACGGCCCGAGCGCGTCCATGCAGGAAAAAAAACGCACGTCATCTGGATTTGGTGCCCGTCCAAACCAAATTGAGTCGAATGCAGTAATACATTTACAAATAATAATTACATGTTACTACAATAAATGGGAACGCTGACGTTGTCACTCACTGATTGTGTTGTGAAACCTACGAGGTTGAAATGAAGCATGAGCTTCCTAAAAACGCACATCACTAAACATTAAACAAATTAAATTGCTGTCTTCAACGACTAACAACTTCGGTAGCTCTGGACCAAAGCGATTGTTACGAGATGTTTACTAATGAACACAAAAAACGTCTTTTCTATGATTGTGATGTTGACCTTGAAACTGATAAGTTGTATGTGCGACAAATTACAATAATAAAGGCATAAAAAATATTCGGACTTCGTTGCGGTGTTGTCAGACGTCTTAATCCAAGCTGAAATTTCTTGCTTAAACATTCGTTATTTGTCTTTGCTGTAATTAATTGATCGTCTTTTGTTTTTCTTAATCTTACTCGTTTTTGCTCTTTGGCATTTCTTCGTCAATCGTTCGTCACTTGTCTTTGCTGCGTTAATTGATCGCCTTTTGTTTTTCTTAATCTCACTGGTATTTGATTTTTTCGCGTTTCTTTCCACAAGCGTTCGTCACTTGTCTTTGTTGCATTAATTGATCGTCTTTTGTTTTTCTTAATCTTTCTCGTTTTTGTTCTTTGGCATTTCTTCGTCAATCGTTCGTCACTTGTCTTTGCTGCATTAATTGATCGTCTTTTGTTTTTCTTAATCTTACTCGTTTTTGTTCTTTGGCATTTCTTTCGTCATCGTTCGTCACTTGTCTTTGCTGCGTTAATTTATCGCCTTTTGTTTTTCTTAATCTTACTGGTATTTGATTTTTTCGCGTTTCTTTCCACAAGCGTTCGTCACTTGTCTTTGCTGCATTAATTGATCGTCTTTTGTTTTTCTTAATCTTTCTCGTTTTTGTTCTTTGGCATTTCTTCGTCAATCGTTCGTCACTTGTCTTTGCTGCGTTAATTGATCGCCTTTTGTTTTTCTTAATCTTACTGGTATTTGATTTTTTCGCGTTTCTTTCCACAAGCGTTCGTCACTTGTTTTTGCTGCATTAATTGATCATCTTTTGTTTTTCTTAATCTTACTCATTTTTGTTCTTTCGCTTTTTTCGTCACTCGTTCGTTACCTTGTTTCGTTTCATTAATCGATTGCCTTTTGTTTTTCTAAATCTTATTCATTTTCGTCCTTACGCGCTTCTTTTATTAATTGTTGTATTAATCGATCGTCTTTTGTTTTTCTCTATCTTACTCATTTTTGTTTTTTCTCGTTTCTTTCCTTAAACGTTCGTCCATTTGTCTTTGCTGTATTAATTGATCGTCTTTTGTTTTTCTTAATCTTACTCGTTTTTCATTTTGATCAAAATTTCTTCAGATTTTTCATAGAAAGGATCTTAAGATTTTTTTATCTTTTCTTTCTTCGTCAATCGTTCGTCACTTGTCTTTGCTGCGTTAATTAATCGCCTTTTGTTTTTTTTAATCTTACTCATTTTTGTTCTTTGGCGCTTCTTTCCACAAACGTTCGTCGCTTGTTTTTGCTGTATTAATTGATCGCCTTTTGTTTTTCTTAATCTTACTCATTTTTGTTCTTTGGCGTTTCTTTCGTCAGTCGTTCGTCACCTTGTTTCGTTTGTTTAATCGATTGCCTTTTGTTTTCCTTAATCTTATCTATTCTTATTCTTACGCGTTTCTTTTATCAATTTGTTGTATTAATTAATCGTCTTTTGTTTTTCTCAATCTTACTCATTTTTGTTTTTTTTCATTTCTTTCCTTAAACGTTCGTCATTTGTCTTCGCTGTATTAATTGATCGTCTTTTGTTTTGCTTAATCTTACTCGGCATTTCTTCGTCAATCGTCCATCACTTGTCTTTGCTGCATTAATTGATTGTCTTTTGTTTTTCTTAACCTTACTTGTTCTTATTCTTTGGCATTCAGAATCTTCCTCATTTTTGTTTTTTCATCATCTTTCATCGTCATTTGGTTTTGTGACTATAATTGATTGTCTTTTGTTTTTCTTATTCAGTTCTTTTCTTTCGAATTTCGTTCGTCAATTGTCTTTTGTTGCATTAATTGATCGTCTTATGTTTTTCTTAGTCTTACTCGTTTTTGTTCTTTGACATTTCTTTCGTCAATCGTCCGTCACTTGTCTTGGCTGCGTTAATTGATCGCCTTTTGTTTTTCTTAATCTTACTCTTTTTTTTGCTTTTTTGTTTTCTTTGTTTTATGGTAAAACAATATAAAACAACTGTAGATTAATGAATCAAAAAAGAATGATGACAAAAGAAAATGATAAAAATTGAAAAATAACCAAATAAAAAATATAATAAAAACAAAAGACAATCGATTTTCCAACACAATTTAATAGATTAGTAAATTAAAAAAAATAATCATAAAACAAAAAATATATATAAAAATTGAAAACACAAGACAACGATTTTACAACACAAATTTCAAAAGAATGGTGACAAAACAAAATGAAAAGTATTCAAAAATAGACACATTTAGAAAAATAATAGAAACAAAAGACAATCGATTTTTTAACACAATTTATAGTGATTCACACATTACTTCATCATCATGAGGTTATCTCGAACGTGGATCAACGGAATTGTATGCAGTCTGTGATTACGAAATAAACACGATGGCGTTCATTGAAGGTTGATGCACTTGATATTTGTACGACAAACAAAGTTTGTGATATAAATTGTTTTTCTGCAAACATACAGGGTGACTGAAATAATACCCAACAAAATAAAGCGAGTAAAAATGTTCTAATTAATTTAGTTGGGTGGTCGAGCAGCAATTTGACTGAACTCCGCCAACAGAAATAAAAAAAAAATTGGAGTAAATTTTACGGCAGTGCGTGAATATAAGACGACGTTTTAAATAAAGCGTTAAACTGTAAAACCCTTTTTTTTCACTTATTAACCTAGTCCAATGCAGCTTGATTCTCATCCTCTGCTAGTTCTTATTACCTAACGTTAGGTATCAGCTGGTTCGAAATAACAAAATCGATATCAGAATTTATAACCGTTAGATGTATGTAGGTACATCAAGTTGCGTTTAAGTTAACTAAAGTAATAGGATCACCTTAAGTGCGGTTAATTATTTTGCGTTTATAATTTAGCGATTTTCAATGTTCGAGTGGGGTGCCAAGGGTGGTCAAGGGTTAGGAAGTTTAAAAGTTATTGATTCCCTTATATAAACATAAAAGAAATATTCAAAATTCGTCTCACGGTATTTCAAAAGATTCCGATAAAGTCTAGATGAGTTCTTCTAATTTTTCTAGCAAAAGCTCCAACAAATTGTAGCGCCGGTGAACGAGTTATGACGCGCTTCCCACCAAACAAAACGGAATAACGCCGCTTGACGCTTGACACTTGAAGTCAGCTCCATCCAATAAACGCAAAGGTCATGGAGAATGCGATGCTTTCGTCGATCGATAATTTCAAGCCTATGCCCGAAGTGTTCGGGACGGGTTACAACTAGAATCTCTAAATTGTTGAGGTAGTTACACTGAATATGTTTTAGGTAAAATGAACTCAAGTTGATGACGAAAGCCAATCTTTTTCTGAAAGTCATTCAATTTTCTTAATAGGATTTAAAAATTATATTAGCGCCCAACTAAGATGTTTTCATTTACAATGCCCAACGGGGCCTCTCCATCACAAAAACACTGCGTAAATTGGCGCCCAATATTGGCGCCCAATAACATGGGGCTTTCTTTCATCCACGACCCTAATCGCATGAATTAGCCATCACTGAGGTGCTCTATTAATTGAAAATCGAAATTCGGCTTAATTCAGAAAGAATACTTGAAAAAAGCAAATAAAAGAGGAAAATTGCCAAAGGGGAAAAAATAGAAGAAACTAGCATAAATCGAAGAGGTAGAAGAAAGTGTACACACAAAAACGAGTACAAACAAGAAACAGGAAAAGGAGGATTTAAAAATTTAATTAGCGCCCAACTAAGAGGCTTTCGTTCACGACCCTCACTGTAAATTGACGCCCAACGTGGTGCTTTCGTCCACGACTCCAACAGCATACATTTTTTGAGTAGCGTATATAGTGCTACTTATAAATTTATACTTAAGATGTATGACTTGGCATATATCGAGTGTCCCGGGAGAAATTAACGCGGGATTTCAAATATTGTTGATTTCTTTTATGTTTCCAAGACAAGAAACGTCTACTAGACGTCGAACGAATACTTAACGTTGAAAATTATCAAAAATTACGCCACAAGTATTTAAATAATTAATGAAAAAGGTTTTCGAAAGTTTAGTTTCGCTTTAAGACTGTCTTTTTAAAGTTTGATGTGAACAAGGAATTTCGCTGACTTGTAGGAATGGGGCTCACGGCTTTCGCTTGGATACCCACGGGTTCAAATTTTTTTTAAATGTGAAAATTTTTATGTTTTTACATCTTTACGTTGTTCCTAACTTCTGTAATAATAACAACAGGTGTAGGTGATTAAAGTAAAAAGAAATGTAATGATAAAAAAAAATCAAATCCGAGCGGAAGCCTGGAGCTCACGCAAGTTAGCCGCCTTGCATCGCCAAGTCTAATCTTAAAGGCAGTATTAAAGTAAAACGAAATTATTTATTTAAATAATTCTGGCATGATTCTTCATAATTTCAAATATTCAAATATTCGAGAGCTACTGGAAGCACTGCCTTGGGAAAACCCACGTTAATTCCCTTAGCTCAGATGGCATGGGACACCCGGTATATGTGTTGATTTTTAGAATTACTTTTGAATTAAAAATGTTAAGTTTGAAACTTCCGTGACGGTACTCGAAGGCGCACAATTCAAATTTCCCCAAAGTATGGTAATCGCGCCGCTTCCCTCAGCAAGCCGGTGGGGTGGGAGGGGGGGCTGAAATTTTTCACATCACGTACAGGTCGTGCCAGGGGTAAAAATAACAAAGGTTGCATGCAATTCCAGGACGAGCATTGTTCTAAGGGCCTCGGACTTTGATCGGCGCGCAACTACTCCACCACTACCACCACCAACCGCGGCGGCGGCGGCGGCGCCGATAACATTATTCCGACGCGTTCGTGACGCTCAAGATATGTATGTAATGTAAGCCGTTGTGTATGTCATCACAGGCAACACGCCGTCGATAAGATTGTAATTTAGGCGAACAGGAGATGAAAAGTTTTATCGCCAGCGCCCTAACAATATTATCATTTAAATGAAGGAGAAATGAGAGTTTTCAAGCACTCGCGAATTCTTTCCAGAACTCGAAACACTTGAAAGGAACTCTGCAGAGAAACATAGCATAATTAATTCTGAGTATGTGTAACGATTTTAGTTCTCCAGAAATAATTAATTAATTAACAGCGAAGCGATGAAATAACAATAGAAGATCGACGATAAAAAAAATATAAACCCAAAAATTACAAGATACTTAATTGAATCAATTGAAAACAGAATTAAAGCTTGGAGCAGATGCTGCACAAACTAACCCTGCGCTTCATGTTTTCGATCAAACGCGTTGTGAGGTTATGTTAGCACAAAAATATAATTGAGCAGCTACTTTAATTTGGAATTTAATTGAATGCACGGTACAATTATACATGAACTAAAACCAGTGTGTTTCTGACCAATTTCTTATCGCACTGCTTGAAACTAGAAACTTCAAATTTCATTTTTGCCGCGCAACTAATTTGGTTAGCGACACCTGGCGACCAACCCTACGAGCCTTATTGGATTATTAAATTTTAATGCTGCCATCTGACACCCACTCAATGAACCGAAAGCAACTGTTACTTCTAAGCGGCGGCCGTCAGATGGCCCCACTACAACTCGAATTTTTACTTTCTATTCAAAGCCGCTTTCAAGCGTGTCATGCTCTAGGTGCGTAGAAAACGGAACAGTTCTGACCAACCGCCTTACTCGAGAATATCAAATGATGCTTCATTAACTTGTTTTATTGTAAAAGCGACATCTGTTGACATTCCACCGTGTGTTTCTTTAAAAATGCCAGGGGTGGCTATGGAAAATAAAATTCATGCTTGATTCACCACCGCATCATTTTTGACATCTTACGAATTTAACCTAAAGACTCAAAACTGCTACCTGTCATTTGAAAATGTTGCCCCAATAAATGTGAAAAAAATTTCCTACGTATTTTAAGACACACACTCAAAAATTAGGGGAAAAAACAAATGAAGAATGAATTGAAAGAATGAAAAGCAAAGGGCAAATAAAAAATTAATATGAGGTAAATACAAATGAAAGCAAATCGAAGAGAAAAACAAAATTGAAGGAAAGAAATCAATAACCAAAACACAAAGCGAATAAAGAATAAAACGGGACAAGTGAAAAGCAGTGGCGCCATCTATGTAAACCTTGTCGAATTCATTTTTAGGCGCGAAATTTGAAACAATTATTTCTCTTTTGTTATTTATTCATTGATTTTCTCAATTTCAGATTTAAATTTGACATTTTTTTTTGTTAATTTGTTAATCTAGTTCAGTATTTCGTTCAAGGATTGTTTTTCTATTTTTTTAAGCTGCGTATTAATGTCAAAAATTAAATCAAATTAATGTGTCAGCTCTAGTAGCGCCATCTTGTCGGATTCTTTTTTAAAAATAGAAAAAATCAAATAAAAAAAACCAAAGGAAAATGAAAAACTAAAAGTTAAGAAAGAAAAAATGAAACAAAAAATAAAATGTAAAACAAAAAGCAAATATTAAATGAAAAGAGATATAAGAAGAACGTTGAAATGAAAGATCAAAGCAAATGAAAAACTGAGGGAAAAGAAAAATGTTAAAAAAAGAAACAAAAGAAAACCAAGAACCAAAAATGAAATGAAAAATGAGAAACTAAATAAAAAATAGAAAATAAAATAAAAATGAAAATTGCTATAAACATTACGATTGTCATTTGTTTTTCTTCCTTTCTTCAGAAATTTAGATTTTTTCCATTTCGACCGATTTCGCAATTGTCAAAATAGTTCTTAATTTTCTTCATTTTTAATTTAATTAATTTTGTTAAAATCTAATTCAGTATTTTGTTTAAATTTAGTTTTCTTAATTTTTTACCTGTGTGTTAAAATGTTAAAAATTAAATCAAAATAATATGTGAGCTTTAGTGGCGCCATCTGTGTAAACCTTGTCGAATTCATTTTTAGGCGCGAAATCTAAAACAACTACTTTTCTTTGTTATTTATTTTTATTTATTTATTTATTTCACATTTTTTGTTAATCTAGTTCAGGATTTCATTTAAGGTTTTTGTTTTTAATTTTTTTAAATGTGTATTAAAATGTTAAAAATTAAATCTAACTAATGTGTCAGCTTTAGTAGCGCCATCTATGTAAGTCTTGTTGGATTCATTTTTAAAAAAAGAAAAAATCAAATAAGAAACCAAAGGAAAATGAAAAACTAAAAGAAAAAAATGAAACAAAAAATAAAATGAAAAACAAATATCAAAAATTAAATTAATAGAGATATAAGGAGAATGTTAAAATGAAACATCAAAGCAAATGAAAAACTGAGGGGAAAGAAAAAAGTTTAAAAAAAACAAAAGAAAACCAAGACCGAAAATGAAAAGAAAAATGAGAAACAAAATAAAAAATAGAAAATAAAACAAAAATTAAAATTGTTATAAACATTACGATTGTCATTTGTTTTCTTCCTTTCTTCAGAAATTTTGATTTTTTTTCCATTCGACTGATTTCTCAATTGTCAAAATAGTTCTTCATTTTGTTCATTTTTAATTTAATTAATTTTGTTAAAATCTAATTCAGTATTTTGTTTAAGTTTAAGAAAAAAATCAAATAAGAAACCAAAGGAAAATGAAAAACTAAATGAAAAAAAATGAAACAAGAAATAAAATGAAAAACAAATATCAAATATTAAATGAATAGAGATATAAGGAGAACGTTAAAATGAGAGATGAAAGCAAATGAAAAACTGAGTGGAAAGAAAAAATGTAAAAAAAAACAAAAGAAGACCAAGAACCAAAAATGAAATGAAAAAATGAGAAACAAAATAAAAAATAGAAAATAAAACAAAAATGAAAATTATTATAAACATTACGATTGTCATTTGTTTTTCTTCCTTTCTTCAGAAATTTTGTTTTTTTTCCTTTTCGACTGATTTCTCAATTAAAAAAATTCCTAATTTTCTTCATTTTTAATTTAATTAATTTTGTTAAAATCTAATTCAGAATTTTGTTTAAGTTTAGTTTTCCTAATTTTGTACTTGTGTATTAAATTGTTATAAATTAAATCAAAATTAATATGTGAGCTTTAGTGGTGCCATCTATGTAAACTTTGTCGAATTCATTTTTAGGCGCGAAATCTAAAACAACTATTTTTCTTTTGTTATTTATTTATTTATTTGACATTTTTTGTTAATCTAATCCAGTATTTCGTTTATGTTTTTTTTTTAAATTTTTTTAAATGCGTATTAAAATGTTAAAAATGAAATCAAAATAATGTGTCGGCTTTAGTAGCGCCATCTATGTAAGTCTTGTCGGATTCACTTTTAAAAAAAGAAAAAAATTAAATAAGAAACCAAAGGAAAATGAAAAACTAAAAGAAAAAAATGAAACAAAAAATAAAATGAAAAATAAATGAAAAGAGATATAAGGAGAATATTAAAATGAGAGATCAAAGCAAATGAAAAACTGAGTGGAAAGAAAAAAAAAACAAAAGAAAACCAAGAACCAAAAATGAAAAGAAAAAATGAGAAACAAAATAAAAAATAGAAAATAAAACAAAAATGAAAATTGTTATAATTGCGATCGCCATTTGTTTTTCTTTCTTCGGAAATTTCTATTTTTTTTCCATTTCGACTGGATTTCTCAATTGTTAAAATAGTTCTTAATTTTCTTCATTATTGTCATTTTTCAGAAATTAAATAATCTTTTAAATAATAAATAATTTCTTGCATTTTTTCTTTCGTAAATGTTGCGATCGTGATTTGTTTTCTCTCCTCTTATTTTTTTTTACTAATTTAAATTACCATTAGGTTTATGAATTATTTTTTTTTGAGTTTTATTTTTTATTGTGATCATTTGTTTTTTTTTATTTTCATTGAGAATCTCCAATGCTTTTCCGTAGAAACAAAAATAAAACAAATAAAAAATGGAAGTAAATAATGAGAGAAAAAGGAAAACGAAAAGCAATTGATAAACAAAGAAATCGGAAACAAAGAGGAAGCAAATTAAAAAAAGAAAAGAGACAAGTGACTCAATTACTAACACTCATGTATGTCATTGCAAGGAGAAAAAGAAGAAAAAAAAATTAGAATGACGGAAAAAGCAAATGAAAAATTTAAAAAAAAAACAAATAAAAAGCAAAATTCAAAAATTGTAAAGTAAAAAAATAAAAGTTTCTAATAAATCACGAGCAGTGACAATTTCTAAAAAAAAGGCACAAAATCGAAAATATGCACCAATTTTGTACGTGGCACGCGAAGGGCAGGGGGAATGAATCACTTCGGAACTTTAAACCCTTCATAAAAAGAACGAGAAGAGCGATTGGTGTTGCTAGGAACTATTCCACGACGTAAAACGAAAGCGACTTAAGTGCCCAGGTTCTGATCTGGGCTGAATTGTAATGCTGTCATCTGACGGGTACAAAAAGTAAGTGTAACTTCTATGGGGTGGCCGATAGATGGCGCCATTACAATTCGAATTTTTACTTTTCATTTAACTATCTACACTCAAGTCCACCATAAACGTTCATGTTACTGAAGTTGATTTAAGCTTAAGCATGGACGTAACGTGCATCACGGGTAAATTTATAATTAATTATTGTATACAAAATTAGAAGTCTTTGTATATGGATCTGTACAAGTAGACATTTAATTTACGGCGAATTACATAAAGCGAAGAAGATATTTGATAGATGAAGGCCTTTCGAAGTCGAGCACTTCATCGATCGCCTAGTCGGGGAGGAACACTCTCCGCCCTGTTTAATGTTTAAAATCCGGCCGCGCGAGGACTTCGGGATATAATCTTTAATGCGACTAACTTCTTGAGGAGTTTCGGGCCGCACCGCCGCGCCGTACTAATTTAATATCATTAAAATCCCGGCGCAAAAACTGCTACCGTATTTGATTTACACGAGTCCGCCGAGCTTTTTATTAAAGCCCCCCCGTTCGCTTTGATTGCGAAAGTTATGGACGCGGGTTTTTCCGAATTAAACCCTCCTCCCCCCAACCGCCCCCCCTTACAACAGCGAATATTTTTGCCTAACGAGATTACGTGCGACCAGGCGCGCCTTTGAGAGGACACCGTCCCGGATAATTATGCTTTCTGTGAAGACTTCTTTTTTTCTTGCATTGTTGACGTCTTTCATCGACTTCTAACCATTGAGAAGAGACCGTTTTAATTATGAGATGAACAACCCTCCTAATTATTATTGTTAGGTAAGTCCATTCTCGAATAGCAGAAGAAAAATTTCGCAGTTCTCTATTCGCTGGATTAAACAGAGTAGCACATGCTACATACAATTGTAAAAAATATGCTGTTTTATCATGAATTTTTTTTTGTTTTGGCGATTCGGAGCTTTACAAATTATCTGCAAATATAAACTGCAGCACGAATTGGACAAACAGACAAAAACCAAACACATAATATCCATATTCAGCATAGACTGGCCCGGTACTAAAATACAATAGGCGATGCTCTCGTCGATAATTACTCGACGTTGTCGAACAATTTTGACATGTTTGCCGAAACGCTCTCCCAATTAGCTCGAGAGCTGTTCACTTGTCCGGGCTAAATAAGCGCCCGTGTTCGACAAAAATTTATATAATGCAGTTTCACGCTTTGGTAATTTATCACACGGTATGCGCGCCGCGTTACTTACTCAACGGCGACGGCGAAGGTTTCCTTTTTGCACCCACCCCCAGAAGAAATCGTGAATAATGAACGGACGAAAGCAAAAAGTTCCGCTTCTTGTAAACTATAAAATTACAAACAAAAATTATATGCAAAGCAAATATTGATGTTCGAGTGGAATGATTGATGATCGGGTTTGATTAAAGCATGCCCTGGAACTTTATTTCTGCTTTGAATTAGGTAGTTGCGAAAAATTGGCTAAATTAACGTCACGTGTTCCTAATGTCTAAAGTTTCTCGATATATTGTCATACGCTCGTTTTTAAATCTGCAAACATGAGGTTGACCCTCTGGATTGAGCATTGGAGCGTCAGAGCATTTTAGTATCTACCAGGGATTGAAAAACTTGGAGGTCTCGGAGCTCAGAATGACATAAATTTATTTTAAAAAATAGTAAACGGTATTCTGTACAGAAATTTGTTTATTTTAAATAGAAAAGAAATCGATGCGGTGCCAGCGCGCCTGACCTTCAAGCTCTGGAAGACACCTGCACCTGGAAATATTGTTATAAATCTAAATAAATGAATCTGTGAACATGAGATTTGAACATTAGAGCGTTAGAGCATTCTAGCATCTAGTAGGAATTGAAATACTTGGAAGTCTTGGAGCTCAGAATGACATAAAAGGCAAGTTACAATTCCTACGAAAATTTATTTAAAAAAATAGTAGTCGGTATTCTGTACAGAAATTTATTTATTTTAAATAGGAAAGAAATCGATGCGGTGCCAGCGCGCCTGACCTTCGAGCGCTGGAAGACACCTGCACCTTGTAATATTGTTATAAAGTCTTTTTTGAATCTGTGAACATGAGGTTGACCTTCCGGATTGAGCATTGGAACGTCAGAGCATTTAAGCATCTACCAGGAGTTAATACTTGGAAGTCTCGGAGCTCAGAATGACATAAAAGGGAAGTTACAATGGCCATGAAAATTCATTTAAAAAAATAGTAATCGGTATTCTCTACAGAATTTATTTATTTTAAATAGAAAAGAAATCGATGCGGTGCCAGCGCGCCTGACCTTCAAGCTCTGGAAGACACTTGAACCTGGAAATATTGTTATAAATCTAAAAAATGAATCTGTGAACATGAGGTTGACCTTCCGGATTGAGCATTGGAACGTCAGAGCATTTAAGCATCTACCAGGAATTGAAATACTTGGAAGTCTGGGAGATCAGAATGACATAAAAGGCAAGTTACAATTCCTACGAACATTTATTTTAAAAAATAGTAATCGATATTCTGTACAGAAATTTGTTTATTGTAAATAGAAAAGAAATCGATGCGGTGCCAGAGCAACTGACCTTCAAACTTTGGAAGACACCTTCTTGGAAGTTCCGGAGTTCAGAATGACATAAAAAGTAAGTCGATTTTACAACACAATTTAACAGAATAATTTTCTTTTATATATAAAAAAAAACGATGAGAAAGCCAAGGAAATGAAATATGCAATAGAATTCTGAAACAAAAGACGATCGATTTGACAGCCCATTTCACTAGAGTAATAAATTTACAAACGAAAGTGTTTAGAAGGAAAGATGACAAAACAAAGGAAACGAATGAACAAAAGTTTTAAAAATACGTAACAATATTAAAAAAAAGGCAATTGATTTTACAAAATATAAAAATTCCAGGAAAAAAAAAACAAAAGACTATCGATTTAATTTTTTTTTAATAAAAAGAACGACTGAGAAAGGAAATATGTAACAGAATTAAAAAAATACGCGGTAACAAAATTTAAAAGACAATAGAAACAGAAGACGATCGATTTTACAGCAGGATTCAGCAAATCAATAAATTAAAAAAAAAAAAAAACGTTTGGAAGCAAAGGTAACAAAACCAAGAAAAGAAATCAAAAAATTTAAACAAATATGCAATAAAATTTAACAAAAGTAAAAACGAAGCCACAAAAGAAAGCAGAATTCGGTGCATTCATAAAACAAAACAACTTTCAGCATATTTCGACAGATGGCGTTGTCGAATGTCTTATAACAACGCAAGTAATTTTTTTGCGACTGTCCGGAAAAGGCGGTCAGCTGAAACTCGGTGCTCGATGGATGGTGGTTTTTCAACATGACCCATTAATAACGTGATTAAGAAGTTTTATACTTTAAAGATCGTACATAACCTCACTTTTTACTCCACAACATGTGCGAATTGTTACGTGAGTAGGATTCTTTATAATACATAAAAGAGAGACTCTGAGCTCTCTAGGGGCGCTTCAGCTATCAGTGATTTTTAGTGATCCCTCGTTCGTCTATAGTGTACCAACTGTCAACCACAAAACGTACAGGGAGATCGAAATTGATTGTCCTGATCCTACTAGATATCCCGAGATTTTGCTAACAGATCGTTGCCCTTCATTTATGAAAAATGACTTATTTGGTTATAATAGCAATCAGATTAAACAATAATTAAGTTCTTTATTAATTAGGTTAGGTTTGGATGTAAGTTTCATGAATGTTCTATGCATACCACTGTTTTGCGTTCTAACCTTAGTTAGTAATGTAGGATCAGGACAATCGATTTCGATCTCTCTGTACTAAATTTCATAAAAACGTACCGAAACGCGGGAAATTTTAAATTAGTGTAGGAAAATCTAAACAACTTGCTAATCAAAAAACAGACGCTTTGTAGATATGGATAGACCAATAAAACAGGCCTCTGTCTCAATTGATTATACCGGGTGATTAATAAAATTTTTCATCGACTCTTGTCATGCTGAGACGTCCCGCGTAAATTTCATGGCAAGAGTTGATAAGAAAATTTAAAAAGGCAAATTGGTAAAACTGGCCGAAAAATTACAAAAGGAAACGAGAATTAATGTTTTTATTTTTTTTGTTTGTTAAAAACATAAACACGAGACGATCGTTTGTTTAAACAAATGCAAAAAGAAATGGGCGATGATGTTTGTGCGAATTAAAAGCAACTGTGAAACAAAATGTGTTCATAAGAATAACACAAACGACACAAAAAAATATATAATAATAAAATAAAGAAACAAAATACGATTGATGGCAAAAAAACATTCGAAAAACGACGCTTTTTGCAAAGAAAAGCTCATTTAAGTTTGCACGTACTGTCGGTAAAGAGGAACTCCATTTTATGCTTGCCGGACAACGATAATTATTTTACGACAGATGTCACTAAAAAATACAAAATTGGTAACGAAAATTTATTTTAGAAAATAGTAATCGGTGTTCTGTACAGAGATTTGTTTATTTTAAATAGAAAAGAAACTGACCCGACGCTAGCGCGCCTGACCTTCAAGCGTTGGAAGACACCTTCACCTTGATTTATTGTCATAAAACTCTTTTTAAATCTGTAAACATGTGGTTGACCTTCCAAATTGATCTTTAGAGGTATTCTATACAAAGGTTTGTTTATTTGAAATAGAAAAACAATCGACATGGTGTCAACGCCTGACCTTCAAACACTGGAAGACACCTGCACCTTAATATATTGTCACAAGTTCCTTTCTAAATCTATGAACATGAGGTTAACCTTCCAGATTGAATATCTGCCAGTAATTTAAATACCTGAAAGTCTTGGAGTTGAAAATAACATAAAATGGAAGATACAATGTCTAGGAAAAATGGTGGAACCTTAGAATTTATTTAAAAAAATATGAACCGATATTCTGTACATAAATTTCAAAAAGAGAAGCAATCGACACGGTACCAGCACGCCTGATCTTCAAGCACTGGAAGACACTTGCACCTTGATGTATCGTCATTAGCTCTTTTTTTTTTAATCTTCCAGATTGAGCATTGGAGCGCCAGAGAATTTTAGTATCTAACAAAATTTAAATACATACTTGGAAATCTTAAAGTACTGAATGAAATAAAAGAGAATTTACAACAGCTATGAAAAATGATAGAACCTTAGAATTTATTTTAAAAAATAATAATCGGTATTCTGTACAGAAATTGGTATATTTTAAGTAGAAAAGTATTCAACGCGGTGCCAATGCGCCTGACCTTCAAGCAGCGGAAGACACCTGCACCTTGATGTATTGTCATAAAACCCTTTTTAAATCTGTAAACATGTGGTTGACCTTCCAGATTGATCATTAGAGGTATTTTGTACAAAAATTTGTTTATTTTAAATAGAAAGGAAATGGACGCGGTGTCAGTGTGCCTGACTTTCAAGCATTGGAAGACATGATATATTGTCATAAAACCTTTTTTAGATCTGTAAACATGTAGTTGACCTTCCAGATTCATCATTAGAGGTATTCTGTACGAAAATTCGTTTATTTTAAATAGAAAAGAATCGACGTGGTGCCAGAACGTCTAACCTTCAAGCACTGGAAGATACCTGTACCTTTATATATAGTTGTAAGGTCTTTTTTTTTAATCTGTGAGCATGAGGTCGACTTTCCGGATTAAACAGAAATGAAAATACTTGGAATTCTCATAGCTTAGAATGACATAATAGGGATGTTACGATAGCTACGAAAAATGAATTTATTTTAAAAAATTAGGAATCGGGATTCTGTGCAGAAATTGGTTTATTTTGATTAGAAAAGGAATCAATGCGGCGCCGGAGCACCTGACCTTCGAGCACCGGAAGCCACCTGCACTCGTATCGTGAAATGCGTGCGCGATAAAGTTACATCGCAAACTTGTCTAGACTTGCGCACTTTATCGTAACTAATCGGAGCTCAACGCAATGTTGCCAAATTTGTGATTTTGTCACTAAGTTTGTTGAAATTTCAGCAATTTGTAGTGAGTTCAGACATGTCGAAAATATGGCGATTTCCTGCTCGGTTTCGTGACAAATCAAATGAAAATAATTGTAACTAAACCATTATAATAAACAATTATTTCAGTTGTTTCCGTCATTTTGTGTTAACATCCGTCATAAAATTAACAAAAAAAAAAAAAACAACAGCAATCGAAGCTTCTCTTCTTTGCCATTTTATTTCTTTATTTATTTTTTGTCTTTCCGAAGAAGAAAACGCGTTTATTCTAAATTTATTTCACAGTCGATTGTGTTTTGTTATTTTTTTTTTTGTGAAGAAAAAAAGTCGAAATTCGATTTAATTTGATTTATTTTCTGACGCGAGAAACGAAAGTTTTTTTTTACATTCAAATCGTTGGCCAAAATTTTTGTTTCCTGCATTTGTTAAACAATCGATCATGTTTTGTTTTGTCGACATTCGGTAGGAATTATTTTGTCATGGAAAGGTTTTTTTTTAATATCCAAAAATGTTCGTTTCTTGCATTTGTTAAACAATCGAAATCGTCTTTTGTTTTGTTATTTTCTATGAAGTAAAAAGTCGAAATTTGATCGTAATTCTTTTGTCATCGCTCTTAATTTATTGTCTAACTCAAAAGTGAAAGTGGAAGGTTTTTCTTGTGCCGGCCAATACTTGTGTTTCTTGCATTCGTTAAACTATCGATCGGCTTTTGTTTTGTTATTTTTTTTAAGAAGAAAAGTGTCGAAATTCGTTCGGAATTCAAACGTCTTTTGTCATCGCGCTAAATTTATTTATTTTATGACGCAAAAGTACAAGCGAAAGTTTTTTTTTTATATCCAAATCGACGACTACTTTTTGTTCCTCGCATTTCTTAATCAAACGATCGTCTTTTGTTTACATTTTGTTTTTTTGACAAAACCATCAACTTTTTTTTAATATCCAAATCGACGACCATTTTTTTGTTCCTCGCATTTCTTAATCAAACGATCGTCTTTTGTTTGTTTTTTTTTTTTTGATAAAGCCAAAAAAACTGACGTTTTCTTTTGCAATTTTAGTTTAGGCCAGCGTTACCAATTCTAATTTGCTTAAATAACTTAATTTGATTTCCTCGGCATTTGTTTCCAGTGAAATTTTCAGTGAATCATTTTCTGCTTCCAGTGACTTTTTAGTGATTATTTAGGATTCAGACTTTTTGCGAATGCCTATTGGCAGCACCGGCTCTCATTTTCGTCGTGAATTCCGGAGGTGAAGGTTGTACCCGACGAGCCCTTGTAAGTTGATAAACGAATGTGTAGCTATTTACCCCTCGATCTTCTACAACTTAAATTAATAAATAATAAAATGTTAGGAGTGTTTTTTTGCATTATATCGACGCGGTATCAGCGCGTCTGACCTTCAAGCGCCCGAAGACACCTCCACCCGTTCCACGACACGCGTGTG
This sequence comes from Serrognathus titanus, assembly GCA_039766575.1. NCBI lineage: Eukaryota > Metazoa > Arthropoda > Insecta > Coleoptera > Lucanidae > Serrognathus > Serrognathus titanus. The sequence continues at coordinate 70,449,943 of CM077913.1, forward strand.
CGTTAAATTAATAAATAATAAAATGTTGGTATTTTACTTACCTGAACGGAAACTGTTAGTTTGTGTAAACTCAGCTTAGTTGGACGTGCAATAACGACTTCCCTGCAGGATAATGCGGTAGGATACTCGAACGCGTCTCCTCTCACACCAGGTCCTTTCTCCTTCCGGGCGTCACTTCACTTCTCCACCGAATCTGACTTAGCCTGTAAACAGAGGAAAGAAAAGATTAAACTTGATGGTACTCATTACGTTTCGCTCTTGATATCCTGAAGAAGCTATCAACCGATAGTAAAATTCGCGCGTCGAGTTAAAATGAGAAAAATAAAAAATTAAATAAAGTCAAACGGCGATGAATTTAATGGTAATTTCCAAGTGCAACCCCCGTGTAATAAATTCGTCGGCTCCGGGAATTTTTGCGTCGCACCCCCAGCCATTCGTCACCCGCGACTCCGTTATCTTGAATAACGTGCGTGAATATTTTATTTTATGCGCATGTTTATCGTGTGATTTTAGGTGCTTGAAATTCTCCCGCTTTCCGCGAGGTACTTCCCCGATTATTTATAAGCGACGCATAAGTATGGAGCTCCCCGACATTCGGTCATAAAAGGCTTAAACTTTAAATTTAAACAAATTTATTTACTTCTGGCGCTACCCTCCCACACATCTGAGTTCTTCACTGTTCACTGTTCACGCCAAGCCTCACTTGCTTCGCTGTACTTTCTGGCCAGACAGTCAAAGAATTTAAGTAAATGAGAAAATGTACCCAAAAAAATTAGCGTATGCTTCGAAGTCAAAGTGAAACATTTGTGTCCGAAAAATTTGAAAAATCGTGTGTAACGCAATCGTTTTTCCGACATCCTTTACACAATATACGTTTCCTCTTCCAAATAAAAAAAATCGATTCAAAATTTATTAATTTTATCAATTTCGTTGCAAGTCGGTTTTGTGGATTCCTCGAGCATCCTCTGTATAGCTGTTTCGGCACTATTTGGGGCCTCGTCAGCAGAAGCTTTGACAGCAAGCATGGCTGCCTTGTATTGGATGACTTATTAAGTAGCAAACTGGCTGCAATTTGTCAATCCTCATGCAATATTAGATCAAAAAGCGATCGCAAGATGTCGCGCCGTAGACTTTTTATTAATTTTACCATAATTAGAGTCGTTTTCAAGATTTTTTGTGAAATCGATCGTTTTTTGTTTGTTTTCTTTTTTTAGCATTCTCTTTCAGTGCCTTTTTTGTTTTGATTGTTTATCAAACAATTAACTGTTTATTGTTCATTTTGGGGAAAATGATTTCTGAACTTAAAAAAAAACACGATCGAAAATTACTATAATTTTAACATTTTTTTTATTGCTTAGTTGACGAAATTCATTGTGCACTCGACTGTCTTTTGTTTTTATTCCTCCATTATTGGAACAGTTTCGAGCTAGAACTCGACAAATAATTGCAATTTTTTTTGTTTATTTTTTCAGGAAATCGGCATTTTTTGTTTTATTGTTGCTTTGGAACAGAAAGAAAATAAAATTACTCGAAAAGGTGATCATTTTTCATTAATTTTGTCATAATTTCGGTCGCTTTCTCTCTTTATTTATTGATCGCCTCTTGTTCGTTTTTTTTTCGGCGCCCTTTTTTGTTATGGTTTACTTGCTTTTTTCGATCATGTAAGAACGCTTGTCAAACAACTGAACTTCCAAAAATGTTTTATTGTTTTGTTCACAGAATTCATTGTGATCGTCTTTTGTTTTTATTTTTTTTTTTATTAGAACAGTTTCAAGCTAGAACTGAAAAATTAATTCCAAATATGCTTTGTTTTCTGTTTTGTTTTTGTTCTTTTTTTTATTTTTTTCGGCGAATCGGCAATTTTTTTTCTACTTTTGCTTTTGGAGTAAAAAGAATGGGAAATTATATAAAAAAGTGATCTTCTTTGAAGACTAGATAGTTTGTTAAATCGATCGTCTCTTGTTTGATTTGTCATTTGTTTTTTTTTCAACTCTAGTTTCTTCATTTGTTTAAATAAGAGCTGCCAATTTCTCTTCTGCATTTCCCGCCGTTTTGTCTTCTGGATTTAAGCATTTTCGACAACCGATCGTCATTTGTTTCCTTTCAACTCTAGCTTCTTCGAATTTTTCAAAATTTATCGCCATTTTATTTTCTGGATTTAATCGTCATTTGTTCTTACAACTCCTGTTTTTTCTCTGTTCCAAATTTTTTCACCATTTTGTCTTCTGGATGTATCTAAGCACCTTTAACAGCGGTTTCTTCAATTTTTGAAAAAAAAATGCGCCATTTTGTCTTCAGGATTTAAGCATTTTCGACCACCAATCGTCGTTTGTTTTCTTTCAACTCCAGTTTCTTCAAAATTTATAGCCATTTTGTTTTCTGAATTTAATCGTCATTTGTTTTTCTTACAACAGTTTTCTTCCAATCGTCATTTGCTTTCTTTCAACTCCAGTTTTTTCAAAATTTATCGCCATTTTGTCTTCTGGATTTAATCATCGTTTGTTTTTTACAACGATTTTCTTCCAATCGTCATTTGTTTTCTTACAACTCCGATTTTTTCATGTTTTTTCAGAATTTTTCGCCATTTTATCTTATGAATTTAAGCATCTTTGATAATTAATCGTCATTTGTTTTTTTACAACTTAAAAAAAAATTCCTAACAATTTCACTTTTTCATTCAGGCATCTTCGACAATCGTTTGTTTGTTAACGTTCTGGTTTTCTCAAACTTTCTCAAAACTTTCCGCCATTTTGTATTCTAGATTTAGGCAATTGTTTTCTTTGCAACTCCAGTTTTGTTATAATTTGTTGAAAATTTCCCGCAACTTTGTCTTCTGCATTTAATAAGCAGTTTCGACAATCGATCGTCATTTGTTTCCTTGCGGCTCCAGTTTCTCAATTTTTTTGAAAATTTCCTGCCATTTTGTTTTTTCGATTGAACCATCTACGACAATCGATCGTCATTTGTTTTTAACAAATCTAATTTTTTTTAAAAAATGTTCGCCATTTTGTCTTCTGATTTCAAGCATACTCAACAATTGATCGTCATTGTTGTTGTTGTTTTTTTTTTCACAATTTTGATTCTCAATTTAGTTTGTCTTCAGAATTAAGCATTTTCAATATTTGATCGTCATTTGTTTCCTTACATCAGTTTTTCAATTTTTTTTTAAATTTTCCGTGTAGTTTGTCTTTTAAATTGTCTTAAAATTAGTTTTTCTTACAACTCTAATTTCTTCATTTTTTTTTCATTTCCTGTTATTTTTCCTTCAGAATTAGGCATTTTCGATATTCGATCGTCATTTGTTTTCTTACAAATCAATTTTTAACATTTTTCGTCAGTTTGTCTTCCGGATTTGATCATCTTCGACAATCGATAGTCATTTGTTTTTTTTAAACTCCACTTTTCTTCAATTTTCGTTCAAAACTTACCGGGTTTTCAACAATCGATCGTGATTTGTTTTTACACGACTTCAGTCTTTTTTAATTTGTTTCAAAATTTAGCATTTTTAAGTAAAAATCGTCGCCTTTTGGTTTATTCACGACTTTCTTTGCATTCTCTAAATTTTAGCAACTTTTTTTTTCAATTTTCTTTCCCCGCTTTTGTTTTGTTTGTTTTTAGTTTTCAGTTCAGGTTTCAGGATTTTATTTACTTGTGCAATTAACTTTGGAAAAAAAATTCATCGCGTCGTTTTTTGATGTGTAGTTTATAAAAAAAAAAAAAAAACAAAAGACTACTGAAATTACGACAGATTCTGATCGCGTTTACTAAAAAAACAAAGAAACATTAACGCAAGTTTTTTTTTACATTTTCTCTTCTTCATAAAAATATAAGGAAAACAAAAGATCGCCGAAAATATGATAGGTTTTCAAACAAAAGACGATTGACTACGTTAAGTTTTGGACGTCTTATACGTCTTATTAAAAAAAAATATTGATCGTCGCTTGTTTTTTTTTTCGTCATACGCAAACAAAAGACGATCGAATCGTTTAAGCCTCCGAATTCGTTTTTTATTTTTATTTTGGGGACACCCTGTATAGTACGAGTGCAATCGAACATGATGAATTTTCGCATGACCAAGTCTTCCGTTTGAATCGACTTGAAAGCGTGAAATTATCCGTCAAAAAATGTTCCCATGACACATCCTATGTATCACATCGGCATTCGCGTTCTCTTCAACTTCGTTAATGCAAATGAACTCACTGATCCCGTGCTGAGTGATCCGGCTGGATGAAATTTAATTAGCGAGCGTCGTCGCAGAGCTTCCGAACCGAAATTACTAGGCCTATCGCCGGTGTGTGACACCCAAAGAAGCGTCGCAGAACGAATCGGCTTGTTAGGCTACGTTTCGGATGTCGTCGCGTCACCCAAAGCAACGACCGACAGCAGCTTTTGGTCCGAAATTATTTTTGTCATCGCCGGTACGTAACACCCGATGAAACAAACGGCCGACGTTCTTATTATGCGGCGTTTCGCCTGATTAAAAGATTGCAATGCCTTTTATATATTAGGGGTAGTTTATGAAAGCACGGCGAGACGGTTGAAACGAGGTCTGATGAAGGCGGTGCATAGGAACAATGAATGGGGGCTGGTTGCTTATAATTTCCTGCAGGGTGTGTTCACTGTTAGCTTATGTCAGGTATGAGCTTTTTGTTTTAATACAATTTATAACGCTTTCAGATATACGAGGGACGTATTGAAAACTTGATATAATCACGAAAATCACGATAATCAAAAACGTATCTATAGACGGTTCATAAATGATTGAAAAACGTATCTATAGAGGGTTCATAAATGACTGAAAAACGTATCTATAGAGGGTTCATAAATGATTGAAAAACAAATCTATAGAGGGTTCATAAATGATTGAAAGGCGCGCAATCGTATTATTATTGGTATTGCATTATAGTATTATACTTTTCATTTTTTTTCTACGATGGTGATTCACTAGTCATTGACGGGCTATATTGAGCGAAGTTTCAACTGAATCAACCATTTTGCGGACGATAAAAAGAAATGACTTGCATAGTTGTAAGACATTCAATAACGCCATCTATTAAAACACATCGAAAGTTGTTTTTTTCGTTTGTTTCTAAGGGGGTGGCTCTCTAGCTATTCCGCGCGATGCGGATGATCAATAAAAAATGTCACTTGCCGTCGATTAAAACAGAAATGAATTGTAGTTGTGTGAGATATTCAACAGCGCCATCTATTACAGCTTTTTTCAATAATCTGTTGAGCATGTGAAATACAAATAATTCTTTGTTTTGTCGCTGTCTACATCCAATTGTTTCTTTTAAAAAAAATTATTGATCTATTGAATTTTTTTGTAAAATCGATTACGTTTTGCTTTTTTTCGATTTTATTATTTCATATATTTTTTTTTTAATTCTGTTATTTCGTTTTTGATTTCTCTACGTTCTTTTCACTTTCTTAAAAATACTGATCCATTAAATTGTGTTGTAAAATCGATTGTCTTTTGTTTTCTTTTTTATTTTCTTATTTTTTTTGTTTTCTTTGGTTAGTCATCAGTCATCAATCTTTACCACGTTTATAGAATTGTGCTGTAAAACCGATTGCGTTTTGTTTTTATTACTCAAAAAAATTTTATTATTTCATATTTAATTAAAAAAATCTTTCATTTTTTTCACTTTCTCATTGTTCTTTTCATCATTTTTATGAAATTATTGATCTATCACATTGTGTTGTAAAATATTTCAGCTACTATTATTTTTTTTTTTTTTAATTTTTATCAATTTGTTTCCTTTGTTTTGTCACTATTATTTACTGAATTGCGCTGTAAAACAGAATTAAAAAATTAATAATAAAAATAAAAGACGATCGATTTTACAGCATAATTCAGTAAACATGGCAACAAAACAAAGAAAACAAAGTCATAAAAATTCAAAATATAAACAATAAAATTAAAAAAATAATTAGAACAAAACACAATCGCTTTTACAACGCAATTTAATAGATTAGTATTTTTTTAGTAAATGGCGAAAACGATGAAAAAGTGGAGAAAATGAAAGAATATTTATTTCTAAACGCGGAATAATAATTTTTTTTTAATAATCGGTTTTACATCACAATTTAATACACGCGGGAAAGAATGATACTAATCAAAAAGTAAAACAAAAGAAAACTCAAAAAAATAAATAATAACTGCGATTTTCTCGAAACGATTAACTTTTTGTTAAGGACATACGAGTTCAATCATCAGGCCCGTGCCAACCACTTTTGGCGCCCTTGTGCAATTTTATATTGGGCGCCCCAAACAGCGTAAAAATTATTAAAAATAAAAATAAACAAAAAGCTGATTGAATAAACTATTATTTATTATTATTTATTTCTATTGTTTTGTTGATCTTTGTGGTTGATCATCTTTTGTTTTTAAACGTTTGATTTTGATTTTTTTTTGTTATATTTTCATAATAGTTGTTAAAGAAACGTGAAAGCTTTAAAAAAGAACGATTGACCATCGTGTTTTCAACTCATTAACAAAAATTGTACTTCTTTAAACAAAACATGCTGTATATTAATGCATATCTGAATTAGCAAATAAATTTTAGCCTCGTGGGGAAGGGAGGGTTCTAGATCGAAGAAGTCTTTGCTTTAAAAAAAAAAAAACAAATGCCAATTCGGTTTTTTTTGAATCAATGAAAAAACAATTGAACATCGCGTTTTCGAGATATCAATAAAAGTTGCATTTTTTTCCGGAACATTCGGTATATTATTGTATTTTCGAATCCGCGAGCAAATTCTAGCCTGAATTGAGGGGTCGCAACACGGGTCTGGCATAAGTGGTTTTCGATTTATTAGGGCTTAAAACTAAAAATAAAAACAAGCCGATCGGCTTTGTTTTTAAGCTACGATAAACTACCGTAGATTTTTCTGGTAACTTTTTAATGCCGTTCACGAAAAAATCGTCGAACGTAATAACACTTCCCAAATATTAATTAAAGTGACCAACTCTTAAACGAAACAACCTGTATAACATTGCCTTTTTTAATTTGCACATTCAGCTTCGATTCGTTTGTTTTTGAAACTGCCATTAATTTGTCTAGCACGCTTTTAGAATTAAGAACAAATGCCACCTCGCTAGTTTTTGATGCTGTCTATGAGAAAACAACTGAACATCGCGTTTTTGAGATATCAGAAAAAGTTGTATTTTTTCAGGAACACCCCGTATATTATTACATTTTTGAATTCGCGAGCAAATTCTAGCCTGAAATGATGGGTCGCAACGTGACGCTGACACGAACGGTTTTCGATTTATTAGCGTTTAAAATTTGAAATAAAAAAACAAATGCCGATCGGCATTTTTAAGTTTTTAAGAAGCTACGATCAACTAATGCGAATATTGTAGATTTTTGTATAATAAAAAAAAACCGTCGAACGTCGTACTCCCCAAATTTTAATTAATCAGAATGAGCAAATCTTAAAAGCAAAATACCCTGTATATAATTGCACTTTTTAATTTGGGCATTCAGTTCCAGCCCTTTTGCTTTCGAAACTGTCAAAATGTCAAAAGTTGTTGATGCTCAGTTAAAGGTTCTAGCATCGCTTTTTTTAAAAAAAAACAATTGAACGTTGCGTTTGTAGATCATTAACAAAAAACGCACTTTCTTAGGCGGAATACTCTGTGTGACTTAAGTAACAAATTCTTGCTCGATTTCACCGTACGGAGAAAGAGGGAAGGGTCTAACGCGCTCTTATATACAATGAAAAACAAAACAAATGCCAACTCACTTGTTTTCAAAGCTGCGAGGAATGTCAAATATGAAAGTTTTTGTTATATTTCCATAATAGTTGTTAATGTAGTTCGCTTTTGATGTTTTTATTTTACCATTACTATTCTTCTAACAGAAAAAAAAAGACAAAGGTGAGCGACAGAACCGGGTGTTGCCAACGTAAACGCGGTAAATTCAAATAATTCTCAATCATTCAGAATCACACTGTACATGCAAGGCAAGACCTAGTAAAGTGAAAAATAGAACAAAAAAAAAGCAATCGATTTAAAACAGAATCACCAGTTGCAACTGACATTTAGTGACATTAAGAAAGAGCAATGAGGTTTTATAAAAACGTTTAATTTATAGTGTCCGCGTTATTTAAATAAATTGGCCATAAACGTCAGCGAAGACCCGAACAGGAACTGCCCCATAAAACGATCGCATTATAAAACGTTTCCAGAGCGAGGGGGGGCACCGCGGGGTAATTAATCGACGACTTGAAATTCATTTTCATAAATAGCCACCGCCACGGTAGATAAATTCGGGATTGTTTATCATCGTCATTAGGAGAGTACGCGCATTTTTCACGAGGATTAAGTCCATAAAACGTAAACATGCAGCGTTGAATCATTAATCAGTGTTCATTACATCCATTTCTGATTGACGTCGTCGGTCTAATCCTTTTCCGCGCGCGCGTGTGTGTGTAAAATGAAACGGGGCGACCGCCGCACCGCGGCGCGGCCATCGGCGGCGTCGTCCTCGGCTCTGAGCTTTAATTAAAATATGGGTGGCAGCGCCACGTCAGCATTTTCACGCTAATTAATGTTGTTACTGAAATTCTAGAGAGCGGATTTTTTCTTCAAAGCACTTTAAAATCAACGATGAACTCGATGATTGAAAAATACAGAGCGATTCGGAAGTGGTTCTACGATTAGATCGCGAAACTTCTCGTCTCTTGTTTTCGGTGAGGGTGGCCACCCTCGCTCTTAATCTACCCGTGGTCCGTACTAAACCTTCAATTATCCCTCGTTCCTCATCTTTTTTTACGCGCCACCGCGATGATAAACGTACGCTCGCCTCAAATTGCCGCGATTACCAAAGGCGAGGGCACAGATAATGGGGCCGTTACGGACCTGGAATTGAGCAATAAGTTTTTTTTTGGAATGTCTGATTGCAAAAAATAAAATTGTTGTTTTTTTTATTACGATGATGCACCCAAAACATTCTATGTACTTAATCACGGAACAAATTTGAGGTATGTACAGGGTGGGCCAAATTCGACACTTTTAATAGGAAACTCCTATTTTTAGAAGAGTTAGACAAAAACTGACCTCGGTCCCTGGAGCTCGATTTTTAAGACAAAATTAATGGTGAAAACCGCGTTTCGATATCTTGTACCGTTTAGGAGCTACAGGGCGTTTTTCAAAATTCTACCATTTTTAAAAACCTTCATAACTTTTTTGTTTATGAAAATTTTTGATTTCTGTAAACACTTTTTTAAGGCACTTTTTCATGCAGAATTCATTGCTCCAAGTTATTTTTTTCCAAAGTGCTCAATATTTGAGATATTGGCAAGAACTTTGATTTTTTATATGGAACACCCTATATATTTTTACATTTCTGAAAAGAGCATAAAATTCTATTTATAAAAATATAAAACACTTGATATTTTATTCAAAAGATTTTTGAGCAGTAGAGCTTTCATGTTTTAATTAAAATTTTGATGGTTATTGCAGCATTCAAGTAGGCTGTGGATGATGGTAGCTAAATATTTTTTAAAGATTTATTGAGCCATGAAAAAATATTACTTTATTTTTAATAAATATAACGAAGTTATAATGAATAAATACTAATGTATTCGAAATTGCACAAAAATTACATAAAGTATCAAATTGTCGGCCATTTTGTACTAAACATAAATGATTTCGTTTTGTTATGGTTTGAGCTGACATCACCAATTCAAGGACTGGTAGTGATGCATTTTTCTTATTCAATAAGGTCAGAATCTTTGTTTCTTTAAAATTCGTAATGCAGAAGTTCTTGCTAAGATGTTTGCTCCAACTTGCGTCGGTCATTTTCAATTTCTCCCAAAACTATGATCTCCTCTAATTCTTTATTTCCGTTATGATATTCATAATTTTTAGTTTTTATCAGTTTAAATGATTAAAAATTTATTAAATTGTTTTTAAATCTCAAGAATATATCTCTGAAGGATCGTCATCTTTCAGGATACCACTCATGGTAAAAATTAATCACTGCTTCTGAATTTTCACCAATTTCTATAAAACACTTTAACATTTAATATTAGTAAAGAAGACAGTGGTTTAGAAATAACAAATCAAGAAAGTAAATATAAATCAAAAAAGTTTATATCCTTAAATATAAATCAAAATAGATTGTATCCGTAGATACGTATTTCAGCAGCTATGCTGTCATCGTCAGTACAAACATACACTTACAAGTTAAAGGCACTTCATGAAGTCTTGAGTTGATATAAATATTATAACATGTCGTATTTCTCGTAGTTTTCGTAAAAGTTTAATTATCTCCTTAAGTCTATTTTATAGAGATAGTAAAATTCAGGAGAAAAGCAAGTACTGTAAGAGATTGTGTCAAATTTTAATAGCGACCCACCAGGAAGTTACAAAAACTTAAATTGCTTAGTTATCGTCATCCATAGCCTACTTTAATGTTGTAAAAACAATTAAATTTTTGATTAAAACTTTGAAACTCTATATTTCACAAACTGTTTGAATAAAATATCAAGTGTTTTATATTTATATGATTGAAATTTTATACTCCTTTCAAAAACTTAAAAATATATAGGGTGTTCCATATAAAAAATCAAAGTTCTTACTAATATCTCCAATATTGAGCAGTTTAGAAAAAAATAATTTGGAGCAATGAATTCTGCATGAAAAAGTACCTTAAAGAAGTCTTTACAGAAATCAAAAATTTTCATAAACAAAAAAGTTATGAAGGTTTTTAGAAATGGTAGAATTTTGAAAAACGCTCTGTAGCTCCTAAACGGTGCAAGATATCGAAACGCGGTTTTCACCATTAATTTTGTCTTAAAAATCGAGCTCCAGGGACCGAGGTCAGTTTTTGTCTAACTCTTCTAAAAATAGGAGTTTCCTATTAAAAGTGTCGAATTTGGCCCACCCTGTACACTTTTTAAGATCACTGTAAAAAGAAGTGCCTGCTATTTCTAATATCATCGTATGGTTTAAGTTACGACGTGATTTGATGTAAGCCAACTTGAAAACTGTTTTTTTAAACGCGCATTATAATGTGGTGTAATATTGTGTAATAACGCGTAACATTGCGTAATACCAGTTGAAAATCAAAAAACAATTGAAAAATCGACGAATTTCTACAGAATTGGACGAAAACAAAACATGATCGTCAATTCTTATTCGGTTACGATCATTTGAAAATCAAAAGTTAATAAAAAAAAAAAACAAAAGAAAACAAATGAAAAATCGACGATTTTCGGCAGAATTGGATGAAAACAAAAGACGATCGTCGATTTGTATTCGGCTAGGATCAACTGTAAATCAAAATTAAAAAAGAAAAAACAAATGAGAAATCGACTATTTTTGGTAGAATTGGATGAAAACAAAAGATGATCGTCGAATCTTATTCGGTTAGGATCATTTGAACATCAAAAGTTTCTGATTACCGAGTCTTCTTAACCTAAAATTATGTTGTCATATACAGGGTGTTCCGCAAAACGGTAGCAGCATACACTATGTTTTCTCTATTTTAATATTTTGTCATTTTCAAGAGTCTCTTGGGATGAATTCCGTAACGAAGACCAACGAACGCACAAAAATTTCATTTTCATCTTTAACGGCCCACCTTCTCAAGTAGTTATAATAAATGCCAGAACTTAAGTCCTTTCGATAAATTAATGAATTTTTTTCCTTTCATTCGCCAGGCCTTCTTAAGATACTTTCTTTTTTAATGAGCCGGTAATAAAAGCGAACAAAACAACCGCCACCGAATCGAAAAGAATAAAGCTTTAACGACCCAATAAAAACTACCGCCTCGTATGTATGTAACATCGACGGCGACGCTCGGGTTTCCTTTTTACTCGGCGGCGCGTTGACGTCGGAAATTATAAATTATTATTATTCGAAAATATCTGAGCGCTTCCGGGCGGGTTTTTTTTTTTTTTTAATGGGCGAAGTTTGCAAATAATCCCCGGCGGTGTTTCGGTGCGGGCAGGTGCGGGAGGGCGTCGCGACGCGGACGTTAACGCGATTTCCTGTACGCGACGGCGACCGCAGCGCCAGATATCGACGTCCCGGACTCTCCTGGCTCTTCTCGTTCCGCTATTTTTATTCCGGTCCACTCGCACACGATCCACTCGAACTGAATAGAATTAAGAGAATGCATTACTGGAGCGGGTCGAGTGGTCGTTATACAAATTTTATTTCCCGCAAAATTCCGCCGCTGGCTGGATACTTTTTCACCGGCTGCATTATCTGCACCGCACATTTCTACATGTTATTTTATTTCATCAATTCTTGAATAATTCACTCGGTCCGCCCGCTTCTGAATACAAACGTACACGTCGAGGCCTCTTAACTCTCGAAGCTTACCTCAATTAAGTGGAAGACATAAAAATATGAGACTATTTTTATTTCGTTACGTTCGCGGAAGACGGCATAAATTTTGGTGGCAGCGGTGGGATGTGTCATGCGAACAGTTACAATGTTTATATCGCTCATGAATTTAGTAGGCAATATATAAAACTTAAAGAAGTAATGGAAACTCTCGGAGGCAGAAAGTTACCATCTATGTAGGTTAAATGTTAGATGTGATAAGTGGTGAAGATTACGAAGTACATAAAGTACATTCACATATATTTATTCACCACATAATGCCCGTTATAGATCCGTGGGGGTGGGAGGAGGGGGGCAGGTAGGAAGCAAATATTTATTCAGCCGGGCTCGATTGTGTTCGCCCGAAAATTACCTCCGAAACTAATCCAGGTTTCCGCCCGGAGCCAGCGCGCTCGTTCCGGGCCCGAAGACGAACTTCTGTCAGGCTAACTTCGCCGGATTTAATCACACGAGCCCGCCCCGCCGCAAATCCCAAGCTTTTACACTTTCATTTCAATTTTGGAGTAATTAATTCGTCCGCCCCGCGCCGAGCTGCGGCCGCACTTAACGGATTTGCCGGAATCTCGGCCGCAATTTACGCTACGTACTCGTGTAGATCCGGCGCGGCCTTAAACTGTTTTGCAAGAAAGTTTTCGTAATTAAAGCATGAGGAGTAAGTAATACCTAATCATCTAAGGAAAGGTACACTCAGAATTAAAAATAATGTCCCCCCCCAATCAATTTTGTAGACTTGAAGTCACGAGATAAGCCTGAATACCTGCTATTAATTTGTGCCGTTTTCCACCGTTCTCAATATTTACATTCGAATTTTAATGTATGAATTGAAAATTTATTTTGGTGGCAGCGGTGGGATATACAGCAACCGGCAGAAAGTTATGGGGAACGACTTTATTACTGATTTCTCAGGAAAATCTATTCTTTATCTGTCCTGAATCACTTCATATTCAACCATCATGATGATGGATCGCGACGTACATTGTGGTGGCAGCGGTGGGATGTATTACGAAATTATATGTATTCTTTTTATTATCGATTACTCAGAAAACTTTACTCCATATGAAAGTTCCTGCATCTTCTCAAACACATGATGCATACATTAGAATTTGGTTACCTCTTGTCATTTACCGAGGAAATCAATAAATTTGAATTCGACGTAATAGTAAATAGTAATAGTAATATTTCTCAAGATACACGGAAATATGATTTGGACGAAATAAAAGACAATCGACTTACTTCGTTAAGTTTATGGAACGCGACATAAATATTTTGGTGACAGCGGTGGGATACCCACACATATAGGAAACTTTTTCTTTATTGATTTCTCAGAAAAAATTACTCTTCATGAAAGTTCCTTTAACTACCCAAACTCAAAATGCGTAAATCAAAATTTGAATATCTCTTGTCACTTGCCGAGGATATCAAAATATCTGAAATCGACAAAAGAGTAAAGTATCTTTATTATTCAAGATACGCGGAAATATTATTGGGAAAAGATATTCAGTCAATATTATATTCAATTGTTGAGAGATTTTAAATATGAAAGCGATGAAAAAGATTTCTTTGACACCAAGAAAAATTATGGTTTCAATGTTATTGATCATAATTTCTAATTTCTAATTGGTCAATCAACGAAATAAAGGTCGAACAACTTTTATTTCGGCAAATGAGTCGACAGAACGCAACATAAATTTTGATGGCAGCGGTGGAATACACGACGGCATTTTTATTATTGATTTCTCATAAAAATTTGGACCATTCAAAAACAAGTGCCGTCCTCTGTTGACCCTCTATTGATGGTCCGCCATTTTACGCCGTTCAAAAACAAAAGGTAATTAAATAACTTAATGTGTCGCCCTCTATTGACGTTGCGGTTTAAATACGTACTTAAAAAGTGCTGCCCTCTATTGATTTTCGCTATTTTACACCATAATACATACTTAAAGTGCTGCCCTCTATTAATTTTCGCTATTTTACACCATAATACATACTTAAAGTGCTGCCCTCTATTAATTTTCGCTATTTTACACCATAATACATACTTAAAGTGCTGCCCTCTATTGATGTTTTACCAATTCGCACTATTCAAAGGCAAAAGATATAAATTATGTGATATTGTTTTAGAAATAAATGCGTTCAAGTAAGGTTTCGGTTTAAATACATACTTAAGTGCTGCCCTCTATTGATTGCCGTTGCCATTTTACACTATTCAAAAGCAAGTGTCGCCTTCTATTGATTTTACGCGGTTTTACGTCGTTCAAAAGCAAAAGGTAATTAAATTACTTGAAAGTGTCGCCCTCTGCTGATATTGCGGTTTAAATACGTATTTAGGTGCTGCCCTCTATAGATTGCCATTGGTATTTTACACCATTCAGAAGCAAGAGCAAGTGCCGCCCTCTATTGATGGCCTGCTGTTTTACGCCGTTCAAAAGCAAAAGACAATTAAATTACTTTAGTGTCGCTCTTCGCTGATATTGCGGTTTAAATACATACTTAAGTGCTGCCCTCTATTGATTGCCATTTACACTATTCAAAAGCAAAAGCAAGTAACGCCCTCTATTGATAGTCTACGATTTTACGCCGTTCAAAAGTAAAAGGTAATTAAATAACTTGAAAGTGTCACCTTCCGCTGATATTGCGGTTTAAATACATACTAAGTGCTGCCCTCTATTGATTGCTATTTACACCATTCAAAAGCAAAAGCAAGTGCCGCCCTCTATTGATAGTCTATCATTTTACGCCGTTCAAAAGTAAAAGGTAATTAAATTACTTGAAACGTCGCCTTCTGCTGATATTGCGGTTTAAATACGTACTTAAGTGCTGCCCTCTATTGATTACCATTGCCATTTTACGCTATTCAAGAGCAGAAAGCAAGTGCCGCCCTCTTTTGCAGGTCTGCCATTTTTCTGCGTTCAAAAACAAAAAAAAATAAATTACTCTAAAGTGTCGCCCTCCGCTGATGTTGCGGTTTAAATACATACTTACAAGTGCTGCCCTCTATCGATCACCATTGTCATTTTACACTATTCAAGAAAAAGTGCCGCCCTCTATTGATGGTCTGCCATTTTACGTCGTCCAAAAGTTCATTAAATTGCTTAATATGGCGCCCTCTGTTGATGTTGCGGTATAAATACACACTTAAAGTGCTGCCCTCTAATGATATTTTTCCATTTTACACCATTCAAAAGCGAAAGGTATAAATTATTTAAAACGGCCGCGCTCTCAGTTGATGTTCTGGTTTAGATACAAGGTTAAAGTGCTGCCCTCTATTGCCATTCAAGAAAGCCAAAAGGTATAAGTTGCCTACTTAAGGTGTCGCCCTCTACTGATGCCCTGGTTTGAATACATACATACTTAAAGTGCTGCCCTCTGTTGATGTTCGAAAGCAAACAGTCCGCCCAAAGTGCCGCCCTCTGTTCGACGTTCTGCCATTTCACCATTCAAAAGCACAGCGCGATCAATAATGATTGAACCTGGCGCATTATGTGAAGATTACTATTGATATTGCAGTGAATTGAAAGTTATCTTAAACATAAATTGCTATGACCTGGTATTTCTGGACAACATTTGACATTTGATAGTATGAGGTTATGTTCGAAAAGAACCATTCGCTATTTTCTGGCTTGTAGTCATTTCAAAGATACTTTGAATAGACAAAAAAGAAAAGGAACATCAAAATCGAAAACCGGAAATTGCTTTCTACATAACCTTGCTTACTTAAAGTGCTGCCCTCTATCGGTAGTCAACTAACACCATCATCCCAAATCATAAATATTTTACCAAAGAAATGGCTTTGGAAATTTATTTTAATTCAAAAATGTTGGTACATTTGTCGCTGTTATTATTATTTACTGTTCCCACTCGGTATTTCACGACGACAGTTTGAGGTTATGTTGAAATGAATCGCTCTCAATTCACCAGCTTCCTCTGAATTCAAAGTAACTTTCAATTACACACAAGATGTGGTATGACTGGCCATCAATCGATAACCGCAATTTGCTTAGTGTAGGTGCTGCCCTCTGTTGGTGCTCTACTACATTACCACCTAAAGGCAAAAATATATGTAAATCAAAAAGAAAATTGTCGCTTAGGCGTCTTTCTAAATTTGTTTTAGATAAGAGAGTTTGTCTCTGTTCCTGTTATCATTGTTCACTGTTTCCAGTCGACATTTCACGTCTAAAAATTTGAGGTTATGTTTAAAATGAACCATTCTGGACTATCCTCATCTCAAAAGTTACTTTAAATAAAAAAAAGATCTAATGTGGCATCAATCGAAAGCTGGAAATTTGTTTTGCATCACCTGGTGTAAATTACTTAAAGTGCTGCCCTCTGTTGATACCCTCCCACATTATCAACTAAATGCAAGAAAATATAATTAAAAGAAAAATAGTCGCCCAGGGGCGTCTTCTAAATTTATTTTAAATAAAAGAGATTGTGTTGGTACGTCTGTCATCGTTTGTTAGCGTTTACTGTTTCCAGTCTGACAGTTTGAGGTTATGTTTGAAATGAACCGTTAAGGTGGTGCCCCCTGTTGTTTTATGCATCGAAGAAAAATGGCGCCTTCCAAATTTATTTTAAATAGAAGAGATCTGAGACTGTTATCGTTTACTATTTCCCATGCACGTTTCGCGTTTGACAGTTTGAGGTTATGTATTTTTTTTAAACATAGACCTATCGCTACTTTCCGGCTCTAGTTTTACCCACGAGTTCCACACCAAACGTTTTCGTATCCTAACGATTCTTTTTTAATTGAAATGACAGTTCAAATCTGGAAAAAGAACATAACCTCAAACCTTATTTCGCGGAGCCTGGCTCAACTTCTCCCGGAACAATTCAAACCTGCCTCAAACTCTCATATATGACATAGCGATCGAAAAGGATTTTTTTGATCGCACTGTACTTCGATGAAGATTAAAATTTTACTATTTTATTTGCACCGAGTGATTTTTATTAAGGTACGTGGAAATATTATTGGGAAAAGTTATTCAGAATTATTATAAGATTTTGAATATGTAATCATGGCCACCTATGAGAGAAAAAAAAATTTAAACACTAAACTGACATCAGCGTTTATTGATCATAATTTCTAGTTAGTAGGTGAGCAATCCTAAAGTGCACCCATCCATCCATCACACCTCAAAGAACGTGCAGCTCTACATATTCATTCATTCATTCATTGCACAATATACAGGTTGACACAAAAAAAAATTGAAAAGTATGAGAATTTCTTTCTTTATCTTAGACGGCCATGGTTTCATATTTGAGACCTCATAGCAATTCCGAATAACTTTTCCAAATACTAATTCCTCGTATCTTGAAAAATAAAGGTGCTTTACTCTTACGTCGATTTCAAATATATTGATTTCGTCGGCAAATGGCAGGAGGTAATCAAATTCTGTTGTGCGCATCATGCGTTTGGGAAAGTGCACGAACTTTCATACAGAATAAATTTTTCTGAGAAATCGATAATAAAAAGAATACATATAATTTTGTAGTACATCCTACCGCTGCCACCAAAATTTAGGTCGCGTTCCATCGACGTAGTGAACTATCGTCATAAATTTTGGTGGTAGCGGTGGGATATATCACGAAAATAATTACAGTATTTTGTGTTTATGCTCGAGAATTTAGTGGGTAACGCATAAAAGTTGAAGAAATAACAGAAACCATGTAGTAATGCTAAACGACACTGAATACGACCTGCACAAATGTGCTATTCTCTCTAGTTAGAAGTTATTTGTAACCAAAGCATTGTGTCATAATTTCGACAAGACGTTTCGAACTTAAATTACACCATTTTTAATACTGCGTTGTAAACCTGCACTAATCTCGGTGATAAGGCCCGTAATAGCAATCATAAACGTAATTAAAAGGCGGGCGCATGACTGCGAATTCAAGTCCGCTTATTTTCAACAGGTAATTCATTGCGCGCGAGTATTATTTGAAGACGGGGTGGGTGGCAGAACGGGGGGGGGAGGGCCAAATTAGTGCCTCGCCTATCCCATAAAACAAACGACTCACGAACTTGTGTTTTCGGGGCGAGCTTTGCCGCCGCACGGTAATTTCGTCTATTTATGCAAGCCTCTTCCGTTCTGAAAATTAATTAATGCGTAATTGCATCACACCTCGTTAGATAAATCTGTTTTAATTCGGCGCGCCATTGTTTCTTTCTCGACGGTGGTGCTTTTGTTTGCTCGCTGGAAGAGGAACGAGACTTCTCCTCTGTTTATTGCCCGCAGTGTTTATCAATCGTGCAATGGGGAACACGAAAAGTATTCGATTCGTATCTACTTTGCGCCACCACCAATGCCGCAGTAACATGCACCAAACAGCTCGTTATTACCGAATGAAACACATGCATGCCGGGCTCAGACGTTGCCGATAAATTAGTAGGTACCATTTTCAGGGAATGATTTACGTCGAACCGGCGAAAGACACGCACGGGAATTGTCGAGCAGGTTTCCACTGTACGTATGTACGTGGGGGGAGAGGGGTTGAAATGAAGCGCAGCGTTACTGCATTCTGGCGTGGATAATGTGGCGGCGGCGGCGGCAGCGTGCAATCCCCCCGATGCGATGATGAAAACGGCCGGCCATTCGTTTCCATTGTTTACTTTTTAGCAGACAAAACACATCTCGTATCGATCGTCCGATATTAATAATAGTTCGCTATTGACTCGAGTTATCGGGAAGTGCGGCTTTGTTTCTGTTTTTATACACAACCCCCGGCGAAACTGATTATTTTACAGCGATACGACCAAAGTCCTTGTTTCCACTCGTCGATTTTTGTTTAAAATATTTCTGAAAAAAATATATATACGTATACACAGCGTATCTGACAATCAAGTTGATTGTAATTCATCTCAGTTGTCAATATTCTTAAATTTGATCGCGCTCATTCTTGCTTTTATAATCTAATCCTTTCGTCTCAGATCGTTCACTGATGCATCGAAATGAATCATCAGGAACGGATTGGAGTCGGGGAACCACAATTAAAACGTCTTGGTTAGAGTAAACAATTCTAAGAAAATGTTAGGTCTTATTAGGACTGAATTCCCGTACAGTCAGAATTAAAAGTGATGATTTCCTAATCAAATGTAAATGCCGAGTCTCGTCCATTTTGATCGCCATAACAACATAAATATTTTTTTTCTGACTTATTGTCGCGAGGTAAGTCTGAACTCCTGCTTTTCGTTTCTGCCACTTTCACTGTTCCAAATATTTAATAAACGAATAGAAAGTTTATTTTGGTGGTAGCGGTGGGATATGCAGCGACTGGCAGAAAGTTATGGGAAACTTCTTTAGTATTGATTTCTCAGGAAAATCTATTCTTTATAAAAGCTCATGCACTTTCTCATACTCAAAGTACGCTTGTCAAAATTTCAATGCCCCTTGCCATAAATCTAGGACATCAAAATATGTGAAATCGACATTTACTTTTCAAAATACGCGCAAATATTAATTGGAAAAGATATTCAGAGTTGTCACGAGATTTCAAATATGAAATCATACTCCCCTGCGACGAGAAAGCTTTTTTTGTCATAAAAAAAAACTATATCAAAGTTAATTATCATAATTTCTAGTTGGTAGACTAACGGAATAAAATCAAGCAACTTTTACTTCGTTACGTCAATGGAACGCGATATAAATTTTGGTGGCAGCGGTGGGATGTGCAGTGACCGGAACAAACTTGGACAGATATAGAAAATTCTTCTATTATCGATTTATCAAAAAAATTTATTCTTTGTGAAAGTTCCCTCATCTTCCCAAGCTTAAAATGCACCTATCAAAATATCAATACTTCTTGTCACACACCGAGGAAATCAAAATATCTGAAATCGGCATAACAGTAAAGTACCTTTATTTTTCAAGATACGCGGAAATATTATTTGAAAAAGTCATTCAGAATTGCTATGAGATTTTAAATATGTAATCGTGACCCCCTGCGATGAAAAAGAACAAGGAAAATTATGGTATTTTGACGAATCGCGCGACCAACCTTCCAGACCGCTTCGTCGGCACTTGGCCACATCATCAGTACCTTCGAAGACGCTTCAGAACCTCAACCTGAGGATTCCAGAAAGACTACGAAGAGATATAAACTTTGCCCCGTTGAACCGGAAGTTAGTCAGCACTTACAGTGAACGTAGCTTAACGACGCACGCCGTACAATATCAATATTAATGATCATAATTTCTGGTTGATAGATAAACGACATAAAAATCAAACGACTTTTATTTCGTTACGGCGACATAAATTTTGGTGGCAGCGATGGGATATGCAGTGATCGGCAAAATATCGGACGCATATAGAAAACCCTCTTTATTATTGATTTTTCAGAAAAAATTACTCTTTATGAAAATTCCTCCATCTTCTCATCCTCAAAATGCACCTATCAAAATATCAATACTTCTTGCCATACACCGAGGAAATCAAAATTTCTGAAATCGGCATAAGAGTAAAGTACGTTTATTTTTCAATATACGCGGAAATATTATTTGGAAACGTTATTCAGAATTGTTATGAGATTTTAGATATGTAATCATGACCCCCTGCGATGAAAATGAACAAAAAAAATATAATGTGACGAATCGCGCGACTAACCTTCCAGACGAAGTGACGTCACCGCTTCGTCGGCGCTTGGCCACATCACCGTCACCTTCGAAGACGTTTCAGAAGATCTGTGCCTCAACCCGAGGATTCCAGAAAGAAAATAGAGAGATATAAAGCTTGTCCTATTGAACAGGGAAGTTAGTCAGCACTTACAGTGAACGTAGCTTAACGGCGCGCGCCGTATAAATAAATAATAAATTTAAGAACATAACTTAGTTATACGTAGTTTGAAGTGTTGTATTTGTTTATTATTTTTTAGATAGTTTTAATATAACTCGTTACTAAATATTCTTTTATTTAAAACCGACTGCTTTTAATTATACTTTTAATAAAAACTTTACAATATCAATATCAATATTAATGATCATAATTTCTGGTTGATAGATCAACGAAATAAAAATCAAACGACTTTTATTTCGTTACGGCGACATAAATTTTGGTGGCAGCGGTGGGATAAGCAGTGGCCGGCAAAATATCGGATACATATAGATAACCTCTTATTATTGATTTTTCAGAAGAATTTACTCTTTATGAAAGTTCCTTCGTCTTCCCAAGCTCAAAATGCACCTACCAAAATATCAATACTTCTGGCCATACACCGAGAAAATCAAAATTTTTGAAATCGGCATAAGAGTAAAATACCTTTATTCTTATTATACCCGGAAATATTATTATTTAGTGTTAATTCTATTCGTTGAAATATTACTTGACAATCGACTTCAATTTTGTTAATTAATTCACCTCTTTTTATCATCATTCAAAATTAGTAATTTTTCACTACAATTTTTTTTTAATTCATACATTCTATTAAGTGTAAATTCTATTTAATGACACGTCTATTCGTTAAAGTTGAAATCAGCTTAATTACTGATTATTAGTCTACGATTGGAAGGAGTTGAAGTCTGCTAATTACACCACGAAAGTAGTGTTTCGTTCATAATCGCCGTCGAATTGTCCATTTACTGCTGAGTCTACTGGATGAAATATATTTGAAAGTCGATTTTAATTCTATCACTTAATTAATTCACCTGTCACACCATCATTGAGAAATTCTACTTTTCATTACAGTAATTTCCTCAACATTAAATTCTATCAACCGTATTATCTACTTAATGACACGTCTATTCGTTAAAGGTGGAGTCAACTCTTTTCCAATCACTAAGTCTAATGTTAATGGAAGGGGTAGGCATCTTGAAATATATTATGAATTTAATAAATCATTTTTCATTCTTAATCGAAATCGACTAGTCTATTTAGCGCTAAGTCTACTGGTTGAAATAATACCTGAAAATCGACTTTAATTTTATTATTGAATTCATCTCTCTCTGTCATCATTTAGAATGAGTAATTTTTCACTACAAAATTTTCTTAATAGCACTTTGTATCAATTGGAAATTCTATTTAATGGCATGTCTATTCGTTAACGGTGACGTCAGCTCAATTATTGATTATTAGTCTATGGTTGAAAGAAGAAGTAGAAGTTTGCTAATTATTAGTGATTCATTCGTAACTGTCAACGATATGTCTATTTATTGCTGAGTCTACTAGGCGAAGTATTATTTGAAAATCGATTCTAATTCTAGCACATAATTCACCATTCACTCTCTTTAGCTACCATAATTGAGAAATAGTAATTTTCACCACAGTAATTTCATCAAAATTAAATTTTATAACCGTAAATTCTATTTAATGACATATCCATTCGTTGAAGGTGTAGTCAACTCTTTTCAAATCAGTAAGTCTATGGTTGGGGGAAGTGGTAGGCGTCTCGAAGTATACTGTGCATTTAATAAATCGTTTCATTCTTAATTGAAATCGACTTGTTTACTTAGTGTTAAGTCTATTTGTTGAAATATTACTTGAAAATCGACTTTAATTTGGTTAATGAATTCACCTCTGCCTGCCATCATTCAGGATTAATATTTGTTCACTATAAAATTTTCTTAATAGCAAATTCTATCAAATGTGAATTCTATTTAATGACGTCAACGTCTATTCGTTAATGGTGACGTCAACTCTATTCAATGACTATGAAAGTCTACCTGCGGTTGGAAGACGAAGTAGAAGTTAGTGTTTATGTATTTTACGTATTTATACAATTTTGAAATTTTGTATCAAAATCAAGAATGTCTCTGTCCTTGCTTACCTTGATTTTTTCTCTTGTTTCGACATATTCTACTTAATGCAATGTCTATTAAACGTAATTACTATTAATTAAAAGCAGATTTCAAACTGTTGCTACTTTACTACTTGTTCCGGATAGCTTTTTAATTAACGTTCCAAAGTCTACTTACTGTAGATTCTACTTAATGGTAATCGATGTATTTACGTGTTCCACGCGGAATTGAGCTTTGGTTTTATCAAAATTCAGAGGGTCTCTTCGTTTATCTGCTTAATTCCGTTGTTTCAACAGATTCTATTTAATGCTATATCTATCAAACGTAATTTCTATTAAATGTTTTATTTGTTTTCTTATTCAAAGCGGATTTTCTATCTCCCTTTGAAGTGTTATTTTACTATTATTATTTCTTTCGAATAGCTTTTAATTGACATTCCGAAGTCTATTTATTGCTGATTCTACTTAATGATATGTCATTCGAAAATCGATGTAATAATCATAATTTCTAGTTGATAGATCAACGAAATAGCGGGACATAAATTTTGGTGGCAGCGGTGGGATATGCAGCGACCGCCAGAATGTTGAACAGATATAGGAAACTTTTTTATTATTGATTTCTCAGAAAAAATTACTCTTTGTGAAAGTTTCTTTATCTTCCCAAACTCAAAATGCATCTATCCAAATTTGAATACGTTTTGTGACAGATCGAGGAAACCAAAATATTTGAAAGCGACGCAAGAGTAAAGTACCTTCATTTTCCAAGATACGCGGAAATGTTATTTGGAAAAGTTATTAAAAATTGTTTTGAGATCGTAAATGTGAAATTATGGTTTTATATTTATGGTGTCAATGTTATTGATCATAATTTCTAGTCGATAGGTGAGCGAAGTGAAAATCAATTGAATTCTATTTCGTTCCGGCGATGGAGCGCGATATTAATTTCGTAATTTTGGTGGCAGGGGTGGGATGCACAATCACCGTCAAACTTTCTTTACTAAAAATTTGTAAATCAAAATTTGAATACCTCTTATCATGGGGATGAACTAGTTTCCGTCTTAATTTTCATTAATTTCCTCCATAGTTTATGTTCGGCAGGAAAGATTTAACTACGAACATTGCAATTGCGCATTTTCGATACAATTTCACTTCCAATTTTACGAAAATCGTAACCAACCGTTGATGATGGGGTAGTTAAGGGAGGTCATTTTCTGGTTATTTATGTTCCTCCTTCACTCCAACGCGGACTGCTCTCCTTTCATATTTTATTAAACAATATCATCTCTCTCGCTTTATTATTTACACAGTAGATGACGCGAGGGAGTTAAAGCGAGGCGAACACCTGATGCCGGCAAAAAAAAATATTTACGGCGGGATTTTCATTTTGGCTGCAATACAGCCTAATGCAAACGCTCCCACTTAGCGGGCGTAAAGTTGGAAGCTTCCTATCGGGAGGCCCGGGACGCCCGGCTTGGGAGCGATTCTCGTCGAGTCGTCTTCGCTTCGTCCCGCAGTTTGACAAATAACGGGAGATTTATACGTAACGAGGTTGTTTTGCCGCCATGTTTATTGGTTCGGCTTCGTTTTGTCGGCCGCTTTAGTTTGATGGCGGTGCGGCCGTAACACGGAAACTTGATGGTGCCCTAACGACGTCGTAAAGGACGATTTCAGGTTTTTTTTCCCCGGCAAGAAAAAAATTCCGAACGCTTTCCGTTAGTGTAAATTAAATTGCGTTTATCGTTTCACGGTATATCATCGTTTCCGTTTACGAGGTACCACCATCCACCCGATAGCTTTGGTCATTAGCAAGTAGGGAGTTGAACCACATTCTTTAAAATTGGCAAAATGCATAATGAGAAGAAGATACTATAAGGTTCCGGAATGAAAATTGGCAAACTTATAATGAGAAGACACTATAAGGTCCCGGAATGAGCAGTATACAAACACGTGGTTGAGATTTAGAATGTGAGTGCCTTGTACACACCATTTTATAATAAAATGCCTTTTCATCTACGAAACTCCTATGGTCGGTAAATAAGGTCCACACAAATACCGATAATTTCAAGTAGAAATAGGGATTGGGTGGAGTAAGGGGGGTTTGGGGAGGAGGATGGTTCACCGGAGGCATTAGAGTCACGCGGCCCGAAGATATATCGAACTCCATCAGCACAATTTGTCGCGCCTTTTTGACGTACAAAGGCTGGCTCCCTATCATTTGCCTCGCGATCCATTTATATTAGAAAAAATATCGCCGCCGACCTGGATACGGAGGTGCTTTCGAATTCTTTGTCACATCGCCCATAAATAATTCATAAATATGAGCGGAAGTCGCTGGCAAAACACGTACATACATAAGCGTGTTCGTGTTCCTAATTATTTATGGATTATCGGCTTCGATTAAGTTAATGTACCAACGCTCTGTACGTTTGTGGACATAATTAACTTCAATCCGTGAGATTTAATCAATAGCTCTTCGTATACATGTAGAAAAAATAATGGGTTTATGGTTCCAAGTGAAGTTAGCACCCAAGTCACCCAGATCTGAATGTTGCACCAGACAGTCGATTGGGGGCCAACTGGTAAGATGGTCCGGTCCAATAGTGTAAGCTGTTTTCAAAATAATAAATATTTGGTTTGCAAATTCAGTCAGCGCATACACACTCGGAAACACGTACTACCAGATGGTTTAGGGTACATGCCTCTCTAGTAAGACGAAACCTATCTTATCTCTACTAGTTCTTCAAGTTAGCAGTTGAGCTGGTGCCCGTAACTCATCCGTCCGATGGTCTAGAGTGCATGCCTCTCAGATAAAACGAAACCTATGTTATCTCTACGAGTTCTGCAGGTTAGTGCTTGAGCTGATATCCGTTGCGCATTCGTCGGATGATCTGGGGTGCATGGCTCTCTGGTAAAACGAAAGTTATCTTATCTTTACAAGTTCTGCAGTTTAGCGCTTGAGCTGATATTCGTGGCGCGTTCCTCGGATAATCTGGGGTGCATGGCTCTCTGGTAAAACGAAATCTACTACCTACTAATTCTGAGCGCAGTCATCGGATGATCTGGGGTGCATGCCTCCCTGGTAAAACGAAACTTATCTTATCTCTTGAGCTGATATACGTGCCGCTTTCCTTAGATGATCTGGGGTGCATGGCTCTCTGGTAAAACGAAACCTATCTTGTCTCTACTAATTCTGCAGGTTGGCGATTGAGCTGATGTTCGTAACGCATTCGTCGGATGATTTGGGGTGCATGGCGATCTGGTAAAACGAAACCTATCTTGTCTTTACTAATGTTGAGGGCAGTCGTCGGATGATCTGGGGTGCATGCCTCTCTGGTAAAACGAAACTTATCTTATCTCTTGAGCTGATTTACGTGCCGCTTTCCTTAAATGATCTGGGGTGCATGGCTTTCTGGTAAAACGAAACCTATCTTGTCTCTACTAATTCTGCAGGTTGGCGATTGAGCTGATGTTCGTAGCACATTCGTCGGATGATTTGGGGTGCATGGCGCTCTGGTAAAGCGAGACCTATCTTGTCTCTACTAATTCTGAGCGCAGTCGTTGGATGATCTGGGGTGCTTGCCTCCCTGGTAAAACGAAACTTATCTTATCTCTTGAGCTGATATGCGTGTCGCTTTCGTTAGATGATCTGGGGTGCATGGCTTTCTGGTAAAACGAAACCTATCTAGTCTCTACTAATTCTGCAGGTTGGCGGTTGAGCTGATGTTCGTAGCGCATTCGTCGGATGATTTGGGGTGCAAAGCGCTCTGGTAAAGCGAAACCTATCTTGTCTCTACAAATTCTGAGCGCAGTCGTCGGATGATCTGGGGTGCTTGCCTCTCTGGTAAAACGAAATTTATCTTATCTCTTGAGGTGATATACGTGCCGCTTTCCTTAGATGATCTGGGGTGCTGGGCTTTCTGGTAAAACGAAACCTATCTTGTCTCTACTAATTCTGCAGGTTGGCGATTGAGCTGATGTTGGTAGCGCATTCGTCGGATGATTTCGGGCCCATGGCGCTCTGGTAAAGCGAAACCTATCTTGTCTCTACTAATTCTGAGCGCAGTCGTTGGATGATCTGGGGTGCTTGCCTCCCTGGTAAAACGAAACTTATCTTATCTCTTGAGCTGATATGCGTGTCGCTTTCGTTAGATGATCTGGGGTGCATGGCTTTCTAGTAAAACGAAACCTATCTAGTCTCTACTAATTCTGCAGGTTGGCGGTTGAGCTGATGTTCGTAGCGCATTCGTCGGATGATTTGGGGTGCAAGGCGTTCTGGTAAAGCGAAACCCCTCTTGTCTCTACAAATTCTGAGCGCAGTCGTCGGATGATCTGGGGTGCTTGCCTCTCTGGTAAAACGAAATTTATCTTATTTCTTGAGGTGATATACGTGCCGCTTTCCTTAGATGATCTGGGGTGCTGGGCTTTCTGGTAAAACGAAACCTATCTTGTCTCTACTAATTCTGCAGGTTGGCGATTGAGCTGATGTTCGTAGCGCATTCGTCGGATGATTTCGGGCCCATGGGGCTCTGGTAAAGCGAGACCTATCTTGTCTCTACTAATTCTGAGCGCAGTCGTCGGATGATCTAGGGTGCTTGCCTCCCTGGTAAAACGAAACTTATCTTATCTCTTGAGCTGATATGCGTGCCGCTTTCGTTAGATGATCTGGGATGCATGGCTTTCTGGTAAAACGAAACCTCTCTTACCTCTACTAACATTGCAGGTTAGTGCTTGAGCTGGTATCCGTAGTTCATCCATCGTGTGATCTGTGGTGCTTCTCTCTCTGGTAAAACGAAACGTATCCTATCTCTACCAGTTGTTCAGATTAGCGCCTGAGCTGATATTCGTATCTTATCCATCGGGATAAATTCACCACTCCTGTTTAGCTTTGGGTCTTCAACCACCGCCTCCAAGAGTTCAACCCAAACGATTGCTAAAAACCCTTTTGATTTGCGAAAGGCTCCGAGTAAGCGAGGCATAGGGCGAACAAGTTGGGTACTATGGGCTCATAGGTCCCTGTTAAGCTTTGACGAAGTTCTGTCTTAATTTGGTGGCGGTCACCGGCAAGACACTAGAGATAAGGCTCCGATCAATTCACGAACGTCCACCCATACGCTCGCTTCCGACGAGGTCCTGTTGGAAAACCGATGGAGAAGCATCTAGAACGTAGGTCTTGGAATTCACATGGCAATTACGTTCTGTAAAGTTCGCACTTGATTGACCATCTCTTCCATAATCCATACGAATCACTTAATACCACCCCCCAAAAACAGTAAGTGATTTGAAAGAAAATAAGTTTTCTTATATCCTGACTAAATGCTTGGGGTTATTGCAGAAATGGAAGTGTTGTTCCGCTTTGATAGACTAATACAGTTGTGATTTCCACATTAAAAGGAACTTGTAGGTATTGCTCCCTATTTCAAAGACGTTTGAAGCTAGTGTATCGCGAATCCACGGCACGTGCGGGCCGGTGTTAACAAGCCGGGCATGTGTCATATGTTTAAGACGGGCGGGGCCGAGCTGGCTGCCGAGGCCCGCAGATCAATAGTCCGCGCACCAGCAGCAGCACACACACCCCGCGACACAGACTTGGCCTCGGTCGGGGCCAAAGTCGTCCCAAACGCCCGCCAACTTTACATCCCTTTATTTAAACTTCGCCCGTGCGACGTCCCACATTATTGAATGTTATGTCTGAGCCCGCGTGACTCGTATCATCGGATGCGTAGTTTTCCAATTTCAATTAAGGGGAGGCCGCGTCGACCCCCTTCCGGCGGCAGCTTCTTTTGTGGAAGTTTGCCGATCTGTATCTCTCGATTGGGGCCGTTTTAATGAGATACTGCGTGTTGCTACTGGGAATCCTTTGATGAGACACTAAAACGGATAAAGTAGGCTTTCTTTTTTCTTTTGGCAATAACTCCGAGCTTCTCTTTCTGTTTCTTGTTTTGTTCGAGTTCGTTTCCCTTTTTCAGTCAACATTCAATCTAAGTTTAGAAAACTATGATGACGTATGGGGATTACCCATCGTCAACATGATTAGTCGAAGTTGGTCGGAATTTTAGTTTTTTTTTCTGGTTCAAAAATGGAGTCGTATAACTAATTGGTTAGCACCTTTGGCCACTCAGCTAGACAACTACAGACATATTTTGGGCCATATTCATTTCTACCCGTCAAGGGGGCTAGCATCCAGTAAGCTTTTGTCTTGTCACAAGCTTACTGGGCGTACGCCCCGACCGATATAGTTCAGTAAGTGTTACCCAATCTCCAAGTAGATCCCCCTTCTTCGGGCAATGACTTTGCCGTAACCCCCTCGAGTTGACTCCCACGGAATTCACCTACTGACCAACTCGCCGCTACCTAGTTCGAAATACTATTGCATTCTGAGACCCTCCCATGTTATACCCTATGGGATTTCACACCCTGATACCCCGTGACATTTTTCTTGTAGAATTTTACACTGCATAGTAAGTTAATTATATACACAGAACGAACTAATTACTTGTTAGAACAAGACAAACTGCCATGACATTTCAAATTACATAAAATTCCACTCTTCTTGCAGCTAGATTTTGTTGAAAGACATTTGCCTTTGCAATTGCCGCCTGATTTCTTGGCACATTCACGGAGACACAGTTACATTAGGAACATTCCTTTTCGATGTGAAGTTTCCTTCACAAATGTTAAATTGGTTTCTGCCAAAGCGTCCTTCTTTCCTCATCCAACTTCAAAATTATTTCAAGAATGTTACCAGAATCAGTTTTTCCTCTGTCGAACTCAGGAACCCGATTTTTTACGGTGTCTCCCTTCGGAAACTTTCTTTCAAACATTAGCCCGAATTTCCTTGCCTTGTTACACTTGTAAAATTCAAGTATTTCGAGTCACCCTGTACTGTTTGGGAATTCAAAAACTCGTTACGTGCGTACGTCTATTTCAACAGGTTTAACAATATGGAACAAATAAACAAACCTGCGCTTCATGGTACCCTCCCATTTCACTCGTTCCCCTGCGTAATTCGACCGTCTTCTTTTAACAACCCCCGTTCTATGGATCTGTTCCGGCGGGATCCTGTGATTGGTCTTTTCAAATCGCCTAACACTTCTTCAGTGGCTGCAAGCGACTTCTGCTTAGTATTCCCCTAACCACGCTGATTGCTGGCCAATGGCCGCCGTTGATTTTTTTTTTCAAACCATGAGAGCTAGTGAAGGAAGCTGAACGGAAAGCTTTCCTCATTGTTCTGAAGACGTCTTTACGTGGTTTTAAAGCTGTTTGTGAAGTTTTTCAAAGCCTGACCGCCACCACTCAAGTCAGGTATTTATAAGAGCGAATGTCAAGTGCAACGCGGGTTTTAGCAGTGTTTTCACGTTTCCCTTTGGGCTTTCTTTTGTTGCATCGGAGTTTGGACCTCACCTGTGAGCTATTGTTGGGCAAACGTGACGAATCGAATCACCTCCAGTTACATGGTGACGTCAACCAGTTAAGGGTTGGTTCACAAGGAGCCGCTTCAACAACCCCATCCCTCTCGGGAGTACAACGACTTCACTGGCATAGCCGATGTGAACACACCTTTAGTGACAGATAAGATCTTAATTTGCTCTCGCTTTTATTTTGCAAACCAGGCGAGGTAGAAGCCAAAGCATTCTCTTTTTCTTAATAGAACTGATTTTATCACTAATAGCACCTTCTGATGAAGTCCCTTCTGCGGCTCCTCTACTTGCTCTATTGTGCTACGTTCTTTCTCCCTGGTTTTGGTCCACGCTGTCACCATCTGTTTCTGTTACTGATCATTTGTCGTGTTAGTTCTACTTCAGTTTTCAAATTTACAACATTCATTGGAAGTGATGAAGTCGAACTTTTACTATAACACCAAACAAGGCTTGCACTTAATGCCTTCATGGCGAGTTGGACAAACCTTAGACCATCAGACCAACGCGAAGTTTGGTTTTCCATGTCCTCATTTGCGCGTTCCACGAAACCCCCTCTGCGAGTGACTGTGCCTCGGCTTGCTATGCACCATCTACAAATGGTTCCACATTGTACCAACCTACAAGGTTACAGAACTCACCGTCATTGTCGCTGTGAAGAATGCTTGGTGCGCCTCAAACGGTAAAAATTTCCAGAAGTGTTTTGTTACGATGGAAAAATTCGTAACATCTACATATTTTTATTATGTCGGGTCATCCTGTATTGTGAAACGGCCGATATGTGATATTTGTTAATTTCTAATCACATAGCCAATTGGCAAATAAATTTACGTTTTCTCACCTAAACCATGATACTGAATACGGGGGGAACTTCAATCACACTAAGGACTTGTCACTACTGTCTATCATGTTCATTTAGGCTTGCATAACGCCGGTTTCTTTGATGAGTCACCTTGGCGTTTGTTGCGTAACGTAATATACAGCTGCGCGTATCCAATTTTATTCCAAGGGCCAGTCACGGCTCATGAGGGCCAAGGTTTTTGATAAAGCGAGTTGCGAGACGTTTGTTTACATAATTCTGGTCGCGTAGGCGACGTCGCATTGAATTTAATTTACGCGATGCTCTTAATTTGAGAAAATGCCGGTTTCTTACAATGCAGCCCGAAGCCAAAATGATGAAAGAAATAACTATTGGCGACTTGCCCTTGTGATTTTCTGCGAATCAATTGCTCAATCATGGTTACTTAGGCTTGCATAACGCCGGTTTCTTTGATGAGTCACCTCGGCGTTTGTTACGTAACGTAATATACAGCTGCGCGTATCCAATTTTATTCCAAAGGTCAATCACGGCTCATGAGGGCCAAGGTTTTTGATAAAGCGAGTTGCGAAACGTTTGTTTACATAATTCTGGTCGAGTAGGCCACATCGCATTGAATTTAATTTACGCGATGCTCTTAATTTGAGAAAATGCCGGTTTCTTACAATGGCGTTCGAAGCCAAAATGATGAAAGAAATAACTATTGGCGACTTGCCCTTGTGATTTTCTGCGAATCAATTGCTCAATCATGGTTACTTAGGCTTGCATAACGCCGGTTTCTTTGATGAGTCACCTCGGCGTTTGTTACGTAACGTAATATACAGCTGCGCGTATCCAATTTTATTCCAAAGGTCAATCATGGCTCATGAGGGCCAAGGTTTTTGATAAAGCGAGTTGCGAGACGTTTGTTTACATAATTCTGGTCGCGTAGGCGACGTCGCATTGAATTTAATTTACGCGATACTCTTAATTTGAGAAAATGCCGATTTCTTATAACGCAGCCCGAAGCCAAAATGATGAAAGAAATAACTAGGGGCGACTTGCCCTTGTGATTTTCTACGAATCAACTACTCTATCGTGTTTATTTAGGCTTGCATAATGCCGGTTTCTTTGATGAATCACCTCGGCGTTTGTTACGTAACGTAAAATACAGCTGAGCATATCCAATTTTATTCCAAGGGCCAGTCACGGCTCATGAGGGCCAAGGTTTTTGATAAAGCGAGTTGCGAGACGTTTGTTTACATATTTCTGGTCGCGTAGGCGACGTCGCATTGAATTTAATTCACGTGATGCTCTTAATTTGAGAAAATGCCGGTTTCTTACAATACAGCCCGAAGCCAAAATGATGAAAGAAATAACTATGAGCGACTTGCCCTTGTGATTTTCTGAGAATCAACTGCTCTATCATGGTTACTTAGGCTTGCATAACGCCGGTTTCTTTGATGAATCACCTCGGCGTTTGTTACGTAACGTAAAATACAGCTGAGCATATCCAATTTTATTCCAAGGGCCAGTCACGGCTCATGAGGGCCAAGGTTTTTGATAAAGCGAGTTGCGAGACGTTTGTTTAGATAATTCTGGTCGCATAGGCGACGTCGCATTGAATTTAATTTACGCGATGCTCTTAATTTGAGAAAATGCCGGTTTCTTACAATACAGCCCGAAGCCAAAATGATGAAAGAAATAACTATGGACGACTTGCCCTTGTGATTTTCTGAGAATCAACTGCTCTATCGTGGTTACTTAGGCTTGCATAACGCCGGTTTCTTTGATGAGTCACCTCGGCGTTTGTTACGTAACGTAATATACAGCTGCGCTTATCCAGTTTTATTCCAAAGGTCAATCACGGCTCGTGAGGGCCAAGGTTTTTGATAAAGCGAGTTGCGAGACGTTTGTTTACATAATTCTGGTCGCGTAGGCGACATCGCATTGAATTTAATTTACGCGATGCTCTTAATTTGAGAAAATGCCGGTTTCTTACAATACAGCCCGCAGCCAAAATGATGAAAGAAATAATTATGAACGTCTCGCC
Organism: Serrognathus titanus; assembly: GCA_039766575.1. Classification (NCBI taxonomy): domain Eukaryota; kingdom Metazoa; phylum Arthropoda; class Insecta; order Coleoptera; family Lucanidae; genus Serrognathus; species Serrognathus titanus. The sequence goes on from CM077913.1 coordinate 70,483,296, forward strand.
CTTGTGATTTTCTGAGAATCAACTGCTCTATCATGTTTATTTAGGCTTGCATAACGCCGGTTTCTTTGATGAGTCACCTCGGCGTTTGTTACGTAACGTAATATACAGCTGGGCGTATCCAATTTTATTCCAAAAGTCACTCATGGCTCATGAGGGCCAAGGTTTTTGATAAAGCGAGTTGCGAGACGTTTGTTTACATAATTCTGGTCGCGTAGGCGACGTCGCATTGAATTTAATTTACGCGATGCTCTTAATTTGAGAAAATGCCGGTTTCTTACAATACAGCCCGAAGCCAAAATGATGAAAGAAATAACTATTGGCGACTTGTCCTTGTGATTTTCTGCGAATCAATTGCTCTATCATGGTTACTTAGGCTTGCATAACGCCGGTTTCTTTGATGAGTCACCTCGGCGTTTGTTACGTAACGTAATATACAGCTGCGCGTATCCAGTTTTATTTCAAAGGTCAACCACAGCTCATGAGGGCCAAGGTTTTTGATAAAGCGAGTTGCGACACGTTTGTTTACATAATTCTGGTCGTGTAGACGACGTCGCATTGAATTTAATTAATTAATTTGATAAAATGCCGGTTTCTTACAATGAAGCCCGAAGCCAAATGATGAAAGAAATAACTATGGGCGACTTGCCCTTGTGATTTTCTGAGAATCAACTGCTCTATCATGGTTACTTAGGCTTGCATAACGCCGGTTTCTTTGATGTAGTTTTTAGGTTCCAATTTCTTTCTAATTATTTCATATAGAGAAAACAAAATAAAATTTAATATCATCATCATCAGAGAGTTTAACGAAAGAAAAATCGAAGCTTTCATAACATCTGTGCACCCGACGAGACGTGCAGGTATGTGCCTGTCCCCCATTGAAAGCTCTCGAGCTTAGGTCGATGAAAGGCGACCGGCCAAAGAATTCCAGACGTTCGCATTTCCACTGGAAATCGCGAAAACAAACAAAAAATCCGCGTAATAACGGCGAAAGCCCCCTCCCGACCCCCCGCCTTTCACCACCGCCGCCGCCACCGTTTCGGGTTGTTATTTGATTAGAACTCTGAAACTGGCTTGCATAATGTTGCACACGAACACGCAATTAGGGCGGGCTGATATCAGTCGGACTCGAAAACAGGGGAGGGAAAAAAAATACGACTTCATTTGCAGTTGCACGTGAATTCTACCTACTAATAAATTTTATTAGTGCTTTTCTCGTTTGTTTGTTCGTTTATTATTAGCCCTCTGACATACAAAGAATACAGGATAAAGCATAGGTAATGGTACGACTGCGCGTTTGTTTTTGTTTAGTTGTTGATCGACGCATCGCCAGCGCGCCTGACCTTCAATCATCGGAAGACACCTGCAACCGTTGCATGAAAAACGTGCGTTTTGAAGTTGCATTGTACCGAACCTCAAAATTCAGTTCCACAAATTAATCAAAGCATCACATCAGATACAAGCAAATGCCTTTGATGAAATAATAAAAACAAAAGGCGATCGATTTTATAATAAAAAGAATTAAAAAAAAAAAAACATAAAATAATGAAAATTGAAAAGTAATCAAATTAAAAAGAATTATGAAAACAAAAGCCAATCGTTTTTACAACACAATTTAATATGTAGATCAATTATTTTAAAAAGAACTAGGACAAAACAAAAAAAAATAAAATTGAGAAAAAATAAATAAAAACAAAAGACAACGATTTTACAACGCAATTTAATAGATTAATAAACAAAAAACGAACAATTTAAAAAAATGGTGACAGCACAAAGGAAACAAAATATAAAAATTGAAAAATAATTAAATTACAAAAATAAAATAAAAACAAAAAGGTAATCGATTTCACAACATAATTTGAAAATACGTAATAGTGACAAAACAAAGAAAATAAAATAATAAAAACTGAAAAATAATGAAATTAAAAAAATGAGAAAAATAAAAGACAATTTAATAGATTAATAAAATTTTTAAAAAAGACATTTTGAAAAGAATGGTGACAAAACAAAGAAAACAAAATAATCAAATTAAAAAAAATGTGTAATAATAAAAACAAAAGACAATCGATTTTACTACACAATTTAACAGATTAACAAATTTGAAAAAAAAAGCAATTTCAAAAAATGGTGTCTAAAGAAAGGAAACAAAATAATACAAATTGAAAAGTATCAAATTAAAAAAAAATAATAAAACCAAAAGACAATCTATTTTACAAGATAATTTAAGAGATAAATAAATTTTAAAAAAAACAATTTTAAAAGTATGGTGACAAAACCGGTTCTATCCGGTTTGAAGGACCAAATTTGTAAATTCACTCTAAGCTTATTTTTGTTCATTGTTGGGAATGGCCTGCTACTTTTTAAAGGAATATCAGTGCGTGTCCGGTTCATAGAATGACTAATCCGGCTCCTAGGACCAAATTCAGAGTCGTTTCTTCTTATTCATACAAAAAAATCACCAATATGTCTTGTTTCTTTTTTTTTAATTTCGAAGTAGCGCAACATAAATCTGAATTTGAGTAAAACAAAACACTATTGATGGTAGAATTGACTCAAACACGTTTTCCTCGACTGTAACCGTTCAATTATTGCATCAAATTTTTTTTATAAAATCAACTTTCCTCATTGTTGAAAACTTTAACATTCTCGTAATTCGATTCAATCCGGCTCGTAGGACCAAATATACAATCGCTTATCTTTTTTCTCACAGAACCGCTAATCCGGTTCGTAGGACCAAATTCCGAGACGTTTCTTCTTATTGATGCTGAAAAGGCGAAGTTAAGTAAAACAAAACATGATCGATGGTAGTATTGACTCGAACACGTTTTCCTCGTCTGTAGCCGTTTAACAATTGCATTTTTTTTTAATAAAATCAACTTTCCTCATTGTTGACAACTTTACATTTGCCTAATTCGATTCTATCCTTCTCGTAGGTCCAAATTCATAGAGTCGTTGACCTTTTTTCTTACAGAACCGCTAATCCGGTTCGTAGGACCAAATTCAGAGTTGTTTCTTTCTTATTCATACTCAAAAATCGCCAATGTTTCTGTTTTCTTTCATTTTAATTTAGAAAAAGCGCAACGTAAATCATCCGAACTTAAGTAAAACAAAACACGATCGATAGCAGTTGGTAGTGTTAACTCAAACACATTTTCCTCGTCTGTAGCCGTTTAACAATTGCATTTGTTTTTTTTTTTTTTTAATAAAATCAACTTCCTTGTTGTGAACCACCTTAACATCTACGTAAGTCGATTTTATCCGACTCGTAGGACCAAATTCATAGTCTCTTATCTTTTTTCTTACAGAATCACTAATCCGGCTTGTAGGACCAAATTTGGAGAGTACTGAAAAATGGCCTATATTTTTGTTTTTTTTTTTATTTCGAAATAGCGCAACGTAATTCCGAACTTGGGTGAAACAAAACACGATCGATGGCAGTGTTGACTCAAACACGTTTTCCTCGTCTGTAAGCGTTTAACAATTGCTTTTGGTTTTTTTTTTTTTAATAAAATCAACTTTCCTTGTTGACCGTTTTAACAACTACGTAATTCGAATCTATCCGACTCGTAGGACCAAATTCGTCGAGTCGCTTATCTTTTTTCTCACAAGAAAATCTTTTTATTTTAAGTATCGATAAAAATAAAACGCGATCCGTGGTAGTGTTGACTCAAATAATATTTTCATTTTCCTTGTCTGTAACAATTTAACAATTGCGTGATTTAGTACGTAAAATTCTGAATCAATTGTATCCGGTTCGTAGGACCGATTCGTGAATTCGTAATCTTTATTTACATTGAAGAGCCGCTTACTGTTTTTTCTTTTCAAGAAATATTTATTTATGCGTCGGTCACTAGTATTTCTTATATGATTTATTTGTCGTCCCAGTGAAATCCAAAATTTAACTTGAGTAAAAACAAAACACGATCGACTGCAACCATATTTTCTTTAAATCTCTTTATTTAATAATTTCGCAATTTAACGTTTAAAATGTAGATTTTTATGAATTATCCGGTTCGTAGGACCAAATTCATAAAATTTTTGTTGCAGTGTAAATATTTTGCATTTGCAAGCGTTCCTCCTCGGGCGACTCCGCGTGCACGTCCTCGACGTTATTTACTTTGAAGAGTTAAATCTCTTCCGGGAGTCCGGAGCGCGCGCGGAAACTAATTTTAGTATAAAGCCGATTACGCTGCGCGGAAAACAAACACGCGCCGAAAACAAACACTAAAAATAGAGTGGCGGGTTTGGTCCACATAAAACACTCGATAGTGACGGAAGCTGTGTCAATAGCTCCCGCGCCCTTCTCGGATCCCCCCTCGAAGTCCCCGGTACATTTCCTCGCGGAGTTCAAGAGCCGAAAGTAGATCGATGGCCCGGCGGACTTCCTTCCAATTTATACACTCGAGATGGACTCCGGAGGGAATAAATACATTTTAATTGAACGTCTCGTGCGAACCCTTCAAGTCCACTACAAAATATGTTTCGCCGTCGCTTTCGGAGTTTTAATTTGCTGCCGGTGACAAGTGAAGAAGGGAAGGCGTTGATGTTGAAATAGAAACAAACTCTGCTTTTATATTCAATTTAGAAGAATGAGATCTTTAAACCACTTTTGCTTCTAAGGTTGCAACAATTTTTTTAATTACTTTGCTCATAGTCGACTAAATTCTTTTTGTGTGTGAACATCTAAAAACGACTGCGTACAGAACAAAAACGGAACTAATTAATGTGAATAAAAAATGCGAAGAAAATTAATTTGGTCCTGCGAGTCGGACTAAAAAAAGAAGAAACGTGGGGTGGAATGTACAATTTCGGTCCTTCAGGCCGGATAGCGTTTGGTTTTGCCTTACGTTGGGTAACCAAAACGACAAATGAAATAAAAAAAATTGGATCGCATATTAACACGATATGTCTTTAAATAGCGACCGACTTTTAAATATAAATAAATAAATAAATGAAAACAAATATGGAATTAGTGTGTGAATTCGGTCCTTCGAGCCGGATATAACCGATTCAAAGTCTTCACACTTTAAACGACGAACCGGACACGAACATTTCTTTAAAAAAATAGTCAGGTGACTCTTCAGACTTGAAAAAAGACGTGAAGCGGAATGTTCGAATTCGGTCCTTCAAGCCGGATAGAACCGATTCTAAATTTTCACATATAAACGTCGAATTACGCAATTGTTAAAACAAGTGACTAACGACGAGGAAAATCGCATCGTGTGTAGTTTTTAATCAAAATCACTTTTGCGTTTGTTTCATTGGATAACAAAAACGTCAAATGTAGTACAAATATAACTGACAGCTCTAAGAACCAGACAAGAACAGACATTTCTTTAAGAAAATAGTCAGACGACTCTTCAGACTAAAAAAAAAAAGAAACGTGAAGTAGACTGTACAGATTCGGTCCTTCGAGCCGGATAGAACCAATTCAAAGTGTTCACATTTTAAACATCGAATTAGGCAATTGTTAAAACAAGTGACTAACGACGAGGAAAATCGCATCGTGTTTGGTTTTCAATTAAATTCGCCTTTGCGTTTCATTGGATAACAAAAACGACAAATGAAGCAGAAATACAATTGGCAGTTCCATAAACCGGACACGAACAGATATTTCTTTAATAAAATAGTCAGGCGACTCTTCAGACTAAAAAGAAGAGACGTGAAGTAGAATATACAAATGCGGTCCTTCGAGCCGGATAGAACCAATTCATAAGTTTCACATATTGCAAGTTGAATTACGTAATTGTTAAATAAAATGGCTAATGACTAAGATAGTCGACGCCGCCGTCAATCGTGTTTAGTTTTTATTCAAGTGGCGTTTCCCGTTTCATTGGCTAATCAAAACGAGAAATGAAAGAAGAAAAATTGATGACTTCGTAAATCGGACACGAACACAATATTTCTTTAAAAAAGTACCAGGCGACTTTTAAACATAAATAAATGTTGGATTAGTGTATGAATTTGGTCCTTCAAGCCGGATAAAACCGACTCAAAGTGCTCACATTTTAAACATCCAATTACGCAATTATTAAAGCAAGTAACTAACGACGAGGAAAATCGCATCGTGTTTAGTTTTCAATCTAATTCGCTTTTGCGTTTCATTGGATAACAAAAACGACAAATGAAGTAGGAATATAATTGGCAGTTCTATGAACCCAACACGAACAGATATTTCTTTAAGAAAATAGTCAGGCGACTCTTCAGGGTAAAAAAAAGAAACGTCAAGTAGGTCCTTCGAACCGGATAGAACCATCTTAAACGTTGAATTACGTAATTGTTAAATAAAATGGTTAATAACAAAGATAGTCGACGCCACCGTGGATCTTGTTGTTTTTATTCAAGTGTCGTTTCCCGTTACATTAGCTAATCAAAACGAGAAATGAAAGAAGAAAAATTGATGGCAAACATGGGGTTAGTGTATGAAATCGGTCCTTCAAGCCGGATAGAACCGATTCAAAGTGTTCACATTTTAAACATCGAATTAGGCAATTGTTAAAGTAAGTGACTAACGACGAAGAAAGTCGTATCGTGTTTGGTTTTCAAGCAAATTCGCTTTTGCGTTTCATTGGACAACAAAAACGACAAATGAAGCAAGAATATAATTGGTAGCTCCATGAACCAGACACGAGAAAATTACAGGCGACTCTTCAGACTGAAAAAGAAAGGAAACATGGAATGTACGAATTCGGTCCTTCGAGCCGGATAAAATCGATTTAAAGTCTTCAACGTTTTAAAATGACCCAGGAAAGTCGACGATCACCACCGTCGATCGTGTTTTGTTTTGTTTTTAATCACTTTGTTCGATTTTGCGTTTCATTGGGCAACGAAACGACAAATCAAACAAGAAAAATTGGCGACTCTATAAATGGACACGAACAGATATTTCTTGCCTATCTTCAGACTAAAAAAAACGTGAGATGGAATGTATGAATTCGGTCCTTCAAACCGGAAAGAATTGATTCAAGTGTTTACATTTTTTTATCAATTAAGTGATTAACAACGAGGAAAGTCGACGTTTCATGGAAAGTCTAACCTAATGTGTCACTTACGTATCTACAGAAAAGCGTTCGCACTGCCACTAACAGCACTGACATTCTCAAACTTGAATAACATTACGAACATGAGTTTGTTGAAATTAAAAAAAAACAATTATGGGTAAAATATTTCTTTCCATTTCACAATGTCTGCAAGTTTGATACAATCAAAGAAATTATTTCAACACCCAACCAGGTTTATGTCACACGATTTCCCCTCTGGCGGTGTGTGTGTGTGTTGCGCAAGCATTAGTTTCGGTCGACGAGGAAACTTTCCGTTCCACAACGAAAGCAATTTCAGTCCGAAACTCCGATTTAATCAAAGAAATTACGCCAGATGAAGCAATAACGTTTCGAATAACTTTTAAACGACCAAGTCGAGGAAACGCATTCGTCAGGGCCGGCCTTTAATGAGGCGACCCGCTGGATCCGAGCCCCACCGTAAATGCGATATCGCGTGCGGCACGTTTGTTTACATGCAGAAGAAATCGCGGTCGTAATTGAAGCATCTTTCGACGGGGCGAGGGGGAGAGGGGGTGGGGACGATGATTTACGGTCCTCCGGCCCGTTTTAAATTATATTTCGGCATGTACAATTCACGTCATAAATCTCCGTATTAATGGCCCGTAATGCAATCAGGCATCGATCTTTTCGAACTTTTATTATCCTAATGATGTATCGGGCGGTTATTCATTTGTTAAAAAGTTTTTCAAATTACGTCACCAACTTAACCCAATTCGTGGTTGGTACTCTTACGTTGCTGCGCGTACATCGTTAGATTTAAAATAAAAAATTTAATTCAAAAGAATCCATTCAAAACATCTGCAAACTTTGAGAGTAAATGATAGGTGCACACCTGCACTCGACTTACGTGGGCGTACCAAAAAAAAAAAACAATGGAAACGAACAGCACTTTAAATATCAAAAATTGTAACCTAACATGACATTTGAGTTTATAATAATGAAAGTGTTTGGTTACAAAGTGAACCACACCCTGTATAATTAAAACAAAATAGTGTACACTCTGACGCACTTCGTTTGGTTGATTGGAATGGGTGTGGTATCCAGGGTATGCCCTGAACACATCTGCTTACGGACGGGAGTTCTTGCCAACTTAATAACCAAAAATTTAGGTCGCGACATCTTACGGCCGATTTTTGACCTAACAGTAAGCTACTCTACTGCTGAAGAGGACCCAATTAAAGCTGAAACAGCGGACTAAAGGTTACTCGATGAATCCAATGCAACCAAACCGACTTGCAACAAATTTTTAATAACCAACGTTAGACAAGATTAAAATAAGAGAGGCAGACCTTGAGGTGTTCTTGTTTTGAATTGTTGGCCGCATATTGAATTTGAAAACAGGCGGTACACAGGGCGATTATGATAATACTCGACTAAATAAAACCTCAAAAAGAATAATTAATCGCACTTAAGACAATCTCACTACCCTGAAATGTCTTAGCGAATCCTCAGCGATGGATTGCAGGTAAAATGAAACGTTTTACGTTTCCGGAAGAAGACGATGTGTTTAACAATAAGATAATAATTGATCGCACTTAAGGCGACTCCAATACTCTAACATCACCAATTCCGTTGTGGCGTGACGAATACTAATACGAAATGTCGACAGTACTCTTCCGAACCAGCTGATATCTACGTCACGTAATAAGAACGCTTTAAACATCGTGCATGAAAACACAGTACATTACCACACTGGCGGTTTTATTGAATGAAATGTCATGAATCCATCCCGTTAATTAAACAAAAAAAAACTCACACCGATGGATTGCAGGTAAAATGAAGCGTTTTACGTTTCCGAAAGAAACCGATGCGTTTAAACGATTCCTTGTAAACGCGAACGGTCACTAAGATAATAATTAATCGCACTTAAGGCGATTCCAATACTCTAACATCACCAATTCCGTTGATCACGTGGCGAATACTAATTTGTTGATTAAAAAATATCCGAACCAGCTGATATCTACGTCGTATAATAAGAACTAACAGTGAGTTAATAATTGCAACGCTTTAAACATCTTGCACAATACGTTACTACACTGGCGGTTATGTTGAATGAAATGTCATGTATGCATCCCGTTAATTAAACAAAAAAAAATTCTCACCGATGGATTGCAGGTGAAATGAAGCGTTTTACGTTTCCGAAAGGAACCGATGCGTTTAAGCGATTCGTTGTAAACGCGAACGGTCACTAAGATAATAATTAATCGCACTTAAGGCGATTCCAATACTCTGGTATCACCAATCTCGTTAATCCCTTAACGAATACTAATTAGCTGATTTAAAAATGTCGATTTTATTCTTCTGAACCAACTGATACCTACGTCACGTGATAATAACGGACAATGAATTAATAATTGCAATACTTTATTAAATAATTGACCCAAAATCGTACCCAACAACACGAGAGGGCATGACACTGGCAGTTATGTTGAATGAAAACCTGTTCATGCATTCCATAGCTGAATTTAATAAAGTTCAATTGTCCCAGAACGCGCCCTTCGCATCGGTTCGCCCAATCGCCTAGAACCGATAAATAAAAAAAAGAAATTCTCACCCATGGATTGCAGGTAAAATGAAGCGTTTTACGTTTCCGGAAGAAGTCCATATGTTTAAGCGATTCCTTGTCAATGAGACCGACCACTAAGATAATAATTAATCGCACTTAAGGCGAACCTAATACTCTTGATATCACCAATCTCGTTGATCTCGTAGTTCTTATTACGTGACGTAGATATCAGCTGGTTCGGAAGAGTAAAAACGACATTCTTTTAATCAGCAAGTCAACACTCGCTACGTTGATTGAAAAGTCTTTCATGCATTCCACCGCTGAATTTAATAAAGTTCTATTGTTTTGTGTCTCAAAATGCGTCCTTCAAGTCGGTTCGCGCAATCGTCTAGCTCGTTAACTAAAGTAAAAATTTTTCCTAACGATGGATAGCAGATAAAATGAAGCATTTTACGTTTCTGGATGAAACCGATGAGTCTAAGCGATCCCTTATAAATGTAATCGACCACTAAGAGAATAATTAATCGCACTTAAGGCAACCCCAATACTCTGATGTCACCAATCTCCTTGCAAATGCGATCAATCACTAAGATAATAATTAATCACACTTAAGGCGACTCCAACACTCTGATATCACCAGTCCCGTTGATCGCGCAGCGAATTCTAATTTGTTGATTAAAAAATGTCGTGGTTACGTTGAATGAAAACTCATTCATACATTCCACAGCTGCATCTAATACAATTCTATTGTTTTGTATCTCAGGATTCGACCTTCACATCAATACGCCTGATCGTCTAACCAGTTAGTTAAAGATAAAAAATTTTCGGCAGTGGATTGGAGGTAAAATGAAGAGTTTTAGGTTTTTGGAAGAAACCGCTGTGTTTAAGCGATTCCTTGCGAACGTGATCGTCGTGTCCTGTCATAATTTAAACACCGTCGTCTAATTAAATTGGTATCTTTAAAGAATTGTTCATTTACGCACTGCAGAACACAAAATTAAATAATTAATCGCACTTAAGGCGATCCCACTACTCTGATATCATAACTCTCTCTCAGAATACAACCTTCATATTGGTTCGCCCAATCACTTGTCCCATTAATTAAAGAAAATAATTCTAAGCGATGGATGGCAGGTAAAATGAAGCGTTTCACGTTTCCGGAAGAAACTGATGTGTTTAAGCGATTCCTTATAAATGTGATCGACCACTAAGAGAATAATTAATCGCACTTAAGGCGACTCCAATACTATAATATCACCAATCTCGTTGATCTCTTAGCTAATATTAATTAAAAATGTCGATTTTACTCTTCTGAACGAACTGGTACCTACGTCGCGTAATAAGAACTGAGATAGTGAGTTAATAATTGCAATACTTTATTGCATAACTGATTAAAAATCATACCCAAAATCACGGTGCTGCACGGCACTGACAGTTACGATGATTGAAAAGTCTTTCATGCATTCCACAGCTGAATTTGTTAAAGTTCTTTTGTTTTATGTCTCAGAATGCGTCCTTCACGTCGGTTCACCTAATCGTCTAGCTCGTTTATTAAAGTAAAAAAAAAAAAATCCCAACGATGGCTTGCAGGTAAAATGAAGCATTTTACGTTTCTGGATGAAACCGATGTTCTAAGATGTTCTAACCGTTTATAAATATAATCGGCCAGTAAGAGAATAATTAATCGCACTTAAGGCAACCCCAATACTCTAAACGCCTTGCAAATGTGATCGGTCACTAAGATAATAATTAATCGCACTTAAGGCGACTCCAACACTCTGATATCACCAATCCCGCTGATCGCGCAGCGAATTCTAATTTGTTGATTAAAACATGTCGTTTTTACTCACGACACAGCACCGCACACGTGGTTAAGTTGAATGAAAACTCATTCATGCATTCCACAGCTGCATCTAATACAATTCTATTGTTTTGTATCTCAGGATTCGACCTTCACATCAATTCGCCTGACCGTCTAACCAGTTAGTTAAAGATAAAAAATTTTCGGCAATGGATTGCAGATAAAATGAAGCGTTTTAGGTTTTTGGAAGAAACCGCTGTGTTTAAGCGATTCCTTGCGAACGTGATCGTCGTGTCCTGTCATAATTTAAACACCGTCGTCTAATTAAATTGGTATGTTTAAAGAATTGTTCATTTACGCACTGCAGAACACGAAATTAAATAATTAATCGCACTTAAGGCGATCCCACTACTCTGATATCATAACTCTATCTCAGAATGCAACCTTCATATTGGTTCGCCCAATCACTTGTCCCGTTAATTAAAGAAAATAATTCTAAGCGATGGATGGCAGGTAAAATGAAGCGTTTCACGTTTCCAGAAGAAACCGATGTGATGTGTTTAAGCGATTCCTTGTCAATGTCAATAATAATTAAGCGCGATTAAGGCGACCCCAATACTCTGATATCACCAATCTCGTCGATCACTATGGCGGTAGGTTAATAATTATCAAACTTTATTGCCGTTTTTCTGTTTTATTTGAAAAATTTTATTTTGTCGGGTATTATTTCAATCACCCTGTATAAAGTTTATTTCCCAACATCATTTAGCCCGTTAATTAAAGTAAAAAACTTCTCAGCGATGGATTGCAAGTACATTTTCGAAAAAAACCGATGTGTTTAAGCGATTCCTTGATAAAGTAATCGTCCATCCGTTTTTAGTGTAACTAGTAGTTAATTAATTAATTAATTAATTAATTAATTAATTAATTAATTAATTCTTTTTCTCATATAATTGAATTACTATGCTTAAGGAATCGTTTAATTACATAGTACATAACAATGATAAAATTTAAGTTCACTAATGTAATAATAACAAACAACAAAATAATTAATCGCACTTAAGGCGATTTCAGTCTTCAGTCGCCTTGTACTTTTAAGTTTATTTCCCATCATTTCTCGTATCGTTAAATACACAAATGGAAGTGTGATAAAAAATATAAAGTCGGTGTTCCCTGCGGAGAGAAGGGGGAGCAAAAAAAGAAGTCGTTTTAAATCACAATAAAGTTCCACGGCGTAAAATTTCAGTCGCGCACAATTACGCGCGTCGTTTATTTTTTTTTTTTTTTTATAAATTAGAGCCAAAGGGGAGGACGACCGCCGCCGCAATCGCGGAACGCGCCCCCGCACCGGGGCAATAAAAAACCGAAAATATTCGAAGTGAGTGGCCCTTTACGCTTCCGCGAACTCGGCGCAAATGTATTCATAATTCAGGCCGATAAATTGCTCCCGGTCGAATTTATTTGCCGTTACTGTTGGTGCTTCCGCCTCTTTCCACCTTGCTCGGTGGTTGCCGCTCGTGTTTGTCGTCGTCTGCCCTCTTTTTAAATTGGGTTACTTACGTATGGAGAGAGATAAAGTTTTCTACTCAAGTACTCCCGCGTATTCGTCGGTATATTGTTACGGTTGATGACGTCTTCACCGTATATGAAACATCGAGGACTCAATTTTGTTTGTTTGTTTGTTCGTCGAAAGAGTAACGGAAAGAATAATAAGGAGCGCAACCCTCATGTAGGAGAGCGTCTGTGTTGACGTATTTTTGACTATAAATTGCAATCATTTCAAATCGCCGCCAGAACCATATCAAGCAAGATGCAACGAACCAAGACACCGACTGTCTAACATTTATTGTCTAAGAAAGCAACAGAAGTTTGTTTATTTTAAGCAGAAAAGCGATCGACGCAGCACCAGCGCGCCTGACCTTCAAGCACAGGAAGACACCTGCAACCGTTTCATGAAAAACGTTGCACCTTAAAACTGTTCCGACTTGCAACACTTTTTTCGTAACTAATTGGAGTTCTTCGATTACAAAGATTACAGAAAATATCGATCCAGTAGCAGCAATAGGCAGATCTACACGTGACCTAATTTTAAAACTCCGCTTCGTAGCGCCTTAAAAATTGAAAATAGGCAACCCATTCTGCGTCCGTGCTTTTAGTACGTTATGAGCACACGAAGTTGTTTCTGATTTGCTTGATGGGTTGCCTATTCTGAAGTCTTCAGGGGCCGCGATTTAAAAAGAGCATCCTGTATAAGACTGCGAATTAGGCGAAAGAAAATTGGGCATGACATTGATGCATCATCAAAAAAAAAAAGAAAAAGAGAAAAGGACGAAAGGATCGAGAAAATAAAAAGGGGAATAGGAAGAAGTCTTAAATAAAAAGAAAAACGAAATCATCGAAAAAAGAGGGAGGAGACGAAAGGAATGAGGAAACGAAGCATAGAAGGAGACAAAAAGAAAAGCCACAAAAAACAAATGAATGTCTAAATGAAAGAAAAGTAGGAAGCAGCAAGAAAAAACTCCGAAATGGGAAAATAATTAAGTATGCACTGGATATGCCATAAAAAAAGAGAAAAGACGAGCAAGAGGAAAACTGTACAAGGAAGGAGGAAAAAGCAAAAGCCACAAAAAAAGAAATGAAACCCTAAATAAAACAAAAAATAAGAAGCAGCAAAAAAGCAGCACACTTTAGAAGACCCCCCAAACGAAGAAAACAGTCGAATACGCCATAAAATGAAAGAAAGGAGAGACTGGGGAAGTAAAACAAAGAGTCACTAAAAAGAAAAGAAGAAGAAAGAAATGAAGCCTAAATAGAAAAGCAAAAATCTTAAATTAGATGTAAGACGAATGAATTTATACATCGAAAAAAGAAAGAAGCGTAGAAAGAATTGGAGAAAACAAAAAAAGAAGCATGAGGTAAAAGACCCCGGAAAGGAAGAACAGAAGAGGATAGTAAACAAAAAAGAAGCTGAAGAAATAAAAAGAAAATAAGAAAGAGAAGCGTAAAGGAAAATATAAGAACACAAGAAGAAGTCAAATAAGTAGCTAAAACCGAAATTCGTATAAGTACAAGAAAAATGAGAGAAAGAAAACTGGGTATGACAAAGGAAGGTACGTCATAAACCGAAAGAAAAAGGAATGAAGCAAGAAAAGAGGAAAAACAAAAAAAAAAGAAACAAGAAAGACTGTCAAGAAAGAAAAAAGTCGAGAAAGCTGCAGGAATCGAAACGAAAGAAAGAAGTTAGTTGAGCATGATCCTTGAAATGTCATAAAAAGCAAGAAAAAAGAGGGAGGAAAAGAAAGGAATGAGAAAACGAATCATAGAAGGAGGCAAAAGTCAAAGCCGCAAGAAACAATGGAATGTCTAAATAAAAGAAAATTAAGAAGTAATCATCGAGAAATCGACAAACCCCGAAACGAGAAAAAAATAAGCATGAACCAGATATGCCATAAAAAGAAAGAAAAAAGAGGACCAAGAAGGAAGCGAAGCAAGGAAGGAAGAAAAAACAAAATCCACATAAAACAAATGAAAGCCTAAACAAAACAAAATAGAAGAAGCAGCAAAAATCATCGAAAAAAGAGAGAGGAGACGAAAGATGAGGAAAGGAAACATAGAAGGAGGCAAAAAGAAAAGCCACAAAAAAACAAATGAAAGCCTAAACAAAAAAAATAATAAGCAGCAAAAATCATGAAAAAAAAGAGAGGAAACGAAAAGAATGAGGAAACGAAACATAGAAGGAGGCAAAAGAAAAGCTACAAAAAAACAAATGAATGTCTAAATAGAAAGCAACAAGAATCATCGAGAAATCGACAAAGCGGAGAAAAAATTAAGAAAGAAAAAAGACGGGCAAGAAGGGAACGAAACAAGGAAGGAAGAAAAAACAAAATCCATATAAAACAAATGAAAGGCTAAACAAAAGAAAAATAAGAAGAAGCAAAAATCATCGAAAAAAGAGGGAGGAGACGAAACATGGAAAAAGGCAAAAAAGAAAAGCCACAAAAAACAAATGAATGTCTAACTAAAAGAAAAATAGGATCCAGCAAGAATCATTAAAAAATCGAAAAAACTCCGAAACGGGGAAAAATTAAGCATGCCTAGATATGCCATGAAAAGAAAGAAAAAAGATGAGGAAAAGAAAAACTAAACAAGGAAGGAGAAAAACAAAAGCCACAAAAAACAGATGAAAGCCTAAACAGAACAGAACAAGAAATAAGAAGCAGCAAAAATTATCGGAAAAAAGAGAGGAGAAGAAAGGAATGAGGAAACGAAACATAGAAGGAGGCAAAAGAAAAGGCACAAAAAACAAATGAATGTCTAAATAGAAAGCAACAAGAATCGTCAAGAAATCGACAAAACGGGGAAAAAATTAAGCATGAACTAGGTATGACATAAAAAGAGAGAAAAAAGAGGAGCAAGAAGGAAACGAAACAAGGAAGGAAGAAAAAGCAAAATCCACGCAAAACAAATGACAACCTAAACAAAACAAAACAAAATAAAGAAGAACCAAAAATCATCGAAAAAAGAGGGAGGAGACGAAGGGAATGAGGAAGCGAAGCATAGAAGGAGGCAAAAAGAAAAGCCACAAAAAACAAATGAATGTCTAAATGAAAGCAAAATAGGAAGCAGCAAGAAAATCGAAAAAACTCCGAAATGGAAAAACAATTAAGTATGCACTGGATATGCCATAAAAAGAGAGAAAAGACGAGCAAGAGGAAGACTGTATAAGGAAGGAGGAAAAAGCAAAAGCCACAAAAAAAGAAACGAAAGCCTAAATAAAACAAAAAATAAGAAGCAGCAAAAAATCATCAAGAAAAAGGGAAGAGAAGAAAGGAATGAGGAAACGAAACATAGAAGGAGGCAAAAGAAAAGCTACAAAAAACAAAAAAATCTCCAAATAAAATCCAATAAAAATCGACAACGGAGAAAAAATTAAGCATGAACTAGACACGACACAAAAAGAAAGAAAAAAAAACGAGAAAGAAGGGAATGAAACAAGGAACAAGGCAAAAAAAAAGAAAAACCACAAGAAACGAATGTCTAAATAAAAGAAAAATAAAAAGCAACAAGAATCATCAAGAAATCGACAAAACGGGAAAGAATTAAGCATGAACTAGATATGCCATAAAAAGAAGAGAAAGAAGAAAAGTGAACCAAAGAAGGAGGAAAAAAGGAAAGCCACAAGAAATAAACAAAAGCCCAAACGAAACAAAAAATAAGAAACGGCAGTAATCATCGAGAAATCGACAGACTCTGAAACGGTAGAAAAAATTAAGCATGAACTAGACGCGCCATAAGAAAAAAGGGAAAAGAGGAGCAAGACAAAATCGAAACAGTGAAAGAGGATAAAGGAAAACAAATGAAAGCCAACAAAAGGAAAAATAAGAAGCAACAGGAATCATCAAAAAATTGACAGACTCCGAAACGGGGAAAGCAAACTGAGCACGAACTAGATACGCCGTAAAGAGAAAGAAAAAAGAAGAGGAGGGACAAAATAAGGAACAAAAATTAAAAATAATGCACAACAGTAAAGAAAACAGAAAAAATCGAAAAAGCAGAAACATTCCTGGAGCGTATTGCCCCCCGAAAAGGGGGAAAGAAGCACGAGTATGTCAAAACAAGAGAGAAAAATGGAGGAGTGAAGGGAAACGAAACGAAAACAAAAAAATTAGCGGATTAGCGAAAGCACACGGTTTTTTGGATGATATTTGTTTTACCCGATCATTTGAACTCAAAATAAGGTCATAAATAACTTGATGGAATAATAAACAATTTCCTTCTACTAAACAACGACCTTTTTTTGGGACATATGCCATGAGAGGGCGCTCTACCTGAGCTACGCCTTCTCGGGACAATAGGCTCCTTCTGCCACTGTTTTGTATATGTTTTGTTTATACCTGTGCAAATATACATAGGTGCACATTTTATGATCACTGCAAGTTTTATTCGGATTATAGAGATTTTGTTCGGATTACAGAGATTTTGTACGGATTACAGAGATTTTGTTCGGATTACAGAGATTTTGTACGAATTACAGAGATTTTGTACGAATTAAAGAGTTGTGAATGTCAATGTTTTATCAAATAATTTGAACTCAAAATGAGGGACAATTGTCAAAAGTAACCTGAATTTCTGTTAAAGTATGATTTTTGTAGGGGTCTAAACCACCCTCAAAGGGGCCATAAGAGGGTAGTATACCCCTTTTCGTGACAATATAGGTACATACTACAGGCAACTTCTGCTACGTTTTGTTTTGGATTTTGATTTTCAAATGGTACTTCAAACATAGATGCCTATTTTATTATCACTGCAAGTTTTTTCGGATTACAGAGATTTTATTCGGATTAGAGAGATTTTATGCGGATTAAAGAGATGTGAATGTTTTATCAAATAATTTGAACTCAAAATAAGGGACAAATGTCAAAAATAAATTGAACTTATATTAGAGAATGACTTTTTTAGAATCTAAACCACCCTCAAAGGTACCATAAGAGGGCACTCTATCCCTTCTCGTGACTATACATATATACATTGTAGGCACCTTCTGCCACTGTTTTGGGTAGAATTTTGATTTTCACATAGCACTTCAAATATAGATGCACATTCTATGATCATTGCAAGTTTTGTACGGATTATAGAGATTTTGTTCGGATTACAGAGATTTTGTACGGATTAGAGAGTTGTGAATGATTGCAAGTTTTGTTCGAATTACAGAGATTTTGTTCGGATTAGAAAGATTTTATACGAATTAAAGAGTTGTGAATGTTTAATCAAGTAATTTGAACTCAAAATAAGGGACAAATGTCAAATGTAATGTGAACTTCTATTAAAGAATGACTTTTGTAGGGTCTAAACCGACCTCAAAGGGGCCATAGTGGAGCAATCAAACCCTTCTCGTGACAATATAGGTATACGTTACAGGCAACTTCTGCTACGTTTTGTTTTTGGATTTTAATTTTCAAATAGTACTTCAAAAATGGATGCATATTTTATGATCATTGCAAGTTTTGTTCGGATTACAGAGATTTTGTACGGATTATAGAGTTGTGAATGATTGCAAGTTTTGTTCGAATTATAGAGATTTTGTTCGGATTAGAGAGATTTTATACGGATTAAAGAGTTGTGAATGTTTAATCAAGTAATTTGAACTCAAAAGAAGGGACAAATGTCAAACGTAATGTGAACTTCTATTAAAGAATGACTTTTGTAGGGTCTAAACCGCCCTCAAAGGGGCCATAGTGGAGCAATCAAACCCTTCTCGTGACAATATAGGTATACGTTACAGGCAACTTCTGCTACGTTTTGTTTTTGGATTTTAATTTTCAAATAGTACTTCAAAAATGGATGCAGATTTTATGATCATTGCAAGTTTTGTTCGGATTACAGAGATTTTGTACGGATTAAAGAGTGTAAATAATAACTGAAAGCTATTCAGATTACAGATTATGCTCGGATTATCGAGGTTGCACTGTATTTATTTAGAAACGATTTATTTTCGTATGTGTATCATAATCCTAATTGAAGCTGTTCGGATTACCGAATGGTTCAGCTATCGAGGTTGCACTGTACTTATCTTGAAACGGTTCTTACCTATTTGTTCTTTTTTTTTTGAACAAAGGATAATTTTCACCCGTGTACAATAATCCCCAAAACAAAAAACGAAATTAAAATATTGATTTGGTAATCTCTTTTTCAATTATTTTTAATTAACGTACTTAATCCGATGCATGCAATTTTCCGTATAATGTTATTTTTAATCAGGTCCTGCTTTGTTTGCGAGATGTTTTTTAATTAATATTTTCCGCCGCCCCGCCCGCCCATTCAAACAAGAACCCGACCGACGGAGGAACCCGGAGAAACAAACAACAAAAAGGAGTATCAGCTAAAAATATCCGGCGGCGGCGGCGGCGGCCGTACGTTAAACGCACGTCGAGAGGTCGAACAATTTTTAGACAAAGAAGACAATGAAAGAGCGAAGTTTGACCGGGCGGTGGCTGTAATCTCGGACGGACAGGACGAGTCCTGCCAGGACGTGGATTTATCGTGGTCAACGAGCAAAAGGGGGGACGTGAGGGGTGTTGTTACGCTCTTTTGACCGGCTTAGGGATTGGAGCGTGTTTGACGCGTCACACGTACAAAAGCTAACGTCTGGAATTTCGCGATTAATTCCTCTTTTATGTGAGTCACATTTTTGTTGTTGCTTCCAACAATGGTTATTAGCGACTTTGAAAGTGTAACTAAAGTAATCATCAATTAAGAAATTTTTTTTTAATCAATTTAATAGACTACTGAGCCAGATTGTCATATGGGCTAGACGTGTTTCAAAAGTGTAGGTGTGGTTGCCTAGTCTATTAAATAGTTATCTCTGTCTTCTTCGGTAGTTACGTAAACTTTGTTTCACAATGTCAGACGATACTATCAACTTAAATTTTGTTAATTACTTCGTATTTACCGTCAACAAAGTTCTGCAGAATATCAGCGCGCACTTAGATAATTAGTTAAGTTGTACACCTGCACGTCAACACAAGTTTACGTCTAATAAACTAATTAAGTTTCACTAGTCGAATTTAAATTCAAATATCACTCACTCACCTTCAGACGAAACGTCCCCGTGCCTCCGACCGAATCTGAAACGAAAACGTTTTTTTCCTTTTATTATTAGGACACCAGTTCGCTCGATACATGTTTCGCAGAGTGCTCCCAATTATGCCCGACCGACCCAAAAAGTTTTCGGCAAAAAGCGGGGCAGAAATGAGAAATTTCGCCCCGACTGTTATTTTCTGAAAGCTAATATCGGTGATTAATGGCGGGAGTTATTTTTCCGTTTGGCGACGCGTCGCGACGGTGTGGGGCGCGCGCTCGCGATTTCAGTATCACATATTTCAATCGAAGACGGCTTTGACGCTCCACTGACCGTGACGCTGTAAATTGCGACCCCAAGAAGTAACTGAATTTATACCGGATGCATTAAAAACCTCTTTATTTTTTCCTTCTTTAAAAAAAAACTGCACTTCGGAACGTTTTTCCTCAACCTAAACCTACAGTCCTCAAACCGAAACCCAATTGCCATTCTATTAGTTCGGATTTAAATATTTTCTAAATTTGTTAACTAAGGAGCTGCGCCCCCACCAATCTCAACAAACACAAGAGAGCGAGAATTAAGAGAGGAAAGATTCACTTTTTTTTTAAGCACCTCTCTAAATCGATCTGTACGTGCCGAGGATAATAGAGTAATAATTTTAAAAAAATACGAAATATAAAATTTAAACAATAAAAAAAAAATTCCGTATATTCGTATATTTAAAAAAAAAAACACAAATTTGAAACAAACAGTGACAAACAAAGAATTATTTGTTTTCCACAGGATCTGCAGATTAAAAAAGAAAGCTGCAATAGGTGGCGCTGTTCAAAAAATTGGAAAAATAAATAACGCAATTAAAGAAAAAATAATAAAAACAAAAGGCAATCGATTTTACAGCACAATTCCGTAGATTCGTAAATTTAAAAAATTGATAATAATTTGAAACGAACGATGACAAAACAAAGAATTATTTGCCTTTCACGTGGTCCACAGATTAAAAAAAAAATTGCAATAGATGACGCTGTTAAAAATTTTCAAGAAATAAATAGTACAATTTAAAAAAATATAAATACAAAAGACAATTTAACAGATTAAAAATTTAAAAGAAAAATATGAAATACATATAAAAACTAAATAATAATAAAAACAAAAGACAATCGATTTTAAATTAAAGAGAGAAATAATTTGAAACAAACTGTGACAAAACAAAGAATTATTTGCAGGAAGAAACAAAAATTTTAATTTTTTTTGCTTTGAAGCACTATAAGACAATAGACGCCATGCTGCTTTGAAATCCCTGCAACGCCTGTGGCCAGTGTTGCCAACACAACTTTGCAAAAAGTCTGAAGATTCAGTTTAAATAATCACTCAAATGTGACTAAAAACAGATAATAAATAATACACTAAAAACAATTGCCGAGAAATCAAACTAATAGGATTGGCAACACTGGCCTCAATCGTAAAACACCGTCAAAATTACAAAAGAAAACTTGCGTCGACAGTTTTTATCAAAAACAAACAAAAGACGATCGATTCTTTAACAGACACAAGAGACCGACAAACAAAAACACGAATTTTTGTTAACAGGCAAATACACAGGGTTATTCCTAAGTTGATAACTTTAGGTTAATCTAAAATTTGTCATTTATCAACTTAGAAATAACCCTGTATATTTTCTTGTTAACAAAAATTTAAATTTTTTCAAATTGAAGCGCTTTGACGTCGTGTTGCTTTGAAATTCCTGCAACCTCTGTAGCCAGCGTTGCTAACAGAATTTTTCAAGAGCTCTGAACATTCAGTTCAAATAGTCACTAAAATGTCATTAAGAACATAATTCACTAAAAACAAATGACGAAAATTGAAACTATTAGGTTTGGCAACGCTGGTTTCAATATGAAAAGACCATCAAAATTACCAAAAGCAAAACACAGCCGATAGATTTTGTCGAAAACATAAACAAAAGACGATCGATTGTTTAACAACTACAAGAAACAAACAAACGCTGGTCATCGAGCGCTTTCTTAACCTAAAATTTTGACAGCTATTGTCAACTTAGGAATAACCCTGTATATTTGTCTGTTAACGAAATTTTAATTTGTTTTTAATTTAAAGCACTACAAAACAATGGAGGCCGCGTTCCTTTGAAATCCCTGCAAGCCCTGCAGCCAGTGTTGCCAAGAGACTTCCGCAAATAATCACCAAAATGTCACTAGAAACAAATAATTCACTAATGGGTTTAGCAACACTGGTCTCGGTATTAAAGGTATGTTCGAACTGTGAGTTCTGACTAATTCTGAACCATTCAAAACGCGCACTTATCAGAGTTGTACTTCTCAAAAGAGCTGTCAAAATAAGTCACTACTTTGAAGGTCAACTAGTTCGAACGGTTCTAACCAGCTTCAGTCAAAATTAAATAATACACTAAAAACAATTGCCGAGAAATCAAACTGTTAGGTTTGGCAACACTGGCCTCAGTCGCAAAACACTGTCAAAATTATAAAAGGAAACTTGCGTTGATAGCTTTTATCAAAAACATAAACAAAAGATGCTCAATCGTTTAACAGACACAAGGGACAAACAAAGGATGGTCATGAACCTAAAATTAACCTAAAATTTTGACAGCACTTAAGAATAACCCTGTATATTTACCTGTCAAGAAAAAAAATTTTTTTTTAATTTGAAGTAGTGCAAAACAACGGAGGCCGTATTGCTTTGAAATCCCTGCAACCTCTGTAGCCAGTGTTGCCAATAGATTTTTTCAAAAAGTCTGAACATTTATCTTAAATAATCACTCAAATGTCACTAGAAATAGATAATAATTTACCAAAAACAAACGCCGAAAAATTAGACTTTAGGTTTGGCAACGCTGGACTCAGTATTAAAAGACTGTCAAAAAAATTACAAAACAAAACTAGAGTCGATAGTTTTTGTCAAGGAACGTAAACAAAAGACGATCGATTGTTTAACAAATACAAGAAACAAGCAAGTGCTAGCCATCGAGAGCTTTGTTAATCTAAAATGTTGACAGCTCTTGTCAGTTGTTAACTTAGAAATAAACCTGTAGGTATATTTGCTCGTTAACAAAAATTTTATTTTTTTTTATTTGAAGTAGGTACTAACTACAGGACAACAGGCGCTTTGAAATTCTTGCAACCCTGTACCCACCCAGTGTTGCCAATAGACTTTAGCAAAAAATCTGAACGTTTAGCTTAAATAATCACTCAAATGTCACTAGAAACACCAAAAAAGAAATGCCGAAAAATCAAACTTTAGATTTGGCAACGCTGGTCTCAGTCAGTATTAAGAAACCATCAAAATTACAAAAAAAAAAACTAGAATTGATTTTTTTGTCGAAAACATAAATAAAAGACGATCGATTGTTTGACAAATATAAGAAACAAATGCTAGTCATCGAGTGCATTATTAACCTAAAATTTTGATAGCCCTCGTCACTTTTCGACTTAGGAATAACCCTGTATATTTGCCTGTTAGCAAAAATTTTATTTTATTTTTAATTTGGAGCACTCACTAAAGAATAAGAGGGGCCTTGACGCCGCGTTGCTTTGAAACTCTAAAATGTCACTAAAAATAGATAGTAATTATTAAATTAAGCATTAAAAAAAACCGTCAAAATTACAAAAGAAAACTAGAGTTGATAGTTTTTATCAAAAATGTAAACAAAAGACGATCGATTGTTTAACAAATGCAAGAAACAAGCAAACACCAGCGCTTTCTCAATCTAAAATTTTGACAGCTCTTTTCACTTATCAACTTAGGAATAACCCTGTATATTTGGTTATTAACAAAATTTTAATTTTTTTACTTTGAAGCACTATAGGACAATAAATGCTTTGAAATCCCTGCGACTCCTGCAGCCAGTTTTGTCAGTAGATTTTCGCAATAATCCCTAAAATGTCACTAACAACAGATAATAATTCACTAAAAACAAATGCTGAAAAATCAAACCGTTTAGTTTGGCAACACTGGTCTCACATTACCAAATTTACAGAACTAGAGTTGGTAGTTTTTTTTGTAAAACGTAAAGGAAAAACGATCGATTGTTTAACAAATGCCAGGTACAAACAAACGCTACTCATCGAGCGCTTTCTTAACCAAAAATTTTGACAGCCCTTGTACTTATCAAGTTAGGAATAACCCTGTACATTTGCCTGTTAGCAAAAGTTTTAATTTTTTGAATTTGAATCACTGTTGGACAGTTGCAAAGTCTGAACATTTAGCTTAAATAATCACTAAAATGTCACTAGACACAGATAATAATTCACTAAAAACAAATGCCGAGAAATCAAACCATTAGGTTTGGCAACACCGGTCTCAGTGTTAAGACTGCCAAAATTATGAAAGAAAACTAGAGTTGATAGTTTTTATCAAAAACGTAACCAAAAGACGATCGATTGTTTAACAAATGTAAGAAATAAGCAAACGCCAGTCATGGAGCGTTTTCTTAACCTAAAATTTTGACAGCTCTTGTCACTTAGGAATATATATATTTGTATATTTGTCCGTTAACAAAATTTTAATTTTTTTTACTTTGAAGCGCTATAGGACATAGACGCGTTGCTTTGAAATTCCTGAAATCCCTGTAGCCAATGTTGCCACTAAAATGTCACTATGAACAGATAATAATTCACTAAAATCAAACCACTGAGTTTGGCAACACTGGCCTCACATTACCAAATTACCAAAATTATAGTTGGAAATCTTTGTTAAAAATGTAAAGGAAAAACGATCGACTGTTTAACAAATGCCGGATACAAACAAACGCTACGTATCGAGTGCTTTCCAACCTAAAATTTTGACAGCCCTTGTCAACTTAGGAATAACCCTGTATATTTGCCTGTTAGTAAAAGTTTTAATTTTTTGAATTTGAATCACTGTTCGACAGTTGCAAATAGTCTGAACATTTAGCTTAAATGATCACTAAAATGTCACTAGAAACGAATGCCGAGAAATCAAACCATTAGGTTTGGCAACACCGGTCTCAGTGTTAAGACACTGCCAAAATTACAAAAGAAAACTAGAGTTGATAGTTTTTAATTAAAAACGTAAACAAAAGACGATCGATTGTTTGACAAATACAGGAAATAAACGAAAAATAGTCAACGATTTGAATATAAGAGAAGCTTTGGTTTTTACTCTTGTGTTAGAAATAAATTAAAAGCGACAACAAAAGACGTAACGAAATTTCAACTTTTTTTTTATAAAATACAAATTATATTTCGCGACCGAGCAATTATTTATTCACGAAACACAAGAGTTCTACCAAGACTGCTTTAGGAAGACGACAATTATGTATGTGTATGCAACAGTTACATGCACACGAAATATGATATTAGTAAACAAGATCAAGGTTATGCAGTTGTAAATTAGGAACACCGGAAATATAATATAAGTGAACAAGATCAAGGTTACTCAGCTACACGATTTATATAAAGAGATTATTTGTTATCATAGATCTAATTGAGAGTCACTTGCCTCTTAGTTTTTAAAACAATTTTATTTATTTACGAAGGATAAGAGTTCTACCAAGACTGCTTTAGAAAGATGACAATTACTATTTGAAGCACATGAAGTATGATGTTAGTAAACAAGATCATGATTGCGTAGCTGTAAGCTATGCAAGTTGTAAATCTGCAGTCCTCAAACCCAGCCCATCTTGCAAGCAAAACGCGTCAAAAAAAATTTTTTTTATATATAAGAAATCATACTCTTTCTTTCGGACCGAACCAAATGTAAAGATATATCTCTGTCCGAGTTCATTTCCTTGTTTCCGCAATCTAAGTCTGCGGTCCTCAAACCGGCCCCATTTTTTCGGGCGAATTTATTGCGCCCCCCCCCTCCCCGTTATTGATCCGGTCACTTGTTTGCCGTGCGGGGACGTATTGTGCCGAACAATGAGCACTTAACATTTTCCGACCCGTGCCGTTTTTGTAGCGTCAACAGGGCATAAATTCCGGACAAACAATACGCAAGCACGGAACAATCGAGCTGCTCATTATTACGTCTGTGCAATTCGCGTTTCGGGATTCGACGTCGACGTTAATAACACTCGAGAACGTTTCGTTACGGCCTTCCTGTGCATACAAACAATTTCCGAATCCCACGTGATCACCCAATTGTTTTTATCAACTTTCTCATGTGATAACGGGCGCCAAGGAAATCGTTTAGTCAAAACACGCTCTCTTCGCTATCCCGGTGAAGAAGTAGCAAGCAAGAAACTGGAAATATCTCATGGTCATCATCAAAACAGCTCATGGCGTTTAAAAAATACAAATTTCTGAATAAACTCCTTCGTAAACCCTAATTATTATTAATTTAAATTCCCCCCCCCCTAAAGAAAGTACCCATCATTTTGAATAATAGCTTCCGAACAAAGCGGCGAAATGGGGGAGAGTCCAAAAGAAGAAGGAGAAGAAAAAAACAAGTCGCGCTCTTTTTCATCGCGGCGGCGGCGGCGGCGTCGACGTAATTACAGTTCTTGAAAGTAATTATTTTCAATTTTTATTGAGTTATCAGATGAGAAAGTCCAGCGGGCGGGACGGGGCGGGTTGAATAATGAGAGCGGGATTGAATCTCTGCGGCGGCGGAGGGAGGGTGGCCGAAGTCGTTGAAAATTAGTATTAAAAAGTTTGGGCCCCGTATAAGTTTTGCAATCGACTTTGCGAGGCTTCGTACATGTAATTAGGAGTTTCTCCCGGAATTTAGTCTGCTTAAATCGTGTTGTGGACCTTTCAATATGAAGAGAAAAGAAATTATTTGAGAGCCAAAATGTAAAATAAAATCCTCTATTTATAATTTATGATTAACACCAGTAATATAAACTTTGAAATGTACAAGATGCAGCGCAAACAAATAAAAAAACTTCCCCATATGATAAGGGCGCGAAGGAAATCGTTTAGTCAAAACACCGTATCCCCTTAACAGAGCCAAGTGGTCGTTTAGATAAATATGTCAAAACGAACATCCTCTCAACGTGTTAGAAATGGACCCACGTATTTCAGATAAATTTTCTGATATATGTCAACAGGCGCAATACTAAACAGTGGAGACAATAATAATTCGAAAGTCACAAAAAAAAAACAAAAGCAAGTGATAATCGTAATATTTATGAAAGGAAAAGAAAATACATGACAAAAAAAAATGGTAAACAATCAGAAACAAGAAAAAATTAAGAATGTCTTCGACGGCCCAATAGAAATAAAGAAAAATAAATTTTCTGAAGAAAGTGTAGCGATTCGTCGCCGATCTGAGTTGAAATAAAACGTAGATATACCTTTATTAACGTTTAATCTGATAATAATAACGTTGCTTCCAAATACGAATTAATTGTGACGATCCAGTGTTGCATCAAAAATACGATTTATTGCTGCATCAGTTGCTGCGTGCTGAACGCTTGTCGGTCGGTGAAACGGTGTGGCTTCTCCGGAATCTTCCACAGCCTCTACGGTAGTAGCGGCGAGATGCAGAATCGCACAGAGTCTCGACGCAGCTTCTCCGGGCTCGGTGGTAGCTGCAAGATGCAGTGCGGGTCAGCAAGGTGGAGGAACAGCCCTTAGGAGTTCGTGGTGGTTCCCGTGATGGAACGTTCGCTTGCTCAATCTTTCCGTGAAGTTTGTATGCGTGCGGGCGCTTTCGTGAGCTTGCCCATAATGCGTGGTCGTAAGTACTTTCGGGACGGGAGATTGCTTATGTTATGTATGTGGGGCGCTTTCGTGAGCTTGCCCGTATGTGTGTAGTCGTAAGCGCTTACTTTATGTATGTGGGGGCACTTTCATGAATTTGGCGCTTTAGTGAGCTTGTACATAGTGTGTGGTCGTAAGCGCTTTCGGGGGCTTGCTTACCTTATGTATGTGGAGGCGCTTTCGTGAGTTTGGCGCTTTAATGAGCTAGCCCGTAGTGTGTTCTCGTAAGCACTTTTGGAACGGGAGCTTGTTTACTTTATGTATGTGGGGCGCTTTCGTGAGCTTGCCCGTATGTGTGTAGTCGTAAGCGCTTACTTTATGTATGTGGGGGCACTTTCGTGAATTTGGCGCTTTAGTGAGCTTGTACATAGTGTGTGGTCGTAAGCGCTTTCGGGGGCTTGCTTACTTTATGTATGTGGAGGCGCTTTCGTGAGTTTGGCGCTTTAATGAGCTAGCCCATAGTGTGTTCTCGTAAGCACTTTTGGAACGGGAGCTTGTTTACTTTATGTATGTGGGGCGCTTTCGTGAGCTTGCCCGTATGTGTGTAGTCGTAAGCGCTTACTTTATGTATGTGGGGGCACTTTCGTCAATTTGGCGCTTTAGTGAGCTTGTACATAGTGTGTGGTCGTAAGCGCTTTCGGGGGCTTGCTTACTTTATGTATGTGGAGGCGCTTTCGTGAGCTTGCCCGTATGTGTGTAGTCGTAAGCGCTTACTTTATGTATGTGGGGGCACTTTCGTCAATTTGGCGCTTTAGTGAGCTTGTACATAGTGTGTGGTCGTAAGCGCTTTCGGGGGCTTGCTTACTTTATGTATGTGGAGGCGCTTTCGTGAGTTTGGCGCTTTAATGAGCTAGCCCGTAGTGTGTTCTCGTAAGCACTTTTGGAACGGGAGCTTGTTTACTTTATGTATGTGGGGCGCTTTCGTGAGCTTGCCCGTATGTGTGTAGTCGTAAGCGCTTACTTTATGTATGTGGGGGCACTTTCGTGAATTTGGCGCTTTAGTGAGCTTGTACATAGTGTGTGGTCGTAAGCGCTTTCGGGGGCTTGCTTACTTTATGTATGTGGAGGCGCTTTCGTGAGTTTGGCGCTTTAATGAGCTAGCTCATAGTGTGTTCTCGTAAGCACTTTTGGAACGGGAGCTTGTTTACTTTATGTATGTGGGGCGCTTTCGTGAGCTTGCCCGCATGTGTGTAGTCGTAAGCGCTTACTTTATGTATGTGGGGGCACTTTCGTCAATTTGGCGCTTTAGTGAGCTTGTACATAGTGTGTGGTCGTAAGCGCTTTCGGGGGCTTGCTTACTTTATGTATGTGGAGGCGCTTTCGTGAGTTTGGCGCTTTAATGAGCTAGCCCATAGTGTGTTCTCGTAAGCACTTTTGGAACGGGAGCTTGTTTACTTTATGTATGTGGGGCGCTTTCGTGAGCTTGCCCGTATGTGTGTAGTCGTAAGCGCTTACTTTATGTATGTGGGGGCACTTTCGTCAATTTGGCGCTTTAGTGAGCTTGTACATAGTGTGTGGTCGTAAGCGCTTTCGGGGGCTTGCTTACTTTATGTATGTGGAGGCGCTTTCGTGAGTTTGGCGCTTTAATGAGCTAGCCCATAGTGTGTTCTCGTAAGCACTTTTGGAACGGGAGCTTGTTTACTTTATGTATGTGGGGCGCTTTCGTGAGCTTGCCCGTATGTGTGTAGTCGTAAGCGCTTACTTTATGTATGTGGGGGCACTTTCGTCAATTTGGCGCTTTAGTGAGCTTGTACATAGTGTGTGGTCGTAAGCGCTTTCGGGGGCTTGCTTACTTTATGTATGTGGAGGCGCTTTCGTGAGCTTGCCCGTATGTGTGTAGTCGTAAGCGCTTACTTTATGTATGTGGGGGCACTTTCGTCAATTTGGCGCTTTAGTGAGCTTGTACATAGTGTGTGGTCGTAAGCGCTTTCGGGGGCTTGCTTACTTTATGTATGTGGAGGCGCTTTCGTGAGTTTGGCGCTTTAATGAGCTAGCCCATAGTGTGTTCTCGTAAGCACTTTTGGAACGGGAGCTTGTTTACTTTATGTATGTGGGGCGCTTTCGTGAGCTTGCCCGTATGTGTGTAGTCGTAAGCGCTTACTTTATGTATGTGGGGGCACTTTCGTGAATTTGGCGCTTTAGTGAGCTTGTACATAGTGTGTGGTCGTAAGCGCTTTCGGGGGCTTGCTTACTTTATGTATGTGGAGGCGCTTTCGTGAGTTTGGCGCTTTAATGAGCTAGCTCATAGTGTGTTCTCGTAAGCACTTTTGGAACGGGAGCTTGTTTACTTTATGTATGTGGGGCGCTTTCGTGAGCTTGCCCGCATGTGTGTAGTCGTAAGCGCTTACTTTATGTATGTGGGGGCACTTTCGTCAATTTGGCGCTTTAGTGAGCTTGTACATAGTGTGTGGTCGTAAGCGCTTTCGGGGGCTTGCTTACTTTATGTATGTGGAGGCGCTTTCGTGAGTTTGGCGCTTTAATGAGCTAGCCCATAGTGTGTTCTCGTAAGCACTTTTGGAACGGGAGCTTGTTTACTTTATGTATGTGGGGCGCTTTCGTGAGCTTGCCCGTATGTGTGTAGTCGTAAGCGCTTACTTTATGTATGTGGGGGCACTTTCGTCAATTTGGCGCTTTAGTGAGCTTGTACATAGTGTGTGGTCGTAAGCGCTTTCGGGGGCTTGCTTACTTTATGTATGTGGAGGCGCTTTCGTGAGTTTGGCGCTTTAATGAGCTAGCCCATAGTGTGTTCTCGTAAGCACTTTTGGAACGGGAGCTTGTTTACTTTATGTATGTGAGGCGCTTTCGTGAGCTTGCCCGTATGTGTGTAGTCGTAAGCGCTTACTTTATGTATGTGGGGGCACTTTCGTCAATTTGGCGCTTTAGTGAGCTTGTACATAGTGTGTGGTCGTAAGCGCTTTCGGGGGCTTGCTTACTTTATGTATGTGGAGGCGCTTTCGTGAGTTTGGCGCTTTAATGAGCTAGCCCATAGTGTGTTCTCGTAAGCACTTTTGGAACGGGAGCTTGTTTACTTTATGTATGTGGGGCGCTTTCGTGAGCTTGCCCGTATGTGTGTAGTCGTAAGCGCTTACTTTATGTATGTGGGGGCACTTTCGTCAATTTGGCGCTTTAGTGAGCTTGTACATAGTGTGTGGTCGTAAGCGCTTTCGGGGGCTTGCTTACTTTATGTATGTGGAGGCGCTTTCGTGAGTTTGGCGCTTTAATGAGCTAGCCCGTAGTGTGTTCTCGTAAGCACTTTTGGAACGGGAGCTTGTTTACTTTATGTATGTGGGGCGCTTTCGTGAGCTTGCCCGTATGTGTGTAGTCGTAAGCGCTTACTTTATGTATGTGGGGGCACTTTCGTCAATTTGGCGCTTTAGTGAGCTTGTACATAGTGTGTGGTCGTAAGCGCTTTCGGGGGCTTGCTTACTTTATGTATGTGGAGGCGCTTTCGTGAGTTTGGCGCTTTAATGAGCTAGCCCGTAGTGTGTTCTCGTAAGCACTTTTGGAACGGGAGCTTGTTTACTTTATGTATGTGGGGCGCTTTCGTGAGCTTGCCCGTATGTGTGTAGTCGTAAGCGCTTACTTTATGTATGTGGGGGCACTTTCGTCAATTTGGCGCTTTAGTGAGCTTGTACATAGTGTGTGGTCGTAAGCGCTTTCGGGGGCTTGCTTACTTTATGTATGTGGAGGCGCTTTCGTGAGTTTGGCGCTTTAATGAGCTAGCCCATAGTGTGTTCTCATAAGCACTTTTGGAACGGGAGCTTGTTTACTTTATGTATGTGGGGCGCTTTCGTGAGCTTGCCCGTATGTGTGTAGTCGTAATACGCTTTTGGGAGCTTGCTCACTTTATGTAATGTGGGGGCGCTTTCATGAGCTTACCCATATGGGTGCAGTCGTAAGCATTTTCGTGAGCTTGCCCGCGTAAGCGCAAAATTTTTTTGATCATTCAATATCAGCACACATACAGAACAAATAAAAACAAAACAGAATGACATTTTTGAAATGTAATTGCAATAGAAAAGAACCACAGCGCCAACAGCTGGCAGTTTCTCTTTTCTTGATCTCTTTGAGGTACCTTTCGAAAGTACCATGTTCGGTTAGCGCCTGCGTTATGTGGTAATCAACCTCCCCCTC
Organism: Serrognathus titanus; assembly: GCA_039766575.1. Lineage (NCBI taxonomy): Eukaryota > Metazoa > Arthropoda > Insecta > Coleoptera > Lucanidae > Serrognathus > Serrognathus titanus. The sequence goes on from CM077913.1 coordinate 70,515,073, forward strand.
AGATCTAGTTCGCCATTCCTCTACGTCTTTGATGAAAACCTTAGCCCAATCTTAGTGGTTATTCCGTCCTCATAGAGCTCTTTTCTGGCTTGGAAACTTTTCTCTTTTCGGTAATCTGTAGACTGATAGGTGGGGGGGGGGAATTTGGCTATCACTGGGATAGCGTCAATCGCCACTGTCCTGTACGCAGGTGCGACCCTTATGCGACCAGTTTGTTTAGCCTTTCAAGCATTAATTGGTGATGCGTGTGTTTTATGGCGTTTTCTCAACATAATTTGAGAGATTATCGCAGCGAACAGCTCCCTCTTCTTAGAGTTAGGTCCTCCTAACGTAGGAGGACACCTTTTGGACATCCCTGACATGGGTGGTCATTTTCCAGTCACAATCCAAAAAGTATTTTATGTGTTTGATGTTGCTGCTTCCACGTCCTCCGATCTTCAATGCCATCCACGTCAGGTTTCTCTTCCCTGCTAGTATCACAGTTTCAATTTTGTGGCCGACAGGGTGAGCCCCATGTCTTCCAAAGGTAGATTGAACTCCCAGCTCCGTTTCCAATATTATGTTGCACAGGAAGTTCCACAGGGTAGGCCCCAGAACGAATCCTTGCGAGACTCCACATGTCAATTCCGTCTGCCTATCGTGTGGGGCTATGATAGCTCTGCCCGATAGATATGAGGCGATGACTCTCATCGTTGTGCCATTAACTTATACTTGTGGAAGGCCATTATAATTTCCCTCCGCAAGGCCGTATTGAAAGCGTTTTTAACATCAAGAGCTATCAAAATGGAGTAATGCCTGTCCTTGACTAACCCCAACATGCCCAAGGTGCGTATCCCAGCACGGAATCCATGTTGGCCATCACTCAATATTTTTTTTCTTTCTAATTCATCGTACAGCCTGCCCCCGATGAGCATCTCTAGGACGTTCAGTAGGCATATGGGCCTATAGGTAGTCTTATCTTTCTTCAACTTTTCTATTAGAACCCGACTGGTCACCTTCCAAATTTTCGGGAGGTACTGCTGTCTCCAAAATGGAGTAATGTCTGTCCTTGACTAACCCCAACATGCCCAAGATGCGTATCCCAGCACGGAATCCATGTTGGCCATCGTTCAATATTTTCTTTCTTTCTAATTCATCGTACAGCCTGCCCCCGATGAGCATCTCTAGGACGTTCAGTAGGCATATGGGCTTATAGGTAGTCATATCTTTCTTCAACTTTTCTATTAGAACCCGACTGGTCACCTTCCAAATTTTCGGGAGGTACTGCTGTCTCCAAAATGGAGTAATGTCTGTCCTTGACTAACCCCAACATGCCCAAGATGCGTATCCCAGCACGGAATCCATGTTGGCCATCGTTCAATATTTTCTTTCTTTCTAATTCATCGTACAGCCTGCCCCCGATGAGCATCTCTAGGACGTTCAGTAGGCATATGGGCCTATAGGTAGTCATATCTTTCTTCAACTTTTCTATTAGAACCCGACTGGTCACCTTCCAAATTTTCGGGAGGTACTGCTGTCTCCAAAATGGAGTAATGTCTGTCCTTGACTAACCCCAACATGCCCAAGATGCGTATCCCAGCACGGAATCCATGTTGGCCATCGTTCAATATTTTCTTTCTTTCTAATTCATCGTACAGCCTGCCCCCGATGAGCATCTCTAGGACGTTCAGTAGGCATATGGGCCTATAGGTAGTCATATCTTTCTTCAACTTTTCTATTAGAACCCGACTGGTCACCTTCCAAATTTTCGGGAGGTACTGCTATCTCCAGCATTTGTAGTATGGGTCTGGGTATACATTCGAGTTAACCACTATTGTGCACTATTGTGGCCTTTGGTGGGAAGTGATCGGGTGCGTGGGCCTTCACGTTTTTTTTTGCCGGCAGCTTTCACCAATTCCTCTTCTGTGAAGGGAAGTTTCTCCGATGTGTTCAATTTTCTCCTACCCACTTCTCCTTCGCCATCTAGGGAAGAGTTTCTTAATTGGTCTTTCTTGTTCTTCTGGGCTAAGCTGGGTATTTGGCTTCAATTGCAGTTTGTTTGTTACAATCATGTACATGTTTCCCCACATATCTTACCGAAATTCGGCTCTCAAATTGTCCCAGCACTTGAGCTTTTCTTTCCTGATGGTTTTTTAAGCTTAAATTTGGCGTTCTTGTAACAATTCTATGCAAGTACTCGTTCCCGGCTTCGAACCATTGCAGACGGATCGTTTTCCTCCTCAGCACGATGTACTCCCTATGCATGACTTTCCCGTACCGTCATCTCTTCTTCTTCCCTATTAAGAACTCTGACGAAATTTTTCTAATTTTTTGTTTTTTGAAATCTGGGGCAATTTCTTCCGTTTTTTTTTTAAATTCACTCACTAATCCCTGATTTCAGCCCTCTTCCTCTGAGCGATCTCGAAGGTTACAATTCTATGGTCGCTGAAGCTTTCTAATTCCTCAGCGACCTTTCAGTTTACAATTCGTATTCCCATCCCCAATGTGGCTATCCCCACGACGTTCATGAAGATGAGGATCTTCCTGCATTCATGATCACTAGGCCATTGGAGTTAATCCATTCTTCCAGAATCTTCCCTCTTTCATTAGCATACTCATAGTACTCATTGCTGTTATTATTACATCACGTTCAACAACTTTAGAGTCTGGAACCTATGCCCTCCGCCAAATACGCCATTGTGGAACGATTTTACGCGATAAGCAATTTGTTTTCTGTGCGACTATTGTGCCACTGTCAAGAAATTCCCTAGGGAAGCGAGTGCCTGAAGGAGCAAGATCCTCTACACGTCACTTACTGGTAGGAATAATTTCTACCCTCTGTAGTTTGGTCCCAATGTAACGGGACATGCTAATTAGCATCCTGAGTTATCGCCCTTGCCAAAGTTCTCTTTTATTTTGGTCATTACTGTTATTATTACGTCACGTTCAACAGCTTTAGAGTCTGGAACCTGTACCCCTCGACAAATACGCCATTTTACGCGACAAGCATTTTGATTTCTGTGCCACTACTGTGCCACTATCGAGAAATTCCCTAGGGAAGCGAGTGCCTGAGGGAGCGACATCCTCTGCACTTCTCCTAATGGTAGGAATAATTTGTACTCTCTGTTATTTGGCCCCAATGTAACGAGGCATGCTAATTAGCATACTGGATTATTACCCTCGGCGTAGTTCTCTTTTATTTTGGTCATTGCTGTTATTATTACATCACGTTTAACAGCTTCAAAGTCTGGAACCTGCGCCCTCCGACAATTACTCCATTGTGGGACGATTTTACACGCAAACATTTTGATTTGTGTGCGACTATTCTACCACTGTCGAGAAATTCCCTAGAGAAGCGAGTGCCTGAGGGAGCAAAGTCGTCTGCACTTCTCCTAATGGTAGGAATAATTTGTACCCTCTGTTGTTTGGCCCCAATGTAATGGGGCGTGCTAATTAGCATATTGACCTTGCCCTCTTTTATTTTGGTCATTGCTGTTATTACATCACGTTTAACAGCTTCAGAGTCTGGAACCCGAGTCCTCCGACAAACCTGCAACGAGCAAGGAGGATCGGAAACTGCAGCCTCTGCTGCAGATTTCAACATTTAAAAATTCACCCTACAAGTAGGTTTCGGGGTCATTCCTTCTTATGCGCCATACTCTTTTGAGGGTATAGCAACTTGAACATACAGGTAAATACAGCCAATAATTACCACAATGTAATTAACGAGGGCGAATGTGTACGTAATTCCCTGCAAGCTATTACCTTGGCTCGTCCATCGTTCTCTTCCGGCGTGCACACGCAACCCCTTCTTCCGCGTTTGACGGTTTGACTGTCGACGTACCTAAATAAGGCGCATCGTTAAAAGCAGGAGTTATTTCGGTGCGTGCAGCAGATTGATAATCGATTTTGATGGGAGATGGGACGAAAATAAAACGAAGAGCTCGTTTTGTGGTAGTCAACGGAAGCGAGCGTTTTCCTTCAGGTACAGGGTGATTCAAGACAAATCAGCACAATGTTGCCACAAAAAAAAAAAGAAACTTGAACCTCGTAATAGATAAGCTTTCCCATGTGATAAGGGGCGCAAAGGAAATCGTTTAGTCAAAACTCGGTAGCAATTCCAAAAGATATAGGTTTGTAATATTTGCTCGTCTGAATATAGGGTAGCTGTGACACTTCAAAGACGAACGTATGCGCGCATACATTATTATCGAAGCGGCGCTTGAATTTGAGAACGCTTGCTTGAATAATTTAGGACCGGCTCTTGTTGAATAATTGACGTGTTCTATAACGAATGTGTTGTTCCGGCGGTGCTGTGACACAACCGTTACTGCATGATAAGTAGGTGTTATTTGTTGGGTGCACTTGTGCACCACCGCCTAACTCCTTGTTCCCGCGTGCCGCCCGCGCCGCCGTTGGAGCGCGTTAATGCGATTTAATATTTATTAAAGCGCAATACTGCTGGCAGGCGGGCGTTACGTACCTACATTTATGCCCGTGGATGTGCTCAATGTTTAATAAACTAATTTAAACTTGTTCCGCTCGCTGCGACTATTATAAAAAGTTACTGTGACGGAAGAAACCTTTTAAATTCAGAACCTGATGCATAATTTGCTGCAGGAAGCCGGGGTGAGTTTAAAACGGCGAGGAAATACTTAGTAAGTTGAAACTTTGAAGAAAAACAAAAACGAAACACGAATTAATTTATTAGTTACATCATCACAGCTTTGACAGCTGTCATTTCAAACATGTCAAAATGGGTAGTGATGGTCTCTAAATAATTTAAGGCAGTTTGCACCAACCAGAGTAGGAAAGAAGTATCACAAAAAATATCTTTAAATATGCAGCGCAAAATTGAGCTCGAGTTCCCACGTTCCGGTGAATATATGCGTTTAACAGGTGCATTGCGAAACTTGGCTTATCATTTTTTAATCACCTTCTGATCGATTGATGAGTTTAGGAATCGTTATGAAACAACGGTATTCATAATGCTGCGAACCGTACGATTATAATCGCTATTCGTATGCAGTTGGTATGATGTATGACTTTAATTTCTAAACCTTATGTATAAATACGATTTTTTTTGTAATAAATATTTTGATACAAAATATTCGAACGCGAAATTTTTCAAATTCGCACAAATTTCTCTTACTTTTGCGTAGAGTTGTGTGCGTTCTTGGTGTATGCAATAAAACCCACAACAAACTGTAGATACAAATTTCCAAAAAAAAAAAATATGTAAATAAATACGAAATTCATAAATAAAGAAAAAGGAAACAAATGAAAATCGCAACTTTACGAAAAAGGAAACGAAGAAAGAAAAATAAAATCAATCGAAAACGAAACAAAAAATTTTAAATATTTTTGATGCTCGAGAAACGCAATCGAAATGAAATTATAAATAAAGAAAAGAAAAAGAAAAACAAGTGAAAATCGAAAAAATAAGAAAGAAAATCGAAAACAATCAAAATGAAAAAAAATGAAAATTCCTAAAGCAACTGAGAAGAACAAATGACGATCGTAACAGAAATAAAAACTCAAAATAAACTGTAGATATAAAATTTCCAAAAAAAAAAAAAGAAATTACAAAAATAATGCCTAAAATTGAAAATATTTTTGACAATCGAGAAGCACAATCTAAACGAAAAAAAAAACATTTCTAAAAAAAAGTAAGAGAAATAAATGACGATCAAAACAAAAAATTGAAAACTCAAAACGAACCATTGATTTCAAATTTCCAAAACAAAATATCAATCAATTATAAACATTCCAAAATTAAATTTACAAATAAAGAAAAGAAAAAAGAAAAACAAGTGAAAATCGCATCGAAATAAGAAAGAGAAACAAAAACAATCAAAATTAAAAAAAAAGGTAATTCCTAAGGAAACTCTGAAGAACAAATGACGATCGTAACAGAAATAAAAACTCGTAATAAACTATGGATTTAAAAATTAATTAAAATTGTGTAACTGGCAGTATAGAAAGTGTTAGGAAAGAGTTTATACATGTATTTCGGCCTTATTGGGCTTCATCAGAACTCTGTACCTTAAAAAAATTTGATTTATTGAAAAATTTAGAAAAACTTACCCCTTTTTTTGAATTTCTAAAATCCCAAAAACAAGAACAGGAATTAATGATAAAAATATGAAAATCTTTTGCAAATTATACAAGGAAGCGATTGCATTCTCTAGTAAAACCACAAAAGTGACATTTTTAAAATATTTGTTTGATGTTACTAAGACAACAAATTGACAAATATAAAATCAAGTTTTTTTGCCAGATGAAAATTATAAAAATTAATTAAAATTGTGTAACTGGCAGTATAGAAAGTGTTTTTGGGATTTTAGAAATTCAAAAAAAGGGGTAAGTTTTTCTAAATTTTTCAATAAATCAAATTTTTTTAAGGTACAGAGTTCTGATGAAGCCCAATAAGGCCGAAATACATGTATAAACTCTTTCCTAACGCTTTCTATACTGCCAGTTACACAATTTTAATTAATTTTTATAATTTTCATCTGGCAAGAAAACTTGATTTTATGGATTTAAAATTTCATAAAGAAAAAATTACAAAAATAATGCATGAAATTAAAAATATTTTTGGCAATCGAGAAGCACAATCTAAACGAAAAAAAAAAACATTTCTAAAAAAAAATAAGAGAAACAAATAACGATATAACAAAAAAGAAAATTCGAAACTCGAAAAAAATTATTGACTTCAAATTTCTCAAAAAAATTCAATAAACATTCCAAAATTCAATTTATAAACATAGACAAGGAAAAAGGAAAACAAATGAAAATCGCAACGTTATAGAGAAGTAAGAAATAAAAATGGAAACAACTGAATTAGCTTCCGATTGGAACGGCGTCACAACTGCTTCTGCTGCTGACGTTTCGGTCTCCATTGCAGAAGAACATCCTCTGCAACAGCAGTCCTGAGGAAGTTCTTCTGTAATGGAGAACGAAACGTCGGCAGTAGAAGCAGTTGTGATGCGGTTCCAACAAGAAGTCAAATCAAGACAACGGCCGCGGAAGCCTCCAAGTTAAGAAAAAATGGAAACCAATCAAAATGAAGCCAACAACCAAAAAATAAACATGGAATTAAGGAAAACAAATCTCCAGAAAATAAATAAGTAAATGGAAAAACGAAAACAAATTCAATTTCAACATTTACAGAAAGTTAGAAACAAAGAAATAAAAATAAAAACATTCAAAAGCAAAACAAAAGAAAATATGTAGAGAATTTCAGAAATATCGAGAAACAATCGATATAAAAAAAAATGACAATTCCTAAAGAACGTAAGAAAAACAAATAATAATAATAATAATAATAATTTATTAGTCATTTTGTCGTTGCTTACAGAAAAAATACAAGAAGCACGAAGGAAAAATGACAAGTCGATCAACAAATAAAGACAAAAAATAAAAATCGACAAAATAATAATAACAGTATTAAATAGAGAAGGAATCGATAATCTAATAATAACAATAATAACAATACTAAGCAATATCATTGTAACGTTAAGAATTACACTACATTACATTACCATTTAAGAAGTCATCGACTGAGTAATAAGCAGCCGAAATCAGTGTAGCTTTTAGTTTTGCTTTGAACAATCGATCTATAGTCGGTACCTCATTAGTCCATAAATACTTGATTCTATTTAAACACATTAGACTCATGAATACAGGACCTTTTTGACCAATAGTTAATCTGTTTAAAGGAAGTCTTATATCGTCACAGTTGCGCGTTGCATAGTTATGAAAATCACAATTTTTCAGAGCCGAATGTTCAATTGAACGAGCGTATAAAATTAAACTATATATATATAACGATGGGACCGTCATTATTCCAAATCGAATAAAGAGGTCTTTACAATGAGTCCAGTTGTGAACATTTGCCATTAAACGAATAATTTTTTTTTGAATTTTGAAGATATTTGAAGCAGCTGCAGAATTGCCCCAAAATAATATACCGTATAATAAAGACGACTGAACAAGTCCGAAATAAAGTGTTCGCAAAATATCAGAGTTCACTGTGCCGCGCAACCTGTACACTAGAAAAGTTTTCCCACTAAGATTCTTCTCCAAATGTTGAATATGATTCTTCCATGTAAGTTTACTGTCCATGTGTACACCAAGAAACTTAAAGTCATGAATACATGATATGAACGAATTACCGCACTTAACTAATGGAGAGAAATCAATGGTCGTATTTTTAGTGACAATAGGCATGGTAAAAGTTTTCGTCGTATTTAGCAGAAGACCATTGTTTTTGCACCATTGATTCATTTCAGTTAATGTCTGGTTTAGAGCCTCTATGGCATCATTCACATTATTTTTAGATATTATGAAAGTGGTGTCATCTGCGTAGATTATAGTTTTAGATGGCTTTCGACAGAAAACAGGTAAATCGTTTACGAAAAGTGAGAATAGTGCAGGCCCTAATATTGAACCTTGCGGAACGCCCGTAATGACACCTAATTCAGTCGAGAGACAATTATCATTTATGACTTGTTGTTGTCTTCTAGTAAGGTAAGATCTTATCCACTGATTGGACAAACCTCTTATACCAAGGGATTCTAATTTCTGGCAGAGTAAGTTGTGGTTCACTGTGTCGAAAGCGCGGGTTAAATCACAAAATAGTGCATAAATTTTTTTCTTGTCATTAAGTTCGCATAATAAATAGTTGTACATCGCAGTTACGGCAGATGTTGTCGATTTTCCTTTTCTGAAGCCGTTTTGTGCTTCATCATAAATGGTATGTTTGTTTATAAAGGATATTAGTCTGACATTAAATATTTCTTCAAAGACTTTTGCAAACTGGCTCTGCAATGCCACCGGTCTATAATTTTTTGCTTCAAGACGACTTCCTTTATTTTTATATATAGGTACTATTTTCGATTTTTTTAGTGCATTTGGATATTTGCCTTCAGAGAAGGATTCGTTTATTATTTCTTGTAAAGGATATGCAACAATTTCTGCCACCGATTTTAATACGATTCCAGGAACGTTGTCTAAACCTGCACTAGATTTAATGCACTTTCTACGAATGACCTTTGTTACTTCTTCGACATCAGTTGGTTGCAGAAACATGGAATCCGACACGACAGTTTCAATGTCATTATTATTCGTAGATAATGCGCTGTTGGTGGATTGTTGAACAAAATAGTTGTTTAATAAATCGGCTACCTTCTTTTTATCAGAGATTTCATTATGGTCTTCATCCCATAAATACAAATCGCGTTTAATGTTTTCCGTTCTTTCCTCATTGATAATCCGCCAACATTCCTTATTGATATTAGAGCAAGAGGCAATTCTGTTTGAATTATGTGAAGCCAGAGTTAATTCAACTTTACTTTTGTACAGTTTTTTAAACTCTAAAAAACGTTGATGATACCAATCACTTTGAAGATATTTGTCTAGCTGTTGCATTTCAATTAGAAATTTTGATAAATGTTTGATATCATCATCCATCCACTTATTTTTCCGGTGGTGATTCTTAACTTTTGTTTTTAGAATGGGAAAGGCACAATCAAAATGATGAAGAAACGTTTTCATAAAAGCTTCGAATTTGTTGTCTGTGCCGCGGACTAAGTTCAATTCAAACCATTCCTCTCTAATCAGGTAGTTTTTAAATGTATCAATATTTTGTTGGTTGAATTGTCTTCTGTGTACATAAAGTTGAGATGAATCCTTTAATAATTTAACGGTGGCGATTTGGAAAGTGTGATCAGATAAGTGAGTGTCTTCTATATTAATTTCACAATCTACGTCGGAAAAGAAGTTATCAATACATGTAGCACCCGTTGATGTAATTCTGGTATTGTGTTTGGTTTTTAGTTGACAATTGTATTGCAACATCAGGTTTTGTAAATTTAGAGATGAAGCTGAATCTGTCAGTGTATCAATGTTAAAATCACCACAAATTATATGGTAATCTGCAGTTTTATACAATTTTAACATCTCGGTATCAAGATGATCAAAAAATTCGGCTAAGCTAGTATTTGGAGGTCTGTATATCGTAACTATCAAGCATTTTATTTTATTCACTTGAATTACACAAGCTGTTATCTCACATAAGTATTCGCGTGTACAACAACTAATCATTGTTGCTCGCACATTATATTTCGTGAACATTGCAACTCCACCACCTCTCTGATGAGATCTATTATAACAACTGACTAATTTATAATTGTTTAAAACTACAGTCTCCTCTGCTGACAACCAATGTTCAGTTACGCAAAATACATCTGGATTCGTAGACTCGAGAAAAACTTTTAGCTCTGCACATTTATTTCTGATACTTCGTATGTTTAAGTGTACAATTTTTAAATTCGAGGCGTCCAATTTTAAACATGAACTTTCTTCATTCATTAATTGCTATGACGCGTAATTTATTCTTTTCATGAGTGATTCTGTAATTTCTAAATTGACTGAACAATTTGAGTCGAATATTGAATGATTTGTATTCAAATTTAGGTTTAATTTCAGATTATGTTCTACGCAATTTATGCATTTCAGTGTTGAGCTGGTGCAGTCCTTTGTATTGTGACTAGTGGAACCACATTTGAAACATTGTGCATCGTATTTACAATCTCGAGCCTTGTGATTATACCTACCGCAATTCCAGCATCTTAATATGTTGAAATGCTCGAAAACATCACAGCGATCCCACCCAATATTTAGTTTGGCTCCTTTGTTCTCTATAATATCTTTGAACAGTTCGCAGTTCACTTCTACTATTGACATAAACTTTGTTCGCATTTTTTTAATAACTTTTACGTCAAAAATCTTAATTTTACTTTCTATGTTCTCATTTTGTTTAATTATGTGTGCTTTCAAGGTTTCGGGTCCTAAATCTTCTGCCATACCGATTATCTTAATCATAGGATTGATTGACTTCGGAATCTTTATTAAATACGATTCTCCTAATTTATTTACGGCTTCGTCTTTCAATTTCATAATATCTTCTCTTGACTCACATGCTATTGCAACTCCTCCATTTCTCAAATTTCTTATAGTCGTTATGCCAACTGCTAAATCACCAGGACTCAATTTTTGTTTTAATTCCGCTTTTGTTTCTTTACATTCTTGTTGGACTTTCGGTTTAATTATGACAACTTCTTTAGATGATGCCGTTACTTCGCTGTACAAGCTTCCGTTGATTCGATTACCTTTTCCGTTGGATATCAAAATCTTTCTAGAATCTTGAACACCTTGTTTTGCTACTAATTCCGAAGTAATTCTGTCATGTGAATTCATACTATTGTAACTTTGTAATTTCTCTTTTAATACCGCGTTTTCTTCCTTCAATTTCTTATTTACATCGCTTAATATTTTATTTTCATCTTTTAATGATGCTACTTCATCCTTTAGTGTTATCTTTTTTTGCTCCTTTATATTTAATACATTATTTAAACCTTTGGTAACTTCAAGCTTGAAATCAGAATTTTCTTTGGAGATTTTTAATAATTTCTTAGCCATTTCGGAATATTGTTGGCTTATTACGTTGAACATTTTGTTTATATCCTCCATGACAGAATCGCTACTAGAATCAGCTTTTGAGCGCTTCCGGAGTTGGGCTTGGGGTTGAGATAATTGCATTTGCTGTGTTGATTGCGTCATCATAGGTGCAGAAGCGGCTTCTGAAAGAATTTCGCTACCAGTGTCGCAATTCGGACATTTCCAAGACGGTTTTTTCATGTGGAGACCGCGCTTATCCGGAATACCGCCGCACATGTAATGATAATACATTTTACATGCATTGCATTGGATAACGGCTCGAGGGTCATCCAATAATAGTTTACACAGGTAGCACTTACTAATATCATCTTCCTGCATTATTTAATCTCGAAATTAAAATGTTTTGTAAATAATTTATTTAAATGTTTTCAACTGAAAACAGCGCTCCGCCCGAGCGTTTTTCTGTCAGTTCTTCATTGTTATTTTATCACCTTATCAGTCACAATTGGGAAACGTATACGCGAATCTCTGCTAACTCTTTTTAACAATAGGTTACACGTAAAACAGTCAAAGTCAATACATAATATAACACAAAGAACAAAGAATGCGCGCGCGATTTTTTGAATAATTAATTTACTTTATAAACCAGCGAAAAACTGCTTTTGATAAGAGCACATTTTTAACAGGTTCACACATCACACACAATCGTTCTTTTTTGACGACCTATAACAAGGAAATGAAATCACTAAAACTCGAAACGGATTACAGATTCGAAATTTCTCAAAAACGAAACTAAGAATAAACAATCAAAGACGAAAAGGAAAACAACTGAGAAACGAAGAAAGAAAAACGAAAACAATCAAAAACAAAACAAAAAATTAGAAAATATTTTTGACGTGAGAAACGAAATTCAAAATAAACGAAAATTCCGAAAGAAAGTAAGAAAAACAAGTGAGGATCATAAGAATGTCTAAGAAAATCGCTAGTAAGCACTCAAAATGAAATTTATGAAAACAAGTGAAAATCGTAAAGTTTACGGAAAATAAGAAACAAAGAAAGCGAAATAGAAACAATCGAAAACAAAACAGAAAATTTAAAAGAATTTTGACGATTTAGGAACAATCGAAATAAAAAAAATTTTAATTCTTGAAGAAAGTGAAAAAAAACAAATATCGATCATAATAAAAATAAAATAAAAACGAATTGTAGATTTAAACTTTCAAGGAAAACAAAAGAAAATCGAAAAGTTTATGGAAAATTAGGAACGAAGAAAGGAAACAATCGAAAACAAAACGGAAAATTTTAAAGAATTTTGACTTAAGTGAAGGAATTGCGTAAGTCGTATAACTTGACATCTGTCAAACTGACTTCACAATTATAGGTTTGTTATTATTTGTAATTCGTTGATTATTTAAAAAATGGAAACCAATCAAAAAGAAGCCAACAAACAAAAAAAACATCGAATTAAGGAAAACAAATGACTATCGTATCAAAATAAAATAAAATGAAGAAATGCAGACTTAACATTTCTCCAAAAAAATAAATAACAATGGAAAAACGAAAACAAATTCAATTTCAACATTTACAGAAAGTTAGAAACAAAGAGAAAAAATAAATAAAAACATTCAAAAGCAAAACAAAAGAAAATATGTAAAGAACATCAAAAATATTAAGAAACAACCATCGATATGAAAAAAAAATTACAATTCCTAAAGAACGTAAGAAAAACAAATGACAAGCAATAACAAGAAAATGAAATCACTAAAACTCGAAACGAATTGCAGATTCGAAGTTTCTCAAAAACAAAACTAAGAATAAACAATCAAAGACGAAAAGGAAAAAGGAAAACAATTAAGAAGCGAAAAATGAGAAACAAAGAAAGAAAAACGGAAACAATCCAAAACAAAACAAAAAATTAGAAAATATTTTGACATTCGAGAAACGAAATTTAGAACAAGTGAAAATTCTTAAAGAAAGTAAGAAAAACAAGTGACAATCATAAAAATGTCTCAAGAAAATCGCTAGTAAGCGCTCAAAATTAAATTTATAAATAAAGAAAGGGAAAGTGGAAAACAAGTGAAAAACGAAAAAAGAATGCTTAAGGGTTTATCCATGTCATAATGTTGTTAAATCAATGAATTGCGTAAGTCGTACAATTTGACACCTGTCAATCTGACAGTTTATGTCATAATTGTTTTCAGGTTCGGTTCGCAACCTAGCTATACGTTTATGAGCACGTGAATGTCTTAAAGAGCATTAAGGAAAGTTTCTTGATCTCCTAATGTTGTTAAGTCAAGGAATTGCGTAAGCCGTATGACCTGACATCTGTCAAACTGACATTTAGTGTTGCTAACGTTTGTATCTATGAAAGAAAAGATACACTGATTACTTCAAACAAAAATAAAAAAGACGGAAAGATACAAAATTCAATGAAACAACAAATCATAAATATGTTAGTAGCGACATCTATGTATAAAAACATGAAGCCTCGAATAAAAACTTGAATTTTTTAAAGAATACTTAAAATCTTCATCATGTCATAATCTCGTTAAGTCAATGAATTGAAGTCCTTCAATTTGACACCTGTCACTCTGACAGTTTTTGTTATAATTGTTTTCAGGTACGGTTCGCAACCTAGCTATATGTTTATGAGCATGTGAATGTCTTAAAGAGCATTAAGGAAGGTTTCTTGATTTCCTAATGTTGTTAAGTCAAGGAATTGCGTAAGCCTTACAACTTGACATCTGTCAAACTGACAGTTTACTTCACAATTAATAGTTCTACTATTGTTTGTAACTCGTTGATTGTTTAAAAATATTTATTTCCTGAAGTAATCAACGAATTCTTTGACAAGTGACAAATTCGATGAAGCAACAAATCACAAATATGTTAGGAGCGACATCTACGGATGGAAACATGAAACTTTGAATAAAAACTTGAACCTTTTGAAGATCAAACAATGTTTCTTCTCGTCATAATGTTAATGACATTATGACATAAAACAATCACGTAAGTCGTACAATTTGACATTTGACAGTTTATGTTATAATTGTGATGCAAATGTTTGTATCAATTAAACAAAAGATACGTTGATTACGTCAAACAAAAACAAAAAAGACGAGAAGACACAAAATTCAGTGAAACAACAAATCATAAATTTATTATCAGTGACATCTATGAATAAAAACTTGAATCTTTTAGAGAACACTTAAGGGTTTTTTCATGTCATGATGTTGTTAAGTCGTACAATTTGACACCTGTCAATTTGACAGCTTATGTTATAATTGTGTTCAGGTTCAGTTCGCAACCGATCTGTATGTTTATGAGCACGTTCGCTGATTTATTGAAATTACGTATACTTATGGTCGCGAAACCTCTGTATAATATCAAAAATTAAAAAAAAAAGTCCTAATATTTAAATTTTCATTTCATACTCTCATATCGGTTGGTTCACGCCCCTATTCGGTTTGCAACTTCATGAACATATCGACTTACTTATTGCTTACGTTTGTGAATCACCCTATGTAATGTAAAAAAAAAATTTTGGCGCTTCAGTGAATTGTACAAGTTAATTTCATTCTTGGTCGGAGAATAACGATGTTTCGGACCGCCTGCTGCGCGTTACACACACACATGTACGTATTGTCGCGGCGCTTTCAATGCCTCCGGATGATAAAGGGCCGAAAATTGATTGATTAAATTTTCAAGCGCGAAAATAATGAAAAGCCGCCGATAAAAGCCATTATTGCGGGCTAAAACAAACGTGTAATGTGTGTTCACGGTAAAATATAGATCGTAGTTAACATTTTCAGCGGCGGTTTAATCATCAATCAAAGCAGGTTATAATTGGGTCAGGGGATATGCCAACGCCGATGGAGTGCACTGATAATGTACCCCCCGTATATTTCGCCGCCTTCATTACGACTGGTGTGCGTGCCGTTTTCGACATTTGCCTACGTTCACACGTCGTTACATCCGAATAATTTCGGCTTTATCCCACTCCTGATGATGTACGTTATGTACACTTACATGTCTCTTCCTCCACCAAATAACCAACTAACGTACAGTTTGTAAGTTGCTTGCTACATTTGCAGTGTGGTTGAGTAGAGCGATGGAAAAGCGCAATCCTAATTCGATATTTCGCCCTCCGGTGGCTCTCTCGCAAGGCGAAATAAACTTGCGGAAAATTTAATATATCGGCGAAGTTTTTTTTTTTCTCCTCCTCAACAGGCGCAAACTTGCGAGAGCGCGCCGCAGAACAAAGTTCCCGTAAACGATTTATAAGTTTTATATCGCCCCGACTTCGGCCCCGTAATTGGTGTATTGAATTATTGACGTTTTCACTCACAATTTAACCTTTTTTTTTTTTTCTCTTCTCCGCCGTGCCCCGCGTAATCTCGTTTCAGCCGGCGCGATGGCGGCGGCGAGGAAACTGATTTAGAAAAATGTCACTTGAAATGTCAATCAGGCAATAAACAAAGTTTCGCCCCGAAGTTGAGTGCGCACGTGTCTCACCGGCCTTCTCGCTCGACCTTGTACTCGAACTTTTCACGTGAAAATTTACACGTGTCACTTTTACCGTTTCTTTAAATATTTTTTTATTTTCAGGGATAAGTTCAGTTATGCATAATTGAATTGGCTTCCGGTTGCACCCTTCAGATAGATAACAAGATATCATACAGTTGGATGACGTTTGATCACCGGCTGAAGTGACAAGTCTTTAGTGTCATCAAATGCAGTCAGAAGTTCCGTCTGTATCCAATATCATGCTTTGGATAAGAAAACATTAATTAATTAATGTAAGAAACCGGCATTTTCGCAAATTATTAAGCTAAATTCGTACGCGATTCCGGGAAAACTCGCTTGTCTAAAAATTATATAAACAAGCGACTCGCTTCCGTCACGAGACATGAGCTTTTCAATAAAATTACAAGCCTCAGAATCGCAGCTGTGTTATTATAAAGGAGTTGCCGAAGTGGCTCGTAGAAAACACCGCCGTTATATAAATAGAATTGCTTATTTTGAGTCAAAGAGAACAGTCGATTCAAGGAAAGTCTCGTCGACTCGGAGGGCAATTGTGAAACTCATGCAATCTTTATCGTGATCAGGAATTTCCGGTCGTAATCATAACTCTGTATGGTTTGGGTGAGAAAAATGTAATTAATTAATGTAAGAAACCGGCATTTTCGCAAATTATTAAGAGCATCGCGTAAGTTAAATTCGATACAACTTTGCCTACGCGATCCCAGGAATATTCGCTCATTTAAAAAAATATATTAATGAGCGATTATTTCCGTCATCGCTGCTGCATTGTTATCAAAGAGTAGGCGAAATGGCTCATAGAAAACACCGCCGTTATAAAAATACAATTGCTTAATTTGATTTAAAGAGAACAGTCGATTCAAGGAAAGCCTCGATGAATCAGAGGGCAATTGTGATGCTTTATGCAATCTTTATCGTAATCAGGAAACCATATTTCTGTTTCTCTGTACGCAGCTGTGTTATTATCAAAGTGGCTCATAGAAAACATCGCCGTTATACTGACATCTGAGTTTTTAAATGACCTTGTTAAAGAGGAATACGAAGATCAGAAAGTCATCTCGCCTGTTGAAGTACAACTAGATATCCTGAAAGAGGTTGAAACTGTAAAACCAGAAGAGGAGAAACCTGAAAAAGACAAAGAAGTTCCTTTCTTAAAACCTGAAGAACTTCCAAGTCCATTGCAACAAGCAACAGAAGAAGAACAGCCTATAGTTCTAGAACCCGACGAACTAAGTGACATTGAAGCCTTAGATACAAAAGAAATGGAAGAGCAAACAGGACCGTCGCAGAAAATTGTTTCACCAGAACAAAAAACAGCCGAAATATGGGAAACCATAACAGCTAGCGAGACAATTCCCGAAATTTTAGAAACTTCGACTGAAACTGCCACAGCTCTTCCTGATCATAAAATCGCAGACATAGAAATATCTCTATCTCTTGAAGCACCAGTCGAAAAGAAAGTTGAAGAAAAGGTTAAGCAAGATGAACCAACAGTAGATGTTTCAAAACCTGATACCGCTTCTCCATTGCCCGATAAGACAGTAGAGGTAAAACTATTTTCGTGGAAGCAGAAGAATTACGCCTCGAGGAAGTTCCTGCGCTGGAAAAAGTTCTAACAGAAAATCTCAATTGGAAGAACCCCAAATAGAAATTACGCACGGCCCTCAGACGAACCTAAAAAATCCGAGGAAACCGATGCTGTACAAATCCAGACACCTCAAACCATAGAAATCCAACTACTTCTTGAAGAAACTCAGAAACAACCACAAATTAAAGAAGATTTAAAAACTGAAAAGTCGCCTTCAGTCGCTGTGTCTCCAATTGTATCAAAAGTTCAAAGCGATCACGAAACTACGCCCAGTGACATCGATCAAGGTGGGCGTAAAAGCAAAAAGAAAAAGAAAAAAGAATCGACAGTGTCTTCCTCAACCGTGGAACAAGTATCACTTCCAGTTAGTGAAAAAATAACTGACATTGACGACAGGGAAAGTACCATTGACGACTCCTTAATGGAATCTACGGAAATCGTTCTGCCTGAAGATTCGCAAGCATCTTCTGAAACCACTAAACCCATGGCTGAAGTCTTTGAGCCGACCTTACGGTCAGAAGAAGAAGAAGAAGTATCTGAAAAGGAAACTGGGTATAAGGCAGACAAAACGACTGTTGATGAAAGTTTAGCAAATGATAACGACCAAGACAAGAAGAAGAAGCGCAAGAAGAAAAGGAAACAAAAAATTAAGGTGAAAGAATCAGAGTTTACACCTAAATCAACCTACCAGTCCTCCCCAATTGGTGAAACGCCAGTATTCAGCGATGAAGAACAGGAAATTAGATTGCCTGAAGTTGCTAAACCTGCTGAAGTTAAAAAGACTAAGAAACGTAGGAAGGGTAAAAAAGAAGAAGGGGATGTAATATCAGAACCAGAGGAAAAGGAAGAACCTCCTCGGCTTGAAGAGAAAATCAAGACAGAACCTGAGCTGGAGATTAAACAAGAACAATATGAAGAAATAGCTTCACCAGCCGACTCGTATAAAACAATATCTACGCAGTCTGAGGTAGATAGCGTTAAAATCATAGAAGAAAATATTATCTCTAGTCCTCAGAGTGAGTGTACGGAAATCACATCAAAAATTGTAACAACTGTTCCGGTTATCGAAGGGATAGTAACGCAAGAAAATATTATCCAAACGTCTCCAGAAGTAATCGAACTAGAAGAAGAACCACTTAAAAGCTTCTCAGATTTAGAAATACAAACATCACCAGACCCAATAATGGAAACTGCAGATTACGCTGTGCAAGCTGTTTTAGAAGAACCCAAAGTAGAAATACAAAAACCAGATGTCTCATAGAAAACACCGCCGTTATACTATATAAATAGAATTGTTTATTTTGAGTCAAAGAGAACAGTCGATTCAAGGAAAGCCTCGACGACTCAGAGGGCAATTGTGAAACTCTATCCCATATGCAATCTTTGACGTAATCAAGAATTTCCGGTCGGAATCATGACTCTGTATCCAGTATCGTGGTTTGGGTGTGATTTTAATTAATTAACGTAAGAAACCGGCATTTTTGCAAATTATTAAGGTCATCGCGTAAATTAAATTCTCCCACGCGATTCCGGAGAAATTTGCTCGTCTCAAAAATGATATAAACGAGCGACTTGCTTCCCTCATGAGTCATGACCTTTGCAATAAAACTACAATTCGCTTAATCGCAGCTTCGTTACATAAATAGAATTGTTTAATTTGATTCAAAGAGAATAGTCGATTCAAAGATTGCCTCGACGACTCAGAGGGCGATTGTGAAACTTTATTTTTAATTAATTAATGTAAGAAACCGGCAATTTCGCAAATTATTTAGAGCATCGCGTAAGTTAAATTCGTACAACTTCGTCTATGCGATTCCGGGAAAACCCGCTCATTTAAAAATTATATCAACACGTGACTTGCTTCCGTTATGAGTCAAAAGGTTTTCGATAAAATTACAATCTGCATAATCGCAGCTGCGTTATTATAAAGTAGTTGCCGAAGTGGCTCATAGAAAACACCGCCGTTATATAAATCGAGTTTTTTATTTTAAGTCAAAGAGAACAGTCGATTCAAGGAAAACCTCAACTACTCTGAGGGCAATTGTGAAGCTTTATCCTACAAGCTATCTTTTACGTAATCAGAAACTATATTTATGTTTCTCTGTATCCAATATCATGGTTTGGGTGAGAAAACGTTAGTGAATTAATGTAAGAAACCGGCATTTTCGCAAGTTATTAAGAGCATCGCGTAAGTTAACTTTTTACAACTTCTCCTATGCGACTCCGGGAAAATTGCAGAAAAAATTTAAGCCAGGATTAAATTTAACATAAGTTAGAATGTGACACACAACTGTACGTCGTATGTGGTCACATTCTAGCTGAGGCTTATTAAATAGTTCAATTGTTTTCCTAAATGTGATGCCCCCCTCATATTATGTGCCGTGTATTTTGTTTTCTAAATCTAAATAAATACAAAATGTATTTGATGACGTACAACAAGAAGACAAGTAATGATTCGCAGTGATGCGTCCACGTGGGTGTGGAAACTCGTCCGGGGATTCGTCGGTACTCCCGTCACGCTCCTCGAATTTATAAGAAAGGTCGAGAAACGAAACGAGGTATTTTTATTTATATCATTTTCGATATTTCTCTCCATCCAGAATTCAAGTGGCACTTGATAATTCGAAGCTTTGAATTATTTATGTGGGGATCCGCGTCTCTTCCTTTTCGACACAGAGTTTTCTCATTCCGGCTCTGTTTATTTCGTGCAATCAAACCTCCTTTTCTCTCAAATATTCCCGTTTACTTATTACATTAATTTGACACTCATTCTAAATCATTTGCATTTAAAATTATAAAAGAAATTCGCGCGAGGTTTGCGCGATTTGAAATTTGCCCCATTTTTTTGCAATCGTCCTCCTCGCCATCGCCAGAAAAATAAAGCAGTTTTTGTCGCTGCGACGACGGTTTTTATCGACCAAATACCACCGAGCGTCCTGGGATCCCGGCTTTGTCGATATCACAAATTGATCGCCATCAATCTTGAGGAGGCGACACCCGGAACGCGACGACTACAAGAGAGCTCTTTCGGCAGTAAATTTCATCTAGCCACTCGAGGACGTTTTAAACGGGGGCGAACTTCCAGATATATTGTGCTGGAAGCGTCCTTCTCTTGTTTACACTTTTAAGTAACACGCAACAGTGCTGAAAAAAACAATGTCGAATGAGAAAGAACTGAAATTGACGAGATATTGTTACGACCCCCGGAAATTGGTGGGTCGCTGTGAGTGTGTTCGAACACTACTTATCAGTATTTAAAGAGCAGGATTAAAATAACTAACGACAACGATGACAGTAAAGATAAATCAACAAAACCTGTTTAACATCATTTAGAGCAATATACGAGGAGCTGAGAGTCATAGTCATAGTCATTCCGCTTCTTTTGGTGGTAAGCGCGTCATAACCCGTTCATCGTCGGCGGTGCTCTATCGTGTTTTGTAATTTGTTGGGGTTTTTGCTAGAAAAATTAGTAGAACTCATTTATGACTTTCTCGTGCCAACTCTGCGTGAAATTATTCATCATGACATCGTGTCCTTATAGGGGTATTTAGATAACTCGTTGCGTTTTAAAATCTCGCATGAAAAAATGGTAGCAAAGCTTCTAGCTAATTTAGAGATCATTGTGGCAACCCGGACGCACTGGAAACATTGCGTTTATTGGATGGAGCTGACTTCATTTGCGATTACTCCGCGTCATTCCGCCTCTCTTGGTGGTAAGCGCGTCATAACCCGTTCATGTTCGGCGATGCTCTATCGTGTTTTGCAATTTGTTGGGGTTTTTGCTAGAAAAATTAGTAGAACTCATTTATGACTTTTTCGTGGCAACTCTGCGTGAAATTATTGATCATGACATCGTGTCCTTATATGGGTATTTAGATAACTCGTTGCGTTTTAAAATCTCGCATGAAAAAATGGTAGCAAAGCTTCTGGCTAATTTAGAGATCATTGTGGCAACCCGGACGCACTGGAAACATTGCGTTTATTGGATGGAGCTGACTTCATTTGCGATTTCTCCGCGTCATTCCGCCTCTCTTGGTGGAAAGCGCGTCATAATCCGTTCATCGTCGGCGGTGCTCTATCGTGTTTTGCAATTTGTTGTGGTTTTTGCTAGAAAAATTAGTAGAACTCATTTTTGACTTTTTTGTGCCAACTTTGCGTGAAATTATTGATCATGACATCGTGTCCTTATATGGGTATTTAAATAACTCGTTGCGTTTCAAAATCTCGCATGAAAAAATGGTAACAAAGCTTCTGGCTAATTTAGAGATCATTGTGGCAACCCGGACGCACTGGAAATATTACGTTTATTGGATGGAGCTGACTTCATTTGCGATTCCTCCGCGTCATTCCGCCTCTCTTGGTGGAAAGCGCGTCATAACCCGTTCATCGTCGGCGGTGCTCTATCGTGTTTTGCAATTTGTTGGGGTTTTTGCTAGAAAAATTAGTAGAACTCATTTTTGACTTTTTCGTGCCAACTCTGCGTGAAATTATTGATCATGACATCGTGTCCTTATATGGGTATTTAGATAACTCGTTGCGTTTTAAAGTCTCGCATGAAAAAATGGTAGCAAAGCTTCTGGCTAATTTAGAGATCATTGTGGCAACCCGGACGCACTGGAAACATTGCGTTTATTGGATGGAGCTGACTTCATTTGCGATTCCTCCGCGTCATTCCGCCTTTCTTGGTGGAAAGCGCGTCATAACCCGTTCATCGCCGGCGATGCTCTATCGTGTTTTGCAATTTGTTGGGGTTTTTGCTAGAAAAATTAGTAGAACTCATTTATGACTTTTTCGTGACAACTCTGCGTGAAATTATTGATCATGACATCGTGTCCTTATAGGGCTATTTAGATAACTCGTTGCGTTTTAAAATCTCGCATGAAAAAATGGTAGCAAAGCTTCTGGCTTATTTAGAGATCATTGTGGCAACCCGGACGCACTGGAAACATTGCGTTTATTGGATGGAGCTGACTTCATTTGCGATTTCTCCGCGTCATTCCGCCTCTCTTGGTGGAAAGCGCGTCAAAACCCGTTCATCGCCGGCGATGCTCTATCGTGCTTTGCAATTTGTTGGGGTTTTTGCTAGAAAAATTAGTAGAACTCATTTTTGACTTTTTCGTGCCAACTCTGCGTGAAATTATTGATTATGACATCGTGTCCTTATAGGGGTATTTAGATAACTCGTTGCGTTTTAAAATCTCGCATGAAAAAATGGTAGCAAAGCTTCTGGCTTATTTAGAGATCATTGTGGCAACCCGGACGCACTGGAAACATTGCGTTTGTTGGATGGAGCTGACTTCATTTGCGATTTCTCCGCGTCATTCCGCCTCTCTTGGTGGAAAGCGCGTCAAAACCCGTTCATCGCCGGCGATGCTCTATCGTGCTTTGCAATTTGTTGGGGTTTTTGCTAGAAAAATTAGTAGAACTCATTTTTGACTTTTTCGTGCCAACTCTGCGTGAAATTATTGATCATGACATCGTGTCCTTATAGGGCTATTTAGATAACTCGTTGCGTTTTAAAATCTCGCATGAAAAAATGGTAGCAAAGCTTCTGGCTTATTTAGAGATCATTGTGGCAACCCGGACGCACTGGAAACATTGCGTTTATTGGATGGAGCTGACTTCATTTGCGATTTCTCCGCGTCATTCCGCCTCTCTTGGTGGAAAGCGCGTCAAAACCCGTTCATCGCCGGCGATGCTCTATCGTGCTTTGCAATTTGTTGGGGTTTTTGCTAGAAAAATTAGTAGAACTCATTTTTGACTTTTTCGTGCCAACTCTGCGTGAAATTATTGATCATGACATCGTGTCCTTATATGGGTATTTAGATAACTCGTTGCGTTTTAAAATCTCACATGAAAAAATGATAGCAAAGCTTCTGGCTAATTTAGAGATCATTGTGGCAACCCGGACGCACTGGAAACATTGCGCTTATTGGATGGAGCTGACTTCATTTGCGATTCCTCCGCGTCATTCCGCCTCTCTTGGTAGAAAGCGCATCATAACCCGTTCATCGTCGGCGATGCTCTAACGTGTTTTGCAATTTGTTGGCGTTTTTGCTAGAAAAATTAATAGAACTCATTTATGACTTTTTCGTGACAACTCTACATGAAATTATTGATCAAGATATCGTATCCTTATAGGGGTATTTAGATAACTCGTTGCGTTTTAAAATCTCGCATGAAAAAATGGTAGCAAAGCTTCTGGCTAATTTAGAGATCATTGTGGCAACCCGGACGCACTGGAAACATTGCGTTTATTGGATGGAGCTGACTTCATTTGCGATTCCTTCGCGTCATTCCGCCTCTCTTGGTGGTAAGCGCGTCATAACCCGTTCATCGTCGGCGGTGCTCTATCGTGTTTTGCAATTTGTTGGGGTTTTTACTAGAAAAATTAGTAGAACTCATTTATGACTTTTTCAGAATCTTTTGAAATACCACCAGACGAATTTTGGATATTTTTTTATATCCCACCAAGCTTGGAATGTGATTGAATCCAATCTTGACAACTAATTTTGCATTTCTCCTTTAATTCATGCTTCTATAGACGTGTACATTATTCTTGCATAGTTCAAGTGCATTTTGCTATACGTTTTGAGCCTTAGGAACCGCTAACTTCGCGTTAACATCCTCTTCTGGATAATGTTCACTCTGGCGCCTTTATTAACACCTTTAAACCACGCTCACCTTCATTGAGCTACCTGGAGCTACAGCGCAAATTTATCACCTGTTTAATGTATAATAACGTTTTTGGAGATTACATTACTATGCATATAGGAAAAATATTGTTTGCAGCGGTGCGCAATTTTCTCAAACTGTAAACTTCCAATTACATAATTATTACTTTTTGTTATCGGGTCATAAAATGCCGGGCTGCGGCAGTAAATCTAATAAATCTTCGCCAAGTTAAAAGATAAAACTACTTTAAATAGAAACATACGTTCAACGTCCATTTTATTTGCGAAATCACGAATAAAATCATTTTCCCGATATCCGCGCTTATTATTATTATTTTTTTTTAAGTGTTATCGCGGTTAATTTTTAATTTACGTTTGAATATAATGAAACGCGCTCGCCGTTGATAATTCAATTTGCTCCGTGTGTTCACTTTTCACGGAAACTATTCGCGTCGAGTTTACAATTGAAATGCCGGCCGAAATTAATTTCGATCGCGAAAACTCGTTTCAATTTCGAAACTTGCAGTTTTAATGCTTCCAATTTTTAATTTCATTGGTTTTATTTCTATTAACATAGAAAAATGATCGTAGCAATCTAAAAATTATTGGCACTATTGTGTCCGTCATAACCATTTCGGCATATTTTTGTAAGATGCGTTCAGTAAGTGGTCCAGACTCAACCAGAATTTGTTCAGTAAAAATCATCTCAATTATGTAAAAATCCATGAATTTTCGAACGCGGAAGATTATTTCCTTTATTTTATTATGTACATATCGTTACGTCCTTCAACTGCATACGGCGTGTTTCGTGGAAACAAGTTCATAAATAAGCAAACACCACTTCGTGAGCACCACTCACCGCAGGAATCTACTTCGGTCCGAACTTCGAAGTACGAACGAGGAGAAAGCACCGAGCGCACCGGGGTTCTCCTTGCACGTAACATTTCCTCGAAACGAATGCGGAAAATGTCAGGGGGTTGCAGTCGAAGGAAATTGCCGGAATTGTACGTGCACCATTCATTTAAAGTTCCTGCCGCGGTAATATCGATTTTTTATGTGCAAAAAAAAATTGAAATTACAAACGCAAGAAGTTCAAATGTTACGAATTTAAACAGCTTCATCTGTTACGACTTTATTTTTATTAGTATGGTGCAGCTATATTTATAGTCGCATCAGTTCGTTTTAAACTACGAATTACGAATTTATTGATATGGTACACCTATATTTTGTAGTCGTACCACTTTGATTTAAACTCGAAGTAACCCAGCACCGGTGTTGCTAGAAGCTGATGGGGAAATTTCGTCAAAACTCCTTGAATATTCTTCATGATTTATTAGAACTGTCAAATTTTGAATGAAAGTATTTTTTATTCTGGGAGAGAAAACAAAACTCATTCGTAAGAAAAATTTGTATTTTAATCGCACATGAGCACATTTTCAACTGAAGATAATTTTTTAAATTTTCTGTACTTATCGATCGTCTTTTGTTTCACTTTTCGTAAAAAAATGCACTATTAAGAAAAATCTCTGATTTAAATTGAAAAGACCTTGATTTCTTTTAATATTTTTAACTGAAAACCTCAACTTAAGTATTTCTTTTGACTTTTCGTATGCACAAAGTGGTCAAGATACACTATTTAAGTTGGCAGTGCTGATTTTTCTTTTTAAATGGTACAACTGGAGCAATTTCCGGTTGGCGACGGCCTGACATCGATAGCCGTCAATTTACGAACGTCATTTGACGCCATTTCAAATTCAGATTGAAACGTTAATTTTTATTCACATAACCTACAATCTGTTGCTATTCAGGTTACGTCAAATAAACCAACAACACATATATCCGGTCGCAGTGTTGCAAATAGTCGAATAAAAAAATGCTCTTAATTGCATTGCCAACTCAAACAGTTATTTTTGACTACTTTGTATTTTCAAATAAATAATAAAAAGCGCCGTCAAATAAAAATGTTAAATTTCATTAAAGCTTTGTATTTCATTAATAACTACGCGCATATTTAAAAAAATCACGATTTAAGAAAGTAAAAATCGCTTTGATTAAAATTAGTGATTTTAAAACGTGATTTTAATCAAATGATATATAATTAACTCAATCCTTATACTTAGCCTCGAACCATACAAACGTAGCTCTATTTTGGTTAGTGTCTAGCGTGGTCTAGATCCCAAAAAATACATAGTTGGCAACACTGATAGTAGAGAGGTTAAGGCCAATTGAATTCACGTGGTAAAGTAAACGGACGAAGTAAATGACAATTAATTAAAAAGTATTTTCAAAAATATTTTGGTTAAGAAACTAAAATAAAATACAATAAAAGTCGTTCGGAAAGTTCGCGTTCCTCCTGACAGTGTTGCCAGATGCTGTTGAGGAAATTTCGCTAAAAGCTCCGTGAAAATTCTTCACGATTCAATACAACCGCCAAATTTGAAAAAAAGTATTATGCAAAAAGTTTTTTTTATTCCGAGAGGAAAACAAAACTCATTCGCCAAAAAAAAAATGTGTAATTCAATCAAATACATAAGCACATTTCTAACTCGAATATCAAAATTAATATTACTTCTTTTAAATTGACAATAATTAATTAATAATAAACGATTTTATTTCAGCGCTATTCATTTTCTCACATAATTTCTATAGGCCCGTATTCTCATCCTATGATTAGAGTCGCGTTTAACTAAAGGCGTGGTTAAAATAAACAAGAAACGATATAGCTTTATGTCAATTTAATATGTAAGAGAGTGATGGACGAGCGTTGTCAAGGAAATTCAGCTCGTTATTAAATTAAACATAGGATGAGAATACAGGCCAATGGCCCGAATTCTCATCCTATGATTGAAGTCGTATTTAAACAAAGTCGTAACTAAAATAAACAGAAAAACGATACAGCTTTATGGCAGTTAAATGTGTAAGAGAGCGACCGGCGTTGCCATGTGAAATAAACACGTTTCTAAATTAATCGTAAGATGAGAATACGGTCCAATAACTTTAAAGGTGGTTTAATTACATTAACCATCAGATTGTAATGTTGAGGCCTCATAAAAATAATAGGAGTAATTGATAAGAATAGAACAATAATAGTAAGAAATCTAGCGAGAAGTAATTGCCAACCTAAAGCCCAAAATTCTAATAATTTGACAGTTATTTTTCAGTACCGCCAACGTAACACCAGCAAATATCACCATAAAATATGTATTTTCACACTCCCCTCAACCTAAATAACAATTTTAAAAAATGGATACAAAATTCGTCACATTGACGAGAAATCTTGACATCTGGCAACACTGCCTAGCACTTTTCGAAGTTGGTATATCAAGCAGTGTTGCCAAGTTAAGGATTTGTTCCTCATATCTAAAGATTTTTACAAGCAATTAGGAGTCTGGGAAGGTTTTTCTTTATAAAATTGCCAAAATTTAGGGATTCTTGCCAAATGTACTTGAAATTGCGACCAAATTTTAGAATAATTCGCTTGTTTGCTCCAAATTTTAACCTTGCGCCTTACAGTCAGTTGAATTACTAGCGTAAAACTGAAGTATGTTGGTAACTCTTGTAAACTGAATTGAATTTCTGTCAAACCTCAACTCAACTCTTAACGACGTCGGGCATCATCAGAGTACCATTTATTTTATAATTTCTTGAAATTTGTTGCAAGCCGCATACAATTTTAGGTCAATAATCGGCCGCAAGATGTCGCGACCTTAATTTTTTTATTACTAAAAGCAAAGAAATTTTTAAATATATACTTAATACGTTTTAATTTTTAGAAAACAAAGTAGTCAAGAATAACACTTTGAGTTGGTAGGTCACAATTAAGAGCATTTTCTTATTCGGCTAATTGCAACGCTGCAATATGTTCTGTTGGTTTATCTGACGTAACCTGAACGGCGACAAGATTGTTAGAGTCAGCGCTTCAATTTGAACTTGAAACGTCAAATGACGCTTGTAAACTGACGGCTGTCAGTGTCAAGCCGTCAACAACCGGAAGCAACTCCATTTGTACCACTTATAAATGAGATTCAGCATTGCCAACTGCAGCAGTGATTCTTGACCACCCTGTATATTTAAAACGTACCCTACTTTTTCATTGTTTCTCACATTTTTGTTTTTTTTTAATATTTGCCATTTATTTTAATTAAAAAAAATTGTAGAGTTAGGTTTCGCGGACCGGATGAAAATTTTTGGCGGTCCGGGGGTTACCCACCACTGGATCATGTCTTTTTTTC
Source organism: Serrognathus titanus (assembly GCA_039766575.1). NCBI lineage: Eukaryota > Metazoa > Arthropoda > Insecta > Coleoptera > Lucanidae > Serrognathus > Serrognathus titanus. The sequence goes on from CM077913.1 coordinate 70,543,551, forward strand.
GAAAAACTTGTGTAAGGCACTATATCCAATCCAATGGAAAGAAGTTTCAAGAAATAGTTAATAAGAACACAAAACAATAATAATAAGGGAAGGAGCGAAAAGTAATACCAACCAAAAGCCCAATAGTCTAATAATTTGACAGTTATTCTCCAACTTAACATTAGTAAGTTGGGGGGTTACCCACCATCCGGTCCGGAGGTTACTCACCATTGGCATGGATCATGTTTTTTTTTCCGAAAAATTTGTGCAAGGCACTATTTTTTGTTTCACCATTTAATGGACCAGAAGGACCAAGATTAATCCAACTCAAGAGAAAGAAGTACCAAGACATAAGAAAGAATGATTAAAAATCTTTAAAAAAATTTTAAGGTACGAGGTTCAAAAAGGTCACAGTCAATCCAACCCAAGGCAGGAGATGAAAAAAAATGGGGAAAAAGTTTAAACATTTTAAATTTCAAGAGCAAAGATTCAAAGGGGTCAAAGGTCAAGGACAACCTAAGACAAGTTATGATTGTCATTAGATGACATCACTGAGGAAAACAAAAGTCTTTGCAAAATTAAATATTTACCTGCTTTAGGATTTTACAAAAAAAAGACATTAAATAAATAAATCATGAGCTTGGTGTGGGACTTAATCACCACTCTATATATCTCGTTTTACATACGTTTTATTTGTTTCAGAAAAAAAAAGAATAACAAAACATTAAATTTATATTTTCTGTGTTAAACTTGGAGGCGAAGACAATTGAATTGGTTTCCGGTTGGAACCGACGCGCGACGTTTCGTTCTCCATTGCAGAAGAACTTCCTCAGGGCTGCTGCTGCTGCTGGTCGTGTTGCTGGTGATGTGGCAGCAATAGAAAACGAAACGTCGACAGTAGAAACAGTTGTGACGCGATTCCAACCGGAAGCCAATTTTTATATTTTCCGCTTAATTAAAAACAATATTTAAGGAATTTTACGGAAAAATTGTGGTTTGGTTAAGGATTTTCTCGATGCTGATGTTAGCAACACTAATTTCAAGTTTAAATTGATCAATAAATTAGAATGGTGCATCTACTATATTTTATAGTCGTACCAGCTCGATTGAAACTCAAAACAACAGCAAGTCACGTACGATACACAATAGAAAAGGCGAAATAGTAAACAGGTCGACATAAATCCAGCCGCCTTTGACTTTTTCGCAAGTAATGTCCTTCATAAGCGAAATAAAAGTCTTTATATGCGGCAACCGGTCAGCCATTAGGGCGAAGCGCCCCCTAATGTATCTTGAAATTTTAAAGCTTGCTTTACGACGCGAGGCAATTTACTTTATCTTATGTATTTTATTGATAATGCTTTGCTGGGTTTATGTGGCACATAAATATCGTTCCCGGGTCCTATTTGCTAATATGTTCTTTTTTTTTTTTAATAACAAAGGAGGGCCCCCTCAAATCGCCGAAGTACGTAACTGAAACAATAGTGCGCGGATAATAAAAAGTTGAGCTGCATCCTTTTGTGAGATATCCAGCAGGGTGTAAACTAAAGCCATAACGGCCCCGGATGTGGGGTAACCAGGCTAAATCTGGACCATTAAATGCTCCCGCGCCCGGTCATGACGTCACTTCTTGGATAGTGGTTGCCATGGAGACGTGACGTCAGTTGCCGACGGCGATGGGCGTCGGCAGCAACAGCCAGGCTCCGACGCTCACTAAACGCGCATATTGAACAAATGCATTCCGTTTACGATGCGCCGTTAAATTTAACTCCGCTTCCATTCTCCCCCCCCCCTCGGTTTTATTTTTAACTGTTAAATATACAGAGTTCATTTGTTTGGGAGAAAAATTGTAATTAAATGTGTGCATTTTACTTTATTTATTAACTACTAAGTTAATGAATTCGGGGGGGGCGGGTTCTATTACGTTTTTTCATTGTACACAATAAATACAGTTTCTTTTTCTTTTTCACGTCAAATCTTAATTTAATTATTTTGAAAAAATCAGCTAATGAGTTTGGACTTTACGATTAAATACTCCACTTATCGCCATCTCATCAGCATTTGTTAAAATCCTCTCATTTTAATCAGTGTTGCCAATTTAGTAAAATTGTAACCCTTGGATCTTAATCATTCGTGGCCAACTTCACTTGCATGGGTCCGGTGTTGCCAAGTTAGTAAAATTGTAACCCTTGAGGGGTCTTAATCATTCGTGGCCAACTTCATTTGCATGAGTGTGGTGTTGCCAATTCAGTAAAGTTTCTACTGAATCCGATAGAGTCACTGCCCCATCTGGTGGACGAATTTGGAGTTCAGTCAAATGGTAGAGAATCTGTAATTTCGCTTCAAGATTTTTTTTAATATAAATATCAAGGCTACAGCGCAAAGTTGCTACGTCACGAGTCAAAAAAACTGAAATAGTTGGCAGCACTTGTTCAGCGTGTTTCATTTTGAAGTTTGTTTAGGTTAGATAGAATGACATGCACCAAGCAAACAGAAATAAATTATTTACGAGTTATCAGTGGTGTTTCAATACTTATTTCTTTACCACTAGAAATCAGTGCTACCAACTATTCCATTATTTTGTCTCTCACGGTACCAGTGTTGCCTACTTACTAAATTGTAATGTACGCTTGTGGAAGTACCAAAATCGTTTTACTTCTTCAAGTACTTAAGCCGCAAACTTAAATCAATAAATCTGATTGATTTAGCGCCATCTGTTCTACAAAATGTTAGCCAAAGTGTAAAATATAATCTTGTTGGCAGTTCTGCAGGTAAATTATGATTGCTAGGGGCGCATTAAAATAATGGGTACGATAAATGGAGGTACGCAACGATACTGCGGTCATAACTATGATGGCGCCATCTATTACTACAATGTGGAACTCTATTGCGAAACTAAGCCGACATCTATTATAAATCTTAAATTTTATTTTTTTTCTAACAACTTTGACTCACACATTTCAGTGTAAATCCAACATTTATTAATTTTTCCTGTTTTCCTAAATCACAGTGGACGGAATTAATATTTCGAACCAATTACTATCATTATGTACATTTCTTGCTCGAACATTAAATTCGCTATTTTTAATTTGCTTTTCATGTTGATAACCAATCAAATTGATTGTTACAAGGGGCCAACAGGGAATTTTCTCGGACGTCAAACAGACCTGAGTTTCCGATTGTTGGCAACACTGCATTTATGTTTCAACTCGCTTCGAGTAATGGGCATGTTTCTAAATTCAGCAAGCAATTTAATGCTAATTTCTAGCGCTAGATGTCCGCCATATTAGTTAGATTCAAGTCCAACAAATTCAAATTCATCAAAGAAACCGAGCGCTAAATAATTGCTAGCTTTCATAACCTCAAAGTTGTACTATTACTATAAAAGCTATTATAAGGCCGGTAGTAGGTATGGAATTTTATTTATTGAAGCGACTCCATCAATTATCGTCAAGTGATGATGGTAAACATTATGATGAAAACATCAGTGTAACATCTAAGATGTGGTCGAGTTTAAATAAAATAACGAGTTCACACGTACAACTTTATTGCGTAGTTCTTTGCGCATCTACATCTCAATTCTACATCGATCTCTTTCTAATCTTAATCGATAATAATAATCCGCGCATCCGTACTACGTGAGCCATCTAGTAACCTAACACAATACTACATTCTTTCCCTTCTTAAATAAAAATAAAACGTAAAACCCCTTATTAGTTATTTTTATTATTAATTTTTTTTTTTTTATTTATTTAAAACCGTAATGGCGATAACTAATTTACAATAAAATCCTCTAAATGTTTTGGTGGTTTTCGCTCACGTACCGGTCTTTGGTTGGTTACCTCTTTTCCCTCGTTGATCTTTCCTTCAGAGGATGTCCCAGATGTTGACAGATCATTTTCAGGTAAATCCTCTCTTTTAATTTTCGATTCTTGATTTTCTTTTCGAAGGAATTTCTTCGCATGATTTATATTTCTTTGAAATACATTTCCTTCTGGAGATTGAATCGTTATTGTGTTTCTTTTCTTATCTGTTACTTTGTACTTTACGGGGCTATATTCTGGGGTAAGTTTATCAACTTTTTGTTGCTTAATAATTACAGTATCTCCTGGTTTTATTAATGATTCTTGAGTATGGTGTTTTTTATCGTAGTATTCTTTCCCCAAATGTTTCTTCCATGCGTCTCGTTCTCTAATTTCTTCATCCAATGATTTCTCTACCACAACTTCAGGAAGTTTAGATCTAATTTTCCTCCCAAACATCAATTCTGCTGGTGACACTCCGGTTGTAAAATGCGGAGTAGATCGATACATCAACAAATAATCTTGAAGTTCTTGACGCCAATCTTTCTTTTCAACTTGTGCAATCTTTAATCGTTTAAGCAAACTTCTATTCTGTCTTTCCACCTCTCCATTAGCAGCGGGCCACAGTGGTGCTGAATGTACGATCTTGAATCCTTGTATCGCCGCATATTCTTCTATTTCTCGACTAACCATTTGTCTTCCATTATCGCATACAATTACTCTTGGTATACCATAACGCGCAAAAACTTCACGTAACACTTTTATCAAAGCCTCTGAAGTTATTGTACGTATTATGGCCACCTCAGAAAATCTTGAATAATAATCGACTATCACAAATATATTATCCCCTGATGGCAATGGACCCATCAAATCCATAGCTAACGTACTCCATGGCTTATCTGGAAGTGCATTTCTTGAAACTGGAGTTGTGTTAGTGGTTTTCTGTACAAGTTGACATCCTTCGCATCTTTTTACATATTTCTCAGCATCCTGATCCACACCATCCCACCAAACTTTGGAACGGAGACGGTTTTTCATAGCGACAATCCCAGGATGACCTTCGTGTGCTAATTCTAATACTCTGCTTTGAAGACTTTTCGGAATAACTATTCGGGTTCCTCTCAGCACAATATTATCCATAAGACACAATTCATCTTTTAACATTCTCAGTTTGGAACTGGGTAATGTTTCCCACTTTCCTGAACATAGTGCTTTTCGAACTTCTGTCAAAATTGGATCCGTACTTGAACCTTCTTCTAATTCTTCATAAGTCAATGCTCGAGGGATTGCTTCAGTGGATATCCAGCTTATATACAACTCATCTTCACTTGTTGTTGTTCCCCTCTTTTCTGGTTGCAGTTCAGGTAATCTTGATAAAGGATCTGCGATGTTCAACTTACCGCTCTTGTACACAACTTTATATTTGTAGCCTTGCAGTCTCAAAATCCATCTTTCAATTCTCGCACTGGGTTTTGAACGTGGCGAAAATATAAACTGTAAAGCTCTGTGATCCGTAATTAATTCGAACTCTAATCCATAAATCATGTTGTGAAACCTTTCGCACGCATACACAATAGCTAAAGCTTCTTTCTCCGTTTGTGAATATCTCTTTTCACATTCAGTTAAACTCCTACTTGCATAAGAAATAACTCGCCAATTGTTCTTATCATTTTGTACTAGCACTGCGCCAAGTCCCACTGGACTAGCATCAGCAAAAACTCTTGTCGGAGCATCAGAGTCATAAATTCCTAAACATTTTGCTTGAGATAACTCTGATTTTAATTTATTGAAAGCTTCATTTTCTTTGCTACCCCATGTAAATTTAACATTCTGTTTTGTCAACTCTCGTAAAGGGGCGCTAATTGTTGATAGATTAGGTATAAATGCACCACAAAAGTTTACAAGTCCAAGAAAACTACGTGTTTCCTCTCGATTTTCTGGTGGTCTGCATTTTTCAATTGCATCTACTTTTGATTGCAATGGCTTATAACCCGATCCCGAAATAACAAAACCAAGAAAAACGATCTCACTCTGCTTCAAATTGCATTTTTTCGGATTAATAGTCAAACCATGTTCCTTTAGTCGTTCTAGCATCAACTGTAACCGATGATCATGCTCTTCTTCTGTTCTTCCAAAAACAATTATATCATCAATAAAGTTTTCTACACCTTTTAAACCTAACAGTACTGACTTTAAAACTCTCTGAAACATTTCCGGAGCACAACTCAAACCAAACATAAGTCTTTTGTACCGATATAAACCTGATTCTGTCACAAAAGTTGTTATTTTCCTAGATTGCTCATCTAATTCTACCTGGTGATATGCACTATTTAAATCAATGATACTAAAAAACTTGCTATTTCGAAGTTTTGGCAAAATATCTTCTAACATCGGCAGTGGGTATCGCTCTCTTACGATTGCCTCATTCACTCTCCTCATGTCCATACACAAACGAATATTTCCATCTTTTTTAATAATGGGTACAATCGGTGAAATCCATGGTGTAGGTCCCTCCACTTTTTCGATAATATCTAAATTTAACATATTTTGAATTTCTGCTTGTACTTTATCACGTAATTTAAAAGGAAGTCGCCTCAAAGGCTGAGCTACCGGTGTACTATTTTTATTGATGGGTAACGTTAATTGAAAGTTTTTTATTTTGCCCACCCCCTTACATAACATTGCATCCTTCAAAAACATTTCTACATTACTAACTTGTAACTTAACTCCTACTTGTAATACTTGCAATTTCTCTGCCGTATCATAGCCTAATAATGGTTGCCCTACCTCATCAATTACTATGAAACTCGCCATTATTTCTCTATTACCTACCTTAACTTTACATTCAAACTCCCCTAACAACGTTAAGTTTTCTTTTTGACCATATGCACACAACTTTTTCTCAGAAAATTTGTTAGACTTACACCTAATTTTCTGCTGTTTACAAATGTTCCACGTCTGACGATCTATAATGTTACATGAAGCCCCTGAATCAATGAGCATTCTTAATGATACACCGCCAACATTAGCATTTACATATTTGTCACTTACAGTTCCTATTCTGTCTCGTTGCTGTACTCTAAACGCATATTCCTCTTCGGACGAAGACATATCTACCTGTCGAACCTTGGACATCCGGCTCTGGGTCGATTTCTCCTTTTCTTGCCCTGGTTTTTTCTTTTGCACCATCTTCGTCTTACACACAACTGCAAAATGTCCTTTATTTTGACACTTGTTACATGTCTTCGTTTTAGCTGGGCACCTATCATCCGTACGCACATGACCTTCCTGACCGCAACTATAACACGTCACTATTTTCTTTTTTGAAAACACCGGTTTCGGTTTTGATCTGCTTTGAGTGACTTTTGCTACAGTTTCACCATCCATAATTTTCATTTGTTGCATCGAAACCTCTATTGCACAGGCAATGTCCATCACTTCTTTTAGAGTTGGATTCCCTTTCTCGAGCGCACGCTTTCTTACCTCTTTGTGAAAACATTTTTCAATTATTTGGTCACGGATTTCTTCATCTTCATTAGAGAATTCTCCATATTTAGCTTGCTGTCGTAATCTAGTTACAAACTGCGCAATATTCTCACCTTCTTTTTGTGCCATATTTCGAAAAATATGCCGCTCATATGATGTGTTTGATTTCGGCTTAAAATAATTTGTGAGGGCTTGTTTTGTTATAACATAGGCATCCTCACCTGCAGGAACCGTATCGGCATTCGGAATGGCGTAAAAAATATCTTGCAAACCCATACCTCCGTAATGCAGCAACAAAGCCTTTTTTCGGTTATCATTGGTAATATTTTTTGCCGTCATACACAGTTCAAATGCTCTGATCCATCTCTCCCACCGAGGAAAAATATTCGCTTCACTAATATCAAACGCTGGCACACCAATGTTTGACTCTGCCATTTTTTTCTGTTGTAAATTACACTTTTGTCGGGTAATCCCCTTGCCAAATTTAATGCATTACACGTCTTTTCACCGGATTTAACACTTTATGTTTTCTCGTCGCCAAAATGTAACATCTAAGATGTGGTCGAGTTTAAATAAAATAACGAGTTCACACGTACAACTTTATTGCGTAGTTCTTTGCGCATCTACATCTCAATTCTACATCGATCTCTTTCTAATCTTAATCGATAATAATAATCCGCGCATCCGTACTACGTGAGCCATCTAGTAACCTAACACAATACTACAATCAGAATTAGAATTTGTTAACTCTTTAGTCAAAAAATTGAATAAAAGAAGTAAACTGATGAACTATGTTACTAAAGTTGTTGATAAATATAGTGACATGGACTTTCAGTCACACTTCAGAATAGGTTCTTCTAACTCTAGCACTCTATCAACGATTCTAATCGCTAGAATCAAAGTCCAGCGCTAGATTCAAACGGCCCTCTAATGCTAGATTAAGAAACAATCTGCTAAGGTTTAACGCTAAATTAAGAAACGGTTTGCTAGATTCCTGCTGTAATCGCTAGAACTAGCGCTGAGTTTAGAAACACCTACATAGGCAAAGTAACCGCAATTACCGCCATTTTGAGTCAAAATAAACCAAATTTGAAAATCAGATTACGTTCAATTTTAAATCTGCGCGTTCAGTTTGACTCAAAATGGCGGTAATTGGGATACTTTATCTATCTAGGGACTTTAGTAACGCGCTATTTTAGTAATTCGTAAGCAAGGGCGCCATCTCTAGGAAGTTTCTGCGTTGGGTGATTGCAGCGGCGCGTTTTCGATGTGAGCGAGATGTGGCGAGATCATGAGCAGTGTTGCCAACCCAAATTTTGAATGTTTACTGATACGATAATAAAATTTGGGTAAAGAGCGATTTTATTAATATCTGAGTATTTTTAAGCTTATTTCTTTTTGTTTCTTGACACACGACAGGTGTATTTAGTACCAATTTATTGGGGGTTTTCAGCTACCGTCTAGGTGCCATTTATTTATTTAGGAGTTGACAACACTACGCACTTTCACAATTGACACTTTGCTTTAGCTTAGTTTATGTTAATGTTTTGAATAAACTAGTATTTTATTACTTGTCCTCGACCATTTAATTGCACGGGGATTTCTGGATATGCAGGGTTGGCAACACTGGTTGTAAGCTAAAGTGAATTGTTTTGACAGTTGCTGATGACAAGTCAACCACAGCTTGAAGTGAATACAGCTTGTTTTTAATGAAAATTGAAATGATACAGATTTTGTTGGAAAGTTGCAAAATGATGCACGTCGTTTGGGTTCAAATTTCAGATTTTTTCTTTGTTAACGTAACCTCAAATTTATCAAGTCATTTATTTAAAAATCTGCAGTGATAGCTTCATTTAATTTATTTCCATAAACAAATTTAAAGACGCACTTTTCTGTTTAAGTCGTTTTTAAAAATATCTGTATTTGACGCCATCAATACTGACAATACTTTACAAGACACCTGTTTGTGTCAAAATAATTTTAGGTTACAGCCTTTACGTTGCCCGCTGATAAGTAGAAACTTTCTGTGAAGAAAAAAACAGTCTACCTCTTTTTTTTTTAAATAGCTACCGAACGAGGGGTGCTTGTTGACTCACCCTGTATATTACTTTATAAAGCTGTGTCTTAGTTTAGTTAATAATTTATTTAAGTAGAACCTTTAAGATATGTGGCTAATTTCTCCCTAAATTATTGAAGAAATTTGCATTTGGTAGAAGAATATGTTATCGCCATCCCCCAGTGTTGCCAACTGGAAGGAAATTTCCTTTCTATCTTAAAATTGCAAACAAAATTACTTAACTCTTAAGGCAAATCTTGACAAAATTACAGATTGAGGGAAAAACAAACCTAAAAGACCATTTTCCCAATGTCAAGGATTAACGAATATTGATATTTGGCAACACTGGATTGGTTAGTGTCTAGCGTGGTCTAGGTCTCAAAGAAATACATAGTTGGCAACACTGAAAGTAGAGAGGTTAAGGCCAATTGAATACACGTGGTAAAGTAAATGTAACGTGATGAAATATTTTCGTACATTTTGCATATTTTTTTTAATTTAAACTATGCTCTAGTGGTTTGCGTATAAACATGTCACTTGACTTTTAAACCTTACATTGAGTGGTTCAGTTAAATCACGCAGCACGGCGCAGCGATTGCCGGCGCTAGTGAATAGGACGGAAATTTCAATTTAACACAGCGGTTGGCAACCATGTATGTTTGACGTCATACTTTTCAATGACGTAACTTCTTCGTGCACGATGAAGTTATAGCAAATGACATTTAATTAAAACGTATTTTAAAAATCTGCTGACTTTCTACATAATTTGGTTAAGAAACTAAAATAAAATACAATAAGAGTCGTTCGGAAAGTTCTCGTTCCTCCTAACAGTGTTGCCAGATGCTGTTGGGGAAATTTCGTCAAAAGCTCCGTGAAAATTCTTCACGATTCAATACAACCGCCAAATTTGAATAAAAGTATATCGCAAACAGTTTTTTTTATTCCGGGGAGAAAACAAAACTTATTCACCAAAAAAATTGTGTATTTCAATCAAATACATAAGCATATTTCTAACTCGAATATCAAAATTAATATTACTTCTTTAAAATTGACAATAATTAATTAATAGTAAACGATTTTATTTCAGCGCTATTCATTTCTCACATAATTCCTATAGGCCCGTATTCTCATCCTATGATTAGAGTCGCGTTTAACGAAAGACGTGGTTAAAATAAACAAGAAACGATATAGCTTTATGTCAATTTAATATGTAAGAGAGTGATGGACGAGCGTTGTCAAGGAAATTCAGCTCGTTACTAAATTAAACATAGGATGAGAATACAGGCCAATGGCCCGAATTCTCATCCTATGATTGAAGTCGTATTTAAACAAAGTCGTAATTAAAATAAACAGAAAAACGATACAGCTTTATGGCAATTGAATGTGTAAGAGAGCGACCGGCGTTGCCTTGTGAAATAAATACGTTTCTAAATTAATCTAAGATGAGAATACGGTCCAATGACTTTAAAGGTGGTTTAATTACATTAACCATCAGATTGTAATGTTGAGGCCTCATAAAAATAATAGGAGTAATTAATAAGAACAGAACAATAATAGTAAGAGATCTAGCGAGAAGTAATACCAACCAAAAGCCCAAAATTCTAGTAATTTGACAGTTATTCTTCAGTATCGCCAATGTAACATCAGCAAATATCACCATAAAGTATGTACTTTCACACTCCCCTCGATCTAAATAACAATTTTAAAAAATTGATACAAAATTCGTCACATTGACGAGAAATCTTGATATCTGGCAACACTGGTAGCACTTTTCCAAGTTGGTATTTCAAGCAGTGTTGCCAAGTTAAGGATTTGTTCCTCATATCTAAAGATTTTTACAAGCAATTAGGAGTCTGGGAAGGTATTTTTTTTATAAAATTGCCGAAATTTAGGGATTCTTGCCAAATGTACTTGAAATTGCCACCAAATTTTAGAATAATTCGCTTATTTGATCCAAATTTTAACCTTGCCCCTAACAGTCAGTCAAATTACTAGCGTAAAACTGAAGTATGTTGGTAACCCTTGTAAACTGAGTTGAATTTCTGTCAAACGTCAACTCAACACTCAACGACTTCGGGCATCATCAGAGTACCATTTATTTTATAATTTCTTGAAATTTGTTGCAAGCCGCATACAATTTTAGGTCAACAATCGGCCGCAAGATGTCGCGACCTTATTTTTTTATTACAAAAAACAAAGAAATTTTTAAATATATACATAATACGTTTTAATTTTTAGAAAACAAAGTGGTCAAGAATAACACTTTGAGTTGGTAGGTCACAATTAAGAGCATTTTCTTATTCGGCTAATTGCAACGCTGCAATATGTGCAGTTGGTTTGTTTGACGTAACCTGAACGGCGACAAGATTGTAAAAGTCAGCGCCTTAATTTGAATTTGAAACATCAAATGACGCTTGTAAACTGACGGCTGTCAGCGTCAAGCCGTCAACAACCGGAAGCAACTCCAGTTGTACCACTTATAAATGAGATTCAGCATTGCCAACTGCAACAGTGATTCTTGACCACCCCTTACATTCAAAATGTACCATACTTCTTCATTGTTTCCCACATTTTTGTTTCTTTTTAATATTTGCTATTTATTTTAATTAAAAAAATTGTTGATTTAGGTTTTGCGGACCGGATGAAAATTTTTGGTGGTCCGGGGGTTACCCACCATTGGCCTGGATCATGTTTTTTGTGCAAGGCACTATTTTTTACTTCACCATTTAATGGAGCAGAATGACCAAGGTTAATCTGTTATGATAGGTTACGCCATCTATAATGAAGAGTCACACCACTTGTACTAGGTACACTATTAGCAAGATAGTGGGCGCAATGATATAATTGTGCGTGATGACATGCGCGTAACCTAGAATAACGTTCATCCAACGTAGATGTAAGTGTGCATCCGCCATTATTCACGTGGCTTCATATATGCATGTCAAGCAGTTTACTAAATAAAACATTTGCTACCAAACGTGTGATTTTAAATAAAACGCAACCACAACATAATCCAATCAAGGGAAAGAAGTACCAAGAAATAAGGAAGAATGATTAAAAATCTTTAAAAAATTTGCTATTTATTTTATTTTAAAAAATTGACATTTAGGTTTCGTGGACCGGTTGAAAATTTTTGGTGACCCGAGGGTTACCCACCATTGGCCTGGATCATGTTTTCTTTTTCGAAAAACTTGCGTGAGGCACTATTTTTTATATCACCATTTAATCGACCAGAAGGACCAAGGTTAATCCAACCCAAGGGAAAGAAGTACCAAGAAATAATTAAGAAGAATAAAACAATAATAATGAGAGAAGTAGCGAAAAGTAATACCAACCAAAAGCCCAAATGTCTAATAATTTGACGGTTATTCTTCAGTACCACCAACTTAACATCAGTGTGTACCACCATAAAATATATTGTTTCACAATCGCCTTAATCTAAATAATAATTGATTCGTAATCAATAGCTTAGTTTAGGTCTCGACAAATTTCAATAATAATAATGCACTATCAACGGTAAAACCTTTTTCTAAAGTTTCTTTCTGACAGATAAACAAATAAACAAATAAATTCTGCTTTTTTCATCAGCAATAAAGAAAATCGATACAAAATTCATGTCATTAAGGAGAAACCTTCACATCTGGCAACACTGCCCCCTAATGTTCAGGTTCTTCTTCAAATTTAAATGAGCCAATAAGATTCTATTAGGGCGCTTATTTCCAAATGCTATTGGTCCATTTGAGTTTGAATTTTTAAATTTCATAAAACTTTCTAAAAAAAGCTTAAAATTGTTTAATTAAGATCTAATTAAATTCGTGATGACAAACATAAAACACAGATGGCGGACAAATCATTAGAACAAAAGACGGTCGCTTCAGTCGCTGTATTAACTCTCCGGGCAATCTTCATTAAACCGAATCAAACTATAAATAGAAGCGATGCACAATAAAATTCACGTAAGATAACACAAATAAAGCAGCAAATAAAGCGCGAATGCGCCCCAGTTCCAGAAATAACGCGGCGAACATGCCCCCGGACCGGAGAAGCGACCGATTTATCGGCGCATGCGCGATCGAGTCGTCCGCGCAGTACGAAAATGTCAACAAAATAACTGACATAACCTCGAACGATTTTTACACGTCTCGAATAGGAATTTACACTCGCCGCCTGAAAAAAAAGCCTTAAATTATGCGTGAAGAATGTCTCAACGATTACACGGTTCTATGAACAGCGGCCACGTGGACTCGCTTCACAACGATCCGTTTGCGAGTAGATTACGACGAGGGAAAGCCGAGCCCCAGAGGACCGGCGGGTTTTTGTGTAAGCGTGACCGTTCCGCGACGAGGATTAACCCCACAGTACTAGTACCCCCGATGCAACAACAACAACAACAACAAAATAATGTCGCCCTGAGAAATAATAGAAATGCACCTGCTCGAAGTGCCAATTTAAAAAGCGATCCGACAGCAACGAGTGTGATACACAAGGAGGTATACTCAGATAACAATGCTTTAGTCGAGGTGACCGTTAAAACTCATAATAAAGCCAAACACAGGTCGAGATCTAATAGCAGGACTAGTAATAGGGATCCCTGGGACAAGTTGCTGAAGCGAAAGCCGAGTCACGAGAACGCCTCCTCTTTTCACTATTTCGATCCATTACGCACTTTACATTTTTTGGCGAAAGAACTACACAATAAATTATTAGAATCTCTACCAAGTAAGTTGTACTCGCTTAAAACAACACAAAGACAAATCTAACAACGCTTTCTGCATAGATGACACAAATATAATACAAATGGTGCAGGATATGCAGCATGCCCTGCACCGCATACCACCGGAGGTCGCTTCAACAGTTCAGCTGCTGCACCCCGTGGAAGCTTGCTCGAAAAAAACTTCAAATTCCGACCTGAGACCAACGAAACTTAGAAATCACTCCAAAGAAAACCTCCAGGCGGTTAGTACAGCTTTTCTTAGTAGAATTGAATTTAAATAAGTGTGAATTCGTCTAGGGCCTAGATAAATTAGTGCAGGTCGTCAAGCCTGTGACTTGCGATAAAGCGAGCCAGACCGTCCGCTCTAACTACGCGGAAGCCGAGAAACTTCAGAGACACCTGGAGGAAAGCTCTGCGAAAATCGAAAGCGCGTGCAAACAAATGGAGACGGTCTGCACTCGCTTGAAATCGGAAAAGGAGGAGCTGGAAATTATGTTGACCGCCGAGCGAGAGACCGTCAAATTCTTGAGGAAGCAAATGGAGGACTTCGAAAGCGAAAGGGTAAGTATAAATCTCGTTCTAAAATGCGGCAGTCTCTACGACAATTACCTACCCACAGGCTGAAAACGCGAACGCTATGATCGAGACTCTGCAAACGGAAAGAGAGAACTTGCAGTCGCAGGTTAAAAGACTGAAGAGTCAGATTGAAATGCAGCAGGGGCCGTCTTCGCACGAACTGAGGTCCCTCATTCAGGAGCTCAGGACGCAGAAATCGGATGCCGATGAACAGGTCCAACTGTTGAATCACCAGGTCACGTTGCTGAACATGGAGAAGGAGAAATACGTGGCTATTTTATCTGCGAGGGACCGCCAGATTAAGGAAATCCGAAGTGAAATGAATCAGTTGCAGGAGGTCGTGAACGATCAGTTAGCCGAGCTGCAGAACGGTCAGTGTTCGTCGGTGCCCTCCAGTATTACAAACATGACAAGTAAGTATTAAATAATATAAGAAAATAAAAATATATTAACGTGTCATTAAATTGTACTTAGTGTATTGCACATTTAAATTTAATTAAATGTGAAATTGATAAAAAAAAAAGAAGTATGTCATACAGAGCCTTCAACAATTTCCGAGTGTCACGTGATCAAATCTTAGGAAATTTATTTCGCGCAGATTGGCGACTCTGCATGTCACTAGAAAGAGTGGCCAAAGTGAATATGTATGCTGTGTTTGTGTTTCATGTGAAGTGTTGCCAATTTTCTCTCTAATTTTTGGGGTACAGTTTTAGGAAGGGTTCTTTTTGGGGGAAAGGTCTTTTTAAGGTTACTTTTACAGAGGGGAAAAGAAAATCGAATTTACAAATCGTTGAAATTTCTATTAAATTGAAATTTCTATTAATCATTTTCCCAAATTTTCGAAAAACCTGAAAGTTATCTCAGAAGGTGCCCAGTCTCCTGAAACTTCCCAATTTTTTTCAAAAATCTCCCCTAAACCTGGACAATACCTCAGAAGGTTCCCATTGGCTATTTATTATCTGAGGATTTGATAGCTGACGAGCTGATCACCCGACTGTTGACAGTTGACTTATTCTAGAACTTTGCTGTAAATTTTAATTCTTTTAATAAATCACAGAAATTTGGACTTAAGTTTATACGGAGACTTCACATAAATGGAGAGCCACTTAGATAAATAGGCAACCAAACATACACAGCAGTGTTACCAACGTATAAAAAGGAGAAATCCCTCAAAAGTTTCCAAAAAAAAAAAAAACACAGGAAATCCCTAAAATTCGTTACTAGATTCAGGAATAAATTTAAAAAGCGAACATAAGAAAAACATTGAAAATACATGAAGTGAAAGAAAACGGAAACAAAAGACTGTCGATTTTATTGCGCAAATCACTAGATTGAAACAAAATTGGAAATTTAGTAACATTTAGTTTGTCGCTTTTATGTTAAATTTGTAAAGTTACGTCACTGATTAATTATAGTTGGTGTTTTTATTTTAAGTAGGTATGTGAATTTGGTTGCCTAATTTGGGTGATCACGTGGGACTCGGGAATAATAACTAGGCAACCAAACATACCCAGCAGTGTTACCAACGTATAAAAAGGAGAAATCCCTCAAAAGTTTCCAAAAAAAAAAACACAGGAAATCCCTAAAATTCGTTACTAGATTCAGGAATAAATTTAAAAAGCGAACATAAGAAAAACATTGAAAATACATGAAGTGAAAGAAAACGGAAACAAAAGACTGTCGATTTTATTGCGCAAATCACTAGATTGAAACAAAATTGGAAATTCAGTAACATTTAGTTTGCCGCTTTTATATTAAATTTGTAAAGTTACGTCACTGATTAATTATAGTTGGGTGCTTATTTTAAGTATGTGAATTTGGTTGCCTAATTTGGGTGATCACGTGGGACTCGGGAATAATAACTAGGCAACCAAACATACCCAGCAGTGTTACCAACGTATAAAAAGGAGAAATCCCTCAAAAGTTTCCAAGAAAAAACACAGAAAATCCCTAAAATTCGTTACTAGATTCAGGAATAAATTTAAAAAGCGAACATAAGAAAAACATTGAAAATACATGAAGTGAAAGAAAACGGAAACAAAAGACTGTCGATTTTATTGCGCAAATCACTAGATTAAAACAAAATAATTGGAAATTCAGTAACATTTAGTTTGTCGCTTTTATGTTAAATTTGTAAAGTTACGTCACTGATTAATTATAGATGGTGTGTTTATTTTAAGTATGTGAATTTGGTTGCCTAATCTGGGTGATCACGTGGGACTCGGGAATAATTGAAAGCACGGTATGTGCTTGTCTTAACATCCAATTTTTTTTTTATCTTCTACTTATTATGTTGTCTATTACTCATACTAAATCATACGTTTTTGCAAGTACGAAAGAAAAATGATTTTAATTAATTGAATTATTAATGGCCAATTGCTTTTGTAGCTTCTTTATTCACCGTTTAAATGTTCACGGTTTTTAAAGAAAGTTGAAGAGCAAATAAAAAAATTCTATGCTTGTGAGCCTGTGAATCACATGATTACGTAAATCATTTACAAATTCTTAAATTAAATTAAATGGTTAATAAGAAATGTATGTACACGAAACTTCGCACTTACTTTTATTTTATTGTTGTTTAGCTATGTACTGACGTTTTTATTATAAGATGTAGGAAACGAGCTGCTCAGAAGAATAGAGTTGCTCTTTACACATCACTTATAACATCGAATAACAGTATGAGCGTTTCGTTCTTACACACAAGTCATCAGCAGACGCTTTCAGCAACAGTAATTCTGCACAGCAAGTAAAATGGAAACAGGCAGTGTAGCTATATTTTAATGCTCAATAAATAATAATTAAATCATTGTTATATTTTTTGAAACCTGAAAACCGTTTTTTTTTTTCAATTTTCTTTTGAACCTTGCTCTTTTCTTTTCCATAAGATAATAATAAGTAATAATTTCCGACATATTTCCTACGCCTTATTACTTTTGTTGTTATTTACCAACACTGGAAAGTCTGTGGTGATTTAAACAAGAGCAGAACTTTTCTCATTGTTGTTAGATTAAAATCAAAATATCCAATACATGCAAACACGATAAAAAAAAACAACAAAAAATGTAACAGGAAGAGCAAAGGTACAGAGTTAGTTTTATTAATGTTAATATTATTTTAATTTTAACCGATTCAAAAAATTTCAAAATTGTTCTTACATGGATTTTTATGTATATTTCTCTAATAGTTACTATCAGTTTTGCGGAAGCGTTTTGTATGTACTGGGTGAACAAAATAAGAACGTTGCCATCGCTTCCGGCGAAACCGGAAGTACTACCATGTTCGATAGTGTGACGGAAAATTCATTTTTTTGTTCAATTTATTCATTCCAAATTTCATGTAAGTAGATTAAAAACTGAGAGTTCTACAAGAGTGAGCACATGGCGTGGGACAGCCGGTATACATATATTAATTTTTTTAAACAACTCAAGTATGTCACAAACAGCTGATCCAAATATGAATAAATTATATAATTTTGAAGTCACCAAACAATGGTATTTCAATATATCGAGCAATACGTACAGGGTGGGCCAAATTCGACACTTTTAACACGAAACACCTACTTTTAGAAGAGTTGGACAAAAAACTGACCTTTGCTTCTGGCTTTATGATTTTATTGAAAACGTTTCATCTCGCCCTGGCCATCATTGGCTTCATTTCTTTCTTATGGCTGCCACTTTGGATTTTAAATGGACCATTAAGTAGACCTATTTTTTTTTAATGATTTTCCATATATATAAGACATCCCTATGTAATTAAGTAAAATAGTTATAAATGCAAATAATTGTAGAAAATAACAGTGCACAGAAAAATGTGGTGTGAAGAAGAAGAAGACACAAACAAAAAAGCTCTAATACACTTTCAGAGTACATCTCAAATCTTTTGAATAAAATATCAAGTGTTTTATATTTTTATACACAGAATTTTATGCTCTTTTCAAAAATATAAAAATATATAGGGTGTTCCACATAAAAAATCAAAGTTCTTGCTCGTATCTCTAATATTGAGCGCTCTGGAATAAAATACTTTGCAACAGTGAATTCTGCATGAAAAAGTGCCTTAAAGAAGTTTTTACAGAAATCAGAAATTTTCATAAACAAAAAAGTTATGAAGGTTTACATAATTCGTAGAGTTTTGGAAAACACCCTGTAGCTCTTAGGCGGTACAAGATATCGAAATTTTGTCCTAAAAATCGAGCTCCAGGAGTCGAGGTCAGTTTTTATCTAACTCATCTAAAAATAGGTGTTTCCTATTAAAACTGCCGAATTTGGCCCACCCTGTACACACACATATATGTACCAAGTGATGAGTGATTTTTTTAAATTTTTTATCAACTCTTGCCATTAGCATCAAGGAGTGCAATGACCTACTTTTCACTTAAGCATGTCTGCCACCCAGATTTCATGGCAAGAGTTGATAAAGAATTTAAAAATCACTCGTTGTATATAGGGTGTTCCGTTTAAAAAAAAAATAAAAATTGTATTTTTTTCTCCACTCTGTGATGCGCTTTTGTTTTTTGTGAGAGCACTAAAAGTTATTACATACAAAACCCTGCATCTATTGCATGTAAAAATTTTTTTCTTAAAATAGAACCTCTAGGAAAGTATTAAGACAAACGACAATCAAGTTTTCAATAATTGTTGAATAACAAAAACTAGTGCCGATTATACGATATTTGTATACGTTT
The DNA here is from genome assembly GCA_039766575.1 of Serrognathus titanus. NCBI lineage: Eukaryota > Metazoa > Arthropoda > Insecta > Coleoptera > Lucanidae > Serrognathus > Serrognathus titanus. Next base: position 70,562,846 of record CM077913.1, read on the forward strand.
GTTATCAGAGTGACTCAAAAGTTTTAAATTTGTAAAAATATATAGGGCGTTCCAATTACAAAAAATATATTTTTTGTCCATCCGGTATATATGAAATACTACCGCAAAACTGATTATCAAGTGGTATTTGACATGCGTTTGAAAAAAAAGCTTTGTTTAAGAAATAAGAACACGTGATCTAAAAATAAAAAGTGATCCTGGAAATTAAGCCGTTTGTCTTTGATTGAAGACACTCATGACATTGCAATATTTCTTAACATGACCTTTTCAAACTTTATTCTTTCTAAAAACAGGCAGCAAGCATAAAAGTCATTTTTGTGTCAATGCAGTACTTTACTTGACAGCTGTCAAACTGACAGTAATGTTTGCTTGAACCAATCAAAAGACATGGCATTTGTTTTCCATAACCAACTCTTATCAAAATTTTCAATTATCGAGTGGTATTTGGCATGTGTTTGAAAGAAAGAAAAACTTTTAAAATAAATTATACCATGTGATCTGTAAATGAATGGTGACTGTGGAAGTTAGACCGTTTGTCTTAGATCGAAGACACTCATGACATTACAGTATTTCTTAACATAACCTTTTCAAACTTCATTCTTTCCAAAATCAGATAACAAGCATAAAAGTCATTTTTGTGTCAGTGCAGTACTTTACTTGACAGCCGTCAAACTGACAGTTCACTTAATAATTTACACAGTAATGCACGCATGAACCAATCAAAAGACGTTGCATTTGTTTTCCATAGCCAACCCTAATCAAAAATGTCTACTATCATGTGATATTTGGCACGCCTTTGACGTTCATAACCAATAAAATGACGCTTAATCTCAAAATGACAGATTTTGATATACCGGATGTCCCACGCCAAGTCACCCTTCCAGTATTTTTTATTTTTTAATCGATTTACATGAAATTTGGCAATACTTTATTTGACAGCCGTCAAACTGACAGTTCAGCTAATAATTTACACAATAGGTATTACTTACACAAACCAATTAAAGACGTTGCATTTATTTTCCATAGCCAACCCTAATCAAAAATGTCTGCTATCGTGTGATATTTGGCACACGTTGGACGTTCATAACCAACAAAATGACGCTTAATCTCAAAATGACAGATTTTGATATACCGGATGTCTCACGCCAAGTCACCCTTCCAGTATTTTTTATTCTTTAATCGATTTACATGAAATTTGGCAGTACTTTATTTGACAGCCGTCAAACTGACAGTTCAGCTAATAATTTGCACAATAGGTATTACTTACACGAACCAATTAAAGACGTTGCATTTATTTTCCATAGCCAACCCTAATCAAAAATGTCTACTATCGTGTGATATTTGGCATGCGTTTGACATTCATAACCAACAAAATGACGCTTAATCTCAAAATGACAGATTTTGATATACCGGATGTCCCACGCCAAGTCGCCCTTCCAGTATTTTTTATTTTTTAATCGATTTACATGAAATTTGGCAGTACTTTATTTGACAGCCGTCAAACTGACAGTTCAGTTAATAATTTGCACAATAGGTATTACTTACACGAACCAATTAAAGACGTTGCATTTATTTTCCATAGCCAACCCTAATCAAAAATGTCTACTATCGTGTGATATTTGGCATGCGTTTGACATTCATAACCAACAAAATGACGCTTAATCTCAAAATGACAGATTTTGGTATACCGGATGTCCCACGCCAAGTCACCCTTCCAGTATTTTTTATTTTTTAATCGATTTACATGAAATTTGGCAGTACTTTATTTGACAGCCGTCAAACTGACAGTTCAGTTAATAATTTGCACAATAGGTATTACTTACACGAACCAATTAAAGACGTTGCATTTATTTTCCATAGCCAACCCTAATCAAAAATGTCTACTATCGTGTGATATTTGGCATGCGTTTGACGTTCATAACCAATAAAATGACGCTTAATCTCAAAATGACAGATTTTGATATACCGGATGTCCCACGCCATAGTGTTTTTTGTTCATCCTTCTAGTATTTTTATTTTTTAATCAATTTACATGAAATTTGGAAAGGATAAATTAAACAAAAGAATGAATTTCCCGAGCATTCAACTTTCTTATTTTATGAAAATTAACTAAAATTATGTAACTGGCAATATAGAAAGTGTTAGGAAAGAGTTTATACAAGTATTTCGGCCTCATCAGAACTCTGTACCTTAAAAAAAAATTTGGTTTATCGAAAAATTTAGAAAAACTTGCCCCTTTTGTGAATTTCTAAAATCCCAAAATACAAGAACAGGAATTAATGATAAAAATATGAAAATCTTTTGCAAAACATTCAAGGAAGCGATTGCATTCTCTAGTAAAATTACAAAAGTGACATTTTTAAAATATTTGTTTGATGTTATTTTAAATGGAACATCCTATATGGTTTTATATATTTAGAACCAGCAGACCAATGCCGCTCCAAGTATGTATCCTTAGATAATTTTGGTTTCCATGACAACGGAAAGCAAACTTTCCAGAATCACTTTTTATTTGATCACGCGGTATTTAAATTCCATACACTCATTTTTCTTTAATAAATTTTTCGCGTACAATTATTATTATAATTTTTACAATTATTACCACTTGCCCACTTATTATTTTAATCATGAAACTTTTTTCCAGATGAGCAACCATCATGGTTACTGATCAAGCCTAAAGATGAGAAAAAAAGCAGACACGAAGCGATAGAAACTGTGCCGGTAAAAGGAGATGATGGTACCATACGACAACTATTCATGAAAGACAAACTATCATCGAGCAGGGAAATGCAAGGCGACAGCAGCGGGACATCCTCCGAATGCCACAAGAAACGAGGAAAGAAAGAACGCACATACAAGAGGAAGCCTTCATCACCTTACAAGGTAGGGGCACTTCTTTCTTTCTTTATCTACCCCTCCAAAATCTTGATCGCCGTTTTCTTTCAGGACAACGTCTCCGCGGAACATTTAACATCGAATGTGGCGTCCGCTTTTATGGCACACTCGGATACTCACGCGAATATAAGGAACATGTTTGCGGAAATTAAGAAGCAAGCGATGCTCGTCACGGCGCCCATCATGGAGGCGCAGAAGATGAACGACATGGATGTGTGACGCAGTGAGCAATCCCGTTCCTAAGTAAATTTTTTGAAAAGTAAAAGATTTTAACGCTGTTGTTTATACTCGAGGAATCAAATATTAATTTTTTTTTGACACCGTAAATAATTTTTATTAAGAAGTGTGATATTTTTTTACATTGTATATATTAAAAAAAAATATAGATTTGATTGTAATTTTAGATTCGGTTAACACTTTTAAATAATGCGCCGGTTTCATCCACCATTATTCTCTAATTTATAAGAAATACTCACTTACTAAATTATGTTCCCATGACTATATTTTCAGAGTTCTATTTATTTGCAAACAATGGGTCTTTTTCTTTTTTTTTTAACTACAGGTGTACAGGTGTCACTATTTAAATATCGAATAGTGTTTAAGGTTAGAAACAAGCAAATGACTATCAATACCTTTTTTCTTTTTCCTTTTTTTTTTGTTTGAGAGTTCATATTAAATATGAAGCGGGTGAAGAGGGAGGCGCAGAGGGAAGGTTAAAAGCAAACAAATGACTGTCAGCACCTTTTTACTTTGGAAGAGTTCTAATTTTTAAAAAGAGTGGAAAAGAAACGGTGGATAGATAGTCCTTTGTTAAAAAAGAAAAAGAAATTTGTTTAGAATCTTGATAATTCGATAATGAAATTAAAATTAAAAAAAAATAAATGCCGGTATCAAATAAAATAAATAAACAGTGAATAAGGCGGGGGGGGAGTGAAAACAAACAAATGGCTATCTCACTTTTTTAGGTTAATTTTTACGGATAGAAAAAAAACAAAAGACAATGCTCGTATAAAAACAACCAAAAAGAACTGTTTTTTGAACAGTAGTAAATCAGAATACAAAAATTTTCCTTAAATACAAAAAAAATAATTAATTTTTGGACAAATTTATTTGAAAATTGTTTTAAAGAATTGCTTCGAATTTTGACAATTCGGCGAAGAAATTAAAACTAAAAAAGAAATAACAAGTGAGGACAACATGCAGACGTCAAATAAACCAAAAGAACAGTGATTGAGGCGAGGGAGAGTTAAAAACAAACGAACGATTATCAGCACGTTTTTACAAAGGGTACTCCTACCTTCGAACGGTTGTAAGATTAAAAACAAACAAATGAGTGTCAACACCGTTTTTTGTTTTTTCATATTTTTAAAAAGATGGAAAAGAAACAGAAAATAATGATATTATTTTATTAAAAAAGAACTCTTTTGAAAAGTAGTAAACACATGTTTTCCTTCATTTTCAAAAATAATTAATTTTTGAGCAAATTAAGTCGCAAATTGTTTTAAAAATTTGCTTAAAATTTTGACAATTGGGTAAATGACAATAGACAGACGTAAAATAAACTTAAAAAAAACAGTAACTGGGGCGAGAGGAGGGTTTAAAAAGAAACAAAAGACCATCAGGCTGTTTTTGACGGTTAGAAAAGAAACAAAAGCAATGGATAAATGCGCTTATTAAAAAAAGTAATAAATTTAAAAAAATGTTTCTGAAAAGTAGTAAATCAGTTTTAAAAAATTGTTTGAAATTTTGACAATTACATGAAGAAATTAAAACTAAAAAAAAATAAGTGAGGATAATATGCAGACGTCAAATAAACCCAAAAAAAAGCAGTAACTGAGACGAAGGAGGGTTAAAAACAAACAATTGACTATCAGCACTTTTTAGGAGGTTACTCCTACTTTTCAACGGTTGGAATGTCAAAAACAAACAAATGACTATCAGTAATCTTTTGTCTTTTGTTTTTTTCTATGGATGAGTTCTTATTTTTTAAAATGGTGGAGAAGAAACAAAAGACTAGTTACTATTTTATTTAAAAAAATTGTTTTGAAAGGTAGTAAATCAAAAGAACGCACATTTTCCTTAAAATTAAAAAAATAATAATTTTTTGGGCAAATTAATTCGAGAATTAAATTGGAAATTAAATAAATCAAATAAACCATGAAAAAAAAACAGTAAATAAGGTGTTAAATGGTGGTTCAGTGCAAAACAAACAAATGACTATCGACACTTTTTCTAGAAGATTGCTTTTGACGGATACAAAAGAAACAAAAGACAGTGGATAAATGCTCTTATTAAAAAAAAGAAAAAGAAACAAAGATAGTGGACAAATGTTTTTATTTAAAAAAATAAATTAAAAGGAACTGTTAAATCAGAGCGCAAAAAGTTTCTTTAGATATAAAAAAGAATTAATTTTTGGACAAATTATTTTGTAAAAAAACAGTGAATGAGGCGATGGGGAGGAGGTTAAACGGGGTTAAATTGGTTAACAGCAGCTTTTTTTTCTTGTTTTAGAAAGGGTGGAAAAGAAGCAAGACAGTGGAATCTCTTTTCTTAAAAAAATAATTAATTAGAAATTGTTATTGGAAAGTTTATTTATTTTTATTTATATAAAAATGAAAAGAACACAGACTTTCAAAAATAATGCATTTTTGGACAAATTAATTCGAAAATTGTTTAAAAAAATTGCTTCGAATTTTGACAATTAGATAATGAAGTTAAAATTAAGAAAAATAATCAATAGTCAATATGCAGACGTCAAATAAACAAAAAAAAAACACTGAATGAGGTGGGGGAGGGGGTAAAAACAAACAAATGCCTAACAGCGCCAGGTTTTTTTTTAATGATGGGAAAATGAACGAAGACAATGTATAGATACAATATATAGAATTTAATTCGAAAATTGTTTTAAAAAATTGTTTAGAATTTTGACAATTGAACAATGAAATTGAAACAAAAAAAAATAAATGAAGACGTCAAATAAATCAATAAAAAAACAGTTAATGACAGGAGAGGGGGTTAAATGTAAACAATCGACTATCGGAAGGTTCCTTTTCTTAAAAAGGATAGAAAAATTTTTTTTTTCTATAATTGCTCAAAAAATGGGTGTTTTTGCGCATTAATTTCAGTGCGCGTTTTTTCACCGTTAAAAAAAAATTTGGCGCACTGTAAAAAAAAAAGAATTTCTGGCACTTCTAAAATTATTTACTTTAGTAACTCTGCCGCTTTTTTTATTAATTCAATACCTCTTAATAATAAACTTGCTGTTTAAAGCTGTGCAATTGTAGAAAAAAAGTTGTTTATATTACGTACGCAAAGCCAGTTTTTTGAGCTTTCGAATGTATTTTTTGTCTCGACAAAAAACCTAACCTTCTCAAGCTCAAAAAACCTTTACTTTGCGCACTTAATATAAAAATAACTATTTTATTGTAGAAGTTGTAAATAAAAAAAAAACATTGATTCTGCTTAATTAATAAAATCACATCATATTGGAATGAAAATTTAAATAAAAGTTAACATTTGCTTGATGTCAAAAGTGATGATTAATTTGACAATTTTTATAACTTACTCCCCTCCCCTCCCGGTTATCTTATGCTAATTTCAAAACTGAATTTCATTAATGCTAAGACAAAAAGCTTTTTATTCGGAAAATTTATGTCATTTCTAAAAAAGAAAGTATAGAATTAACAGATGGTGATAGGTACGTCATAAATAAGTGATATTTGTTGAATTGTTTTGTGTGTTCTTGTATTTTTGTATTTTAAGGTACTTCATGAAACTGTGACGAAATACATGACGATTTTAAATACATTGTAACATGTATATAAACAATGAATAACATTATTATTATTAGTAATTTTACATTGATAACAGTTTATTCATTTTTGACTTTTTCTAACCAAGTTTTGAATCAAATGTACACTCACACATTTATTTAAATACATAATCCATCTATGAAAAGCATATTTTTTTAAAAAAAAACAAACAAATCACGACTTTTTTTTGTATTTTATTGATTTTTTTATTTTTATTATCTTTTTACATAGAAAATGCAATAATTGACACTAACAGTAACGAATAATTGAAAATAACAATAACAACTAAGATACGTCTTGTACAAACTTGCAAATGAAATAACTTATGTGTAACGTAGCAGTAAATAAGTTTGCACCACCTTGCACTTTCACATAAACAAAATAATTTCCTGTCAGAACTTGAAAATTCTTTATAGTGCGGGGATGACGCGAGTTGTCGCTATTTTCTAGTCTACATCGCGAACATGCGCTGCGTAACAATGACGAATAATAAAGTGTGTAATACTTCGTAACAGTGTATAAAAGTCCATCTATATTGATGTGTCTTCTCATAGAAGTGCTTGGAAAAAAATCCTATTTGGCAACATTTTATTGAAAAGTCGTGTAAATCTGCTGGAAACAGAGGAAGTAAAGCTACTTGTAAAAAATGCAAGGGCTTGTGGAACGTATGAAAAACCACCAGGAAAAATGAGCTTCAAGTAACATAGAAAAAGAAACAAAAACAGATAATGGAAGTGCCTCTGCAGGAATAGTGGCAAATGTACAATCGAACAGATTAGAAGAGTACAGTTTGGATAGTGCCCCATTGCTCATAGCTTCTTCTTCATCAATTAAAAAAAGAAAGGCATCTAATTCTAGTTCTGGGTCTTTATCTTCTTTTGTCGTGCGTACAATGAAGTCTAGTAAAGAGGAAATAGATAAATAAATTGCTAGGGCTATTTATGCAACAAATAGCAACTGCACTTGTGTTGAGCAACCGGAAGTAAATTGCGCTTTTACGGCCTGGATATATTCCATCCACTATCATGCGTCTAACCGACTGCTAAATGAAGAGAAAAGTAAATGTTTTAAAAATTTATCGGAAAATTCGGTTTGTATGTCATTGGATGGATGGTCCAATGTCCATGACGAACCAATCATATGTGCAACAATCACTACAGGAAAAGGGTCCTCCTTTTTAGTAGACACAAAAGACACGTCTGGAAATCCACATACATCTGCATATTTAACAGAATTTGCAATAAACCTAATTAAAATGCCAAAAACTGAATGTCGCTGTGCAGTAAACAGTTTTGTAACAGATAATGCTGCTAATATGAGTGCAATGACAAATCAGATCAAACAGTCAACAGAATTAAATGTTATTACATATGGTTGTGCTCCACACATCTTAAACTTGTTATGTAAGGACCTGGAAATTAGTGAAATTAAGAAACACGTTACGTTCATTGTAAAATACTTCCGAAACAATCATTTTGCTTCAGCGACATACGCGAAAGAAAGAGGAAAAATATTTGACAGACGATGAATTACGCAAAATTTTGGAAGCAAGTGATAGTGCAAGTGATAATGAGTTTATAGATTAAGAAAGTGATGTAGAGGATCATATAGAAGAAGAAAATCATATTCCTGATGAAATTGAGGAGGGCGATGAAGGTATAGAACTGTCTAACATAGGTGAAATTGTTTATAAATCAAAATCTGAATTTGAATGGAAATCTACACCGCCTGCAAGTACAAGACGTCTAACACATAATATTGTGAACGCAAGAGTTGGTTTGCAAAATTCTAGGTAAGATATGTTATGCACTGTTGAATTGTATAAAATTTATTTAGCTGTTACCTAGCCACGTTTTAGTTTACAGATTATTTCAATTTTAGAAGCTTTCCAGCTCTTTATAACGGACGACATGCTTACAGATATATGTGTTCATACAAGTAGACAAGGAAACAAGTGTATTTTAAAAGATAATGAACAGCATCCTGAACAAGAAAAGCTGTTACATTGCAGGAAGAAAACTGCACCTTACTGAAATGTGGACTGAAAGTGAATTATTCAAGCAACCTTACTTTACTACGTTTTATCGTGAAACCGATTCAAACAAATCTATAGACACATTAGATTTGATGATCCAACAACTAGAAATGACAGAATTCAAGCAAGTGGAGACAAATTGGAAGCAATACGTCAAATATATGATAGTTTCGTCAACAATTGCATAGCAAATTTTTCGCCTAACACAAATATTACAGTCGATGAACGTTTGGCAACATTTCGTGGGAAATGCCCGTTTAGAATGTATATAAAAAGTAAACCCGCATAAAAATTTGGGTATGTGCAGATTCTGAAACAGCCTATATACTAAATAGCCAAGTTTACACTGGAATGGTAAATAATCAAAGAAAGACAAATCAAGGACAAAGAGTTGTTTTGGACATGGTAAGGCCGTATTTTGGTTCGTGGAGAGGAGTTACTACAGACAATTTTTTTACGTCTATTCCTTTGGCTAAAGAGCTGTACAAGCAACATCTTACAATTACTGGAACACTTCGAGTAAATAAACGTGAAGTTCCGAATGAATTTTTGCCTCATGCATCACGTCCAGAATATTCCAGTAATTTGGTTTTTCTGATCAATTAACACTAGTGTCGTTTGTCTCCAAAAAGAGAAAGGCTGTTCTTTTACTCTCATCATTTTTACACAGAAAAATTCAGATGTATGTAAAGACAGAAGCTATCGTAGACATTTTCTTCAAAAATTAGCACAAGAAATTGCACTACCAAATGTACAGGAGAGAAATTTTCATGAAGCAGTAAAATATGCAATTAACTTGTTTTTGGAACAAAATGGCAAACAATCAGAAGAGCAACCATCCATAAATGTTCCCGGACAACCAGAAGATCATCCAACCGTAAATGTTCCAGAACAACCATCCATAAATATTCCTCAAAATTCTGCAAGTTCATTTTGTCCTAGAAAACATGACCGAAAGTCTAGAATTTCGTGCAACACATGCGGAAAAACAATTTGCAGTATTCATAAGGAAAGAATTTAAAAAATATTTTTGTCTTGAATGCGAAATGTAACAGATTTGATAATTTTTAACACTATTATTTAGAATTCATATAAGTTGTTATTTAGTACTTATGAAAAGTGTCTTGTTGTATTTATTTTGACTCGTAATATCTTTTAAATAACACGATTTGATTTAAATCATGATTTAAATTAAAAAAATCAATTGATTTACATCATGATTTAAATCATGACTTAAATCAACTGTCGCAACCCTGATCGAAACCACTTCTAACATGAAATTATTTCAATAAGTTGAAAGCTGAAAGAATATTTTATTTTTATTATTAAATGGATTATTAGTTGTCACAAAAAAGTAGCTAGAGTATACATTTTGTTGATTTGTCACTATTCATTAAAAAAAATTTTTACTTAAAACCTTGGTTTCTTTTACTTAATTAATTATTAATTAATCTTCTTTTGGGCGACGTCAGTTTTTCAATTTTTATTAAATTCTTCCTATATTTGGTTTAAATTTTCTGTTAAAATTCGAATAACAATTAACTTTTTTTTTAAATCAAGTCAAATAAAAATAATTTGAAATCTGCTTGATGGTTCTTTTTTTTTGTAACTGGTTCACGTACAGTTCCCTGATTTAATCGAAGAATTTAATTATGCAAACCCTTAAAATATCACAGTGACACGGTGACCCCCTTAGCCAAAAGCGCACAACTCGTCAGTGCACATTTTTTCCATCACAATTCGATGGCAACTCCACCCAAACTACACAAAATAAGAATGGAATATTATAGTATTTAAAGCCCACTTTGTTAACAACAATAATCTACAAAAAAATATAGAAAAATATATAAATTTTTTTGTATATTTAAATAAATGTCCCGTCGCGTTTTTTTACGTTATCCAAAATTGGTGGAGGCGTCGGTGAAGTACATAATTTAATTAAAAAAAAACAATTGTACCCTCAATTCATATAGGGGTTGGAATTTATATTTAATATATAAAAACTGCGCAAATCTTGATTAGAAATTATAATCCGTAAAAACGTTTTAATTAAATAGATTTTTTTTCTAGTCGAAGGCGCAAAGGAAAACCAAAAGGGCGAATAGAATTTACCTGCAGGGGTCTTTTTCGTGGGGTCCCTGCCACTCCTGCAGCCTCTTCCTGGTCACATTTCGCACCACATGCACCAGTGCACCACTCATTTACACCACAATGTGCCAATGTCACTTGTGTATATGTGGTGACGCCCCAACTAACACACGGGGCACAGGTACGGCGGGCTGTGGCTCGGCACTGCGCGCTCCTACAATCAATAGCCGGCCGGGACACACTGAGGGCTCCTGCTAGGCGAGTCGCGCCCTTCCATTCCTGCGGGATTGCCCTACAGATGCCGCCACTTCTCGCCGCGTCGCGATCATCGAAAAGGAGGGCCCCTTTTTCCTCTCGCGACCTTAGCACGTTCGATCGCCTACGTCACCGACACGTTAATGATACTACCACTAGTCTACCTTCCGAAAGGTCTGGGGGGGGCGCTTTAAAAATTCAGAAAGTCGCGTCTGACTTCGAATTTGTTAAATACGATATACATACGTAACACACCCTGTATTTCAAAAATATTTTTAGAAAAACAAAGCGAAAATATGTATAACATACATCACTTGAATGGACAAATAAATAGTCTCTTTAGTTTTCGAAAATTATTTTATTACATCTAGAACGTTTTGTTAAAGTCGACGTCCAATGACGTCGTAAGTATTTGTCACTTTGTAAACCATTACATGTTACAGAATTCAGAGAATGCTGAAAAACACACCAGTTACGTATTACATCATCAAACAGTCACCACCGAGGTGACTCATCAAAGCCGGCATTATGCAATTATAAACAAACATGGCTAAGAATGGTCGATTCAGGGAATGCCACGTGGACTCATGAAGAATGTGCAAATTAAAAAAACCGCTTTTGAAAAGTACTATTCAAAAAACAAAAAATTTCCTTAATTTTGAAAAGAAATAATTTTTGGGCAAGTCAATTCGAAAGTAGTTTTAAGAAATTACTTAGAATTTTAACAGTTGGATGAAGAAATTAAAAGTAAAACAAATAAATGAACACAATCCGTAGAGGTCAAATAAACAAAAAAAAAAAAAATAGCGAATGAGACCGGGGGGGGGGGGGGGTAAATACCTATCAGCAGCTTTTTTTAGAAGGTTTCTTTTTAACGGGTGAGAAAGAAACAGTGGATTGATACTTTTTTGTTTAAAGATATTTAAAAACGGTTTTTGGAAACTAATAAATCAAAAGAAAATTAAAAAAAAACAATTGAGTATCGCAACTTAAGTTTTAATTGATAACAACTATTCAACAAAGTTTTTCTTTAATTTTCAAAAGTAATTCATTTTTGAGCAAATAAACATAAAATAAAATTATTTTATTACATCCGGAACGTTTTGTTAAAGTTGACGTCCAATGACGTCGCAAGAATTTGTCATTTTGTAAACCATTACACGTTACAAAATTCAGAGAACGCTGAAAAATACACCAGCGGCATATTACATCATCAAACAATCGCCGACGTGACTCACCGAAGCCGGCATTATAAACAAACATGACTAAGAATAGTCTATCGAGGGAATGCCACGTGACTCATGAAAAATGTGCAAGTCAAAAAAAAAAGTAGTATTCAAAAAAAGAAACACAAAAAATTTCCTTAATTTTGAAAAGAAATAATTTTTGGGCAAGGCAATTCGAAAGTAGTTTTAAGAAATTACTTAGAATTTTAACAGTTGGATGAAGAAATTAAAAGTAAAAAAAATAAATGAACACAATCCGTAGAGGTCAAATAAACCAAAAAAAATGAATGAGACGGGGAGGGGGGGTTATAAGTAAATACCTCTCAGCACCTATTTTTTTAGAAGGTTTTTTTTTTTTTAACGGGCGAGAAAGAAACAAGAGACAGTGGATTGGTCCTCTTTTCTCTTTTATTTAAAGAAATTTAAAAAACACGGTTTTTGGAAACTAATAAATCAAAAAAAAATTAAACAAAAAAAACAATTGAGGATCGCAATTTAAGTTTTAATTGATAACAACTATTCAACATACAAAGTTTTTCTTTAATTTTCATTCAAAAGTAATTAATTTTTGAGCAAATAAACATGTTTTTGAAAATTATTTTATTACATCCGGAACGTTTTGTTAAAGTTGACGTCCAATTTGTCATTTTGTAAACCATTACATGTTACAGCATTCAGGGAATGCTGAAAAACACACCAGCTGCGTATTACATCATCAGACAGTCTCACCGAGGTGACTCATCAAATCCGGCATTATGCAATTATAAACAAACATGACTAAGAATGATCGACCCAGGGAATGCCACGTGATTTAAGAAAAATGTGGATCAAATTACAACTTGAGCCTAAAGGCAGAGTTTTGTTTGTAATTTTTTCTGGAGTGTTCTATTTTTGGAAGATAAACAAAAGACAACGAAATACTCCAGAAAAAAATAGTAAGAAGAAAAAACCTTGCGAGTACGTTTGTACTATCTATCTAAGATCTATCGATTGTCTTTTGTTTATTTTCCATTCTAAAACAAAACGCGTCTAAAAATAAGAGAAAATCTGTTGATGTTCATTTGTTCGTTTTTAATTATCCCTCTGCCCCCTCTCCCCCGATACATTGTTCCATTAATCATAGTAAATGTAAAATAGAACGAAAAAGAAATCTTTGTTTTTTATTATTCTCCTCCCTCTCTCCCCCAATGAGTCCCCCCCCCCGGACCACGCTTAAATCTATTGATTGTCTTTTGTTTATTAATTCATTCTTTTCAAAACAAAACACATCTAAAATAATAAGAGAAAATTTGTCAGTGTTAATTTGTTTGTACTTAACCCTACCCTTTGTTTTTTTTTTAGTCCTGCCTCTGCCCCCCTCCCCCCCCCCCGATTTATTGTTTTATACATATAACATTGAGTAACACTAAAATTAAACGAAAAAGAAAACTTATTTATTTCTTTACTATTTTCCCCCTCCTCCCACAAAGCAACTCTGGGCTGCGCTTAAATCTATCGATTGTCTTTTGTTTTCTTCATTTATTTAAATGTTGTGTACTTTTGAGTTTATTGAATTCATTGATTGTTTTTCGCTTTATTTGCAGATTGCAACTTTGGGGGCACGTTTGTACACGTATAAATTGGTTCTTGAATTTTCGGTAATTCTTAAAAATAAAGAGAATATGATCGTTGACAATTGTTTCCTTTATGAATTAATTGTTATTAAAATTAAACGCATATGTTTGCAGTCCGGAACCAGCAGATCATAGACTGCTCGAGCCAACAACTAAAGTAAATGAAACACCACAAGCAAAAGATAAAGCATTTTCTACTGTAAGTGCGGTTTCGGACTCCAGGGAAATTCCTTATCTTATCTAAAAGTTACTTCCTAAAAGTTATACACCAAACCGACAGGACTTAACCCGAACAGAACAGTACATTCACACTCATGCACAAGTCGCAAGTGTGATAAGACGCGGAAGAACGAAAATTCAAACCATGGACGACGTTATCGAAATGCCCCTGCAAAGATGCCTGTACCGCCAATCTTCGCTGGAGACGAGGCTCACACCGGAGGTCCCACCAAGAGAGTCCGACGAAGAAGACGAGACGAGCGACGAGGAAATCAAAAACATCACCATGCCGAGGGTGGTCAACACGGTTTTGAAGACGCCCCAAGCACAATTGGACGCCGATATCGGCAAGAAGCTCGACAAGAAGGACATCAAGAGCAAGTTGGAAGATGTCATCAGGAAACACCCGGAGAGGAAAGTGTCACGTACCGACAAGACGCAGTCGGAAATGTTGCAGGATGAAATGCAGATAACCTTGGCGACGCAACAGCGTAAGAAAAACGCAACTCCTAGGACGTCATTGATTGAAAATAGGCAATCCGTAGGAAAAATATTGCCAAATGAAGCGAGGTCGTGTAGTCCTCGTCCTGTGGCACAGTGTTCGATTAAGCAAGCTGAAGAGGACGATGTGATGCGTGTTATACCCACCATGAAAGGTACTGTTTTTTTTTTTAATTTCCCGCTTTCTCTTTTCACCTGGCGTTAATATTTGGAAGCTTCTAAAAAAATTTAAAATCTCGAATGCCGAGACGAGTTAGAAACGAGTCGAGGCTTCATTTGTTTTCTCTGTCGGCTAAAATATCCTGAATTGTATTTCAATTAATTTAAAAATGTTTGCTTTACGTCTCTATAAGAAATGAAAGCGTTTAGGATTATTTTACGTATATAAAGTAACTAGATTTGAAAACTGCGTTCACCTAATCAGCAAAAAATAATCAAACTAATCTGTGATTGAAACAAACTTTCATCGAAGGGTGCCAAGTTAAATAAAGATAGATATATAACGTCCTGGTATGAGATACCAACGTTATACTAGCTTTCACTGATCACTTGATTTAACACGTAACGCATTTGAAGATTCCAACTTTGATGAAAGCTTTGTTGAATCTGCAATTAAATTAAATTTAATTTGTTGCAAGTCGGTTTTGACTGCAATGGATTAGCCGAGCATACTCTGGAAAACTGTTTCGGTCCTGTTTGGGGTCTCGTCAACACACATCGAGTAGATCAAAAATCGGTCACAAGATGTCGCGACCTAAACTATTAATTAAAATTAATATGATTACCATTTTATTTTCCTATTATCTTTTTTCTTTCATTACAATAGGCCAGATTCTCGTGTCATCGTATTGTACTGTTGAATTTGTAACCTCGAAAGTAACGTTACGAATGACAAATTCAAATGTCAAACTGACAACTGTCATAACGATGATGGTTCACAGCACGGTGAAAGCTGTAGAGGTGTTCCGACGCCGCATTCGGGTACGGCACGTGAACGTAAGAGTCAGTGTGCGAGAGAGAAAGCGTTAAGCGAAACGAGATTTCAATTAAAAGTGGGAGAGATAGCTCAAATCGGACCTAGAATTCAGTTACTCGCATTGTCTTACACTCGAACGCGTCGAAGTTGGCCGTAACAAGGTGCTTATTGTGAATACACCACAATTTTGATTATTTGTTGTATATCGTGTTTTCTTACTATTTGTTTTCATTTGTTACAACAGATTTCATTCTTATTCGTCTTTTTTCGTTCATTACAATAGGCGACATTCTTGTGTCTTCCTATCGTACTAATGAGTTCGTAACCTCGAAAGCAAAGTTAGGAATGACAAGTTCAAATGTCAAACTAACAACTGTCAGCACGGTGAAAGATGTAAAGGTGTTCCGACGCCGCATTGGGGTACGGCAGGCGAACGTAAGAGTCAGTGTGCGAGAGAGAAAGCGCAAAGCGGGACGAGATTTCAATTAACAGCGAGAGAGATGACAGAATTCAATTACTCGCATTGTCTTACACTCGAACGTCACCGATTTGAGCGCGTAGCCGGGTTCATCGTAATATCCGTCTTATCGTCTACCGTGGTTCACAGTTAAATTTTCATGGCCAACTTCGACGTTAAATTTAAAAAATCAATGGATTTATCGAACATACTTTGGACACCTTTTTGGCCCTGCTTGGGGGGATCCCATCAACACAGCAATAGCTGTAGTAGATGAAAAATCGGCCGCAAGATGTCGCGATCTAAACTATTAATTCAAATTAATATGATTACCATGTTTACTTTTGTAAATAAACATTTTTCTACGCTGTCGTGTGTCAAACATTTAATTCGAATACTTCAGTGTGCGAGAGAGACGCTCTTTATTTATTTACTAAAAGCAATAACTGTCAAGAAATGTCGTTTCGCCATTTTGCTTCCAGAACGTTCTTTCTGTCTCCCCCATACCATGAACCTTACGAAGGCCGTGGCCTTGCCTATTATGCTACTATGCTATGTTTAGAGACTTTAATGACTTTTTCTCTGAAATAAGTTGTAATATTGAATATCATTTTCGGACAAGAATGACTCAATTGGTCATCAATAGGTGGCATTACTAACTTCTCATCCTCACAACTACAATTCTGCGTAGCTACACAAAATGAATCCATATTGTAACTCGTTGCCAACAGATGGAGCTGTGGAGTACTTTTATTTGTATTGCCTAAAATAGTAGAGGGCGATGGCATTCCCTAAGTACCGCGACAAGTAAACGTAATAATTTTAGAGTCAAAATGGCGCTCTTGTTTCAGCTTTTCGCGTTCTATACTCCTCACTCATTTCATTTCAAGTTTCTTATATGCAGGTACTTCACCTTCATTTGTTACTTTCACTTGCTTTTTGTTTTTCACCAGGGGAAAATTAAAATATTTCTTTGTTCTTCATTTCTAAAGGGGATTTGAGTATCATTTGTTTTTCTTTTCTTTTTTTTTTTTTTTTTTGAAACAAATTCGGACGTCTTTTGTTTTTTTTTATACAATTTTTTCTTTGATCTTTGGCTTTCACGTCAAAGTAGTACATACGTAGAATCAATTTTCATAATTCTTCTGCAAGTTTCTAATTTTGTGGTTCATTTTGACTTCAAATTTCTATAGCTATTTCACCTTTATTTGTTATTTTTAGTTGTTTCTTTTTTTTTTATTTACTAAAAGGGAAAATTTATTATTTTTAAAGAGGATTTGATCGTCATTTGTTTGTTTTTTTTTTGATTAGCGACTGTCTTTTTTATACACAAAATATTAATTTTTAAAGAGGATTTGGTCGTCATTTGTTTTTTTTTTGATTAGCGGTTGCCCTTTTTATACAAAATGAAATTTTTATTTTCGTCTTCACGAGAAATTCAAAACTTTACATTTTCTTCAAACAACTCGATAACCTTTTATTTTTGTGGAAACAAATTTTTTGTTTTTTTTTTCTTCACATTTTTTATTAATTCATTTCACATTTCTTATATTTCACCTTTATTTGTTATTTCCTTCGATTCCCCCCCCCCCTCCTCCCCCACATTAGATAATTCGGACATTTTCTGTTTTTATTTTTTACGCAAAAAAAATCTTGTTCTTTTGTTTTATTTGATATCACGTCAAAGTTTGAATTTTACGTTTTTTTTTTGTCAAGCGGTCACGATCGCCTTTTGTTTCTTCATGTATTCTCTTACTTCATGCGAGTTTCAAATTTTTTTTTTCTTTGCTTCTTTTGTTTATATTGAATTGTTTCTTTCTTGTTTTTCACTAGGTAATGAGATTTTCTGCGTTGTCAATTTTTTTGGTTTTGATTGATAAATTGATCGTCATTTGTTTTTCTTTCCAAGCGAATTTGTCATAATGCTTTTAGTTCTGTATTTAAAGTAGTGAATTGTTAACTTTTGTCAAGCGATCACGCTCGCCTTTTGTTTTTGCATCTATACTCACATTTTTGCGAGATTCTAGTTCTTTTGTTTCTTTTGTTTATTATTTTGAATTGTTTTTTTCTTGTTTTTGAGTTGGTAATGAGCATTGCATTGATTTTTTCTAGTTTTCTCCTAAAAAGAAAAAAGTATTAAATTGTTCGTCATTTCTTTTTTTTTTCCAAGCGAACTTGTCATATGACTCTCTTAGTTCTGTATTTAAAGTAGTCAATTGTTAGTTTTTGTCAAACGATCGCGATCGCCTTTTGTTTTTACACGTATTCTCATATTTTCTGCGAGTTTCTAGTTTTTTTTTCTTTGTTTCTTTTGTTTCACAATTAATTTTGACATGCGATAGATTTTGAGTTGCTCTAAAAATGATCAAATGTAGTTTTCAGTCGAATTCGAAGTTTTTTCGGTGCGAGATTAACGAAAGTAACTGCAAACCAATTTTTACCACTTTTAGAGTAACATACAAAAATAAGTTCAAAAAGAAATTCAAAACTCAAAAACAGGCCTAAAAAATTGAATATACTTTTTTATTAAACAGTAGCTTTTAAAAGTACTTTCGGTTTTAAAATTGCTGCCTAAATTTGGAGCCGAAATGGCTACAGTTCACAGTACTTTTGAAACCTAAGCACAGATCTAAGGACTTTACTTATTATAGTATTGATGGATGAAGACTGAATACGAAAATTAAATTTGTGTTTTTTTTTCGATCCGCGATTAACAGGTGGCACTGCAAAACTCAGGTCGTTTTAAAGCTTAAAGTCCCTAAATTGACAGTCTTGGTTTACCAACGAATTTCAAATTTTTAAGGTATAGTAGTGGACAATAAAATCCGGGCAAGTACTTGACATATCATGCGTATTTTGACAAATTTGGTGAATCAGGCTTTTGTTGAGGTTATGTTTCTGTCAAAACGCAAAAAAAATATTCGAAATGTCAAACTTAATTTCGCAGGAACTCTTCTTTCTGTTCAAACTTAACCCGGCAAAGTCGGCAGGTACTCTGACGTTTTGAGTGGATCTTAAATGAGGCGTTTCGTCAAAATACAAAATAAACAAAAACTAGAAACAGTAAAATTTGGATTAAATATCAGGATTGACAATACATGTCTTTCAAAAACAACAAAATTAACTTATTTATCAATAAATTGACATGCCGTCAAATATTCTAACCTATATCTATTAAGTCATGGAAAAAACATGTCTTGATATATCCCGATTTTTTTAATTCAGCTGTAAGATCTACAGTGGCGTACAATAAGATCTGGGCAGGAATTTGACACGTCGTGCATTTTTCGCCACATTTGGTAAATCAGGCTCTTATTGAGGTTATATTTCTGTCAATATAAATACATAAAATTTGTATAAAACGTCAGAATTACTAGTGACATTTTGTACACGCATTAAACGTCAAAAATATTAAAGTGAGGTTCACATTGTACAAATAACTTAATAACGTGCCCGGATTTTATTGACCGTTACAGTACATTTTTCTCTCTGCCAATTTGAAACTATGAAAAATGGAAAGTATTCTGCCCTCATGCGGTACTCAAATTACTGAAAACAAGTAATTAAAGAAAACGAGATGCATATAATTGCTGTACATCTAAAAGATCGCGACTCATTTAATAATTGCGATAATTCTGACATTTCTAACAATACCAGCATTTATGAAGCTACCTGAGTTGAGTTTAATGAAAACACATTGGCCCGTATTCTCATCTTGTGATTAAAGTCGTATCTAACTAAAATCGTGAAATAAACAAGAAACGATATAGCTTTATGTCAATTTAATGTGTAAGAGGGTGACGGGCGAGCGTTGCCATGCGAAATAAACACATTATTAAATTAATCATTGGTTAAAATACGGACAGAATACGGGTCAATAAATTTATAGTTCAAAATTTGGCGGGTCATTTTGCAAAAAAAAATGGCCGACAATTGCTCTATTTTATCAACTTGATGACTTTGAAATTTTTTTTACTGAATCTCGTTATCACTTCATGTCAACGTTGCATATCAGAAGAAATTCTTATTTTCTGTTTTCAAATGAAAACATTCGTTGAGGCCAATTTTTACAGTTTTCTGTAATGTCATTACGCGCTATAGAAATTTTGAAAAGGTTTCATTTGAAATAAGCTTTCAGAAAGCTTTAGGGCGTTCGTTTGCAACAATATTGCATTATTAATATTAAACAGGAAAACGGAAATACAATAACAAACATCACTTTTACCTTGATTTGATGTGTTTGTCAATAGAGGGCGCACCCACGCAGAGTTGCCAATCTTAATCTCTCTTGCAATTTCCTTTCCATTTCCACATATTTAAACAAACTTTCTTGTTTAATTAAGCGAATAATTACATAAACATTTATATAATTTGTACATTTGAATGATTTTTGCGTGCTTTTATTTACGCATGACGTAATTTCCAGATATTAAAAAAATTGACAGCAAAAATAAGATGGCCACGTTACGTCCAAAATCTCCTCGTCCTGCTGTGCCACCAAGAACCGAAAAAGAGGAGTCAATATGGGATAAGCTCGGGACTCTGGGGCGCAAGAAGCGCATAAAGGAAGGTGGGTACCTTTTGCCTAAGCGTTTTCTTTCAGAACCAACAACACGACCATATATGGTTATGTTGTTAAAGCTATGGTAAGAGGTGTGGTTTTCTCGGTAATAATTTCATAAAATACATTAAAGGAGTGTTGTATTCCTTTTCACAAGACAACATGCATTCTACTGAATAAGTAACCCGAGTTGACTTAGGCTTTATGCCCCGGAGTGCCACAACTTCAGTTGGAAAGCAGCTACTACAGACATTTGGTAATGAAATGCAGTTATGAAATTAATGTTTTTTTAATTTATCAGTTCAAGAAGTGCAAGCCGAAGGAAAGTATGCGATCGATTCACCCAGCAACCCTGTATTTCCTGCTGTACCGCCTGAAGAATATGAATTGGGTAAGTTTTCTAATTTCTCTGCCTTTTCGAACTAAATTGATTAGAATCTTCGATGTAATCTTTGCAGATGAGAATGAAGAACGTTCCATGGTCGAGCCCGGTGCGCTGGAAGACCCAAAAGTTCAAGAACTAACCCAAATTTTAATCGAATGGATCAACGATGAATTGGCCTCCCAGCGCATTATAGTCCAAGACCTCGCCGAAGATTTATACGATGGCCAGGTGCTACAAAAGCTCTTGGAGAAACTGACTAGTTACAAGATGGACGTGCCGGAAGTAACTCAGTCTGAAGAGGGGCAAAAACAGAAACTGGCAGTTGTCCTGGCACACTGTAATAATGTATTAGGTGTCCATCGATCTTCCCCGAAAAAATGGGGCGTCGAAGCGATCCACACGAAAAACATCGTCGCGATTCTTTACCTACTGGTGGCCCTAGCGAGGCACTTCAGAGCTCCGATCCGTCTTCCCGAGCACGTCTCGATTAAAACCGTCGTGGTCCAAAAAACCAGCGGGCAATTATCACATAGATTCGTTCACGAAAACATCACGTCGGCGTACGATGATGTGGGCATGAGGTGCGAGAGAGATGCGTTCGATACTCTCTTCGATCACGCCCCCGATAAACTGCAGGTGGTCAAGAAGGTAAGAAATCTTGTTGCAA
Source organism: Serrognathus titanus (assembly GCA_039766575.1). Taxonomy (NCBI): domain Eukaryota; kingdom Metazoa; phylum Arthropoda; class Insecta; order Coleoptera; family Lucanidae; genus Serrognathus; species Serrognathus titanus. The sequence goes on from CM077913.1 coordinate 70,584,536, forward strand.
TATGCAGAACGGGCCCGGTTTTATTCAGCAAATATCTTATTTAGAGCATGGTGACTTTCGTTAACAAACACTTGAATAAGATTAACTTAGAAGTCACCGAGTTGGAAACACAGTTCCACGATGGGGTGTATTTAACCCTGCTTATGGGGCTACTTGAAGGCTTTTTCGTGCCCCTGTATTGTTTCCATTTGACACCGAAAGATTTTGACCAGAAAGTACATAATGTTGCCTTTGCTTTCGAACTTATGGAGGAAGTTGGGATTTCGAAATTAAAAGCACGACCCGAAGGTACTTGCTTTATGTTTAATGTTGATGCATTATTTTTTTTATTTTTTATTTTTAGATATTGTGAATATGGATCTGAAATCGACACTGAGAGTTCTGTACCAATTATTTTCCAGATACAAAGATATATTGTAAGCATCATTCTAAACTGGAAACATTTGCCTGTGCTGCCTTTTAGTCTGTATGTAGGGTGTTATTATTCTTGTGCCTTTAGTAATGCCCTGTATAAATTTGTGTCTTCTACTCTGCCTGAAAGATTCACTTGGCTGATGGTAACTCTTATAGTAGGTTTGTTTCTTTATCTTATTCTGAAGTGTGTCCAGGGCATGAGTTTATAGAAATTTAAGTTCCAGTTTTAACTTAGTTATTCCATTTTACTTTTTAAAACTTTATTATTTGTTGATGTCGCCATCTTGCTTTAGGCTTTGGTCCAGGGTTGCGATTGAAAGAATTTCAAAAAGTCTTATTATTTAGCTTAAGTAATCACCAAAAAGCAGCCACTAAAAGAAGAAAGTAATTCACTAAAAACAAATGCCAGGAAAATCAAATCATGTTTTCACTTTTTTGAATACATCAAATAACAAGTGATTAGAGAAGAAGCTAAAATGACCACTGCCTGTATAGAGAAACTTTTGAAATCTACGAACAATTGCCTGACTAACGTTAAACAACATTTCTGGCGTTTTCTTTATGTCACAATTATTGACAGTTAATGTTAGTGTGGTCTTGTCACGTCACACACATTTAAATTCCAATTCTAATTCTTTTTTTTTTACTTAGTAGGCAAGGTATCAGGTTGGGGAATACTTGCACATTTAGGCTCTAACTACCAGGGTCATATGGCCAACCCTAATTCGTTTTTGTTTTGAACACATTATTCTACTTAAGCATATTAGAATTGGCAACACTGACTTTAAGCATAAAATTTGCAAACGAAAACAAGAGGTGATGTTTTCTTGTTAAAAGCATAAACAAAAGACGATCGATTGTTTAACAAATGCAAGGAACAAAAAAATGGTCGACGATTTTTTGGTTAAAAAAAAAATCGTCAAACATGCGCGAATTTTGACTTTTTTCTAAAAAAAAAAAAAAAATACAAAACAAAAGAAGATCGATAATTTAACAAATCCAAGAAACAAAAGTTTTGGTTGAGATTCGAATGTAAAAAAGAAATTCGGTTTTATTTTTGCGTCAATAAATAAATTAAGAGCGATAACAAAAGACGTTCAAATTTCGACTTTCATCTCCATAAAAAGAAAAACAAAACAAAAGACGATCGTCAATTGTTTTTTTAACAAATGCGAGAAACAAAAGTTTTGGTCGAGATTTGGATGTAAAAAATAAAATTAGTTTTGACTTTTGCCTCAACTTAAGAGCGATGAGTGAATTCCAATCCAATTTCCACATTTTCTTTCATAAAAAAATAACGAAACAAAAGACGATCGATCGTTTAACAAATGCAAGAAACTAAAATTTTGGTGGATATGAAAAAATATCTTTCGTTTTTACTTTAATATCATCACCGATAAATAAATTAAAAGCGGTAACAAAAGACATTCGAATTTCGACTTTTTTATTCATAAAAAAATAAAACAAAAGACGATCGATTGTTTAACAAATGCAAGAAACTAAAATTTTGGTCGACGATTTGGATACGAAAAAAAATCTTTCGTTTTTACTTTTGCATCAATAAATAAATTAAGAGCGATAACAAAAGACGATCGAATTTCGATTTTTTTCTTCACAAAAAAACAAAAGACGATCGATTGTTTAACAAATGCAAGAAACTAAAAAATTTAGTCGACGATTTGGATATTAAAAAAATTTAAGTTTTATGACAGATGTCACCATAAAATGACAGAATCAATTATAATGGTGAGGTTAATTATTTTCAAATAAAATCACTAGATTTGTCACTAAACTGGTCATGAAGTCACTAAACTTTCAACATGTCTGAGACTCACTAGAAGTCTGAAATTTCAACAGAAAGTTACCAAAACTAGTGACAAAATCACCAATTTGACAATATTGGTCGTTAACGCATACCAACTTACCAAATTTCTTCTGTTTATTTTTTAGGCGGCCAGATCATAATACAGGGTGTCTTACAAAAAAAATCCAAAGTCATAACTCATTTATTATTTATGGAACAATTTTAATGGACAAGAAAATGAAATTATTCCATAAATACTTGAGACTGTATTTAATTTCACTTTTTTTTTGGAATTTGATTTCTTCAAGGCCAAGCTGCTGTCTACCTTTTTTTTTTTAATGGCTATGTATATTTTTTATTGACTTGAGTTTTGAATGACGCCAACTGACTGACAAATTAAAAAAAAATAATAATATTTTAAATTAGAAAACAAAAGACGGTGAGGCCATTTAAATTAATAGAAAAAAAAAAACAAACGATCGCCTTTTGTTTAAATACCAACGCAAAATATATTAATTTTTAAAATGGAAAACAAAAGATGATCACAGGAGTGTCCATGGTCAGTTTTCTTTAATGAAGGCAAAAACGCAGAAAAAAATGTAAATGACTCTGATGGTCTTTTGTTTTTAAGTTTAAAAGAACAAAAAAAACAAATAGCATCCAAGGCTTCCTTAAACGCGTTGAAATTTAAATCGGAAAACAAAACGCGATCGCTTCCTTTCAAATTACGCGAAAAAAAATGAAACAAAGTGCATACGAGAACGATGGTCACTTGTTTAAATTCAGAACGAAAAGGTCGGAATTTTTTTGAATCGAAACAAATAAAAAACGAGAAATTTTAAATCAAGAAAACAAAAGACGATCGCGCCTTTCAAATTGCGTGGAAAAATAAAACGAAAGTGTGCACAGACGACAACGATCGTTTTTTAGTTAAATCCGGAAAAAAAAAGGACGGATTTTTTTCTTAAATCGAAGTAAACAAAAAAAGCGTCGATTTTTAAATCCAGAAAACAAAAGACGACTAGAGTTTTGAATGACCCGAACTGTATATTGGAATAATAATAATAATAATATTTTATAAATAGGAAACAAAAGAACAAAATTGTTATAAATGGTTCTCCGATCGCCTTTTGTTTAACCTCAAAAGTATGAACAAACGACAACGATCGTCTTTTGTTTAAAAAAGAAAAAGAAAAAATTGTTGTAAATGGCTCTGATCGTCTTTTGTTTAAATTCAAAAGTGTGCACATACGACAACGATCGTCTTTTGTTTAAATTCAAAATGGTGCACAGACGCCAATGATCGTCTTTTGTTTAAAAAAAGGGAAAAAGAAAAAAATGTAAGTGGCTCTGATCGTCTTTTGTTTAAATTCAAAAGTGTGCACAGACGACAACGAACGATCGTCTTTTGTTTAAACTCAAAAGTGTGCACAGACGACAACGATCGTCTTTTGTTTAAAAAAAGGAAAAAGAAAAAAATGGTTGTAAATGGCTCTGATCGTCTTTTGTTTAAATTCAAAAGTGTGCACGTATGACAACGGATCGCCTTTTCTTTAAAAAAGGGGAAAAAGAAAAAAAAATGTTGTAAATGGCTCTGATCGTCTTTTGTTTAAATTCAAAAGTGTGCACATACGACAACGATCGTCTTTTGTTTAAATTCAAAAATGTGCACAAACGACAACTTTTGTTTAAAAAAAAGAAAAAGAAAAAATTGGCTCTGATCGTCTTTTTTTAACTCAAAAGTGTGTACAGACAAAAACGATCGTCTTTTGTTTAAAAAAAGGAAAAAGAAAAATGGTTGTAAATGGCTCTGATCGTCTTTTGTTTAAATTCAAAAGTGTGCACATATGACAACGATCGCCTTTTGTTTAAAAAAAGAAAGAAATTGTAAGTGGCTCTGATTTAGCAAAGTTTTCGAATTTGTGCTGGCAGGTGACATCTATTGGGTATTTAACAAACTATTTTTTGATGCGACCAGTCGTTTCTATCTCGTTGACTATGTGGTGAGATCTGTGACTTTACCAATTAAGAACAGTAAAAGTCACCAAAAAATGTGAAACATACTTCACCTGAAAATTAAAAAAAAAAAACATCTTTTGTGGGGCGCTATTGTTAAGATCTTCACAATTGTACTGAAAATAGTAATAAATCGCAACCCTGGTTTCAACCCAAAAATCATCTGATTAAGTTTGAGCTTCGTATAGTTATTTTGTTATAAGAACTGTTTGCTGGATAACTCATGTTATTGAACACCCACTGTTGAACTTTTTAAAATATGAAAACCTTCTCTGTTTTACTGCGTAGTTGGATATCAAAAGTAATTCCAAACGAGATTGAAACTGGGTATTTTATTGCAAGTTGATTTTGAAAAATTCACTGCCCTAAGATATTTTTATATATTAATCAATATAATAGTTATTTGATAACACATTTGAAGGATACAGATTAATTATAATTGTTAAGTGTTTTTAGCAAGTAATCTATAGATTATTTACCAACAGTCTTTACTGCTGGTTCTTTACAGGAAGCAAACCTAATAGTAATAAAAATAAGCTCTCACATAATATATATTAATTTGTGAATCTATTTATATATAATTATGTTGTGTCCCAATTCATCTACTAATGTATATAATTTTCTATTTATATATTTTATTAATATTCAAGTATTAAAAACCTAAGTATTTTTAAATTATTTATTTCAAGAGTAAGTATCCTTGAAAGCCTAAGCCTAAACCTTCCTATACCAACCGTAATTTAATTTTCAAAGAAGGATCAACAACTAAATCAAAAGTGCTCCTTTTAATTTTTTTTATTATAAACCTGAACAAGTTTTTTTTTTTAATCAGACTGAAACCCCCAAACTTTCAAACTCCCCGCATCCCGCTTCCTGTCATAAGTATCTTTATCATCGCAGGCGTAAGCCAACAAGTACTGCGAAGGGTGCCAAGCGACCGTGAACGTTGCAGCATCGACTGAGATATCGGCGATTTTATCACCGGTCTCCGTAAAGCCGATGTCGATGATTAGATCCTCGGAGGCGGACGCTAAAAGCTGCCCGTCATAACTGAACGAAATCGTTCTTACGGGCCAATCCATTCTAAAAGGAAAGTTCGCTTGAGAATTTATTTTGAGAAGGTGGGGGGACGTTGTTTCACCTGGTGAAGACTTTCTTGCAGGCTAATTCATCGACATCCCAAAGTGAAACTAGGGCATCTGCGCTGCCCGTGGCAAAGTATTTGCCTGTTGGGTCGAATTCGATGCATATACAAGTACCAGGGTGTGCGTTTAATATGTGTTGCAATTCTAAATCGGGGTAACTATAAAGTAAATTGTATAAAATGCGTTTAAACCTCTCCCAGTAATGTCCCTTGAGTTGGCAATAATACATTTTTTTCATACCTTAGAATATGAATACATCCTTGTCCATTGGTCAAGAAAAATAAATCGCTGGTGTTATTCCAAGAAATTTCGTTCACTTCGAAGTTATACTGCTCCTCAGTCTTGATCTTGTGAGTACGTGCATCAATAAACGTAACCAAATCTTCTTTATTCCCCACTGCGATCGTCTCCCCATTTGGGGCCCACGTTATGTTAATATTTTCTCCTTTCGTGGCTATTGTTGCGACGCACTTTTGCACTCGGGTGTCCCAAATCCTCACCGACTTGTCACCACTGGCCGTGCTTAATAAGTCGGGATGTGATTGATGCCAGCATAATTGATCGACTGAGCCACCGTGCCCTTTGAAAGTGGTTTCTTTATTCTAAAAGAAGATGCTTGAGATTTAACGATGAATTGCTTCTATACTCACCAGTCTGTCTCGTTCCAGGGTGTAAATGCAGACGGACTTGTCGAAGGAGCCTGACGCTAACCTCTTTCCGTCGCAACTCCAGCCTACCGAATGTACTTTGGATGAGTGGCCGGAGTACTCTTTCGATTTGTTGTGGGATTTGAAGTAACTCTGGAAATATTCTATTTTGTCCGCGTACATTTTAGGCTTGAAAGGTTAGTAAACACAAACATAACCTAACTTTTTAATATAAAACGCTAACGCAGTTGTGCCAACAGCTGTTTGTTTTTCTTATTAAAAGCGCCATCTCTGATGATGTAAACGGAATTGATGTGATTAATTGAAATACGGGCTCCAAAATACTATTTACCCCAAATCATCTGAAGTAAATCATTCCGTAGAAATTGTATAAAATAAGACCAACAACTTTGAACATCTTCAACAGACAAACGCAAATACAATTCAAATCTCCGTGTCGAGTATTTATGACATTTTTCTTTAATTTTGATTTAAATTGCATTGTAAATAAGATTAACCTAAAGTTAATTTGATTCTTTTAGGAATATGGTAGACGCCATAGTTGGCCACACTGTTCAAGAGACACTTGAGGTTTGTGTTGGTATTTGCGTTACCTGTCAAAAACAAATTTTGAATGTGAAATGCAACCCGAAAATGTTAAAAGCACATTTTTACACGGAAAAAACGTAGAATTCGTCTTATTTCAGGTACACGCGTCCGCTTAGTTTCATACAAAATTAATAAATTATAACTTGATTGCAGAACGCGTTTCACTTCGTCGAGGAAGGCCGAAATGTTTGGTTTATCTCTCAGGAACCCATTAAACAGATACCCCAAGGAATAGACCCGCCAGAGAAGGAAGCTTTGAAATTAATAACATTTTTGTAAGTGCTCGACTTCTGCAGTAAGCACCATCTGTAACCCAACGTAATTTCGCAGGTACATCAAAGACTGCAGAGAGTTGTTGAAACACGTCAACGGAATACATATTTGGTATAAAATACCGGAACTTATAATAGTGAGCGGCTTCAATTCTTACGTCGAGTTGAATTCTGCCTCTTACAATTCGATTCGACCCGCGTTTCTGTCTGCTAGTTTGATGGACGCTGCAGCAGCATGCGGAAGGAAGCTTTCCAAGGTAATCCACTTGTTAGCAGGCGCACACAGTCTCGGTGATAATGGATTCAAATTGCAAGCCGTAATTGATTTATACTTTCAGCAATGCATAGACGTAAGTAGCAAAATTAATTACCTTGTTACTTCTGTTACTTAAAAATATAAAACATCCCTTGTGGATTATCTTAAATTTACTGAAAATTATCATTGAAATTGAAACTTGCCAACTGTGAGGATTTTTATGCTCAAAGGAATTTTTTTTTTTTAATTAAGTGTTTATTTTTTTTGAATCGTATTGTATTAATTAATACCCAATTATTTTATTATAAAAGACAGTTTAAAAAAGAAGTAGTTGACATAAATTTGGTGGACAACATTTTCTACGTTTACTACTTAATTTGAATCAAATCTAATCGCGCTATAAGTGTATCCAGTTGCTAGTCTACTTCCATGGAATTAGATGAAGAGTGAAACGAATCGTCAACTACCACATCATCCATGCTATCTTCAGTTCTCGCCCCCAACGAAGACACATTATCATCTTCGGGATTTTCTGGCGCACTTTGGTGAACGTTTGCAGTAACTAAGATCATCTTCGGGGTACCTCCTACACTATCATCTTCTGGATTTTCTGGCGCACTTTGGTGAACGTTTGCAGTAACTAAGATCGTCTTTGGGGTACCTCCTACATTATCATCTTCTGGATTTTCTGGTGCACTTTGGTGAACGTTTGCAGTAACTAAGATCGTCTTTGGGGTACCTCCTACCGTATCATTTTCTGGTGCACTTTGGTGAACATTTGCAGTAACCAAAATCGTCCTTGGGGTACCTCCTAGAGTGTTTGAATCAGTCCCTGAAGTGTAGTTTGCAACGACGTTATTAACATTGGACATTGTATCTGCCTCAACAACTGGATTCGTGTTGGCATTAACGTTTGGATTTTGGTTTTCGTTGTTGATTTCCTCATCGTTTTCAGAACTGCCGAAGGCACACGGGTCGATCGTGACTGATTTGGTGCAGTTGAACGTTTTGTAAATCCCAATTAGGTAGTTACACAGTTCAAACATGTTGGAGCGCAGCGAAATTATGATGAATTGGGCATTCTTTGTTCGCTCCTGCAATTATAAATAAAATATACGTATTTTACTTCAAAGAAATGACAATTACCTTTATGTAATTCCCAACAATTGAGACGTTCTTAAAATCCAATGCGGCATCGATTTCATCCATAACGTAAAGCGGTGAGGGCTTGTAATAGTGGATTGCGAAAACCAAAGCTAACGAGGAAAGTGTTTTTTCACCACCAGATAAATTACAGATGTTCTTCCACGATTTTTTGGGTGGCCTTACACTGAAATTAAAATGTTGTGTTCATGAAATCAACTTCAAATTGTAATCTAATCATTCAGATTAATTGTAAATGGCTTAAAATACTTTGTAATTTACTTGAATTGAATCCCCTCTGTGAACGGATCGTACGTGTCGACCAATTCAAAGTCAGCATCTCCACCCAAGGTTATCATCTGATATATCTCCTTCAGCTTCTTCCTGATGATGTTGTATCCGGTCAGGAACTCCTCCTTGCGTTTGACGCGCAGCATTTCGTGCATGTCGTGCATTTTGTTCCTCTTCTCCGAGAGCTCGTCCAGCTCTTTGGATCTCTGCACGTACTGGGTCTGCTTCTTTCGGTACGCGTCGATCGCACTTAAGTTCGGCTTCACCGTCTTCAGGATCTCCTGGTTCGCTTGGAGTTCCCGCTGGAGTTGCTGCAGCACTTGGCTTTCTAATTCTTCGGGTGGAAAGGTTGCGAGTTCCTCTAGGGTGGCGTCGAGGATTTTTTGCAGTTTTAACTGTGAGAGCTGCATGAAAAAGCAACAATTACCAAATTTACTATTTTTTTAAATTAAATTCAACAATTAGGGAAAATTACATCCGATAGATGGCGCAAATTTTTCCCGTCCTTTAGTGACAGTTCATTTCGTCACCACCAGATGTCACTATTATAATTATATGTACAAAGTGAGAAAGGTTATACGTTCTTTGGGGATTTTTTGCATTTTTAACTGTGAAAGCTACATGAAAAAATAATAATTACCAAATAATATTTTTTTTAATTGAATTCGACAATTAGAGAAAATTATATTCTTCGGGAATTTTCTGCATTTTTTTAATTGAATACGACAATTAGGGAAAATTACATTCGATAGATGGCGGAATTTGAATGTTTTTCTTTAAAGACAGTTCATTTTGTTACCACTAGATGTCACTAACATTTATTATGTTCACAAGTAAGAAAAATTATTTATGAGTTCTTAGAAAGTGGCGCTGACGATTGTTTGCATTTTTAACTGTCTAAGCTGCATGAAAAAATAATAATTACAAAATACACATATTTTTTTTTAATTGAATTCAACAATTAGGAAAAATCACATCCGATAGATGGCGCAATTTGCCCTTTGCTTTTCAATGTTTTCTCTTTAGAGACAGTTCATTTTGTTACCATCAGATGTCACTATATGTCATTATTTATGAGTTCTTCCAGGTGACGTCGACGATTTCTTGCATTTTTAACTGCATGAAGAAATAATAATTACCAAATATGTGATTCATAACATTTTTTTAAATTGAATTCCACAATTGAGGAAAATTACATCCGATAGATGGCGCAAGTTTTCCCTGTCCTTTAGTGACGCTTCATTTTGTCACCACCAGATGTCACTATTATTATTATATTTGCAAGTGGAAAAAGGTTATGAGTTCTGAGGATTTTTTGCATTTTCAACTGTGAAAGCTGCATGAAGAAACAATAATTAGCAAATCTGCTAATTATTTTAAATTGAATTCAACAATTAGAGAAAATTACATCCGATAGATGGCGCAATTTTCCATTTCATTTTGAATTTTTTCACTTTAGAGAAAGTTCATTTTGTTACCACCAGATGTCACTAACATTTATTATGTTTAGAAGTGAGAAAGGTAATTTATGTGTTCTTAGAATGCAGCGTCGACGATTTTTTGCGTTTTTAATTGTAAGAGCTGCATGAAAAAATATTAATTACCAATAACAAATTTTTTTTAATTGAATTCGACAATTAGGGAAAATTACATCCGATAGATGTAGCCAATTTTCCCTGTCCTTTAATGAGAGTTCATTTTGTTACCACCAGATGTCATTAACATTTATTATGTTTACAAGTGAGAAAGAAATATTATTATTATTATATTTACAAAGGTTATAAATTCTTCGAGAATTTTTTGCATATCTAAGTGTGAAAGCTGCATGAAAGAATGATACCAAATATGTTATCTTATAACTTCGACAATTAGGGAAAATTAAATTAGATGGCGCAATTTGCCATTTGCTTTTGAATGTTTAGAGACAGCTCGTTTTGTTACCACCAGATGCCAGATGTAATTTGTTATGTTTACAAAAGAGACACTTTATTTATGAGTTCTTAGAAGGTGGCGTCGACGATTTTTTCCATTTTTAACTGTGATGGTGGATTTCCTTACCTCCGGCATGCGGCATCCGGAACCCTATTCGAGATTGGTTGATTTAAAATTTCTGATTTAGGTGTGGAAATCTCCTAAATCAGAAGTTTTATATCAACCAATCACGAATAGGATTCCGAATGTCACGTGCCGTATGCCGGAGGCGTGGAAACTCATCATGAAAGCTGCATAAAAAAGTAATAATTACCAAATGTATATAATTTTTTTTTATTGAATTCAACAATTACGAAAAATTACATCCTATAGATGGCCCAATTTTCCATTTCGCTTTGAATGTTCAGCACTTTCGAGACAGTAATTTTGTTACCACCTGAAATTTATTATGTTTGCAAGTGATCGTTAAAATTATTGAGACATTCTCCTTTACAATGAAGTCACTACGTAAGAAAGAAATCGATTGATGATGTAATAAACATAAGCGAATATCTGTCTGTGCATGGCTCATTAATAGTGAACTGCTGACATTTAGAGGTAATAAATATACTATCTATAGAGAAAAAATCACGCCATCTATCGGATCTAAATAAATACTTCGTTTAAGCAAAAAATATTTTTTTAACGATTAAATTGAAATTTAGTACCTTCACTCTCCAGCCATGAATTTGAGCCTTCAAATCATTTATAGTTTTCTTGACGGCGCTCAAACGTTGATCCACATCGATTTTTTCTCCCTTCAATTCATTTTCAGCCTTAGTCAATTCCTTAACGGCCTCTTTCAGGTCTAAAACAGGGCATCGTGAATTTACTTTGAATTTATTACTACATACAAACAAAGTACCCTCAAATTGATCCCCCCCTGCAACCAGTTGGTCTTCAACTTCCTTCGTACAAGTCAACAGTTGTTTTCCGTCTTCCTCAATCTCTTCGCGTTGCTCCTTCATTTTGCGTAAGTTGTTTTCAGCGTTCTCAATATCCTGCTCCATCGTAGCAATTTTTTCCGCCGACTTTTTGGCGTTCCTGTAAACAATAAAGTTGGTGCTTGCTCCATTTGAGAGTAATTATTGGCGATAGAGGTCATCCATTGACGATGAACACTTCCGAGAGTACTGTCGAGAGGTACTCGGCAATAATTAATCTCAAATGGACGGACATTTTTATTCCAACTCACCTCTCCGCAGTTTTAATTGCCACGTTTAACCGGGTAATTTCAGTTTTGCATTTATCTATGGTTTTATTCACGTCGTTTATGTTCTTGTCCATTATCTTCATCTTCCCGGATGTTTTGTCGTTGATTTCCTTCGTTACTGCGTCGACTTCTACTTGGAAGCTGGCAACGTTCGCCGACGATTCATCGAAAGCTTCCTTTTTGCTTGCGACTACGGCCGACATTGCTTTTACTTTTGCGGGATCGGCTTTCGTAGACTTGGCCTTGGCTTCTTGAGCTTTCAATTGCTGCGCTAACATTGGTACTTGTTCCTTTAATCTCTGAAGTAAATTATATATATAAGCAAAGCTAACCTATTAGAATGGAATTAGAAATAAGTGTTGTTCATTTTTTACATTTTCAACGCTGACAGCGCCTCTTGCGAGTATTTTGGTTGTTGTCGTGCCCTACGCGTTGTGGTCTTTACTTTACTTTACTTTGGCTTTGATAAGGTTCTCCACTCAGCGCCATCTCTTTGGCGGTTGTAATGAAAATAGCCAACATCATTCACATTTCACCTGCATGTTTTATTATATGTAGACATCAATAGATGGCACCGGATAAGCATCAAGGCTCGAAATGTCAAAACAACAAAACTTTCTGTGTTGCCAATTTTATGATTTTGTCACTTGATCTGGTGACGTTCTGTTGAATTTTCAAGCGAATTCACGAAATTCGAAATCGGCGTGAAATTAAAAGAAAATGAATTATTTTGATGATGTATTTATTTGACCCTTTAATAGATGGCGCTGCTAATAATAATTCTTTATTGCAACCGGTGTTGCTTGCAGATTATTTTAATACCTACTGACACAGCTCCTTTAATCAATTCGTGAATTTCCCATCATTTTTCCATAATATTTAATAGCGTTTTCGATTGACTGCTCTAGAGCACTACTCTCAGAGTATTCTCATCTTATTTTAGCCCCTTGTAATAATAGGGATGGAGATATTCTGAGAGTGCTCTAGAGCAGTTAACAGAAAAACGACTGAGAAGAAATGAAACGTAATGAAATCGTTCCCCTATTCTTCTATAGATGGCGCTGCTCTTTCCTGTTGCAACGGACATACAAAACGCCCTTTTTTTTAATTTCAGTAATCATACTACATATTTATTATCAAAGTAGATTCTCCTCAGACAAAATAAATAAATAATTTATTCTGCATATGTATTTATCTAAAATAATATTTAAAGCATAAACGTCGATTTAAAATTGGCAAGAAATTTAAAGAAAATTAATTTTGATTTGTACTTCCTCCTTTTAACAGATGGCGCTGCTAGCTAATCCATTTTTTTTGTTTTTTATTGCGACCAGTAATTTGATATTTTTAAGTACAACAATGACTGTAAGGCGATAGACCCGTTTTTCATTTGTTTCTTTTCACGAAGTCGAATAAAAATCGTCGTATTATATTACGGTCGATTGTCTTTTATTTTCTTTGTTTTCTGCATCGATCGTCTTTTCTTTTCAGCATCGATCGTCTTTCACTTTTGTTTTCGCTTGCAAAGAAAAGAAAAAACGTGAAAGGCACTCGAACGTCTTTCGTTTTTAAATCAAGAGTGCTCTTATGCACTGTGGCCAATCGTTTTTTGTTTTTCTTTTTCTTTTCTTCGTGCAATGCGGATCTATCGCCTTTCACATTTTTTCAATCCTTCAGAAAAAAATAAATGACGATCGATAGTGTGACAAATTATTCTATAAAAAAAAAATCGATTTTCGTTTTTGGTCGAAAGAAAGAAAAACCAAAAGAATCTCTGGCGTTCTTCTTTTTTTTTTCTTTAAAACAAAAGACGATCGACCGCATTGCACGGGAGAACTTTCGGCGTCTCTCTGAAGACAAAAGGAAAAAACAAAAGACGATCGATTGTTGTAAGAAATTATCTTCGTCGAAAAAAGGAAAAGAAGAAACAAAAAATGATCGGCCACAGTGCATAAGAGAGTCGATTGTCTTTTGTTTCCTGCATCGATTGTCTTTTCTTTTCAGCACCGATCGACTTTCATTCTTGTTTTCGCTCTCCAAGAAAAGAAAAAACGTAAAAGGCACTCGAACGTTTTTTGTTTTTTCTTTTGTTTTTAAATCAAAAGTGCTCTCACGCACTGTGGCCGATCGTTTTTTGTTTTTTGTTTTTTGTTTTTTCTTTTTCTTTCGACGAAGACAATTTCTTACAAGAATCGATTGCTTTATGTTTTTTTTTCTTTTATTTTCAGAGCAACACCTTCAGAAACAAAGAAAAAAAAATGACGATCAATAGTGTGACAAATTATTGTATAAAATAATTGGTTTTCGCTTCTTCATCGAAAGAAAGAAAAACCAAAAGAATCTCTAGCGCTCTTTTCTTTTTCTTCTTTAAAACAAAAGACGATCGACCGCATTGCACGAGAGAACTTTCGGCATCTCTCTGAAGACAAAAGAAAACAAAAGACGATCGATTGTTGTAAGAAATTACCTTCGTCGAAAGAAAAAAAAAGAAGAAACAAAAAGCGATCGGCCATAATGCATAAGAGAGTCGATTTTCTTTTGTTTCCCGCATCGATTGTCTTTTCTTTTCAGCATCGATCGACTTTCATTCTTGATTTCGCTTTCCAAGAAAAAAAAAACGTGGAAGGCCCTCGAACGTCTTTTGTTCTTAAATCAAAAGTGCTCTTACGCACTGTGGCCGATCGTTTTTTGTTTTTCTTTCGAGGAAGACAATTTCTTACAACAATCGATTGTTTTTTTGTTTTTTTCTTTTATTTTCAGAAAGATAGTGTGACAAATTATTGTATAAAAAAATTCGATTTTCGTTTCTTCGTCAAAAGAAAGAAAAACCAAAAAATCTCTGGCGTTCTTTTTTTTTCTTCTTTAAAACAAAAGACGATCGAGCGCTTTGCACGGGAGAATCTTCGGCATCATTGTGAAGAAAAAAGCAAAAGACGATCGATTGTTGTTGTTATCTTCATCGAAAGAAAAAAGAAGAAGAAACAAATTCAAGAAAGGCAAGCCATATTGAGGTGACGATGTGGCGCCATCTATTGAAAGTATGTCAAACCAGCAGATATTTTTGATGAAATATCCATCGTTTTTCATGAAAAAATCATCAAAAGGATAAAAAATATTAACTTCTTACCAAGAACGCCGTCAATTTCACACTTCTGCCAATTATTTTTAAAATAAAATTGACATGGATACGAATGCGTTCATCCACAAACAAGTGCAGTCGTTATTTAAAGACTAATGAGATGGCGCTGACAGAGAACCTTATTACAGTGCCTCAAATAAGGGTGAGGCCATTTATGAAGATGATTTCTATTGGTCGGCAGCCATGTTTGTGGTAAATTTGAATTTGACGCGGTATTGGCAGGTTATTTAAATTTAATGTGAATTGTGTGGTAACTATTTTAACCCCCAACTTTTACAGTGTTCATTTGATTAAATCAGGTCAGTATCTTTTAATATTAAAATATTATTATTACTTAATTCGAAACCCTTTTAGTATTAATTTCATTAAATGCACTCGTGGTGAGCATCGCAGGAGGAAAATAGCAAATTACAATTGGTTTTATGACGATTACCTAATTTTGAACTTGCCTCCAAAGTCCTCACTTTTATTGAAGGCACTCCAACCTTATTAACGTTAATGTAGATTAATTAAGTCGTTTACGACGACATACCTGAACTTCTACCGTATACTTTTCGAAATTAATCTTCATTTGACGTAACTCAGGCTGCAGAACATTAATCTGCCCTTCGAGTTTGATCTGCCTTTCGCGTAGCTCACGCACGTGCTGCTCAAGTTGCTCCAAGTCATCCTCCAGCTTTCGCACGTCTTGAGGTTGAGTCGTTGTCACCGCAACTGCCTGCCCCATTCTGCCTCTGCTGACCGTTCTGCCACCCCCACTCATGGTTCCTGGAAGCACCTCGTTACCTCAAACGTTATTTAACTGTCACGTTCAAAACCTGTCGTTTCTATTAGGTCTCCTCCCAGAGTTACCACGCGATAACGTCTAGCACCATAAGCAATCCTCGACGCTTGATCTAAATGATCAGCGACTAAAGTATCGCGCAGTCCGAAGTAGAAGGCGGTTTTGACTCGCTCGTCTTGTATGCGAATCAAATCGAAGAGCCTCGGAACGTTCTCAGGTCTAAAATCACGATTGATTTGAGAAAGGCGTGAAGATGAGTTTGTTACGTGCTTACGTTTCGATTTGGGAGTTCGCACGTGCACGGAGATGCTCTTGTTTATCGAGGGCTATGAACGTGGCTCTGCCGATGTCATTTTCTTTGAGGAACTCTATACACCATTGGGCTGTCTTGACCGTATCCACCACGATGTTATCTAGTGGACCACATGCGGTTGATATGGCAACGTCATACTTTTGATCTATCGCTCCCAAATCACCCTTAAATTAAGGCTGCGTTGTATAAAAGGTTTAAACCAGATTTAACTTGAAGGCTTCCGCGGCCGTCGTCCATTGTTGAATTCTTGGCTTCCGGTTGGAACCGCGTGTCTCGGATTTCTCTACTGCCGACGTTTCGTTCTTCGTTGCAGAAGAACTTCCTCAGGGCTGCTGCTGGTGGTGATGCTGCTGCTGTTGTTCTTGTTGCTGCTTCGCGTTAGTCGTTGAGACTGAGTAGGTAAGTCCGTTGTCGTGGTATTTATAGGAGCCGGTGGGAGCAGCGGGGTGGAACGGTGGGCGGGGCGGAACGGTATATCGGTGCGTGACGGATCGTTAATGAGATGTTTCCAAGTATTGTGAAGGTAGAAGCCATTTTCACGGTTTAGATTGTTGGGGTGTTTGAAAATTTCTATGGATTCACGGATTTTACGGTTAAAGAAATGAGATGAGCGGGCTAGGAGTTTTGTTTCTGAAAACTGGATTTGGTGGCCGGTTTCTAGTTTATGTTCAGCTAAGGCGGAACCAGTTGTTTGTAGTAGTCTGGTGCAGCGTTCATGTTCAGAAACACGAGTACTGACAGATCGTTTAGTTTCACCGATGTATACACGCCCACAGGAACACGGTATACGATATACTCCTTCGGATTGTAAGGGAATGTGGTCTTTCGTGGAGGGTAGGTAGTTTGAGAGTTTTGTCATGGGTAAATAAATGGATTTGATGTTTTGTCGTTTGAGGATTTTGCCTATTCGGTCCGTTATGGTGTGGATGTAAGGTAGGTAAGCCGTAGCAACTGGCGGTGCATCAGGTTCAGGGCGTGGTGGAATGGGGGTTCGATGACGAGCAATGGATCTTTGGATGTCGTGTTTGTTATAATTGTTGTTGAGAAGGACTTTTGTTATATGGTTTAGTTCAGTTTGGAGTGAAGAGGACTCTGATAGGGTAAAGGCACGATCAACTAGTGAGTTGATGACCGATTGTTTTTGAGAAGGATGATGGTGGGAATGTGCGTTCAGATAGCGATCAGTATGAGTTGGTTTGCGATACACAGAATGTCCTAATCTACCGTCCGGGAGGCGACTTACTAGGATATCAAGGAAAGGTAAGTGGCCGTCCTTTTCGTATTCCAAAGTGAAACGAATGTCCGGATGTTGGGAATTAAGGTGTTCAAAGAAGTTGTCCAAGGATTCCTTACCATGTGGCCAAATTGCAAAAATATCATCAACATATCTGAACCAACATTTGGGTTTGAGAGGGAAAGAAGTAAGGGCTTGTTGTTCGAAAGCCTCCATAAAGATGTTCGCTACTATTGGGGATAAAGGGGAACCCATGGCTGTTCCTGACACTTGTTCGTAATATTGATCTCGGAACATGAAATAAGTTGAGGTTAAGCAACATTCTATCAAAGGTCTTCGGGTTGGTTATGGGCTCCGAACAGTTGCTGGATAATAGTAACGGTGTCGGGTATTGGCACTTTGGTGAACAGGGATTCAACATCGAAGCTGACCAGAAGGTCCTGCGGGTCTAAGGATATATCGTGAATTTTTTGGACGAAATGTTGGGAATTGAGGATAAAGGTTTCACTATTACCTGCAAATGGTTTGAGGGTGTGTGCTAGGTATTTGGAGATTTTGTACGTTGGTGAGTTGATTGCGCTGACTATGGGACCTAAAGGTGTGTCGGGTTTGTGAATTTTAGGGAGTCCGTAAAGTCTGGGAATTCTAGAGTCACGAGGTATCAAAGATTTTTGTGTGTCTGGAGGGATAGAAGAAGATTTTATTAAGGTCGTTATGGTGCGTTCTATACGGGAGGTAGGGTTGCGTCGTAAAGGTTGGTAAGCTGGGTCGTCTAACAGGTTATTGATTTTGTGGTCGTATTCTGCACGATCTAAAACTACAGTTGCATTCCCTTTATCTGCGGGGAGTATGACTATGTCTGGGTTGGTTTTCAAGGTTTTGAGGGCTTGAAATTCAGATTTAGTGCAGTTTGGTTTGGGGGGTTTGGCTGTTTTTAGAATTTTGGAGGTTTCGTGGCGAATAGGGTCTGCAATATGGGAAGGAAGTTTGATAAGGGCAGATTCAACACTAGTTATGATGTCATCAATGGGTATGGTTTTTGGGGTTATGGCGAAATTTCGTCCTCGCCAAAGGCCCAAATTTCGCCATAACCCCAAAAACCATACCATACTGAACTAAACCATATAACAAAAGTCCTTCTCAACAACAATTATAACAAACACGACATCCAAAGATCCATTGCTCGTCATCGAACCCCCATTCCACCACGCCCTGAACCTGATGCACCGCCAGTTGCTACGGCTTACCTACCTTACATCCACACCATAACGGACCGAATAGGCAAAATCCTCAAACGACAAAACATCAAATCCATTTATTTACCCATGACAAAACTCTCAAACTACCTACCCTCCACGAAAGACCACATTCCCTTACAATCCGAAGGAGTATATCGTATACCGTGTTCCTGTGGGCGTGTATACATCGGTGAAACTAAACGATCTGTCAGTACTCGTGTTTCTGAACATGAACGCTGCACCAGACTACTACAAACAACTGGTTCCGCCTTAGCTGAACATAAACTAGAAACCGGCCACCAAATCCAGTTTTCAGAAACAAAACTCCTAGCCCGCTCATCTCATTTCTTTAACCGTAAAATCCGTGAATCCATAGAAATTTTCAAACACCCCAACAATCTAAACCGTGAAAATGGCTTCTACCTTCACAATACTTGGAAACATCTCATTAACGATCCGTCACGCACCGATATACCGTTCCGCCCCGCCCACCGTTCCACCCCGCTGCTCCCACCGGCTCCTATAAATACCACGACAACGGACTTACCTACTCAGTCTCAACGACTAACGCGAAGCAGCAACAAGAACAACAGCAGCAGCATCACCACCAGCAGCAGCCCTGAGGAAGTTCTTCTGCAACGAAGAACGAAACGTCGGCAGTAGAGAAATCCGAGACACGCGGTTCCAACCGGAAGCCAAGAATTCAACGGTTTAAACCAGAATTAAATTTAAGCCTAAGTTAGAATGTGACATACAAAATGTTGTATGTCATAATCTAATTTAGGATTAAATTTAATCCTGGCTACTTTAATTTTTTTTTAATGAGGAACCTACCAGTCTCCCGAAAAGTCCCGGGCATTTCCCTTCACGCTTTTGTTGCATGAGCGAATCCAATATTCTTCCACGTGAACGAGATGCTTGCATCGCTGCTCTGCTTTCCTCAACCGACATGCGTTTGCTTCTTATTTGAGCGATTGCTTGGGCCTCTTCGAGCTTCACCGCATTCAGCTCGGCGTTAGCTTCCATCAGTGACTTTTCCGTGGCTGGTATCTTCTTCTGTAATTGTTGGATTTCCGCAGTGTATTCCTGGATTGTCTTTTGAGCTGCCTCATGCTTTTCTCGGAGCACGTTCAATTTTTCTTGTTCTTTCTCCTCGTTGCTCACAAAAATGTTCAGCTCGGATTCAGCGAGTTGGTACTATTGCA
Source organism: Serrognathus titanus (assembly GCA_039766575.1). Classification (NCBI taxonomy): domain Eukaryota; kingdom Metazoa; phylum Arthropoda; class Insecta; order Coleoptera; family Lucanidae; genus Serrognathus; species Serrognathus titanus. The sequence goes on from CM077913.1 coordinate 70,604,230, forward strand.
TTGTGAACGTTTAGATCGAGCTTAAGTTGAGACTAATTTAGACTTACGGCAGATCTGGCTTCATCTTGCAGTTTCTTCAGGCCTACCAATTCCGTTTGCAATGACTCTTTCTGTTGTTGAAGTTCTTGAGTTTCCTTTCGCAGTGTAGACAACAGCTTGGTTTTTTCTTCTTCTAGTTTTTCCTTGTTTTTTAGCAGTTCTTTCTCTTTCGCTTCACACTCTGCGATGCTCTGTTTATATAAAAGGAAAGAGTGTACGATGGAAATGATTAATGAAAAGAAAAATAAATTACCCCGGCATTTTTTTCCGGCACACTTTCGTACCCGGCTAATTTCTGTCGTTCTTCAGCCAGTAATTCTTTGGTTTTCTTGCGCGTTTTATTTAGCTGTTGCATGCTTGCTTGCAATTCGATATCTTTCTTGTTAGCCTTATCAAAAGCTTCCTTTAACATCTCCTTCTTTTTCTCTAAGCTCTGGTACTTGCTGGATTATTAAAATGCGATTCATTCTTTTTTTTAAATCGATTAAAAAGAAGTACTTACTGCATGTCTTTCTCTAAAATCGCTTGCTTCTCTTTCTTCTGCTCTCCCAGAGCGTGCAGTTCATCGACCAGCTTCTTCTGTTTGTGTTCGATCTTTGTTTTCGTCGCATCGACCGATTTGGTTTGTTCTTCTATGTCGTAACTAAAGATGTCTGTTCAGTTTAAATATTTGAAGTGAAGGATCGTGCTTACATGTTTTTTTGGTATAAGATGTTTTTGTTCTTGGTGATGGTGTTTTCCAGCTCCAAGAATCCCACGGCTTCTTCCATGGGGCCTTTCAGCTCCTCCAGTTCGTTTTCCACCATTTTCAGGCGGTTTATTTTCTCGGATCTTTGTTCTGTTAAGATTTCGACACGGTCGTATAACTTAAGTAAGGGTTCCTGAAAAACGTTTTATTAATTACCATATTTTTCAAATTGTTATTAACATTTGCGCTGAATACAATAAAAAATTTAACCTAAGATACAGCAAAGCAATCACTTACTTTGTATCTAGTTGTGCCTATTATGTCTTCCAAGTACTCCAGCATTCCAGTTTCATGTTCGTTCGCAGCCTTGCATTTCATCAAAGCAATTTGTTCGACTTCTCCCTGAAACCCCCCATTTTTATAAAGAAATTCACATCACGTTAAGCCAAGTTCACCTGTAAAATAAGGAACCGATTGTGATCCAAGTCGACGCCGTGTTTCCTCAGCAAAACAGCAACTTCCTTGAACTGCACCCGACGTCCATTGAGTTGGTAAAACGAAGAATTGTCTTTGTTAGCCGTGCGTGCGATCACAAACTCGCTGTTGGGGATAACGTCATAAGCGTCGCCTTCCTAGAAGAAACACTCATGAACTATCGACCACCCTCTTTGTTAATTTGTGAATACCTTATCTATTATTTCCGCGAAATATACCGACACTGTGCAGCTCAGTATGCTTTGGTAACTCTCTGAATTGTGCAGGAGCGCCGATAGTTTCTTCGAGCGTATTTTGCTGGCTCTGTAACCGAACACGAATAGCAGGGAATCGATTACGTTGCTCTTTCCGCTTCCGTTAGGTCCAACGATCGCGTTGAAACACTAGAATTAAATTAACGAATACGAACGCTAGGTGCACGTATTTAATTTGCAAACCTTGTGGAAGGGCCCTACTACTTGTAGATTGGCATAACTTTTAAACCATTCGTTGGAGATCTTTGTTATTATAAGCCTAGGACCGGTATCGGTCGTAGAGCACAGTGCACGAGGAGGTGGAGGTACATAAATATCATCGACTCTTATTCCACCTTCCTCATCAGAGTAATTCAAGGCTTCACCTTCGTCCTTATCACTGTCTTCATCATCCGAGTGTTTACGTTTGCCACGCTTCTGTGCAGACATTTCCTTCAACCGATCATAAATGCTATTGTAAGAATAGAGAAGTAATGGGGGGGGGGCCTTAGCCTGTAACAGAAGTATCAAAATTCCTTCGTTCCTTATGTTATGTACGCATACTGTAAATCTTGATTGCTTTGAAGGATGGCTTGTGTTGTTGTTGCTAACAAAACAGTGCGAACTTAACCTCAATTGCAATTTTATTGTAAGAATTTAGTAGGGTGAATATTTTTCATGTCTTGAAATGTCTCATAAATGAATATTAAGAATTACAAGGGAAATTACGAAAATTAACTCACAATTTGCCTCCATTCCCAACTGTCACTGCGTCACTTCTTTCATTTGAATGTCGTGCCAACTTAACAAAATCAAACTGTACTATAGTCTATTTTTAAACTAGGGGAGTAACAGTTGACGGCCTGTCGTAGGTAAATTGACTTTGTAATACTAAATCAGAAATTAATTTAATTAAGTGCAAGCTTATGTAAGTATGTATTTGTACATTCAAATTAATTTTAGGTATAAATTAGTTTGCGCAAGTTTTGTAACTGGTTTAATCACGTTTAATCTTGTTATTTAATTAAAAATTAAATTAATTAAATTTTAAAGGAGAAAGTAGATCGATTTGAGCAGGAGAAAGGAGAAAGGAGAAAGTAGATCGATGTGGCAGAAAATGAATTGTGATGAAATCGTTCCCCTATTGTATCACAGATGGCGCCACTCTACCTCACCACAACACGAAGACTTTCAGATAATAAATGGCCAAATGAAGAAGAACGTCAAACATAAATTAACTATTAAGAATTAATTTCGTTACCGTTCGAAACCATAAATGTTTGAAGAAAAAAAAATCAATTATTGATAAAGTCGAACGAAAATTATTATCCTGATGAAGTGCTTCCCCCGTCTCTTAAAAGGTGGCGCTGATAATTTATTCTTTATTGTGACCGGTAATTTGGGACTTGCTTCCAATCATGCCTTGTACTCTTACGTTGTTATAAGACGTTCAATGGCGCCATCTGTTGAAACATATCGAAAGTTTTATGTTCCTTTGTTTTTATTTATTAATCCACTGAGTTCTGCTTTGTTGTGTCTTTTGAAGTTATTTTTTTTTAAATACTGTTTTCTACACATCTTTTTAAACTTTGTTCACTTATTTTCTAACTTTTATCACCTTTCTTCCACTTCTTTAATTATGTAATAAAATCGATGGTCTCTTGTTTTTATTGTTTTTTAGATTTTATTATTTCGTATTTTTTCATTTTTTTTTTACTTTTTCCTCATTTTTTTTTATTTATTTTTAATCAAAGTTTCTCAAAGCGTCTATTAAAGTGCGTTCTTAAAACTATTTATTGGGTTATTGTAAGAATTCAACAACGCCATCTGTTGAAATTTGCCGATAGTCTTCTTTTCATTTGTTTCTGTGAGGATGATTCGCTTGTTTTTGACGGGTTTTCAACATAAAAGCCGTCATCCTTTGAGCAAAGTTCCAAACGAGTGTCATTTCTAGATGGTAACAAAAAATGACTTGCGTAGTTGTGTTTTTTTTTCGTTTATTTTTACGGGGTATGATCAATAAGAAAATATCACTTGTCACCAGTAAAAGAAGAAATAAATTGTGTTCGTGTAAGATATTGAACAGCGTCATCTGTTGCAGTTTTTTTTATACTCTACCGACCACATGGAAAACAAATGATTCTTTATTTTGTCACTGTTTGTTTCAAAAGGTTTCTTTTTTTTGAATGTATGAAACTATCGAATCGTGCTATAAAATCGATTGTCTTTTGTTTTTATTTATTCTTTTTAATATCATTCTTACACGTATGTTTCGTTTTAAATGTTGTGAGATTTTCAACAGTGCCATCTATTAATTTTTTTAAAATTATCTGTTGGCCATGTGGAAGACAAATATTTTTTTTTATTTTGTCAATGTTTGTTTCGAATTGTTTCCTTTTTTAATTTATTATTCTGTTGAAATGTGCTCTAAAATCGATGGTCTTTTGTTTTTTTTTTTTTATTGTTTTTTTTTAATATTAATGTTATATGTATGTATGTACACATAGGTATTTCTTAAAAATCTTGTTCATTTGTTTTCTTTGTTTTCTTTGTTTTGTCACCGCCTCTCCAAAACAGTCTTTCTGTGCTGTAAAATTGATTGTCTTTTGTTTTAATTGTTTTTCAAATTATTTCGTATTTTTTTAAATTCCATTAATTTATGTTTTTTGTTTTCTCATCGGTTTTTAATTTTTTTTTGTTTTCTCATTTTTTTTTCATTTTCTTGATTCCTTAATCTATTAAATTATGTTATAAAGTCGATAGTCTTCTGTTTTTATTATTACTTTTTGAAATTACATATTTTGTTTTTTTTTTTCGTCTGTCACTATTTCGTTTTCTTTGTTTTCTCAGCAACGCTCTTTTCGTTTTTTCTTTTCTTAATTACCTACTAATCTATTAAATTGTGGTATAAAATCGATCGTCTTTTGTTTTTACTCGTTTCTTTTTGAATTTTTATTGTTTTGTTTTCTTTGCTTTGTCGCCATTCTTTTTCAAAATGTTTAAGAATAATATATTGTTAATAAAAATATTTTTTTTAATGTTGTTCATTTGATTTCTTTGTTTTGTCACCTTCCCTCCCAAACAAGTTTTTGTTTCCTTTGAACTTACGAATTTGCCGAATCGTGCTCTAAAATCGATTGTCTTTTGTTTTTACTACGTTTTAAATATTATTATCGATTATTATTTTCTATTTTAAAAATTCAATTATTTCGTTTTGTTTATTTTATTTTCATAAAAAAATATATCTATATATATATTAATTTGTTAAACGGTGCTGTAAAGTCAATCGCCTTTTGTTTTTGTAATTTTTTTAATTATACCTACGAGATACAAAAACAAATTTCGTTCAGAAAAAAAAGGCCAAACAAACAAAAGACAATCAACGCAGTCTGACCTATACGAGATAGAAAAACAAAAGGGATCAAACAAACAAAAGACAATCGACGATGTATATTTACAAGATGCAAAAACAAACTTTAGTTTCCATTTTTTTAACAGTTGAACATAAAAGACTAAACAAACAAAAGGCAATCGACGCTGTCTATAACTAGAAGATACAAAAACAAACTTTCGTTGTCATTTCTTCGACAGCAAAGCAAAAAGACCAAACAAACAAAAGAGAGCAGTCTGACCAATACAAAAACAAAAGTTTTTATTATTTTTTAAATGATTATTATTTATTATTTCCTATCTTTTTAAATATATAAGTTCGTTTTTTTTCTTGCTTTCTCGTCGTTCTTTTCATAAAAAAAAAATATTACCTATCAAAACGTGTCGTAAAATCGATTGTCTTTTGTTTTTATTAATATTTCTTTTCAAATTGCTTAAAAAGATATTATTACATTCATTTTTTTTAATTTTGTTCATTTGATTTCTTTGTTTCGTTACCTTTCCTCCCAAATAAGTTTTTGTCTACTTTCAACTTACGAATCTATTGAATTATGCTCTAAAATCGATTGTCTTTTGTTTTTATTTATTATTGTAAAATCGATTGCCTCTTATTTTTATTATTATTATTTTTCAAATTTTATTATGCATTGATTAATTTAGATTACAGCCATAGGTTGAGTATTGCTTTGTGATTATTGTTCTTTGAGTTTTTATTTTGTTTTATTTATTTTGTTATCGTTCTTGTCAAATTGTTTTTCGTTTAAATTTATCCTCAACCAACTAAATTACGTTGTACAATCGACCGTTGTTTCTGTTTTCTTTCACAATGTTATGTATTTTTATTGATTTTTTAATTTTTTAAAAATTGTTGGAACTGTATACAGTAATAAATTGAGGGATTTTTTGTTTGGAAAATCTCGGGGGATTTCTGCTTTATCAACGTTGGTAACACTGAGTGTGACTCGTTTTTCGTTCGTGAAAGTGAGGTTAACTTCGCTCGTCCGCTTCGTTCAGTAATTAAATACTGCGTTGTGGAAATTCGCGTTTAAAAATTGCTCCAAAAATGGCAGAGGACATCCAAAGAAAGCTCGCCGCCGAATTAGACCTTTACAAGGGCCTCCAGAAAGGTAACTTCACCAATTCGCCGAAGTATTCTAACCTAACCTCACTCTTGTGATTCGGCAGAGTACCAGAAAGCCATAGCGACGAGGCAGCAGTTGGATGGTCAGTTGAACGAAAATCAGATAGTCAAGGAGGAACTGAACATCCTCAGAGAGGACGCGGCCGTTTATAAATCCGTGGGGCCCATCCTGATCAAAACGGAGCTAGTGGAAGCGAAACAGAACGTCGCCAAGCGCATAGATTATATCGGCAAAGAGATGAAACGCATCGATGACCAGATTATAACCATCGAGAAGAAACAGGACATGCACCGGGATACCTTACAGAAGCTGCAACATCAATTCCAGCAAGCGCAGGTCAAGGCAGCGATGAAGGCTTAAATTGTACATACATTTTCACTATTTAATCGAATACGTTATTAATTCTTTCTATTAATCGTTTGTATATTTATTTGTAGCTGCTTTAACATTTAATAAAATTTTGCCGTGCGTTACAATCATCGATGTATTGACCTGGATTTAGGATTTTTTAATTTTCTATCTAAAAGGAGTTGGTTTAAAATACTCGGGATTTCTATTATTAGTTAAAGAAGGTGAGTATTTTTGCATTTTAGTTTCTTTATTTAAAATAAGTGTCGGCTATAATTTATTAAGCGTGCAAGAGTTTATCACATAATAAGGTGAACCCATGAAGCTTAGGATCCTTGCAGTTTTCTATAAACTAGATATTCGTAGAGCTTTGGGGCCCTTCCGGATGTTGTGTTGATTGCCAAAGTTACAACCTTTGACATACTAAGAGTGCGAGAATTTATTTTATATCACATAGTAGGGCGACCCCACGAAGCGTCCAATGCCTAGGATTGTGATCGGTTTCAAAATCTATAGACCCCACGTATTTCAGGTCCGTCCTTTGCGGTTTCCTGTAGATTGGACATTCGTAGAGCTTCGGGTCTTTTCCGGCTGTCGTGTTGATTGCAAAAATGTATATGACGGGCATCTGCTCGTACAGGACTTTTGCTTTGCTCTCGATCAACTTGCCCGCCTTCCGGTCTAGGCTCGCCCCTTCTAGGAAGAGGCCGTGTACGTATACGCCTTCCGCGGGGCCTTCTTTTAGGTCTTCTTTATTGTAACGCGTGATGAGGTTTTGGAGGACCACCGAGTCCAGTGCCCATCCTTTGTGTGCTCTTGTTACATCCTGAAAGAAAAGTATATTAAAAAAAAAATTAATTGAAGACTTCCAATAGTTCCAGTTTAAGTTTAAAACTAAATTCAAAAAGGGGCCTTTCTGTAAAACAAAAAAGTGAAGGTTTTGATGATCAAATGAAGAAAAAGTTTGTTTAAAGTGTTTTTGAAAGTTCAAAATCCAACCTAACAACCATTAAAAAAATCATCTCAAATACAATGGCTAAAGCCCTGAATTAGGTTAAAAATTGGTTGTAATTGGAGGGGAGGGGGGTCATTTGATCCACGTTGGGGATGGACACCATTTTTGGACTGCACCATCAAACCCTAAGTTGTCAAAAGAACGCTGAAGGTGTCACATCAAATTTAAAAAAAAATTTTTGGCGCCCAACGTACTGAGTTGTTTCATATCCTTCCACCCCTTAGATTTGCCCCCTTCGTTTATATACGTTTTTCATTTTTATAATTCACACTTTTAAGAGTAGCTGTGGCTCAGTGGTTAATGCACTTGCTACTAGTCCGAATTCAAACCTAAGCAACGCGGGGCCGCTAGTTCCTTCGAAGTCTGAAGATGTAGGGTTGCCCTAAAAACCAGTTATAATTGACGGGTTCTTTTGATCTACCTTTTGGATGACGTAAAGATCCAACAACGATGGGACGCACCTACATTCTAATTGCTTCAGCGAATCCCAACTTGACGAAAATACATTGAAGAGGTCAAAAAAATTTTTGACGCCCAACGTACCGAGTTGTTTCGTCCTTTGACTCCTTGGACTGGCCCCCTTCGTTTCTAAACGTTTTTCATTCTTATAATTCACGCTGTTAAGAGTCTGGTAAACATAAAACTCTTTTTCTTTTTCGAAAATAAAGGGAGGAAAAACAAAAGACACAACACACGTATAAGAATGATTGCTTATTTTTCTTCGACAAACAAAAAAAAACAAAAGACGACGCAGTCTGACCTATACAAGATACAAAAACTACTTCATTTCTTGGGCAACAGAACAAAAGATTACCGACGTTGTCTGTATACACACTGCATACCTACAAGATACAAAAACAAACTGTCGTTTCTATTTCTTCGACAACAGAACAAAAAGACCAAACAAACAAAAGACAATCGACACTGTATATCTACAATATATAAAAACAAACTTTCGTTTCCATTTCTTCGACAGTCGAAGAAAAAGGATCAAAGAAACAAAAGACAATCGACGCTGTCTGACGTATACAAGATATAAAAACAAACTCATTTCCATTTCTTCCATTTCTTTGACAGCAAAACAAAAAGGACAAAAGACTATCGACGCTGTTTGTACACCTACGAGTTACAAAGACAAATTCAACAGAGAAACAAAAAGGATCAAACAAATAAAAGACAACTGACGCTTACTGTATACCTACGAGATACAAAAACAAACTTTCGCTACCATTGCTTCGACAGCAGAACGAAAATGATTAAACAAACAAAAGACAATCGACACTGTATATCTACAAAATACAAAAACAAACTTTAGTTTTCACTTCTTCAACAGTTGAAGAAAAAGGATTAAACAAACAGCAGACAATCGACGCTATCTGACGTATACAACATACAAAAATACTCATTTCCATTGCTTCGGCAGCAGAATAAAAAAACCGAACAAACAAACAAAAGACAATCGACGTTGTCTGTATACCTATACAAGATAGAAAAACAAACTTTCATTTCCATATCTTTGACAAAAGACTGTCGACTCTGTCTGTATACTTACAAGACACAAAAACAAATGTTCGTTTCTATTTCTTCAACAGCTGAAGAAAAAGGATCAAACAAACAAACAAAAGACAACCGACGTTGTCTGTATACCTACGAGATACAAAAGCAAATTTTCGCTACCATTGCTTCGACAGCAGAACGAAAAACGAACTTTAGTTTCTATTTCTTCAGCAGTCGAAGAAAAGGGATCAAACAAACAAAAGACAATCGACGCTGTCTGACGTATACAAGATATAAAAATAAACTTTCATTTCCATTTCTTTGACAGCAAAACAAAAAGGACAAAAGACTATCGACGCTGTCTGTATACCTACGAGATACAAAAACAAATTTTCGTTTCTAATTCTACGACAGCAGAACAAAAAGGATCAAACAAACAAAAGACAATCGACACTGTATATCTACAAGATAAACAACAAACTTTAGTTTCTATTTCTTCAACAGCTGAAGAAAAAGGATCAAACAAACAAAAGACAACCGACTATGAGAAACAAAAATAAATTTTCGCTGCCATTGCTACGACAGCAGAACGAAAATGATTAAACAAACAAAAGACAATCGACGCTGCATACCTACAAGATACAAAAACAAACTTTCGCTTTTATTTTTTCGACAACAGAACAAAAAAAACCAAACAAACAAAAGACAATCGACGCTGCCTGTATACCTATACAACATACAAAAATACTCATTTCCGTTCTTCGACAGCAGAATAAAAAAAAACGAACAAACAAACAAAAGACAATCGACGCTGTCTGCATATCTATACAGCATAGAAAAACAAACTTTCATTTCCATTTCTTCGACAGTAGAATAAAAAAAACAAACAAACAAGAGACGATCGACTCTCTATACCTACAAGACACAAGAACAAACGTTCATACCACACAAACAAAAGGCAATTGATGCTATCTGTATACCTACGAGGTACTAAACAACGTTTCGTTTCTATTTCTTTGACAGCAGAATAAAAGACAATCGACGCTGTCTGTATACCTATACAAGTCACAAAAACAAAGTTTCATTTCCATTTATTGGACTGCAAAACGAAAAGAACAAAAGATTATCGACGCTGTCTGTATACTTACAAGATACTAAACAACGCCAACGTTTCGTTTCCATTTGTTCGAGAGCAGAAAGAAATGCCTAATAAACAAAAGCCAATCGACGCTCTCTCGCACAAAAACAAAGTTTCATTTCCATTTATTGAACTGCAAAACAAAAAAGACAAAAGACTATCAGCGCTATCTGTATACCTACAAGATACTAAACAACGTCAACGTTTCGTTTCCATTTCTTCGAGAGCAGAAAGAAAGACCAAACAAACAAAAGACAATCGACACTGTCTGTATACCCACAAGATACTAAACTAAAGTTTCGCTTCCATTTCTTCGGTAGCAAAAAAAAAAGACCAAACAAACAAAAGACAATTGGCGCTCTCTGTATACCTACAAGACGCAAAAACTAAATTTTGTTTCCATTTCCTCGAAACCAGAAAAAAGATAATCGACGCTCTATACCAACAAGACAGAAAAAAAAAGACCAAAAAAACAAAAGACAATCGACGTTGTCTGTGTACCACCAAGATATAAAAACAAACTTTCTTTTCCATTTCTTTGACAGCAAGAAAAATGAGCGGGAAAAGTCGATCGCCTTTCTTCTTCACTAAAAGCAAAACGAAACTGGAAGACGAGAAAACAAAACGGGAGGCGAACGTTTTATAAAGACGATGAACTATTCTATATCGAAAAACAAAAAAAAAAAAAACAATAAAGGTAGCTTTTGTTTTTTACCTCCTGACAAAAAAAATAGATAAACGAACAAAAGCACGACCGTTTTGAACAGTTTTCTTTTTCTTTTTCATCGAAAACAATAAATTACATTTTTTTCTTTGGGAAAGGCAAAAAAAACAAATGACGATCGATGTTGGAACAAATATTTATAAGAACGACTGCCATTTTTATTCTGTGGCTCAGTGGTTAGTGTGTTTGGATATGGAGCTAGTGATTCGAGTTTAAATCCGTATAGATGGCAGTAGCAGTATAATTTCTGTATAAATAATTTAATTCAATTTTTTTATTGAAAACCCCACGTTGGGCGCCTCCTGATGGTTAGAAGAAAACAAACGAACGAAACTCAGTCACAAAATTTTAAGTAATTTCAATTTTTGTATATGAAATAAAAAAAATAGTAACGTCCCTCAAGTTTTTAGCGCTGAATCCAAATGTTAATGCTAAAAACTGAATAAAAATGGGAAAAATCCAAAATTTGTAAATATTTGCTCAATGGCTGCCGATCACAAATTAACCAAAATGATGTTTAATTTTTTTTTTTTATGGAAACGATCTGATCCAGGTTTTAAATGAATGTAACTTCACCTGTCTCATAGCTGTAAGGAATCCTTGGGGATTAAAGAATCCTGTCATCCAGAATACGTTCGGCCGTCCTTGAGTTATCCAGGTTCGAAATTGGTGGTCTCTCTCCAGTAGTTCTGTGTACCAAAAGCCCAACGTGGCCGATTCCCATGATATCTGCCAAATAATTGATTAACTTGAAACAAATTAATAAATATTTACACTTTTCAATTAATTCTAATTTGCAAATCCGTCACAAACAAACTTTTTTTCTTTTTCCTTCTTAAAAAATCTTAGTTCATCAATCAAATATTTCAAAAGCTAAGCAAAGAATTTTGGTATTATTTGTTGATAAACATAAACTTACCTTCAACCATCTCTCTGGTATTTTGGCATCGTACATAGAATCCAGCGCAGTCCTCAATCCCTGACTCATTACAATAGTGCCATCTATTGCCAGTTTCAAGTCGCAAAGGGTCGTTTTCACCTGCAAGCACGTTGCTTGTAAATACTCGAGTCTTGTTTGGCAGAACCCCTCGTACCTCCTTGATGACCTTCTGAATCCTATCAATTTCTTGCCTCAAGAAAATATTCATGGGCAACAAGGCACCCATCCTCTGCAGAGACTCCCTCACCTCGAAGCTGACGTAAAGCTGCGGCAGCTTCTCCAACATGTCTTCGGCCAAATTGTAGACGATGCTCTCTCGCGTTTCACCACCACCTCCGCCCCCTTCCTTCGGCTGGACGGACAATACGGTGTCCAAAATACCTAACAAAGACATCAGTAAAAACCGATGGTACTCCCATGGCGTGCAAACCTTTAGCGGTGTTAATTTGATAAGTGATGTCCGCGTTTCCGTGAAGCCCGAAGACCTCGGGCGTGTCGCTCAGAGGCAGACTGTTTATGTAATCGACGTAGCCTTGAAGGTTTCTGGTTTGGGGCACCTTGTAACCCTTGTAGAATTCAAAGCCCGGGCGAAGTAGTACATCGCAAAACCACACCTGGAAAAAAAATCGTGGTCTTTGACCTACTGATCGGAAGGGGAAGTACCTGTGTGAACGTTGTCAATAAACGCTTGTCAAAGTCGTCTGTAACACGCCCGCCATATTGCACTTCGCCCAGCATGTAACACATGGTGGGCCACGACACTCCCTTTTTCGGGTCCATATCATCCAGGTGGTTTTGGACGAATTGCACGCAAGCTGCGAAATCTGCTTGGTTAAATTCGTAAGGCACGTTCCAACCTAAGGAAATAATGGAATGGGTAATTAAAAAAGAATTATTTTTGGCCTTGTACCTAAGGGTCCAAATTTTCTTCTTTCTTGGACGACGGTGTGCAGAAATGCGACTGCGTAAAGCAAAGGTGGCCATTGTGGTTGGGCCGAATAATCCAAGTAATCCTGAGTTATGTTCTGATATGTGCGTTTCATGCTGGCCCTAATTCCTTGGGGGGGTTCGTTCGTGAACTTAATCGACATTTGCAGGAGGCCTATGGGGAAAGCCTCGTGTACCTCCGTCGTCAACCAAAGCCTGTACATTTCGTGCTTGGAGTCTGCGTCTATCATCATGGTCATCGCCTCCGTTGCGAACGGCAAGGAGAGATGGATGTTTTGAAGTAGGACCCAACCACCGTTCTTCATCGACGTTTCTATCATGTCTCTGGCGACGATTTCCTGCCCTTGCCCCATCGAGACTGCCTTGAGGGCTAGAAAAACTTAAATTCGAAAAATTCCATCGCAAGGACTTAACTTACGGATTTCTTTCGCCTTTGCCAACGCTGTAATTTGCGGAGATGGGTCAGAGCCGATTGATAGGATGCATATCAAAGGCATATCGGGCTCAGATTCGGCCCACGTGACTTCTAGATCTAGTATGCAGGCTTCGCCGTATTCATTACCCAAGGAATCTGGAAGTCGTTTTGTTTGTAATAAAGTAACCGTTTTGTATATAGTAGTTTAAGATACGTTCTCGTCCAAATAAAGTTTTAATTTGGGTGGGAGCTCCAGCAGAATGGGGCTCTCAACCACTCCCAAGCCAAGGAAGTTTTAATTTGGATGGGAGCTCCAGCAGAGTGGGACTCTCAACCACTCCCAAGCCTTTATAAGTGCATTGAGGACACGTATTGAACCAGTCATCCGCTCGCCGATGCATGACTCGAATGCGCTTAGCAACCTATGCTATGTTTACATTACCCAATTCCTGAGTGGGTGCCTCACTCTTACTTACCTAAAACGGGCGTCTCGTGTATCCAGTAGATATCTCACTCTAACCAATCTGACACGGGTGTCCCGTGTACCGTCCTTGAGTGGGTGTCTAACTCTTACTAACCTGACACGGGTGCCTCGTGTGCTCCATCCTTGAGTGGGTGTCTCATTCTTACCAACCTGACACGGTTGTCCCGTGTACTCCGTCCCTGAGTGGGTGTCGTCTCACTCACTACCGTCTGGTTCCTGGACCCTGAACCGAAACGTTAGCACAATGTCGCCGTTAGTCAAACCGTCCAGAATATAAAAATTCATGTGCTGTTAGTCAAGTCGTCTGAAAGATAAGCAGACCTACGCCGAGACCGAGAGAGCAACACAGCGAGAGCAAGACGACCCGTTACATGTTTTCAACGAAATTTTTCCGTGTGCTTTGTGAAGTCTTACCCATGATGTACTTGCGCGCTTGCGATAAGGTACGATCCGGACTCCAAGACCTAATGAGGAGCAGTTTCCGAAAGACGTCCAGTGACTTTTGGTATCCGCAGGGGATGTCTTCCTCTTCCGGTTTCTCTTTTTCGTACCAAACCCTCCATTCTCGTTCGTTTTCTTCAATCTAGAAGCAAGGTATTCATTTGGGGGAGAACCTATTCTGATAAACAGCAATTACCTTTTCAAGAACACCAGAAAAAACCTCCAGCTTATTAATTTCCACCAAATTCAACCAAGTGATGTCCAAAATCCAGCGGAATGGTTTCGGTTGTACCGCATTCAGATCGAGCGAAGCCCCCCCTTTGATGAAAACCATGAACTCTTCGTGACTGACACGCCCGGTTTGCATGTCGACTTTAATCGCAAGCATCAGCGTGAACAACGCCTTATGCTTTTCGTACAGGCTCCTTTGCGTAAACTTCCAAACCTAAAACACCCTTATTATAATCACCTGGAAGGCGTTGGGCGCAACCGACCTCAAAAGTTAGGTATTTTAAGATGATTTCGATGCGTTCGCGCGTTTCGGAATTCTTCTCCGACTTGGTAATGGAGTTGTCGAAGATATTCAGGAATTGCTTCAGCGCATTCTGATACATCACATTGACGTTGCTCATTTCCACAATCAAGAAGTATAAAATGGAGCCTCGCGCCGCAACGGCCCTGAATTCCTCGCGAGCTATGTTGATCTTCTTTTCAGTGTGGACCGAGACGGATAGCTTCTGGTTGACTTCTTCCGCCGTTACTTTCGTTACTTGGAGGACGTTCACCAGCTCCTCGTCGTCCACCAGCGAGCCCTGGGTGGAATTTAGACGCCCCAGTAGATTCGCCTCCAGGTCTTTCATGCGCCTTTGGTTTTGCATCACCGACTCAAAAAGGGCAACCCTTTCCGCTTCCAGATCAGTTTTTTCCATTAGGATGACCCGCCCCAGGAGCTGATCTTCAAGGCCTAAAAAATTCTGGCATTAGAAACTTGGCGCTTTAGTTTTGGCTGGGTGACCTTGCATGGTCACTGTGAAATCAATGATGGACGTCTTTGCGCTTATCTCCGGGGAATAAGGGGGGTTGGGTAGTTTCGTGGTGATGTACAACATGAAGCCGGTAAGGACGTCGCACTCCTTATCACCAACGATCACCTTCTCTATGGAGCCTGATTTGATGAAGTTCTTTTCCAGGACGTTATCCAAAACCGGATCTAATTCCACATCGATGTCTTCAATTAATAACGGTTTCCCTGCAACTCTTTTGTTTTTTGGGGGTGGGGTTTACCTTGCGTAAATTCTCACCTAGGGACAAGCTATCTTCCAGGTGCGTTCTGAAGTACTTGTGATTCAAGGACGTGATCTGCAAGTTGTTGTTGGCCTCCTTGTTTTTGATCCACATTTTGCCCTGGGTTTGCGGGTCTATCAGCAACGGGTATGACCTGGATTTGGTTACGATGAGGGCGTTCTGCACTGACAGTTCATCATTGGGTAGGCCCTGGAGAGTCCACTCGGATATCTTGGAGCTATCGATGAGCATGTTGGTTATGTTAAGTTTGACCGTGTAAGGGATATCGCGTGTTTGCAAGATGTTCATCCACGTGTTGACCAAGTTTGTCCTGAATTGTTGGTTGTATGGACCACAGTAGGACAAAAAACCAGTCGCCAATAGCACATCACCCACAAGGCGGCCTAAAAACATCCACACTGCAAATTGGTTCCAAAATCAGGCTTGATACATTACCTAATTGCGCCTTGAATTCCTTACTTTGTTGAGTCCATCTGACCTTTTCCCCTCCCAATCCGTTTATTAACGTGGTTGCGGTGTTCATTTTTCTAATGCATGTATTGGCAGCGTCCGTCAACGTCTGCTTTTCCATCACAGCCGAATCGTACTGCTCCTTAACCTGCCTGAGGGACTGTTCTCGTTCCTCCAGTTGCATCTCGGCATTCGCAAGATCGTCCATGGCGACCTGCAAGTCATTTTTTCCATGAACTCACTCACATAAATCCATATTTTGGGGTTAACCTTCAATCTGGCCTCTTGCAAAGTCAGGTTCGCTTTTAGGGGTAACACTTCCCTGTTGACGCTGTGAAAAAAACCCATGGCCTTGGTCCAAGACAGCAAACCAGCAACGTCTCCGCACACCCTCTTGGCCATATCCATGTTGTAGTCCTCCATTTCGAAGTAGGGCTCCATCAAGTCCACCATTTCATTGTTGATCAAGTCCTTGGGATAATTCTGGAGTTGAAGTAGGAACGTGGTCGAAGCCATGAGCTTTAGAGATTCGGGCCAGGAAGGCTTTGGGCTTACGGCGGCTGGATCGGCGATGACCGGAACGAGTTTCTTCTGGAATAAAATCAGGACGCAGTCCATGATGCGCATGATCAAATGGGGAGGTCTCCCCAATTTACGAACGGTCGCTGGAAAAACCAAATTAATCCTCAGATCTTGGCAGGAAGTGTCAATAATACCTATGTGAGCTGGTTTTATCGTGTTTAGCGCGGCTTCCGCCTCCTCCAGGGCTGGTTTGGCCGCCTCCAATTTTGCTTCTGCAACAGCCTTCTCCTTGGCGATCTGTGCAACCAAAGCTTCCGCCTTTTCCTTCACCTTTTGCACCTGGTTTTTGACGATTTCTGCCTGACTTGCTCTTTCTGTGACTTCAGTAAGGACTCTTTCGGCCCTCTCGGATGCTTCTGCCAGTTCTCTCTCCATCATGGCCAAATCCTGCTTTAGGATTTCGACCGACCCTGATGCTTCTGCTAATTTTTCCAGGCCCGTATCCATCCGTTTTGCGCCGTCGTTGAGCTCCCTCTGCTTCATTTTGTATATGCTTTTGTAACCGGCGATGAAATTCAGGTACGATTTTGGGGTTACGTGAGTGGAACGGCGAAATCTGCGCACGTTATTAAGTCGATGGTGGTTCAGGTTGGTGTACCTGCTTACCTTTGGAAGTACTCGCTGGATGTTCGTGCGACGATGTCCTGAATTGACCCCAACGCTTCGACCAGTTCCGCCTTGACCTCGCTGGTGCATTCGATTTGGAACTCGCTTAGGAAATGCTGGGCGACTGATACCAACGCGTCTTTTGGCCAGGGTTGGAACCAATCGATGGTACACCCTGATATCAAGGCCGGAAAACGCATGGCTCTACTGCGGAATTTTTCTCCAACCTAACAGAAAAGGATTCCTTGGGAAGTAAGCAACCTAAATCACTTGCAAGACCTAATTGGACAAACCCCCGGGGGAAAACGCTAAAGAAGGCAGCACGTCTCGAGGGAGGCGTGGCTTCTTGAACGACCCTATCTATAAACTTACAGGAGAAAAACAGAAGACGACGTGAAGATTTTGTAAAGTCCTTTGGAGGAAATACTCCATGACCACTTCTTGGTTAAGCGTGCGTTTTGGATTCTCGCGTTTCATGATCGGCGTTAACTCCTGCACGATTTCCGACTGGTCGTCCTTCGTAAACAAATTGGAGATGACACCAGACGATAGGATGTTATTGAGGTACTCCAAAAAGCCTTCCTCTTTTATATCTAGGTCCGTAAAGATGAAGGTGGTGCCTTTTCCCTGGCCACCGCAAGACCTATATAGGGCTTTAACGTCTTCCAAAAAGTTTGCTATGTTATAAGATCTGGTCATGGTGATTTGAAATGACTTATAGCCAGCGATGAACGAGGAAAGTTTAGTTAGCGATTGTTTTCCGCTACCCCCAACACCTGAAAGGAATGAATCAGCGACTTTGGAATTTGGAGAATGGGAATGGGAATGGGAATGTCGTGGTCTTTACCAACGAGCATGACGTTGCCCCTTGGGAAACGTATAATGCGCGATATCTTTACCAAATGAAGCATTGCGTCGGGGAAAAATACCAAGTCCATCCCTGCACCGCGCACCATTTCGTTGAACTGGGCCAAAAACATGTCCAAACGTTCCCTAAGCTCTTGGTCATCACTGACGGGTTCGTAGACCTTCGGAAGCTCCATGTCCGCGTCCTCACCTTCTTCACCAGTCGGTTCTGGTGCATCCCTGGAATCAAAAAACGTAAAACCACGTGAAGTTTGATAGGCCAATTAAGCGTGCCTCATGAAATCTACAAAGACGGGGTTTGGTTCGCTCTTCTTCCTATACTCTGGGCTCAGTTCTTCTTCGATTAGTCGCAGTATCTCTTCATCAAACCAGTTCTTGTCTTCCATTGAGGTGAATCGATCGGCGAATACTCGCGTGCATTCATGTTTCCATAAAATCAGCAGGCAAGCCTCAGATTCGATCACGTTAAATAAAGTGCCAACCTGAAACTGACCTTTAAAGAAAAATTTTGGAATTTGGAGGTCACCTGACCATTCCCTGCCATATTCTGGATAGGTCCCTCAAAGAAAAAACGTAGTGAAACTTGGCCGGCGTCGGTAGGAGCCTGCTTCTGGTGTTCCTCCACAGCAAACGTGTTAGGGGCACAAGTTTTTTGATCAAGTTTCTTACTTCCAGGGTGAAACCTCGTTTCACGTTGTAGTGGCCTTGCCCGATTACACCGAAGATCTTATCAATGGAAGCGTCCGTTGGGAGAGGACAGTTGAAGATGCAGAATTGCTTTTTAAAACGACTTGGGATGTCGTTACGACCACCACCTAAAATATGCCCAGCAGTTTTGGAGCAACTTCGGAGAAGATTTTATTACCTGGTTGGCCCATCGCACCAACGAATTGCATGTCGATTATCGTGGTGAACTCTCCGGGTTTTTCCAAACTATAAAAGCCGGACATATCCATGGTTTGCCTGACGATTTCATTGGTGATCTATTACGCAAAATGATTTGGAATGAAATTTCTTTGGTTTGAGGTTGAGGTATACCTGGTCGCCCCAGCAGTTAATTTCCGGGAGGTTTATGTCGTCGATGAAGACCAACATTTTTTTGCCGCTCGGTGGGCCGAAGGTGTTTCCCATACGTTTTTCCACGTAGCTTTCGATGGTCTTCTGGAATTGAAAGGGGCTTGTGGCGCTGGAGAAATTGAAAGACCGGTTGAGGTATTGCTCGGGGTTCATCTTTTTCATGTAGGCCTTCATCATGACGGTCTTTGCGGAACCTTGCTCGCCGATGAGGAGGATCGCCTTCTGTTGCTTCACCACGGTGTTAATCAAGAAGTCGATGCGGACGTTTTCCTGGATTGGAATGAGAATTGAGTTGTAGTCGGGCGTGCTGACCTCTGGGTAAGCGTAGTTGGTGACGCGGTTACTCCAGAGTTCCCATTCGCCGCTGTTGGTGACGACGTAATCGAAGACCGTTGCCTGGAAATCGCATTGAAATGCAAGTTTTTTTTTTGAAACGTGAAGACTTACATCGCGGGATTTGTAGGTGTTAACTGGTAGGTCGAGGTCCTTCATATTCTCCTTCAAGTACACGTCGTACTTGAGTCTATCGTCGGTGTCCAAAAACGCACCCATTCCCCAAACCAAAGCAAATACGAATAGTTTTCCCAAGTGTTCGTCGGTAAACAAAACGAATTCTTCCTGTTTGGGAGAGTCATCTACGAAATCATCATCATCTCCGTGATCGGATTTTGAAGCTGATATTTCTGGTTCTGGCAAAACTTGTACTGGTACTAATCCTACAAAATAAGACCCAATTTACTTGGTTCCACTTTTAAGGGTGTAGGATATACGAAAAATTGAAAGGAGAAGTCGGAAATAGGAAGACCACGATAATGGGGATAGAAGTTGGGTTAGGTCTAACCTTCTAGTAAGTGCAAGATTTGAAGAGTAATATTGCATTCCAAGACTTCCATCACCAAAGACAGGTTTTGGGTCTCCCACGTGTACAACTGGGCATAGCAATCGTCGAACAGCTGCTCGAAGATGGTTTGTTCCCTGGGACTTCTTTTCTTCAGCCAACTCTTTACGACTGGCTTCCATGTCAAACCCGAGGAACTCATGTAAACCATGCCATTTCTGCTGACCGTAGCTGGGGATGCATTGTCGATGTTGTGCGGTTCAAAAATGATCTTGCACGTTGGAGCCATGGACAGGCGATCGCCGTTAGCTAAAGTCAATAGCTTATTGTCATCCAGAACCGAGTTCAGATTTTCAATCCAGATGCTATCAACGGGGCCGTCCAAAATCATCCAAACGTATTCACCTAAAACCCGCTACTTGCACCCCACGGTTGTTTGCCAAAAGGTATTTGCGTACCGGGTTTCATTTTGAGGGTTTTCCTCCACAGCGCCGAAAATATCCCGTCCGTCCAATCGTTAGTCGCAACGTCCAGTCTACCAAACATTTGGGCGGCGGTTATGGCCTTTGGATTCATGCGCATTTCCCTGGAAGCACAAGTTTGAAGGTGATGGTCATGGTGATATGAATGCACGTGACTAACTTGTGTATATTTCCCATTTCGGTTAGCGACCGCATCAGCGTCTGTATACAGGTCGTTTTGCCAGCACCCGAAGGCCCCAAAGTCATGATACCATGTCTCACCAATTGAGTTTCGTACAACTAGAAAAGAAAAGGAGGCCACAGTCAATGGAAAAGTCAAATGGAAAGAAGAGGGGGGCCACAGACGATTACAAATAAGGTCAAGTGGAAAGAAGAGGGTTAACCTGAATCAGTTTCAGCTGCCAAGAGGGATGATTGATCAAACCAGCTTCTTCCACTTGCGCGGCGATCGCCTCCTCCAGTTCGGGGTAGGAAGTCTTCTCGAGGGTTTGATTGGGGAAAAGATCCGCGACCAAAGATATGAAAAGGGGTTCGTCTTCGTCGATGAGTTTGGACAGGTTCATGTCGCGTAGCACTCGCATTACGATGGTGCTTTCGGAATCTTTACAGTTCACCCTCTTAACCGCCCCTAGACTTCTTAGGACGGATAAAATATTCCTGAGACCAAAATCATAATGCACCTAAAAATACCCTCTTGATTACAAATTGCGACCTCCAATGAGCAGGTGTACCTGTTTGGTGAGTTGCTCTTCGCATAATTTGTATAAAGTGTAAAACTTCCTCGCCAACGTGATATTTTCAAGGAAACCACAACTGGCCAACTTCACCCTAATGATAATCTGCCGATCCGGAACCATCATGGCCACGGTCCGAAACTGAATCTTCAGGTTTTCCGGAAGTTCCTTCCTACCAGCGTACCCCGGATTCTGAAAACGGAGGGTTTTCAGTTGATGCCCTCGTTTAAGTCTCTTGGCTCACCATGGTGATGAAAATTCCGAACTCGGGACACATGTCGATGATGTCGCCGTCGGTGAAGACGAAGTTCTTCTTCTTCTCTTTTTTGGCAGATAAAACGACTGCCACCTGCTGCGCGGCCACCGACAAGACGGGCAGTTCGATGCGGTTGAATTCGTCGAAGCAGCCCCACGTTCCCGACTGGGCCAGGCCCTTATAAATACGGCCCAGTCCTCTGTAATCCATTTGGTCCGAGCAGTTGAAGACCACCACGTACTTGGCCAGGGTTTTTCCCATGTCCTTGACCGTCTCCGTCTTTCCGGTACCAGCTGGACCACATGGTGCTCCGCCCATGCTCATTGCAAGTGCTTGGGCAAGCGTAATATAGCACCTGAAATACTTTAGGCAT
This sequence comes from Serrognathus titanus, assembly GCA_039766575.1. NCBI lineage: Eukaryota > Metazoa > Arthropoda > Insecta > Coleoptera > Lucanidae > Serrognathus > Serrognathus titanus. The sequence continues at coordinate 70,625,737 of CM077913.1, forward strand.
CACCAACGCTGTCACTTTTAATTAGAAGTACCTGTCGGTTAAAGGTGTGATCACCAATCGATCTGTACACCCCAAGTATTCATTCTGGTAAGAAAATATAACGTCGGTTATTATAATGAGCGTCTTATCCAGGTCTTCCTTGAAGTAGAACCGACATTGTTTGAGCCACTCGAAATCGTTGACGTGCCTTACGTTCAAGCGACACTGCAACCAATGAAATATTTTTAAGGGACTCGGTAGGTGCAGGCCAAAACCTACCAGGATATCGAAAATATCTCGCTGGTGTACGTGTATGGTGATTAAAGTCTCGAACTTAGTCCTTTCGATTTTGGTGAGGTCTCTTGTGGTTTGATCGATCAACGTGTTGAGTAGTTCCAGGAATTTATTGTTGGTTTCGGGCATCATTTTCTTGTCCATTCTTGCCTGCATCAAAGCCAGCTCTGCGTCCCTAGTCCAAATCATTTGCAACCCCAGCAGGCCGACCTGTTACATCGAAAAAGTAAAGCTTCGACGTGATCGGGAAAAAAGAAACTCACCTGCGCCGGCATCTTGTCCAAAAACTGGAGCAGGTTAAAATTCGCGTCGTTGAGGGCCGAATAGGCTTGCCTGATGACGGCGTGGAGCGAAGCCTGCGCCGTCGTCAGCAACATCGTCAACCACGTTTCGACACTCCCCTCCGCCCTGACGGCCTTCTCCAGCTGGACCGTTTCGTGCTCCGATGAGACTATGGCGGTCATTTTGTTGTACTCGACGTCGTGGAATTTCACCCACCTTGTATTATCAAAGATCGACAACAAGTGGTTTTGGATGGTGTGCGAGTCGGAAGCCTGCCCTAAAATTTCCAGCAGGGCCGGATCTGACACGAAGAAAAATCTCGGGAACATCATGCGCTTTTTCTCCAGGTATCCGCTTAGGGAACGCTGGCAGATCTCCAGTTGCTCTTGCAGGTGAGGCAGGAGATTCTTCAGAAGGTCATCCCCTAGGAGGAGGTTGAACGCAACTGTTGATCTAAAGGGGTCGAATACTTGCCTACGCAGCAGCCGACCACACCGGGAGTCTCGTGCGCGCGTTGCATGATCTTCTGCCAGGACTTGTCGATTTTGGAAAAGCGTTTGGCCTCCTTGGGCAACTGTTTTGCGATGTCGCCGCCCACGAACACCGCTTCCAGATACACCCACATGTTTTGGACGAGTAGCCAACGCTCTAGAATTTCGTTGGTGTTGGATAGGTCATGAACCCATTGTTGGATTTGCTTTTTGAACGGTGCGTTATACCTGGAAGATAAAGAGGGGCAAGAATTTGGTTTTGCCTTAACATCGGAATAAAAAATTTAGACCTGAATTTAAAATGTCTCTAAGTCTTAAATGGGGTTATTAGGAGCAGAAATTAAAGAAGACGAGGAGCAAAAAAGAAGAAAGAGGGGAGTAGGGGAGAAGGAGGCGGTCGAAACTTTTTAATCCAATAACCGTTAGGTTGTACCTGTTGGATAGTAAAGACCCAAGTATCATAAGACTGTCTTCTAATTGCCCAATGGTTTCGGCCGTTGTGTCACCTCGCAAAAGCAATTCACCCCTATTATTAAACGTCAAAAACGTCAGCTCGTGCATCGACCATTCATTAACCACCTGTCTCAATTTGGCCTCGATGTCCCTCTCTTTCATGGCCGATATGCAAATGTCCTAAAACAACGCTTGCCAAGAACGTACCTTTCGGAGCCTAATCTGTTTACCTCGATGTCTTCTTTGTGTTGCAACAGGGGCGCCTCCAGGATATTTTTAAGGCAGAAGCCGTCACTTTCAAACTCGAAAATGTGATTGAGCGAATCCATGATCCTCTGCCAGTGTCGAGGTTTCATCGCCTTGTTCGCCATCAGCTCCAACAGGGGGCACATGTCGTTAAAATCGTCGATGGTCTTCTTCAGGGCGAAAAACGCCGGCCACTCCTTGAGGCCCTTGGGCAACTTCCTGCATCTGTTTTGAAACTCCATCAGTTCGTTGTTGATTTCTTCTATGTTGACTTCGCCCCAGGGTATGTCGTAGTAACTATTGACGCGATCGATTACGTCGTTGTAAAGCTTGTAAAGCTTCTGAAGCAGGTTGAGTTCTTTCCTGATTTGTCCAAATTCGGGGTAGTCGGTTTGGGGCAAGCCGAAAAGCTCCTCGCCGCTTTGGAAGGTCTGGAGCTTCCTCCACATACCATCGAAGCGGTTCTGAAAGTAAGGGGGTAAGTTTGAAGGCCAAAAAGTAGGGTGGACTCAACTTGGAATAAAATCAGGCGATCTGAGGCGTCTCTTGGGGCTAGGCCGGACTCCATGGGGCCAGCGTTTCGGTATTGGTTGCAATAATCGATTTTGTCTTGTTTGAACCTGTCCAAGTTGCTGCGGAGTTCACTTTGGAACTGAGGTTGCATGTCCAGTAGGTTACACTGGACCCGTTGGGCTTTATTTAGCAATTTGGTCCAAGTATAGGGTAGATTGTCTACTTGCTCCAGGATTTCTCGTTCGACCGATACCTCGTAGCGATTAAGCACGTTGAAAGCTTCCTGAAACGAGTTTAGCAGGTATGGTGATGTCGTTGTAGAATAGACTTACTTCGATTGGTTCGATTTTTAATTCCATATCAACTTCCTGCTCGCGTATTTTCTTCAGGGTATCCATGATCATGCGAACATCATCCAGGTCGCGAATTGGCTTCTCCAATTTACGCTCCATTTCGCCGATGACCGCGCAAACGTAATCCATTTCCCTTTTGTACTTCTTTTTCATGGCTTGGCCAATCCTGGGGGAAATCCAGGGTGGATTTGAAGGTAGTGGAAAGTGAGTCGGAGGGGGCGTTACCTGTGGGTGCAGGAGCGAATCTCCGTGAGGAGTCCGTACTTTAGTTTCTCGGTGGAGATCGCCAGGCAAGAACCGATGACTTGCACGTCGGGTTCCGTCGCAAGCCTAGCGTCGAGCTCACCGTGTTTCCTCAGGGAAGCCTCAAACTCGTTCAGGCAGTTGTTGAGCAACTCACGCGGGGATTTTTCGTTGCGCCAGAGGACGTTGTAAGGTCTCCATCTCGCCAGGAAAGTCGTCATTTCCTACAAGTTCAATACCACTGTAAACGACTGGAAAATTTCGATCTTTAACGTAAACAATTAGACTCTTCTTCAAATAAATAAAATAAATAATCCTGTCGGTAAAGACCTTCTGAGTACTACTGTCCTATAGAGTAGGCAACTTAATTCACTTCCATGACCTTTTTGGACTAGGGGAAAACGTCACTTTAATTCACTTTCAACAGCTTTTGAGTCCAAGGGACAACGCTCTCCGCCAATGAAATTATAAATAAATGAATTAGGCTAATTGGTCTCACCTGTTTCATGTCTTGAGTACACGTGGATAATAACGATAGAGTTTTGACCACCTCTTTGTTCTCCATGACGTAGTTGTAGAAGTTCCTGTACTGGAAGGGAAACGCGGGTTTTTCTTCGGTGATCAGGCGGTAGAGTTTCCTCCTCCTCGTCCTGAAATCCTCCTCCTTGATCTTGGTCAGGCCTTGGCCCCCGCTCTGGACCAGGCAAGAACGAGACAGAATATCCAGCAAAGCGTGGGATTGGCCGGCCAATTTTTTCCAGGCAGAGGCTGCGCTTGTCTTTGGCAGTGGTGGTGTCTAATTTAGCCGTGTATGTACAAAGCGGGGTGCGTTTGGTTTGTCGTGTAGGTGGGTTCGTGAGGTGACGTTTTTTTTTTTATGATTTCGGGTATGTGCAAGTTTGTGATTTTATTTTGATGGTTTGATTTGATTTGATAGTGTACATATTAGTGGGTGAGTGTCAAAAAGAAAAGAAACAAATTAATTTTCCATCGACAATTATGTATGTACATTTTTAGTATAATATTCGAAAACGCCCACGTTTGAAGTTGGTGTTGGTTTGGTGCTTCAGTTACTTTGCTTGACTGTTTAATAACATGTGTCCAACAGTTATTGTAGTTCTGGGTGGCTGTGGAATCAAACATAAATGTCGCATCGTTGAATTGACATCTCAACCATCGACTGTCAAACAACAAGTAAATGATTATTCACAGATTTAATGTTTTATTGCAATTTGAAACAGTAATAATTAAAAAAAAATGACACCACAGACACCCAGGGCTACAATAATTGTTGGTCACATGCTATAAGTAAAGACATACCGTGTTTCTTGCTGCCTCAAGTCATGGCCAACTCCAAACGTAAGAGTTCATTTTAATACAATCAATTACAGTTGAAGTTAGTCATTTTTTTTTTAATTCTTGGATTTACCACATGCGAAATCAACTGTAACCCTTGTAAGTTTTAAATATTTACATTATTTACAAATTTTAATCCTAGCACATAATATTTACAAATATTATTATTAGGTATAGCGCGGCAGAACTACCAACTTGTAAGATAAAAACAACTGACACGTCTGCGCGCTAAATTCAAACGCCTTTCGATCATTTATGAGTGCTCTGTGTATATCTTTTAGATAAGAGTGGGGCGCTAATTAGTTTTTGCCACAGTCGTTAGCTTATGGTTGGTTGCCTATCATGGCTTTTGCTAGGCGCTGGTGCAGTTTATAAATAACAAGTGAAAAACTGCTATCAGTCAGAATAGGCAACCATACATACACATTTGGTTTATAATGTTAATTCTCCATAAGAAACGTCCATGCTGGACTCATCCAACTCGAATATTTTTATATTACAACCGTGTTGATATTTCACCATTTTTTTAACGAAAGTTTTAAAAACAAGGATGATATGGACAGGGGCGACGAGAAAACGGGGGTATGGAAATAAAACATCTGGGTTTTAGAAATCTCTAGAAGCTAGACTCTTATTTTTGGGGCTCCCTGATTAGCATACCTGAGGTTTTCCACCCGTCCACTGCCCCACGCCTTTAGCAACCGAAGTAATATTCTTGCCCGCGTAGATCAACACTTCTTGCACCTCCTCCAACGCAGGCTGCACGCTGACCTTCGGGATCAATAAAATCGAGTTCAAAATGAAAACGGGCCCCTCGGTTTTGGGCTCTGAAACAATCGAGTAAAGACCTTCCCCTCATTTTTGGGTGAAATCACCTTCGATGCTGAACCTCTTTCGGAGCGCATCCAAAGCTTGCCTCGTCACTTTAACGAGGACGTCGACGACTTTGCGGCTGTAATACCGCCTCATTTCACTCACCGCCCCCTTAACCATATCCTGCATTGCTTTGGACATCCCCCCACTGAGAAGCAAGTGCGGTTTCTCGAAGCACTCCCATACTAAACTCCAATCTGATTGTTGTTGGCTCGAAGTGCTTTCTACTTCCGTCTGTCCATCGGAAGAATCCTCTGGAATTCGTTGTGTATTTTTGGGGATGGATTAGAAGAGAAATTACCTTCCGGAAATAATTCCTCCTCATCCTCGGAACCATCGACTCGCGCTTTCCTAACCAGGAGCAGAAGCTCCTCAACCGCTTCTTCCACCATCAAGCTTTTCCTATGCAACTCCGTGGCTGCTGTCCTGCACGCGGTCTCCGTACGTTCGCAGAAATACTCAACCAACCAAGGTTCCTCTCCCTCATCGGGCAAGGCGTGCAAGGTCGTGGTTTGCATACTCGCAAGCACCTCCAGAACCCTATTGGTGTAAATATCATGCACGCGCTCCACCTTAAAACGACCAATAACACCAGGCGACTTCGTACACTCATGTCCGTATGCTTCCTTCAATAAGGGACCCCTTAGAATGGGTATTGTCATAATGCACCTGCTTTATTACAATCTCATTCTAAGGGTTCCTCAAGGAAGCACTATGAATACGGACATCAGACTTACCAAAACTTTGAAATTTTGGGTCGTCTCTTTCACGCGCTCCACGTACACCTTCCATTCGGAAGACACCCAGGTCAGCTCCTTCAAGCCCGGTTCGATCATTTTGGTCAGACAAACCAGGTGAGGTAGAAACAGGGGGCGGACTTCGAGCTTCACGGATTTGACGATCGCGATAAAATCGTTTATCAAAAACTGTAAGGAGGCGGTCAAAATCAAGCCAAGTCAAGCACGAGGAAAATACCGACTTGCAAGGAATCCTTCACCAAGTTGAAGTGATCCTGCTTGACGTACAAAGTCAAGGCCACCATGGGGACTGGAAGGTCCATCTTGATCAACAAATCGGATTCCCTGATCAATAGCGGAATGGTCGGGTGTAAATTAACCCGGAGCTTCTGTTGCTCCGGGCAAATGACCATGAGGTGCCTCTTTAAACACCTATCAACGTCGGTAACCTGTGGAATTAATCATGAAATTTTTTCTGGGGGAGTTTGGGGGGTTCTAACTGACGTGTTGGTTCATCCAAACGGCGACCATATCAGTTTCGTAGTTCTTGAGCATGTTTTCGGCGGCCTTGTGACGCTTTGAGAGGTCCACGGTTGCTTGGAGCGTCTTCAAAACCGGATGGTTCGTTACGCTCTCCAGGAGCTCCTCCAAATGGCTGACTAAAGACCTGGCCCATTTGATTCGCCCTGGAAACGGCGCGGCGGAGATTTTTCGAGACTGATTATGGGATCGAATGTGGGGGGCTCACCTGCTATCGGCGGAAACATTCGGGGGACCGGGGGGTCGTCCTTTTGCTTTTTGTACAGCTTTATTATGCGGTCGACCTCTTTCTCGCAGTATTTCAAAATGCGGTCGTATTTGTCGTCCATTTTTGTTAGCGGGATTTTCTCGCTCACCTATTCATTTAGGGGAAAGTTAAATAGCATTTTCAATATTTATTTTTCGACTTTGATTATTTATTGAAGAAAAGGAGACGAGTAATCAGTTACTTTCACATTAAAAAATATTTTAATATCTTAAGATTTGTTCGTAATGCGCAATGTGTTATCATACAGCGACCGACACTCGGAAAACACGTCACGAACAAGAGCAAAATAAATTAAGATGACGTCAGATTACTGATTGGTTGACCAATGAAATGAGATGACGCCAAGCTAATGATTGGCTAGTCAATTAGGTGAGACGAAGCGAGCTGCTTATCAGCTGGAGAACTATGGCCAATAAATAAAACGACGCTGAGACGCCGATTGGTCCGTCAGTGAAATGAGATGATGGTCATATGTGTCACGTCACTCGAAGTAATTACTTAAATATCCCACGAAGATCCGCGGCACCAAGGGAGATGGCGAGGGAAAGTGTATATAAGAAGACGGCTCCAGCGTCAAAACCAGTAGCTCTCCGATTTTGAGTAGTAAGTCCACGCTGACACTCAAAAACATATAAACGCAAGTCAGCCCTTAAGGCGTTCAAAGACATACAATCGAGCCTTGAGGCGTTCAAGCACCCACAATCGAGCTAGCCCTTGAGGCGCTCAATCACATACGCGAGCCAGCCCTTGAGGCGCCTCAATCACATATGCGGGCCAGCCCTTGAGGCGCCTCAATCACATACGCGGGCCAGCCCTTGAGGCGCCTCAATCACATATGCGGGCCAGCCCCTGAAGCGCCTCAACCACATACGCGGGCCAGCCCTCGAAGCGTTTAGAGACATCTAACAATACTGCCAGCTGACCCTCATAGACAACACTCAGGGACCGCACAGAACCCCCGGGCTTTGACCAGGAAAGGCCAACTAGAATGTAATCAGAAATGTATTTAACAAGGAGTTCCCCTAAGCCGCTGATTGACCCACCTGTGAAACGAGATGACGTGAGCCATGGATTGGTCACAGGTATCACATCATTCGAAGTAATCCAATAAGGAATATCCCATGAAGATCGGCGGCACCAAGGGAAAGTGTATGTTAGAAGACGGCTCGAGCGTCGCTCTCCGACTTCAAGCAAATCCACGCTGACACTCAAAACATACATACGCAAGCCAGCCCTTGGGGCGCTTCAATCGAGTCAACCTTTGAGTCGTTCAATGACTCACCCAATGCCCTTGAGGCGCTCAATCACATACGCTGACACTCAAAAACATATATACGCAAGTTAGCCCTTAAGGCGCTCAAAGACATACGTTGAGACGTTCAAAGACCTACAATCGAGCTAGCCTTTGAGGCGCTCAATCGCATACGCGGGCCAGCCCTTGAGGCGCCTCAATCACATACGCGGGCCAGCCCTTTAGGCGCTCAAAGACAGCTAACAACATTGCCAGCTGAACCTTCAATGTCTCCACCAAGGACAACAATTAGGGATCACATGGCTGTTACGTCTTTGAGAACCTTCAATGTCTCCACCAAGGACAACATCACAACAGGTTTCACACCGAACCCCCATGGCTGTTACGTTTTTGAATTGTCACATGAAATACGGAAATGCCGAAGAATTTCGGCCAACTTTAAGCTTTCTCTCTCTTGCACCTTCGTATTTCGCTCCTCCTGGCGGTTAACGCGCCATTACTTATTCGTCAGCGACGGTGTAGCGACGTGTTTTTATAATTGTGGAGTTTTTCACTAGAAATTAGGATAGCGACTTGGTCGGAATCATTTAGTACACCGCCAGACAAACGTTGGTTTTACTTTCGCCCTGCCCAAGGCTTGGAGTTCATTATATCCAATAGGAACTCTCAGCCGCCACCCTGTAGCTAATATATTTTCCCGTTAATATGGGAGCACGTTTCCTTGTGCGTTGCGATTTTACTTTCGTGAAATATTCATTTGGTGAATCATCACCTTGAAGAGCAGTCTCGAGAATTGGCCAACAGAAGGCGCTGCCACAGTTTCGCTTCTTGGCTTCCGGTTGGAACCGCGTGTCTCGGATTTCTTCACTGCCGACGTTTCGTTCTTCGTTGCAGAAGAACTTCCTCAGGGCTGCTGCTGGTGGTGATGCTGCTACTGCTGCTGCTGCTATTGGTATTGTTGCTGCTTCGCGTTAGTCGCGTTAGTCAGTCTCAACGACTAACGCGAAGCAGCAACAATACCAACAGCAGCAGCAGTAGCAGCATCACCACCAGCAGCAGCCCTGAGGAAGTTCTTCTGCAACGAAGAACGAAACGTCGCAGTGAAGAAATCCGAGACACGCGGTTCCAACCGGAAGCCAAAAATTCAACAATGGACGACGGCCGCGGAAGCCTTCAAGCTTCTGTAGTGTTGAACTTTTTAAAAATTTTATGAATTTAGTTTGAACGTTTAAAAAAATATTTCAAATTTCGTCAAATTACTAAAAAAAAAAAAGAAATTTTGTTTGCAATTCGGAAAATTGAAGAAGACAAACGAAATTTCTCGTAAATTGGACTGACTTTTTTTTGTTTCATTCTTTGCTATGGAAAAAGTCGAAATTTATAGTAAAATAAATTTTTCTCCCCAATGAAAAAAAAAAGAAGAAATGCAAAAGACAATCGACGTCTACCAGTCCTCTATTGCTTTTGTTTTATATTGTTTTTCTGCGAATAAAAAAAAATTTAAACAGTTGCCGAAGTTCTTTAAAAAATCCTTGTTAAACAAGATTGTCTTTAATTTTTTTTTTTTAATTTCGATCAAGAAAAATGGAAGCCAAAGACGATTGATTTTCGTTTTGTTTTTATGGCAGAATTTGTTATAATTTCATAAACTTGATTGTTTTTATAATATAACTTCAAGACCGTTGTCCATAATTGAATTTGGCTTCCGGTTGGAACCGGGTCACGACTGCTTCTACTGCCGACGTTTCGTTTCCCATTGCAGAAGAACTTCCTCGGTGCTGCTGGTATTGCTGCTGCTTCTCGTTAGTGTCATCGAGTAAAGGAGAAGTAGCAGCAGCACCACCAACAGCTGCAACATCGACAACTGCAACATCGACAACAGCAACATCGCCAGTAGCAGCGGCAGCCCTGAGCAAATTCTTCTGCAATGGAGAACGAAACGTCGGCAGCAGAAGCAGTTGTGACGCGGTTCCAACCGGAAGCCAATTCAATTGTTTGTTTTTTCCTCGGAATTTATTGGAAAAGCGATCGTCTTTTGTTTAGGAGGCGCGATTGAAGAATAATTGAAAGAGTTACTACTTATTATTGTGAATACATGACAGATAATAAAGATAATATTTCCGTTTGATCGTCATTCGTTTTTGTTTTCTTTTCGAATCTCTTTTTGTTCATTTCAGTTTCCGATTTTGTTTTTCGTTTCTTTCACAAAAAAAAACTGTAACTTCGACGGTATCGCCTTTTTCGTGGCGTTTTCTTCTTTCCAGGTCCTTTTAGGTCGCCGTTTTCATTCGTCTTTTGTTTTTCGACAGCTTCGAATTTTCTTCGTAGTACGTAACGATTAATTCTCTTTCTTTTTCCTCCAATTTATGTTGATGAAACAAATATGTTATATAAAATGGCTACGTTTCCAAAAAAAAGAAAAAATTCTGTATGATTCTTTTGGAGACTCCTGGTTAAATACATTTCTGGTTACATTTTGTGCATTTCTTAAGTTTTCATTAAATATTCGCGGACTCCTAAATTAATTTTATTATTTTTATCCATATTTTATTTGCTTGGCTGCTTCTGTTTCTTTATATGCATTTTGTAATAAAATAATATATTGCATCGATTATAGCGAGTCGTATACCATATTTTGTCCACGACTACAAATACCAGGAAGTTTTATTTATAATTTAATTGACAGCGCTACCAAAACCATGTTAAACGAAGACTACAAGCATTTGCGAGTGGCCAAAACAAATTTTAAAACGTCAGTCTTCTATTTTCTCCTTCAAATAACCTAATCATAACCTATCTACTTCGTTATACACCATAAACAATGGTGACACCGTGCGTAATGATTATTCCCTGCTAGGAATGAATTGTGGATGACCAAACACATGATTATAATTGAAAGGTTATTGAGTAGTTCTGGACAAAGTATTTAAATCCTATTTAAAGTCATCCACATAAAGGCGTAGAATTAAAGTTCACGTCTTAGGAAATCTGAAATTCCAAGATTTAATTTTCTGAATCTAGCTCTAAGACATGCCTTTGTGTGGATGGCTTTAACTCTACCTTTTCAAATCTTGTCAAAAACGTTATGCCCTGTGGAGTCTCCCAAACGCTATCGAAATTCTTCTCGATGATGCCCGCAATGTTGCCTTTCAACTCATCTATTTGCCACGTGAACGTTTCAAAGTCGGCGTCGTACTCGGAATTCCTTTGGTCCAAGTAATCGTACTGCTTGTTCATTACCATCGTCTTTATCTCTTGAAATCTCTGCATAGATTCCTCCAAAGCTGTAATACGTCGCGTCTATTGCTCAAAATCTTTACTAAGCAAAGTCATCAGTTATTGTTAGACTTGGATGTATCAAACTTGCATGTTTGGTTGCCTATCTTGACTTTTGCTAGGCGTTGGTGGTGCAAGTTTGATACCTCCATAAGAAAGTGGCTCACAACCCCCCCCAACATCGTCCTTCTTTACCTTCGCCTAATAGTAATCCTTCCATTCTTCTCTTAAACAGGTAATCATAGTCATCGATCAAATCGAACATGGCTATAATTTTCCCCAACCTCCCGCAAAACGAATTGAATTTCCCGAAAACGTAATTCTCGGAGAAGTTGAACGGCTCGTGGTTCTCCAGGAACGGCTGGTTTTTTAGGGTCGCGTAGGTCTTCTGATAGACCTTGTTCAACACTATGCACTGGGTCAACTTCTCTTTGATTTCTTCTCGATCCTGCGACCAAATGGTCTCGTTGCCGCGACAGTTGATGTACTCCTTGCAGGTCTCTATCATTTGGTTGGTGATCTAAAAAAAGCCAATCCCCAATCGTTCCCCCCCTCCCGAACGAACGCAGGAAAACACTTACTTTCACCATGAGCGCCGATGTGCGTTCCGACGTGTTGTAAAATTGTGAAACGCTGTGGATCAAGCGCACGGTCTGAAGAAGACCTAACAGGGAATCTTGCATCTTGACCTACAACGAAAAGAGGGGGTTGAAATGCTTGAACGAAAAAAAGCGGGTTGTAACTCACTGGGTCATCTAAATATAAAGAGTGGCAATTTTTTTCCATCGCCTGAATATACTTGGCGTTATCCTTGGCTTCGTTGTAACAGTAGGTGATTTTGTAGTCGGTCTCCTTCCACTCTTTGAGTACTTTTGAGCGCGCGTACTGCAAGCAGGCGACGGTGGTTTGCACTTCCTTGGACTGGACCTGGTTGATAATTTGGGAAAAACGGGCACCGCGCTTTTTCCAATACTCTAGCTCATCCTGGGGGCCGGATGAGTCGCTCTCCTTTCTGATCTGTTCGCTCTCCTTGAGGATCTCGGATAGTTTCTTCATCCACGCCTTTACCCTCAGCTCTAGTTTCTTCACGTAGTCCGGTTTCTTGGCCATTTCTTTCACCTCTTCTACGCTCAGGGCGCTCACGTAGTTTTCTCCGTCTTCGAACAAGTCTGGTTGATTACAGACTTCTTCACAAACTGTAGTTGAAAAACGTAAGACTGCTGCATACCGAGTGTTCCATTGAAACTTGAAAAAAGGCGGTTACCTCTTAGAGCACTGCAAAATGATCTCAATGCTGGTAGAAGTTGATTTTTTACTATGGGACAGTTGACTGCGTCATCTTCCGAATCTGGGCTTGGATGTGCTAGAGCTTCCATGAAGACGTGCTCGATGACCCTTTCGATTGTAGTTACTAGGCCTATGCGTTGTGCGTCTATTATGCCACAGTACAAATCCTGAAGAAGAAAACTTTTTTTAAACTTGCATATCTAGTACTTGTTTTCAGATCAAATTATCGTCAAAAATAAATAAAACTGGTAAAAATCCTAAAAATACCACAAATTGTCATGGAAACACAAGACTTCTTGAAACAGATGAGCGAGATGCAAAATAAATTAAAAATCGCGAGTGAGAAAGATGCGATTGCACGCCCCCCAAGATGCACTCGAAGGTGGAGTTTCTGAACGCACCCCTGCGGACATGTATTGTTTTTTTTTTTTTACTTGCTCAAATTGTTTTTTAAACTTTTTGGCCAATAAAAATCAATCAATCAATCATTACGCAGACGCTAAATAGTGACGTGGCGCTTATTTTAAGTATCTAAGCGCGCAGGCAAATTCTTACGTCATATTTTTGTACTTCTAGAAATACTTGTGTTTCAAATAATTTTTTTTATTTACGCGCTAAATTTGTTTTCATTTCGTTTCTGTAAGGAACTGTTTTGGAAAACGTCTAAAATTTTTTTTATAAAAGAAATTCTTCGATTTGTACTCAGGCTATTTTCGCGGGTTAAGAATGAACTGACGTAAGAGAACAGAAACAAACAACGTTGTGAAAATACGAAGAATAAGGTGGAACAAAAGAAAACAAAAGAAGATGTTTTTCTGGCGGAATGTGAGATAATCAAATCGCCAACAAAAAGTAAATAAATAAAAATTGTTTTTTGTTTTCCCCGGATCTGTCACAGCGTATTAGGATTGGCAACAATCATCATTAAAAACCTGTCGAAATTGCAAAAGTTTCTTTTTTTTTTTGTTAAAAACATAAACAAAAGACGATCGATTGTTTAACAAATGCAAGAAGCAAAAAAACAAATGGTTGACGAATTGAACGTAAGAAAACGTTTAATTTCGACTTTGCTAATGCTATTCGTTAAATCATAAGTTTTTGTTTAATAAACTGTCACTTACTGCGATCGTCATTTGCTTGACCTCATTTTTTTTTGTTTTTATTTCATGTTCTGCTTTTATTTATTTTTTTTTGTTTTGTTTCTGTTTCGTTATTTTTTATTTTATTTAAAGAAAGGAAACCATCTTAAGCAAAGACGATTTTCTTTCGATTTTCTCTTATTTTTTTTTATGAGTCGTCATTTGTTCATTTGCATCGTTCGTATTTGCCAGATAGCCGATCATCTTTTGTTTTCTTCGGTTTTATCATAGCGTAATAGAATTGACAGCACGGACCTATATAAAAAGAAACATAAACAAAAGACGATCGATTGATTCTGAAATGCTTTCTTTGCTTTCACTCGTTAAATTATAACTTTTATGCCAAGTACAGCGATCGCCTTTTGTTTTTATCTCTTTCACGTTCTGCTTTTGTTTCATTTTTCGTTTTCATTTCGTGTTTTGTTTTATTATTTCTTATTTTATTTAAAGAAAATAAAGCAACTCAAAAAAGACGATTTTCTTTCGATTCTCTGTTTTTTTTTTTTTTTTATTTAGAATAAACTGTCACGTCTTTACTGCGATCGCCTTTTGTTTTTATCTCTTTTTTTATTTCTATTTCACGTTCTATTTTTATTTCATTTTTTGTTTCTCTTTCGTGTTTTATTTCAATATTTTTTGTTTTATTAAAAAAAAAGAAACCAATTTAAACAAACGTGACGATTTTCTTTTGAGTCGAGTTGTTTTTCATGATGAATCGTCATTTGTTCATTTGCATCCGTTCATATTTGCCGATCGTCTTTTGTTTTCCCCAGTTTTATCGCAGCGCGTTAGGATTGGCAGCACCGACTTCATCAAAAAAGATCGTCGAAATTGCGAAACAAACAAAAGACGATCGATTGTTTAAAAAAGCGAAAGAAGCAAGAAAAAAAAATGGTCGGCCCTTTGGATGCAAGAAAATCTTTTGCGTAAAAAAAAGTAAATCAAAAGCGATAACAAAAGACTTGCGCGAATTTCAATCGATTTTCGACATTTTCTTCATAAAAAAACAAAACACAATCGGCGTTCACTTCTTTAAAAGACGCAAAAAAAATAAATAAACAAAACACGATCGATGATAAAAAAGGAAACTTCCGACTGTTTTTTTTTTCTTATTCCAAAAACAAAAAAAAAGATGCCCGATACTTTGTTATATATATATAATCTTCTTTGGAATTTGGAATGAAATAATGCACTTAAATTTTTAATTCCACACAATGTTCATCATATTCCAAAATATTTACATGTTTTTCAGTTCTTCCAATTTTATTACTTAATATAAATAAATCAACTCTAGTATCAGATCGTACTTTGTATATATTAATAGATGTATTTAAAAAATCTTCATATTTTGATACATTTTCTGATATTAATTCTAATGGATATTTCATATTAAGGCATTCATATTTTGACATATCATATCTTGATGGTCTATCAGTATGATCTTTAACAGGATTTAGAATACTTTCTAATGCATATTCAAAACATCTTAAGTTTTCTTGTTTATCACATTTGAATCGATTGGTTTTTATATTTTTCACATTAATACAACATTTCTTAGTAGTGATATAACTTGGTGATTGCTTATAAGTACCACCACGTAGAGGAGTGTACATACTTGATTGTAGATCTACGTTTAAAACACGAACAAATCTAATCTTTGTATTTTTTGCATTAAATCCTTCAAAATTTCTTATTATTGTATTTTTCATTTGTGTTAAAACTGATTTGACTATAGATTTGTCCATAATAGTATGTATCTTTGATGAAAAATGTCGCTTCCATAAATCAATAACTTTACCTGATAAGTCATATTCTTCATATTGAATAACTGTAACTAATTGAATCCTTATGCTTTTATGTTTTTTAAATCCCTTATTAATTTTATCAATAACATAATCTAATATTTTATATAGATAAGTATATAAATCATGTTCTGCAATGTCACAATAAAATGTATAGTCAACAACCATGCGGACATGTATTGTTTTTTTTTTTTGACTTGCTCAAATTGTTTTTTAAACTTTTTGGCCAATAAAAATCAATCAATCAATCATTACGCAGACGCTAAATAGTGACGTGGCGCTTATTTTAAGTATCTAAGCGCGCAGGCAAATTCTTACGTCATATTTTTGTACTTCTAGAAATACTTGTGTTTCAAATAATTTTTTTTATTTACGCGCTAAATTTGTTTTCATTTCGTTTCTGTAAGGAACTGTTTTGGAAAACGTCTAAAATTTTTTTTATAAAAGAAATTCTTCGATTTGTGCTCAGGCTATTTTCGCGGGTTAAGAATGAACTGACGTAAGAGAACAGAAACAAACAACGTTGTGAAAATACGAAGAATAAGGTGGAACGAAAGAAAACAAAAGAAGATCGATGTTTTTCTGGCGGAATGTGAGATAATCAAATCGCCAACAAAAAGTAAATAAATAAAAATTGTACCATAAAAAAAATTAATTCGATAGGAAAAAATCAACAGAAAACAAAAGACAATCGTTGGTAATTAAGAAAATCGTTCGAAATTCAAGACCGATAAGGAAAAGAGAGAAAACCGTAATAATTCGACGAAAAAAAAAACTATCTCGAACAACGTCGATATACGAAGAATAGAGTGAATAAAAAAACAAAAGAAGCTTTGATTATCAATTTTCTTTTGTTTTTTTTTATTCTGATTATAAGAAACCAAGCAACAAAAAAAAACAAAAGAAGATCGCTGATCATTAGGTGGGTTGTTCGAAAATCAAGACTGTTTGATAAGAAAACAAAAGAAAAAAGACCGTAATAATTCGACTTAAAGAAAAGAATTATAACGAATAACATCGAAAAACAAAAGAAGATCGACAATCGAACAGAAAACAAAAGAAAAAAGACCGTAATAATTCGACCAAAAAAAAAAAAGAACTAGAACGAATAACACCGAAAAACAAAAGAAGATCGACAACCGAAGAGAAAACAAAAGAAGAAAGACCGTAATAATTCTACTAAACGAAAAGAGCTACAACGAATAACATCGAAAAACAAAAAAAAAAAAAAGATCGACAATCGAATAGAAAACAAAAGGAGATCGTTGATCATTAGGTGGGTTGTTCGAAAATCAAGACTGATAAGAAAACAAAAGAAAAAAAGACCGTAATAATTCGACCAAAAGAAAAGAACTGCAACGAATCACATCGAAAAACAAAAGAAGATCGACAATCGAACAGAAAACAAAGGAAGATCGTTGATCATTAGGTGGGTTGTTCGAAAATCAAGACTGACAAGAAAACAAAAGAAAAAAAGACCGTAATAATCCGACCAAGAAAAAAAAAAGGAACTACAACGAATAACATCAAAAAACAAAAGAAGATCGACAGTTGAACAGAAAACAAAAGAAAAAAGACTACAATAATTCGCCCAAAAGAAAAGAAATGTACCGAATCACATCGAAAAACAAAAGAAGATCGACAATCGAACAGAAAACAAAAGAAGATCATTGTTCATTAGGTGGGTTGTTCGAAAATCAAGACTGAAAAGAAAACAAAAAAAAAAGAAACTACAACGAATAACATCAAAAAACAAAAGAAAATCGACAACCGAACAGAAAACAAAAGAAGAAAGACCGTAATAATTCAACCAAAAGAAAAAACTGCAACGAATCACATCGAAAAACAAAAGAAGATCGACAATCGAACAGAAAACAAAGGAAGATCATTGATCATTAGGTGGGTTGTTCGAGGATCAAGACTGAAAAGGAAACAAAAGAAGAAAGACCGTAATAATTCGTTCAAAAGAAAGAAAGAAAGATCGACAATCGAACAGAAAACAAAAGAAGATCGTTGATCATTAGGTGGGTTGTTCGAAAATCAAGACTGAAAAGAAAACAAAAGAAAAAAAAAAAGAAACTACAACGAATCACATCGAAAAACAAAAGAAGATCGACAATCGAACAGAAAACAAAAGAAGATCGTTGATTATTATGCGGGTTGTTCGAAAATCAAGACTGAAAAAGAAACAAAAGAGGAAACCGTTACAATTTGATAAAGAAAATAATTATAACGACCAACGAAGATATACGAAGAACAAGATGAATAAAAAAAAGCAAAAGAAGATTTGTTTCATCGATCTTTGGTTTTTTTTTTATTCACTTAATAAAATCGCACAAAGTAACATGAAAAATTAATTCGATTGATTATAAGAAGCCGAACAAAAAATATCGACGAAATATGAAGAAAAAGATGAACAGAAAACAAAAGAAAATCGTCGGTTAGTAGGTGGATTGTTCGAAAATCAAGACAGCTAAGAAAAAACCGCAAGAATTCGACAAAAAAAATAGAACTACGATGAACAACATAGAAAAACGAAGGATAAGGTGAACAACAAAAAAAAAACAAAAGAAGATCGATGATTAAATAGAAAACAAAAGAAGATCGTCGATTGTTGGGTGGGTTGTTCGAAAATCAAGACTAATAAAAAAAAAAAACAAAAGAAAAAACCGCAATAACTCGATAAAAACAAAGAACTACAACGAATAATGTAGAAAAACGAAGAATAAGGTGAACAAGAAACAACAGAAAATCGATAATCAAACAGAAAACAAAAGATGACCGTTGACTATTTGGAGAAAATCAAAACTGACGATAAGGAAGCAAACAGAAGAGGAAACCGTAACAATTCGACAAACAAAAAAGGACCATACAACAAACAACGCCGATATACGAAGAATGAGGTGAATAAAAAAAAAAAAACAATAGAAGATTTGATTATCGATCTTCTTTTGTTTTTCTTTTATCCGCCTAATCACCAACAAAAAAAACGCACGGTGTCAACGGTAGGATGAAAAATTAATGCGGTTCTAAGAAACCAAACAAAGGAGAACGACGAAATATGAAGAAATAGATGAACGGAAAACAAAAGAAGATCGTTATTAGGCGAGTTGTTCGAAAATCAAGACTGATAAAAAAAAAGCAAAAGAAAAAACCGTCATAATTCGACAAAAAAAAAGAATAACATAAAACAACGAAGAATAATGTGATCGATAATCAAACAGAAAACAAAAGAAGATCGATAAATATTAGGCGGATTGGACGGAAATCAAAATAAGGAAACAAAAGAGGAAACCGTAACAATTCGACAAAAAGAAAAAAAATTATAACGAACAACGAAGATATAGGAAAAATAAAGTGAATTAAAAAAAAAAAAAACAAGAGAAAATTTTATTATCAATCTTCTTTTGCTTTTTTATTCACTTTCCTCGCCAACAATAAAATAGCATAGAGTGTCAATTGTAACATGAAAAATGAATTCGATATAAGAAACTAAACAAAAAGGATCGACGAAATATGAAGAAAAACATGACCGGAAAACAAAAGAAGATCGTAGATTATTAGGGGAGTTGTTCGAAAATCAAGACTGTTAAGAAAACAAAAGAAAAACTTATAATTTAACAAAAAAAGAAGTGAGAGTAAAAAAAAATTTAAGAAAATCGATTAAACCAAAGGAGATCGATAGTCAAATCGCCAACAAAAAAATAACAATCGTCATAAGGTGTCAAAATGTAACACGAAACAATAATTCGAATATAAAAAACCAAATAAAAATCGAAATATAAAAGAAATGATGAACGGAAAACAAAAGAAGATCGTTGATTGTTGGGCGTATCGTCCGAAAATCAAGGACTGATTAAAAAACAAACGAGAAAACCATAATAATTCGACAAGAAAAAAACTGTAATTAGGTGAATAAAAAAAACAAAAGAAGGTCGACGTTTTTACTGTGGACGTACGAAAATCAACAAGAACCAAAAGAAGAAACTATTTGCACGGAGTGTTAATAGTAACACGAGAAATTAATGTTACAAAAAGAAAAGGACAATTGATTGCATTAAAAAAAAAAAAATCAGTAAAAAATCGAACGACGACGAAATATGAAGAAATAGGTGAACAGAAAACAAAAGATCATTTGTTATTAGCCGAAATCTTTTCAGCCAAAGACTTTGCTATTTATTAGCTTTAAGGATATGTAATAGCAAATTCTTTAAAGCAGAAAAAAAATTATAAGAACTATTGGAGTTTAAAAAAAATATTACAGACTTTAAAGTTTTTTTTTTATCTATTAGGAGTAATAAATAAATTAATCTTTCAATTCGCGTAATACTGAAATATTTGCAGAAATTTGAGTTTTGCAGTAATTTTTCGCCGAGGAGCCCCACACACTCACATCGAGTGATACGTGCCCGGAATGATATCGACCTAACATATACGCAGCGTGTCAAAAATCCCACACAAACGGAAGAGGTCGTTGTTTAAAAATAATCGCAATTCCGAACGGATAGATTTATAGTTCGACGTTGAGCAAAAAATTTCGGCAATTCTTTGCCTGATTTGTGGGGCGCTTCCTAAAATAGTACGAAACGATAATTTATAATTTTGCCGATACGTCGCATTTGAAACATTTTTCCCCTGACGAATTGGATCGGTTTTTATTTTATTCGTGAGCGTTATTTATGGGCGAAGGGCATTTGCATAAATTCCGCATTTAGGACGAGATTGAAACGATAGATTTTTGCAGTGGGCAATTTATTACCTGAAATAATAGAATCTTTTCTAAAACGTATTCTAAAGAAGTGAAATTTAATCGTAATCGGAAATTAATACCAGAGAATTATGATGAGCCACAGCTGTGTTATATCTTTTCACTAAACTATTTTACCACCTACATTTTGGTGTTTTCTTCTTTGATTGCTTTACGTAAGAAACCGGCATTTCTGCAAATCATAGAGCAGTTAAATTCAATTCGTGGAACAGCACCTGCATATTGTGTTATCAAAGAGAGCAATCGATTCAAGGAAAGCCTCGACGACTCATAGGGCAATTGTGAAACTTTTATTGCACGTGCAGTAATCTAAGTTACCGATCGGAACCATATAAAAAGGATGCTCACACCACGAGTAGTTGTGTGGTCATACACATCAGACAGTCAGAAGACATTTGAACTTCGATCGCACTAAAAACTAGAACGATTGGTTAGCAAAACGAATATTTTGAATTGTCAATAACAAGGAAGCAGCATTTAAACACTATATAGTTTGGATTAATTTCCTATTAATACCTTTTGGAAGCCTTCTTCTGGAAGCTGTTTCACGGTGTTGGTCCTATAAATGTAGATGCACATTCCGGTAAGTGGAACGTCCCAACCGTCGGTGAGGAAAAGCTTCTTCTTCATCACCTTCGTCGATGATGGTTGCGCCCTGCCCGCCGTGTTCTGAATCGATCTGCTGGTGCTTGGTTTGGGGTCCTGGACCGTCTGGTCGACGTCCTCCATGTCTTGGTAGAACCACATCAGCTTCGATCTCATGTGCGGCAGAAAAATCTGGTTGATCTCATCAAGCTGTTGAGCAAGACAAAAAAATATTCGGCAAAACGTGCTAAAGTTGAAAACGCAATGATTTACCATGTTTGCTTCAAACACGTAGTCCATAAGCTCGTGTCTGGTCAAGCCAGTGGCGTCGATGAGGAGTTGGAACGCGAACTCCAGACGTGGGTCCATTTCGCCACGTCTGGCTTTGCGCTCGCATTCTTCGCGGCGCCGCTGAAACAATGCCTTTTATAAATATATTACGTTTATTTATTTTATTGGAATAAAATATAGGGTCGAAACTTCTAATTTATAAGGGTCTGTTTATAAAGACTTTTTTTTTAATATGTAACAAATGATAAATAAATAACCATAAATGAATTGTGCTTTAAAATCGGTTGACTTTTGTTTTTAGTTATTTTTTATATATTTTTTTAAATTTTGTTCATTTGTTTCGTCACCTTTGCCCCCAAACAATTTTTCTAATCTACTGTATCGTGCTGCAAAATCGATTGTCTTTTGTTCTTGGTTATTATTTAAGTTGCATTTTTAAAATCTCTTTAATTTCTTTTGCTTTGCCATCGTTCTTCAATAAGATCAGTAAGAAAATGTCGCACATCATCGGTAAAGGACGAAGTTAATTGTATTTGTTTGAGATATTGAACAGCGCCATCTATTGCAGTTTTTTTTTTTTTTAATAATCTGATGGGGATGGTAAAATAATTCTTTGTTTTGTCACTCTTTGTTTCGTCACTCTTTGTTTTATCACTATTTGTCCCAAATAGTCTTTTTTTTTTAAATTATTAATCGAGTCGAATTTTCGACGAACACAAAAGAATATTACGCGCAAGTGTATGCGGTGTGTGCAAACGAATTGTTTTCATTTTTTAGTTATTTATTTATTTAGCTGGCAGAGAAGGTGTTCAAAGTGGGGCTATTATCCTTTGTATGGAATAATCTATTTCAGATGACTTGCATTCATGCATTTGTTAAATAAATATTCGTATTTCGCTTGTGTTTGACCAAGAAGAACGGAGTTGATGTAAAATTCCACTTAAAGGTCAAGTTCACGGTACTACGCCGTGTCGCCGTATCATAAAACTATAAAAAAAAAACTTTACAAGTTCGTTCACCTGCTCTTCTATTTTTTGACCAGGGACGCATCGTCGTTTTGGGGCTAATTTTTGATTAATTATTTCTCGAAAACCAAAATAGAAAGAATTTGTTTAACGTTTTTCCCACACTCTCGGACATCGCTTCTTTTAGTGGTTTTATTTTATCGGGTTAATTAACAGTCAAACTGTATATTGAACGTCCATTGATTGAAATTGTGTTCTAAAACCGATTATCTCTTGTTTATAAAATACCATCTATTGCAGTTTCTTTTTTTTTTAAATAATATATAGATCTGATGTGGAAGGCAAACAGTTCTTTGTTTTGTTACTATATTTGTTTCAAATTGTTTCTTTCTTTAATTTCTGAATCTACTGAATCGTCGCTCTTTTCACTTTTAAAAAGAAATTTATGAACCTATTAAAATGTGTTGTAAAATCGATTGTCTTTTGTTTTTACAGCGCCATCTATTGCAGTTTTTTTTTTACAAATCGTTGATCTGTTGCAGAAGGCAAATAATTATTTGTTTTCTCACTGTTTGTCCCAAACAGTTTTTTTTTTATTTATTAATCTACTGAATTGTGCTCTAAGGCCGACTGTCTTTTGTTACTATTGTTATTATTATTTAAATTTTATTGTTTCGTATTTTTAGAAAAATCAATTCATTTTCTTTTCTCATCGTTCTGTCTATTTTTAAAGGGCAATTTATAAACCTTTTAAATTGTGTTGAAAAATCGATTGTCTTTTGTTTTTACTTATTTTTTTTAATTTAAATTTTTTGTCTTCCTTATCAAGTTTTTTTTTTATTATTTTTTTTTAATTATTAATCTGTTAAATCGTGTCGTAAAATCGATTGTCTTTTGTTTTTGTTATTACATACATATTTCAATTTTATTATTTCGTATTTTTAGAATTTTATTTCTTTTGCTATCTCGTCGTTCTTTTCATTTTTAAAAAGAAATTTATTTTCTTTATAATTTTTTTTATTAATCTGTTAAATCGTGTCTTAAAACTGATTGTCTTTTGTTTTGTTTGTGTTGTAAAGTCGACTGTCTTTTGTTTTTACAGCGCCATGTATTGGAGTTTCTTTTATAAACCGTTGTTCTGTTGCAAAAGGCAAATAATTATTTGTTTGTTTGTTTGTTTGTTGTTTGGTTCTAAACAGTTTTTTTTTTAATTTATTAATCTACTAAATTGTGCTCTAAAACCGATTGTCTTTTGTTATTATTATTATTATTATTATTATTTAAATTTTATTGTTTCGTATTTTTAGAAAAATCAATTATTTCATTTTGTTTTCTCATCGTTCTTTCCATTTTTAAAAAGCAATTTAAAACCTATTAAATTGTGTTGAAAAATCGATTGTTTGTTGTTTCTACTTATTTTTTTAATTTTAATTTTTTGAATTGCTATTATTTTGTTTTCATCATGTTTTTTCTTTAATTATTAATCTGTTAAATTGTGTCGTGAAATCGATTGTCTTTTGTTTTTATTATTACATACGTATTTCAATTTTATTATTTCGTATTTTTAGAATATTATTTCCTTTGCTTTCTCATCGTTTTTTTTTTTTTTTAAAGAAATGTATCAAAATCTATTAAATTGTGTTAAAGAATCGATTCTCTTTTGTTTTTATTTATTTGTTTTTTAATTTTAGTTTTTTGAATTTTGTTTTCTTTATCATCTTTTTTTTAATTAATCTGTTAAATCGTGTCCTAAAAATCGACTGTCTTTTGTTTTTACAATGCAACCTGTTAAATCGTGTCGTGAAATCGATTGTCTTTTGTTTTTATTATTACATACGTATTTCGATTTTATTATTTCGTATTTTTAGAACATTATTTCCTTTGCTTTCTCGCCGTTCTTTTCATTTTAAAAAAGAGATTTATAAAAACCTATTAAATTGTGCTGTAAAGTCGAGTGTCTTTCGTTTTTATTTATTTTTTTAATTTTGAATTTTTTGAATTTTTATTATTTTGTTTCCTTTCTCATCGTTCTTTTGGAATTATTAATCTATTAAATCCTGTCGTAAAGATCGATTGTCTTTTGTTTTGCCATCTATTACAGTTTTTTTTTTAATAATCTATGATGTGGATAGTAAATAATTCTTTGTTTTGTCACTGTTTGTTCCAAACAGTCTTTTTTTTATTTATTAGTTACCGAATTATGTTTTAAAGCCGATTGTCTCTTGTTTATAAAGTGCCATCTATTGCGGTTTTTTTTTTTAATAATCTGTCGTTCGCGTGGAAGGCAAACAATTCTTTGTTTTGTCGCTATTTGTTTCTTTTTTAATTTCTGAATCTACTGAATCGTCGTCCTTTTCACTTTTAAAAATAAATTGATAAATTGTGTTGAAAAATCGGCTGTCTTTTGTTTTCACTTATTTTTTTAATTTTTATTATTTTTGTTTTTACCGTTAAGTACATATTTCAATTTGATTATTTCGTATTTTTAGAATATTATTTCATTTCTCGTCATTCTTTTCATTTTTAAAAAGAAATTTATGAAAACCTATTAAATTGTGTTGTAAAGTCGATTGTCTTTTGTTTTTTTTTTATTTTTTTTTTTATTTTAATTTTTTCAATTTTTATTATTTTGTTTACTTTATTATCATTCTTTTAAAACTATTAATCTGTTAATTCGTGTCGTAAAAATCGATTGTCTTTTGTTTTTACAATGCCATCTACTGTTGCAGTTTTTTTATTATAATCCGTGATGTGGAAGGCAAATAATTCTTTGGTTTTTTGACTGTTTGGTCCAAACAATTGTTTTTTTTTTTTTTTTAATTTATGAATCTACTGAATCGTGCTCTAAAACAGATTGTCTTTTGTTTTTATTATCACAAATTTAAATTATTATTATTATTTCACATTTTTAAATAAATCTATTATTTCATTTCGTTTTTTCATTTTCAAAAAGAACCTATTAAAGAGTGTTTTAAAGTCGATTGTCTTTTGTTTTCATTTCTATTTTTTTTTTTTAATTTTAATTTTTTAATTTTTTATTATTTTGTTTTCTCCATCATCAATCTATTGAAATTATTAATCTGTTAAATTGTGTCGTAAAATCGATTGTCTTTTGTTTGTACAGCGCCATCTATTGCAGTATTTTTTTTATAAAATAATCGTTACAGAAGACAAATAATTCTTTGTTTTGTGACTGTTTGCTCCAAACGTCTTTTTTTTTTTTTCATTCATGAATCTACCGAATTGTGCTCTAAAACAGGTTGTCTTTTGTTTTTGTTATTTTTTAAAATTTTATTGTTTCTTATTTCTAGCAAAATCTTTTCGATTGTCGACAGTCTTTTGTTTTTATTTCTAATTTTTTATAATTTTAATTTTTTTAATTTTTGTTATTTAGTTTTCTTTATCGATTGTCTTTTGTTTTTATAGTGCCATCTATTGCAGTTTTTTTTTTTTAATAATCTGTTGATCTGACAAACAATTCTTTGTTTCGTCACTGTCTGTTTCTTTTAATTTTTGCTCAATTATGCTCTAAGACCGATGTTCTTTGTTTTAATTATTACACATTTAAATTTTATTATTTCATATAAAAAAATCTATTATTATTTTATCTTTGTTTTCATTTTTAAAATCTAAAGTTTATGAACCCGTTAAATTGTGTTGTAAAATCAATTGTCTTTTGTTTTTACTTTTTTTTAATTTTAATTTTTTGAATTTTTATTATATAGTTTTCCTAACTATGTTTTTTTTTTAATTATTAATCTGTTAAATCTATTGTCTTTTGTTTTTACAGTATCATCTATTGCAGTTTTTTTTTTAATATAATCCATGATGTTGAAGGCAAATAATTCTTTGTTTTATCGCTGTTTGCTGTTTTTTTATTATTTATGAATCTACTAAACTGTGCTCTAAAACAGATTGTCTTTTGTTTTTATTATTTTTTTAATTTTATTATTTCGTATTTTTAGAAAAATATATTCGATAGTCGATAGTCTTTTGTTTTTATTTCTATTTTTTTTTTTATTTTAATTTCATGAATTTTGCAGTTTTTTTTATAATCCGTTGATCTGGCAAACAATTCTTTGTTTCGTCACTGTTTGTTTGAAATTGTTTCGTTTTTTAATTCCTGAATCTACTTAATTGTGCTCCAAAAACCGATTGTGTTTTGTTTTTATTATTACACATTTAAATTTCATTACTTGATTGCCTTTTGTTTTTATTTTTTTAATTTTAAAAGTTTTGAATCTTTATATTTTGTTTTCTTTATCATATAGTTCTTTTAAAATTGTTAATGCGTTAGATTGTGTCCTAAAATTGATTGTGTTTTGTTTTTATTATTATTTAAATTTGATTACTTCGTATTTTTTTTAATCTTGTTATTTCTTTTGCTCTCTCGCCGTTCTTTTAAAATTGTTAATCTGTTAAATTGGTCATAAACTTGTTTGTCTTTTGTTCTTTAATTTTTTTTTATTATTTACTTTTTGAATTCTTATTGTTTCGTTTTCTTGGTCCTCCTTTTCAATTTATTTTTAATCAACTGTAAAATCGTTTGGTTTTTTTTTCTTTAACTTTATGTAAGTACCTATTTTTAGTTATTTTTTTGAAACAATGTTCCTGAATCTAAATGCTAAGAAATTGATGGATTTCTAAGTTGAAAGGAAATTAAAAGAAAATAGTGTTGCTGCAGCCACTTGCTTTTCTTGTAAAAGAAAGTGTTAGCGTCATTTAATTTCAGAAATAGTGACTTTCAATCCCAGAGCACCCCCAAGAACCCACTGTATTATTGAAGCTTTTGGCTCGCGACTTGTAGTGCCAACGACAACAAACAAAAAGCTTTCTGGTCATCAAAATTGAAGCAATTAATTTTTTTTAATTTAGGCAAAAAATGCTAGATACCTTAAGTACAACTTCCGGATCATCTTCAGAATCCACATCACTTTCAGAAGACTCAACATAAGC
Source organism: Serrognathus titanus (assembly GCA_039766575.1). NCBI lineage: Eukaryota > Metazoa > Arthropoda > Insecta > Coleoptera > Lucanidae > Serrognathus > Serrognathus titanus. Next base: position 70,652,686 of record CM077913.1, read on the forward strand.
GTGCGGCCCAAACACAAACATGTTGGGGAAAACTTTTGGAAACTTCGAAGGGAGTTGGTTGTTAACGCGTCAACTCCTTCAGGTTCGGCCGACGACGTGTGAATCTCACATGTGACTGATTGCGAGCCGAACCGAAGAAGAGTTTGACATCGTTTGCTGAAGGCCCGAACACGCGATGGCAATTCATGTCGCTCCCAAGTTTTATAATGCCTCCAAGTGTTACACAACATTTAAAGAACACCAGCGTTCCTGGCACCAGCTATTTATAGGGCGGGCATTTCATTTGCCTTTGTAATAATTGTTGTTTCGCAATTACGTCCGTTAACTAACAATTTAACTGTTACGAGCGGGACGAGATTGTCAACTCCAGACGACGGCGACGTTTCGGAAACTTCACGGAAGTCTCATGCTATTTATCTTTATAGCGAGACATAAATTTCATTTAAAAACAGTTTTTGAAGTTAAATACCTCGAGGGTTTAATTTCTGATGATGAAATGTTATGTTGTTATAGTACTGGGTGTCTCAAAACCTATGTCTTTAATTGAAACCATAGTTAGTAGTAAAAAAGGGAAGCAAAATTTGTCGTACAACAATAGGGAAAAAATAAATAATAACTCTGGTAAAAATCAGTTTTTGTTTTCTAAGAAACTGTTTTGGTAACGCTGGTTGGCGATTTAAATGGATTTAAATGTCTCAGCTGTGCATAATTGGTGTTTTTTGTGGCCATAAACGAATAAGCGCCAAAATGTGTCTGTTGGGCTAGGTCATGTTGTCCTTCGCAAAAAAAAAATCGCCAGGATTTTAATTAAAAACGTCTTCACGCGCTCTGCCGGGGGGTTTCCTACGACAATTGCAATTACGTATTACTACTTTATTTAACCAAAGTAAAATTTAAAAGCAAACTGAATTCGTAGCACAATTATGCACTTCGGTTTTATTTGTTTCATTTTCATGACAGTACATCGACCTTGATACTATGAACTGCAAAATGTTGTGTTTATGTTCATTAATAAGACGAAAATAAATGTTTACTAAAAATGTTGATAAATATTAATTACATCCAATAAACGAGTGGGTTCAATTAGTTTTCGTGATGGAAATTTGATTCTGGTTTAAAATAATTCGGAATTTTCAGAAACGTTTACCTACATTCGCCTTGGCGATTTATTGGTAAGAATTGCACTGTCATAAAATAAAATTCAGCTGGCTCAGTTTCGTTCCTCGTACTTTATTGTTTGTTTTTATTATTATTATCATGCTATCATAAATTCACAGATGCTTACATTAGGGAGGGGGTTAGAATGAAAGACGAAGTGCTGAATAGTTTTTGAGAAAATTAATAGTTTTTAAGAAAATTCAGTCCGAGCGAGCGCGTTTGTATTTTATAAAAGATTGAGGTTAAAATAAATTTTTAAATCATTAATAGGCTTAGTATTATTTATCAAATTTACGTACTGTGTACTGTGTACGTAAATTTGTGTAAAATAATTTTCGTTATGAGCTGGTGAAGACGTTGAAACGGTCGCGAATTTGATTTGAAAACAAACTACGTTTGTTTTTTTGATTGCTTGTTAACAAAGAGAAATTTACGAGTCGCAGGCCACCGGAAACGACTCGCCTTTCAGATTTATGGTGTTTTTGAACATCGAGTTCATAAATGGCACTTGAAGCAGTTACTATCGGCCATAAATTAGTCCGTTTTAAAAGTTGTCTTGTACGGTATTGGCTTTTTGAAAGCACTTGTCGTGCAAGGGTTTGAGTTATTGTGAAGTTTCAAAGGGGCTCATGTTGCATCATTAGTAGAAAGGAACTTGGCTTTTGCTTTGAGAAAAATCGACGAGCTCTGGATATAATAAATCTGTCAATGGACACTTGCTAATTTTGGAAAAGAATTTAGAAAGTTAAGAACATGTGCAGCGTCCGACAATCTGTCAGGCGAATTGGGGGGTCGTCATTTACCAGGAATGTAAGGGGAACGAGAGAGAAGCGTGTGCTTCTTTCTGAACGAAAAGCGGTTATTGGCCAACGGGTTTTTTTTAGTTACTTCGGGGGATGGGGGAGGAGTCAAAAATTGTCGCTCGCGGAAAGTGACAATCAAAAACTTGGGACAGAAAGCTTCTGGTCGTCCGAACGGAAAGCTGCATTTTTAATTTAACTCGAGAAGTTTATTTTTGAGTGCTTTGCAATTGATTTCATCTAGCTTGCATAATTACAGTTAAATCACATCATTTCGGGGCGTTAAAATTATAGTGAATTCAAAAGGGCAATCAAATAAATAACCGCGAGGGCGCGATCGCGACGCGAATAAAAAGTGAGTGTGCGTGTGAATTAGTGAAGTGGTACGTCGCGGAACGGAATAGGTATAATTGCATGAATTTTTTTTATTTCTTTTCACATACTTGATAGCATTGTTTAGGCAATCTTTTGGTTTATTTTGGTACTTGCGGTTGCTTTTGAATCAAGTTAAAACTCAATAAATTCAGTAGTTTGCGCGATCTGTGATTTAATCAACCAGAGTAAATTAACGACACCTAAAATCTTTATAATTCTACCTTTTCTTGCGATATCCTCGGCAATTCGGAGACACGCTATCAGGGTTATTCCGATTGAAAGGGGTATCTACAAGTAAAACCTCTGGTCAGGCGAGTTATATCCGCCAAAACGCACAGTGCGACCAGCACAGTCCAGCTCAGAAATCAAGGCAAAATTTAATACTCGTTACGAATTCCGTAGAATTACGAGGCCAACAATTTGAACCTCTTATCAATCTTCTTCACAGAACTTTTCTCACACCCTGTGTGTGCGTGTTGAAGTGTTGCCTTGGGTGAAAGATTTGCAGGTTAATTGAAGGCAATTGGTCGAGCGACTGAACGGACCAAAACCACCCATAGTGGAGTGTCGAAAACAGTCACCTGTGTCCTTGCGCAAACAAATTAGGTTAGTCGACGAATACAAAATGAGGGATCTGCCTAGAGGATCTCGAAGGGCACGAGAACGTAGTAGACGAAAGATCCTCGTCCGTGACCCGCTAGGTTGGCTCCCATCACCTCTGAAAAGAGCCCGTGAAAAACTAACGGCTGTTGCTGTTGATTATCTTGCAAATTGATCGCCGGAGCGGCCTTTTGTACCACATACATCTCCGAACATCGGATTGATTAATTAATAAGTTCCAGTAACAAAGTACACTGTATATACACTGTCACACAGTGCGCTGGTTGATTATTCATAGCGTCTTCGAGTACTAGCTAGGTTCTTTTTCCGCTCAAGTTGACCCATCCTTCGCGGGGCCAACAGGAGTCTTTTTTACCTCTTTTTTTTTCTTTTTTTTCAATAAATAGTTAATTAATCTAACCCCTGGCATTTTATTGATACGTATTTAGTTCCTTTCATCTCTACAATAACTCATACACCGTCTCACCAGAAATAGAATCCCGTTACAACAACGTAGGGCCAGTTTTTTTTTATTTAATTAGACGATCCAGAATAATCGGCAATTAAAATTTTAATTTTGGAGGTTTCAAAAGCGCTGGGGTAGTTATAGGTAGAAAATTAGCCTTAGCGCCACTTGTAAACCATAACCGTAGCAGGTAGTGACCCTTTTAGAAGCATCTTTAGAGACCGCATGGGGGGTTAATAGTGTCCCGGCTCTTTAGGAAATTGACCAAACACGCGGTAAAGAGGCTTTTATTGCTTCATTGAATTTAGGTAAATTCTTCGGTCCATAACAATCTTGGTTTCCAGGTTGGGAACCGCGTCAATTCTTCGTCTTGCCGACGTTTCGTCCATCTCGCCGTGAACTTCTTCAGGGCTTCGTTGGAGGCTGTAGCTGCTGATGTAGTCGGTGCTGCTGCTATGAAGACTCTTCGGTCCATTTAATAAATTAATTTGTCAATAAATTTTAGTTTGTTTTTGTTTGGACCGTGTTTATTGGTTATTTAGTTGTCCGTAAAGTCAACAAACAAGGTGGCACGTCCGGGCGTGTTACAATGTTGACCATTTAGGTGTGTACTGTGGGGATTTTGTGGTACTATTCTCAATTATAAGCTTTGCAATGTAAGTGAATAATTTTAATTTTCCATTCGCATTTAAATGGGGTCCTTGTGTGGTAAAATTTTTAGATTGAAGAATACTATTAGAGCTGACGAAATATGAGTAACTTCTATGGGCGAACATAGCGTTATATATCTTTAAATTGGTTTCGTATATTGTTTCATTGAGAATGGTACTAAGGTATGGAAACAAAAATGACGTTTATATGCCTCAGTTGTCTCAACGTTCCTGAGAGTAAATTTGGAAAAATGTTGTTGTTCATTAGAATATCATTTATGCCTCCGATAATGATGACATAGTCTTGCTTTGTCAAAGAATTTGTCATTGATGGTATATTTGATATCACTTCATTTAATTTGGCGTTAGGTTTAAAGAAGTTTGTAATTTCAAAGTTGCTGCATGATAGACTTTTCCTTAAGTTGAGGTAGCCGTTGCCTCCTTGACTATCGGCAAACAAAAAAATTCTTGGTTTTAATGTTTCCTGCATCTTCTTTCTTAACCGAGTTTCGTGGTTATATTCAGTAGCGTAGATTGGTCAATTTTCAATGCATCGTTCTGTTTGGGAGTGGATTGATTTTAATTCTTCGTGTTCTGCTTGTGTGTCAGATTCTTTCAAAACTTTTTTCGCGAAACTATTAGTTAATTTATCAATCGTGGATTTTAACTCTGAAATAACGATTTCTTGCTGTTTGTTTTGACCACTAAGAAATTGTATTTGTTTATGAAGTGATTCATTTTCTGCATGATTTTCTTCAATCTGATTTTTCTTCTTAATTTACTAATGGTATCTTTCAATTCACATTTATTTTCACTCTTCTCTTCTGTCAATAATTATACTTATATAACTGTTGTTTCCATTCATTCTTTGACTAACATTTATTTCGCTTGTTTTGCTTTTACCGCCGTATGTGGCATTTTTTGTTTTTGCAGACGCATCATTATGGCGTTAGAGTTCGTAACTTTAATTATTTTATAAGGTATTAAAAGGATTTTCCTAAGTACTGTCTATTATTTAAAATTGCAGGCTATACTTGTTATGTTTTTGCCCTCTGCAACTTTTTCACCGTATTTCTTTGGAGTGAACGTGAAATTTAACGTGAAACAAATTCGATTTAGTTAAGATGTTGATTAATTTATTATTAGATTTTTAATGTATGAATTAAGAAGGAAGGTTTACACTATAAGCATGTGCTTTCTTACAGAAATTTATCGGTGGTAAATACTCCCTGGAGAAGCGATTAACTGATAGACGAGCAAACACGCTAATAATGTGTTTTAATTTCTATTTACATTAGTAACTAGGGAAACCCGTGCAACTGTAACTTAAAAAAATAATGCTGCCGTTTTTTTATGAATTCAATACATTTTAATAATAAACTTTCTGTTTAAAGCTGTGCAATTGTAGAAAAAAAGTTTCTTGAGCTTTCGAATGTATATATGTGTGTATAACACACTAGCTATTCACTTCAAATTACTAAAACCATCTAAAAAGATGACTTTCCTGCCTGTGGGTCCTCATACCTAAACGTCATCCAAATTGGTTCGAGCGTTCTTTTGTTATTAGAAAAATTACTCCTCGTAATTTAGTGACACCCTGTATATGTCTTTATTAAAAGGCACGCTTAAGGCGCGGACGCTTTAATTTTAAGTTCCAGTTGAGAATTGATTTACGTGAATACGCCCGACTCGAATAAATGCGTAACGTGAAAGCTCTACATTTACTATGACAGGCCCCCTAATGGCGTGAGAGATAAATATCATCTTTAATGCTTATAGTAAAGATATTTTAAGAAATTCTTCGGTTACGAAACGAAATTAAACACGTTCCCATTAAAAAAAATTCAAATTGATGTGTAAAGCCCATTTTAGACTGTCACATTTCTTGTAACAAATTTGTTACGAAGTGAGTGAGAAGTCCCAATTCAACCAATCAATCAACGTTCACTGCCACTTTGTAACAAAATTGTTATCAAATTTGTCACGGCAAATTTGGGTAATTGGTCTTATGGGCCAGTCTTACTCTAATTTAGAAATAATTAGACGTTTGTTATTTTCAGTCAATCGTGGCACATTGACAGCAAAAATGACATTGACATGAACGATTTCTTTTTTAATCAACTGTATACGTACGCACCTCTTATAAGCAACTCTTGCAATGGAATTTGGTCGGCATGTCTCAGCTCTTCTCTAAAACAGCATCAAGGAGTGCAATGACGTACTTTTCACTTAAGCCAAGACATGCCGTCCAGATTTCATGGCAAGAGTTGATAAAAAATTTAAAAAATCACTCGGTATGTCAAGTGTTACTTCGTGCTACTCATCTCATAACTTTTCAGAAAAACTTTACCAACTCCGCCTCTCTTCAAACAAACAATACAAGCAAAGCCCCCACATATAGATTTCTAAAATTATATTTGGTATCGTTCTCTTGTAACTTTTCTTCAATGTTTGGAAAACGGAGGATTAGGTTTAATGCTTTCCCAAAAATGGATTATCCATGTACATACATAAAATCAATGTATACCAAAATCAATTACTCACAGCGGCCGTGTTTTGGCTAAGTGACCTAGCAGGCATGGCCAGCTTCCTGATGCCCCCCAGGACACCTATCGCGCTGGAAAACGTCTTTTTCTCCGCCATTTCCGCCGCCACTCACGTTCGGGATTTGCTTCGACAGGTGACGACGATACGTCTTTGAAGTGGTTTTGAGTGGCTTAGCAACTGCGGTTTGATCAATTTTTATTGCGCCGGGTTCAATAGGTATCGGATGTTGTTGGTAATCGTGTCTCGCCGCGAAAACATTATTCATAACGCGCGGAAAGTGACGATGAAAACGCACGCGAGAATCTTTTTTTTTTTTGAAGGGATTTTCCATTATTTCCTTTGTCGTGGTTTGTTTCATGTTTTCACAAAGGTCTTGGTACGTAATATAAAAAAGAAACTTGCTTTGTTTTTCTCTTACAAAATTAGCAAACGCAAAAAAATTAGGGGAAGTCAAACCAGCGACATTAAATAATACCAGACTTGTAAAATACAAAAGTGGCATTAAATAAAAAAAAAAACACCAGAAAAAAAAACGAGAGATCCTATTAAGCTTCAGGATCTCGTAGGGAGGTTAGATCGCTAGAGTGCTAACATTAAGGAGGTTCGGAGTCTTGTGGTTGAATCGTACAATCCTCGGTTATATAACTTTAAGTAATACTAGCGTCCTCTGTGGGAAACTCAAGACATTTACAAGTTCACTAGTCCCCTCTAGGTGGCTCTCTTGCATACTGCGCTTGCGTGTGGTTACAATCTCCCCCTTTAGAACTTAAAGTCGTCCCGACGTGGGTCCTGATAGTCCAGGTTGCTTTCGTGGACGACCTCGCTTCCATAGGGATTGGATCGGTTGGATTTCTTCTTCATCTGGTTGGTAGGGACGGAGAGTGGAAGGCCCTGGTGGAGTTGTTCATAGCTGCAATTTCGTAGAAGCAGAGTCCTCTGGCGGATAAGACTACTTAGGACCCACGGCGGGATGCGAACTTGGCTGCGCGACGTCGACTGGATTGACTGACAGGTTCTTCGTTCTCCTGGAGTAAAACTGCTCCCAAAGCGTCTGTGCGCTGCTTGTAAGGCTTTCCGGGTGTAGCTTGTTTTAGTTCGGATAGCCGGCAAGGAGGACTAGTTATGGGTGGTTTCAATTCTCTGTTCTACCCGAGTTGTGGGCGGTTCTTCGGGTTAGAATAGTTTCGAAATGCTTCCAGGAGAGCGTTCAGCTGAAGTCCTTCATCTGGGCATAACTGGAGGACTCTAATATCAAAGCTGGCCATCGTCAGCTCCGCCTTGAAATGGCGGAGCAACTTCCATGCGCCCCCAATGGCTTCATAGGCGTTTCGCATGCCCTTGAAAAAGGATTCTTGTAAAAGTCTTCGACTGTTTTTGGAATGTCTACTATTGGAATTAAGTAAGTCCACAGACGATATCGTTTGTTACGTTCTCGGTTTCCATACGTTCGAAAGATGGGAGCAGGCTTATGAGTGCTGGGTCGAAGTTATGTTGGGCAACTTCTTCCAATTTAGGTTCCTTACCCTCGGGCTCAATTTTTTCCAGGGTTCTTCATCTTTACGAATGAACTCGTGTATCTTATGACAATTTTAAAGATAATTCGCGGAGCAAGTTTCCAAGAATAAAAAAAAGGGCGCAATTTAAATTTTGAAACGTGAATGGATACAACAGAAAAAAAATACGAAATTTTTAGTTAATGATGTTCGTTTCAAACGAGAGTTACACGAATAACTTTTCGAAGATTCGAGTCCGTGGGATCGTTTGTGTAATCAAATCCTTCCCGAGAGGTGTCTTGGGTTGCCTACATCAAGGTGCAAATTGGTCCAAATTCTAAAATAACAGTGGCTGCAATAAAAACAGAAAACAAAACAAAAGACGATCACTTGCTTCGAAAATATCAGCGGAACGAAAACAAAAAAAAAAACAACGATAACAATTGTGGAAACAATTGAAATTGAAAGTAAAAATAAAAGAATATGAGAGGAAGAGGTGACGTCGAAAATTCTAAAATAACAGTTGTCAATAGAAAAAAGTTGTTAATGGAAAAACAAAAGACGATCGCTCACGCGAAAAGAAAAGTCGGAATATCGGAAATTCGAAAGTAATAACGAGACACGATTGGTCGAAAAATAAAAGACGATCGGTCAGTTGTTAACTTTAAATGAAATAGAGATAAAAAATGGAGCGAGTGCGAAAATACTCGTCGACAAACAAAAGACGATCACTCACTTCGAGAACAACGGCGGAAAGGAAAGCAAAAGAAACACGATAAAAATTGTGGAAGCGACTGAAATTATATGAAAATTAAAAAGAAATTAATTTGTTCTTTTGTTTCAGCACGCGTGGGCGTCAACTCCGTTTTCACGCGTGAGATTTGCTGACGAAGGATTTATTTATTTTAGCATATCTAAATTACCTTTAGATAACTCTTAAGGAGTACGTTCGGGTTAACTGGCCTGGGAACTTATTTAATTAGGAACAAGTTGAAAATTCTTTAGATAAGATTGAAGGCAATACAGACGTGCATTTACTTTAATTAATTTTTAGTTTTAAAATTTTACCTTTTTTGTAGTAAATAAGTTACGCAAACTAAATTTTATACTTAAACCCCTTTTCTTCCATTGGCGTAGAAATTTGAAATGTAGAATTATTTAAAAATCCACCTTCTACGCTTATGGACCGAGTTAATCATTAAACTACATCAACGTACCAAATTTTAGCAAAATCGCCGTTCTAAAATTTTTTAAATAAAAAAAACGATTTCAAAATTGTAACTTGAGGGCCGCATAGCGCCCAAACTAAGCACCTTTGTACCAAGGCAAACTTACCTCAATCGGCTTACTTTGATCTAAGGAATATGTGGTAGGTGTTTGTAAAGACTTTTTATTTTTACTTTAAGTAATTCTCCTCCTCGTCCTCTATGGGAAACTCAGACAGTTACAAGTTCAGTGGTGCCCTCATGGAACAAAATAATTTTCTTTTAGATTTATTTTCTTACTACTTATAAATTGGCGATACACCTATTCTTTGAATAGTTACGCAATTTTTTAAAATGGGCCTGCAAGACATTCTAAACTTCAAATTTTTTTTACTGGCCTCGCTGAAATTTACCAAAATGTTTCTAGTAATTTCGACTTTTCTCTTTCCAACTTTTGATGTGATGTGGAAGTTAAATAATTAAGTTAAGTTAAATAATTCTGTATTTTGTCACTGTTTGTTCCAAACAGTTTATTGATCTACTGAATTACGCTCTAAAACCGATTACTTTTTGTTTTTATTATTATTTAAATTTCATTATTTCGTATTTTTAGGAAAAATCTATTATTTCATTTTGTTTTCTTATGGTTCTTTTCGTTAAAAAAAATTATGAACCTATTAAATAATGTTATAAAGACGATCGTCTTTTGTTTTTATTTCATTTTTTTTTATTTTAATTTTTAAAAATTTTTACGTTGTTTTCTTTCTCAGTGCTTTTTTGTGCCATCTATTGCAGTTTCTTTTTTTTTTAATAATCTGTTGATCTGGCAAATAATTTTTTGTCTTGTCACAGTTTGTTCGAAATTGTTTATTTTTTTTTTAATTCCTGAACTTACTGAATTGTGCTGAAATTTGCCGCACAATCGAAATAGAGAGCAAAACTAGTCGCTAAGGCCCTCTAATTAAAATTTTGTTAAATAATTACCGAGTGTATACTTCTCTCGATAGATGGCGCCAGTATAATTTGAATTTCTTTAAAACATTTACGACGATATTGATCGTTTATACCGTAACTAGGCAACAGCAAAACGTTTCTTTTGAAACAATTAAATTAGAGTACCTACCTCCTATTCATAGTAGGTCACGGAATGTTAGTTCAGTAACATTCCGTGACTTTTCATGTAGGTCTCAATCTGGTCTCATCCGATAGATGGCTTCGCTATAAGTGAACGTGATTTTATGGAATATTGATTATGTTTGCGACATCAAGCATTGAATCAATATTTCGGTTATTAATGTTGACGAAGCCAGAACGCTGCAGCCTTTAGTACTCTTCGAAGTGGTCCTCACTAGGAATTCGTTAGTAGATGGCGCACTTACATACAATCTGTATTGCGAAGAACGCATCACGCTATAATTCTATTATTAATAATCCGACTTTTTTTTTGAAATAGTATTTTCTTCACTCAGTTTTGTAGATATTTTCTTTCTGTATTCAACGGCCCATTTCAACTTGATCTTGTACTGAATACTGTAGGAAATTATTTCGCTTTTAAATAAAAATGAAGTTATTTTTATTCGATCAATGGGTTGTCTTTTCGAAAACCTTCAGGTATCACGACTTAAAATAGACATCCTCTATACATATTATGAAAACCCTCTCAGAGTTGCTCTAAGGGTCTATTAAGACAAGTTTTCAAAAGTATCTATGGCGCTATTGTTATTAAGGTATTCAACAACGCCATCTGTTGAATCTTGCCGGTAGTCTTCTGTTCATTTGTTTCTGCAAGGGCGATTCTCTGGTTATATTAAAAAATCACCATCTGTTGAAACTTGCCGAAAGTTTTTTTTCATTTGTTTAAATTTAATTGTTGTAATTATTTTAATTAATATTGAGCTGTGCCTGGCTGTGTGTTTATTAATTTTTTTTATATTTGGTCATTTGTTTTCTTTGTTTAGTCATTTTTCCTTCCGAACAGGTTTTTTTTTTAATTGATTCATCTACTGAATTGCGCTGTAAAATCGATTGTCTTTTGTTTTCATTGTTTTCTTTTTTTTTAATTTTATTATTTCGTATTTTCTTAAAATTCTATTATTTAATTTTCTTGGCATTCTCATCGTTTTTTAATTATTAATCCATTAAATTGCGTTGTCTTTTGTTTTTCTTATAATTATTATTTTTTTTTAATTTGATTATTTCTGTTATTTTGTTTTCTCTGTTTCGCGATCATTCTTTTCAAATTGATTTGTTTTAAAATTTATTTTTAATCTATGGATTTTTTTAATTTTTTCCTGTTATACTGTTATACTGAATTTAGTAAAAATTTTAGGAACTTTTACGTAAAGTTAATTTTCTTCTATTGTTGGTGTTTTTTTTTTTTAATTTATTTCTTCACGTGTCGCTGTTTCGTTCTGTTTGTTTTTCAAATTAATCGTTTATACGTTAATCTCCGTTATTGATTGTTATTTGTTTTATTTTTTTATCGCGTTTTTAAATATTCTTTCTTCTTTTCTTCTTGTTCTTTTTTTTTATTTTCGTTCTCATGTAGTGCGATTTTCTTTTTCAAATTTGTCGTCTTTGATTTTTACCTTCCTCCGACATCGATCGTCATTTGTTTTATTTTTCATCATAAGTCCTTGTTTCTTCTTTTTTGTTCTATTGTTTTTAAATATATTTGTTCTTTCGTCGTTGTTTTCTTCTTTTTGTTCTCACGTCGCCATTTTGTGTTTCTCGATTTCAAATTAATCGCTCTGATATTATCGTTCGTTATCGATCGTCACCTGTTTAATTTTATTTCGTTGTTGTTTTCTTTTCACTTGCTCTCAAGTCGTTGTTTTATTCTTTTTTATTTTCGTTTTTAAATTTTCACTTTTGTATTAATCTTCGTTATCGATTGTCATTTGTTTTATGTTCTTTATTACAAATCACCTTCCGGTTTCCTTTAGACCGATTTGCAACCATTCTTTCGATTGTCACTTGTTTAATTTTCTGTATCCTAATTGAAATGTTTTCCTTAAAACGGAGGTACTATTTAACAATCAAAATTGGATTCTATTTGATGTACGTTATAGTTTTTACTTTTGATCCTATTTGATGTACGTTATGGTTTTTGCATTTGATTCTATTTGACGTACATTATAGTCTTTACTTTTGATTCTATTTGATGTACATTGTAGTTTTTAAACTAAAATGAATCTACAGGATTCAGACATTCTAAAATTTGAATTCACGCATAAATCCGACCCAGCATGTTCATCTGGTTTCGAGGTCAAATAAGACCCAAATATTGCTCGAGTGGAATCAATTCTGATTCTGATATGGATGTACAAAATTTAGAGGTCCTAGAGAATGTTTCCATATAGATCCAACTCTACACATTTACCTGATTTCGAGGTCTATTCTATCCGAATTATTCTTTCACTGTCAAAATTGATTCTACTCGATTCAAGTTTCGATTTTTATTTGACATCAAAACTGGATGAATGTATAAAATTCAGAGGTCCTAAAAATATATACTGTTATAAATCCGGCTCGAGGTCAAATAAGACCCAAACGTTGCTCGAGTAGTAACAGTTCTGATTATGGTCGTATTCGAAAGAGGTTCGTTTGAAATTTTTGTGTAAGTCCGACGATTTTGATTCTGGTTATATAATTCTATTCTCTCTAATCTACTCGATGTACACTTCTGTTTTATTTAATTTCAGAAATAAATATAGACCAGTCGAGCGAATTTACACATAAATTCGCCTCTGTTCATTCAGTTACTCTTGAGGTCAAATAAGACCCAAATGTTCCTTGAGTAGAATCAATTCTGATTCTGACTAATCTTATACGTATATAAATCTTATTTTGTACTTTCATCACCCGATCATCAAATCAACTGAAAGAGGCAGATGATTGCCGTGGGGGTGGGGGTGAATAAAAACGAAACTTGTTTTGTACAGATGATGAAAAGTTTAAGAAAGTTTCATTTTGAATTGTAACGTTGCATAAAAATGCGTCTTCTCAACTGATTTCAATTCAGTGCATCGCGGCATTCCCTGGATGAATCGACCGTTCTTAGTCATGTTTGTTTATAATTGCATAATGCCGGCTTTGATGAGTCACCTCGGCGACTGTTTGTTTTTCTTCTCTAACGACTGTCAATTATTTTTCTTCGGGAATTATTAATTGTTTTCCTTTACGAACGACTATCAATTGTTTTTCTTCACGAGTGATTGTCAATTTTTTTTAATGAATTTTTTACTTCCTTCAGGTTTCCTTTACGAACGACTATCAATTATTTTTCTTCACGATCAATTGTCAATTGTTTTTCTTCTCTAACGACTGTCATTTTTTTTTTCTTCGCGAATTATTAACTGTTTTTCTTCTCTAACGACGGTCAATTATTTTTTTTTCGTGGATTATTAATTGTTTTCCTTTACGAACGACTGTCAGTTGTTTTTCTTCACGAACGATTGTCAAATTTTCTTTTATAATTTTTTTTATTTCACGCCCCTTTTTCGTTTTGTAGACTTTTTTACGGACGATTCTCAATTGTTTCTTTTCATAAGCAATCGCCAATTGTTTTTTTTATTGTTATTTGTTGTTACCTGTTCCCCTTGAATATTATGTCACGACTTTATTTTGTTTTACTTATTTATTTAATGAACGATTATTAATTGTTTTTTTTTCATGAATTTCTTGGTAAGTGGTTGTCAATTGTTTCTCTTCCTTGGAAGTTGTTCTCTCGTCAATTTCGACTTCGATTTTATTTCACAACTTTCTTTTGTTCTATTTTTATGAATGATTTTCAGTTTTTTCTTTTGGCGAATGATTGTCAATTGTTTTCCTTCATCAATAATTTTCAATTAATTTTTTTCATGAGTGATTGTCGATAGTTTCTTTTCATTGCGAATTGTCTTTTCGTCCATTTTGGACTGTTTCGCTTCAGTATTATTTCACAACTTTCTTTCGTTCTGTACGTTCTTTTTTTGTGAATGATTTGCAAGTGCGAATGATTGTCAATTGTTCAATTTAAGGTCATCTTTTACATGGTTCATTCAGATTATTCTGCTGTAGGCTTAAGTTGTAACTTGATACACATTTTTCGTAAGTCATCGCGGCGTTCCCTAGATCGACCATTCGTAGTCATGTTTGTTTATAATTGTATAATGCCGGCTTCTTTGATGAGTCACGTCGTCGACTGTTTGATGATGTAATATGCAGCTGGTGTGTTTTTCAGCGTTTTTTGAACGTTGTGACGTGTAATGATTTGCAAAATGGCAGTTTCTTAGGACGCCATTAGATATCAACTATAACAAAACAGAATATCGAAAGAGTCAAATTGCAGTTAATTTGCTTCATTTGACATCAATTAATATGATGAGTGTAAAAGCTCTGCGGTAGCTTTTCAATTACGTTAAAAAAAAATAAAATAAATAAATCAGATTACGACCATATGCTTTCTGTCTGTATCTTTCATGATTACCAGCCGTCTTTTACATGGTTCATATAGAATATTCGGAATAGGAACAAAACTCTGCCTGTAGGCTCAAGTTGTAACTTGAAGCACATTTTTCCATGAGTCATCGCGGCATTCTCTAGATCGAACGTTCTTAGTCATGTTTGTTTATAATTGCTTAATGATGGCTTCCATGACAACTCACGTCGGCAACTGTTTGATGATGTAAATGCAGCTGGTGTGTTTTTCAGCATTTTCTGAACGTTGTAACATGTAATGGTTTACAAAATGTCAATTTTTTACGACGTCATTGAATGTCAACTTTAACGAAACTGAATTTCGCAAGAGACAAATTGCAACTAATTAGCTTTATTTGGCATCAGTTAATATGATAAATGTAAAACTATTTGCGATAGCTTTTCAATTACGTACAAAAAATAAAATCAAATGGATGAATGACATTACGACCATACACTTTCTGACTGTATGTTGATGTTTCATGATAACCGGTCGTCTTTTACATGGTTCATACATACAGGCTATTCCGATTACGTATAAAACTCTGCCTGTAGGCTCCAAGTTGTAACTTGATGCACATTTTTCCATGACTCATCGCGGCATTCCCTAGGTCGGCCGATCTTAGTCATGTTTGTTGCCGGCTTCTTTGATGAGTCATAGCAAGCAATTCTGCTGTGAAGGAAATTATAGTAGCCACCATCTACGTCTTAACTCCCGAATATAAGTTAGGTTTTGAGTGTTGAAAATTAATGTTAATTTAAAGTAACACAAACTGATAGGTTTGTGGGGCGTTCGAGGTACTATCACAGACCCATTTATATTAGCAATCCGCCCCTGATGAGCTTTATTGATTTTATTCAAATTAAACACATAAATTAGCTAAATTGATTCTACTTTTAGCATTTAACAAAGTAGGGGGTAAACGGGGGGTAAGTGTGGATTGGAGCAATAATTGGAGACAAAATAACTTTTAATGTTTAGAATAGACTTCAAATGAGTACAGTACTAGAATCTAATTACATGTTATAAAACTGATTTCAGATAAGAAATTGGAATAATTAATTGGGGGACGCATTAAATTAATTTAAAACTATCGCATGAACCAACCTTATTTAATTCTTCTTCGCTAGCCATTTCTACGCCTTATTATTATCCACGGCGTTAAGAAAATTGCGACATCATCACTGCACAAAACCACGCGATTTCAAGCACGAATCTAAAAATCTTCCCCGATTTCGATGTGCATTTCCGTCAATTATCAACGTCAGGTAGCTGGCCCCCTGCGATCCGTTCAGGCGGAAGCGCGCACACCGATTAGATTCCGATAAGATTCGAATTTAATATATTGGTACCAGCTTTAAAATGAAAGCGTGTGCCCCAACCCCCCCGACCATAATTGGTCACGATAATATTCATTTATATGGCGGTGGCACGCATTGGCCCTAATGAAGTATTTCGCTGTCGCTTCGTTGCGGCTTCCGATGCGGTTTTGATTATACAGCGTGATTGGGGAAAAAACTCAAAAATGTTGCTACGCCTACGCGATACAGACTAAACAAACGGAAAAAAAAACTTCGACGTTTTGATTTAATTTGTTATTTATGATGCACGTAAACAGGAAGACGTCACGACGGTAAACACGAAGATACCCCAATAATTTACGACGGTGCATAAAACCATGTCCGGAGAATTTGATTGATTTCAAACTACTGCACTAAAAATAGACCGCAAAGAAATGAGATTGTGCTTTCACGTGAACGAAACACAAGAATAATATAATAACGTCTGCAACGTAAATTGTGCTTCCAATAATAATAATAATAAAGCAATGAGAAAAAAATGAAGTAACACCCTGTATTATGTATAGGTATCTGGTGCCAGCCTTGCATTGACTTGCATGTCCGCATTATTCGATTGAAGTTTCTTAATCTGATTAGCCGCCCTGTGATTTACTATAGATTATTATTACTACGTTTGGAAGGTATGCTAACATGTGTCATAATCACCGGTGAACATGCAGAGCACGAAAAAAGTTTCGTAAATAAATCGCTTCTAATTTTGGGGGGTAGTAACGCGCGCACGAAAACAACAAACGTTCCCCAACTTAATTAAGAATCGATGGGGGAATAAAAGAATAAATAAAATAAACGCGTTGGTATTAAAAACAAAATTGAATGATTACATATTAATGAAATAATACATACAGGGCGTGCAAATTTGTATTTGCAAGCTTTGCAATAACACTGCATTCGAAGAATGCCGAAAAACAGGCCATCAAACAGTCGCCGAGGTGACTCATCAAAGAAACCGGCATTATGTAATAATAAACAAACATGACTAAGAACGTCGATCCAGGGAATGCCGCGATGATTCATAGAAAAATGTGTATCAAATCACAACTTGAGCCTACAGCAGAGTTATGTTCGTAAACGGAATAATCTATATAAACTATGTAAAAGACAGACAGTTATCATGAAACATCATCATACAGTCAGAAAGTGTATGGCCGTAATCACATTCATTCGTTTGTTTTATTTTTTGAACGTAATTAAAAAGCTATCGCAAATAAGTTTTATATTCGTCATATCAACTAATGTCAAATAAAGCAAATCAACTGCAATTTTATTGTCTCGACATTAACAGTTTAGCTAAAGTTGACGTCCAATGACGTCATGAGAAATTGGCATTTTGTAAATCATTAAATCCCATTACGCTAGTTAAAAACAACACTCGATAGAACCTCGTATAATACGCCCACTTGAAATAATGTAAACAAATATTACAGGGACTTACTTTGCCGTTATGATAATTAGACTGACCTTTTCAATAAAACTACGTTGAAAAAATTCCGAAAAACACGCTAGCTGCATCTCACATCATCAAACAGTCGCCGAGGTGACTCATCAAAGAAGCCGAAGTAGACAAACATGACTAAGAACGGTCCATTCAAGAAATGCCGCGATGACTCATGAAAAATGTGCATCAAGTTACAACTTGAACCTACAGGCAGAATTTTATACGTAATCGGAATATCCCGTATCAACATACAGTCAGAAAGCGTATGGTCGTAATCTCATTCATTCATTTGATTTTATTTTTCGAACGTAATTTAAAAGCTATCGCAAATAGGTTCTACATTCATCATATTAATTAATGTCAAATAAAGCAAATTAGCTGCAACTTGACTATCTCGATATTCTCAGTTTTGTTAAAGTTGACATCCAATGGCGTCGTAAGAAATTGTCTTTACATGTTACAGCGTTCAGAGAATGCTAAAAAACACACCAGCTGCGTATTATATCATTAAAATGTCGCCGATGTAACTCATCAAAGAAGTCGGCAATATGCAAGTATAAACAAACATGACTAAGGCCGTTCGATTCAGGAAATGCCATGAGGACTCATGAAAAAATTTGCATTCATTCATTTTATTTTTATTGGACGTAATTGAAAAGCTATCGAAAAGAGGTTTTATTCTCACCATATTAGCTGATGCCAAAGAAAGCAAATTTACTGCAATTTTCTACAAGACAAAGGATGTAATTCATTTAATTTTAGATTCATTTCATAAAATAGCAAAAAATGTCCAGAAAAATTAACAGGATAACCATTAGTCATGTTTTTTTTTATTTTGTCATTAATTTCAAGAAAAATATATGTACTAAACAAAAATTAACAAGTACGTTATTCATTTGTTTCATCAAACAACGAATCCCACCAAGAAATTCATGAAGTAAAACAATTGATAATCGTTCGTTAAATAAATAAGTAAAACAAAACAAAGTCGTGACATAATATTCAAGGAGAACAGGTAACAACGAAGGAACAACTTTACAATAAAAAAAAAAACAACTGGCGATTGCTTATGAAAAGAAACAATTGAGAATCGTCCGTGAAAAAGTCTACAGAACGAAAGAGGGGCGTGCAATAAAAGTAAGGGAAAAGAGTAAAAAAGTTGATAAAAGAAAATTTGGCAATCGTTCGTGAAGAAAAACAATTGCTAGTCGCTCGTAAAGGAAAAGCAATTAATAATTCACGAAAAAAAAAATTGACCGTCGTTAGAGAAGAAAAGCAATTAATAATTCACGAAGAAAAATAATTGAAAAGAATATCAATAATAATTTAAAGGAATATCAATTGACAATTGTTCATAAAGAAAAATAATTGACAGTCGTTAGAGAAGAAAATCAATTGATAATCGTTCGTGAAAAAAAAAACAATTGACAGTCGTTCGTAAATGAAATTAATTAATAATTCACGAAGAAAAATAATTGACAGTTGTTGAAGAAAAAAAACAATTGACAATTGTTCATAAAGAAAAATAATTGACAGTCGTTAGAAAAGAAAATCAATTGATATTCGTTCGTGAAGAAAGTAATTGACAGTCGTTCGTAAAGGAAAACAATTAATAATTCACAAAGAAAAATAATTGATAGACATTAGAGAAGAAAAACAATTGACAATTGATCGTGTAGAAAAATAATTGATGGTTGTTCGTAAAGAAAACCTGAGGGAAAAGGGGAAAATATTTATAAAAAAAAAATGACAATTATTCGTGAAGAAAAACAATTGATAGTCATTCGTAAAGGAAAACAATTAATAATTCACGAAGAAAAATAATTGACAGTTGTTAGAGAAGAAAATCAATTGACAATTGTTCATAAAAAAGAATAATAGACAGTCGTTAGAGAAAAAAAATCAATTGACAGTCGTTCGTGAAGAAAAACAATTGACAGTCGTTCGTAAAGGAAAACGATTAATAATTCACGAAGAAAAATAATTGACAGTTGTTAGAGAAGAAAATCAATTGACAATTGTTCATAAAAAAGAATAATAGACAGTCGTTAGAGAAAAAAAATCAATTGACAGTCGTTCGTGAAGAAAAACAATTGACAGTCTTTCGTAAAGGAAAACAATTAATAATTCACGAAGAAAAATAACACAGGCCAACCAATAAATATTTTTTAAAAGCTTTTTTCAAAGTTCAACCTGTTTCGTATGTATTTTGGTGTACTGAATTCAAATTTTCAATCAGTTTTTTTCTACCACGTATCAATTTTTCGCTATCTTTATCTTTTGATGGGTATGATAGTATTAAAATATATAGTTAAGATTTTTTTTAATTGAAAAATTTAACATTTTATTATTACGATGGTAGTGTAAATTTGAAAATGAACAGTTTTTTACTTATTAATCTAAAGTTTTCCTCAACCTCTTCACGGTAAATGATCGAGTGTAGCTTTTCCTTTTATGTAATGCTTCTGGAGTTGCTCGTAAAAGGATCCAACAGTAATCCCCCATCATGTTGACATTCCAACAACCCTAATACTGTTTTTCCATCTCCTTTATATCTTGGTGGAAACGCTCCCCTTGTTCCTCACTTACAGCTCCAAGATTGTCAGGGAAAAAATTTAAATGTGAGTGAAAAAAATGCATCTTTACACTCATGTTACATCCAAGTTCTTGAAATGTTTTCAACTTGTTTTGAACTATATTTTCGTAATTAGGGTCTTTCTGATTGCCTAAAAACTTCAAGACAACTTGTTTAAATGCACCCCATGCTGCTTTTTCTTTCAAGTTCATCGCATTTTCGAAAAAAGGGTCTTGAATAAGTTTTCGAATATCAGGGCCAACAAATATGCCTTCTTTTAACTTTCCCTCTGACAAACCAGGAAATTTCTGACACAAATATTGAAAGCAAGGTTCTGATTTTGATAGAGCTTTGATGAATTGCTTCATTAGGCCCAATTTTATGTGCAGTGGCGGAAGCAGTATTTTTTGAGGGTTCACCAAACTCATACGCAGAACGTTCTTGCTCCCAGGTTCTAAATCCTCTCTTGGAGGCCATGCTGTTCTTGTCCAGTGCTGTACCCGTGCCCTACTGTCCCATTCATACATAAAACAAAGAAATTTTGTGAATCCACTTTGCTGTCCGAGTTACATCCCAGACACCTTCAAGTCACCACAAACCATCCACCATGCCTTCGTGATTTTATTAGTATTAGTCACGCAGATACTCAAAAGTGCACTTTGAGCATTTACTACTAATTAGGTGTAGAGACCAAGGTATTATTATACGCTTACAATGCATAAATAACGTAAAGTAAACATGCGAGGAAACTTTACGTCCTGTGGTATTTTAAAGTTCATTTTCGGATTCAGCACGCCAAAAAACATAAAGGGGAGCCAACTTTATACAAAAAGTTTTTTCATGGTTGGCCTGTGTAATTGACAGTCGTTAGAGAAGAAAAACAATTGACAATTGTTCATAAAGAAAAATAATTGACAGTCATTAGAAAACAAAAATCAATTGACAATCGTTCGTGGAGAAAAACAATTGACAGTCTTTCGTAAAGAAAAACAATTAATAATTATCAAAGAAAAATAATTGACAGTCGTTAGAGAAGAAAAACAATTGACAATTGATCGTGAAGAAAAATAATTAACAGTCGCTCGTAAAGGAAACCTGAAGGAAATGAGTAAAAAAATTCATAAAAGAAAATTTGACAATCGTTCATGAAGAAAAACAATTAATAGTCGTTCGTAAAGGAAAACAATTAATAATTCACGAAAAAAAAAATAATTGACACTCGTTAGAGAAGGAAAACAATTAAGAATTCACGAAGAAAATAATTGACAGTCGTCAGAGAAGAAAATCAATTGACAATCGCTCATGAAGAAAAACAATTGACAGTCGTTAGAGAAGAAAATCAATCAATCATCGCTCATGAAGAAAAAATATTGACAGTCGTTCGTAAAGGAAACCAATTAATTCACGAAGCAAAATAATTGACGGTTGCTAGAGAAGAAAAACAATTGACAATCGTTCGTGAAGAAAACTAATTGGTAGTCGTTGCTGAAGAGAGACAATTATTAATAACCGTTCATGAAAAAAGAAATTGAGAATCGTTCGTGAAGAAAAACAATTGACAATTGCTTGTGAAAAAAAAAACAAATTGAAAGTAATTCGTAAAGGAAAACAATTAATAATCGAAGAAAAATCATTTACGGCAGTTGATGAAGAAAAACTATTGACAACCGTTCATGAAGAAAAACAATTGATAGTCGCTCGCAAAATTCAGGAAGCAAAATAATTGACGGTCGTCGTTAAAGAAGAAAATCAATTGACAATCGTTCGTGAAGAAAAACAATTATTAATAACCGTTCATAAAAAAAAAGAAACTGACACTCGTTGGTAAAGAAAAACAATTGACAATTGCCCGAGAAAAAAACAAATTGATAATAATTCTTAAAAGAAAACAATAAACAATCGAAGAAAACTAATTGACGGTTGTTGGACGTCAAATTTAAAACAAATCCGATATTTTCTACTTTATATATTTAAACATGTAATATTTTTTGCATTGCACTGTTTGCAGTGCATGCCTCAAAAAAATTAAATAAATAAAAATAGTTCTACTTACTAAATCCATTTTATCGTGTCAGATTGTATTTATTTATTTTATTTTATTTATTAACAGTGCCATCGAACTCAAAGGGTATATTTTTCAGTTCATAAAAAAATATGATTTAATTTAATTTTTTTAAATTTTTATAATGTTTGCTTTTACTAAAATCATCCTACTTTTATTTAAAAAAAATATATAAATAATTAAAAACTTACAAATTAATGATGCAAAGTCACGTTTTGGTTTTTTCTCGCGGCATTTCCATTTCGGAAGCAAACTCTACAACATGCAAAACGAATGTGTGTCAAGACAACCAAAACTGATACCATCAGCAATAATAATGGGCTTCGTACAAGAAGCGTAAATTACACGCGAACTCGGAAAGTATCCTGCGACATTTTAAGTTTTGTCGTAGTTGCGGAAGTCTAATTTTAAAGGCGGTATATCCTGACACACCTATGAATAGATTTAGGAAATTAAACGGCGAATAAATTATTAAAGTTTAAAATATTTCACATATTTTATGGGTTCTACTTTAGAGGAAATTAATAAATTTGGAATTTACAGTTTATATGGAAATGTGATTAATTAATTGCTTTCCAAGTATTTTATTTAGAAAGCAACCAAAACAGAAAAAGTACTATTCATGAGTTGATTTTTGATATGGCAACACCGTTGGAAATTACTGAAATGATCTGTAGGGTGACTTTCCGTACTAAATTGATTCAAGCGTTCAAGAACTTTGAAGCAAAATACTGACTCAACGGAGCGCTTCTGGATAAAGGTAGATAAGTTGTGTTAAATCGTCTTATTTTGAGCTTATGAATCCACGTATATATCACGTCGACGCATTTTAGACACACCTATATAAAGTTAACTTTGTAATACCTTGAAAAAATTTAAATAAGCGCGCGAGACAAAAGCAACCAATCACGGATTGGCGCGAAAATTCAAATACGCATGACTTCCGGCACGATTCTGATAAAAGCCCATCAAGATTAAAATAGAAATGTCTAATTTTGCATAAGAATTAAAAATTTCCAAACGTAACCATAGGTACTGCTAGGATTCCTAGATTTAATTTATCTGATGGGGTTTAAAAACAACCTGTCAAATTTTCTGTCCTTCTGACCTCGTTGCAGTGTTGCCAACCTCGTACATGAGCTGAAAAATCACTTTTTAAAACAAAAAACCCTCCTCAACATAAAATCAACTTTAATAATAATAATTAATTTAGTAATTTTTCAAAACAAAACCCACTGAAAACAGTAAAAATTCGCATTTTCTGTTTCGTTCTTAAAATTTCTGCAAAACGGGAAATTTCTCTCCAGTTGGCAGTCGTGATCACTTATGACCAGACTTCGGACATTTCGGAACGTTACCATGGTTACGCAATACGAAAACTAATGAAAAGTGCGTAACCATGGCAACGCTCCGAAATGTCCGAATTTTGGATATTCGGATATTTCGAACCGTTACCATGGTTACGCAATACGACGACTAATGAAAAATGCGTAACCATGGCAACGTTCCGAAATGTCCGAAGTCTGCTTATAACTAATGTTGTGAGCCGGTAATTTTACCACGTTACCTTACGATAAATTTTCAATGTTACAATGCTTAGCAACTGCTAAAAAAGTTAAAAATAATCAAAATGTCAAAACGAAAACTTAAAGCTTTTTTTTTCCAACACGCAGACAACATTCAAAACAAAATTTAAAGTTTATAACAAAATTTAAAGTTTTCTTTCTATTACTAACATTCAAAAATTACCGATAATAAATTAATGTTACCGGTAAGGTAACGAAAACTTAAGGTTTCTTTTCCATTATGATTCAACAATATTCAAAAATTACCGATAACGAACGTTACCGGTAAGGTAACAAAAATTTAGTTTTTTTCCATTATGTTGGCAACAGAGGCAGCATTCAAAATTACCGATAACAAATGAATGTTACCGGTAAAGTAACGAAAACTTATGAAAAGAAACAATTGAGAATCGTCCGTGAAAAACTCTACAGAACGAAAAAGGGGCGTGGAATAAAAGTGAAGGAAAAGAGTAAAAGAATTGATAAAAGAAAATTTGACAATCGTTCGTGAAGAAAAACAATTGACAGTCGCTCGTAAAGGAAAAAAGGAAAACAATTAATAATTCACGAAAAAAGAATTGACAGTCGTTGGAGAAAAAAAATCATTTAACAATCGTTCGTGAAGAAAAACAATTGACAGTCTTTCGTAAAGGAAAACAATTAATAATTCACGAAGAAAGTTTTTTTCCCATTATGTTGGCAACACAGGCAACATTCAAAATTACCGATAACAAATTAATGTTACCGGTATCATTTAAAAAGCAAATATTTCAAGGATCTTGCCCTGTTTTTTAAAGTAGAAGGCATGCTACCATGTAAATACCGGTAAGGTAACGAAAACTTAAGGTTTTTTTCCATTATGTTGGCAACATTCAAAAATTACCGATAACGAACGTTACCGGTAAGAGAACAAAAATTTCAAGTTTTTTTTCCATTATGTTGGCAACAGAGGCAGCATTCAAAATTACCGATAACAAATGCGTGTTACCGGTAAAGTAACGAAAACTTTAAGTTTTTTTTCCATAATGTTGGCAACACAGGCAGTATCCAAAAATTACCACCGATAACAAATGAATGCTACCGACAATGTAACGAAAACTTAAAGTTTTTTTCCCATTATGTTGGCAACACACTATTGTGTGATAACAAATTAATGTTACCGGTATTATTTAAAAAGCAAATATTTCAAAGTTCTTGCCCTGTTTTTTTAAAGTAGATGGCATGCTATAAAAACTCATGTAGATTACGATTTTAAAAGAAAATTGATAGATTTTTCAGATGGGGTAAAGTACCCTCTTTGTATTTATTAATGAATTACGATTGTATGCGATTTTGCCCTGTTTTTAAGGTATACTTAAAAAAGTAACATTTTTTAAAGACTGCCCTGTT
Source organism: Serrognathus titanus (assembly GCA_039766575.1). NCBI lineage: Eukaryota > Metazoa > Arthropoda > Insecta > Coleoptera > Lucanidae > Serrognathus > Serrognathus titanus. Next base: position 70,677,828 of record CM077913.1, read on the forward strand.
TTTAAAGTATATTAAAAAAGTTGAAATTTCAAGGCATTTCAACTTGATTAATGTATTTTAGTCTCTTTGCTTTCTCATCGTTCTTTGAAATAAAGTAATTTAAGAAGAGACCTCGATTTGTGCCCCCAATCCGCAGAAGTATTTGAGTTTGAAATCTTTTAAATTACTAAGACACTTCGTAAGTAAACCTCCCCCATTATAAGAACTATTTGTATAATTTGTCCTACGTTCAAATTAACTTGTTATCAATAAACCGGGCCTGAACCTATAATAAAGATTGAATTTGATTCGGTGTTCATTTTTTTGAAAATTCCCGCCGAAACAGAAGAGTTCACAACAGCGCCCTCAATCGCCCGTACTGCGAATTTATCAACGCGTGGACGCCATTTTCAATTCATTTTACTTCGAGGCGTCTTGGGGGTGAGTACGTTTGAACGTTTATACATTTCTATGATAATATCGACCATCTTTGCTATTTTTTGCCAAAGATTGTAAACATTTAATTGCTAAATAATTGGCGCTTGTTTTCCATGCGTAATTTTGATTTTTTTTTAGTTAAAAAATGGTAAAGCGTCACGTGTACGGAATGAACACATTTAATTCTCAGACTGCTTTATTGTTTAAATTGGACAAATAAGCATCAGAATTAAAAGAAAACCATTACAAGATCTTATAATTAATAGTTTTTTTTTGAGAATTTTAAAAATAATTGTGATAATGTGGTAACATAACCTAAAAATCTACCAAAAGTTTTCCGATAATTCTAGGAAGGCATAAAAGCGTGCCTCATGTAACAAGATGGTGAAAATGCCCTTTTTTTTACAATTTACATCAGCCTAGGGTTGAAAATAAGTTTTGAAAAAGCATGTCTTAGATACAGGCTGGCCATTAAAATCGTTACCCTTGCAAGCTAATCTCGCCCTTATTGACCTGCAATGGCTGTAGCACTTTATCGTAACGCTATTGTTTCCCCATTCAGGTTTACGTGTCCCCTGCCTTTTGAACTGTAACAATTTACTAGCCTTAGGCTTTTAACTGTAAATCTGAGGCCCAGTTTTATAAAAAAAAAAGTTAATTATCACTTTATTCCCATGGTAACAATGAGTACGTATTCACCTTAAACAACTACCGTAGTTATAAGTACGGTAGTTAGAACTACGGTAGTAACCAACGCGTATACACATTTCAAACATAAATCTCCAACCGTAGTAATAACTGCGGAGTGAAGATAGAAACTAAATTGTGCAACATTCCGTGTTATTTTTACAAGATTTCCTGTTGACTTCACGTATGTTTACTTTAGTGTACTTTTCTTTCGTTTGTTGGTATAGTCAAAAATTACCCGTATACAGTACAGAGGTAAAGTTATAACTCCGAAGTTAACTTACAATGGCTGACTGAAGTGTATTAACGTAACTGCGGCATTTTAATAACTATGGTGGTAGGAACCTATATACACGCTTTTAATCAGTTGTAGTTATAGTTACTGTAGTTAGCTCTCGTGTATACGTAGTCAATTATTAACACAAGTGCAGTTATGGCAAAAACTGGGAATTAATATTTATAAAGCACTTTTTTCTTTGTATATTTGTTACCATGACAATAAACCGAAAGTTAACGTGAAGAATCTGGGACTAAAATCAAATTAGTTTTATAATATTCTATGTAATATTAAATTTCCCTATCACCTTTGGATTGCTATAAGTTTAGTTATTAGAACAATTGTTCATATTCAAGGTATTACAGTAAAGCCTCTCAAGCAGACAGTTTTCTGGTCACGATAGAGATCTGCTCAGAGAGGTTTTACTTTAGTTAATTTTGAGCTTTAACTATTTTGTTTATGTTTATGTCGACACGTTCAGTGTGGAGATTACCCTCCTACTGGTGGCTTGAAAGTCATTTTATAATATGGCTTTTGCCACAGTGTCGTAGAACATGCACCCCTTGGGAGGTGCAGGGAGCATATTCCATATTCGTGGTGTAGCCCATGGGCGGTGACACCTGGATAAACCATGCTCACTACATTTCTTCTATTTTTTTGCTTAAGAAAATAAATTTAAACTAAATGTAATATCACTTAACTAACATTTCATAATCTCAGTTTAACTTTTTTTACGTTTTATTCAATTGGGTAATGTTATTAAAGTCAGTTTTTCTCTGTAACTAATTGAATTTTAATTCTTTGATTTACTATCGAAATGAATGCAATATAATTCCAGTACCAAGTGTTTTTTAAACTTTTTTTTAATCAATTCTTTCCATGGAATTTGGATGGCATGCCTTAGCTTTACTCTTAAACGGCATTAAGGCGTACAGTGACGTACTGCTTACTTAAGCTAAGACATACCATCCAGATTTTGTGTCAAGAGTTGATAAAGAACTTAAAAAAATCTATATGAGAGCCAAAACGTTTATGAAATCCAAATGATTTTCAATTAATTTTGTACAATCACATTAGGAATTAAGGCACCGTCATTAATTTTTCGAATTTTCAGGTCTTCAGAGAACTGCTTGATAAATCCAATCACAATGAGCTTTAAAAGAATGTGCTAAAGAAAGAGGAGACATAAAAAGCCAAAGTGGTATGTAAACTCTAATTCTCTTAAGAAATTTCTTGAATTTATATTGCATGATGATATTATCTCAGCCAAAAGGATTATGAATCATTTGTGATTTAAGTAGTTTAATTCTGATGTAATTACTATGTAAAATATTTCTGTAAAAGGTGCCTGTGCACTTTAGCTAATGGTTTTAAATTTCTAGGTAAAACAGGACAAGAAACAAATTTAATATAAAATGATTCACAGAAGTGGAAGAAACCAAAACACAAATGGAATTGAAGAAAACACTTTAGTGAGTATAATGCTTTGTAAATCAAGGCACATCATTATGTTTTATTAAAGTTTACCAGCATACAAAATTGGGAGAGCTGTCAATGTGTGCTATGTATTGTTTGTTCTTTGTTTGTGTGTGTTAGACAAAGCTAGCGCTCGATGAGTATGTTCACAGCACTCCCAATTTCACATGCATCAGCCGCCGCAGACCACCATTATAGTCTTTTATCATATCAGAACGATACATTAAAAGTTTTCAAGAGTGGAGTTTAGACAAATGGAAATTTACTGAGTGAAGATACTTTTTAAATAAAATAAAATTTAATCGATTGTCTAGTGGATTTTTCAAAGTTTTTAATTCTTCAATTCAATTTTTTATGAATAGAATTAAAATATGCTGTTAAAAAGAAGTTACTTTTGGTATAATAACTGTAAGTTAGTTTAAATTCGTTTAAAAAGATGTTCTATAAGTTTCTGTATAAACTTCCTGCAAACCTTTTAATGAACGGTTTATGTGAAGAACCTTGTATATGCAAATATTGAGGTGACTGTATCGATAACATTTTGCAAAATAGTATGACATCTTAATTCTTCTACCTCTCTTATATGATGATAATTATTATAAAGCCAAAAGGATTATGATAAACCTTTGTGATTTTGTTATTAAGATTCTGATTGATTTATTTTCATAAGTAAATAACAAGTTATTTCTTCAATAGGCTCTAAATTTTTTTTATTCTAGCTGACAAAATGCTTCAAACTGTCTTCCATTTGTTGGCCATGAAAAGAACTGAAATGAAGAAGAAATATGTCGGTAATCATTACAGAAAGGTTTGTAAAGGCTTATCTTGTTAATAAAAATCAGAGTCATTTATAGTGATGTATCAGAACGATAACTCTGAAAAGTTACAGGATGTTCTGTTCATGCAAGTTTTATTTTGCATTGACACGTTCAGTTTGGAGATTACCCTCCTGCTGGTGGCAAGGAAGTAACCTCTCAATGTTGCTTTCGCCACAGTGTCATAGAACGTGCACCCTTCGGGAGGTGCAGTGAGCATATTCCATATTCGTGGTGTAGTCCATGGGCAATGACACTTGGACAAACCATGCTCACTACATTTTTTATTTTTAATAACTTAAATTTTCTTGTCTTACTGAATTTTCATTGTTTTCAGTAAAAAATGCCGTTGAAGGAAATGTCCTATTAGATGATGTGGATTGACATGAAGGAACCTGAACTTTCGTTCAAAAAAAATTAAAGAAGTCACGTTCTCTTTTGGGGTATGACACTTTTTTCTTTTATTGCCAAATATGTTCCTTTAAATTTTATTGATTAAAAGAGTCTGAACGAATTAAAACGGTTAACTCTTTTATGTGATGATAATTTAAGAGCCAAAACTTTTATGAAAACCAAGTGATTTTCAATGATAGAACTGATTTTTTATTTCGTCCTGTGCAATTGCGTCATTAGGAATTAAGGGACGTTTACCATTAATTTTTTGAATTTTCAGGCCCTTCAGAAAGCTGTTTGATAAATCCAATCACAGATGCCTTGAAGAGAATGTATTAAAGAAAGTAGATCAGAAGAGGTATTTCTCTGGCAGTGAAATAAAAAAGTCAAAAAAGAGGTATACGTTAATTCTAATTATCTTAGAATTAATTTTGGAATTTATTTTGCTTGATGACATTTACCCACGCTAAAAGGATTATGAGTAATTTGTGATTTAAATACTTCAGTTCTGATTTAATTACTATTTAAGACGTTTCTGCAAATGATGTGTGTACGTTTCAGCTAATGATTTCGAATTTTTAGGTCAAAATTTCAATTGCATATTTTATTGAAATTAAGAGAAAAATAGTCTACAGATCTTTGACATATCAAAACCAGGTGGACAGCTAATACAACACTTGACAAGGAGAAATAACGTGACTGAATGCACTGGATTGGAGTGGACATTTTAAAATTCGGTATTTAATGAAATATTTATCTTGTTTGTTTATTGTTTCACTGTACTCGGTATTTGTTAATATTAAAGTTATTTTTTCATTTAATTGAAAATGATTATATTTGATCCCAAAATCGTAACAACATAACTTTTTTTCATCATTCTTTATCATTTGAAATTTTTACTTTAGATAAAAAGTTATGTACAAAATGTGTTGTGCTGGTTCTAAAATGAATTTAAAATGTGAATTTCAGTTGAAGAACGATATATAAAAAACTCACTTCTTTTCGCGATTTTAAACAATTTTCATGGCACATTTAAATTACAACTTATATTTTAAGAAATGCACTAAACAATATTTATGGTGCCACAATAGTTTGGTTAAAACTGAATAATTTTTTGTTTTGGTTGCTTAATGATAACTGTTTTATAAATTAGCCCAATTAGCACTCGAAATTTTATTTTATGTTGGCGACAATGTATGTAGTCATATTTGTTGACATTTCAAGTTGCAAAAATAACATCCAAATTGACATTTACTTGAAATTATTTTAAGCAACACAACAAAATCACGACGTTGTTATTCTGATGTTTTTTTTTTTAAGTTAATGAAAGTAACAAAACAAAAGATCTGTAGGGCGGCGAATCTGCGTGCCTAAATCCTGCTGAAATTAATTTAAAAATCAATAAATCCTTAATTTTAATTTTTCATTGAAAAATAGCAGAATTTGACTGCAAAAATAAATAAAGCGCCACCTCTTGGGGAAGCAACAAAGTTTTTGCGACTATTACTCTTTCTTTTTTTTTAATTAATCACAAAAACGAGAAAGGCCAATTCAGAGTTAGAAGCATTTTTTTTTTTTTTTAGAAATTTTACAATAAACTCAATTTTGATTAAAAAAAAACCAACAGCGCCATCTCTTAGGGAATTGAATCATCAAGTAAATAGGGGCGATATTTTTAAGTCTGTATGGTGGTCAATTTCTAAGCCCAAAACTTGCAGAAATTAATTTGAACACAAAAAATTTAATCCATCAGTGAATCATTAATTTTTTTAGGGATGATTGAAAACTAACAGAAATAGACGCAAAAAATATAGAGCGCCATCTCTTGGGAAGGCCAAAAATTCTTGTTGCTTTTATTATGCTTTCGTTTATTTTCTCTTTTTTATGAATTTGTAAAGCAAGGCCAATTCACAGTTAAAATCAATATATTTTTTGTTTAGAAATGTTGGGAAATTACAAATATCTTCCAACATAAATTTTCAGTGCCATTAAAAAGTAAACAGATCCATCTATTAGCAAACTGAATGCTCAAATTAATATGGTGAAGACTGAGCAATCTCTATGTCCTTGCAGAAATTAATTAAAAAAAAGTTCTTGATGAAATCCTTGATATTTTATAGTTGATTAAAGACTATGAATAAAAAGCAATAAATAATATAAGGCGCCATCTCTTGGAAAGACGACGAAGCTTTTGCTATTTTGATTAGACTTCGTTTGTTTTTTTTTACAATTCTCAAAGGCGTCTGTAATTTAATTAATTAATTGATTAGTTTACAAAATCAAAAGAAAAAATAAATTCAGATTTAAAAGAAATCATTCCATAAAGGATTGAGAAATTTCAGCGCCATCTGTTAAAGAGCTGTAGAATTTAAAAAAAATATTTTCAAAAAAATGTATGTTATTTGACGCCTCTTAATTATTGCTTTACACATTGCGTTCCTCTTTTAATCAAAAATAACAATAATTTGTTTTTTGATGAATACAATTGTTCTGATGTTGAATTCTTTTACGTTTCAAACTTATTAGTTTTCTTCCATTTATAAGAAATAAAGATAGAGTTTAAACAAAGAAAAAGAATTGCCTTGGCTACGAAATCAATGGGCATTCTTCATCGGTTCTCGTATTGCGTAACCATGGCAACGCACCGAAACGTCCCAAGTCTAATAATTAATAATAAAAATTAAGATGTAGTTTAAGCAAAGAAAAAAAAATGGAGTCATGTAATTACCAGACTTTGAACATTACAGAGTGTTGTTATGGTTACGAAACCAATGGGCACTTGTCATCGTATTGCGTAACCATGGCAACGCTCCGAAGCGTCCGAAGTCTAGTAATTAATAACAAATCTCATTTTTGGTAATTCAAAAAATGATCCTTCACGTAATGAATTATAAAATCAAATAATGAGATTCCCAAAAGTGTACGTTTTTTTATGCGGGGAATCCTAGAAAGAAGCTGACTGTCATATAGTAAGAGGTCGCTACAGCGTGGGAGACGAATAGATAAGGGAATTGCGTTTTGCAGGCCTTTTTTCAGCCCCCTGAACTTCGTCAGAGTGCCTAAATTGCCCCCAGATTATAGATGACAAGGACGTAATAATAAGAAATAACATACATTGAGTGTAATACAGCCAATGAAGTACGCTACAAAAATATATTTGTCTTCATCGTTTTCTAAAGTCATTTTTTATCACTTTCATATCAATGAGCAAAAAAAATTTACCAGCTCACTTATCTTATGTACCTATGTACAATATACCCCACAATTAATGTTACCGGAATTATACCAAGAAGAATCTTGTTGGTCCTCTTCTTTTTCTTGTTTTGTGCAAAGACCTAAAAAGTCAAATTTGTAATAAGAGCTCTGAAATGTATATTAATTGGTTATGTTTGAAAAGCACTTTTTTAATGTTGAATACCTTGTCAGAATGTAAATTGCGTGTCTGCATTTTTAGGACGATGGTTTGCACTTGTATCTGTGCTTACAAATAAATTGAACTTACAGTCTTCTCGAAAGCCTCTAGCTGCTTTTCCATCGACTCAACACAATGCAATAAGGACGCAGTGGGTTTTGATAAATTCACTTCACATAATGCAACGTCATCACGTACAAGCCCACACGTCAAGTTCGCATGATGTATATTCAGCTGGTTGTAAATCTGAGTTAAAACTAGCCGGGCGTATTCTGCATCGACGATGAGGTTGACCTTCTTCCTAAGACAAAGTGCTTATTTACGGACAGCCACATTGATTAATTCGATTAAAAGCAACTTACTCTGTGGCGATTTGCAAAGTCTGGCAGTGGTTCAACAAGTCTTTCCTTATTCTTTCTTCTACGATTCCTAATAATATCAAATCATCTTCGCTTAGCAGAGTAAGTCCTGATGCTTCGATGTCTTGAGCTTTGAAGTTTTCGATGTAATTTTCTGCACCGGCGGCGCGCAGAATTGAATCTAACACGTTTACGCTTGCGGTAGAATTATTCATGATTTTTTTTATAAAAGATGTTAAAATTATTGTAATAAAGTTTTTAAGGTTATGTTATTATTGTATTTGTTATAATTTTTGAGGTTATGTTGTCAATATACCGTTAACGCAAATCTCTGCCAATATTAGAAATTGAAAAGTGTTTAATTATTTAAAACAAAAAGCATTATCACAAATTTGGATTGGGAATTTTTTCCAAGTTTTAAAAATTTTGCGAAAGCAGAGCTGCCAACATGCAAAAAAGCAAAAGTCCCTCAAGAGGAGTGTTGCCAACATTCTGAGTTCTGAGCCTACCTATGAGTAGGTGATAAATTACCATTTTCTTACTCAAGTTCCCTTTGTGAAAAGGAATTTAATTTCAATAGGAGGAATAAAAAATCAAACTTCATTAAAATTAAGAAAAATTCTAAAAAATTGTTATAGTTGTAAAAATCGTTGTATTTTTAAATTTTTAACTTCAAATTTAGTCTTAAAAAATTATTGGTTAAATATTTATGGTTTTCATGCATTTTAACTAAACGTTAAAAGAAATTGTGTTTCACCAGCGCCATCTATGTATATTTCGTCGAACTATAATTTCTTCGGTGCGAAATTAAAGTGAAATTTTTTCATTTTTCATTTGTTATATTACATGCATATATTATTTGATTTATATTTCAATAATTTTCCCACGGAATACAAGATGACATAAAATGTAAAGTAACAAAGAGTACTTTTTATCCAAGGACAGTAAACACTACAGGATTGCTCATTCCCTAATCCGTAATGTTGGTGTAATGATAGAATAAATCATGTCTTCGTTTTTAAAATAAATATTTTATTATAGAAAATTATTCTAAAGTGTACCGCCTTTTTAATTTTATTTTGTACGGTCCGTTGTTTACGCTTCACATCACATGGGGGTTGCGATTGAGCAATCCTAAAAATACATGTCTTCTCCTTTTACACACATTCGACTCAAGTTTTTAGATTTTTCTTCAGTATGGTAATACTTCTATCACATGAATATGAAACACTTGATATTTTATTCAAATAGTTTTTGGGAAAAGAAGTTTTTTAGAAATAAAAAATTTTCATAAACAAGAAAGTTATAAAGGCTTTTTGAAATCATAGAATTTTGAAAAACACCCTGTAGCTCCTAAGGGGTACGAGACATCAAAATGCGGCCTTCACCAATAATTTTGTCTTAAAAATCGAATTCCAGGAGCCGGGGTCAGTTTTTGTCTAACTCTTCCAAAAATAGTTGTTTCCTATTAAGTGACGAATTTGGCTCACCCTGTGCTTTTAACGTAAAACAGACACTTGAATTTTTTTTTTCACAAAAATCCCCTCAAATGATAGAACTTCCTTTTTTCTCATATTAAAAAATCCCTAAAAAAGGGAGGGGTTGGCAACACTGCTCAAGAGTTACAAAAATTCCTTTTCAACATAGAAAATCCCTAACATTTTTACCAAATTCATGAATACATAGCAAAATAATAAAAATTTTAAAAAAATTATGAAGACAAAAGCGAATCGATTTTTCAACACAGTTGAATAGATTAATAAATTTTAAGTAAAAATAAAAAGAACGGTGAAAAAGCAGGGAAAACGAAATATGTGGAAGAATGTTTAAAAATAATAAATAATAAAGAAATAATAAAATTTTAAAAACAATCAAAACAAAAGACGATCGATTTTACAGTACGATTCAGCAGTTTAATAAATGAAAAGAAAAATAAATGTTTTGAAGTAAAAGTGACAAACAAATTAACAAACGTGTAACAAAACACAATCCTGTGGATTCGAAAGTTAAAACAAAACAAACGAGAGAACACCATCGTCAAGTTTCAAGAGATGGCGCTGTTAAATGTCTTCCTATCTTACAATAATAGCGTTTTCGATTGACCCAGCGACTTGAAACGTTTCTGAATTGAACGCACTCTAGTGCGTGCTCTTAAGCTGCTTTCCCGTTGCCCATTTTGTGGACGCAAACGAACCCAAAAGTCCAAGAAATCGCGAACCACAACCTACTAGATTTCACGAGACAGTGCGTCTTCATCCGGCCTGCGCAATTTACTAGTTCCATTGTTTTTCCGTGGGCGCCACTTACCACGGAAGCGAATTATATCTGAAACGTTATATCATGGCGTCATTTTTAATTAATGTCAAGCTTATGCAATGTATGGCAAGTACAGTTGCATTTTCTTGCTTAAAAATAGTTTTTTTGCGCTTTTTTCTTTCGTTGTTTGTTTATGGTGTTTCTTATTTTAGGTAACTAGTGCTAAAGCGAGGAAAATTTGCGTTAAATCAAGTATTGCCCAGGTCGGTTAAGAGCTCTGTCTCGTGAAATCTAATAGGACGTGGTTTAAAAAGTGATTTATCCCTTTAACTTGGTGATACTGGATGAAAGTCTAAGTAAATACCAAAAGATGGCGCAATCAGCAAAAGCGTTTTCGACCAACTGCTCCAGAGCACTCTGAGAGTATCTCTATCCTATGTTATTACATGAGATTAAAACAAGATGGAAATAATTTGAGATTGCTCTAGAGCAATCAGTCGAAAACGCTATTAAGGAATTTTGAACAGGCCTTAAATAAAGGAATGCGATTTATCAAATATGCGCGGGAATTTTAAATTTGGAAAAACGTGCGCGTGGTGAATCTCGAGTGCTAGTTTCAATAGAGATGGGCCAGTAAAGCAAATCGTTTTTGTTTTGTATTCTATGTTAATTTATGAATCTGTTAAAATTTAGTAAAACTTAAAAATTCATTTTTTTGTATTACTTCGACAAAAAAAAACTTTTGAATTCAAATTTTTTTTCGAAAAATTTAATTTTTTGTACGAAAGGTATTTATGGAATTTTGGGATAATACATCAGGAATGCTGGATATTCACTGCTTAAAAACAAACACCAGCTTCTAAACTCTTATTCATTGTAATAACATACAATCAAAATAATGAATTAAGAACTTGCAGTCGCAGTCGAGGTGGCAGCTGCGGCACGTTCCTCCTCCTTGACGCGATCCTTCTTCAGCGGGCCCATGAAATCGCTCTTGTCCTTGGGAGTCTGGAAACGACCGTGGCCGAACTTCGAAGACGTATCAATGAATTTCAGAGTGATCTTCTCCAAAGCAACACGCTTCGTGTGAACCAGAAGCGACTAAATAATTTAAATCAAATAAAAAAAAATTCAGCTACTAAACACTAAGGCTCTACCTTTCTAAGAGTGATGACACGTTTCTTCGGTCCCATGCAGCAACCTTTGATCATGATGAAATCGTTGTTTACTTCACCGTAGTGGGGGAAACCACCCAGTGGAGTGATGGATTTTTCAGTGAAATCATATTCGGTCGATGCATTGTTCTTAATGACCTGGAAATTTAAACAAACGTCAAGTTACAAAGAGTTCTCACATGTCGATTAAAGTTGAAACGAGGAATCAGTTCAGAAATGTATATTTAAATCATCGGTCAAAATCATAATCCTTTTGGCTTAAAGAAAATGATGGATTTTCATCATGCAAAAAATTATTGCAAACAGTAATGAATTGATTACAAAATAATTAATACCTTGCCATCTTTTGTATGAATGCCAGCTCCAATACGATAAATTTTTTTATTCATTTCAGTACGATGGTGATATCCTTTTTGGCCAGCACGAGCAACAGTGAAAGACACACGAGACGGATGCCATGCACCAATGCAGGCAACCTTTCGAAGACCCTTGTGTGTCTTGCGAGGTAGTTTCTTCGTATGCCAACGAGAAGTAACACCTGTAATGAAAAACGCACATCAAAGATCTGTGTTAAGTAAAAAATGATAATTTAAAAAAAAAGTCATGGTGTCAGTAGGAAGGCAGCATGATTTTTATCTTCAATAAAACTCAGCAAAGCACATTATCACGCATTTTCATCATTTTATTCCGATTAGTAGAAGCCTGTGTAAAAATTAATCTTCTTACCTTTGTATCCCTTGCCTTTGGTAACTCCGATGCAATCTATCATTTCATCTTGGGCAAAAACATTGCTCACGGGAATGGGTTTTTCCAAGTGTTCGCGTGCCCACTTGACTTTGTCATCTACGGTCCCTCCGTTCAACTGAATCTCCATTATGTGAGCCTTCTTTTGGCGTTGCTTCAACAATTTCATCTGCAAGTAGGTGAAAATTAGTTAAGTTAATAAAGACAAAAGTGAAAAGTGATGATTACCTGAGTATGAGCAATCACTCTCACAACTTTACAGTATTTGATTATCTTCTTGAAATCACGTTCGATGGATTTCTTACCAAGGTCGTCCTGCCACTTCTTAGATGCCTTGGTAAAAGCCTTCTTCTTGCTCTTGTACCTGATCGAAGCAAACTATTAAGTCTGAAACTGGGTAAGCGAGGATAGCCTCATAGTTTAGAGGAGGCACACCCCGAGTCACAGCAACACGATATCAACGTGTTACATGTGAACGCACTTGGACTCTCATAATATCATTGGAGAGCTGTTTTTTTATAGTTAGTAAAAGAAAAAACTAACGTAGACTCATTTACATACCAGTTCTTGTAGAATCGTCTGCGGCAATCTTCAGACAGATGTTCCGCCCATATGGTAGCGAGGGCACGTAAACCATGTGGTGTTTCAATGTAACCAACAACTCCTACGATAACCATTGGCGGGGTTTCTAAGATTGTTACAGGCTCTACAATCTCCTTTTTATTGATTTCTATAAAAAAATAATTAAACACCACAGAAAAAATAAATCAAATTATGGCTTACTTGAACCAGGTCGATCAGCCTCACGAAGCACATGTGTCATACCAGCTTTATAACCGATGAACGCGGTCAGATGCACTGGCTTGTTGGGGTCGTCTTTAGGGAACGCCTTGACCTTACCCCGATGTCTTTGAGACCTCTTCTTGGGATAGAATCCCATCGAGCCATGACGAGGGGCACTGAACTTTCGATGAGACTGCAAAGCATTCGCTTGTTGAAAATCGTTTTACACGTAAATTAGTCGCAAAATATCGAAAAATTTATAAATATCAGACCGCCCTAGAATAATATCTACACGATTATTCAGTAGACTTAACCATAAAAAATTATCTAAATCATCATGTCAGTGACAGCGTGACGAACGCACGTTTTAAGAAAAATAATCGTAAAATCAATCGAGTGGTTGCTTAATTATGATTTGAAGGGTTAAATTATGTTAAGGGGTGCAAGGATGGTTCATAAAATTAAAGAAATAGGGGAAAAAATCAATAAACATGAAACGCGTACTCACCATTGTAACGATCGACGACGAAGTGGAAGATGGCGGATGCTTTTTGCTCGAAGCTTCGGAGGTTATTGTGTGGGGGCGCTCGAGGGCTTTGCGTTGATTGGTCTTATTCGAGCGGGAAAATTTGAATCTGCTGAGAAAAGTACGTCGCTGTAAAATTTAATTATATATGTGAATTTTAATTTAACAAATATGTTTTACCAAATGTACTTTGATCCGTGTTCTGATCTTATGATTAAAGCTGTGATTAAATAAATAAGAAATGGAAATGTGAATTTAATGCAAAAAAGTGTGACGGATGAGAGTTCCCATGGGAATTAGCACATCATTAAATTAATAATAAAATAAGAATACGGATGAGTGTGTTTAAATAATTACGTTACAATATTTAAAAATTATAGACTCTGGTTAAAATTGTTTAATTGTTGCCAACTATCGCGAAATTAAATGAATGTATCTATAATCGGAGTTGGCCGTAATCGTTGCACTGTTGTTGGTGACACTGAATAATATCAGATTTATGCAATATTAAATTTTGACTCTCTTTTAGTGAAGTAGGTAGTTTAAAAATGTTGAAAAACAGGAAAATAGTGAAATCTAGAACGCCATCAGTCATAGCTCAGATATGGAATGTTGTCTTATTTTACAGTGTTGTCAACTCTAAAGCAAAAATCATGGCTTACTCCAATTAAAAATTCTATTTAAATAATTCTAAATAAAAGAAAAATCAAAGGAAAGATGATAAAACAAAAAAAAAACAAGAAAATAATAATCAGAAAATAATCAAATTAAGAAATAATAATAAAAACGAAAGACAATCAATTTTACAACATAATTTAATATATTAATAAATTTTTTAAAAAAACAACAATTTGGAAAGAATATAAAATAAACAAAGAAACCAAAATAATAAAAATCGAAAAATAATGAAATGTAAAAAATAATAATAACAAAAGGCAGTCGATTTTACAACACAATTCAACAGATTATCAAAGAAATGGTGACAAAATAAAGAAATCAAAATAATAAGAATCCAAAAATAATCAAATTTGGAAAGAATGTAAAATAAACAAAGAAAAAGAAATAATGATAATCTAAAAATAATGAAATAAAAAAAAAATAATGAAAACAAAAGACAGTCGATTTTACAACACAATTCAGCAGATTAACAAAGAAATGGTGACAAAACAAACAAATCACAATAATAAGAATCCAAAAATAATCAAATTTGAAAAAAATGTAAAATGAACAAAGTAAACGAAATAATAAAAATGGAAAAATATGGAAGAAAAAAAGAATTAAAAACAAAAGGCAATCAATTTTACAACATAATTTAATAGATTAATAAAACTTAAAAAAAAACAACAAAAATTTGGAAAGAATGTAAAATAAACAAAGGAAACTAAATAATAAAAATCGAAAAGTATGAAATGAAAAAAGTAATAAAAACAAAAGACAATCAATTTTACAACATAATTTAATAGATTAATCAAATTAAAAAAAAACAAGGAAATGAAATAATATAAATCGAAAAATAATGAACTAAAAAAAATAATAAAAACAAAAGACAATCGATCTTACAACACAATTTAATATTATAAATTCAAAACGGCGTCTTAGTAGAGTATTTCTATTTTTATTTTATTTTTTTATTAAAACAATTCTCATGCCAAGATGCTGCTTTTCATTTATAATAATTAAAGTTAACTAATCGAATGGAGAACCACATCAATTATACAATTTTAATAGATTAATAATTTAAAAAAAGAAAAGACAATTAGAAACGAATGGAGACAAAACAAAAAATTATAAAAATTGAAAAATAATTAAATTTAAAAAATAAGCGAAAACAAAAGATAATGACTTTACAATATAGTTTGATGGATTAATAAATAAAAAAGAAACAATTTGAAAAACAATGGTGACAAAACAAAGAAAAGATAGCAATAAAAATTGAAAAATAAAACCAAATCGAAAAAATAAAATAAAAACAAAAGACAATCGATTTTAAAATACAATTTAATATGGATTAATAGGTTTAAAAAAAGAACGATTGTATGAAATGTTATCAAATTTTTCTTATTATTTAGATTTTGCGAGTAAACACCAGAAAGTACCCATTTTTTTTTAAATATAAATAATCATCAGGGCACCAGGTAATAAATCAATAACAAAAATCACTAGTTTTAGTGATAAATCACCCGTATTGGCAACACTGGTGACATGTCGGCATGTAAAATGTGGCAAATTAAACCGCGATTTCATTTCAAGAACTAGACAAATAGTAAATTACAATTGAACAGGAGAAAGTTGCAGTAATTGTAATTGGACAGCAAATTACCACCAATTCATAAATTGTCAAGTGAATCTGAGACAAACTTTTTATCTTCCATGGCCTACCTATATCAAACAAATATTTATTTGGACATATGGTATGTGCATTCTCAATTTTTAATCTAATGTAGAACTTCGTAGCCAGTTAGAAAGCAAAATTCTACGCATTTCCAATTTTCGTATGTTCGCAAGAAAAATCAACTTCTTAAATTTTAGGGAATTTTTGAACTGTTGATGTGATACGACAATGCGATCAGAGGTGAAACGTTGTAGGATTTTTTTATGTTGTGACTTGGCAACAATGACGAAAGTGGTGCGTCAAAAATGTTCGTACAGTTCATCAAAATCAGTATCAACGTTTCACAATCTATTGATAGCTTCCGAATTACAAATTTTTCGCTAATTTTCAACGGTTAAGAAAGTGCCACAAAATTATTTCGTTTTGGCATTTTGGGGATTTCGCTTCTAGAGGTTGGCGACACATTTAAATTTTCAAATGGCCGTTAGAATTGCGAGGTTAGAACTTTTCAACTCCGGTTTTTTACTTAAATCTTTTTTATTACATCGAACTTCATTTTAAGAGCACATTTTAATGAAAGTGCATTCATCATATTTTCTGGTACGGATATTTGTAATAAGGTAGAAGTGCTTTATTTTGTTTTTTTGTATTGTCAGGTGAAGTAAGACTTTACAGCGAAAATGTCGCACATAAACTTTGTCATCCCACAAAATAGAAGCGAATTGCTAGAGGACTCCGACGAGCAGTATTACGTCAAGAATGTAATACAAGTGAAGCAAATCAAGGTCAAGCTAATAGGTTCGTACGATGCTTTATAAGCTGACATGCAATTTTCTATTTTTTTTTATGTATTTCATGCAGAAGCCCAACAGTCCTTGAAGGATGAAGGACCCGAGTTTATAATCGAGTACTTCGACACCTACTACTCCGCCTTGCACATTGCAGATTCGTTACAAACATCTATAATAATGCAAGCCTACAACACTCTTCACAAAGGTATGCACTTTGCAGAGCCCCATAATTTTTTTTCTTTTTGTTGAAAATAATCTTGTTATAGCAACGCAGGATTTAAGTAAAAACCTGGGGTTTATACTCGAAGACAAAGACAGTTTAAACAACGAAGTAAAACTTAAGTATCTTAACGTCATGAAAATGCTGCTGTACGTTTACACGAGCACCATTAATTACTTGGAAACCAAAAATTTAACCAGATTACAAAATTTACAGGTTTGTATAATTATGTGGTTAATCAAAGAATTAAAAAATATGCAATTATAGAATAAAGGCAGAAAAGCATCGCAAAGAGACGATGATTTAAACTGCGTCGACAAACTAGCGGTGGTCGTTGTTTTGAACGA
The DNA here is from genome assembly GCA_039766575.1 of Serrognathus titanus. NCBI lineage: Eukaryota > Metazoa > Arthropoda > Insecta > Coleoptera > Lucanidae > Serrognathus > Serrognathus titanus. Next base: position 70,694,838 of record CM077913.1, read on the forward strand.
AATAATGCAGAGAGAAATAAACGTCTTCTGGGATCCCCCTTCTGTCGAAGAGGCTTTCATTAAGTAAGTTCGGATTTGAACTGTAAACGGTTAACTCCCTTGCAGTATCATTGCAGAAGTTTACTATAAATTTCTGGAAAATCCTGCCGTAAAACACATGAAAGAAGTACGCACAGAAATCTTCAACGGCCTTGGCATGATGGTCAAAACTTACAGTCACGGTATGACGTTTGTGATTCGCCTGGTGCAACTTATAAAGACGAACGAGCACCTCGCGTACTGCGTGGCAGAAGGCATCGAGCTGTTGATTACGAATTATAACTGCAAGAGCCTCGTGAGGGATTTCGTTCGAGAAATCACCGAGTGGCAGACGGATGAGAAATTCCAGGATTCACAGGTTCGAACGAAGGGGGCCTTAGTGAAGGCTAACTTTGAAACGTCACGTGTGTTATAGGGCACGAAACACTGCTCGATTGTTTTAACCGAAATGGCGCTGTTGATGCCCAAGCTAATGATACCTGAAGTCATGTACCTGAATCGCTATCTCGCTCATGAAGTAAGACGTGCTTTAAGTGGCCGTAAAATTTGTTTGATTTTTTTTTTCTGTCCTGCCGCAGTCTTATACTTTGAGGAATTCGGTTTTAAATGTGATAACAGAGGTTATCCTGGCAGTTCTGACAAAACCCGAGCTTACTGAAGACGAACAGGAATCACGCGATGACTTCCTGGCAATCCTCGAGGAGCACATCTATGACACATCGGCACATGTCCGTTCTAAAATCGTGCAGCACTGGGCGAGGCTTCAAAAAGAAAATGCGATCCCCGTCCCGCTCCAAGTTAAAGTCTTGGAGAAAATCATCCGGCGTCTGAGAGACAAGGGCGCTCTCGTTAGGAAGAACGCCGCAAGCTGTGTTACTTCGTTCCTGTCACACAATCCGTTTGGTGCTCGGGTAATAAAAACAAATTAATTAATTTGCGCCAAATTAGGGCGTGCTTTCGGCTTTCAGTTGGAACGTGCTTATGTAGAGGGCCAGCTTCAAGAAAACACGCAAGCTCTAAAGGCGTTGCAAACCAAATTAGAAAACGCTCAGCCAATTAATCTCAGGAAAATTGACGAGGAATGGCACAAGAGGAAAGACGACATAAGGATCGTGGTTGAGAATAATTTAAACACAGGTACGTTTCATTATTGAAGAAATCCATGCCAATGATGTACCTGTATACAAGGTGGTTAAAACCTAAACCTATTAATGATTGTTTACAGAATTACCAGAGGCCGATCCTGATATGTCAAAAAAAGAATTCGTCTCACTCACTCAAAAATACATAGCAGAAGAGAAATACAAGGAGGCATTTCTATTGTGCTCTGCGATCACTGCTCAATACGAAGAGAACTCCAAGTAAATCACTTTTATTTTATTAAATACTTCACAACAACCGTATTTTCTTTTGCTTTGTTTAGAGACGACATGGATAAAGAAGAGCTCATCGAGTACTACATGACGGTGATGCGCACAACTTTCCTCGACTTAGAAAACCTCGTCAATGTACTGGCTGCCGGAATCAACGTTAGTGAGGATGACTTGCGAAGATTGGAAACGCTTCAAAACGCAGTGGCCTACTTCAACGATACCATCACATTCTTGAATTTAATTGAAGGGGCAATCAAACCAATGTCTGACCTGCTCGAGTCCGTTTCGATTAACGACATGCAGGAAGCCGTGAGCTTCTTCATAGCGGCTTACAACTTTAACATTGATAACGCACGCTTGGGCCTGATAGGTAAGCGTATACCGTACTTAAGCCGAAGACTCCACGACGTTTTATTCCAGAAATGTTGAACATAATGAAGAGGCCGGAGCAAGATAGGAAAGAAGCAATCGTCAGTGCTTTCAAAACGATTTTTTTGGTTACCGATGCTAAGAACTTGCAGTAAGTTGCTGGTTTGATCAGATATCATTCGTTGAATTAAATTATTTTTAGGGAACACACACAAACGATAGTCAATAGATTAATCGAGCTGTCGAAGCACGTCCCATACAACAACGTCGAGGACCTGAGCTTCATAATTTCTGACTGGGTGAAAAATGGTGTCCTCGATAACAGCGTCATCGATGTATTATGGCAGTACTTCACAAAGAAAGTGGATGTCTCTGATCAGCAGTCGCTCTCAGCTGTTCAGTTGTTGACGATGGCTGCGATGGGGCGCAAAACCATCTTGACCAGGAATATAAAGCTTGTTGTAACGATTGCTTTCGGTGAGCGAGGTGCAAGCGACCTGCTGTTGGTTGGAGCCGCATGCAAGTTATTGGCCGTCGGTGGATATGAGAAACCGTGCATCACAGATGAAAAACCACCGTTCAAAATCAAACCGTCTGATCCCATGTGGGGTAGTTTACTCGATATTTTATGTGATAACATGATGAAGAAGACTCTGTTCTACAATCAGGCCATCAGTAATGCTTTGGATTTTATTTATAAGGTATCGTAATAATAATATCTTTCATTATTTCGAATATATTATAAAATCTGTCTAAAGGATGTTTAGAAAATAGTTTAGAAAATAGTTTAAAAATGTTGTCCCTTTTGCTACTTTCACCAAAAGTTCACTTCATTGAAAATTTTTACCAAAAACAAGCATTTTATTTTCTTTATAATCAAAATACAGTGTACCCTGCAATGGTGCAATGGAGACAATGGGTTTTGTTGCGGTTGATACTTTTAAGCAGTCTGCTGTACTTAACCATTTGCTACCATTCTTCATTAACGTTATCGTTAAAGGAAAATGAAATTATTTTGAATACTTGCCTTCGTAGACTTTTGCTTTTTGAAAACATGAACTGAACAAATTAATCAAATTTCATGTGAAAAGAAAAAAAAAACGCCCATATAATTACACACTTTAAAATAAAATGGTCAAACATGTATTATTTTTAATTCCACTTCCAAAATCAAAATATTAGGATCTAGCTAAACACAGTTAGTCCAAAAGTTGATAATAAAAGAGATACATATAATACAGATATACAGATAATAAAAGAGATACAAAGAGATACAGATATTTATTGCAACCGTCTTTTGTTTTTATTTAATTTTTTGTTTTTGTTTCGTGTTGTTTTCATTTCATTATTTCTTATTTTACTTTAAGAAAGGCAACCATCTAAGCAAAGACGATCTTCGAGCTTCTCATTAAATTAAATATTTTTGTGATAGTTATTTATTTACTGCGATCGTCTTTTGTTTGTATTTCTTTTCTGTTGGTTTTTATTTCATTTTTTGTTTTTGTGTCACATTCTGTTTCATTACTTTTTTTGTTTTACTTAAAGAAAGTAAACCAGTTTAAGCAAAGACGATTTTCATGCTTTTCGTTAAATCATACATTTTTTTTTTTTAAATTAATTGTCATTTCTTTGCTGCGATCGTCTTTTGTTTCTGTTTCATCTTTTTTGTTTCTCTTTCCTGTTCTGTTTTTGTTTCGTTATTTTGCATTTTACTTCAAGAAAATCAACCAATTCAAGCAAAGACGATTTTCATGCATCTCTTTAAACCGTATATATTTTTTTAAATTAACTGTCATTTATTTACTGCGATCGTCTTTTGTTTTTATTTCATTTTTTGTTCTTGTTTCGTGTTCTGTCTTTATTTCTTTTTTTTTTTTGTTTAAAGAAACCAAACTAAGCAAAGACGATTTTCAAGCTTTTCATTAAATCACGGATTTTTTTAAGTAAATTATCATTTACCGCGATCGTCTTCTATTTGTATTTAATTTCTTTTTGTTTTTATTACCTGTTCTGTTCTTATTTCATTTTTTATTTTACTTAAAAAAATAAACCAATTTAAGCAAAAATGATTTTCATGATTCTCGTTAAATTATAATTATATATTTTTAAAATTAACTGTAATTTATTTGCTGCGATCGTCCTTTGTTTACATTTAATTTTTTTGTTTTCACTTCGTGCTCTGTTTTGTTTCATTATTTTTTATTGATCGGCTTCTGTTTTTATTTCATTTTTTGTTTTTGTTTCGTGTTCTGTTTTCTCAAGCGTCTCGTTAAATTACATTTTTTTTTTCTTAGAAACTGTCATTTATTTACTGCATTCCTCTTTTCTTTTTATTATTTTTTTCTTTTGTTTTTGCTTTGTGTTCTGTTTTTATTTCATTATTTTTTATTTAAAAAAGGGAAACCAGTTTAAGCAAAGACGATTTTCAAGCGTCTCGTTAAATTACACTTTTTTTTCAAATAAAATGTCATTTATTTGCTGCGTTCGTCTTTTATTTTTATTTAATTTTTTGTTTTTGCGTCGTGTTCTGTTTTGTTTCATTATTTTTATTTTATCTTTTGTTTGTATTTCTTTTTTGTTGATTTTTATTTCTTTCTTTGTTTTTATGTCACGTTCTGTTTCATTACTTTTTTGTTTTACTTAAAGAAAGTAAATCAGTTTAAGAAAAGACGATTTTCATGTTTTTTCTTAAATCATATTTTTTTTTAATTAACTCATTTATTTACTGCGATCGTCTTTTGTTTTTATTTCATTTTTTGTTCTTGTTTTATTGTATCTTTGTTTCATTATTTTTTATTTAAAGAAAAGAAACCAAACTAAGCAAAGACGATTTTCAAGCTTTTCATTAAATCGCGATTTTTATATTTACCGCGATCGTCTTCTATTTGTATTTCATTTCTTTTTGTTTTTATTACCTGTTCTGTTCTTGTTTCATTTTTTATTTTACTTAAAAAAGTAAACCAATTTAAGCAAAAATGATTTTCATGATTCTCGTTAAATCATAATTATATATTTTTAAAATTAAGTGTAATTTATTTGCTGCCATCGTCTTTTGTTTACATTTCATTTTTTTGTTTTCACTTCGTGTTCTGTTTAGCTTAATTATTTTTTATTGATCGTCTTTTGTTTTTATTTCATTTTTTGTTTTTGTTTCGTGTTCTGTTTTTATTTCATTATTTTTCATTTAAAGGAAAGAAACCAAACTGAGCAAAGACGATTTTCAAGCTTTCCGTTCAATCACAATTTTTTTTAAGTAAATTGTAATTTACCGCTATAGTCTTTTGTTTGCATTTCATTTCTTTTTGTTTTTATTTCACTTTTCGTTTTTATTACCGTTCTGTCTTGTTTCGTTATTCTCGTTAAATCATGATTATATATTTTTTAAATTAACTGTCATTTATTTGCTGCGATCGCCTTTTGTTTTTATTTTTTTTTTTTTTTTGTTCTTGCTTCGTGTTCTGTTTTGTTTCATTATTTTTTGTTGACCGTCTTTTGTTTTTACTTCATTATTTGTTCATGCAAAGACGATTTTCAAGCTATCCGTTAAATCACAATTTTTTAAACTAAATTGTCATTTACCGCGATCGTCATTTGTTTGCATTTCATTTCTTTTTGTTTTTATTTCACTTTTTGTTTTTATTACCTGCTCTGTTTTGTCTCTTTTTTTTATATTACTTAACATTTTTTGTGTTTGTTTCGTGTTCTGTTTTTATTTGGATATTTTATAATCGTAGAAAAGAAACCAATCCAAGCAAAGCTTTCCGTTAAATCAATTTTTTTTTAAATAAATTGTCATTTACCGCGGTCGTCTTTTGTTTGTATTTCATTTTTAAAATTTTTGTTTAATTTTTTTAAAAATTTTTGTTTAATTTTTTTTTTTTTATTTTTGTTTCATTTTCGGTTTTGTTTCCTATTCTATTTTTGTTTGATTATTTTCTTTTTTTAATTTTTGTTTCATTTTCGGTTTTGTTTCCTATTCTATTTTTGTTTGACTATTTTTTATTTTAAAGAAAAGAAACCAATTTAAGCAAAGGTGGTTTTCATGATTCTAGTTAAATCATAATTATATATTTTTTTAAATGAACTGTCATTCAGTGCGATCGTCTTTTGTTTTTATTTCATTTTTTTGTTTTTGCCTCGTGTTCTGTTTTGTTTCATTATTTTTTATTGATCATCTTTTGTTTTTCTTTAATTTTTTGTTTTTGCTTCGTGTTGTGTTTCGTTTAATTTATATTTTTATTAAAATTAACTAAAATTGTGCGTAATTTTCATAATTTTCATCTGGCAAGAAAACTTGATTTTGTATTTTTATTGATCGTCTTTTGTTTTTAATTATTTTTTATTTTGCTTAAAAAATAAACTTGAGCAAAGACTACTTTCAAACGTCTCGTTAAATTACTTTTTTTTTCTTAATTAACTGTCATTTCTTTGCTGCGATCGTCTTTTGTTTTTATTTTTTTTTTGTTCTTGTTTCGTATTCTGTATTGTTTCATTATTTTTCATTGATCGTCTTTTGTTTTTATTTCATTTTTTGTTTTTGTTTCGTGTTCTGTTTTTATTTCGATATTTTATAATTATAGAAAAGAAATCAAGCCAAGCAAAGTTTTCCGTTAAAACAGTTTTTTTTTAATAAATCGTCATTGACCGCGGTCGTCTTTTGTTTGTATTTAATTAAAAAAAAATTTATTTCATTTTTTTTTAAATTTTTGTTTTGTTGTGTTGTGTTTTGTTTAATTATTTGCTTATTGGACGTCTTTTGTATTTATTTAATTTTTTGTTTTTATTTTACTCGTTAAATTAACTTAAATTAATTTTTAATTAACTGTCATTTATTTACTGTGATCGTCTTTTGTTTTTATTTAATTTTTTTGTTTTTGCTTCGTGTTCTGTTTTTGTTTCATTATTTTTTATTTAAAGAAAAGAAACCAGTTTAAGCAAAGACGGTTTTCAAGCGTCTCGTTAAATTGCATTTTTTTTTAATTATTAATTTAATAATTAATTTAATTAGCGATGTTCACCAAGCATAAAAAACGCGTCCTTCTTTATCCACAAACAAAGGATTGCTTTTTACTTTTTCGACAATTTGATAGAATTAATGACGATCCATTCTTTTTCTTGACAAAAACAATCGGAAGTTTACTTTATGATTGACAATCGACTGTAATTTTAAACGCAAAAGTGAAAGCGAAACGTTTTTCTTATATTCAAGTCATCGGCCATTTTTTTTGCATTCGTGTTTTGTTTATGTTTTTGTCAAAAGCCATCAATTTTTTTGCTAACGCTTGTTGGCAACACTGGATTCAAACAAAGAAAAAGTAAAAACGAAACAAAATCTTTTTTTTTTTTAATTTAATCGTTCTGTCTTCGGAATAGTTACTTTAAATGTTTAAATCTTGTTGAAAATTCGCATTTTTCACCACTTCTTGTTCACTTCGATCGTCTTTTGTTTTCATTTAATTTTCAGAAACAAAAAGAGCGCACAATTCAGCGAAAACAAAAGCCTTTCGTTTTTGTGCTTTTAATGAGTCGTCATTTGTTCATTTGCGTTATTCACATTTGCAGGTAGCCGATCGTCGTTTGTTTTCTCCATTTTTCTCGCCATACCATCCCGAAATTCTGTTTTTTACTATACTTCCGACAAACAGAAAATAATTTCATAATTAATAAATAAAATTGCAGAAGTTAATTCGTCATTATATTTACATGCTAAAGAATATTTTTGTGAGCAACTGTACTTTTGATTTTAGTTAATTTATTTGGCCGCAAGTGCACGCAACAATAACATTTATAATTCTACTAATTTTTTTGTTTAGATCTGCTCAAAACCAGACCTCATCTGTGAACAGTTCGTCGAACGCCTTCTGCCTCTCCTGCGAGAGGATGGCTCAGTCGAAACCTTCCGAATGCCAAATTTCGTCTTGATGAGATTCAACCACCTCCTGGGTGAAATCGCGATCAAACAGCTCAACTTTCTAGACGAAACCGTGTACAAGGAACTGAAGCGACGCAACTACTTCCGAGAGGAACGCAAGAACGCGAAGCAAGGCAAGAAGAAGCCGGTGAAGAAGAAGTACCGCAATCCCACAGCTTCAAAAAGCAAGCACCAGTCGATAGATAGCCTTGGAAATTATTCTTCGATGATGGAAACTGTTGGTGTCTTTTCTCCACTAATTCCTTCTTTGCGGTGACACTCTTATTTTTATAGACGGACGAAATGGCTTTGGAAGGAGCCGAAGCCGATGACACCGATGCCCAGTTCATTTTGAACGTCCTCGAGGATGCAACAGTTACAGGCTCCGCTGGTTTGGCTGTTTTGGCGCCGTTTATTATAAAAGTGTGCGAAGATCCTGTGTCTTACAATAATCCATACGTGCAAGGAGCTTCGATTATTGCGCTATTAAGGTACGTGTACGAGTCGAAAGCCAAAAGACAAACATCCGATTAAACGCTTTGTAGATTCATGACTGTATCGAGCAAATTCTGCACGACTCACATCCAGCTGGTGTTTACAATTTTGGAACGGACTCCTTTCCCCGATGTGAAATGCAATATCTTAGTGCATCTGTCCGATTTGCTCGAGAGATACCCGAATATAATCGAGCCTTGGACGTCTCGCATGTATGACAGGTAAAAAAAATCACAGCGTTGAGGGCAAAGAAGTTGAGTTTTCTATTGCAGGCTTAAAGATGATAATTTGGAAGTCCGCAAGGCTGCGTTTTACATGCTGGCGAATCTTCTCCTGCGTGATATGCTTCGTATTACGGGGCAGATCTCCGTGATGGCTTTGTGCATCGTAGACGAAGAGGACGTCTTAAAGGAAATGAGCACCAATTTCTTTACTTTGCTTGCAACGAGGGACAATCACCTTTACAATGTGCTTCCCGATATATTCTCCCATCTTTGCGATGAAGCAAATCTGTCGGAAGCCAACTTTAAGTTTATAATGAAGTAGGGGGCGGACTAGTTCTACGAATGTGGTGGTTTTTGTACGCTTGGTTTTCCAGGTTTCTCTTCGGCTTGATCGACAAGAACAAACAGATGGAGAACTTGGTGGATCGCTTCTGCACCAAGTTCAGTATAACGCAGGATGATTTTAAATGCAGGAACATCGCCTACAGTCTTTCACTGATTCAGTACAATGAGAAGGGCTTGAGGAAACTTCTCGATAACTTCCCGCTGTACAAGGAGTTCATGCAGAATAGCGAAGTGTACACAGTATTCAAGCAGATCTTGAACACGTGCAGTAAGAGTGTTAAAAACGAAATTAAGGTGATTCAATCGACTTCTTTCAGCTTGTTTCATATAAATCCGTTCGTTTACTTCCACAGGCATTGGCTGTTGAAATCGAAGATAAAATTAATTCGGTTTTCAATGTCAGAGAGGGCGAAGTTGATGAACATATGGTGACACCGAGGAGGAACCGAACGGCCCCTTCAACTTCCAAGTCAACGTTCAAGAAATCCAAGAGGAGACCTGCTAAGAAAAAAATTCGAGTGTCGGAGAGTTCGTCAGATTCTGATTGAACGCTTTAAGACATTTTGTATTTGAAAGGTAAATAAAACCAAAATTTATATTTTTTTTTAAAAGCACATGGAATATAAAATAAATCCATTTTTTGTATTGTTTGTTTGATGGCCCAAGATTTTCGGTTTAATAATCAAAATAATGGTTTTAAATTTATTTATTTTTAATTAAATTAGTACAAAATAAAAAAAAAGACGGACTGTGAAATTTATAGCTTCTGAAAATGAATTGGTCCAAAATTATATTAATTACTGATGAATTCGGGTGAAATTTTGGAAATAGAGAGATGCCAACTCATACATCAGTTTCTTTAAAAACTCAAGGTACATGAGTATAGGTAAAATATATATACGTGTCCTTAAGCCTACACATTTACACAATGGCAATACAAGTTCCTTAAAAATGTCTCTATTAAACATCACACTCTTGTTCTATTTGAATCACCTGTTAACTTATCCAGAACCTACACAGAGAATTGTATTTTCTTAATAAAATGTTAAAAAAAAGAAAACTGTAGCTCAACTTACCGCACTAATTCCTGGAAAATTAAGGAATGTCCCTAAGATCGGTACTCTTCTAAGGAAATTAACCGCTACAGGAAAGAATCCGCTGGAATAAACATTCTTATGTTGGCAATGGTATTGTCAAAAACTCGGCATGATATTAAATGATAAGAAAAGCCAAATTAGTTTATATTATTCAAGCAAAAACCCAGGTAATCCCCAATTGTATTTCTTGTTATAAAAAGTAAAATAATCATGCAAAAAAATACAAATTTATTGATCAGATGAAATAGTACAGGTTTATATAAAAATTTTATCACAGAATCTTCAGACCCATCGAAATTAGTATAAATAATTAGATACGAGCTCTCTAAAATACAAGCGAAACCGAATTACAAATGCAAATAACTCTTGAGTTTCCTGTACTTTCTACGAACGTATTTACTGACAACATACCTAAACAGCAACACGAATCCGTACGTTTCCAGTAGCATACCAACAAGCGGCCAGCCGACTAAAACTATAACGATGCCACCGAAAAACGCTATGGAGGCCTTCACTTTATGCCTCTGGAAGAAGAACCTGAAGGTCCTTTCTAATCCGATAACGCACGCTAAACCAGCTATAAATAAAATCTACGAACAAAAAGAAAATTGTTTAAAGGCAGGCGAGGGCGTGCGGATCACTTACGTTTCCTAAAGCTAACAGACTCTTATCAAACAGCAACAGCACACCCAGAAAAAGGAAAAACATCCCGAAACCTGCTAAACCGACTCCAATCTCTGAAAGCACGATTAATCGAGGGCTGCTTCGTCATGATTGGGGTGCAAACTTACTCTGCGTGTCCGTAACTTCGTAAAACATCTTCGTTTATTAACTTTACGGAGGCTAGGAAGTTGCTTTATTTTGAATGATGTGTTCACATAACCTCACTTTTAAATCCACGTCACACTTGACCTTTCTCTCGCGAAATCGTAACATAAAAGGCATTAGAGGACCTGTGTTTTTGGCGGACGGGAATCGATTAAATTGAGTTAATCGTTTGCGCGACGATGCATTACGTAGTTCTGTTCGAATTTTGGTTTAATTAATTAATCTTCATTTGCGGTAGACAAGCGACGCGAGCGCCATCTTCGTGCATTTAAAGAAACGCTTGTGACGCTACCAACCTTGTGGTTTGCGAAATAACCAAAAAATATGAATTTTTCTCTTGAGCCGCCGCGCTAAGTGAATAGTAAAAGTTTTAATTAACTTCTACCCGCTGCAGTAGTAAGTAATACTCTTTATATATGGAAAATTAGTAATTTTTAGTTGGCACTTTAAAATTCTTTTTCAGCATGGATATGAATTCCTTCTTCTCCAAGGAAAATATATTTAAAGGTCATCGCCGTGGAGTTTAAGCAGCTTAAAGATTAAAGGTATGATGAAAATCTAGAATAATTAAATAAATCGGAGCAAATAATAATTTAGAGAGGTATTTTCTTTTGTTTTTCCAAAATTTGATTAATTTTGTGAACATAACCTTCTTAGCTGTTTACAACAATCCAAAATTATCATCAAATATTCTTAATTTTTTCACGATACAATTCACAATAAATAATTTCTCTAAATCCATTCAAATTGGATAGTTGTGTGAAAGATTATCAGTGTTACCAACGTGTAAACAGCAGAAATCTCTCAAGTTACCAAAAAATCCCTGAGATTTGTTACTAAATTCAGGAATCAATTAAAGGAAAACAAAAGACGGTCGATTTTAATAGTAATAATAGTGATTTTTTGAGCACCACCTTTCGCAACGCAGTATTTAATTAAATGAAGCGAAGCTTTGGCGTACCCGAACTGGGTTACGCTCAGTGTCACCAACGTACAAAAAGAAGAAATCCCTTTTCAACTTAGAAAATTCCTCAATTTGTTACTAGATTCGGGAACAAATTTTTAAAAAGTAAACAGAAACAAAAGACGATCGATCTTATGGTGCAATGCAGTTGATTAATAGTAATTTCTTAAACACCAACTTTCGCAACACAGCGAAGCGAAGTTTACCTCACATTGACGGACTCGAACTGAGCTACACTCAGTCTCACCAACGTGTAAAAAGAAGAAATCCCTTTTCAACTTAGAAAATCCCTCAATTTACTAGATTCGGGAATAAATTTTTAAAAAAGTAAACGGAAAACAAGGGACGATTGATTTTACAACGCAATTCAGTAGGTTATTAATAAATTTAAAAAAAATACAATTTGGAAAGAGCGATGACAAAACAAAGAAAACAAAATAACAACAAATATTCAAAAATAATCAAATAAAAGTAATAATAAAACTAATGAAATCAAAAGACGATCAATTTTACGACACAATTTAATTCATTAATAATTTTTCTTTGTATAGGAAACACGACAAGAAAGTAAAGATAGGATTAAAAAAAATGAATTAATAAAATTAAAAACAGAACAATAAAAGCAAAAGGCAATCGATTTTACTATACAATTCAGTTTTTTTTAGGTTGTCCAGAAACGAGTGATACTAGTAAGATTTCAGGCCTTTTTCGGTGATTTTTAACTGAATTTTTGGTAGATTATGGTTTCGTAGAAAGGACATTTTTGGGATGTTGAAAATGAAGGAGTTTTATAAAATTTTGAAGTTCTTTTCGGTCGTTTTTGATGATTCTTCATGTTTTTAATTTTTGGAGGGTACCTATAAACAAAGGATTTTTTTAGGTCTTGGGTTTTTTTTTGTGATTTTTTAAACAATTTTTTCATGTGCCCAATTTTTTGGTAATCTGTACTAGACCTTGGGGTACTTTTTGGGACAAATAAGAGATTTCTTAAGACTTTTTTGTCATTCTTTACATTTTTCTTTCCTGTTGTCAATTGCCTTGGCCCAAAATTAAAGTCATTTTGGGGTATCTAAAACCATGGGATTTTTTTTTAAATTCTGTAGCTTTTTGGTGATTTTTTTACAAGTTTTTCATGTGCCCAATTTTTGGTGGTCTATGCTAGATCTTGAGGTACTTTTGTGGAGTCCTTAAAACAAGATATTTTTTTATCTTTTTTCACCATTTTGCTTATTGTTTCCAATGGCCTTGATCCAGAAGTAACATTTCATATATGTACACTGTGATCAGCAGTGATTGAAGGTTTGAATCTGAAAAATTTCATTCATTCTGTACTTTACAATAAAGAAAAACATTGTAAGGTTACCACGTTCAGTCATTGTTGATCAGAGTGTACTACTTATTTACCCTAAATTTGGGGGGAAATCCTTAAGTTGGCTACAACGTGTACAGGCATCGCATCAAACTAGACAAACCTGTTATTAAAGTTGCCTAATTGTATATTCTATATATCTTTGATAATACATATTGAAAAGCTGTCAGAACTTTCTAATGATGCAGCTCAATGGCCAAAAGCATTTTATATGTCCAAATGATGTTCTAGAATTGGTGAAATGTGGCCCTAATTATTACCAAAACAAAAAACAAAACGGACATTTATCCTAGAAATAGTTCAGGGCATAAGTTTTTCAATAGTTATTTCTTTAGAATTTTACCGAGCACGGAAAAAATCGAACGCTTTTGGCTGTTATATTCTGAAACAAAAAATTCTGTTTACTGTTTTTGTTGTAAAATTTTTAACGATTCGGATTTGAAATCTGTTCGCCTTAGTGACGAATCTGGCTACACTTAAAGAATTTGATTGCAAGAGATGTGGTCAAAAGCACATGCCGCGATCATGCCCGGCTTACGGAAAAAATTGCAACAAATGTGGAAAGCCAGGACATTTCAGTAAATTATGCAAAACAAAAACTAAAAATAAATCCAGAGTTCAGACAGTAGATTGTGACAACTATGAAGAAGAATCGGATGAATCATTTTTTATAAATTGTGTAACTGCTCAAAAAGCAACAAATTCAAGTTGGTTACAAATAATTAAGATTGCAGGTAATAATGTCAAAATGAAACACGATACGGGAGCCCAGTGTAATGTGATATCAAAAAGTTTTGCTGAACGCTGCAAAGCAAAATTAGAACAGTCAAAAACAAGAAGATTAATTACTTTCAATGGGAACGAAATTGATGTTTTAGGAGAAACAAGGCTTAATGGAACAATTAAAGACAAAAAAGTTACAATCATATTCAAGGTTGTAAACCAAAACGTCGTACCAATTTTGGGTTTAAATACGTGTATACAATTGGGATTAATTGCTCGCATAGAAGAAATCGTCGATACAAAGTCACTGATAAATAAAGACAATGAAAATATAAGCTGCATAAAAAATTATGAATACGATATTGATCTGCAAAAAGATTGTCAGTTCGATATAAAACTAGCTAGAAAAATTCCTCACGCTATAAAGGACGAAGTAAAAAGGGAACTGGACAGAATGGAAAGATTGCGAGTTATCAAAACATGTTGAAAAAGATTCACATTGAACACAGTGGAATAGAGAGATCGTTAAACAGAGCAAGACAAATATTCTACTGGGAAACCTTATCGAAAGATGTAATTTCGTTTATCAACAGCTGCCCCGTTTGTCAAAAAATGCAGAGAAGCAATTCCAATGAACCTTTAATTATAAAAAAGATTCCAAAATTACCTTGGCAAATAGTCGCATCAGACATATTCTATGTTAAAGGCAACGAGTATTTGATCATAGCGGACAGCTATTCAGGATTTTTTGACATTGCCAAATTAAGAAAGTCAACCACAAAGGAAGTTGTCGACACTTTTAAAAATTGATTTTCGTTACATGGTATTCCTGAAACACTCGAAACAGACAACGGAACATAGTATAATTCAAAAGAATTTCGTCAATTCAAAAAAGATTGGGGATTCCAACATCAATTTTCGAGTCCGAAGTATCCTAAGTCAAATGAACCAGCGGAAAGGTACGTCCAAACGGCAAAGAATTTAATGAAAAAAATGTATTACAGATGGTACAGATTTGCACTTAGCATTATTGAACTATCGCAATACCCCCAGAAACAATACCTTGGAATCACCAGTCCAAAGATTAATGGGAAGAACAACCAGAACAACATTGCCAACAACGGTTAAATCGTTAAAACCAAAATTAGTGCCGGGAATACAAGAAGAAATAACTAGACTGCGAATGAAGCAGAAGAAATATCACGACGTTCACACAACAGAGAAAGAACAACTGCTAGTAGGAGATAGAGTAAGAATGCAGAGTAAGAGATAACAGGAAACATTGTTCTCAAAGCAGAAGCCCCAAGATCATATTATCTCCAAACGAAAAAAGGCGTCTATAGGAGAAATAGTAAACACCTGAAGAAAACTACTGCAAACATTTCAATGGAAAAAGAAGTAGTGCCCAGTCATTCTTCAAATGGAGCTCAACAGCTTGCTTTGAGACAAACTCAACAACTCGACCAACATCATATCCCTTCAACAGTCCCAGAACTAATCCTTACCAAACCGAGTCCCAACAATCAACACCGTACTCCAGGAGAAGGGTCATTCCGAGAACCAGAAACGTCTTCATCAACGGTACGAACACGCTCAGAGAGAATCGTGAAACCAGTCAATAGATTGGACTTGTAAAACAAAGGGGATGTAACATAGATGACAGCACCATCCACACACATATATACACACGCTATCTTGTATATGTCAGAGTCACGTACTATTTTTATAAATACGTTATAGTGTTATATCACAGTAGTTACGAATCTTTAATAAAACCAACATATTACAAAGA
The DNA here is from genome assembly GCA_039766575.1 of Serrognathus titanus. Taxonomy (NCBI): domain Eukaryota; kingdom Metazoa; phylum Arthropoda; class Insecta; order Coleoptera; family Lucanidae; genus Serrognathus; species Serrognathus titanus. The sequence goes on from CM077913.1 coordinate 70,710,367, forward strand.
GTTGCTCTAAATAACACTGTATGCTTGTTTTTCACGGCCTACTAGATTTTCTTATTCTCAATATATTCAGCTTTACCCTCGTATAATTTTTGTTAAATCTTCACTGAACAGTTTTCTTAGGTATAAATTTAAATAAAACAATTACAGTTTGTATTGTTAAATTTGAAAAAATTTCCCAAGACTTTTGTTACACACGTTACCTATACCTAATACAGTGTTTAGAAATTTTTTGTTTGCGCAATCGCAGCCTTAATAGAAATATGCATGCATTATCCTATGCAGACGTGTAATTAGGGTTGCCTATCATTAAGTAAGCGCCCATGAAAACACCTAATTCATTTTTATTTCCGTTATTTATTAAGTAATAGCGTTCGCACGTAAAAAATTAACACGCATCGTAAATGTTCGACATTTTATAGTTGGAGGAACATTTAATAACGATTTTATGCTCCCCGAATTTCTCTCACTTTTTAATAAAACCAAAGCCTCCCATAATTTAAATAATGTAGTTAAAAATAAAACTTGAATTACTGTTATTATGTCTCTTATGTGTCCTCTTAACTTAATTAAAGTATTAATAAAAATAATAGAGGGCAGGGCGTAAATAGGTAGTTAAATTAATGTGAATTCATGAATTAAAATAATTATTGTCTTATTTGTAGGAAGAAGTAAATAATGGAGGCGATAGATTATCAAGTAAGTGAAAAAGACTTATAAAAATTAATGTATGGTTTTTAAATTGTGTGTGTGTGTGTGTGTGGGTCAACGTCCACGTTCGTGTAAAGATGCACGCGACCCCACCCTCATCCATGTGCATGGCAACAAGGACTCTAGTTTTTGCCGGGGTGGGGGATGTGGAAGCGTCGTCCTCCGAGTCCGACGACGAGTAGGCACCCGAAGAGTGACGTCACTCACCCGCCCGACAGCCGCGTCTTGTGCTGGAATCACACAGCTCTTCCAGTCGTCGGCGTAGTTGCTCGTGTTCGTGTGTACTAACCGATCAGTCGTCCTTGTGCTCTCTCGGGTTTTTATATTAAATAGTTCAGTGCGCTGCTGCTTTTTTATCTTCCGGAACAGAACGTTCGAGATGGCTACGGAAGCAGAGAATAACGTGCCGACGGCGATCGCCGAAACGAAGGACATCAAAGAGGATACCCCAGCCGCGGCGGATAACAAAGCCGAAGAAGCGGCGAAACAAGAGAACGCCGACGCACCGGCGGCACCGGCTAAAGAACCGGCACCGCCGAAAGTTGTGGTGCACAAGACCAACTATGAGAAAGAGGTCGTCTACTTGTACCAATTCTCGCGTACTCCTCTTCTACCGTCGCTCTCGCCCTATTGCTTGAAGGTGGAGACCTGGTTGAGGCTGGCCAACTTGAAATACGAGGTAAGTTCAAAAAATTACGCTAAAAAAAAACAAATGAGCAGGGTTGTTGTCCTTTAGTGGCGGCCGCCGGGTCAGGGATGGATTTGGTCGTCGTAGGCTCTTGCAGAATCCGCCGCCGCCATTTTTAAACTTGATGCCTCTTGTGTACACAGACAGCTTTTTGTTTTGACCTCGCGCATCCAGATTACAAATTTAATTCAAAATCACCAACGTTTTTGTTTTGTAAAATCGCCCAAAAAAAGGGTACAGACCCATCATAAAAATTATTCGTCATTCCGATCGATAATGGTGTTGTACACTCCCATTTTATTTCCGCGTTGTATTCATATAAAACATTTGCATTTTAGATTAAACGATTTATGCCCCCCCCCCTCGTTCGTTATGCGAATTACTGGCGATGTTATTTTTTTTCTTTTGATGGTTTTTCTGAACCAATTTTTTTGCGCAATTTGCTTCTTCCAATCTTTCAGAAAAAAATTAACTTTTTTTTTTGTTATTATTAAATTGCCAGTGAATTGCAAATATTTAAAATCCATTCTTTCTTTGGTTGCTCTTGTGTTTTGTATACAAGATGTTCAATTTGAACCGTTCGCCATTGCATTTGTTTTAAATTTTTATAGTTAGGTTTAAGGTTTACTCTAAATAATATTTTTTTTTTGCGAAAGTAAATAATATGTACTTTCTAGTACCGACATTAGGAGGAATTCTCTAAATTGAGAAGTCGTTTTAATGTTTCTCTCAACTGTAGATGTCGAAATATACCGTATGTTCCATGTCAAGTTGAGAACGTGTGCACGGTCTCGTTTTAAATAATTTGATTTTTATTTGAACCTTGCATCTATCCCATACAGCGAAGTACTTGGCCGTCCGTGATCTTGTTTCGTTTTTTATCTTTTTTTTTATAATATTGCCTGTCGTTTTTCAAGTCTCACTGAAACAATCGGTATATGCGCATATAAAAAGCAAGCAAATGGTGGCCAAGGAAGAAAGAATTTTATTAAAATAACTTCTTACATAACTCAATCGTATAAAGTTTATTTTTTTTCGTTTGTTTTCAACTAGTTTTTGTCAACTAGGTATTTATCTTTCCTCGCTTTTTCTTGTCGGTCTCCTCGGTCTGTCTCTTTACCGGCCGGTATGTTCTTCTTTTTTTATTTCAGTCTCTACGTATGGGGTCATTTCCTTTCCTTTTTCATGTCTCCTTTTTATTATTTTAATTTTATTTTCTCGTTTTATGTTGTCATTTCTTCTGTCTTTGTTTCTTAGCACTTTCTTTCGAATTCTTCTGACTATTATTATTATAATATTATATTATCATTTATTTCAACAAAAATACGATTAATTTAATTTAATTTGGAGCAAAGAAACAAACGGAGCAAAATTTAAGGACCAATTGATGATAAGCGTTTGCCAGTTGTTTCGATAGCTATATGAGAAATTTATTATTATTTTTTTTAATTTCAGCCAAAGAAACAAACGAAAAAAAATGAAACAAATGTACAAACGAAATAAGCGATTGTCAACTGTTTCAACAAAAATAAATTATGCCTTTCTCTTTAGAGCAAATAAACGAAGCAAAACTTCATAATGATAAGCGATTGTCGTTTGTTTCGACAGAAATATGACAAAGTAAATATTTTTTTGCTTTTTTTTTTTAATTTGAGCCAAAGAAAGAAACAGAACAAAATTCCACAAGTGACAATACGTCAAAGTTCGTTTAAAAAAAATTGAAACAAATGTACAAACTCCAAAAATAAGCGATTGTCAATTGTTTCGACAAAAATACAAAGAAATTAGATTTATTCCTTTCTCTTTAATTAAACGAAGTAAAACGTCAGGACCAATTAACGATAAGCGATTGTCATTTGTTCCGACAAAAGTATGACAAAGTAAATATTCTTTTTTTTTTATTTGTGCCACAGAAACAAACGAAACAAAATTCCACTAGTGTCTAATGATGGGCGATTGACAAAGTTGTTTTTTTTTTCAATTTGAAACAAATGCACAACGAAACGAAACTCCAAATACAGAGCAAATAAGCCAATTAATGATAAGCGATTGTCATTTGTTTCGACAAAATAAATATTCTTTTTTTTTCATTTGTGCCAAAGAAACAAACGAAACAAAATTCCACTAGTATCTAATGATGGGCGATTCTTATTTGTTTCAATAGAAATATGACAAAGTTTTTTTTTTCAATTTGAAACAAATGCACAACGAAACGAAATTCCAGATACAGAGCAAATAAGCCAATTAATGATAAGCGATTGTCATTTGTTTCGACAAAAATATAACAAAAGTAAATATTCTTTTTTCTTTAATTTGAGCCAAGAAAACAAACGCGACAATATTCCCCAAGTGACTAATGACGGGCGATTGTGATTTGTTTCAACATATGACAAAGTAGTTTTTTTTTTTAATGTGAAACAAATGCACAACGAAACGAAACTCCAAATATAGGGCAAATAAGCCGATAAATGACAAGCGATTGTCATTTGCTTCGACAAAATATGAAAAAGTAAATATTCTTTTGTTTTTGTTTTTTTAATTTGAGTCAAAGAAACAAGTGAAACAAAATTCCACAAGTGACAATACGTCAAAGTTCGTTTTTTAAAAGAAAAATTTAAACAAATATACAAACGAAACGAAACTCCAAAAATAAGCGATTGTCAATTGTTTTCGACAAAACAATGAAAATTGATTTGTTCCTTTCTCTTTAAATAAACGTAGCAAAACTTCATAATCAATTAATGATAAGCGATTGTCATTTGTTTCGATAGGAATATTCCACAAGTGACTGATGATGGGCGATTGTCATTTGTTTCAACAGATCTACGACAAAGTAGTTTTTTTTTTTCGATTTGAAACAAACGCACAACGAAACGAAATTCTCAATATAAGCGATAAGTGATTGTCATTTGTTTCGACAGAAATATGACAAAGTAAATTTTTTTTTGTTTTTTTCTTTAATTTGATCCAAAGAAACAAACGAAACAAAATTCCACAGGTGACTAATGATGGGCGATTGTCATTTGTTTCAAGAGAAATATAACAAAGTTGTTTTTTTTTTTCTTCAATTTGAAACAAATGCCCAACGAAACGAAACTCCAAGTATAAGTTTCGACAATGAAAATTGATTTGTTCATTTCTCTTTAAATAAACGAAGCACAACTTCTGGACCAATTAATGACAACCGATTGTCATTTGTTTCGACAGAAATATGACAAAGTAAATATTCTTTTGTTTTTTTTAATTTGAGCCAAAGAAACAAACGATACAAAATTCCACAAGTGACTAAAGATGGGCGATTGTCATTTGTTTCAACAGAACTATAACAAAATTGTTTTTTTTTTAATTTGAAATGAAAAGAAATTCCAAATGTTTCAACAAAAAGGATTTATTCTTCTCTTTCTAGAGGAAATAATCGAAGCAAAACTTCATAACCAATTAATGAATGATAAGCGATTGTCATTTGTTTCGACAAAAATATATTTTTTGTTTGTTCATTTTTTAATTTGAGCCTAAGAAACAAAGGAAACAAAATTCCACAAGTGACAATATGACAGAGTTTTTAAAAGAAAAATTGAAACAAATGTACAAACGAAACAAAACAAAACTCCAAAAATAAGCGATTGCCAACTGTTCGACAAAAATACAATGAAAATTGATTTGTTCCTTTGTCTTTAAATAAACGAAGTAAAACTTCAGGACCAATTAATGATAAGCGATTACCATTTGTTTATTTAATTTGAGCAAAAAAAAAACACAAACGCAACAATATTCCACATGTGACTAATGATTGGCGATTGTCATTTGTTTCAACAGAAATATGAGAATGTTTTTTTTTTTTTCAATTTGAAACAAATGCACGTACGTAACGAAACTCCAAATAAAAGCGATTGTCAACTGTTTCAACAAAAATGATTTATTCCATTTATTTCATTTAGAGCAAATAAATGAAGTAAAACTTCATAATGATTGTGAATTGTTTCAACAGAAATATGATGATCGGGTGATGATGAAACATATGAAAGTCTTGGAATTTAACAAAAACAAGAAATTAAAAAGCAAGAAATAGAAGGATCATAAAGGCGAAATAAAAAAAAAACAAAAGTAAACCGGCAATCTTCTAATAAGATATTATTATTTTTTTTTAATTAGTTCTAACTTGATGCACAATCGATCGTCTTTTGTTTCTTTTGACTTTGACATTTTAAAAAGTTTTTTTTTTTTAATATTAATTGCCAAAATGTCCTAGACAATTTTTTTATTTTATATTAAACTTAAAGATTAAGACCAAGAAAAGGGACTTAGTTATGCATGTATTTACTGTCATCATAATAGTTATTTATTATTTAAATGCCACAAAAATATGTTGCGTTACGAAAAACTAATCCAACGTCAAAATAGAAAAAGGAAAATCGCCTTAATCATGCAGTTAACTCACGGACGCAACCAACCAGCGATAATATCAGTGTTTAATTACGTAATACTCAGTTTAAAGAAACAACATCGGACATGACAAATCACTTAATTTGAATACCGACAACAAAAAATCGCTCACGGATTCTATTAATAAACGAATAAAAAAGATCAAGATCAAGGTTGCGCAAATAAAACGAAAATTACGCAAAAATAAATACGAGGCTGATTTTGTAAATAAACAACCAAATAATGTAATTAAAGGTTCCGGGTTACAGATTCTTATAACGAGTGAAAACACTTAAGGCAAAAGTAACTATATTTAAAGAAAGCACGAAGTCAAATATGGTTTTCGAGCAGTTAGAAGCTTGGCCTGGTAGATTAACTTAAGAAATGCACCTCGTATATCCACGATGTTTATGTATGCAAGTTTATGCAAGTCACGGTTAATAATTTTTCGAAAATAAAAGCCCCGGTTGAACTTTCGTACTTGGTTTGTAACAACATCAACAAATCGTTAACTACTCAGACAATATTTACCTTTGAAGGCTGTTTGTATTGGAGCTGCAAATAAGTGGATTTTATTGTTGCCTATCACTACGTGGTATTCTTATCAGAGAAAGTCTGCTTGAGAATCAAATCACCACGACCAAGTAGACTAACTTATGAAACGCATCTCGTATATCCACAATAAATTTATCGTTTGAACTTTCGTTCATTTACTACTCCGACAATATTTATGTGTGCACTTACATTTGAGGGCTGTTTGTATTTGGGCCGCAAACAGACGGATTTAATTTTCTTATCGGAGGAAAGTCTGATCTCCACGTACGAATACGACCTTGTTCGAGAATCAAATCACGTCGTCGTCTTCCATCATTCATTCTTCTCTTATAATTTAGAAAATCATTCTGCGTTAATTGAGTTTCTTTGGAGCTCGACGGACCTTGACAAGGAACCAGCCATCAAGCAAATTAAGTTCGTCAATGACTTGTTACTTTGCAATCTCTGCTTTGATGTTCTATTTTCAAATTAAAAATAAAAATATAAATTCAAGGGTTCTTGAAATTCTACGCAATTTTGAAGGGTTTTAAAATCTTCAGGCTCACAGATTTGTAATCTATTTTTTCATATTTTTCCTCATCTTGTTTCAATCCAGAACAAACACAGTTCAATGAAAATTCAACCAAAAGCGAGAACAATTCTCCGTGCGGCCAAGCGAGCAGCAACAAGACTTTTAATCGTGCAGCTTACAATGCGTAAGGTTTGGGGTGGGAAGAAGAATCACATGTTTTGGATAGGCGAATAGCAGGCCTCGAATTCAAACGAGTGTCTACCCGGGACAGACTCAATACAACAAAGAAGGGATGTACGGAGGCGGCTCCTCTGGCGGTCAAAGTTCTAAAAGATCAAACGGTGGTGCGACCATGTTTCCACCAATACACAGGATGACTCAAAAACTAAAAATGAATTTAGCGAAATTCTCCACCACGTCAAACGTCAGAGTTGTTTTCTACAAGCGTTATACTAAACGTTACTCGATAATTGCCAAAAACAAGGTCGGTACGGAAATTTTAAACTTCGCGCGGTTTTGGTTAAAAAATAATTTCCGAATGACGTCACTAGATTTGACAGTAAACCAGTCATGACATCTCTAGATTTTTGAAACTCATTAAAGGTTGTCTGAAATTTCAATTTGATCAAAAAGTAGTCAAATCTGGTGACAAAGTCACTAAATTGACAACACCATAGATAACTGTATTTGTTGGCATCCAGTGGTGCCAACTTAGTGGTTTGTCATTAGATTTGGTGACTTTTTGATGAAATTGAAATGTCAGACAAGTTTTAATGAGTTTCAGACATGACCAAAATTTCATGACCGTTTCAGTGACAAACCTAGTGATTTCATTTGCAAAAAAAATATTATTTTTATAAACATATCTGCTATATTTGCTTCATAGACGATTTTTGTTTAATATTTTTTTATGAGGAAAAGGGACAGAATTCGAAGCGATTTCGAACATTTTTTTGTTTTCACATTTTTAATTTATTGATGCAAAAATGAAAACGAAAGGTTTTCTTAATTATATCCAGTCGTCAATTTTTTTTTGGTTTCCTACGTTTGTTACGCAATCGATCGTCTTTTATTTTATTGTATTTTGAACAGAAGACTTTGTTGTTATAAGTTTTCTTCGATGTTTTGTTTTTCAACGTTTATTATATTCAAATCATCTACTTATCCCTGCGACTGCGACCGACTTACTAGATGTTCTTGGCGCGTGTCTTTTAATTTTTTTGCTATGTTTATAGTAACTCTATCGCTGTGTTTACATGATCCTAAATAAATACCTATTACGCGATGAAGACTTTGATAAAATTCGACGGTCTTTTATTTTAGGTCGTCTTTTGTTTCTGTTGCTCTCGATAAAGACGAGAAAAAAAAAGTTCCTTTATGTTTCGTTTCTTTTGCATTTTACGACTAAAAAGTAAAATACTTTGTTTTTTCTTACTTTTCGTGAAAAAAATTCAAAATACTTTCTTTTTTTACTACCAATATTGATAGTCTTTTGTTTTTTTTTTTTTCGATATTCTTTTGTTTCTTTTACTTTCATGAAGAAGAAAAGGCAAACAATTTTCTTTAGTTTTTGTTTTAACTTAAGTTTTTTCTGTGTTTTTATAACTCACTGCACATTTTTCTGCTTTTATTTTAGATCGCCTTTTGTTTCTGCTGCTTTTGATAAAGATAGGCAAAAGAAGTCCGTTTATTTTTTGTTTCTTTTGCTTTTCACGATTAAAAAGTAAAATACTTCTTTGGATTTTTTTTTTTTTATTAAGGAGAAAAAGATTTCGTGGGTGTTTGCCTTTTGTTTCACGAAAAAAATTCTAAATACTTTCTTTTTTTTACTGCGTATATTGGAAAAATATTTTGCTTTTTTTATTGAAGAAAGTAAAGGAAAACAAAAGAACATCGAAAAACAAAAGACTGTTCTTTTGTTTCCTTTACTTTCATAAATGAAAACAAAATATTTTCTAACGTTAACTCCAAAGATATTCCAAATTCGTCGCAATTTTGATGCTTTTGTTTTTTTTTTCTTTTTTTTATGCTTTTATTTTGGATCGTCTTTTGTTCCTGTTGCTTGTGATAAAGACAGGAAAGAGAAGTTCATTTTCTTTTGTTTCTTTTGCTTTTCATGACTAAATAGTAAAAATACTTCTGTGGCTTTTTTTTTTGATTAATTAGAAAAATATTTCATCAGTTTTGATTGTCTTTTGTTTTCCCTTACTTTTTATAAAAAAAAAAAAATTCAAAATACTACGTTCATTTTTTTACTGCGAATATTGGCAGTCTTTTGTTTTTTCGATATTCTTTTGTTTCCTTTTCTTTCCTAAAAAAAAGCAAAATATTTTCTCCAAAGATGTTCGTCGCAATTTTGATGAACTTTTGTTTTTTCTTTTTTTATCTTTTTTTTTCTTTTTTTTTAAACTCGCTACACATTTTTTTTTTAATTTTAGATCGTCTTTTGCTTCTGTTGCTTGTGATAAAGACAAGAAAAAGAAGTCCATTTCATTTCGTAGTTTTGATTGTCTTTTATTTCCCATACTTTCCATGAAAATCAATTAAATTGTGTTGTAAAATCGATTGTCCTTCTTCTTATTGTTGTTTTTTTTTTTAATTTGTTACGTGTTTCACTTTTTTTTATAACCAAACCGTATTTTTTTTTTGTTTCTTGCATTTGTTACACAATCGATCGTCTTTCGTTTATTTTATGTTGACTTGACGAATATTCCTACTATCCAATCTGTTAATTTATATTAATTATGACGATAAAATTTTGTTTGTTTTTTTGTTTGTAATGCATATTTGCGTAATAAGCATATTATGATTAAAAGAAGAACACCAAAACCGTTTTTTGTTTCTTCGATATTCTTTTGTTTTTTTGATATTCTTTTGTTTTTCGATATTCTTTTGTTTTTCGATATTCTTTTGCTTCTTTGATTTTCTTTTATTTTTCGATATTCTTTTGTTTTTCGATATTCTTTTGTTTTTCGATATTCTTTTGTTTTTCGATATTCTTTTGTTTTTCGATATTCTTTTGTTTTTCGATATTCTTTTGCTTTTCGATATTTTGTTTTTCGATATGTTTTTTTTGTTTTTCGATATATTTTTTTTGTTTTCTATATTCTTTTGCTTTCTTTACTTTTTTGATGAAAAAAGCAAAATAATTTTTTTTGTTTTTTTTTATATCATATTCATGGCGATTTTGATGGTCTTTTGTTTTGTTTTTCTGTATTTTTATAACACACTGTATTTCTGCGCTTTCAATAAAAGCCTATCGTCTCTTATTAGTTTGTTTATTTTTTGTTTCGATTGAAACATATTTTAATCGCAAATTGCAAATTTCGAGACTTAACATGATTTTGTTCTGTTTTTTTTTTAACAAATCGATCGTCTCTTGTTTTTTCTATTATTATTTTCTGTTTTTGAGGAAGATACTTGATTGTAAAACAATCGAATTTAACATCTAGCTTCGCTTTGGAACTAATAATTGACGAAAATAGTTTTAATTTGCTTTGCTTCGAGAAGCTGATCATCTTTCGTTTTTTTTTCTTTCCCTTTGTTTATTTATTTTTTTAAACAAATTGTTCATTGTATTTAATTTATTTATATTCAATTAATTTTGAAAGTAATAAGAGTTATTAAAAGAAATCCGACGCGATAGGTATTAAAGTGGTAGGGTCATAATACAGGGTGTAACATTTATTATATTCATTATATTAAATCTTTTTTTTTGTTGTATCTTTTTAATTAAACATATCCACTTAACATCTTCTAGAGAATTGGCACCATTTTTTGAGATTATTGTTGAAGCGAAAAGAAAGTTTGATTGTTTCAACATTTATTTTAAGTGAAACGTTTGGGTGATTCAATGTCTGCTTCTAGTGACTTTTTAGTGATTTATTTAAGGTGGCAAGTCTGTTGGCATCTCAAATACAGTTTGTTTTTTCTTTCCAATAATACCTGCCAGTGTCAAAATTTTAGGGTTTCTGTTGGAAGCCTGCTACTAATATCGGAAACATTTGACAGGTGTTAAAAAAACGGACAATATATTGCAAACATAACCTCCAAATCGACCTTCAACCAATGTCGCCAACCAACACATAACAAAACAAAATTTTTCTGTACTTATATTTAAAAAAATAACTTAAGGTTTTTTTTTTTTTAAATTTTTAAGTACTGAAGGCTCTCCTTTTTGGGAATGTCGAAATTCGCAGTGATGATTCCTCGCGCAGAGATAACGTTTGCCCGACAAAGGAACGTCCCTTCCGTATGTCTGCGGTTCCTCGCAGATAACAATTTCGTTTACGCGCGTTCGTAAAACTGTTACGACCACATAACAAAGTCGCATTGTTAACTGGAAATCGGCCGCATTTAATGTTCACGATAAAGTTGCAAATGAGTGAGCAATAAAAACGCGACTTTGAGTAAACAAACTGAACGTAGCGAGCGTAAAATTTCCGCTAAATATTTATGTCACTTTACAGTTTGCCAGAAGATGCGTCATATGTTGTGAACACAATCTTTTTAATCAGATCTACTCTATATCGTGAAGTAATAAGGTACAACTGTTTTTTTTTTATCAAAGTGAATAAAAATTAACGAGAAAAGATCACGACCTAAAAGATTGGATGTCACAATGACTAAATCTCCAAAGAAAAAATTCCAAATTGAACATACTGTATGTTTCTTTTTGAGTTGAAACGTACACGCGCACTTGTCTTTAATCAATCCCCCCCCTGATTATGTGTAGCGAACTAGGCGTGGCCTAACGCGCGCAAGCGAAGCTTGTTTTCAAGTTTCAACGAAACAATCGGTATCTCAATAGTCCAAAGGAAGTTTCTTCTATGATATACTCTGCAAACCGTTTTCTTAGATTCACTTTCGATGGACCGACCAAAAACTAACCAGGCGCGCGGCGAAATAAATAAAACGTTCTCTAACATTCGTTATCCAAATAAACAGGCAAGGCTGTGATTTGTACTTACATGCAGTGCCACCAACATCGGCATCCCCGACGACAGTAAACATTGTCTTTCTCTCTCTCGCGCGCTGAAACAAAACACGGTCCTCATGATTTAGTTTAAAAACAAGGCGACGCGCAAGATGTGTAAAACATCTGCCACTCGAGACAAAAACTGTGATCTGTATGTGTGTGCGTGTGTGTGAAACGCCACGGTTCGAATTAAAAGAATTTCTTTGTAAGAAGTGTGGCCCATTCACGATGTATTCCGCTCGATATTATTATGATTACCGGAGAAGTCATCGAACTTTCGTATGCGAATAAATAATTCACATTGACATGGCTTTACGCGTTTAAAAAGAAATCTTATTGATTCGATTTGTATTTCGAACTTCTTTGTGTATTGTGTGAAGGCCCCTAATGAAGCCGCCCGTATGACCCGTATGGTCCCAAAATGCTCACCACTCTCGGGGGAGAGTTTATTCAATTAATGTAATAATAAATTATTATAACTACTGAATTATTACCATGAGAAATAAATTAATTTCAGATTGAAAATTAACCATTTTTTTAATGAAATTTTAGAGCCACAAAACGAAGTTGATGTTCCATTGGATAATTGTGCATTTAATCTTTTTCATTTAAAATTAATTGAATTTCACAGAAAGTTGATTGCGAAGTGAAAAACAATTACAATCAAATTCATTTCGAAACAGCTGAGGAGAAACACTCTGTGTTTAAGTAAATGCCGACGTTTAAACAGCATGAGACTCAAGAGTATTCTTTTTTAATTTTTTTATTTTAAAGAGTTTGCCTTTGGTGACTTAATGACTTTAATCAACTGCTTCGTGTGACTTCACATAAAATCTTCTCGAAAATTTAACGGAACACTCGCTAGCCTCAAGTGTGTACCCGGCTTTAGAGGCAGTGTTGCCGCCTGTGTAGCAATTTCGACAGTGTGACAACTCACAGTTATTCTTGACCCCTTTTTATTACCGAAATGTTATTCCGCAACTGCTATTTACTGCATGAATATCTTTATAAAGATATCAATAATAATTTCTGCAAAATACCGTGCGGATAATAAAAAAAATATCGTAAAGCAGGGCACATCAATTCATTGTTGCTCACAGTGTATAATAGCCATGTTTGCCAAGTGTAAAAATCAAATTCTTCTTTACCAACATTATGTGCAAACTTAAACGATTTTTTTAATTTTTGTTTGTAAAAGTGACAAATAAAATAACCTTTTCGTTTTGCATCGACCGTATTTTGTTTGTTTATTTATTTATTTTTGTCTTTCGAGGAAGAAAATTGTAAATTTGTTACGCGGTTGATTCTATTTCGTTATTTTTTTTTTAAATAAAGAAAGTCGAAATTTGATTCGAATTCGAATGTCTTTGTTATCGCATTAATTTATTTTTAGATTCAAAAGTGTAAACGAAAGGCTTGATTACGTCCAAATCGTCGACTACTACCTCTTTTTTGTTTCTTGCATTGCTGAACAATCGATCGTCTTTTGTTTATGTTTTTGGACACACTCCATCATCAAACTCCCTTTTCTTTTTGTAATTTTGTTGGCGTTTTGTGTTCTTTATTATTTTTTTTTAAATATATTTTATATGTATTGTTATGTCTTTTTTTTAAATTTAATTCATTTGGTTTCTTTGGTTTTTAAAATTTATTAATCTACTGAATTGTTGTTTTCTTGTTTTTCAATTTTATTGTTTCGTATTTTTTATTTCATTTTTTCGAATTCTCATCGTTCTTCTTTTTTTTTAAATTTGTTAATCTATTGAATTGAGCTTTAAAATCGATTGTCTTTTGTTTATGATTTTGACAAACTCCGTCTTCGAACTCTCTTTTCTTTCTGTGTTCTTTGATTATTATTTTTTTAATATGTTTTATATTGTTGTCTTTTTTTAAATTTAACTCATTTGCTTTCTTTGATTTTTTTGTTTTTTTTTTAAAATTTATTAATTGCTGAATTGTGCCGTAAAGTCACTTCCTTTTGTTTTTAAATTTTATTATTTCGTAATTCTCATTTCATTTTCTATTCTCTATCTATCATCGCTGTTTTTATTATTTTTTGATTTTATTAATCAAATTGCGATGTAAAATCGATTGTCTTTTGTTTTTACTGTTTTTTTTTTTTTTAATATTATTATTTCTTATTTTTTTATCGCATATTTCATTTTCTTTGCTTTATCATCGCAGTTTTAATTTTATTTTTTAAATTTATTAAATTGTAGTATAAAATCGATTTAAAATTTTATTATTTCGTATTTTTCATTTCATTTTTTTTTTTTAATTTATTTATCTATTAAATTGTGACATAAAATCGATTGTCCTTTGTTTCTATTTTTTAAATTTTTAGTTCTTATTTTTTATTACATATTTCGTTTTTATTGTTTCATCGTTTTTTTTTTTTGAAATTATTAGTTTATTAAATTGCGATCGTCTCTTGTTTTTTTTGTTTTAAAATTTTATTGTTTCGTATTTCTCGTTTCATTTTCCCTGTCTTTTTTTAAATTTTTAAATCTATTAAATTGTGATATAAATCGATTCTTTTGTTTCTATTTTTTTTAAATTTTATTATTTCTTATATCACAATTTTTTAAAAAAATTATCAATCTATTAAATTGTGTTGTAAAATCGATTGTCTTTTGTTTTTATTATTATTATTTTTTTATGTTATTGCTTCGTATATTTTATTACGTATTTCATTTTCTTTGCTTTATCGTTGCATTTTTTATTATTTTTTTTTACTTATTAATCTATTAAATTGTGACATAAAATCGATTGTCTTTTGTTTCTATTGTTTTTTAAATTTTATTATTGCTTATATTTAACTACATATTTCATTTTCTTTGCTTCATTATCGCAATTAAAAAGAAAAAGTATTAACCCATTAAATTGTGATGCTAAATCGATCGTCTCTTGTTTTTATTGTTTTAAAATTTTATTATTTCGTATCTTTCATTTCATTTTCTTTGCTTTATCATCGCTGCTTTTACTTATTTCTTAAAATTTATTAATCTATTAAATTGTGATGTAAAATTGATTGTCTTTTGTTTTTATTGTTTTTAAACGTTATTATTTCTTTTTTTTATCACATTTCATTTTCTTTGCTTAATCTTCGCACTTTTTATTCATTTAAAAAAAATTATTAATCTATTAAATTATGATGTAAAATCGATTGTCTTTTGTTTTTATTGTTTTTGAAATTTTATTTATTTTTTATTGCATATTTAATTGTCTTACATCCAAATCCTCATTTTTTGTTTGTTTTCTGCATTTGATACACAGTCGATTGCCTATTGTTTATTATGTTTTAAGCAAAATAATTTCAAAACCGTCAACTCTTGCTCCCCTTTGCAACAGTTTTTTTTCTTTAAAGCCGAGACCAAACGTTTCTTATATTCAAATAATCTGTTTACCTTTGCGACTGCGACCGACTTACTAGATATTTTTGACGTATTTTATTATACTGCGTTTGCATGTTTCTAAAGACAAAGCCAAGTAAAACTTTTCTTTTAGATCGTCTTTTGTTTCTGATTGCTTGTGATAAAGGCAAGAAAAGGAAATCCATTTATGTTTTTGTTTCTTTTGCTTTTCACGACTAAATAGTAAAAATACTTCTTTCTTTTTTTTTTCTTAATCGAGAAAAATATTTCATAGATTGTCTTTTATTTATTTCACTTTTCATGAAAATCTATTTAATTGTTCTGTAAAATCGTTTGTCTTTTGTTTTTATTGCATTTTAAATTTTGCTATTTTTTTTATTTCATTTTCTTAGCATCCTCATCGTTCTTTTGTCTTTATTAGTTGTTTTTTTTATGTATTTCTGAATTTATATTATTTTTCTGTTTCGTCACCATTCTTTAGAAAAAAAAATTAAGTTATCGTTAATCTACTAAATTCATTGCGGTGTTACTGTTTTCCTTAACTTTATGTATTTTTTAAGTTTTTTGTCCTTAATTCCTGAATTTAGTACCACATTTTTGGTAACTCTGCTTTTTACATGTTGTTAACAGTGCCCGCTTATATGCAGAGTTACAGTGTTGCCAGATTTGAGGATTTATCCCCATATCTGGTGATATTTCTCGTAGGTATTTGGGGACCAAGAAATTTTCCGCACAAATCTGAGGATTTTTAAACGATACAAACCGAAATTCTGTTTTATAATAGTACCGTTGATATGCTCAAAAACAAAGAAATCGCGGAATACAGAATTTGAATTTAAACGTGCTACACCTACCTGTCCTGGTGGTCAGCAAATTTGATGGGAGAGCACATTAAGTTCTCCAATCAGGTGGAGGTCATGCGGAACCCCGAAGCGAAGGGGTAGAATTTTAAAATAAACTAAAACTCCTAATGCACCTTTGTTTTTATTTACGTGCAACGTTGACACGTTCGATGTTATTTTTGGGGACAAAAGTTTTCGAGATCTGGCAACATTGAGTCACAGTAGGCGTTGTAAACTGTCAAGATTGACAGATTGAGGTATTTTTAAGCGGTTAGACTCTATTTATTTTTCGTTGGCTTCTAAAATTTGAACCAAATTAGCAATATTTTAAGATTAGAGGATTTTATCGGTAACAATTATAGAATTCTACTTTACCGGCATTTCACTCTTCAAATATTAAAATCGTTACTTTTCAATTAGAATCTTGATTTACAGTTGATCAAATTTATAATTAGGAGGCGGAGCCGAGAGTTTCAATATGTACCCAGATTTTTGATAGTTTTCCTCACGAGGCCAGTAGATATTGTTTCCGGCCGTTGGCAACACTGGTCTATTAGTTAAATCGTGACTTCCGATTGAAGCTATCATGCTCTGTTCACTCCACATAATTAACAGAGTATTTCAAATATCGATATAAAATAAATGGGGAAATGAAGCAAACTAATTAACTTGCATTCGAGAAGCGTTTCCTTCGTAGCAATAAATTATATTAATTTGCCGGGGAATTCGCATTTTTTTTCTACAACAGTTTTAGCGCTATTTGAACTCATTTAAGTAATTACAGCGTAAACCAATCGCCTAGTTAATTTATGCAGAACCATCTTAATTAAGAGCGCTCGTTTCCTCCTGAGCAGTGCATACTTCCTTTTTTCTATATCCTGTCTTTGGTCGGAAGAGGGAAGTAGTAAATCAAGCACGTATTCCTCTTTTTTTAATTTGAATCAAATACAGTACGCCAAATAAATAAAAATTATTATTAAAAATAGTATATACCGAAGGTATTGGCAACACGAGCAAGCATAGCGAGCGAGTTTTGCAATTATCCGCGGTAATAATGGCCATTATAGCAAGTCGTATACTATAATTTGTCATCGACTACAAATACTAACAATAACAACGCTACTAAAATCATCATCATAGTAGAATTTACTTCATTATACACCATATGGTTACCATGACAGCGTGAATAATGATTATTCACTACTGGTAGTGAATTATGGATAGCATTATACATATATTTGATAGATTATTGAGTAGTCGTGGACAAAATACTATTTTAGCGAAGAGATTTGTGTGTTCTACTTGCAAGTACTCCTCGTATATCTCCCGTAATAACTTGCAAGCATCTCGCGGGGGAATATTAATCTTGTTGTGCTACAGCTTGGCCAGGAAGATATATTAAACGAGATTGCCTCTGTGATTAGAAGTTCACAAACCTCTGTTACGTATTACGTAAGAAGGGAGCTTATGCCTGGGTGGTGCAAACTCTACGTTTTTTTTTCAATTTCCTCTGGGGATGTGGAGGTCACATTTTAAAACCCACACAGAGGGTGTTTTTTTTTTTGGTGCGTGCTTCCACTAGGGGCTAGTGGATGATCTATTGCGCGTCTAGCGAGGCCCAGACGGGCCTCGCCCACTTAAATTATTATTGCTCAAGTAAATAACGCCCGCCCGGCGCAACCACGGCCAGTTAATGTAAGTAGTTTAGATTTATTAAGTTTTCCATTATCAAGCGAGCAACTCGTAGAGATGTATAATAAACTGTCAGACAGACGTTTCCGGTGCGCGACGATGACTTACAGCGGTCAGCACTGTATACTGTACGCTGCACACTGTAGCAGATCAATCATTGTCTGCGACCGATTACCTCCTGATTGATGCCGGATAAAACGAGGCAATTTGTTTCAGTTACTACCTAGCAGTTAATTACGTTAGTCGATTTGGATTTCAGAAGTAATTATGCACATGAGATATTGGTTAACAGTTTACATGTTTCATCATCTAGTTCTGGTTCATACAAATGTGTGCTTGAGAGGTTTCCAGTTAAGCTAATCGAAAACCTAACGGGTTTTCAAATTAAAAAAAAAAAAAACTTCTAGCCATGCGAATAAACGTGTTACGCAGAGTTGTTCAGTCGTAAACTTAATCCGTGAGCTAATAACTCACAATGGCACAGCTGATGATGAATGCGTCGTGTAAACACATAAATCACTACAACACAAATCACTACAACACGAAAACAACTCAAATCTCACTGATGCTTGAATAATAATCTTGCTAACAACAAAGAAACAGTAATAACAACCAGAATTGAAAACATTATAATCAGTAAACACATTCGTAATCAGTTTAGTCTGTTAATTATTATAATTTCGTTTTGTGTGCGACGTTCAATGAGAAACAAATTCTACTATTCTATTATTAACACATAAATTTGTACAAAACCAAACGTACGTACGTTCGGTGCGTTATTATTTTTTGAACTGATAGAATTATCCATCGTAAGCAAGATTATTATTCAAGCATCAGTGAGATTTGAGTTGTTTTCGTGTTGTAGTGATTTACGTGTTTACCTGTCAGAGCAGGTCTTCAAAGTGGGGCCTTATTGTAAACATGCGTGCATTTGTCAAGTAAATATTTGAAATCTCATGTCAATTCTGTTTAAAGGTCAAGGACGCGACGGACGCCGCGCCATAACAATCATGAAACACTTTTATGTTTTTATTTCGCTCATTTGTTGCTCTTAACAAAAAAATGATGATTTTTTACATAAATGAATAGAGACGTATCGTCACTTTGGGGAGAACTAAAATACATAAAAAAATTTTCATATTGCTATGTGATGTCGATTCTTCGAATATTTTTTCTTACTCTGCTTGTACAGGGTGTCCCGAATTTAACACTTTTCATAGGAATTAATAGAATTAGACAAAAACTGACCACGGCTCCTGGAGCTCGATTTTTAAGACAAATTTAATGGTGTAGACCGCATTTCGTTATCTTGTACCGCTTTCTCAAAATTCTACGATTTGTAAAAACCTTTATAATGTCTTTGATTATCAAAAATTTTGATTTCTGTAAAAACTTCTTTAAGGCACTTTTCCATCCGGAATTCATTGCTCCAAGTTATTTTTTTCCAGAGTGCTCAATATTTGAGATATAAGCAAGAACTTTGATTTTTTATATGAAACACCCTATATATTTTTGCATTTTTGAAAAGAGCATAAAATTCTATTTACAAAAATATAAAACACTTGATATTTTACTCAACAGATTTTTGAGATATAGAGCTTTCATTTTCTTATATCCAAATCGTCATTTTTTTTGTCTCCTGCATTTGTTACACAGTCTTTTGTTTATTATATTTTGAACAAAAGAAGAACATCAAAACCGTCAAATTTTGTTCTCATTTGTAACAGTTTTTTTTTTTAAATCCGAGACTAGTGTTGCCAAAACGTGTCTTATATTCAATCATCTATTTATCTTTGCGACTGCGACCGACTTACTAGACGTTTTCGGCGTGTGTCTTTTCATTTTTACTGCGTTTACATATTCCTAAAGACAAGTAATATCTGCTACGCGATCAAAACTTTTATTTTAGATCGTATTTTGCTTCCTTTGCTTTTGATAAAGCCATTTATTTTTCGTCTGTTTTGTTTTTCACGACCAAAAAAAGTAAAACATGTAGGTACTCCCCTGTTTTTTTTTTTTTTTTGGATTAATGCGAAAAATATTTCATAGTCATGACGGCCTTTTCATAAAAATCTATTAAATTGTCCTATAAAATCGATCGTCTTTTGTTTTTATTGCATTTTAAATTTTCTATTATTTCATTTTCTCTGTGTCCTTTTATTTTTAAATTCATTAATGTGTTAAATTGTGATATAAAATCGATCGTCTCTTGTTTTTATTGCATATATATTTTTTAAAATCTAATTTTTGTTATTTTTCCTTGTTTCGTCCCCATTATTTAAAATTGAAATGTCCAAGGAACGTGTCCAAAATGAAATTAAACTGAAAGCAAGTGCGGAATCGTTTACGCTGCACCTGAACTTTAAATAAAAACAGACAATGATGCTGTATAATTTCGTCCCAGCACCGTTTAAAAGATGGCCATACAGAACATAGTAATGGGCGCACAAAATAAATAAATAAAACTAAATATCCGATCTTTTCATATCTCAAAAGCGACTGTCCAAGTCTTTTGTCTGTCGACCTTAGAAATCTTCAAAGCATCACATCAAACACCTGACAGATGTTCCGTTTCAACGAGAAAGCGAGCACCAGGAGGGAGTCACTCTCAGTTACCACTTCGATGGCGTTAAAGTGGTAACCAACCCTAAGATGGCGGACCAAAACGGCTAGCATACGTCATTAATCGAAACGTTTCACCGCGACACGACGCCTTTGTAGGTTTCTTTAGGGTGCCTTCGGTTACCAAACTTTGGTAAAGCGTCCGGAATGTCGTGGACGTGGACAGAAGGCAGAATAAGATGATAAACAGAAGGAGGAAAAAAAGAAGAAAGAAACCTAGATAAAGGAAAACACGAATTACGAACCAAACAGTGCACAACATGACTGAAAACATACTTGTCGTAGAATCGACGGACTGGTTTGGAAAGGCCTGCAGATCAAAAGGCAGCAAACAATTCACAGAACAAATTCAGTTTGTTTAATCAAAAATCAGAACAATTCTCCATGCCGTCTGATTACCAAGCGAGCAGCAACTTTCAGTTGGGCAGCTCACAGTGCGCAAGGTTTGGGGTGGCAAGAAGAATCATATGTTTCGGATAGGCGAATAGCAGGCCTCGGAATTCAAACGAGTGTCTGCCTGGGACAGACTCAATGCAACAAAGAAGGGGTGTATGCAGGCGGCTCCTTTGGCGGTTAAAGCTCCAAAAGATCAAACGGTGAAGTCTATTTTTTGCAGACCAGCTATAAATCCTGCCTAAATTTTGTTATAATGTGATGCAGTTTTGAATAGAAAAAACAGAGTTGTATGGTTTAAAATCATCGGCAAATAACTCAGCTTCACAATCTTTAAGTATAGAGGGCAAATCGCTTATCATTAATACGAATAATATCGGTCCAAGATTATAGCCTTGGGGTACACCAGATAGTACCATGAATGATTCAGAAATTGCTCATCTAAAGACCACATACTGTTTCCTATCAATAAGGTAGGACACAAGAAATTTTAACGTCTTCTTTGAGAGGCAAAAAATGTTTAATTTGGTTATCATGGTCTACAACAGTGGTCGCCAACCTGGTCCTTCAATTTAGAAACTGTTTCTACATGATATTTACTGTCATAGGGTTCCAATGGATTTTGAGATAACTTTTCTGAAATAATAGGAAAACGCCTGGAATCGCGGTTGATTAGGTTTTGTTACCATCATTTGATGAGGTTATTTTTCTTATATGTTAAGCTTGGACTGAAACATGACTGGTTTGGGGTCAATGAATGGAGGTTGTTTGTCCTTTCTTGCTTATTTCTAAATCTGGCCCGAAACATGATTTGTTTTGGGACAATGTGACCATCAGTTGATGAGGTTGTTGCACTTATTCTTCTTCTATGTTAAACTTGGATTGAAATATGACAAGTGTGGGCTCCTTTCTTGCTTTATTTTTAATCTTGGCCTGAAACATAATGGATTTGGGTCAATGCTATCAACATTTGATGAGGTTACACCTATTTTTCTTCTATTTTAAACTTGGACTCAAACATGAGTGGTTTGGGGTCATTGAATGGGGGTTGTTTGTCCTTTCTCGCTTCACTTTTAATCTCGGCTTATAGTATGGGTTGGTTTGGGACAATATTATCATTATTTGATGAGTTTGTTACACCTAAGTTTCCTGTATTTTAAACTGGGACTCGAATATTACTGGTTTGAGGTCATTTTATGGGGGTTGTTTGTCCTTTCTCGCTTCAGTTTTAATCTTGGCATGAAACTTGATTGATTCAGGCCAATGTCTTTAACATATGGTGAGGTTGTCATATCTATATTTTCGTTCTATTTTTTGGGGATCATTTAATGGGGTTTCTCGCTTCATTTTTAACTTTGGCCCAAAAGTACATAGACTTGGGTCAATATTATCATCATTTGATGAGGTTGTTGCACTTACTTTTCTTCTATTTTAAAGTTGGATTGAAACGTCATTGGTTTGGGGTCATTTAATAATGGGTGTAGTTTGTTTTTTTTTCGCTTCATTTTTAAATCTGGCTCGAAATATGATTTGTTTTAGGCCAATGTGACCGTCATTTAATGAGGTTGTTACACTTATTCTTCTTCTATATTAAGCTTGGACTGAAACATGACTAATTTGAGGTCTTTTCTCGCTTTATTTTTAATTTTGGCCTGAAACAATTGATTTGGGTCAATGCTATCATAATTTGATGAGGTTACACCCATTTTTCTTATATTTTAAATTTGAATGGGGTTGTTTACACTTTCTCGTTTGGGTCAATGTTATCATTTGAGGAGTTTGTTACATCTAAGTTTTAAACTGGGAATAAAATATCACTGCTTCTGGGAGTTATTAGACCTTTCTCGCTTCATTTTTAATCTTGGCCTTAAACTTGATTGATTTGGATCAATGTTATCATAATTTGGCGAGGTTGTTGCACCTACTTTTTTTCTATTTTAAACTTGGACTGAAACATCACTGGTTTGAAGTCATTTACTGAGGGTCATTTGTCCTTTCTTGCTTAATTTTTAATCATGGCCTTTTGTCTTTTTTCGCTTCAATTTTAAACCTGACCTGAAACATGATTTATTTGGGTCAACGTGACCTGGTTTGGAGTCATTTAATGGGGGTTGTTTGTCCTTCTCGTCTGATTTTCAATCATGGCTTATAACTTGATTGATTTGTATCGATGTTATCATCATTTGAAGGAGTTGTTGCGCCTACTCTTCTTTTATTTTAATCGTGGGCTGAAACGTTACTGGTTTGACGTCATTTAATAGGGGTGGTTTGTGCTTTCTCGCTTCATTTTTAAACCTGACCTGAAATACGATTTGTTTGGGTCAATCTGACCATCATTAGTTTTTTCTGTTTTAAACTTGGACTGAAACATGACTGGTTTGGGGTCCTTTCTTGCTTTATTTTTAATTTTGGACTAAAACTTGATTGGTTTGGGTCAATGTTATCATCATTTGATGAGGTTGTTGTACATTCTTTTCTTCTATTTTAAACTTGGATTGAAACATGAGTGGTTTAGGGTCATTGAATGGAAATTCGAATGTTCGGTTTTATGATGCCTCTCAATATTCCCTTTTTTGGCAACGGAGACAGAAGTATTAAACAACAAGCATACGTTTTTGCCTTTAAATTCTGTGAAGAAATATTGTTCTTCCCATTCCCACTCCGAATGGAAATTGGCGGCAGATCGCTCACCGCAGTGTTGCCACTGCTTGTGTTTATTATGAGAATTTGTGAAATTTACGGATGCTTCTATGATTGAATTCTATTGAAAAATCACCATCTATTGAGCCAAATTTGAACTGACAGTCATTTTTGGATGGTAAGAAAATTTGCTGTAAGACGTTCAACGATTGTTATATTCTATTTGTGTGAGAGATATTGAACAGCGCCATCTGTTGCAGTGGCAATCTGTTGACCATGTGGAAGGCAAATAATTTTTTTTGTCACGGTGTGCTTCAAATTTTCTTTTTTAAATTTATGAATCTATTGAATTGTGGTGTAAAATAAATCGTCTTTTGTTTTTCTTATTATTTAAATTTTATATTTCGTTCTTTTAATTGTATCATTTCTTTTGTTTTCTTATTGTTTTTTTTTTAAATTTTTATAAAATTATTAAAACAATTAAATTGTGTCGTAAAAGCGATTGTCTTTTGTTTTTTTATTATTATTATTATTATTTAAATTTTATATTTGTATTTTTAAAATTGTATTATTTCTTTTACGTTCCAATTGTTTTTTTTTTCATTTTTTTTAAATATTAAATCAATTAAATTGTGTCGTAAAAACGATTGTCCTTTGTTTTTATTATTATTTTTTAATTTTATTATTTGTTCCTGTGCATTTTTATTATTTCGTTTTCTTTGCTTTGTCATAATTTTTTTTCAAATGTTTTTTTTTATTTATTACTAAAATCAACTGAATTATGCTGTAAAGTTATTGTGTTCTTTTGTTTTCTTTGTTTTCTTTGTTTTGTCACCTTTCCTTCCGAACAGGTTTTTTTTTTATAAGAAAAAAATTAACCTGCTGAATTGAGCCGAAAAATCGATTGTCTTTTGCTTTTATTGTTTTATAAATTTTATTATTTCGTATTTTTTTTTTAATTCCATTATTTCATTTTCTTTGCTTTTTCTAGTCGTTCTTTTTTTTTTTTTTTCTAACCCAACACCTTCGCGACAAACTCCGAGAGCTTGGGACATAGTGTAAAAAAAAAAAAAACGAAAAACAGATAGTTTATTGACTTGTGTTGTAAAATCGATTGTCTTTTGTTTTTATTATTATTGAAATTTTATAATTGGATTTTTTAATCGTATTATTTCTTTTGTGTTCTCACCGTTTTTTTTTTTTTTTTTTCATTTTTTTAACCTGGAGGCTTCCGCGGCCGTTGTTCATAGTGAATTTGGCTACCGGTTGGAACCGCGTTATGACTGCTTCCACTACCAACGTTTCGTTTTCCATTGTACAAGAACTTCCTCAAGGCTGCTACTACTGCTGGCGGGGTTGCAGCTGCTGGTAATAGTAGCAACATCACCAGTTGCTGCTATTACCAGCAGCAGCCCCAAGGAAGTTCGTCTGCAATGGAGAACGAAACGTCGGCAGTAGAAACAGTCGTGATGCGTTTCCAACCGAAAGTCAATTCAATTTTTTTAAAATTATTAAATCAATTAAACTGTGTCGTAAAAGTGATTGTCCTTTGTTTTTATTATTATTATTTTTAAATTTTTGGATTAAAACTTGATTGTTTTGGGTCAATGTTACCATCATTTGATGAGGTTGTTGCACATACTTTTCTTCTATTTTAAACTTGGATTGAAACATGAGTGGTTTGGGGTCATTGAATGGAAATTCGAATGTTCAGTTTTATGATGCCTCTCAATATTCCCTTTTTTGGCAACAGAGTCAGAAGTTATTAAACAACAAGCATACGTTTTTGCCTTTAAATTCTGTGAAGAAATATTGTTCTTCCCATTCCCATTCCGAATGGAAATTGGCGGCAGATCGCTCACCGCAGTATTGCCACTGTTTGTGTTTATTATGAGAATTTGCGAAATTTACGGAGGCTTCTATGATTTTTAACCGTTTGTATTTTTAAAATATAAAATATGTTGTGAGCTACCAGAATTATTGCCTTTGCGAGCTACCAGTAACGGGCTGACCTAACTCATCCTGGCCCACCTGTACATAAAATAAAATACACCCCTTCCCGGAAAAATTCAAATAAATCTGCCAATTTAAGCGACTCTGTAGCTCCAAAAATAAGAAAGTTAGCAATAGTGCCGACTTACTTTGAAACAGCCTGTATAATAACTACATAAATCAAGGAATTCTTTTTTTTTTCTTTTAACAAGTGCGGCGTTAATGCATGTCGCCTTCCAGGCGACTTTATTGCAACGCGAAATGAATTCCGCAATTTCTCTCACATAAACCATGACTCATTCACTCTGTAGAATTTTTTTTTCGCCTGCGAGTTTATATTATTTATTCACGTCATACGCCATACGGGCAGGAGAAATCTATGCTGTATTTCGAAATTGAGATTTCAGCACGCGGATTTCTGCAGAAAGCCAACTTTCCTTCTCTCCTCGACGTACAACACGAGCTCTCCGCTCAAGTTCATTAGCGAATTGTGCAGTTAACCTTGCCGGAGTTCGTTGATCTACCTGTCCGTGCCTTCGTTTTCTTCTTTTCGCCTCAACACATCTGGACCATCTGCGAATTTAACGAGCGTCCTGCGCCCTAATTAACAGAGTCCGGCCGTCGGGACGGCCCTAATCTCGCCCCTGCTTTCGGGAATTATGCGAAGCGATGGAAAACGTCCGTCCAGAGGAGACGACGAGAACGTGGAATGTCTTTTCCGGAGGCTGTTGGGCCGGTCGGTTTAAAAATAGACGTACGCGCGTTCGAAAGTTTATGGCTCGTAAAAAAGTCGTGTGCGTTAAACGTGCACTAAAAGTATTACGAGTGCCACATCGCTTTTACGAATCAAGTCGGGCGTTACCTTCAGTAAATGTTTATCAGCGTACACATACACAATAATATATTTGCTCGAGATAACTGGAAGAAAAAAAAAAATTGCAAGTGTTTACGTTAAAGAAAACACGCACTCAGATACGTACATAGAACTTGTACAACAAGATACGAGTTAAAAATAGAGATGATTAACACTCGCATGAATAAACCTACAATTTTAGGGAAGTTAAAGCTGGAGTGCCACAAGGTAGTGTCCTAGGTTCGGTCCTCCGCCTACTCTACACTTGTGATCTTCCGGAATTAGAAAATATTAAATTTAATGAATAAAACGAGCGACGATAGTTCGCAGCAGTACTTTTTAAAATGAGATCTCCAGCAAGCGAACTCTACATGCAAGAAACGAGCGGGCAACCGGAATCCATGTTGACCTTGCGTGCCAGAAGCAAGTTGGTCCCTTCGGGCGACCAAAGCCGTCCACGGAGGACGCTATGTGTAATTTCAAACTCACTTTCGTTTCATGCAGCAAAGACCGTCGTAGCCTCGCCGATATAATCATAGTTTAAGTCCTTCATGTGCTCCTCTGCGAATCGTTTTTGGGACCACAATTTAAAAATGCTTCGAATTACTGAAGCAAATTAAAATTGTTAGAAAGAAAAAAAGAAATAGGATTTAATAAACTGTGGGGTTCACACGTTGTTTAGCGATCAACAAAATCATGTCACGATGACAGACGACAAGAAACATTATAATGACAGAAATCGAACAATATCACGTTAACTTCTACGTAAGAGTAACGATAACGATCGCCAAAATAAACAAATTTAAGACCGCCCCTTGGCGACTTAAAGCGCAATCGCATTCGTTTCTGATTGGCCAACCTTAACGAATTGAAGCGCATTCGTTTCTGGTTGGCCAACTAATAGGATCGTAATCGCTAAGGCAACCACCGAGGCAAACAAAAGTACCGCCCTCCGACGAATAGGACGCAACTCTGCTCGTTACCTAATCCCCGCCACGAAATAACGGTATAAAAGGTAGGGCACCGGCCAGTTCAAGCCGCCGATATTGCTTGTGCTAAACAGTCGACAAGAAACGTCAAAGTGGCAAACGTCAAGCAACGTCTCGTTAACAGATACAGGCGAAACGTCATGATGACATCTACGTAACAGAGTAACGATGACGATCGTCAAAATAAACAAAATGAAGGCCGTCCCTTAATGAATTGAAACGCGTTCGTTTCTGATTAGCCAACTAATAGGATTGCAATCTCATTTTGGTCGCCAAGGCAAACACAAAAGGCCCGCCCTCCGACAAATAGGACACAACTCTGCTCATCACTGATTCGAGCAAGCAGCGTTACCTAATCCCCGCCACGAAATAACGGTATAAAAGGCAGAGCACCGGCCAGTTCAAGACGCCGATATTGCTTGTGCTAAACAGTCGACAAGAAACGTCAAAGTGGCAAACGTCAAGCAACGTCTCGTTAACAGATACAGGCGAAACGTCACCTTGACATCTACGTAACAGAGTAACGATGACGATCGTCAAAATAAACAAAATGAAGGCCGTCCCTTAATGAATTCAAACGCATTCGTTTCTGATTAGCCAACTAATAGGATTGCAATCTCATTTTGGTCGCCAAGGCAAACACAAAAGGCCCGCCCTCCGACAAATAGGACACAACTCTGCTCATCACTGATTCGAGCAAGTAGCGTTACCTAATTAATCCCCGCCACGAAATAACGTTATAAAAGGCAGAGCACCGGCCAGTTCAAGCCGCCGATATTGCTTGTGCTAAACAGTCGACAAGAAACGTCAAAGTGGCAAACGTCAAGCAACGTCTCGTTAACAGATACAGGCGAAACGTCACCTTGACATCTACGTAACAGAGTAACGATGACGATCGTCAAAATAAACAAAATGAAGGCCGTCCCTTAACGAATTGAAACGCATTCGTTTCTGATTAGCCAACTAATGGGATTGCAATCTCATTTTGGTCGCCAAGGCAAACACAAAAGGCCCGCCCTCCGACAAATGGGACACAACTCTGCTCATCACTGATTCGAGCAAGCAGAGTTACCTAATCCCCGCCACGAAATAACGGTATAAAAGGCAGAGCACCGGCCAGTTCAAGCCGCCGGTATTACTTGTGTTGAACAGTCGACAAGAAACGTCAAAGTGCCAAACGTCAAGCAATGTCTCGTTAACAGTTACGGGCGAAACGTCACCTTGACATCTACGTAACAGAGTAACGATGACGATCGTCAAAATAAACAAAATGAAGGCCGTCCCTTAACGAATTGAAACGCATTCGTTTCTGATCGGCAACCTCATTTTGGTCGCCAAGACAAACACGAAAGGACTGCCCTACAACAAATAAGACGCAACTCTGCTAATCACTGATTCGAGCAAGCAGAGTTACCTAATCCCCGCCACGAAATAACGGTATAAAAGGTAGGGCACCGGCGCGGCCAGTTCAAGCCGCCAGCATTGCTTGTGCTGAAAAGTCGAGTAATACTCAACCGTTGGTGCTGCAGTAGTCCGACATTAGTCAGTACACGGCTTCCTGCACACGTGCGTCCTAACCTTGACTGCGGGTGGATGCATCTCCTCAAGGTCAAAGATGAAATTTCGGCCACGAATTCAGGGTTCAAAAGAACCGCTTATTAAATTAAAATCAATTACTTGTCCGCTCGGTTCTGCTTCTACAGAAGTCTTTTTTTCTTTCGGCAATATCATGGAACCTGCGGAAAAAGTTCCGAAACAATTCCAGTGTTATCTGGAATACGGGTAGTACCGACAGGAATGAAATGGAAGCTCTTAGATGGCGTAGAAATTTTTTTTGGCGACACTGGATGTAACAATGTGACCATATCTGAAACGTAAGGGGATTCTTTTCGAACCATTAGGGATTAAGGAATCTTCTCTCTAAAAAAGGGATTTTCAAATTTGTTTCGTGAAAGCAGTTGGATGTTGGCAGCCCCTATAGTCCGGCCGCCGAACAGACAGAGTGATCATGCGTCACGTTCATGGCAAGAACACGAAAAGACGTATCTACACCAAACAGAAACAAAACTGTGTACGCAATATTGGGGTTAGCTTTTAAAATATGGAAAAATGTTAAAATTATCAATAGAACTACTAACGGATACTTATTCTTCTCGTGAAGATAATAAATAAATAAATTGCTCATAACTAGAGACTGGATTTTAGGTTAAATACTCTTAAGTTTGTAAAGATTTTTTTTTTAATATGGCTTTTCGTGTCATTAGGAATAGAGCCAAATAATTCTACTTGTAATGAAACGAAAATAAATATTTAAAAGGCATTTTACCTAAAATCCGGTCTCTACTATAATTCAATTGTATACTCAATTGTTTTTAAAAATATTACTAATACTGTATTTCTGTGTAAATCACGTTTCAAACTACTTAGCTCACGGAAGCGGCGATAACGTGTACATCACACAGCTTTAATGCTCCGTGTGTTCGGCGGTCGGACTATAGGCAGCTCAAAGTCGTTCTTTTATGTAGAAGGAAACTCACTTACATTGAAAAACCACCATCTATTGAGCCAAGTTTGAACTGAAAGTCATTTCTGGATAGTAACAAAAGTGACTTGCATTGTTGTAAGACGTTCAGCAATTGTACTCTATTTGTGTGAGAGATATTGAACAGCGCCATCTGTTGCAGTGGTTTTTTTTAAATCTGTTGACCATCCGAGAGGAAAATAATTCTTTGTTTTGTCATTGTAAAATCAATTGTCTTTTGTTTTTATTATTATTTAAATTTTATATTTCGTATTTCGTAATTGTATCATTTCTTTTGTTTTTAAAACAATTGACTTGTGTTATAAAAGCGATTGTCTTTTGTTTTTATTTATAGTTTTATTATGTTCTGTGCATTTTTATTATTTCGTTTTCTTGGCTTTGTCATAATTTTTTCAAATTTTTTTTTAATTAATCAACTGAATTGTGCTGTAAAGTTATATGTTTTATTTTCTTTGTTTTGTCACCTTTCTTTCCCAATAGGTTTTTTTTAAGAAAAAAATTATTAATCTGCTGAATTGAGCTGAAAAATAGAAGGTCTTGCTTTTTATTGTTTTCTAAATTTTATTTCGTATTTTCTTTTAAATTCGTTTTCTTTGCTTTTTCTAGTTGTTCTTTTTTTTTTTTTTTTTTCTAACCCAACACCTTCGCGACAAGCTGCGAGAGCTTGAGACGTGGTGTAAAAAAAAACGAAAAACAGATAGTTTATTGAATCGTGTTGTACAAACGATTGTCTTTTGTTTTTATTAAATTCCATTATTTCATTTTCTTTGCTTTTTCTAGTCGTTCTTTTTTTTCTAACCCAACACCTTCGCGACAAACTCCGAGAGCTTGGGGCTTGGTGTAAAAAAAAATCAAAAACTAGTTTATTGAATTATGTTATAAAATCGATTGTCTTTCGTTTTCATTATTATTATTTAAATTTTATATTTGGATTTTTTAATCGTATTATTTCTTTCGCGTTCTCACCGTTTTTTTTCCATTTTTTTTTTTATTTAACTTGGAGGTCTCCGCGGCCGTTGTTCATAATTGATTTGGGTTCCGGTTGGAACCGCATCACGATTGGTTCTACTGCCGACGTTTCGTTCTCCATTGCAGAAAAACTTCTTCAGGGCTGCTGCTGCTGGTAATAGCAGCAACACCACTAGTAGCAGCTACAGCGCCAGCAGCAGCAGCAGCTCTGAGGAAGTTCTTCTGCAATGTAGGACGAAACGTCGGCAGTAGAAGCAGTCGTGACGCGGTTCCAACTGGAAGTCAATTCATTTTTTTTTAAATTATTAATTCAATTAAATTGTGTCGTAAAAGCGATTGTCCTTTGTTTTTATTATTATCGTTGTTTAAATTTTATTATTTGTTCTGTGAATTTTTATTATTCCGTTTTCTTTGTTTTGGTCATCACTTTTTTTAAAATTTATTATTAATCAACTGAATTCCGCTGTAGGGTTGTTTTATTCTTTTGTTTTCTTTGTTTTGTCACCTTTATTTCCCTTCCGGACAGGTTTTTCTTCTAAAATGAGCCGAAAAATCGATGAATTTTTAAAAGTTTTTTCCTTTTTTAAATTTATTTCTGAATCTAGTAAGAAACTGAAGGGATTTCTCTATGTTGAAAAGGGATTCTTTGACATCTCCGCTTTTTGCGCGTTGTTAAGTAACACTCGTGCTATCCGGAACACGCTCGAAACTTCAGGGATCACCTAGAAGCTCCTAGATGGCGTAGATATTATTGAAAAGTTTGTTGGCGATCTGTACCGTATATTTTTGCAATTTTGGATTATAGAGGTAATTCTAGATCGAAACGAAGGACGAGTGAAATTCGAAGACCCATAAGGAAAAATGAAGTCGTCTCTAGAAAAACAAAAACCAATCGCTCCAGAAATAAAATACGTTCGACACCTCAATCAAGCGTTATCATGAATTTTGTCATAAATAAAGAAGTTATATTCGATTTTCGAAAGTCGCAATTTTTAGTTTTTCTCGAATTTTGGGTATAGTTTTCGTTAATTATTTCTCAAAAACTAAAGTAGATAGAATTTTCTTAATATTTTTCCCATACTCTTGGAAATCGCTGCTGATCGTGCTTTTTCTTTATCAGAACAATTGTCAGTCACCCTGTACTGTGCACTAAAATGGAAGGGCTTAGGTAGCGACAACTTCTGCTAAACTTTGAAATTAGAACTTGTCTCACCTAGAGCTTTTATTTTAACGTATCATACGATATTGCTTCTTTTTTCGTAAATAATTTCTACCATAAGTCAGTCATGTTGGATTTTATGGGGGCGGATTCGGCTTCGTTTTATGAAGAAAAAAAATCGTCTTTTTTTGATTGACTGTTAATCGTGTTTTTTTTTGTTGTTTTCTCAATATACGATATATTTCGTTTTGAATTGAAAACGTAAATCTATTTTTTTTTTAGCACATATTCGTCTTAGGTTGTAGAAAGCATTGTGATTTAGCGAGCGAACAAACGTTTGCATTTTACAATTTTGTTTTATAATGTAATTGTCTCCGCCTTTTTTCAAGCTTCAATGAAACAATCGGTATGTGCGTACATACATATAAATATGGAAATTTGTTTAGCCTCATTTATATTCGAAATTATTTTCATTTTGCTTGGTTTTGCAACTTATCCTAGTTATGGTAACTTTACGCCTCGTTTACTGTGGCTTATAGATACCATTTGGCACCGTAGGGCGAAATTAGAGAAAACTCTTAAAGAATGTCAAACACTTCTTTATTTCGGTAAAGTTCTTATCTTCGCTCACTAATCCATTAAATGGTTCGCTGGTTGGGTGTTACCCATGAAATTGAATTAGGTTCATTAATGTTTTAATGAAACGCGATTGAATTTCGATTCGTTCCCCCCATTTACTTCCCAAAAACGGCCATATCAATAATTTATCTCCGTAATTACCCGATTTCATTTCGATCGTAACCTGCATTCGATTTACGTTCTGGTTTTATGAGTAATCAATCGCCTCGTCCAATTTGCAGGTCGCGTTGATTGCTTCGCTAACGACGATCATCCAAATGGAGATGAACGTGTGTTGCTTTGAAAAATTTCGATTTGATTTGAATGATTGGCAACGTCACGCACAGTGAAGCCACCTGCATCGTCCTCTCTCCGTCTCTTTCGTATACCTGTTTACCATCCATGGTTCGGCCGTGGCATCACAATGAGGCCCCCAAACCAGTTCGACCTTGTCTCGTGTCTGGCGGTAGCCTAGTACAAGACCTGCATGTGGGACGCTCTTTACGATTCATAGATTTGCTCTTTATCGCTTCGCTGAAAGTTTTATCTTGTATCGACTTTTTTGAAATCTTTGTGACAAGGTTTGCTCCTGTTTTGCTGTCGATCTTTTTTTCTTGCTCGAAACATATTTTACATTTTGTAGCTGGCAAAGTCATTGTCACTATTACGATCGAAGGAGGTTGGGGTGCGTGGGAAATGGGCGACGTTCATTCTAAATTCATAGTTTTCTTCGTCGTTCAATTTCAGGCAATTAATTCGTGGCCAGACCTAGACAATTAATTTACTGAGCATAAAGCGAAACTCATTATTGTATTTATAAAGGCGGCACTCTGACTGAACCGACTGACCCAGAGGAGCGTTACGCATGTCTAATTGTGGGAAGACTCCTCAGACAATGAAAGAAGTGTTAAGGTAGGATTCCACCGAGGATGGCAACTGACACCTAGTGACCTGAAGTTTTCCATTAAAATCGCCACAGAATTCATCTGTGGGTTATAAAGATTACAAACAGCACCGTGCCTTGACAATATATTGCCTCAGTGGAATCTCACCTTTATTCATTGATATATTATCAAGTATCCTTGTATTCATCGATGCCCCTATGGTTTCACTTAATTAAATAATTAAACGGAAAGCTCAGTTAAATTTTTATCGCTGCTCCTATGA
This sequence comes from Serrognathus titanus, assembly GCA_039766575.1. Classification (NCBI taxonomy): domain Eukaryota; kingdom Metazoa; phylum Arthropoda; class Insecta; order Coleoptera; family Lucanidae; genus Serrognathus; species Serrognathus titanus. The sequence goes on from CM077913.1 coordinate 70,744,081, forward strand.
CTAGGAACAGGAAGTGTATGCAATCGAACGCTTCCTAGCAAATAGATAGCTTGAAATATTTGAACAGACCGTATGACTCACTCTTTTCGTTATCTCTCTAGTTTTAGTTCCATCTAGTTTGCGCAAAATCTCAATTTTGAAACGTTTGTGAAAATAGCTATTTGCAATTTGCATTTGTGAAGCGCTTTCTTTCTGAAACATGGTGGTAGCTGACCACGATCTTTAAAAACAAAGAATTCTCGACGTGCTAACTTTCAACCCCTGCGCAATACGTAGTAAGATCCAAAAGTTTCCGGCTCGAACATGTTAGAGCAAGAATTAACCCCCTCATCAACTATCTACCTTACGTTTTGCAGTCGTGCAGTTATCTAGCATCTGTTGGATGTTAAGAATTCTAGTATAGTAAGCGGGATACTGTGGCACTTTGGCCTTGAAGAATCTCATGCATACATCTGAGATGACAATCGTTTAAGGTGAATCCTCTTTCTTGTCTTCTCAGACGACTGGGAGTAACTTTTTGGCTTCACTACCTCAAAGTAGATCACACTTAAAGGAGCCCATTATATTTATTTAATTATTAAATATTTCACGCTCGATAAACATGAAGTGAACTGGCGGATTGTAAACTATGAACATCACGGCTATCCACGGCAGATACTGATCCAAATTCCGATGGATTTATCGCTCGGAGATCAGTAAACGTTAGCACGGCCGAACGCAATTTAGAACCGCTGTAGCGGAGATCCGCTGTCAACTTTAATTACCGGTGGGGCTTCGCTCATGTAACACAAATGCGCTTGCTGTAACATTGCAGGGTCGAATAATGACGATTCCCTCTTGTCGAAAACAGCAGCAGTACGTAAATCGAAAACCCTTCTTCAGTTGGGGCTTAAACTTTCGGACGCTAGTGTATAATACGAACGGACGTGTGTTTTGTTAGAGAGAGTCGCCATCGCCAGTGACGTGTGCGGTTCGTTGTATGCATAGTGTAACGACGCAGCTTTTTGTGTTCGTGCTTTGTTTGTTTTGCTTCCGGACGTTCGGCGGTGCCTATTGTATTGTACACTCATGATTTATTTTCAGCCAGCAGCTACTGTGTTTTGTGGAAGTTATTGTAAGCGATGTAACTTCCGACAATACCAGAACATTTCGTACAAAACGCCGTTTTGTATCGTACCCTGCGCAACATTTTTGGAACTCCTCTTCTGACACTATAACTAAAGCTCGGACAATTTAGTCCTTAATAAAAAAAAAATCATTTTCGAAGTTAATTTTTTTATTACAAAGACACGTCAATTAATATCCAAGCAGCAAATTAATATAAAATGCCAAAATTATTCGTAAATAGATAAAAATCATGCAAGTAAATAAAATTGAGTGTTCTTATCGAATTGAAACGAGTTTGCGTTATCAAATGCTGCAAAAATAGATTATAATGTGAATCTACATTGAAAAATAAGTACAACCCATGCAAGTTGTGATGTATTTTTTTCGTTCAAAATTAAATATTTGCAGTAACACGAATTTTCGGGCGAAAAAGTTATCTTGTTAGCGCTTACTCAGTCGACAAATATTTGATCTGGAACATCGTAACAAATAAAAGGAAAGAACCAATATGAACCATCAGTTTCGGAGATAGTCTTCACTTAATTTTTCTCTTTTTCTTTCGCAAGGTCGATTTCCATATCTACTGAAGAAAAATTGGCTCTCATTTTTCTGTGGATGTAACAGATTGCGGGAAAATGTTTACTGAATAACTTACTCTGGTGATTTGTATGCATTTGTCAATAATTTCGTAAATATTTTGGAGCTCGTATTTCAGCTGACCATATCTACTCCGTTTAAAGGTCAAGTTCACGTCCGACACTGTAACAATCACAAAATTATAAAACATTAAATATTTTGGAGCTCATATTTTAGCTGACCACAAGTATTCCGTTTAAAGGTCAAGTTCACGTCCGACGCCGAAGCAATCATAAAACTATAAAAATAAAACACTTTTCTGACAGTATTTATTTTGTTTATGTGCATCTCTTTCTTAACCAGGGACTCTCGTCATTTTGGGTATAATTTTTCGTTAATTATTTCTCAGAAACTAAAGTAGATATAATTTTCTTAACATTTTTCCTACACTCTTGGAAATCGCTGTTGATCGTGCTTTTTTTTTATTGGAATAATAATCAGTCACCCTGTATTGTTCGCTGAAATGAAAGGGCTCGCGGTAGCTAGAACTTTGGTCAAACTTTGAATTTAGAACTCGTCCCACGAGTTAATGTATTACACGATATTCCTTCTTGTTTTCGTAAATAATTTCTGTCTTAAGTCAGTCATGTTGGATTTTATGGCTTCCGGTTCGGTGAGAGTCGGACTCGTATTCGTTTTATGAAGAAAAAAAATCGCATCTTTGTTGGTTTGCTTTGTTGATTGACTTTTTTTTTAGTCTTCTCAGTATACGATATGTTTCATTTTGAGTTGAAAACGTAAATTAATTATTTTAGCACACATTCGTCTTTACTCTGCCTCTGTGTCTCTTGTCTCTTTATTTCTCCGTCTGTCTCTCTGTCTGTCTGCCTGCCTCTCTGTCTGTCTGCCTCTCTGTCTGTCTGCCTGCCTCTCTGTCTGTCTGCCTCTCTGTCTGTCTGCCTGCCTCTCTGTCTGTCCCTCTGTCTGTCCCTCTGTCTCTGTCTCTCTGTCTCTGTCTCTCTGTCTCTGTCTCTCTGTTTCTCTGTTTCTCTGTTTCTCTGCTTCTCTGTTTCTCTGTTTCTCTGTTTCTCTTTCTCGTCTCGTCTCGTCTGTGCAAACAAAGCAATTAAGATTAAATTAATTTTTGTTAGTTTTGTTAGCACACATTCGTCTTAGCTCGGTTTCTTTTTTTCTTTCTGTGTCTCTTTGTCTCTGTCTCTCTGTCTGTCTCTGTCTCTCTGTCTGTCTCTGTCTCTCTGTCTGTCTCTGTCTCTCTGTCTGTCTCTGTCTGTCTCTGTCTCTCTGTCTGTCTCTGTCTCTCTGTCTGTCTCTGTCTCTCTGTCTGTCTCTGTCTCTCTGTCTGTCTCTCTGTCTGTCTCTGTCTGTCTCTGTCTGTCTCTGTCTCTCTCTCTGTCTCTGTCTCTCTATCTCTGCCTCTCTATCTCTGTCTCTGTCTCTCTATCTCTGTCTCTGTCTCTCTATCTCTGTCTCTCTGTCTGTCTCTGTCCGTCTCTCTGTCCGTCTCTCTGTCCGTCTCTCTGTCTGTCTCTCTGTCCGTCTCTTTGTCCGTCCCTTTGTCCGTCCCTTTGTCCGTCCCTTTGTCCGTCCCTCTGTCCGTCCCTCTGTCTGTCCCTCTGTCTCTATGTCTCGGTCTCTACCTGTGTCTCTGTCTCCCTGTTTCTCTGTTTCTCTGTTTCTGTTTCTCTGTTTCTGTTTCTCTGTTTCTGTTTCTCTGTTTCTGTTTCTCTGTTTCTGTTTCTCTGTTTCTGTTTCTCTGTTTCTGTTTCTCTGTTTCCGTTTCTCTGTTTCCGTTTCTCTGTTTCTCTGTTTCTGTTTCTCTGTTTCTGTTTCTCTGTTTCTGTTTCTCTGTTTCTGTTTCTCTGTTTCTCTTTCTCTGTTTCTGTTTCTCGTCTCGTCTCGTCTGTACAAACGAAGCAATTAAGATTAAATTTTTTTTTAGCAACATTCGTCTTAGCTCGGTTTCTTTTTCTCTTTCTGTGTCTCTTTGTCTTTCTGTCTCTATTTCTCTTTGTCTCTATTTCTCTTTGTCTCTCTGTCTCGTCTCTGTTCCGTCTCTTTGTCTTGACTCTCTGTCTTGTCTCTCTGTCTTGTCTCTCTGTCTTGTCTCTCTGTCTTGTCTCTCTGTCTTGTTTCTTTGTCTTATCTCTCTGTCTTGTCTCTCTGTCTTGTCTCTCTGGCTCGTCTCTCTGTCTCGTCTCTCTGTCTCATCTATCTGTCTCGTCTCGCCTCGTCTCTCTGTCTCATCTATCTGTCTCGTCTCGCCTCGTCTCTCTGTCTCGTCTCGCCTTTCGCCTCTTCTCCTCTCCTCGAACGAACGAACGAACGAAGCGATTAAGGCAATAAGCAAGACAAGTTTATATTGCGACTGCTAGTTCTAAATACAATTTGACGTTTGAAACTATGCCATAATTACTTTTAAATTTTAAAATTAAACTTTAAAATTAAAGAAGAAAATTTTCGAGAATATGGTTTATTCTAATACCCTAAACCTGACTAACGTTTGATTTAAGCAAGCAAGTCTCCCGGCTTTCGCTCGGATATCTCGGAATCAAGTCCCATTATGTCCCTTTTTTATTATCATTGCAATTGTAATCATTTACCTTTTTAACATTTACTCTGTAAAGTGTAAGTAAGTGATTAAAAATTGAAATAATAATTAAAGTAGATTCTTGTCCGGTGAAAATTGTGTAATGAAGGTAGTTGGTAGCCGAGTGGTTCAGTCCGCTGACAACGGACTTGACGCTTGGCGGGCAATTATTTAGGCATAGGTTCGAAGCCTCTCCTGGTGCGTGTGGGTTCTATGTGGGAGATAGAATTCTCATGGCTCGGACCTTGTTCGGATTCATACCGGTTCGTTCGAACTGGGTTTTCTGCGTTTCCCCAGTTTGTAAGGCGAATGCCGAAGGAGAAATTGTAAAATCAAGTCGGTCGCAGGCGCCAACTCCACGACAAACTTTAGAAGCTTGCGGAATTTGTGGGAAAAAAATTATTTTAACGGACACTTAAAATTGACACTATCGCTATAGGTAACACTATCGAGTGATAGCTTGGTCAGGAATTCCTGAGGATTGAAGACATCGACGTTGGCAAAAGTAACACAAAGATTCTGAAACTCGGATGGTAGGAGTGAAGGGAATCAATAGAATTTGAAAAGACAAAACTAGATATGATGATCATAACAAAGACAAAGAAAAAAGGGAAACTTAAAATTGGCACTATCGCTCTACGTACAGTCTGACGTCATCTTGGTTTCTGTCAGGGTTGAGAGTTGTATTAAGAAATGGATAGTTTGAATCGCCACATCCTGCGATCACTTTTTGACAGAACATTGCATTAGAAATGTTGTGTCAAAAATGTCGCAATTCAAACTATTCATTACTATTACATCGCAATTGCGAATAACCTTGGACAGGTCGGTTTGGTTTGCAGTGGAAGTCTCGAGCTACGCTTCTGCTGACGAGGCCCCAAATGGAGTACAGAAGATGCTTGAGGTCATCCTCTTTGCCTGGTTCCTGTCGAGCTCTTTCTCATCGAGTAATTTAGTGATATTTTTTGTTTCAAGTATTTCCTGGTCTGCCTTTTCTCCCCTTTACTCCCAGTTTCGTTTCGCATATTACCTTAACAATTCAGACGTTCATCCGGCTGGTGTGTCCAAACCAACTTATTTTTTCTAAAATTTCCCTAATTTGTAGTCTGGTCCTTATTTCATCATTTCTTATCTTATCTATTTTTGTCACTCCTTTTATTTTTCTCTCAGAATCTTCATTTCACGTGCTTCCGCTTCGATATCACCCAAGATTCGCTTCCATACATGAGGATAGAGGCGAGAATAGTTTCATATACTTTAACTTTTGTTTGTTTGGTGACTTCTTTCGTATTAGAAATGAATTGTATAGTGCTCTATATAAGTTGTTTGTTTCTGCCTTTCTCATCTATATGCCTTTCTTTCTTTCTTCAGAACTCTGAGGTCCTGTGTTGCGTTTTGGCATTTCTCGCTGCGTCTTTCTTGCATTTTCTCTCCAAACTTCTCCCAGCTTCTATTTTTTACTTCCTCTATCATTCTTTTGACCACCGCTCGTTGTATTCTGTATTCTTGGTATTTGTCCTTTTTTTTCCAGAAATGAGGAATCGTTTCCATAACCCCTTTTTCTCGTTGACTTCTGATTTTATCTTTTTGTTCTACTATGCCATCTATTAGGCGAGTTGTGCAACAACTTACCCTGCTTGCTTCTAATACTATGCCTTGGAATTCCTTCCATAATTCTTTATTACTGTCCTTTTGCTTTCCTAATTTCTATTTCTTCACTTATTATCTTTTTGGTATTTTCTTTTTGTTACCTCGTCTTGTAATTTATAAGCCCTTATATTTATTTATTTTATTTTTGCCACTACCAGGAAGTGGTCGCTTCCAATATCAATCCCCTTTTGATTTTGACGTCGTGTACGTTTCTCTTTCCTGTTTTTCCACTATCAGTAAATCAATTATTGATCTTTCATTTCTGCTTCGACTTCTTGGGTATGTCTTTATGGCTGAACATTGTATTTTTGTTCGTCATATCGTTAGGTATGCAGTAGTCGATAATTCTTTATCCATTTCTATTTGGTGCACCCTCCCCATGTCTTCCCACACAGCGTTCAGTGGTGTCTGGTTGGTTACCCACTCTCCTATTCATGTTTCCTACTAGCAGTAACTTCCCTCCTTTCGTTGCTGTTTTGTTCTTGTACTGTCCTCCAAAAATCCTCTAATTCTATTTTCTTGACTCGTTCGTTTGGTCCGTATATATCAGCAAGGTAATGATTTCCTTTGATTTCATTTCGTATTCTGTTCATGATCTTGTTCGTAATCGCTCTCCAATTTTGCTACAGTTTTCCTAATTCTCAACTCTGATAGGAACCAGGCAAAGAGGATGCCGTCAGATAGAACGTAGAGCGATAGTGCCAATTTTAATTTTCCTTTTTTTCTTTGTCCTTGTTATGATCATCGTATCTAGTTTTGCCTTTCCAAATTCACTTTCCTTGCTACTGATTTCTTCACTCCCACCATCCCAGTCTCAGAAATTTTCTGTTGCTCTTGCCAACGTCGATGACTTATATCCTCAGGAACTCCTGACGAAGCTATCAATCGGTGGTGAAACGTAGAGCGATAGTGTCAATTTTAAGTGTCGATTCGAATACGAGGTATCCGAGCGAAAGCCGGGTCGTTAATTCCATATAAATCAGATTGCCTGGGATACCCAGTGCATATTTATTACTAATTTTATTCCATAATTGGAGATTAAGATTAAAAAGAACACATAAATCGCAGATTTATCTTTAAGTAATTAAGTATCTAGTTGAGATTAAGTATAATTCATTCGGATTTAAGAGATTACGTTTTAAGTAGTTTGTATCATCTTCGCATTTCATTTTTTTTTTAATAACAAAACTTCTCGTTTGTTTTCAGGTAAGTGACGCAATCCACTGATTCAATTGCATCATAATCCTGCGAATAGGTAAGTCGAAGCCCTTTACACGTTGGTATTTATTTATTTACGCCCAAACGTAAACCCGAACGTAACGTGGCCGTGGCATGGCGCGTTGTGTAATTTCCGACTTCCTCTAAATGCAGTCGATGATGAAAGCTGGTTTTTCTCGGATGGCGCACTCGAAACGTCGACGAGAAATATGTGTTAACATCCGGTGTACAGCCGCTCGCTCTAACTGACTAAACACATCGATGCGTTTGTTCGGTGATTAGATAGATTAATGCTCCTTTTAAAAGTTCAAAGTGGGCGGCGGTGTTTGGACTTTCTTTTTCATTTCATTTCGAACGGGTGTTAAAACGTAAATGAGGAGGGAATAACCAATTCGTTTCGAATACTTGAAACTTTGCAAAAGAAAAGTGTATACTGGGCTTAAGAAGTTTCTGCAAAAACAAAAAAAAAAACAAGTACAAAGGAATGAAATATCGTGGATCAATGGTGGATGTTGGACGAAGTATGGTATTTCAGCGAGCTATGTACATCATTTCAGAGTTAGTTCTTGTGCGATATGTGAACGGGGGTATTAAATTTCTCTGCACATGTGTGTACTATGAGGCGAGATAAGGCGCGCTTTTATCGTCGAATGCAGTTAACGTATCGTCGCAGATTCACATCTAAAGAATTCCATTGTTGATTGTATTGCTTGGGAACATGCTACCCATGCATCAAATCGTTGAAGACGACGCGACGGGCAGAAACGCAAAGAGATAAAATAAAAACCAGCACGAATTTAATAAAGCGCCCAAGAAATTAGTGATAAATCATGTGTAACACTGACGTGCACGCAACATTGCAATGAAGAGTGAAAGCGCCTTTATTATTCTTTATTTCAATCAGAAATCGATACTAACTAAGTTAATAAGTTGACGTGTAGGTGTTCCTAAAATATTAATTTATAAAAATCAGAAACAGTAAAGGATCCACAACACGCCCCTGTGGAGTCGCAATCTAGACACGTTTGCCGATGTAAATAACAACAAATCGCATATAGTAAATAATCACGTGACACCACAATACATGTATACGTGACTCACTTAAAATCATCATAGCTGTACGAACTAGACCGACTATACAAAAAAAAATAATGAATAGCATGGGGCCCAGTATCGAGCCTTGCGGTACTCTACGTTTATTATATTCAAAATTTGTTGTATATTGTTCCGTTTGCCCTTTGGCTAGCGCAACATTCAAATATTTAAATGCAATTATAGTTCAATAAAAGAAAAGCAACAAAAAAATCAGTTTTTGTAATGTCACGTTGGGTTATAAGCAAAACGTAACAACTATTTGGCTAACTGTCATTCATTCAAATGTCAATCTTAACAACTCTGACGTTCATCCGGCTATGTCCAACCAACTTATTTTTTTTGTAAATTCCTCCTAATCTGCAGTGTGTTTCTTATTTCATCATTTCTTATGTTATCTATTTTTGTCACTCCTTCTATTTTCCTCTCAGAATTTCCATTTCACGTGCTTCTATTGCACTCTCCGCCGATAGCACCCATGTTTCGATTCCATGCATGAGGATAGGGGCGAGGACATTTTCATATACTCTAACTTTTGTTTGTTTGGCGACTTCTTTGTTATTAAAAAGGAATTGTATAGTGCTCTATATAAGTTGTTTGTTTCTGCCTTTCTCGTCTATATGTCTTTCTTTCTTTCCTCAGAACTCTGAGGTCCTGTGTCGCGTTTTGGCATTTCTCTCTGCGTCTTTCTGCGTTTGCTCTCCCAGCTTCTATTTTTTTTTGCTTCTTTTATCATTCTTTTGACCACCTCTCGTTGTATCCTGAATTTTTCGTATTTGTCCTTATTTTTCCCAAAATTGAGGAATCGTTTCCATAACCCCTTTTTCTCGTTGACTTCTGATTTTATCTTTTTGTTCTACTATGCCATCTATTAGGAGAGTTGCGCAACAACTTACCCTGCTTGCTTTTAATACTATACCTTGGAATTCTTTCCATAATTCTTCATTACTTCATATCTGCCGTTTTGCTTTCCTAATTTCTATTTCTTTACTTATTATCTTTTTGGTATTTTCTTTTTGTTACCCCGTCTTGTAATTTATAAGCCCTAATATTTATATATTAAAATTTTTGCCATTACCAGGAAATGGTCGCTTCCAATATCAATCCCCTTTTGACCTTGACGTCGTGTACGTTTCTCTTTTCTGTTTTTTTCACTATCAGCAAATCAATTATTGATCTTTCTGATTCTGAACATTGCATTTTTGTTCGTCATATCGTTAAGTCCATTTCTATTTGGTGTACACTCTTCATGTCTTCCCACACTGTGGTGCCTGGTTGATTATACCCACTTTCCCATTCGTGTTTCCTACTGGTAATAATTTCCCTCTTTTCGCGTCCGTCTGCTCTTGTACTACCCTCCAAAAAACCTCTAATTCTATTTTCTTGGCTCCTTCGTTTGTCCCGTATGTAATCACCAAGGTACAGATTTCCTTTGATTTCATTTCATATTCTATCCTTATGATCCTGATCGTAATCGCTCTCCAATCTCTAATTTTGCTATTGTTTTCCTTTCTTATTATAATTCTCATCCCTGACTGTTTCCATTGCTTCTTGTCTACTCTGCTATACATATATTAGTGTGGGGTCTCCATCAATTTGCACACATCCTTTCCCTTTTTTTTCTTTGTCTCTGTTATGATCATCATACCTAGTTTCGTTTTTCCAAATTCTTCCAGTAATTCATTTTCCTTGATATTGGTTCTCTTCACTTTCCCATCCCACTCTCAGAAGTGTTGCTGTTACCAGCAGGGATGTCTTAAATCTGTCCTCGTCTTTTGTTGATGTAGTTTTTTGGTCTCTTTTTGTACCGTTACAGATCAATTGCCATTATCTCCAGCCTGTCCTTGTCTCTGTTCCACACCCATTTGTCTTTAATATCTAATTTCTGGTATCGCATTTTAACTCAATAGAGTTATCCAGTCTCTTTCTCCACTTTTGCACACATCCTTTCCCTTTTTTCTTTGCCTCTGTTATGGTCATCACATCTAGTTTTGCATTTCCAAATTCTTCCAGTAATTCATTTTGCTTGGCGTTGGTTCCCTTCACTCCCACGATCTCAGTCTCAGAAGTTTTGTGTTGGTCTTGCAGTCGTCGATGTCTCAAATCCGTCCTCGTCTTTTGTTGGTGTTAGTTTTTTTTTCTCTTTTTTTTCTGTAATCAAGATTAATTGTCCTTACCTCTATTCCACACCCTTTTCTTTTTATTAATATCTAATTTCTAGTATCGCGTTTTAGCTCAACAGTGTTATCCAGCCTCCTTCTCCACTTTTGCACACATCCTTTCCCTTTTTTCTTTGTCTCTGTTATGATCATCATATCTAGTTTTGTCTTTCCAAATTCTTCCAGTAATTCAATTTCCTTGCCATTAGTTCCCTTCATGCTCACGATTCTAGTCTCAGAAGTTTTGTGTTGGTCTTGCCATCGTCGATGTCTTAAATCCGTCGTCGTCTTTTGTTCCTATTAGTTCTTTTGGTCTCTTTTTGTTTTGTAACAGATCAATTGCCCTTATCTCCAGCCTGTCCTTGCCTTTGTTCCACACCCATTTCCCTTCATTAATATCTAATTTCTAGCATCGCATTTTAACTCAATAGAAATATCCAGCCTCCTTCTCCACTTTTGCATACACCCTTTCCCTTTTTTCTTTGTCATTGCTATGATCATCATATCTAGTTTTGTCTTTCCAAATTCTTCCTTGGTAATTCCTTTTCCTTGCCATTGGTTCTCTTCACTCCCCCATCCCAGTCTCAGAAGTTTTGTGTGCCTGCGGGGATGTCTTAAATCTATCCTCGTCTTTCGTTCGTGTTAGTTTTTTGGTCTCTTTTTGTTCTGTAAATTAATTGTCCTTACCTCTGTTCGACGCCCATTTCTATTCATTAATATCTAGTATCGCATTTTAACTCAATAGAGTTATCCAGCCTTCTTCTCCATTTTTGCACACACCCTTTCCTTTTTTTCTTTGTCTCTGTTATGATCATCAAATCTAGCTTCGTCTTTCCAAATTCTTCCGGTAATTCATTTTCCTTGCCATTAGTTCCCACCATCCCAGTCACAAGTATTGTGTTGGTCTTGCCATTGTCGATGTCCTAAATCCATCCCCGTCTTTTGTTGGTGTTAGTTTTTTTGGTCTCTTTTTGACTGTAATCAAGATCAGTTGTCCTTAACTCTGTTCCACACCCATTTCTCTTCATTAATATCTAATTTCTGGTATCGTATTTTAACTTAATAGACTTATCCAGCCTCCTTCTCTACTTTTGCACACATCCTCTCCCTTTTTTCTTTGTCTCTGTTATGGTCATCGTATCTAGTTTCGTCTTTCCAAATTCTTCCAGTAATTAATTTTCCTTGCCATTCATTCCCTTCACTCCCACCGTCTCAGTCTCAGAAGTTTTGTGTTGCTCTTGCCTTCATCGATGTCTTAAATCCGTCCTCGTCTTTTGTCGGTGTTAGTTTTTTTGGTTTCTTTTTGTTCTGTAATCAAGATCAATTGAAGAGTATGGTACAAAAACCGGCCAGCTCCATTTTTCTTTGAAAATCATTTTTTAGTTGGATTTCATTCTCGCGCCGCATTCTCGCGTCGCATCGTATGGAATTGAAAACGAACAGCTCCACGGTTTCTTATACGAAATATTTGTAACCAAATTTTCTAGTTTATTGAGTTTCCTTACTTTGAAAAACAGTTTTTTTGTTGCTACTGAAGAATTAAAAAAAATGGAGCTGACCGGTTTTTGCACCAAACCCTTCAATTGTCCTTACCTCCGTTCCACACCCATTTCTCTTCATTGATATCTGATTTCTGGTATCACATTTTGACTCAATAGAATTACACAGCATCTTTCTCTACGTTTGAACACATCCTTTCGCTTTTTTCTTTGTCTCTGTTATGATCATCATATCTAGTTTTGTCTTTCCAAATTCTTTCAGTAAGTCATTTTCCTTGCCATTGGTTCTCTTCACTCCTCCATCAGTTTCAGAAGTTTTGTGTTGTTGTTGTTGTTGTCTTAAATCCGTCTACGTCTTTTGTTGGTGTTAGTTTTTTGGTCTCTCTTTGTTGTTACAGAACAATTGCCCTTATATCCAGTCCTGTCCTTATCTTTGTTCCACACCCATTTCCCTTCATTAATATCCAATTTCTGGTATTGCATTTCAACTCAGTAGAGTTATCCAGCATCCTTCTCCACTTTTGCACACATTCTTTCCCTTTTCTCTTTGTCTCAGTTATGATCATCATATCTCGTTTTGTCTTTCCAAATCCTTCCAGTCATTCATTTTCTTTGCCATTGGTTCCATTCACTCCCACCATTCCAGTCTCAGAAGTTTTGTGTTGCTCTTGCCATCGTCGATGGCTTAAATCCGTCCTCGTCTTTTGTTGGTGTTAGTTTTTTGGTCTCTTTTTGTCCTTACCTCTGCTCCACACCCATTTCTCTTCATTAATATCTAATTTCAGCTGTCGCATTTTAACGCAATAGAGTTCTTGTTCTTATATACATCTGGATCTCCTTCTTTTTGTTTATTAGGTCGTTGTTTATGTAAATTCTTCTATATTTCTTAGTTTCGCCTTGTTTTTCATAATCTTAATTTTGTCTTCCAATACTTTTTTTTCCTATTCCTATGCGTTCCTTATCTGGACGTCCGCCTCCACTTTATCCTTCTCGAAGATCGCTTCCCTTAACATCTCTCTGTTCTTTGTGTTTACATCAATTTCGGTCACTATTATGTTATTTTCTCTTTTATCTTTGTCTAATACTTCCAGCCTGTTCTCTATTTTTGTCATTGTTTTTTCATCTGCTCGTTTTCAATTCTTATCTTTTCCTTTTCCTCGCTCAGCGTCTTCATTTCTCTATGAAATTCCTTCACATCTTTTGTCATCTCCGGGTTTTCCCTGACCTTTCCAAATACCATCTGCATCATCTTCATTGGCTTATCTACTGATTTTACCTTCATTTAGGGAAAGTTTAATTTAAATTTAATTTTAATTGCGGAGTATAGCGCGTTTTAACTAATCCTTTTTACATCCAGTCGTAAACTTACTGATTAATTAAGAGAAAGAGTAAATTAGAGTGGAGCTTGAAAATGGGAAAGAACTAATTATATATTGAATTTGTTACTGCCCATAAACCTGGGCAATCAATATCGTTGAAGCATGCTGGGAAAATGAAGAGAAAATTCAGGACAAACTGTTATTTATTTATTTATTTATTTTTTTTTGAAAGCAAGTTCGTTTGCCATAACAATTTTGTTGTCTTATCAAAACACTACTAATTAAAATTCCAAACGCCTTTTAAATGAAAAAAATGTGTTTTTTCACTTGACTGATTACAACATGAGATTTTAAGCGAACCTTCCCGTCACCCCCTTTCCAGTTAAAACAGTTTCAAATATTCACGGGCGCGTCGTACCCTTTTCGTGTGGGCCCTTTTGTTCTGTTTTCCGGGCGGCTCGGCCTTGAACCCTCGTCGCCCCGCATCACGTCCTATAGTGTTTATGAATATTTCAGAATGTGGACCAGGCGTGTTGCAACAGATGTTCGACATCGAATGAAGAATGTCTGCGCGCCCTGTTAACGACGTTGGGGGCTGTGAGTGAGACGTGTCGGTGTTGTTGTTTGTCGTCGTTATTTCAGAGCCTCTGTATATGTTTGTTGGATTCCTTTTGGCCTGCCATAAACGTTTATCCATCTTTTTCGAATAAAACCATACAAGAAGAAATTGTATTAAAGAGCGCGTAATTTATACTAATTTTTCCATTTCGGTTCCTGGAACTAAAGAAATCTGTTTATTTTATTTTATGATTTCAAAGTAGGAAAATTCTGTTCTGTTATGAGGCAGTTGGTAACGCTGGTTAGCGCTTAAAATTATGTCGAGCAAATGTCAATCCGGGGGTTATGTTTATAAACGTCAATTTGGAGGTTATTTGAGATGTCAATTGCATACATCGTCGCCAACTTTAACAAAATAAAATTTCGATTGCTTTAACGAGTTACCCAAATGAGTTTCATGTAGTCATTAAAGAATTAATTTAATTTTCATACGTTTCACTTATTCTGTGCATGTCTTTTACCGTTACTCTAAAAACGTCGTTCCTTATTTTTGTGAATACTACTAGGCGTATTTTTTTATTGCAAAGGAAACAGTTAACGTAATCACCACACATCGTTAACAGCAAAAGCATGAAATTAATGTAACATTAACGTCCCTGCACACACAAAGAAAAAATGCAGCCAGTGCTAACGATCCGCACCGTTAAGTCTTCATCCTTTGCTCAAGACGAAAAATTGGATTCGTATTCTTTCTGGATGGCAGGAGAAAGTAGGACCTTTGTGCTTATTGAAATTTATAATCAGGCGTATGTAGTAAAGCGATTCTATTTACAACTGTTAACCGTAATGGAATCGTCTTCTTCTTGCAATCCGAAGACATCAGGTAAACGACGATGGTCTTCGATTGTGATGTGCAGCTGCGGCGATGTGTAACACGGAATGTCATCTGTTCATGTTACCCTACTGCACCACTTACGTCTTGGTTACTTTACGCCGGATAATTCACGGATGACACACATTTGATTGTTAATGATTGCGCTTTCTTCTTTGTGGTCGGTTTTAATTAACGCCGGTGGAACAAATGTTTGCGATCAATTCGAAGCTTTCTTCAGAAAAATCTTTGTTGGTTTTGATTTGAATACAGGGTCCTGTCAAAAAGTAAATTTTGCAGGTGACCCTTATGCTGTAGTACCCGAAAGTAATGGATGAAGTCGATAAAATGGTTGAAAAAA
Source organism: Serrognathus titanus (assembly GCA_039766575.1). Lineage (NCBI taxonomy): Eukaryota > Metazoa > Arthropoda > Insecta > Coleoptera > Lucanidae > Serrognathus > Serrognathus titanus. The sequence goes on from CM077913.1 coordinate 70,759,099, forward strand.
TTGTAGCTTCAGTCTTTTCTGTTTTCAAGGTCACTCTCGTCAGATTCCTCATTTGTTTCAGTTGCTTTCGGATGGATTATGAAATGATTTTCCTTAGGTTCTTTATCAACGGCAAAATTTCCATTTTCTTTGAAACTAAATCCTTTCCTGGATCTCTGATTTTTGGGGCAATCTCATCGTCACTGGCAGCATCGTCTTGGTCACTGCCCGTTCCATCCTGGGGTGGAACTAAGATCATTTCTTTGCCTCTTGAAATTGATTTCATTGCCTCTTGAAACTGATTATAGCAACTACCATAAGCTAGGAAATTTAACAGTTCCTCTGCATCTGCCAGATCTGCAGACCATGTGCTGTGTATGTGTAACACACAAGACGTCCGTACAATCGAGGTCGCAGGTGTCCTCGAACTTTTATATAATCTTGCACCTTTTCTTCATTACCCAAAAAGTAAGCGAGCGACCTCCTCTTCTCCTCACCACACGTGCACGCTACACGCCGCAGATGATATACAAATTAAAATCCCTGCCTTGCAAATCCTCTCGGAAACTCTGCAACTTTTTCCTTTTTGATTTACGATGGCGCAGCAATAACTTGGAACGTCGTCGAAAGTAACTGACAATCAATAAACTCGTCGTCCGCATATGGCATGAGAGAAGACTTAAAACCTGCCGCACCTGACTGGAATTACATTACGCTTCGTCGTGTGGTGTACTTCAAGGTGATCTTTTTTTTTGTTCGCGCGAGGGGAAGACTTGAAAGTGCAACGCAAAATCAATCGGGGGGAAATGGGCTTTTTTTTGCACGTTTCGCTGCTGTTTATTAATTAAACATGTTAAGGAGGGGACCACCTTCTGACATACTAATGGAAAACCAAGAGATGCAGCAGCAATTATTAATGAACTGTCATCATGTAAAACCATCAATAAATGTCTCTCTTTAAGTCGGAGCGCGGCAAGATCATTTCTGGAGATTGCAAATTGATATTAAATTGGAAATTATCCAGTGTAGGTCCATTTTAAATGGACACTCCGTATGTACGTACATACTTATAGTAATGGTAAATGCTTGTATTGATAACTAAATGATTTCTGATGTCAAAAGTTCATCCTCTCGTGGGCGACACGATCGTTTAACTAATCTTTGTTGTTCACAAGGGCCATTAAGTTCGCCTAACTTGCATTATTCTCTTCACGACGGACTGTAAACAATCACAACGTTCAGTTTAACCTTTGTCATTGCGGCCTTAAATTAGCGTAATCTCGCCGATAAAGTCGAGAGGAATTTGTTTATATACGCGGAGTTAGAATCCGCCGATGAAGGCGCATTTTCGCGCACGCACACACGGCAAGGCACGAGCGCGTTGATGCATGTTGCACTCGAGGCTGTAAGAGCTTACTTTATCCTGACGTTTCGGCTGAGATAAGCGTAATTTATTCCGAACAATGCTTTTATCTTCGTGTGTGCACACAGAAGATATCGCTCGCTCTGTGTGTATTTGGATGGCGGCGGCGGCGACGTCCAGGGGACAAGTTGTTTTCGTTCCGAACGATCTGCAAACATCCAAAACTAATAGAATGAGAATTCTGATTTTTCTGTATTTGTTCACTTATTTCTTCTTCGCCTTTGACATTGCACAAAATTTCTCTTCGAATAAGAAATCAAAATTTTAGTTTTGTTTCTGATTGATTCTCTCTGTTTCTTTTTTTCAGTAATTGCTGCGATTGTCATTTGTTTTCGTTGCTTTTCTTTTTAATTTTGTTTTCCTCTGTTTATTTCTGAGTTTCAATTTGATCAACTTCTTATTTTTGCTTTGTCAATTTAGCTATGAAATTAAAATCTAATCGGTTGGAGACGCCGAAGTTTAAACATTAAAACAAAAGAGGAATGCTTCACTATTTTATTCTGCTTTTATCCTTGAGGATTATTATTTACTTGCATATGCGCCTAGGTCGTCGTCATTTTAAGCTAAATCCAAAAAGGTCTAGGAAACCTTGAATGGAAACAGGCAGGTTTCCGTTCGGACGCGTATCGTTCCGGTAAAGCGTTGAAGTTGTGACATTCCAAATCGGAGTTGTAGTGGCATTTAAGCTGGGAGTTGTGTTGTTCCAATTTGGAGTTGTGCCATTCCAATTAGGCGTCGTATTAGTATTGTCGGGCAAAGGCGTTGTATTGTTTGAAATTGGCGAAGTCGTTGTGTTTAAACCAGGTGTCGTAATATTGCAATTTGGAGTTGTGTTATTCCATTCCGGAGATGTAGTGGTATTCCAACTTGGCGTGGTGTTGTTCCAGCTTGGCATAGTGGCATTCAAATCAGGTCTAGGTGTTGTGACGTTCCAGGATGATAATAGTGTCATTGCCAATAGGAATAGTGCTATTCAAATCTGGAGTCGCGGTGGTATTTAAACCTGGCGTGGTGTTGATCGAGCTTGGTATTCAATTGTGGAATCTCCTCAGTGGTATTCAAATTTGGCATAGTATTATTCCAGCTTGGTGTAGTGGCATTCAAATTAGGTATAGGTGTTGTGATTTTCCAGGATGGTGTAGCGTCATTGCCACTTAGGAATAGTGCTATTCAAATCAGGTGTAGGTGTTGTGATGTTCAAAGAAGGTGTAGTCATTGCCAATAGGAATGGTGATATTCAAATCTGGAATCGCGGTGATATTTAAACCTAGCATAGTGTTGTTCGAGCTTAGAGTGGTGGTATTCAATTCTGGAATCTCGGTGGTATTCAAACTTGGCGTGGTGTTATACCAGCTTGGCGTAGTGGCATTAAATTCAGGTGTAGGTGTTGTGATGTTCCAGGATGATGTAGACAATAGGAATAGTGGTATTCAAATCTGGAGTACTAGTAGTAGTAAATCTGTATTTAAACCTGGCGTGGCGTTGTTCGAGTTTGGCGTAGTGTTATTCCAGGTTGGCACAGTAGTATTCAAGTCAGGTGTAGATGTTGTGACGTTCCAGGATGGTGTGGTGTCATTGTTAGTAGGAATAGTGGTAATCAAATCTGGAGTCGCGGTGGTATTCAAACTTGGCGTGGTGTTATTTTCATGGGGTACTGTAGTGTTAGGCAAAGAATTGTCGAACTTTGTATCTATGGATGCATCCAGAACATCTGTAAATAAAAATTATTTGCAATACAAAAAAAAAACCTTAAAATAACTTGCCCACGTTTTGTGGACATAAGCGAAAAAGTTCCATTTAATTTGTTATTTTAAACTTCGAGTTGAAATGATTTAATCCTAATGAGAGAGCAATAAATATTACCTAACAATTTATTGGATGCCTTTATAAAAAAATTATGACAACACGGATACTGCTGTCGAATTTTAAAGTTGGCATGCAACTCGGAGTTAAAATGTCGGCCAATTGTGCTACTTCGGTAGTTCTAGGGACTTTAATAGGAAAGAATTAGCAACGCCATCTATTATTGTCTTATTTTCATCAACAATAGAAATGTGTAATGGAATAAATTCGAATAAATTTTGTTGTAGAAAGTAATAACGTGTACTTTGTTTTTTATTTTCTTTTAAAACTTAAAAGAATTTAAATTACCACTTTCAGTAAAGAATTAACTAGCAGCGCCATCTATTCAAGGACAGATGAAGCACACTAATCAAAATAATTAGTTTTCTTGCCAACTTCGAATCTCAAATCGACTTTTTAACGAAAAAACAAAAGAAAATCGACGGTTTTCCCAAGATGAAGACAGAAATCAGAAAACAAAAGACTAAAACACAAAACAAAAATACGAGAAAAATAGATAGACAATAAATAAACAAATTACTAAAACAGGAAAGGAAAACTGTAAGAAACGGCAGCATAATAAAAAAAAAATCAGTTCGCTAAGAGAAAACAAAAGAAAACTGAGACAAACAAGGAAACAAGAGAAGATCGATGGTTCGTATCCGGCGGAGGATGACTGAAATATTACATAAGTGAAGTAAATGCGAAAAAATTATTTCAAATTTGGCGCCAAACAAATGTACTTCGATAAATTCTAGACAGATGGCGTCAAAAAACGACATAATACAGAATTAAATGAACAGAAAAGACGAGAAAATCGACGATTTTCATCCGGCTGAATAATACAAAAATGTAAATGAACGGAAGACGAAAAGTTAATTTCAAATTTCGTGCCGAAAAAGGTGTAGTCCGACAAAATTTACGTAGATGGCGCTAAACAGCAGAAAAATGTAAGGTTACTGTACTCATCCCCAAATTAAAAAGGACGCGATGAAAAACTAAGATGAAAAAGGATAGATACATAACAAGTTACTGTTGCTATGGAGCTTATGAATGAATTTAACCCCAAATTAAAAGAAATAGAAGAGAGTGAGAAAGAAATTTTTTTTTAAATACAGTAGCTTTAGAAAAATGCAGAATTAATTGAAAAGAAAACAAGAGAAACTCGGCGATTCTCATTCGATGGAGGACGACAGAAATATAATAATAATAATAATATGGAGTAAATATGAAAAAAATAATTAAAATTTTTCACCAGAAAAATTGTACTCCGAAAAAATGTTCATAGATGGCACGAAAAACAAATACAGAATTGAAGCGAGGTGAACACGGAAAATTAATTTAAAATCGCGCCGAAAATATATACTCTGATAAACTCTAGATAGATGGCGCTAAACAACGACGAAATACAGAATTAACCGAACAAGAAACAAGAGAAGACGAACGATCTCATGAAACATAGTGCAAGAAAATTAACATAGATGGCGTTAAACAACGGAATTAAACGAACGGAACACAAAAGAATGTCGACGATTTTCATTCGACATATAAAAGAAGTAAATATGAAAAATTAATTTCAAATTTCGCGCCAAAAATCGTAGTTCAATAAAATTTACGTAGACGACGCCCAAATAACAGAAAAATACAGAATTGAGTGCAAAAGAAAACGAGAAAATCACTTATTCTCGTTCAACGGAGCGTAACCGAAATATATATAAATGAAGTAAATACGAAAAAATTATTTCAAATTTTGCACCAGGAAAATTGTAGTCTGAAAAGATGATCATAGATGGCACGAAAAACAAACAAAATACAGAATTGAAGTGAAGTGAACATGAAAATTAATTTAAAATTTCGCGCTGAAGAAATATACTCCGACACACTCTAGATAGATGGCGCCAAACAACGACGAAAAACAGAACCAAACGAACAAAAACAAGAGAAGATGGATGATCTCATTACAATGTAGTGCGACAAAATTATCACAGATGGCGTCAAAAACGGAATTAAATGAACGGAACACAAAAGAAGGTCGACGATTTTCATACGACATATAAAAGAAGTAATTATGAAAAATTAACTTCAAATTTCGCTCCAAAAATCATAGTTCAAGAAAATTTACGTAGGTGGCGTCCAAACAACGGAAAAATACAGAATTAACAAAGAAAAATTGACGCTCCTTCTTCAACGGGGCATTTGAAGGTTATGGAAGTTAACAAAAAGAGAAAAGAAAACTGAAAAGAAAAAATGCGAGAGACTACTAAGACATACGAAGACAAACGAAAAACAAAAGAAAACCGATAATCCTCGAACGCGGAACATTTGAAAGTCAAGAAATTAATAAAAAAAAGAGAGCTAAAAAGAAACAAGAAATAAATTTGTGATTTAGAATTATACAAAATTGGTGCTCATTGAACATTTTAAAAAGGGGGTTTCTGCTAAGGTGCTGCCTTGTTTGTTAGCTTCTTGGATAACATTCTTGAATTATTTATCTCTCTTCATCAAAATTGCGATACAACAAAAGATGATTTTGGGTTTTAAATTACTCAAAATTGGTGTTCTTTAAACGACATATTAAAAGGGAGCTACCACATACGTGTTATCTTGTTTGTTGACTTGCTGTTTGACATTCTTGATGTATCTATCTATCTTGGTCAAAACTCAAAAGCAAAATTTAAAGTGATTTAAAATGACTCAAAATCGGTGCTTCTTTTCAAGGCGATACTCTGAATCCCTTTTCTCTCCTTTTTCAATTTTGTAACAAGACAGCGCGCGATTACATCACGTTAAAGTCGTCTCAATGAAAACAAATGAATCAAAAACAAAAGACTGACCTAAATTAAAATTTGTGTATCAAGCGTATCGTTCTTTTACAGATCTAATTAAAACCGAGACGTTTCCCACGTCACTTTTTTTTCTTTCTCTCTCGACTGACGCAATTTTAAATTGTAAATAAGCCGGTTATAATTAATTCTGTGTAATCTTAACATCGTGTTCTTGGCGTTCGAATGCTTTACAAAATCGATGTTTGTATATAATTGTTACTAAAAGCTCAGCGTTCAGACATAATAACGAAGGCGAACATTGTACTGTGGGTATTACAACGCGGGAAACAATTTTAATTCAATTCGGTTTTATAATTGCTGGAGTCGAGCAGAATTCTTTTTCCCTTTGTGTTTAATAAAGAGAACGCTGAGTGAGTAGCTGCTGCTTCTTTTCTTCTTCTGTTGAAGCCTGACCCTTGGCGTTTGACCCCGGATATCTAAGGGTCTTGGAATGCGGCCTGCTGAGACACCCCAGACTTTGACTATGACAATTAATTATACTCGCCTCTTTCACTGTGGGGCTTTCAGTGTGCTCTCTGTATTTCACGATAACGTATTTTTTTGGTTTTACTTTCATGCTTGAAAAGAACACACACAACAAGATAAGAAGCGGTTACTTCAGTTATTTGGGCCGGCTTTAATCGATCCGTTATGATTGTTGATTTGATTTCCGGTCGTTAAAACGGCCGTCCACTTCTAATGAAATGGCTGAATCGCCGTTCGGAGGATATTTTCTCTCAATTTCCTATCAATTTGCCATGGCGGCCGACCGGAACGCCCCTCGGCCTTTGTTATTTTTCCGAGTTTCTCTTTGACGAAAAAAGAAAATAAACGCGCGGAATTTTTTAAAGGGGTCGAGTTACATTCGCTCGAATGTTGATTTAAAAAAAGTAAACGTAACTGAATTCAATTATTATTTGGAAGGAAAGCTTAAAGGTGTATGGTCACTTACACTGGCGATTTAGTCCCACCAAATATAGTGACTTTATTTGTAAATACAGTCAACTCCGGATATATTAAAGGGGGAGAGGGCTCCTATATAAGCGCTATCTTATTTGGGTAGTTGGATGACATTCTTCAATTATTTTTGTTTCTTTGTCAACAAAACTCTAATTCAAAGAAAGATTATTTTTGGTTTAGAAGTATTAAAAATTAGTACTCTTTAACGACAGTCATAAAACATATGAAAATGGGAGGAGTCCCTGTATATGTGCTGTCTTGCTTGTTAGCTTGTTGGACGACATTCTTGAATTGTTTAACTTTCTTTGCCAAAAATCTATGGCAACGAAAGATTGAAAGCACTCAAAACTGGTGCTCTTGAACGACACTTTAAAAGATTTTGCTACATACGTGCAGTCTTGTTCGTTGCCTTGTTGGATGACATCCTTGAATTATTTATCTTTCTTTATCAAAACTCTGACTTTTGGTTTAAAAGCATTCAAAACGAGTGCTATTTAGCGACAGCCATATTGCAGTAGAAGCAGTCGTGACGGGATTCCAACCGGAAGGCGATATTTGAACGCCCACAATTTTTTTTCTGTTATAAAATTAAGTTCTAAACACTTTCCAAAAAATGTTTATTACACTCGTGAAGGTTTTTCTAGACGATTTTAATCCGATATTAAAAAAAAGAAATGTTACACTGACGCCATCTACATAAGTTTTGTTGAACTACGATTTTTGGCGCTAAATTTATTACTTCAGTCATCCTCTCCGTCACATAAAAATCGTCGATCTTCTCTTGTTTCCTACTCGTTCAATTCTGTATTTCGTTGTTGTTAGGCGCCGTCTATGTGAATTTTGTGGGACTACAGTTTTTTTTCATTTGTTTCAATCATTTTTCGCTGAATGATATCTCTTGTTTCCAATTCATTTAATTCTATATTTCGATGTAGTTTGGTGCCACCTATCCACAGTTCATCGAAGTAGATTTTTAGCGCGAAATTTAAAATTAATTTTTCATATTCAGTCATTCTCCGTTGGATAGGAATCAACGATCGTTTTTTTTTTGTTCGGTTAAATCCGTATTTCGTTATTTTTCGTCCAATCTACGTAAATTTTATCAAACCACAATTTCTCTGGCGCAAAATTTGAAATAATTTTTTCACTTATACTTTATTTACATTTGGTTAGCTTCCGTTAAATTAATAACTGATTTCCTCTTGTTTTCTTTTCAGTTCGCTAAGTTTTTTTTTTATACGATTTTAATCGGACATTTAAAAAAACGAGATTGTTTCGCCGACGTCATCTAGATAAATTTTGTGTGAACTACGATTTTTGGCGCGGAGTTTGAAATTATTCTTTTATATTTCAGTCGTCCTATCCGTTTTCTTGTCTTCTGTTCTTTTCTTTCGATATATATTTGTTGTTTAGCACCGTTTATGTAAATTTTGTCGGACTGTTATCGCTTTTTATTAAATCTCTTGATTTTCAAACAGTGTTCTCTTGTTCGCCTTTTTTTTCATAGTATTTCGTTTCATTGGGGGAATTTTAGCAGCTAGAAAAATCCAGAGGATTGTCGATTTTGTTTTGTTTTCGTTCATATCGATGTTTGATAACTACTCCTAATTAACACTGTTGTAAACTTGATTGTATTAAAGATGACAGTGACGTGGTTGATTTTAGAATTAAAGATGTTTTTGTTTTCTACTGGAGCTCCCTTTCTACTACGTTGTGTGACTGTCGTTAAAGAGCACTAATCTTGAGTACTTCTAAAACAAAAATAATTGAAGAATCTCATCCAACAAACCAACAAACAAGATAGCCCCTATATAGGGCCCCCTGTAAAGAGTGCTTTTAAACCAAGTCTACTTTCGTTGCCTTAGAATTTTGACAAAAAAGTAAATAATTCAAGGATGTCATCCAACAAGCTAACAAACAAGACAGTAGGTATTATCGTTTTCTTAACAGATGAGCTCTGCGTCATCAACCATCGAAGAAAAAACCAACAAATACTTCAGTATTATTTCCTTTTCAATGATGAATAAGAAAAGGATAGGGTCATCGTTTATATATCTTTTACCTTCGAAGCTAGTTTATGACGCAGAGCTCATCTCTTATGAAAAAACTTTAATGTCAGAAATAAAATATCTGACTGAGTGTCAGATAAAATTAGTATAATTATTCAGAGATTTACCCCAAACGTTCTGTTGGCCGATAACAAAGACGATGATAATTATCCTTTACTCCTACGTACCCTGGCGAATAACAATATAATAACAGTCCGGCTCAAAGTGCGAATTATTTATCGCTGGTTGTCTTGGACTTAATTGCGCGTGATATATCGGTCGCAAATAATTATAATAATTAAAACCGGTTGCTCGCCAATAAATCTGCGCCCGGCCGGGGTAACCCAGAACCGTTTCGAAATGATTTACGTTAATGTGCATGCACGATGGAGATACGGCTGAAAAGTCATATGGTAATTACTGTTGGTGCAGTTAACTTCGAAGATAACCCCTGGCATCTATTCCATACATTGAAACTGTTATAATCTAGAGCGCACGATATTGTATTAAAAGTGACTAGCTTCATTTAGTAAAATTACAATTAAAATGAAAAGTTGTAGTAATAACGTAAATCAAACGAATCAAATGTGAAATGTTAATAAAATCTAGAGCTGAGAACTGTTTCTTATTTGTTAATGACGTCCAGTGTTTATATTTTGATTCTGTAAACGACTTCCAATTTAGATTTAGATCTATTATAGAGAAAAAATAGGACGCGTACGCAAATTGGGTAATCTCTTTAACGATTTAATTTCGCCACGCGCTTCCGTTTTGTGGAATTTAAACGACCAAACAGTTTGCGAAACAAAATTGTTTTGTGGAACTCAACCGGAATGTCAATCACGAGCAGCGCGCTATTTTTTCATTCTAATTAAAACAGGAGACACAGGCAACACTGTGTTTACTCGTACATCGCCTAATAATAATAATAAGAATAATCGCGCAAGACGACCCCGCATTCCTACACAAGCACAAGCGCAGCATTGATAACTCCGAACGTGACCTTTTTTTTTTCCCTTCTCTCCAGATACACAATTAAGCGTCTGTAAGACGAGATAATTAATTACTTCACATTCAGAACGTTGATCGCACGACGTTGGTGTTTTTTAATTCAATCGCTCGTTGCTTGTATGCATGTACGCACAAGCACATGTCCTTAATGCTGTTTTACATTTTGAAACTGTGATACTCGTTGATTGGCAGCCGTGTTATCTAGTTTGTAGTAACTGTTTGCTTTTTAGGTGTACAATTAGATCGAAATGCAGGATGAGTCACTTATTAATACCTTAAGTTCCTTGTTTGATCGCACCCTGTATATCAACACGTCGAGGTGAATTGAATTATAAAATAAAATTAAGTTAACGATCTTCAAAACAATCAAACACGCAGATCTTTTAGTGGAACACCCTGTGTATTATCGTATTTTTGAATTCCCCATGGAATTCTAGCCCGAGTTGATGGGTCGCATCATAGGTCTGGCGTGAGTAGATTCTGAGTTATTCCACTGAGACTGCCACTACACGAATTGGTGCTGTAACTCGGTTATTTTTAAAACTATAAAAAAAAAAACGTTTGAATGAAATTTGCGTGCATTTTTCAGTACTTTCGAACGGCGTTCACGTGTAAGCAATCGAACATCGCGTTCTCGAGATACGATCCAAACATACGATTTTTTTAATGGTACGCCCTGTATATTAACAGATTTTTCAATTCCTCATTGAATTCTAGCCCGAGTTGATGGGTCGCATCATGGGTCTGGCGTGAGTAGTTTTTGAGTTATTTCACGGAGACTGCCATTAGATGAACCGGTGCCTTTCCTCGCTGTAACTCGATTTTTGAAATTTAAAAAAATGTTTAAAATGTAACTTGCGGGCATTTTTCAGTACTTTCGAACGGCGCTCACGAAAATACAATCGAATGTCGGGTTTTGGAAATACGACCCAAACATGCGACTTTTTAATGGTACACCCTGTATGTCATCGCATTTTTAAATTCTCCATTGAATTCTAGCCCGAGTTGATGTGTCGCATCATAGGTCTGGCGTGAGTAGTTTTTGAGTTATTCCCCTGAGAGTGACAATTTTTCCCCCCTGTAACTCAGTTATTTTCAAAATTAAGAAAAAAACGTTTGAATTGAAGCTTGCGCGCGTTTTTCAGTGCCTTCCGACGGCGCCCACGAAATTAAAATCGAACGTCGCGTTTTCGAAATACGACCCAAACAAGCAAATTGCTTGATGCAACACTCTGTATATTATCACATTTTTAAATTCTCGGTTATTTTTAAAATTACTAAAAAAAACGCCTGAATGAAACTTGGGGTCATTTTTCAGTTCAGTTCACGAAAAAACAATTGAACATCGTGTTCTCGAGAAACGACCCAAACTTGCGATTTTTTTAATGGTACACCCTGTATATTATTACATTTTTGAATTCCCCATTGAATTCTAGCCCGAGTTGATGGGTCGCATCATAGGTCTGGCGTGAATAGTTTTTGAGTTATTCCATGAAGACTGCTATTACATGAATGGGTGTCTCTTTCCGCTGTAACTCCGTTATTTTTGAAATTACTAAAAAACGCTTGAAATGAAACTTGCGGGCATTTAGGTACTTTCCAACGGCGTTCACGCAAAAACAATCGAACGTCGAATTCTCAAGTTACGATACAAACATGCGATTTTTTAATGGTACACCCTGTATATTATTGCATTTTTGAATTCCCCATTGAATTCTAGCCCGAGTTGATGGGTCGCATCGTAGGCCTGGCGTGAATAGTTTTTGAGTTATTCCATGAAGACTGCCATTACATGAATGATGTCTCTTCCCGCTGTAACTCCGTTATTTTTGAAATTACTAAAAAACGCTTGAAATGAAACTTGCAGGCATTTTTCAATATTTTCCAACGGCGCTCACGAAAAAACAATTGAACATCGCGTTCTCGAGACACGACCCAAATTTGCGATTTTTTTAATGGTACGCCCTGTATATTATTGCATTTTTGAATTGCCCTTTGAATTCTAGCCCGAGTTGATGGGTCGCATCATAGGTCTGGCGTGAATAGTTTTTGAGTTATTCCACGAAGACTGCCATTACATGAATGGGTGTCTCTTCCCGCTGTAACTCCGTTATTTTTGAGATTACTAAAAAACGCTTGAAATGAAACTTGCAGGCATTTTTCAATATTTTCCAACGGCGCTCACGAAAAAACAATTGAACATCGCGTTCTCGAGAAACGACCCAAACTTGCGATTTTTTTTAATGGTACACCCTGTATATTATTACATTTTTGAATTCCCCATTGAATTCTAGCCCGAGTTGATGGGTCGCATCATAGGTCTGGCGTGAATAGTTTTTGAGTTATTCCACGAAGACTGCCATTACATGAATGGGTGTCTCTTCCCGCTGTAACTCCGTTATTTTTGAGATTACTAAAAAACGCTTGAAATGAAACTTGCAGGCATTTTTCAATATTTTCCAACGGCGCTCACGAAAAAACAATTGAACATCGCGTTCTCGAGACACGACCCAAATTTGCGATTTTTTTAATGGTACGCCCTGTATATTATTGCATTTTTGAATTGCCCTTTGAATTCTAGCTCGAGTTGATGGGTCGCATCATAGGTCTGGCGTGAATAGTTTTTGAGTTATTCCACGAAGACTGCCATTACATGAATGGGTGTCTCTTCCCGCTGTAACTCCGTTATTTTTGAGATTACTAAAAAACGCTTGAAATTAAACTTGCGGGCATTTTTAGGTACTTTCCAACGGCGTTCACGCAAAAACAATCGAACGTCGAATTCTCAAGTTACGATACAAACATGCGATTTTTTAATGGTACACCCTGTATATTATTGCATTTTTGAATTCCCCATTGAATTCTAGCCCGAGTTGATGGGCCGCATCGTAGGCCTGGCGTGAATAGTTTTTGAGTTATTCCATGAAGACTGCCATTACATGAATGATGTCTCTTCCCGCTGTAACTCCGTTATTTTTGAAATTACTAAAAAACGCTTGAAATGAAACTTGCAGGCATTTTTCAATATTTTCCAACGGCGCTCACGAAAAAACAATTGAACATCGCGTTCTCGAGACACGACCCAAATTTGCGATTTTTTTAATGGTACGCCCTGTATATTATTGCATTTTTGAATTGCCCTTTGAATTCTAGCCCGAGTTGATGGGTCGCATCATAGGTCTGGCGTGAATAGTTTTTGAGTTATTCCACGAAGACTGCCATTACATGAATGGGTGTCTCTTCCCGCTGTAACTCCGTTATTTTTGAGATTACTAAAAAACGCTTGAAATGAAACTTGCAGGCATTTTTCAATATTTTCCAACGGCGCTCACGAAAAAACAATTGAACATCGCGTTCTCGAGAAACGACCCAAACTTGCGATTTTTTTTAATGGTACACCCTGTATATTATTACATTTTTGAATTCCCCTTTGAATTCTAGCCCGAGTTGATGGGTCGCATCATAGGTCTGGCGTGAATAGTTTTTGAGTTATTCCACGAAGACTGCCATTACATGAATGGGTGTCTCTTCCCGCTGTAACTCCGTTATTTTTGAGATTACTAAAAAACGCTTGAAATGAAACTTGCAGGAATTTTTCAATATTTTCCAACGGCGCTCACGAAAAAACAATTGAACATCGCGTTCTCGAGACACGACCCAAATTTGCGATTTTTTTAATGGTACGCCCTGTATATTATTGCATTTTTGAATTGCCCTTTGAATTCTAGCCCGAGTTGATGGGTCGCATCATAGGTCTGGCGTGAATAGTTTTTGAGTTATTCCATGAAGACTGCCATTACATGAATGGGTGTCTCTTCCCGCTGTAACTCCGTTATTTTTGAAATTACTAAAAAACGCTTGAAATGAAACTTGCAGGCATTTTTCAATATTTTCCAACGGCGCTCACGAAAAAACAATTGAACATCGCGTTCTCGAGACACGACCCAAACTTGCGATTTTTTTAATGGTACACCCTGTATATTATTGCATTTTTGAATTCCCCTTTGAATTCTAGCCCGAGTTGATGGGTCGCATCATAGGTCTGGCGTGAATGGTTTTTGAGTTATTCCACGAAGACGACTACCATTACGTAAATGGGCGTCTTTTCCGGCTCAGTTGTTTTTGAAACCACGAAGAAACTTTTGAAATGAAACTTGCGGACATTTTTCCGTATTTTCCAACGGCGCTCACGTAGAAACAATAAAAAATTGCGTTTTCGAGATATGATACAAATATGCGTTTTTTTTTATTGGTACATCCTGTATTTGTCGCATATTTGAATTCCCCCATAAATTACTTAATGTAAGATATAAAAAGAAGTAATTAGATTTAAAAATAAATTTACACAATGACTAAAAGCGTCTTAACCATGAAACAACAAGCAAGGCTTCCTAATAACACTAATTAAAGCTCTGTACATTGCAGAGTTTGTCTTCACATAGTATAGAGCGTTGAACTTCCGCCGATGTGTATTTAATACTCACTCGCACGTCAAACAAATCGAGTTAATAACATTAATGAATCCGCACTAAATATGCACGTGATCAAGTTCCTCGTTCCTCGTTCCTCTCTCATTTGTTTAAGGCGAAATCGCAGGTTTTTAACAAAGCGCAGATGTAATTGTGAGCGCAGCTGCGCTGCCCACGTTCCACTTGGCAAGCAATTGATGGGCACTGCATTCAAAACTGCCACATTGTAATCAGTTTCGCGATAATCCTCTTAATTAATCGGATGGGAACGGTATTTTCTGATGGGCAGTTTCATCTGAGCCTTGAGTTATTGAATTGTAACTCAAGTGAAAAGAATTTTAATCTTCTACTGGTTTTAATCCTACACTTCCTCTTGATGACAATGGTGCCTTGTATCGCCTTATTTTGGTCGAATGCAAAATATCACTTACTTTTCAACTCCAAGCACGTTGAGTATGTGCTAAAACAAAAGACATTTTGAGAGGATCCTTTCATGTATGCCTTTGTATAATCATATTAAAATGAAAACCCACTGGGTGTCCATTTTCTTCTTCGGTCCTTGGTGGTGGTGGTGCGCGGCAAAAGGGGAGCAAATCAATAATGAATAATGGTCGCCCTTAATTCGTGCGATTGCTGCCTCCATTCCCTCCCGTCAGATAAATAAATAAACGTAATTTGTAACTCGCCGCTCGTGTGCACACCTTATTTATGGTCTCGTATGCCTAACAATAGATACCATATAGGCAGGCATACATTTCAATAAACGAACGCGGAAGTGCACGGCATACCGATCGGGAAGAGGAGAGTTAGCACGGCGCGTGCAAACATTCCTGAGGTGGATATTTATGGGCGATACGCAGATGCCTGCTGGGAGATAAAGTTAACGAGTTGCTATCTTGGCTTCTTTTGAATTACATCGAGGAAATTAAAGCACGAATTCGAGTGTCTCTTCTTCTTATCGCCTGAATTAATTAAGATATAAATACGTACAAATTTGAGGTCACCAATTGAACTCGCAAGGTGGAAATTCGGAGTTTGTATGACGCCATAGAAAATATTAAATTTATTCCTTCACAAGTAATCGAGTTTTCGTAGAAATGTAGCCAAACTACTACTCAATTAATGTTGATAATATCAACTAATTCTTTTTTCGTTTTGATTAAATTCTGGCAGGGTTGGAGCAGTTGACGCCAATAACCAGATATCTCGCCCATTAGAAAGAAAGACCAGAAAGCGACTTCGAAATTTGCAGAACTGATAGTCAAACAAAAGACCAACGGGTAGTAGACTGAGTGCAAAATTAATTTCCGTTAGAAAACCATAAGGAGTTTAAGTTTTTTTTTTCGTTTTGATTAAATTCTGGCAAGGTTGGAGCAGTTGACGCCCATAACTAGATAACTCGCCCATTAGAAAGAAAGAATGAAGGACCAGAAAGTGACTTCGAAATTTGCAGAACTGACAGTCAAACAAAAGGCCAACGGGAAGCAGACTGGATGCAAATTTAATTCCGTTAGAAAACCATAAGGAGTTTAAGTTTTCAAAGAAAAACCAAAGGGGATGGCACTACTCTAATATGACCTATCAAAAAGAGGGTTAGATTGAAAAAAAAAGATGAAAGAAAAACAAATGAAAATCATTAGTTAACCCTGCCTGCGGTGGAGAGCGTTTGAAGATCAAGACCAACAGAAAACGAAACCCTGTATATATGAAAAACAAAAAAGAATCTAAAGAATACCTGAAGAAGAAATTAAGAAGAATCAGAATTAACAAAAAATGAAAGCAGTTGACGTTTCTCTGGCAAGGAATTCCTTGCAAATCACAGAATTAACAAAAAAAAAGACTGTAAGGAGCGTCAATGTAACGAAACAAATGAATTGAATAAGATTGAGAGGAAAATAAAAATTTAATAAAAGAAGGATCGACGATTCTCTTCTTTGAAATCAAAAAGTTAACAGAAAACAAAAGAAACAATATCCAGGAAAATGCGGGGAAGAGAATAGAAATTACCCGGGCAACGAAATACGAGGAATAAAAATCGAAAATAATCGAAAAAAAAAAGCGTCAGTGTAATAATCAAGAAAAGTAATTGGGCAATAATAAGAAACAAAAAAGAACTACAAAGAAATTACAAAAAAAAAAACAAAAGAAGATGGAGTTCCTCCAATTCGAAGAACAAAATCAATGGCGACATGATTTTCAAATGTTTCATTTGAGGAAGGCCAATTTTCATTTGTTTTTCGTTCGCCCTCGCATTTCTCTGTTGTTCCTCTAATCTTTTTCTTTTTAGTTTTCTTTTTTTTTTTAATTAATTTTGTGACATATATTTTGTTTAGTTTTGTTTTTCGTACATCTCATATTTCCCTTTTTTTTTTTGTTAATGACAAGAATGTTACATTGGAGGATTATCGGTGTTCTTTTGTTTTTCCTTTGTCCCTATAGTCTCTGGTATTTTTGCTTTTCAGTTTTTTTTTTTGTTAACTTTCAAATGTCCCGTTAGAAGATTGTCAGTTTTCTTTCGTTTTTTCTTCTTTAGGTCGCCCCTAAAATTTTTTCTTGCTTTCTCTTGTTCGAAATCGAAAGACTAATAGAAAACAAAAGCTGAGATTTTTGCTCGTCTTTGTCGCCCCTCAATTTTTTTTAAATTTCCCGCTTTCTCTTGTTCGAAATCAAAAGACTAACGGAAAACAAAAGCTAACAGAAAACGTGTTTATCTATTGTCCTCACTTTCTTTTAGTTTTCTTTTTCCTTTGTTAACTTCACGACTTTCAAGAAATATGAAATATATTCTGTTGGAAGATTTTCTTTTGTTTTTTTTTTGTTCGTGATTATTATGGCTCCAATTTTTTTTTCTTTTCAGTTTCCTGTTTTTGTTAAATTTATTAGTTTCAAATGTTTCATCGGAGGATTCTCGATTTTCTTTTGTTTTTCCGTTCGTCTTCGTATTTCTCTGTTGTCCTTCTAATTTTTTTTTAGTTTTCTTTTTTTTTTTCATTTCAGCTTTCTTTATTTCAAAATTAATTTCATGACTTTAAATTGTTTAATTTTTGTATTGTTCTTCGTGCGTCTTTATTTATTTTTGTTGTTAATTTCATGATTGTTGTTAATTTCACGACACGAATATTTCGTTGGAGGATTGTCGGTTTTCTTTTGTTTCTCGTTCGTCTTCGAGTTTATCCGTTATGCCTTTCACTTTTTTTTAGTTTTCTTTTTTCTTTGTTAACTTCATGATTTTCAAATGTTCTGTTGGAGATTGTCGATCTTCTTTTGTTTTCTTGTTCGTCTTTATTATCCCTGCAGTTTTTGTTTTGTTTTTTAGTTTCCTGCTTTTGTTGAATTCAAGATTTTCAAATGTTTCTTCGGAGGATTGTCGGTTTTCTTTTGTTATTCGTTCGTCTTTGTATTTATCTGTTGTCCCCCTCTTTTTTTTTTAGTTTTTTCTTTGTTAACGTTCGAAGATTGTCATTTTTCGTTCGTTTTCATATTTCTCTGTTGTCCCTCTCTTATTTTTTTGTTGTTTTTAGTTTTATTTTTCTTTTTGTTAATTTTGACTGTCAGTCAAATGTTCCGTTGGAGGAGTGTCAGTTTTTTTTGTTTTTTGTTCGTCTTTGTTGTTGTGTCTAATTTTTTTTTTGCTTATTAGTTTCCTGTCTTTGTTAAATTCAAGACTTTCAAATGTTTCATGTGAATACCGTCGGTTTTCTTTTGTTTTTTTTTGTTCGTCTTTGTCGTCCCTCAATTTTTTTTGTTTTTTTTGTTTCCCGTTTGTCAGAAACCAAAAGACTAACAGAAAACGTATTTATGTTGTCCTTCTCACTTTTTTTAGTTTTTCTTTTTTCCTTGTTAGCTTCACGACTTTCAAAAAATGCGTTCTGTTTGAAGACTGACGGTTTTCTTTTGTTTCGCGCACGTTTTCGTACTTCTCTTGTCGTCCTTCAAACTTTTTTTTCTAGTTTTCTTTTTAGTCTTCTTTTTTTTTAGATCAATTTCATGTACGTCTTATAACTCTCCCTTTTTTTTTTTTGTTAATTTCATGATAGAATGTATGACACGAATGTTCCGTTGGAGGCTTGTCGATTTTCTTTTGTTTTTTTGTTCGTCTTCGTGTTTAACTGCTATCTCTTTCACTTTTTTTTAAGTTCTATATTTTTTGTTATCTTCATGTTCAAATGTTCCGTTGGGGATGTTTGTCGGTTTCCTTTTGTTTTGCGTTCTCTTTGTATTTATCTGTTGTCACCCTCATTTTTTTCTTTTTAGTTCTTTTTTTTTTGTTAATGTTGGAGGATTTTTGGTTTACTAAGGAATTTCATTTGTTTTCATATTTCTTTGTTGTCCCTCTCATTTTTTTGTTCTTTTTAGTTTCTTTTTTGTTAATTTCATGTTCCATTGGAAGATTTCTTTTTTGTTCGTCTTCGTTGTCCCTCTATTTTTTTTTGCATTTTAGTTTTAGTCTTGAATTTAAGACTCTCAGATGTTTCATCGGAATATTGTCGGTTTTCTTTTGTTTTTTTTTCTTCATCCTCGTATTTCTCTGTCGTTCCTTTCATTTTTTTTCTTTTTAGTTTTCAGTTTTCCTTTTCCTTGTTAATGTGATTTTCAAATGTTTCCATATAGTTACTTTTGTTTTTTTTTTTTCGCTGGTCTTTGTGTTTATGTGTTGTCACTCTCATTTTTCTTTGTTTCTTTTTATCGAAATAAATTAATTTTTCGCATTCGACTTTCAAATGTTCCAATAGTCTTTTGTTTTTTGTTCGTTTTATATTTCTCTCTTATCCCTGTATTTTTTTTTTGCTTTTTAGTTTCCTGTTTTTGAAAGTCGCGACTTTCAAATGTTTCATGCGAGGATTCTTTTGTTTTTCGTTTATTCTCGTATTTCTCTGTTCTCATTTTTCTTCATTATTTTTTTCTTATTTCTTTTTTGTTAATTTCGTGACGTACAATTGTTCCGTTTTCTTTTGTTTTTCGTTCGACTTCGTATTTCTTTGTTATCCCTTTAATTTTTTTCTAAATTTGCAATTTTCTTCTTTCTTTTATTATTTTTTTGATTTTCAAAAGCTCCGCTAGAGTTCTTTGTTACTACTACTGTTCTTGTTAAATTCATCACGTTCGAATGTTTCATTGGAAGGTTGTCGATTTTCTTTTGTTTTTCATTCGTTTCGTTTGTTTCACTCTGTGGTCTTTCTCATTTTTTTTCTTAGTTTTCGATTTCTTTTCTTTTTTTCTTGTTTGTTTTGTTTCTTGTTTATTTTCTTGTTGTTGTTTTGTTTTTTTTTGTTTCTTTTTATCGAATGAATTTAATTTTTCGCATTATTTCAGTTAGAATTTCCTTTTATTTTGTTGTGATCTTTTACTTATTTAATTTAATTTTTATTTTTTTGAGTATTGTTTTGCCTTTCTTATTGCATTAATTGCTTCGTGTTTCTCCGCCGTTTTCTATTATACTTTCTTTTGATTTCGTGTCCGTTTCAAAATCTTTTGATTTTTTTCAAACAATCCGCCAGAAACCTGTCAGTTTTTTCTTGTTCGCCTTTTTTTTATTCACATTTCGATTCATTTGAGGCGTTTTTTGTTTTTTTTTTTTTTGTTATTACGTTAATTATTTGTTATTTCATTTGCGGATTTCGTAAACTTCTTTTGTTTTTTCGTTAAACTTTTGAGTTTTAACAAGTCGGAAAATTTGAAGAATTGACGATTGTCTGTTGTTTTCGTTCAATATTGTATCGAAATTGATTGGTCAAATGCAAATTGTTAGTGAATTGCACATTTATTTAAGTGGAAACGTACAGGGTGATTGTTTCATTAAACAATTTTCCCAGTCAGCCTTTGAGGCACTCTTTCTTTATGACATTATATCAATAAGGTTTTATTTGAATTAAAAGGTCCGTCAAAGTATGACCTAATAAGGCAAGCGTTACTAAGCACCCGGTATAAAGTTTTTTGATGAGACTATCGCATTGAATGTTCAAGCACTTCTGAGATTTTCTATGAAATTCTTTTTTTTGTGTCTGCGTGCGTTGCTTAGAAAGGAAAACCGTACTTGGTAGACTCTTATATACCAAGTGTATCATTTTTAGTTGGAAATATGCACATTTCTTGCACGTATTTATATCCCAAGCCCAAGTAAAGCGAGGCATGCGCGGCTTAGCCTATAAGCTTGAATTTTCCATCGCTAATGCTCCCATTTCTGTCTTGTCTCTGCCTTTTTTCAAGTTCCAAAGAAACAATGGGTATGTAACACCAATATCATCTGATTGGATTAACTGAGGCATTTGTTTTATGAACGAACACATTGTGTACATACAATACTTCGCTTTATCACAAAATACATTTTTGTTGCAAAGGCACTTAAACAGGAGAGACTCGTAACGTTTTATGACAATTACATTCGAGACACTCTTTTGTTGTTTCGCCTCGATGAAATATTTTCTCGTAATCGTAAAGCCTTGTGACCTTCCTTACAAATTGCCAAAAAAAGCAACCTAGGAATGTCTATAATTACACAAGAGATCAAGCCATAAAAATTCCTCGTGGCCTGTCGAAAAAATTAAAAGAAAAGAAGAAAGACGGCGATAACCGCCAAGGTTGCGATCGGAATTCGAATAGCATTCCGATGAATCAAAGCGAGCCCCGTCTGCTCTATGTGTGTGTACGTATTGTTTACGCCACTGGTAAGCTTCTGTTTACCATAAATTAACGCGCTTGCATACGTCTGTTGCGCAGTTACTTAACGCTGCCGTTTCTCAATTACGTTGCGCCAACGATGATACACATTTGTGACTGCGGCGAGGACGTGAGCAATAATAAATCGGTCTGCGATTAACTGATTAACGATTATTGAAGAAAATAAATGCGTTGCTTGCGACGCAAAAGTAGACGAAATAGCTCGACGTCCGAGAATGATTTACTAATGCCCCTTTCCATAATTGTCCGAGCTGTTACACAATTACTCATTGCGATGCATACGTGAGCGATGTTAATTTGACATGTCTAATTTATCGACGCGAAACCTCATTTGAATGTTCAACTGGGACGTTGAATATAAATTCAGATTTATTTCGACATTTTATGATTGATTATGGTCTTAAGGAATGTTTAGAATTTCATGAATGCATAGCCAAGTAGTGGACTGTCTGTCCACAGCACGAACCTCTTTGTTTGATATCGTGTTTGATGACATTTTCAATTGTTTTTTTTTTTTAGCTCGGTAGAGAGACTTTCCTTCTTCCTTGCAGCCTAAATTTGGAGTTAAAATGGCTGACGGTTTGCAGTAGATTTTAGATTAATTTTTTTTTATTTTGTTACGAAACGTTTTCATTTTTTTATGCATTTTTCACCAATCTGTTAATCTAACTTGTCATTTTCGTCTGTTTCTTTCTAACACGATTTTGAACTTTCATTTTGTGTTTTTTATTGTTCACGATCGAATGTCAACTGTTTTTCTTCTTACAATTGTCAACTGTTCAATGTTCTTTTATTGCCAAAATAGTTTTCTGATATTGCAGATCCTCTTGTCTTTATTCTTTTTTTTTTTTTAAATGGTAGATTGACGATTGTTTATAATCTCAGTAAACAACTAAATTAATTTTTCTTTATTTTCTTTCAATATTGTATCTTTCTTTTCTTTTTTTGACAATTGTTTCTAATTTCTCTAAAAACTGAATTAATATTCTTTTGTTTTTTTTTTCAATGTTATATTTTTCTTTTTCTTGACAATTGTTTGTAATCGCCATAAACAATTGGATCAATTTTCTTTTGTTTTTCACTGTTACATCTTCCTTTTGTTTGCTTGACAATTGTTTCTAATTGCTCTGAAAACTGATTTAATTTTCTTTTGTTTTTTTTTCCATATATTTTCCTTGTTCTTGACAATTGTTTATAATCGCCGTAAACAACTGGATCAATTTTCTTTTGTTTTTCAATGTTACAGCTTCCTTTTGTTTGCTTGACAATTGTTCCTAATTGCTCTAAAAACTGAATTAATTTTCTTTTGTTTTTTTTTTCAATATTATATATATTTTTTCTTTTCTTGACAATTGATTATAATCGCCATAAAAAAACTGAATCAATTTTCTTTTGTTTTGTTTTTCAGTGTTATCTTCCTTTTGTTTTCTTGATCATTGTTTCTAATCGCTGTAAATAACTGAATCAATTTTCTTTTTTTTTTTTTTTTTCTATGTTATATCTTCCTTTTCTTTTCTTGACGATCACTGTAAACAACTGGATCAATTTTATTTGATTTTTTACGGTCAACTGCCAATTGTTTTTAATCGCTGTAAATAACTAGATCAATTTTCTTTCCTTTTTTTTCTCTATTAAATTCTCTCTTTCCTCGATACTTGTTTCTAGACGCTGTAAATAAACGGACCGATTTTCTTTTGTTTTTTGTTTCAATATTATATTTTTTTTTCTTTTCTTGACTATTGTTTATAATCGCCTTAAACAACTAAATCAGTTTGTTTTCAAATATCATATCTTCCTTTTGTTTTCTTGACAATTGTTTCTAATCGCCGTAAAGAAATGTATCGATTTTCTTTTGTTTTGTTTTTCAATGTTATATCTTCCTTTTGTTTTCTTGACAATATATCTTTCTTTTGTTTTCTTGACAATTGTTTCTAATCGCTGTAAACAACTGGATCAATTTTCAATCGTCTTAAACATCTGAATCAGTTTATTTTTCATTGTTATATCTTCCTTTTGTTTTCTTGACAATTGTTGTAATCGCTGTAAACAACTGAATTAATTTTCTTTTGTTTTTTTTTCAGTATTATATTTTTCTTTTTCTTTTCTTGACAATTGCTTATAATCGAATCGCCGTAAACAACTGGATCAATTTTCTTTTGTTTTTTTTTCTATGTTATATCTTCTTTTTCTTGACAAAATTTTTTTTGTTTTTTTTTTCTGTCATATCTTCTTTTTCTTTTCTTAACGATCAATTTTATTTGTTTTCATCAAAGATATGTCTTCCTTCTCTTTTCCTGTTAATTCTTGTACAGTTCCTAATAAAATTATTCTAACAATCTTTTTTTTCGCGGTCAACTGCCAATTGTTTCAGTTTTCTTTTTCTTTCTTTTTTTCTCTATTAAATTTTCCCTTTCTTTTCTTGACACTTGGTTCTAGACACTGTAAACAATCGAACCAATTTTATTTTGTTTTGTTTTTTCAATATTATAGTTTTCGTTTCTTAACAATTTTTTCTAATCGCTGAAATCAACAAGGTCGATATTTTGTATTTGTTTCAATACTATATCTTCCTTTTTTTTTCTTGACAATTGTTTCTAATTGCCCTAAAACCCAAATTAATTTTCTTTTATTTTTTTTCAATGTTATATTTTTTTCTTTTCTTGACAATTGTTTATAATCGCCGTAAATCAACTGGATCAATTTTCTTTTGTTTTTCAATGTTAATCCTCCTTTTCTTTTCTTTTGTTTGTTTTTTCAATTGTTTCCAATCGCTGTAAACAACTGGATCAATTTTCTTTTGTTATTTTTTCTGTTATATTTTCTTTTTCTTTTTTTGACGATCGCTGTAAACAATCAATTTTCTTTGTTTTCATCAATAATATGTCTTCCTTCTCTTTTCCTGCTTCTTGTTGAACAGCTTTGCTATTTATAAGTTCCTAACAAAATAATTCTAAGAAACCTGTTTTTTCGAGGTTAACTGTCAATTGTTTCTAATCGCAGTAAATATTTAAATCAATTTCTTTTTCTTTTTTTTATCAATTCATATTAAATTTTATCTTTCTCTTTTTGTCATTTGTTTCCAGATGCTGTAAACAACTGAAGTGGGCATTTGTTTTTTTTTTAATAATGTAACTTTCTTAGCAATTTTTTTCTAATCGCTGAAAACAACAGGAACGATTTAAATATATTTATATTTGTTTCAGTGTTACATCTTCTAGTCAATTGTTCTAATTCCTCTAAAAAACTCAATTAATCTTCTATCTTTTTTTGACAATTTCTTGTAATCGCCGTAATCAACTAGATCCGTTTTCTTTTGTTTTTTGTTTCAATGTTTTTTTTTCTTTTCAATTGTTTCTGATTGCTATAAGCAACTAGATCATTTTTTTTGTTTCTCCTCAATGTTGCATCTTCTTCTTTTCCCATTTCTTTGGCAATATGTTCGATGAGATTTTCAATTGTTTTTTTTTAAGTCAGCAGAGGCTTTCTTCTTCTTTGCAACCTAAATTTGGAATTGAAATGGATGGCGGTTTGCGATAGACTTCAGAATTAAATTCGATCTTAAAAGAAATCTGTGTTTCGTCTTAACTATATAGTCGATCGATCTTCAAATGTTTCTAGTCAGGTCAAATTGAAACAGAATGTCGTGCGTGACAAAAACTCAATATGTATGGTGATATAAATTGATAAAACACACAGTCTCACAAAAAAATAGTATTTTTCCTTAATTATAGCGTAACGATGTCCGACAGTTCACTAACATCTACATATTTAATAATTTACCGTCAACTTGGACGACACAACACTATAAATATCCAGCTTTTATATTGTTTATTAAATTACTTGCATTATTTAGTTTTGACGTAATCATTGTGTACATAATATATTGACGAAAATTGTGGCCCGACCTAATTTTTTTCTTTTTTTTTTCTTGCAGGTAAGATTCGTCTATTTTGAGATGACTTGTAAGTACCTATTTACTCTAACTGTAATTTTTTTGTTTATTTAATATTTTAAGTATTTGCAGATACTTGCAATACTTTAGCCCAATTAAAGGGAACTAGTACAATAACAATTATATATGTTTAAATTAGAAAAGAAAAATAGTAAAGTTTAAACATACACAATACAAAGTCTTCATTTTTATTTACAATTTTAAAATTCCGAAGAGGCTGCAAATTTATGCATGCTTTTCAGATTTATAAATTAAGCAAACAGGAAGACGTGGTTTTTAAACATTGTATTTAAATAATTTATGATATCATTGGTCTAAAATGACCCGAAGATTGCATAGAAAAAAAAAATTAAAAAATATGTAGTTCATTATCAGTGTGTATTACATAATCGTCAATGTCACATGGAATTATTTTTAATTACTTCGCAACTCAATCGAATCTTATTTGGAGATTTATTTTTTGCTGGTTTTATTTTTAACCGCGTTATCAGTTCTTATCGTCAAATTACAAACGAAAATATAAATAAATTGGCTTCATATCATAGTCAATTGGTTAAGGCTTCCTCAAACTCATTGGAATGTTTGATGACATATTTGACATGATTAGAAAAAAACTTGTATACATATTTTAAATTAATTAAAATCCTCTCAAATTTCTGTAATTTTTTTTTGGTTTCCTTTTCGTTTTCATTTGAGTTTTTTTTTTGCTTCAAAATCGGATTCTTATTCTCATTATTTTTCTGATATTTCAGTTTCTTCTCTTTTTCTTTTGTTTTTTTTTTATCAACTTTTTCTTTTATTGACTACTGACAATTCAATATTACATTTTCCTTTTGTCCTGACAATTGTTTCTGATCGCTGTAAACTAAATCAATTTTCTTTTGTTTTTTTTCCTCACTGTTACGTCTTCAATTTTTTTTTTTCTTGACAATTGTTTCTGATCACTATAAACAACTGGATCAATTTTTTTTTTGTTTCTTTTCAATGATATACCTTCTTCCTTATTTTCCATTTCTTCACGAACAGTTTTGTTTTTCTTCGTAAGTTCCTAATAATTTTTTTTTCACTATCAATTGTTTCTAGTTTATGTTTTTTTTTTCACGATCAATTGTTTCTAGTTACTGTTAAACAAATCTTTGCTTTCTCTCTTGACAGATGTTTATAATTATTGTGAATAACCGGATCGATTTTGTTTTGTTTTTTTTCTCACCGTTATATATTCCTTTTCTTTCCTTGACAATTGTTTCCGATCGCTATTAACAACTGGATCAATTTTCTTTGTTTCTTTTCAATATTAAGTCTTCCTCCTCTTTTTCCATTTCTTCACGAAAGTTTTGTTTATCTTTTTAAGTTTCTAATAGAATTTTGTTTTTTTTTTCAAGATCAATTGTTTCTAATTCTGCTTAACAAATCTTTCTCTTCTTGACAACTCTTTATAATCACTGGGAACAACCGAATCAATTTTCTTTTGACTTTTTTTCAACTCATATCTTCCTTTCCTTTTGTTGACAATTGACCACTCAATATTATATCTTCCTTTTGTCCTGATAATTGCTTCTGATCGTTCTTTTGTTTTTTTTTTCGATGATACATCTTGATTGATTTTTTCAACGTTATATCTTCCTTTTCTTTTGTTGACAATTGACAATTCAATATTATATCTTCTTTTTCTTTTGTTGACAATTGACAATTCAATATTATATCTTTCTTTTGTCCTGACAATTGTTTCTGATCACTGTAAACTAGATCAGTTTTCTTTTCTTTTTTTTTTTCACTGTTACGTCTTCAATTTTTTTTCTTAACAATTGTTTCTGACTGCTATAAACAACTGGACCAATTTTCCTTGTTTCTTGTCAATATATCTTCTTCCTCTTTTCTTGACAATTCTTCCTAATCATTGTAAATAACCAGATCAATTTTCTTTTGTTTTTTTTTTCAACGTTATATCTTCCTTTTCTTCTGTTGACAATTGACAATTCAATACTATATCTTCCTTTTGTCTTGACAATTGTTTCTGAACGTTGTAAACTAGATCAATTTTCTTTTGTTTTTTTTTTCACTGTTACGTCTTCAATTTTTTTCTTGACAATTGTTTCTGATCGCTATGAACAACTGGATCAATTTTCTTTGTTTCTTCCTCTTTTCTTTACAACTCTTCCTAATCACTGTAAACAACCGAATCAATTTTTTTTCTTTTTTCAGTATTACATCTTCCTTTTCTTTTCTTGACAATAGTTTCTAATCGTTGTAAACAATTGAATCAATTTTTTTTGTTTTTTTTTTTCAATGTTGCACCCTCTTTTTCTTTTCATGACAATTGTTTCTAATCGCTGTAAACAACTGAATCAATTTTCTTTGTTTCTCTTCATTATTACAAAAAGTCCTTCTCTTTTCTCATTTCTTCACGAACCGTTTTGTGTTTCTTTGCAAGATCCTAATAAAATTTTGTTTTTTTTTGGTCACTTGTCAATTGTTTCTAATTACTGCTAAACAAATCTTTCTTTTCTTGACGGTGAACAACCGGATCAATTTTCTTTTTATTTTTTTTTTCCTTTTCTTTTTATGACAATTGTTTCTAATCGCTCTAAACAACTGGATCAATTTTCTTTGTTTCTTTTCAATATTATATCCCCCCCCCCTCTTCTCCCACTTCTTCACGAATGTTTTGTTTATCTTTATTAGTTATTAATAAAATTTTGTTTTTTTTCCACGATCAATTGTTTTTAATTAGTGTTAAACAAATCTTTCCTTTCTTCTCTTGACAACTTTTTCTAATCATTGTAAACAACCAGATCGATTTTGTTTTGTTTTCCTTTTGTAAGTTTCAAATGGATTTTGTTTTTGTTTCGCGATCAGTTGTTTCTATTACTGTTACTTTCCTTTCTTTTCTTGACAACTCTTTATAATCATTGTAAACAACCAACTTTTGTTTTTTTTTTCAACGTTATATCTTCCTTTTCTCTTCTTGACGATTGGCGATACAATATTATATCTTCTTTTTTCCTGGCAATTGTTTCTAATCACTGTGAACTAGATCAATTTTCGTTTGGTTTTTTTTCAGCGTTTTATCTTCCTTTTCTCTTGTTGTTGACAATTGACAATTGTTTTTAATCGCTGTAAACTAGATCAATTTTTTTTTTGTTTTTCTTTTCAATGGTACATCTTCCTTTTCTTGACAATTGTTTCTGAGCGCTATAAACCACTGGATCAATTTAATCAATTTTCTTTGTTTCTTTTCAATGACATATCTACGTCTTCCTCTTCTTTTCCCATTTCTTCATGAACAGTTTTGTTTTTCTTTGTAAATTCCTAATAAAAGTTTGGGTTTTTTTTCCACAAGCAATTGTTTCTAATCACTGTTAAACAGAGTTTTCCTTTCTTTTCTTGATAATTCTTTCTAATTACAGTAAACAATCTAGGATCAATTTTCTTTTCTTTTTTCAGTGTTACATCTTCCTTTTCTTGACAATAGTTTCTGATCCCTTTAAATATTGGAATCAATTTTCTTTTATTTATTTTTTCTTCCTTTTCTTTTCTTTACAATTGTTTTTAATCGCTGTGAACTGGATCAATTTTCTTTTCTTAATTTTTTTCAGTCTTATACTTGACAATTGTTTCTGATTGATGTAAACAATTAGATCAATTTTCTTTTGTTTTTTTCTTCAGTGTTGCATATTAATTTTTTTGCCTTGGCAATTGTTTCTGATCGTTATAAACAATAGATCAATTTTCCTTTGTTTATTTTTTCAGTATCACATCCTCTTTTCCCATTTCTTCACGAACGGTTTTGTTATTTGTAAACAACTGGATCAATTTTCTTTTGTTTTTGTTTTTCAATATCATAACTTCCTTTTCTTGACAATAGTTTCTAATCGCTGTGAACAATTGAATCAATTTTTTTCAAAGTTGCGTCATCCTTTACAATTGTTTCTAATCACTGTAAACATCTAGATCAATTTTCTTTTGTTTATTTTTTGGGTATTACGTCTTCCTTTTCTTTTCTTGGCAATTGTTTCTGATCGTTATAAAAAGCTGGTTCAATTTTCTTTGTTTCTTTTCAATATTATATCTTCCTCTTCTTTTCCCATTCCTTCACGAACGTTTCAGGTTTGTTTCTAATCACAATTTTCCTGCGCATTTCTTGCTTTCTATTTTTAGTACTCAATGTTTAACTTTTATTTTTGAACGATCGACAGTTTTATTTTCTTCGACGTAAATTGTACTTTTCCTTTTAGGAAAAGAAATCAAGAAGACTTGTATTAAAAAATAAGGTGCAATTTCGATATATGTCAAATTATAATTTAAATTTGAACGCACCTCGTATTTTTGAGGATCTTTAAAGCCATGTTATTTGGGACCAAATCCAACATATGAAAAGGAACTTGTCAGTTATCAGTTATCGTTTAAGAAAAATTATTTAAAAATTAATGATGATTGCGTGTCGAAATCTTACGAAGTTATATACGAGGGTTAACTTTTAAGAAAATTCCATTTGTTTCCTCTCATTTATTCTTTCCGTTCGGAGTTTTCGTTTATGTTCCGCTCTTACCTCTCCTTAATGGCGCACGTCAGATTTACGGCCCCCCCACAAAACATAAATCAGTCGGGTTGTTTTTCTAGCCACCCAGTATCACGACGGAGGAAGAGGAGGAGAAAAAAAGGAGCGGTAAGGTTGAATTAATTTCAGTTTCCTACGACGGCTATTCCCCTCGCGCCAGTTTCAATTCCAGTTATTATTAACGTTTGAAGCACTCTGATAGTGTTTGCTTGCGTACGTACAGGCCGGTTATTAAAACCGAATTGAATTCCCTCGCATGTCTGCTATTATTTCCGCCGCAATTCCGCTAATTGATGCCGGGCCTGTTAACGATGGCGTTCGTCTTAATGACGCGAACGACTCGAGATTATTAAATTATTCCGCGTTCCTCGTAAGTGGTGTGGCATTTTTTCCGCGTTGTTCGTTAGCCGAAATTTATAACGTCACGTCACGTCCCGCCTAAATGCTGCTTCGAAAGCAACAAGAGGAAGGAAAAAGTACGTTAAATTGCTTTTCACCTTCCTCACATCCTGCGTGTTCTTTGAGAACTGAGCACGTCTATCAGATTGTTTTCTCTTTGAATAAACAAGGAAATGTTGTGGTTTAAATTAATAATGATCAAGAAAACAAAAAAAATCAATAACGAAAAACAATTAATTCTAGAACAGAAATCTCAATTAGCAAAAAAAAGTCTTTCTTAATTCTGGAAGATATACTGAGTGCTTCATTTAAAATGACAGAGTCGATACTCATTTGTTAGATATTCGATCGTCATTTGTTTTTCTTTTTAAGTACATTCTGGCGTTTCGAGTAAATCCCTAAAATTCTTGCTTTTAATAATTGTTTATATGTCTAACCGTTCTAAATATAAACAAAAATCCTGTATACTTCTTGATGTCACAAAAAAAAAATCTTTTGGCCACTCACCAATACACTTGATCACTTCTTCATCTGGCGATTTTTTCCTTTCTAAAAACATGACAAAAGTCCATGTGCAAAAGAGCAAAAGTCCGTTCATTTCTCATAATGCAGGAACTCTTTCGAGATTATTTTTTTTAAAAGAAATTAATTACTTTTGAAAAGACTAAAATACATAAAATGTTTCTAATACATGTTCACTTAACTTATGAGGTCTATTTATTCTTAGTCGATATATTCAAGAATCATCCTGTATATAGGGTGACTGTTAATTAACCCGACAAAGTGAAACCACCAAAGCGATGTCGGAGACTATGGGAAAAATGTTAAAAAAATTCTTTCTACTTTGGTTTTCGAGAAATAATTAATTAAAAATTAGTCCCAAGGCGACGATACGCCCCTGGTTAGAAAATAGTTGAAGTTGATTTTATAGTTTTATGATACGGCGGCGTGGCATCGTAAACTTGATCTTTAAGTGTAATTTCACGTCAACTACGTTTTTAGGTCAACGACCAATGCTGTGAAGTTGTTTTTATAGTTTTATGATACGGCGGCGTGCCATTGTAAACTTGACCTTTATGTGCAATCTTACGTTTTTAGGTCAATGACCAATCCCGTGCAGTTGTTTTTATAGTTTTATGATACGGCGGCGTGGCATTGTAAATTTGACCTTTAAGTGCAATTTTACGTCAACTCCGTTTTTAGGTCGACCAATGCCGTGAAATACGAACGAAATACAAATATTTCCTTGACAAATTATTATTATTATTATTCCCTACAAAGGATAACAGCCGCTTTGAACACCTGCTCTGACAGGTAAACAAATAAATCACTAAAACGAAAAGCAATTCGTTTGCACGCACCGTATACACTTACGCTTCTGCCACAAACGCCACCCAACTTGTGCGTAATATTCCTTTGTGTTCGTCGAAAACCGACTCTCTTTGGTTCGCGGCGAATGCTTCGCGCGCTGCTCTAGAACAATTCGTGAATAACATACACACTTGACGAATTGTTGCATATATCTATTCAATTGCATGTTCAGTGCGAACCTGTAGGCGCAGCTTATCACTAGCGACATTTAAAACAGCTGCAAGTTTGCACGAATAACGAACTATTTATTGTCTAGCTTAATAAACAAAACAAAAACTTGTTGGCATTGAATTTCAGGTGTAATGAATCGTTTCACATTTTCAGAGAAAACCGATTTGTTTGAGCGATTCTTCGGAAATTTAATCGTCGTCTAGTAATTTCTAGTAATCCTGTCTGAGCTTAAAAGATTTCCAAACAACCTCAGCAATTTTGATTTTCTCGTAATCTGTGGCATTCACGCAAGCGATTTGATCAAACATTGCACGCATAACAAATTAATTAACAAACGACTTTGTTACCCTTGTTTCATTCGCAATTCCAGTTATTTTAGAAATTAGTAATAATTACGTCTCGTATAAGAAACAACTCGGATATCCGTCGTGCCGGGACCTGATTTTGGGGTAATTTTTTAATTAATTAGAAACTATTTAGAAGAATTTTTTAACATTTTTCCCATACTCTTCGACATTGGTCGTTTTAGTGGTTCCATTTTGTCGGGTTAATTAACGGTCACCCTGTATGTGAAGTCGTCGATTAATACAGCCGAGATCAGTTTATGATTATTTGTGTTAGTTAATTTTGTATTTATTATATATATTTATTTTCGTCGGAAATTATACGAGCCATTCCATTTCTTTATGAACAGTTTTGTTTATCTGTTTCTATTAAATTTTTTTTTTCACGATAAATTATTTGTAATTACTGCTTAACAAATCTTTTTCTTTTCTTGACAGCTTTTTCTAATCACTACGAACAACCGAATCAATTTTCTTTTGTTTTTTTTTTAACGTTATATCTTCCTTTCCTTTTGTTTTCAGTTGACATTTCAGTATTATATCTTCTTTTTTCCTGACAATTGTTTCTACTCGCTGCTAGTTTACAGCAATTTTCTTTTGTTTTTTTTTTCTTTAATGTTACATCTTCCTTTTCTCGATAATAGTTTCTAATCCCTTTAAACAATTGAATCGATTTTTTTAAATTTATTTTTTCAGTGTTATCTCTTCCTTTTGTTTCTGTGGCATTCGCGCAAGCGATTTGATCATTGTACGCATAACAAATTAATTAACAAACGATTATTTACACAATTACTTGCGACTTTGTTACCCTTATTTCATACGCAATTCCAGTTATTTTAGAAATTAGTAATAATTACGTCTCGTGTAAGAAACAACTCGGATATCCGTCGTGCCGGGGCTTGATTTTGGGGTAACTTTTTAAATTAATTAATTATAAACTATTTAGAAGATTTTTAAACATTTTTCCCATACTCTTGGACATCGGTCGTTTTAGTGGTCCCATTTTGTCGGGTTAATTAACAGTCACCCTGTATATAAAGTCATCGATTAATACAGCCGAGGTCAGTGTATGATTTATTTATTTTGTGTTAGTTAATTTTATATTTATTATCTGTAAATATTTTTATCTTCGCCGGAAATTACGCGAGCCACTACTGCATACATTTGTTTACTTCTTTAAGGACGATTTTTTTTCTAATTCGAAAATTTAAGGATTAATTATTTTATTTAACACACGCACGTTTATTAGAGGATTGTTGTTTACTAATTTCGATGCGGTTTTTCACAAGCCACACAAACAACACTTTACAGTTATTAACACCGAAGTGGCATATTTAATTGTTACAATAATAGGCCTACTTACTTTTAATTATTTTATGTTGTATAATTACAACAATTAACGTCCTACCGTTATTTATTAATTATAATGACGACGGCCTTGCAGAGATTGCGTAAAAGTGAAAAGTACTTTGACATATGTTCAACAGACACGTAGTTCCTTAATAATAATTTAAATGCACACATTTTTACAAGTTGGAGTATAATATATTATGGCGGCTCCTTCAAATTTATTATTTTAAATTAGAAATGATTTTTGGGGTCGTGTGTGAAGGGAGTTCCTATATAGAAGGTTTTCCTTTATTATTTTCTTTTCTAATTTTAAAATTGATGGTTTTGTTTAGCTTCGTAGAATCGAGTAGATTGCTTCGGACATGCGAGCGCATCATCGTTGAATGAAATTACAGGCGCGTACAAAACATGGAGGAGTTACGTTTTAGTCTTCTAATTTACGTTCTGTAAAGTGTGGTTCTTGAGTGCTGTACAGAAATAACTGCGATCGGTAAATAATAAATCACTGGCTCGGTTTTTGATCTATAAATAAAATTTAAACTGGGCCCAGAAATCAGGCCCGCTGCTGGGGCGTCAAACATATATGAAAATTCTGAACAAATTAATCATTTGGTATTTTATTAAAAAATGTACAGGAAAGCCAATATTTGCATACATTTAATTGCATGTGCCATTTTCCTGTCTGAAAAGCGAATCAAGACAGTGTATACAGCACGCGGATGCTTCCTAAAGGCAGTAAGCTATTAGCGAACAATCTTATCACTGGACGTTTAGGCGATCCGCGAAAGTTCAAACATAACTAGCTTATACTCGTCAGGGTTGCCAATTTAGTATTTTTGGCACCGGATCTAACGCCTTTTGCACTCGATCAATGTCAAAATTTTGTCTCTTGTCTCTTTGGGGACTACTTGGGATGAAAAATTTAAAAAAATTGTGAGAAACTGGGAATATAATTTAGGAAAATAATTTTTTAATTACTAGTAGTGGAAGGTGGTACAAAATCATCTCGAAACTGCCAGAAAGGACAACGGCCAGTATCAATTTTCTTGGGATTCGGCAGTTTCATCAAAATCATGTCTTGCGAGAAAAAGTTTTTATGTTTTTTTTTTTTATTGGTTTAAAGAATTTGGTTCTAGTACCCGTCAATCTTCTTAAAAAGTAATCTGATAGGTCGTCTGGGTTTGATGAAATCCCTAATATTTTTTTTAAGGGACCTGTACTTGACCAAGACTCGGTCATTCGTTTCATAGGCTTCATTAGTGGATTTTTCGTTGATTGGAAACATCCAAGTCTTCGTCAATATTGTCTTCGATCGTTGCAACTTTCTTTTTAGGTTTTGAAGCCGTAGATGTTGCATTCTCTACATCTTCGTTATCCAATGGAAAGTCCATATTTTCCTCTTCACTGTAACGCTTTTTCCAGGTTCCACATTGCGTCTTGTTTTTTTTTTTGATTTGGAAGGGTCGATAGGATATATTCCGATTTTTTAAATCCGGCCACAATGTTTTTGTTCCCTTTGTTGTCTTTGGGCAAGTTTTTTTTTCCAGTTCCAATAAAAGCGGGGGGAAACAGTCTTTAGGCAAAACGCTATATCGGCGTGCTTGTGTCTTTTTCCAGTTGAGGAGGATTTCTCTCCAATATGTTTTTAATGGAGTGTAAATTGACACATCGAATGGCTGCATTACGTGGGTACAATTTGGAGGGAAGCATTTGAATGAAATATTTAATGCTTCACACATTTTTTAATACTCTCTGTGAAAAATCGCCTGAAATTACTTTTGGACCATCCTTCGTTCGAAAATAGGGAATCACAACTGACATGAACCAGTCTTCAAAGCAAACTGCATCAAACCATCCAGATTTGCTCCTGTTGTATCGCCCACCTTTTTTGGATCGAGGATCGTCGGTTAGATTCGTTTCATCATAGTTGAGTATACAATTGGAATCTGTTGATTTTAAATCTTCTTGTGCGTTCTCAAAAAATTTGTCAACAATTTCATGGGTGGTGATGTTTGTGGCATAACGTTAAGATATGGAACCTTAATTTCGTTTGAGAAAATTGTTTTTCAGGCATGTTGTTATTCAATCTTGCCGCATTTCGACCTCTTTTATCCAAATAGTTTTTTTTTTTTTACATAAGTCTCCCACATCAAAAGGAGATCCCCACTCACCGAGGGTATTAATATGGTGAACAAAAATTTGTTCCTCTTCGCGACTGAAAAGAGTTGGACGTCCAGCAGTCGATTGTAGGGTGTTTTGCTTTAAGACTCAACGTCCATTTGTAGATTTTGGGACACAATACTTTTCTGCGGCTTTTTCAATTGTCATGACATAATTTGACATTGCTCGAGATAAATATTCCTCTGTATCTGTGTAATTTTTCCCATTTCGGCAATTTGGGAGAGATTTTTTTATAAGTCCGAACCACGTTGCAAGTACTGAAAAACATAGATAGGTAGGTTAGGTACCTAATCATACAATACCTAGGTATTTACCATGTACATAACACCAACGTATATATATGACCTTAGCTGACGTACGCGTACCGTATATCTATTTATCTACATAACTCTACTAAAAACTTTTATGCGTTTATAATTAAGTCCAATTTAGCGCGCCCCTGATTAGGCGCTTTTGTGCGTTAAAATCAGATAATAATTAATTCAAGGGGGGTCATAATCCTTAAAGTATTATTGGAGAAGCATCGTCGGCTTAATTTATGATTTTATTACTTTATTACGTTCACACAAAACAAAGAAAATTAACATTAATTTATTTTTGCTTAACAAATTAAATAACATAGCGTGTTATTTGTTTACAAAGTATGGAATATATATATATATAATCGTATCCCCCTTACCTTTCAGTGTGGGGTTTGTTGATTTATAAGAGAGATTACTTAATACAGTACACTATCTCTATTCTTAACTATTCCTAATCTATCCTACTGTTAAACTGTTTGTTCTAATTCTCCTTAAATTAATGTAATCCTCGCTTTATTTAATTAAATAAAATGTCCTTTCTATTCTTCATACATAAACTTCCTGCATAATTTTTTGTCTCTTGCTAGTATCTTTGCCTCGTTCCATGTCGTCTCCTTCTTTATCAGAATTTTTCCCAGTATCTTATTCCATGATTCCTGTGGTCTTCCTCTATTTCTTTTTCCTGTCCTCCTTGATTCCCATACTTGCTTTACCGGTCGACTGTCGTTCATCCTTCATCCAGCTTAACTGTCGTCTTTCCACGAATTCTGATACTGATGTTATTTCCATTTCTTCTCTAATTTGTGCGCTTCTCATTCGGTCTCTTAACGTGACTCCTTTAACTTTCCTTAGATATTTCATTTCTGTGGCTTCTAGTCTTCGTTTTAAACGCTTGTTTAATGTCCACGTCTCGCATCCATATATCGTTGTTGGTCTGAAAATTGTCTTGAATACATTCAATTTTGTTTTCCGTGTTATTTCTTTTTTCCCGATAAAGTTCTTATTCATGGCATAATACAGTTTGTTAGCCTTTTTTATCCTTTCATTTATTTCTGTATCTTGCCTTCCTTGTTCATCAAACATGACTCCCAGGTATCTAATTTTCTGTACTTGTTCTATTCGTCTTCCTTGTATCTGTATGTTTGTCTTCTTATGTTCTTTAGCTACAACCATTATTTTTGTCTTATCTGTATTTATTCTCATTTTGTTCTGTGTTAGTATTTCATCCCATAGTGTTAGGTTTGTTTGTAGGTCGTTTTTATTTTCTGCGAGAATAACCACGTCGTCTGCGAAGGCGCACGTAGATATAGAAATTGGTTGTAGATTCCTTTGTGCTACGTGCAGTTTCTTCATCTCTTGTTGACATTTCCTTATTATGCCGTCCACGAATATTGTAAATAGGACTGGACTTAAGGCTCCACCCTGTCTTAGCCCCTCTTGTGTCTGGAACTCCTTTGAAATGTTGTTATTGCTAATGACGTAGTTTCTTGTATTTCTGTACAGATTTTGTATGAGTCGTATCAGCTTTGTTTCTACTTTTCTTGAATATAAACTTTCCCATACTTTCTTACGTGGTACACTGTCGAAAGCCTTTTGTAGATCTAAAAATGCTAAATATGTTTTCTTGTTGTATTGTATCCTCTTCGCAACTATTTCTTTTATTGTGAAAATATGATCTTGTGTACTCCTTCCTTTTCGGAATCCACTTTGGGCCTCTAATAATGTATGTTCTACTCTTGTACGTAGTTTTGTTTCAATTATTTGTTCGTATATCTTGAGGGGTATACTTAATAATGTAATGCCTCTATAGTTGTTGCAGTCTTTGTTGTCGCCTTTTTTGTGAATTGGAACAATCTGGCCTATTTCCCAATCGCTTGGTATTTTTTCCTCAATCCATATCTTGTTGTACAAGTCCAGCAACATTTTAGATCCCTCTTCTCCCATCTTCTGTATCATTTCCGGTGTAATTTTGTCATGCCCTGGTGATTTTCCCATCTTCATTTTTCTTAAAGCTGCTTCCAGCTCTTCTTTTGTTATTTGTTCTTTTTCTTCTTTTTGATTGCTCATTTCTTTATTTGTATTTTCTTCTGTGTTATTTTGGTTTTCCTCTTCTTCAACGCCAAGTATCTCTTCGAAATGTTCTTTCCATCTGTTCATTATATCCGTGGTATTTGTTATCAGTTTTCCTTGTTTATCTTACTTTTTTGTTCTCCCCTTCCTAATTGTTTTTAATACTTTGTAGAATAGTTTTTGATTTTCTCTGCTATGGTTTTCGATTTTTTCTCCGAACTCTTGCCAGGTTTTATATTTAGCCCCTCTTATCATTTTTTTCATTTTTATTCTTTGTTCTTTATATTTGTTGTATTTGTTTTCTGTTTTGTTTCCTAGGTATTGTTTCCATTTTTCCTTCTTCAGTTTTATTTGTGTTTTTATTTCTTCATTCCACCATGATGTTCCTTTTTGCTGATTACTTTTCTTTTTACTCCACTTTTTACTCACTCCACATGTTGCTTTCGCTGCTGTGGTAATTATATCTTTAAACCTTAGGCAAATCTGTTCCGCTTTCATTTGTGTCCGTGTTTCTTTAATGTTATATATCTCTTGCTTTATTGTTTGTTCGTATTTCTTAGCTACTTCTGTTTCTTGTAATTTATATGTCTTGATCGTTTCTTGTTTGGTTGTCTGCCTGTTCTCTCTTTCTACGTTGTTTTCATAAATTGTTATTTTCATTTTTGCGACCACTAAAAAGTGATCGCCCCTCTTTTGACTCTTACATCTTTAATCAGTTTTCTGTTTTGTTTCTCTACTATTATATAGTCTATTATGAATCTCTTTTCTGTATTTGGAGCTTGTCTGGTGAATTTATGTATATCTTTATGCTCGAAAAACGTGTTAGTTATCAGTAGGTTATGAGTTATACAGAAATCTATCAGTCTTTCTCCATTGTTATTCCTTTTGTTTTCCCCGTATTTTCCTATTGTGTTTTCGTAAGCAGTTTTCTTTATTCCTACCCTACTATTGAGATCGCCCATTATGATTATTTCTCCTTTGCTCATTTCTACAGCTATTGTTAGGTCTTCCCAGAACTTATCTTTAGCTAGCTTCTTTGGAATGTATAGAATATCGTGATGTAATTACCGTCGATGAAATTGATGTACGAAAATGACAATATTTTGTTTCATTGATGCAACTTGCTACACTTTTATGAGCAGCAGGTGCAAACTGTATTAACAATACGTAAAAATTGGCTTATAATTAATTAATTCAGCGGCCAACGCGAAGAAGCTTCTTCCGTTGTTATCGAATTGCGTATAGGTAGCGGCATTGACCGAGTGACCGTGAAAATGGTGGAGCTTTATTGTTTTACGATGGGACGCAGACGTACGTAGATCTCTCGAACGTAGTTTTCTATTTTTGAGCTATGATAATGAAGAGCTTAAATGAAACTTATTCGATTACACCCTATATATACAACTTTTGATTTCGCGCCTTGTATGTTCTAAACATGAACATACTCAATGAGTGTGCTTACTACCGCTAGTGGTAAATTGACAGTAGATTGGTGATGATGACAACAACACTTGCCTGCACTTAAGTGTTACTTTTATTATTTGCTTAATTAAATAACATTAACGTTCACGGTGAAGCACGTTGCAAGGACAAAGTATAAGACGAAAAGTCTCCGCCTTCAATTTTCTTATTACATGCTCGGAAGTAGTAAATAAGAGAGACAATAAAACTCATTTCCTACAAAAGCATCTTTACTGCCGCGGGGGCCAAAAGCCGATCCAAAAATAAGAAACGTAATAACTCTAACGTCTCTTGTAGTAAGGCAAATAAAAATACTTCGATGGACGACAAAACGAAGCAGGCAAGCAAGCAAACAATGCCATTTACGTCGGGCAGAAAATAACCGGGTACCCTTCACAGATTCATGGCCTGCTTGATGCCGGCGAGCAAGGATTTTGGCGTGACGTTGTTGTGGGCGTCAGGTGCCTGGACGGTTGCCATGGCTTCGGCGATCCTCCGGGTCGCTCCGCCGTTGCCTGGCAACCGAAGAGAGGTCCTTGCTCCGGAGACACACTTCCACATATTGCTCCTCGCACCCTCTCGCCGAACCACGCAACTACTACCAGATTAGACCACTGCATTAAATTATGGATTTTTAAGGTCAGATGGCAACGTTGCTTGCTTAATTAACCGACTCTGTTGTTTTCACCAATTTACGTCGCCGCCGCCGCCGCCGAAGATGTCCCCAACGGGTGGAATTGTGGTGTTTATTGATTTTGGCCCTGCCGAGCCGAATGTCTTATTTATGTGAGTCGCACGTCACTTTCCATTTCAATAACGAAAAAATAAAAAAAAGCAACCGAAACAAAATTGCAGAATCAAGTCTTCCGATATTACATCGGGGAAGGGAAAAAAGTATTTGTTTTTCAAAGTAGCATTTACAACAACATCAATACAAAGCAGCGGAGATTTCGAAGGCATTTAATTGGTGGAGAGAGAGAGAGAGAACGCCCATCTACTTCCAATGAAACAAAACGCTCCCCAACAAGTGTACTTCTCCTTTTCATCATGTAAAAATAAAATACATTTTAACGTTCAAAATGATAAACGGGAGGGCTCGGTCGGTCCGTCATCGATAAAAACAGAACTACAACTCCGAACACAAAGTGCGACATGCGACAGCTTGTAAAGTACGGCGTTGATCGAGCATGAACGTGCATGTTGACGAGCCTAATAAATACTCTTGTGGTTTTACATGTTGCTGCGTGCGTGCCATTTGTTCGGGGGCGTGCGTTTTCACATCGCCCCTAGTCCGTCACGTGCAATTTACAAATTCCATTAATTAATTTTGAATAAGGCCGGCGCGGCAGTCTGCCGGGATGTCTGCCTGCCTGCCTCCCCCCGCCCGCCCCCTCGTGTTGGCAGACGAATCATCGTAAATGTTTGATTTCCATTTAATAGAGTAGAGAACGTACACGATGTCGAAATTACAGACCTCGAATTTACAGAAGAAAATCGTAAGAAAGGGGGCGTTTTGCGTTACTTGAATGTGGTCTTCACAAGTGGATAAGTTCCAAGTGTTTTTGTTTCTAAATTAAACCAAATATTCTGAACTTTGATTGGAAAACTTGAAGGATTAAATCCCCCCCCCCCCCCCAAAGAAACTAAAAAAGCAAATCTGTATGTTTATAATTATCAAAAACTCCCACTTTTAGAGTTGGCGTTGGTTCGGTGACGTTTTAAGACACGTAACGACGTACCGTGTTTTTTGCTTTTTCGTCATGTTCAACCCCAAACATGGGACAAGAAGGAGAAAACATTGAAGACCAAATAAGAGGACAAGAAGGAGAAAACATTGAAGACCAAATAAGAGGACAAGAAGGAGAATATATCGCAGATAAAATTAAAAAAAAAAACTTCGCCCAACAGTAGTAGCTTTGACAGGAAGAAGGCAGATCCCATGGTGACGATACGATGGTTGATGGGAAGGGTTGTAATGCGTTTGCCTCCATTGCATCATCTCAGCAAGTTTGCTACATTTGCGGGGCCTCCCCCAAACAAGTGGATCATTTTGGGGCGTCGTATTCAAAAATCCTCTCTGCCCTCCGCGTTTGGATTCGTTCCTTTGAGTGACTTTTCCCCATATCGTATAGCCAATTGCTAAAAGTGACAGATCAGAGGCACAAGAAACCAGGAAGGGAGAAGATTTGTAATAAATTTCGATTAGATATGGGTTCCAATCACAACCCGGAACGAAACGATCGGAACATCGTCGTTTTCTCAATTCGGCAGAGATTGCAGGACTCGATCCAACGCTAGTAGAACGATTCTCCAACAACCTTTCTTCTACCACTTGCAAGTGGCTAAGCTTTCCACTGTAGGATGGCCAGGTTCTTTGTGTAACTATATTCATGGTGCTGGGATGAAGACTTTACTTCCTCTTGCTCCAATTCGGCAGAGATTACAGGATCCGATCCGACGCTGGTAGAACGATTCTTCAACAACCTTTCTTCTACCATTTGCAAGTGGCTAAGCTTTCCACTGTAGGATGGCCAGGTTCCTTGTATAACTATATTCATGGTGCTGGGATGAAGACTTTACTTCCCCTTGCTCCAATTCAGCAGAGATTACAGAACTCGATCCGACGCTAGTAGAACGATTCTCCAACAACCTTTCTTCTACCACTTGCAAGTGGCTGAGCTTTCTACTGTAGGATGGCCAGGTTCTTTGTATAACTATATTCATGGTGCTGGGATGAAGACTTTACTTCCTCTTGCTCCAATTCCAAGATTACATGACTCGATCCGACGCTGGTAGAACGATTCTCCAACAACCCTTTCTTCTACCACTTGCAAGTGGCTAAGCTTTCCACGAAAACGCTGTAGGATGGCCAGGTTCTTTGTATAACTATATTCATGGTGCTGGGATGAAGACTTTACTTCCTCTTGCTCCAATTCCAAGATTACATGACTCGATCCGACGCTGGTAGAACGATTCTCCAACAACCCTTTCTTCTACCACTTGCAAGTGGCTAAGCTTTCCACGAAAACGCTGTAGGATGGCCAGCTTCTTTGTATAACTATATTCATGGTGCTGGGATGAAGACTCTTGCGTTCTACCTATTAGAAAAAAAAAACTGTCCGAAAAAACCAGGGAAGAAAGACCTGAAAAGGTTTCACGTACAAGGAAATCTCCTCACTGGGACACGTATGAAGATTTGCTTGATTTAGACAAAACTTGAAGCCTTTCTGCTTCCGCAGTACCGCAACAGAATCTCTTCTTTCTACCAAAAGAAGAAGGCGCAGATTGTGTCACCTACTCTGGAACTTGGTAGAA
Source organism: Serrognathus titanus (assembly GCA_039766575.1). Taxonomy (NCBI): domain Eukaryota; kingdom Metazoa; phylum Arthropoda; class Insecta; order Coleoptera; family Lucanidae; genus Serrognathus; species Serrognathus titanus. The sequence goes on from CM077913.1 coordinate 70,801,808, forward strand.
GACTTGCTTAATTTACTTTAAAGGGAAATGGTGGTTCACCTATATTCATGGTACTAGGATGAAGACTTCCTTTTGTGCTCTACCTACTGGAAAAAACTGTCAGAAGAAACTGAGGAAGATAACCCTGAAAAGATTCCACATAGAAGTCGTGGAAACGAACGAAAATTTCCTTAATTTATAAAAACTTGAAGGCTTTCGCACTCATTGCCTTTTGGCTTTCGGACTCATTGCCTTTTGGCTTTCGGACTCGTTGCCTTTTGGCTTTCGGACTCATTGCGTTTTGGCTTTCGGATTATCGTGTCATAATCTTCTCTTTCTGCTTCCGGAGTACCGCGACAGAATCTCTTCTTTCTTCCAAAAGAAGAAGAAGAAGCAAAAACAGATTATGTCGTGTACTTCCGAAGCCAGGAGAAGATTTGCTTAATTTATTATCGATATCCTTGGATAGGTCCAAGGAGATTTGCTTAATTTATTATCGATATCCTTAGATAGGTCCAAGGAGATCGATAATAAATTAAGCAAATCTTCTCCTGGCTAGAGTTACTCCGAGTATGAGACCATTGCCACGTAAAGAGAAGCATCAAGTTTTGGTGCTCTAGAAACCGTGAAAACGAACAAGACTCTACAACTAAGCCAGAAAAGATTTCTGAAACTGCTTCAGAACCTCAACCAGAGACCGACCTTTCTGATCCAAAGTGTTCTAGAAGAGACACCATCTTCTCTAAGAGAGATGGCACATCCCATTGTCTCATTAGGAAAAAGCTATGAAAATCGACACTTGCAGATTGAACACTTTTAATGAAATTATGTTTCTTAAGGGAAATATAGACTTCTAAGGGCGACATCATCCATTGGACAAGTCTCTCTATATATCCAAGGATTAAACTCGTTGAGAGAAGGATTATTACATACATGATCTACGAAGGGATCATCTACTAGATGGGACATCATCCCATTCGAAAATTGATCATCTCCGCATCACAGGGATCTGCATTAGATAATTCGAAAGGTTTACAGAGGACCTGTGTCGTCTAGTTACGACATTGCCGAGTACCAGCCTGAAGACGTCTAAACTAAAACTGGATTAGGAAATTCGAATGGTTTATATAGGACCTGTGTCGTCTAGCTACGACATTGCTGAATACCAGTCTGAACATGTTTAAATCCCAAATTGTTATGATTTAGGCCAAAATTAATTTTGTCTGTACGAAAATACATAATTTCCAAAAATGAACGCAAAGGCTGCACTGAAGCTCTGGTGAATTCAAGGGGGTAGACTAAGCAGAGCGACGTGGCACTGACAGCACCATAGGAAGCCAAGTTACCCAGGAAGTACTTCCAAAAACCGAGAAAACGAACAAGACCCACAACTAAGCCATGCTCAGAAGCTCTCTTTTCTGAAACTGCTTCAGAAACCTAGCCTTTCAGAGCCAAAGTCTTCTATAGGAGATACTATCTTCTCTAAGAGACATGGCATATGCCATTGTCTCATTCAGCAAAAGCTATAAAAACCCACACGTGCAGATTGAACACTTTTAAGGAAATGAAGTCTCTTAAGGGAAATACCATCTTCTATGGGCGACGTCATCTACTGGACTAAGCCCTTGAAACCTACATTCAAAGATTGAAAGCGTTTATAGAAGGATTATGTTTCACAGGATCTCCTAAGGGGGAAGATATCATCTACTACGTGGGACATCATCCCTTTCGGAAATTGAACATCTCCTCGCACCCCAAGGATCTGCATTAGAAAATTTGGATGGATTATGGAGGACCTGTTTCGTCTAGGTCTAACATTGCTGAGTAGCAACAAACTGCTAAGATTTCGACATATGAGAACCAAAATTACTTTTGCTTGTACGAAAATACGTAATTTCCAAAAATGAAAAAGGAGAGACTGTACTGATCTGGTTCTGGTGAATTCAAGGGGATAGACTAAGCAGAGCGACGTGGCATTGACACCACCACAAGAAGCCAAGTAACCTAGGAAGTATTTCCAAAAACCGAGAAAACAAACAAGACCCACAACTAAGCCAGGCACAGGTGCTTCCACTTTTGAAAGTGCTTCAGAAGCCTACTCTTTCAGAGCCAAAGTCTTCTAGAGGAGATACCATCTTCTCTAAGAGAGATGGCATATCCCATTGTCTCATTCGGCAAAAGCTAGGAAGACCTACACGTGCAGATTGAACACTTTTAAGGAGATGCAGTCTCCTAAGGGAAATACCATCTTCTATGGGCGACACAATCCACTGATTTAAACCCTCGAAACCTACATTCAAAGATTGAAGGCGTTTAGAGAAAGATTATAACACACATGATCTCCTAAAGGAGGAGATATCTACTATGTGGGACATCATCCCTTTCGAAAATTGAACATCTCCGCGCATCCCAGGGATCTGCATTAGAAAATTTGGATGGTTTACGGAGGACCTGTATTACCTAGCTACGACATTGCTGAGTAGCAGTCGGAAGAAATCTGAACCCTCCCAAATTGCTATGATTTCGACATATGAGAACTTGTATGAAAATGCGTAATTTCCAGAAATTAAAAGGGAAAGACTGTACTGAACTAGCTCTGGTGAAGTCAAGGGTGTAGAATAAGCAGAGCGACGTGGTAGCGCCCGCACTACCACAAGCCAAGTACTTCCAGAACTTCGTCCGCTTGTCAACTCGGTTCGAGAAGATCTGCTTGTACTCTTCCTTGAAAGGTTTGCGTCGGGAAGTAACGGATCACGTTTTGCCAAGTCGCCCTGTTTCTTTGGAATACGTACGAAGCAATCCATCATACCGTAATCAGAAGACGAAAAAATCATTTTTCGTTTCTAAAAGCTTATTTCAAGCATGATCGTTTTTGGTGATGGTTTAGGATGGAGATGACGTTTGGACTCTGATTAAGAACACTTGCAACACCACATGGTTTCTCTTTAGCAGAAAGAAAGGGCCTATAAACATTTCCTAAATCCTGTTTGTTTTTGGTGGCTATTTAAGATGGAGATTCAGCTTGGGAACCCTTGATTTTGATTTGCCTTTTTACTTTCATCACCACATAGGCTCGCCTTATCAGAAAGGAAGGATTTACTTTACTTTCATTTAAGAGCGGTTTCTGTCCTCTTTTCCAATCGTTATTTAATATGGGGATTCGCCTGATCAACCTTTTTTTTAGACAAACTTTCCCTTTTGCCCAATTTTCTGGTTTTCAAGTCATTTTTTATATCGAGGCGATAAAGTTAACAGAAGTCAATAGGGGCGTAGCAGCAAAAGGGGAAAGTTCTCAGTTCACTCTCCATATTTACACACAACAGAATTGCTATGGTTTCCAACTGGATCACTTAAGTAGCGACGTACCGTGTTTTTTGCTATCTCAGGTCGTGGCCAACTCCAAACGTGGGAGTTTTTGAACGCATGCTATTAATGCAATCAACTGTTTTCAATATCTTTTATATTTGACTCTGTGCGTTAAGGAGGCTTGCTCTGACTCTGGCATTTTTAAATAATTATCAAACACCTGCCTGAAAAGTGGGTGTTAGAAGCTTCACCATGCCCATCACATCGTGGCCCATATCTGAAATTGGGGCCGCGTACTATCATATTTCCAACGTTCTTGTGTTTCATTTTCCTTCCTTCTCTGCCTCGCCCTTCTCAATTTCAAATTATAAGGTCCGTTGCTTACGTCACGAGTGGACAGAAACCGGCGAGGATTGAGCAATCCTATAAGTGAAGAGTCTTCCTGCTCTATGACCGAAACAAATGATGAAATACACATCTTAGGTGGTCTTTAATTACAGTTATCACCTACTCGGTTGAAACGAAATCGGAATCTGGATGAACACCGTCCATCCCTAATGAAGATAATCGTTTACGTCGAGCCGTTCAAGCGCGTAAAGTTTCCTCTCATTAAAACTAGCCGTGTTCGTTCATTCGTTAATCGCTTCCCTTAAATAAACTCTACCCCTCCCACCCTCTTTCGCAAACGAAATGTTAAAGTCAAGGCTATGAGCTTCACTGCGATATATTGTTTGTATAATTGTAATCCATAATCAAGTTCCCCACACACGCGTTGACAAGTTCGTAAAGTTGTTCGAAGCACAAACCTCACCCTGCGACCCATATGTATATATCACGCGCGACAGTTTTATGTGACCTTAAGAAGTTATTAAACGAAGATAATGCGAACGTATGGGACGCGTTATTCTATTATTTGTGGCTGCGACCGGATTACTCGCGTACTAGTATATGTATGTGACCGCGCCGCGGTAATCGGGTTGCCTTGGAACTAATCTCGTTAATGCATGAAGACTCTTCTGGATCGTCGGCTAGTGCCATAAATTATACACACCTGCTTTCAGGGTTCAAGCCTCGGCGTTTCCTACGATCACGAGCAGTTGTTGCCCCCGCCTTGGGTGTGTAATTTATACTTCGGCTACAGATTGGATTATGAATTAACATTCTTCACCGGGATTGTGATTAACGCGAACGTGGGCTTTGGTGTTATGGTGGATGGAGGCAATCTGATTTATGTACCAAACTTTTGCAATCACATATCACTATCACCAATTAATAGTCATCATCAGCAAAGTACCCCCCAACAGTTGAAGACTGTCTCTAAACAAAGCCTGCTTTGATGGGGAATGTGAAAAGGTGGCCAAAATAAATTTTAGATCCTCCATTGTTAAACAAATTCAAGAAGACCATTGATTTAATATTTTACGGAAGTTCTTCCGCCGGATCTGAAGACGATGGCACACCCAGACGGTTATAACTCAGGAAGAGAGATACAATGAAAGTTCTTTCGCTGGTAAAGACGAGTCAATTACACTTCTTTCACAATCAATCAATTTAACTTGTTGCACGTCGGCAATTAACGCCCGCGTTAAGGACGGCAATTAACGCAGCTGGTGCGTACGTCTCGCATTAATTGCTTTGGTATGTACGGCCAGGAGTGTCGAGATGTTTTAGAATGCAGGTCGAGACGTCGAGGAGCGCGTTTCCTTCCGTTGGGAGACGTGACGACCCAGCACCGTTAACGATTAGCTACGTCGTCCAATTTGATAAGGATAAGTAGAAAATACCTCCTCGAATTGCGTCGCAAGGACGATTTCAAAATGTCGTCATTGCAAGCGGGAGCCTTTTATGGTATTTACAGCTTTCCTACTATCTCACTTGTTGGTAATGCTTCGGTTAGTGTCTTTAACTATTTGATAAGGGGGCTTGTTTTGCCCATTCGCAATTGCTTATAGTCCTATCACGTCGTTTAACATACACTCTTACCAGCGTTGTTATTTAAAATGTAATTAAAAATTCTTAGTACTTGTAGTCGTGGACAACGTATAGTATACCACTCGCCATGAAGGCTCGGATAATTACTCTCGTGTGATTATAGCGTCGCGTATAATATACTATTACTCGTAAAATAATCATAAGAACAAAATTCAGTGCCGAAAGAGAACTTTCTATAAAAATGATCTTCCAATTATTCGCATTGTTAGGAAACAAATTCGCTTTATTGTTATAGTACGAGGCTCCACTTGAGCGAACGAGGGCAAAAAAAAAACATGTTCGATGAGCGCGTCCCTTCCTCTCACCGAAGTTGTTACGCTCGAGTGCTCGTTAAACAAATTCAGAATGATAGATGGATGTTGACTACTAAAAATAGCGGCCGCCGTTGCTGTTGAATAATGGGTTCATAAACGCGGTGGACCTAGAGATCACCATCCGTTGACACTCGTCGGAAACGCCGCACTCAAACATACATACAGGGTGATTCTTGAAGAATAGATCGAAAAAGAAAAGAAAATTTCCAAAACATGGGAAAATTTACAAAAACGACTTATAATTATTAAAAAAAAATTACCAGAACCAAAAGCCTGCACCAAACGTTCATGGTGGTGTTAAAAGCAGCAAATTATTTTAAAACTTCCCCAAAGGTGTGCCGCCATGATGTCTTTCGGGTGTACCCCCATCTGGCAACACTAACCAGAAGTGTTGGGTTGTACCAACCCTTTTTAAGATTCTCATTTCAAATCATTAGGGATTAATTCTTTCTCTTCTAAAAACCTATTTTGGAAGTATCATTACGTGAAAGGAAATTGGAAGGCCCTAAGATAGCTACAATTTGCTCTTTTATGTAGGCAACGTGCGTTCAATGAAGGCTCTGAACTTTTATTTTATGACGGCACGTCGTAACTTAATGCGTATGTTGCAACCTTGAATAATTGCGGGCCTGGGTTGCCACATTTGGCGAAATTCCTCCATTTTGGGCTGCGTTTTAGACACACTTGGTGCTTATAAATCTTATTTGGCGACCGGCGCCTCTTTTGGGCTACATGTTGAACAATCGACAAAATTCTCTGGTCATCCATGGAAACAAAAGTACACTACCGACCAAAAATTTGAAATCACACATACATATTTGTTTTCGGAATTTAAAAATTGGTTGGAAACTTTTCACTTCTTGACTTCGATTTTGGACTTTTGCTTTTTACTTCTTTTTTCATAATTTTCTAACTTTATTTTCAATGAAAACAATGACATACATCAGCGTCAGAAATTGAAAGAGTTTTTCACTTGTCTCTCTTTTCATTTGATATTTGCTTTTCGTTTTCCTTTGCTACTCGTTATTTGCTTTCATGTTTCATTTGTATTATTTTTGTTGCTACAAAAAAAAATCCCAAAGAAAAACAAATGACGATCATAATTAAACAATTGAAACTCAAAAAAAATAATTAATGAACGTAATGGTAATTCAAATTCGTGAAAAGAAATGCAATGGAAAACAAATCACAATCACAATGTTTACGAAAATAAATAAAAAATTAAAAGTGAAGAAAATTAAAAACTATTTTGACGATTGAGAAATCGAGTCGAAATGGAAGAAGAAAAGATAAAAATTTCTGAACAAAGTAAGCAAAACAAATGACGATCGCAATGTTTGTAAACAGTTTTCATTTGTTTTATTTTGTATTTTAAATTTCGCTTGCCTTTTGTTTTTCATTTTTAATATCACTTTTGTTTTTGTTTTGTTTTTCATTTTTAATTTTTGTTTTGTTTTGTTTTTTATTTTTTCATTTGCCTTTGGTCTTTCATTTTAATTTTCTCCTCGTTTTCCACTTGTATCTGTATTAATTTTTTTCCCAACTAATATTTGCTTTTTGTTTTTCCACTTGTTTTCCACTCGTCTCTCTTTTCGTTTAATATTTGTTGCCTCTTTGTTTCCGTTTTGTTGGGTTTTCAATTGCTTTTCGTTTTCTTTCCCTGTTCATTATTTACTTTCATTTTTCATTTGTTTTATTTTTGTTTCTATAAGTTAGAAAGTTAGAAAAACAAATGACGATCATAATTAAACAATTAAAACTCAAAAAAATAATTAATAAACGGAGTAGTAATTCAAATTCGTAAAACAAAAACAGAATGGAAAGCACAACACTTACGAAAGAAATAGAAACGCAAATTTAATTTCTGGAAAAACGATAAACAATAAAAGTCGAAGAAAATTAAAAACTTCTTCGACGATTGAAAAATCGAGTCGAAATGGGACAAAAAATAAAAATTTCTGAAGTAAGTGAGAAAAACAATTGACGATTGTAAAGTTCATAACAACTTTCAGTTCTCGTTTTTCTTTTTGTTTTCTATTTTGAATTTAGTTTGCCTTTTGTTTTTCATTTTTTCATTTCATTTTTGTCTTTGTTTTCTTTTGTTTTTTCTTAAGTTTTTATCACAATTCAGCTCTTCATTTGCCTTTGGTCTTTCATTAAAATTTTCTCCTTGTTTTTCCACTTGTCTCTCTTTTCATTTAGTATTTGCTCCTTCATTGTTTCTTTTTCAATTGCTTTTCGTTTTCCTTTCCTACCCATTACTTACTTTCACTTAGAAATTAGAAAAACAAATGACGATCATAATAAACAATAAAAATTCAAAAAAATAATTATAACGTAATAATGTAAAGATAATTCAAATTCATAGAAGAAAACGCACATTTAATTTGTTGTTTATAACAACTGTCAGTTTTCATTTGTTTTATTTTCTATTTTAAATTTTATTTATTTATTTAAACAATTAAAGATGAAGAAAATTGAAAACTTTTTTGACTATTGAGAAATCGAGTTGAAATGGAACAAAAAAGAAAACTTTCTGAAGAAAGTAAGAAAAACAAATGACGATCGTAAAACGTTTTTAAGGTGACTTTTGTTTTTATTGCTTTTTTTTAAGTTTTGTTATTGTTTTTTGCTTTCTCACCGTTCTAGTCGACCGTCTTTTGTTTCAGTTCTTCAACTTTATGTATTTAATGATTTTCTTACGTTTTTTTTTAGATTTATTATTCTTTCGATTGTCTTTTGTTTTTATTGCTTTTTTTAAGTTTTATTATTATTTCTTATTTTTCTTTCGCTTTCTCATCGTTCTTTTTATTTATTTGGAAATTTTTTCATCGATTAATCGTATTGTAAATCGATCGTCTTTTGTTTTTATTATATTTTTTAATTGGTTATTTGTTTTATCACCATTCTTTTCAAATCGTTTTATTTTAGAATCGATCGTCTTTTGTTTCTGTTTCTTAACTTTCTGTATTTAATGATTTTGTACGCTTTTTTTTAAACTAATTTTTCTTGAGCTGTAAAATCGATTGTCGTTTGTTTTTATTGCTTTTTTTAAGTTTTATTATTATTTCTTATTTTTTGCTTTCTCATCGTTCAATTCGACCGTCTTTTGTTTCTGTTTTCAAAATTTATTATTATTATTTCTTTTTTTTTAATTTATTTTAAAAGTTTATTCAAGTATTAAGTTGTGTTGTAAATCGATTGTCTTTTGTTTTTATTGTTTTTTTAATTGATTATTTCTGAATTTTTATTACTTTGTATTATCACCAGTCTTTTCAAATCATTTTATTTCGAAATCAACCGTTTTTTGTTTCTGTTCTTTAACTTTAGGGGATTTAATGATTTTTTTAAATTTATTTTCTTGAGTAACAAAATCGATTGTCTTTTGTTTTTATTGTTTTTTTTTTTAAGTTTTATTATTATTTCTTATTTTTTGCTTTCTCATTGTTCAAATCGACCGTCTTTTATTTTTGTTGTTTAACTTTATATATTTAATGATTTGTTTTTTTTTTCTAATTTATTATTCTATTTAGCTGTAAAATCGATTGTCTTTTGTTTTATTGTTTTTTTTTGAAGTTTTATTATCATTTATTATTTTTTTATTTATTTGAAAAGTTTATTCAACTATTAAATTGTATTGTAAATTGATTGTCTTTTGTTTTTATTACAATATTTTTCTTAAAATGATTACTTCTGAATTTTTATTACTTTGTTTTATCACCATTCTTTTCAAATCGTTTTAATTTAAAATCGACCGCATTTTGTTTCTGTTCTTTAACTGTATGCATTTTTAATGATTTTTTAACGTTTTTAAATTTCTTATTTCGTGCTGTAAAATCCATCGTCTTTTGTTTTATTTGTTTTTTTTTTAAGTTTTATTGTTTCTAAATTTTTGGTTTGCCATCGTTTAAATCGACCGTCTTTTGTTTCTGTTCTTTAATGATTTTTTTACCTTTCTCTTTTAAATTTATTATTCTCTTGAGCAATAAAATCGATTGTCTTTTGTTTTTATTGCTTTTCTTATGTTTTATTATTATTTCTTATTTTTTGCTTTCTCATCGTTCTTTTTATTTATTTGAAAAATTTATTGTGTTGTAAATCGATTCTTTTGTTTTTTTTTAATTGATTATTTCTGAATTTTTATTATTTTGTTTTGCTTGTTTCTTTAACTTCATGTATTTTTACGAAAGTGCACAAAAGATAAGGGATGAAACCGAATCGGAAAGAGCGGGTATAATAAGGGGACATAAGAGAAACCCGATTAGTAATTAATTAATTAATCATTGATGAGTTTAGCATACTACTCTAATTACGTGATTTTATAATTATTAATGATCAGTGAGTATGAAGACAAAACAATAACGGAAATTAGTCATCTCTCCACAAGTGATGAAAATATAATCGCGTATCCCCTGACTCACGCCCAGTTATACATAGAACGGGATGACGAATGCACCCCCTCGGCGGCGACGCCGGTGACTCACGAAGAGGTTTCTACCACAAAGGACGGTCATTTTCGCGAGGGGTGGTATTTTCATCGCGCGGCTAAATTTATTCCTCGAAAGTTTAATTTTAGAAAGTCCAACGTAACAACGGAACGAGAGGAGAAAAGGAGACGAGAAATAAATCTTAACAAACGAACAAGAAAAAAGAAACGCGTCTACAAATAAAATTAAGCGCTTGTTTATAAATGTTCTGCCCGTTCGTTCTATTTATTATTTTAAGAAACAAATTATTTAATTCGGGGCACCTGACTTATGTCTGTTTTGAAAAACGAAAAAAATTGACAGACATTTCCTCCTGCGACTATATTTCTAAGTCACTGTGCAATTTCTATTCTGAAATATTTATTCTCGGTTTAAAAGAGTGAATTATTAAATGATTAATTTTTTTTTGTAATATACGGGGTGAATTGTTTTTGTGGAAGCCTAAATATTTAATTAATGTGAACATCAACTTGTGTCGCTGTCTTCTCTAATTTAAACGTCTCAATGAAGTTTAAAAACAATTTCGCGTCCCATCTGAAGTTCTTAGTAAATTCGCACCATCCCCATTTAAACTTGAGGCGGGACTAAGTTCCATAGTTCCATCGGAGTCTATTTTCTCTAAAAGCAATCCGGGTTAGAGCAACACGCCGGGTGATTTAATTATCTGGCATTTACCAAAATAATTTCCATCCGCCAGCACGGAGCTTAAGTTTAATAATACGCCCGTAATTCGATTCCGGGCGTAACCGGATTCCTCTTGTCCTCGGAAGGCAATTTTCGCACAATTCGATGAATGGCGAGGGGGAGCGAGGCCTAAAAACGTATATTATTAGCTAATAATAATCGGCGGTGGAGTTTTGTTTTTCTTTTTCCCGGAAGAAAATTCTCTTTCGCAATTAAATCTTTTGGAGCAATTAGGACGGACGACGCGACAATTACCGTAGGAAATTAGAGAAACGTAGAGTGGGCGATAACACCTTCATTGCGAATGTTTCCCGCAGGCGCGCAAATTTATGCCATGCATTAGTCGTGCGAAAGTAACTTTGCAAATTTGTTAACATCGAACATAAACACAATTAACAGCGCAATTTAAATTGGCGACGACGCTGACGCACAAAGATATTCATATTTCTATGTAAAAAAATAATCATTGTCTTAGGTTTTTCCTTTATTTTGAATGTATTGAAATGAAAGTGCCAATATTCAAGCAGGCGTTGATAAGGTTCTAGCAATAAGTAGTAAGAACTGCAGAGATAAACTTCATAAACCTTAAATATCAATACAGCCACAGTTTGCCAGTGCTGTCACATGTTTATATTCAAAACTTTATTTTGTTCTTTGCCATTATTTATCATTATAAGTGGTAAGAATAATTGTTGTAGTTAGAATTTATTGACATTTCGTAGTGGAGTGTGTTTTACTTGTTTAACGATTGGATAGCAAAAATGAGACTTACTGAAGCCGAAACAATCGAATTTTTAATGACGATTGAATTTGGAGAATTCGCACCCATGAAAGAACCGTCCTCCAATATCGCAATCAACGGTAAGTCGAGTTGAGAACAAATTTCGCAATCTCGGACGTTTACGAGGTAAACCTAAAGGCAGACGTCCATCTGCTTTAGATGAAGACAGACAATTGGGTGCAGGAAAGATCAAAATCCACATTCAATCCTTGTGGGGGTAGCTTCATGTCTTAATACGTCAAAAAATGCAGTTCACAGACTTCTTAACGACATAAGGACTTGGTGCACGAGCTGTCCGATGACGATTTTGATCGACGAGTGCAATTTTGCGAGACAATGATCGAACTCTCGCAAAACCTGCTTTCATTAGAAACATTCTCTTTTCTCACAAAGCAATATTTTCCAATAAACAAAATTGCTGTTATTGGGCGGTTCAAAATCCGCAGTGGATGATGGAGGCGAACACACAATATCCCCAAAAGATTAAGAGGAGGCGAATGCAAGAAATCCTCAAAAGTTTAACTTGTGGGCTGGCGTAGTGAGTATTCGAATTATTGGTCCGTTTTTTGTTGGAACGCTTGTTACGGTGGTAAAATTCTTGTATTTTGAGTCACCCTGTATTGCGTGAGGATCAAAAAGCCGTTAAATTAGAGATGATCTTCAAAATCGTAGTCTCCTAGACGCCTCGCCCCATTTTCCTCGAAATGGATCTACCCCCGCCGAGATTATCGATTTTTCCAGAGATCTTGTATTTAGAGTCACCCTGTGATGCGTGAAAATCAGAAAGCCGTTAAATATGAGATAACCTTCAAAATCGTGGCCTTCTAGATGGCTTGCGAGCACGCCTTTTTCCCCGGAATGGATCTACCTCGCCGAGATTATCGATTTTTTCAGAGATCTTAAATGTCGAGTCACCCTGTAATGCGTGAGAATCAGAAAGCCGTTAGTTTTGAGATGACCTTCAAAATCGTGGCCACCTAGACGGCTGACGAGCGCGCCTCACCCCTTTTTTTCCGAAATTGGTGTGCCCCGCCGAGATTAACGATTTTTCCAGAGATTTTGTGATGGGTGTTCTGACCTCCAGGCGCAAACCTCGTACTTTGGCTCAGTATTTCGATAACCACTCATAGGTACACGGCACTTTGATTTCCCCGTTGTTTTGAAGACGCCTTTACGTGGTTTTAAAAAGCTATCGACTTCACTGGCGTAGCCGGTGTGAACACACCTTTGGTGACGCATAAGGTCGGTTCTAGTTAGTTTACTTTCATTTTTTTTTAAACACGATTTTTTCTGTAAACGAAAGACGGATCCGTGCTTCGGGTTTTCTTTCATTTATTTAAACTATGACCTACTTGGGTTTTATCAAAGAAAATGGCAAATGTGACAGTTATACTCGAGTGTCGCTACTACGTAGTTTTTTATACTGTGGCACCAAAATTACAGTATAAGTAATTACCCAGTAGCGACACTTAAACGTCAGTGCCAAAATCGGCCATACTGTTTGATACTTATAAGCAAACGTAATGTAATTTGCAAATCAGTAGGTATCAAAAAAATAAACGGCAAATGTGACAGTTATATTCGAGTGTCTCTACTGTGTAGGTTCCTATACTATGGCACTATTTACTATTCGCTTCTTTTTCAATTGCTTTTCGTTTCCCTTTCCTACTCAATATTTACTTTAATTTTCATTTGTTTTGTTTTTGTTTCTATAAGTTAGAAAATTAAAAAGAAACAAATGACGATCATAATAAACAATTAAACCTCAAAAAAAGAAAATTAATACGAAACGTAATGGTAATTGAAATTCGTAAAAGAAAACGCAAATTTATTTATTTATTTAATTATAACAAGTTTCAGATTTCATTTGTTTTATTTTCTGTTTAAAATTTTGGATGCCTTTTGTTTTTCATTAAAAAAAAACAACTAACACAATTAAACACAGTCTCCTTTACTACTTTTAATTAAAAAAAAAAACGATAAACAAATGGGAACGAAGAAAATTAAAACCTTTTGAGAAATCGAGTCGAAATAGAACAAAAAAGAAAAGTTTCTGAAGGAAGTAAGAAAAACAAGTGACAATCGTAAAACCTTTTTAATGTGTCTTTTGTTCTTATTGTTTTTTTTTTGTTTCGTTTTTATTTTTGTTTTTTCATCGTTAAAATCGACCGTCTTTTGTTTCTGTTCTTCACCATTATGCATTTAATGATTTTTTTACGTTTTTTTTTAGATTTATTATTCTCTTGAGCTGTAAAATCGATTGTCTTTTGTTTTTATTTTTAAAATTTTATTATTTCTTATTTTTTTATTTATTTTAAAAGTTCATTCAATTATTACAATGTGTTGTAAATCGTTTGTCTTTTGTTTTTATTGTTTTTTTTTTTTAATGATTATTTCTGAATTTTTTTTTCACCATTCTTTTGAAATCATTTTATTTGGAAATCAACTGTCTTTCGTTTCTGTTCTTCAACTTTAGGGTATTCAATGATTTTTTTAGATTTTTTTTGAATTTATTATTCTCTTGAGTAATAAAATCGATTGTCTTTTGTTTTTATTACGAAATATTTTTTCACTTGATTATTTCTGAATTTATTATCACCGCCGTGAACTTCATTAACTTCAAATGTCAAAACAGCTACAGTTTGCCAGTGCTGTCACTTGTTTACAATCAAAACTTTCTTTTGTTCTTTGACATTATTTATCATTATAAGTGGTAAGAACAATTGTTGCAGTTAGATGTGAAATAGAATTTATTGACATTTCGTAATGGAATGTGCGTTAGTTGTTTAACGATTGGATAGCAAAAATGAGACTTACTGAAGCCGAAACAATCGAAATTTTAATGTCGTTGTTGTTCTGACGGACAGTCGAGGCGACATGGAATCAGCTCCTGTTACATGGTGACGTCAGCCAGTTAAGGGCTGGTTCACAAGGTGCCACTTCAACAACTCCACTACGCCACAACTTCACTGGCATAGCCGGTGTGAACACACCTTTGGTGACACATAAGGTCGGTTCTATTTAATTTCCTTCCTTTTTTTTATCGTTTTTTGTAAACGAAAGACGGATCCGTGCTTCGGGTTTTCTTTCATTTATTTAAACTCTAACCTATTTGGGTTTCATCAAACAAAATGGCAAATGTGACAGTTATAATCGAGTGTCGCTACTATGTAGTTTCTTATACTGTGACACCAATTTATCATTGTAGATAGGAGTATAATGCATAACTAAGTAGTGGTAGCGTTTGAATATGCATCACCTTTACTATTCAATGAATTATAAATGCCTCAGTTGTATCCAAAACCTATCAGACTATGAGTTACTTCAAGGTCCACATTTATCAGGGCAAATTTTTCGTCTTGCCGAATGCCTCGGTCTGCGTCTGGCGATTGGGTTTCCTCCGCAGACGACCACGTTACCATAGCTCCTCCTTCTGGCTCATTTGCATACGAAAAGCTGGTCGGCCAACGCGAGCAGAAAACTCGGCGGCGGATATTTTTAACCGCAAGTTTAACGACACGCAAACGTAAACTTGTTTTGAAATCAGATACATTAATAGAACGTCGTCGTTTAACTGCCATCATAACGCTGTGCGGCGGACGCAATTACACCGTACAAAGTGAACCACATACGCCTAGACATACTCGTAGACATGTTCTAGAATTGAATCAGACGTTTCTATAAGATACGGTGGGACCTGCAACATTTGACAAGTATACCTTATTTCGTTAGGATTTGAAAGGAACGAACAAGTCTACGAGTATGTCAAGGGGCCTTAGGCGTAGGAGCTACATTCATCCGGTCTCGAGAGGAGCTACTTCCTCTTCTGTGCTCTGCCTTCATGGCATGGGTCATTTGGCAATGAGTTCGCTCTGATTAGCAATGGCAGGAGAAGCACCGAGCGACGTTAATGGAGCGCGGACCGTAATGATGGGTGTCGGTGCCCGGTTACGAGCTCGGGTCATAGGTCAATGTGTGCACCCAACGATCCTGTGCTTGTGCTCCCTTTGTTTGCTCACCTGTTTCCGGGTGTCCGTCTGGTAACGCCCGGATTCTTGTTGTTTCGGGAGCAAACTTGCTTGATCTTAATTTAACAATCTAAATGGACCCCATTTTTAAGAAATTATAAGCAAACTGAATTTGATTGTACCCTCATACACGAAACGAGTGTTTGTTCCTATAGAATTTTATTGTCATATTATATACAAGGTGATTTTAATAGTTGCGCATGTAATTTGAATTGGTAATAAACGACACCCTCGTACATAAAAGAATCTCCCCTCGTGTATAGCACTAATCTCGTTACAGGAAAAATACAGTACTTATTATTTTTAAATGAAACTCCTCGGATTCATGTGAAACAACCCCCCAATGAGTAACACGAGAGACTGTGAACTACGAAATTTAATTTGCGGCCGAAATTCAGCGTTTAATTACGTTGTGCAGCGAAGCGACCGATTTTCATCTCTCTCGCTAATTAAATCGTAATTCATCATTCTCAGTTGTAAAACACATGCGGCCACTGTTTAGCATTAATTTAAACTCTGAATAGGCCCTTGATTGGGCGATCGATTCCGTTTGCCTTCATGAGCCCGCTACATACAATCAGGTTCGGTTTTAGGTCACGTACACTTGGTTTACTACGTGAAAGTACAAAGTATCCTGAAAGAAACTGACAATGCTCTTGAAGCCATTTGCTTGACGGTATTCAACAAGATAACAGGTACCTACTTTTGCTTTGAAACGTTGCTACCCTACCATTTCGTCTTACCTGTTTGACCCTTTATGATACTGCGAAGACTGTGGAAAAATCGTTGATGTTAAGAATTATATTTGGAAACATGCTCTGGTTAGTGGAACTACAAATAGATTGTCTATAGCTTACATCTGGATGTGAAGAGGGCGTCATCTAGTGTAAAATTATTCAAGCAGGCAATTTTTTTTTAACACTGTGTGTAGTCCTAGTGATACCACGATTTTCCCTCCTCGTGGTACCGCTAGGACCTAATAATTTAGCTTCAACACTCTGTAGTCCTATCGGTACCACGAGTTTCACTCCTCGTGGTACCGCTAGGACTACACACAGCGTTGAAACTAAATGAAATTCTCACAGATTTATACACGTAGAGCATATGCAATGTACAGTCTGCCTTGTATAATGACACAATGAATAGTCACCCTGGATCGCAATAATACAAAAATTGTGGCGTATACGTAAATCGACGCAAGACATGATAAAAGTCCTGTAGTACCAAGTCGATCTCCATCAATTCTACAGAGTGTACGATCTCGGAAGTGAGTGCAGCTTCCAACAGAGGTTCACTTCTACGAAAGCGATGTCGTGGTAGAAGGGTCCTCGAGCCAAACTTGTCCGGAAGGAAGCAGACGGTCACAAAACTCAAATAAGGAAGCGATTCTCACCCCCAAAACTTGCCCCGACATAACGTGCTAGGAAGAAACAAGAGAAATTCGATAGCGATAAGGAAGCGAAACTTACCCCAACGTCAATTGGGCTTCAAAGCGTTGGAAACTGACTCTTCTTTATTTTAAACAGACAACCTGAAATTGACTAAGGCGGTTTCAACTCCAAACGCAGGAACCAAATACTCAACTGTTGTCTACAAAAGCGTGTTCGTGAATAGTTTCAAAATGGACGCTGAAAGAGAATAATGGCTTCTACTGTAATTTTGGCGCGAAGATTCAGTGTTTCCAACTGCTATAAGAAAGTTACGAAACAAACGAAGAAATCATAGAGTAAAGAAATAAAGAACGATCAACCGTAACCATAGATATACAAATAGTTTTAAAAGAATTGAAACGTAACAAGCAAGTCTACAAGTATGTCAACGCGTGTGGAGGTACTTCATTTCGGTTAAAACAAAAACCATCATGTGTACAGTGTGACTCACTATTAATAGACAAGAAAAGAAACGAAGTAATGGCATACGTATGAGGGGAAAAACCTACGTTTGCTTTTTACAGAAAACGTTTGAGCTGCACTGGGTGTGATTTAAATGCCCCAACGCAGTAAATGAAAGAGCAGCATCTGTGGGTTCAGATGTAAAACAACAAACGTCGTCGAAGCAGGTCATTTATGACTCGCACGAAAAGATACGGAGATTAGTAGTTAGTGATACGTAACCCCGAAACGAAGGGGGTAGAATTTTAATCTTAAATAATTAAACAAATTGTCTACTTTGCACACTTGTCTTTATTTGTGTAGCTTCGACACAACCACTATCCACGTAGGATCAATAGTGAAAAATATTAACAATTAAAACTTGCACAAAACCCGAAGCACAGATTCGTCTTTCGTTTACAAAGGCAAAAATAAATGTCAATGATTAAATGGATTAAAAGCGCGCAACTAAGGGTTGCTTAATTTAAATCTAACGCGAACAAACGTTTAAAATAACAATAAACAAAACAAAGCCGACCTCTAAAACGTCCTTGATAACCAACGAGAGTCGAAATTCGACGGAGGGGTGTGATGTCAGTATGTCGTGTCACTGTTTAAGGCGACATCTCCCATTGGCGTTATCCACTACCGGTGGACGAGTTCAAATCCGAACGGACAAGGGAGAATGGCGAATGACGGCGGTGTGACCTTCGTCTGCTAATGTGGCCCTACAATGGTAGGCCCCATATATCACCACAGAAAGGTAGAGTAGACGATATGCTCTTGCGGTAGTTCTCTTTTTAATTTTTGGGCAAAATAAATGACACCCTGTCTAAAGACTGGATATGTCATATTATCGAGCGAGTTTACGAAACAAGACTTCCTATAATACATCATGTACAGGATGAAGAAGAAAAGTCCACCTTAATGAAAAGATGCTTACATGCTTTTCGAACAACTCTACGAACTTGCCAACAAGAGGAGACGTTCGATCGGAGCAAAACGCTTCCATAATACATCATCACCACCTATGAAGACACGCTTGGGCGAAAATTGGCATCTGTGGAAGATGGATGCAACGCGTTCGCTATCTGGAGTGCTCCGGCGGGAAAGCATCTCACGTCCGATGATAGATGATGATTGCGGGGCGCTTTTTTCTCTTTCTCATCGTGCTGTATACAATAAGTTTCTCGTGTTCGTGTCGACGAGAAAAAAGCGCTGTCATTTTTCAAGCGGGCAGCGCGCCTGGCGGAGAGGTGGAGAATTGAATAGACGCAAAAAGCGTCCATTTGTTTCGCGCCGGCGTCATTAATGCCGGCATTAACGTAAATCAGATGGTTTTCCGGACGTGACTTCCGCGTGGGAGTGCAGCAGAACATTAACATTTATGGTTTCGATAAAGTGGACGTGCAACACTACATGCGTCATTCTGTTTTTGTTTTGTTTATTTATTGTTTTTCTGCAATGCATCTGTGAGGGACGTGTGGTTAAAAGAGATAAAAGAAAGGGCATGAATTATGCTTTACTTTCAAATTGGTCAGTTTTTACAAGACCTCGTCGAGATGGAGATGGAGATGTCACGACGAGGGTGAGAGAGAAATTCTGTCTTAATTCACTTAACATAAACAATTGCTACGTCATTTTTAGCTTTTGGGTCATCCTGTATATTGGCGGAAACGTGGGCGCGTCACCGTTTGATCTTTTGGAGCTTTGACCGCCAAAGGAGCCGCCTCCCACCCCTTCTTTGTTGTGTTGAGTCTGTCTCGGGTAGACACTCGTTTGAATTCTAGGCCTTCTATTAGCTTAATCCGAAACATGTGATTCTTCTTCCCACCCCAAACCTTACGCATTGTAAGTTGCACGACTAAAACTTCGTGGCAGTCTTGTTGCTGCTCGCTTGGCAAACAGACCGCGTGGAGAATTGATTAAATTTTCATTAAACTATGTTTGTTCTGGAGTGAAAAAGTAAATCCGGTTCTGAATTGATTGCCGTGAGTCCAAGGCCTTCCGCTCTGCAGGTCTTTCCAAACCTGTCCGTCGATTCTACGACAGGCATGTTTCTGGTCACGTTGTGCACTGTTTGGTTCGTAATCCTTGTTTTTCTTTATCTAGGTTTTTTTCTCCTTCTTTTTGATATATTTTACATTATCTTATTCCGCCTTCCGTCCACCCCATGATGACATTCCGGATGCTTTACCGGAGTTTGGTAACTGACGGCAAGCTAGAGAAACCTACGGCGGCATCGTTGTGAAACGTCTCGGTTAATGGTGTATGGGTTAGTTACCACTTTAACGCCATCGAAGTGGTAACTGAGAGTGACTCCCTCCTGGTGTTCGCTTTTTCATTGGTCAGGTGTTAGCCCTTGCCTGCCACTACATATATTTTTCGGCATTGACGAGATTACGCCCCTTCTTCTGGTTGTGTACGTTTCTTCTTTTAAATAAGCTTTACTTATAAAGAAAAAATGTATATATTCAAAACAATTACAAATCAAATTTGGCACAAAGCAAAATTCTAAATAGAATTGAAACAAGGACTCGAAGTCATCTAATATCAATTTAACGATTACTACAATTTTAAGGTAGACAAGAAATAAATACAAGTATGTAATAATTACTGAGGGGCATAATTTACACGCGTGTAAAGTTCAAATTTAATTACAGATTAAATTCAAAATAATTTTAAAACGATAAGAAACAGCATTTTGCACATCAAATGAAGCAGTTGTCTTTATAACATAACTAATTGGCAATTACATTAAGGTTTCCTCAACAAACCATGGTATTAGATGCAGAGAAACAAACGGATTTCCGAAACTTGATCACACACTATGACGTCCCTTATCTGTAATTGACGCAAATGTTTTCTCACCAAACCATGGTACTAGATGCAGAGAAAGAGACGGATTTCCGGAACTTGATCACACACTATGACGTCCTTTATCTGTAATTGACGCCAATTAGATGTAGAAAAACAGATGGATTTCCGGAACTTGATCACACACTATGACGTCCTTTATCTGTAATTGACGCCAATCTTTTCTCACCAAGCCATGGCATTAGATGTAGAGAAACAGAAGGATTTCCGGACTTTGATCACACACTATGATGTCCTTTATGACGTTGTAATTGACGCCAAATCATGGTACTAAATGCAAACAAACGGACGGATTTCCGGAATTTGATCACACCATGATGTCCTTTATCTGTAATTGACGTCAATGTTTTCTCACCAAACCATATTAATAGATGCAGAGAAACAGACGGATTTCCGGAATTTGATTACACTATGACGTCCTTCATCTGTAATTGACGCAAATGTTTTCTCACCAAACAATGGCACTAGATGCAGAGAAACAGACGGATTTCCGGAACTTGATCACACACTATGACGTCCTTTATCTGTAATTGACGCCCTTGGACTCGACGTGATGTGGTGTGTTCGACCAAACGACCATTGGCTGCGTGATATCTATCATGAATGGTTTATATGGTTTTATACCGGAAATTTCGATTAAAAACAAAACCTTGCACGTGGGCGTTAAGTTTCACAATTGCCCCATGAGTCATCGAGGCATTCTCTGAATCAGCTGCTCTATTTGATTGAAAATAAACAAATCGTTTTACATAACGGTGCCATTCCCTAGGAATCACTTCGGCGAGCCTTTGATAATGCAAAATGCAGCTGCTATCCTCCAGATCAGTCACACCTCACGACAGCAAAGCCTTTGATACAGTTAATCGTTTGTTTATATAATTTTTAGGTGAGCGCATTTTCCATGGTCGCATTTAACTTACGCAAAGAACTTAACGATTGCCAAAATGCCGTTTTCTTACACACCCAAATAAACGCTTGAGAAAAGGAGGCCATGGTAATGTAAACGTAGGTCGTAACTAACAACAATGAGCAATCAGAATTGAGGAATTTTGTTCGAATCTTTTTCTTAACACGCACGAATATTGTTTTTTTTAATTATTATTATCATTTTATTATTGATTCAAGAAAGAAATCGAAACTTTTTAAATATGGGGTTAAGTCAAACTGGTACCATCTCAGGCGAACCTTTCGTTTTCCATGGACATATTGCATATAGTATTTAGCTTGAAATAATACATTTTTGGGCCAAATCTAAAGTTGTACAATTTTTTCTTTTTGAATAAGTTGTAGAGGTCACAAGTGTGGTATGTAATGTTACATTTTTTGGAAGCAATACGAATTGACAGCTATGAAGAACGCTGTTGAAAATCAGGCAAGAATGAATTAGTTTAACTTGGAGGGTTCCGCGGCCGTTGCCCTTAATTGAATTGGCTTCCAGTTGGAACCGCGTCACGACTGCCTGTACGGACATGTTCCCTAAAAACAAGTGCGCAAGTTGCAGGCTTCTGGAGAAAAATCCAAAAAGTTGACCACTCGCTAGGGAACTGTCACCAAAATTTAATTTAAATTGACTTGCCTCTCACTTACCTTCGACAGATGACAAGTTTCTGCTGACTAACGTATCAGCTGTTCCCCGGGCTAGCAAAACAGTGAAGAATGGGGTGGGTCAAATAAGCTGGTAAGAATTATTAAAGGGCGCCCCAGAAGACTACTATTCAGCAAGTACGTAACCGACCAGTCAACGTCTCCAATTGACTAGGTCGGGCAGAAATAGTCCAAAATAAATAGAGGCGAGACTTTGCTCACTGGTGCGTCAAGGTAAACAAAATTAAAGTTAACGATCTTACTATTTATTTGCGAATACCACTTCTTACAAATGCATAATAATACTAATAACTATAACTGGATTAACTCGGACTTGTTAATATTTTAGCTTGCGTAGAAAACTGCTACTAAAAGGTGGTACGGAAAATTGATACTCGAAAAAGAAGCTGGTACGGAAAAAGCTGCTACTGGAAAAAGAACTGCTACTGGAAAAAAACTGCTACTGGAAAAAGCCGCTACTGGAAAAAGCCGCTACTGGAAAAACTGCTACTGGAAAAAGCCTAAAGAAGAACGAAAATATTAACGTCCATTTTGTGTACATGCCACATGCACGTTTTACGTTACCTGGGATTTTCTAGAATTCCAGGCTTTGTTTGGAGCTATAAAAATGCTCCAACTCGTTCGGAAGTGCAACACAGTCGTTTAATTGAACTCTTCTCACACAAAGAGCAAGAATTCCGGGAACACACAAAACACGTTGCACTAAGTCGAAGCCCGAACGTAAAAGAACGATTGAACAATGGTGGTCGGTACATTACACGCAAAAATAGTCACGTGGCGCCCCATAGCCAATGAACTTCGAATTTCCGAAGGAGGGATACAAGATTGCCAACTGTATCAACAGCGAGTCAGATATCGTCTCGATTCCGCGTTTTCTTTTGCGGGAAATTTGGAACGTAACAGAACATGTTGGGGGACGTACTCGTGCAGGCTTTTGAATATTTCCCCAGGAGCCTGCAACCTACCAATACACTAGAGAACTTGTCACATGTCAAGTTCTTCAATATAATGCCTAGCAAGTTGGCCTGCTAAAGCCTCTACGAACATGTTGTCCAACATGTCCCCCAAAAAACATGTACGCTAGTCGCAGGCTCCTGGAGACAAATCCAAAAAGTTGGCCACTCACTAGGGAACATGTTGGGGAACGTACTCGTGCAGGCTTTTGGACATTCCTCCTGCAACCTACCAATACACATGTTGTTCAACATGTTTCGTTCTCCATTGCAGAAGAACTTCCTCAGGGCTGTTGCTGCTACTGGCAATGTTGCTGCTGCTTCTCGTTTTAGTCGATGAGACTGAGTAGGTATGTCCGGTGTCGTGGTATTTAAGGGTCGATGGGGGCAGTGGATCGGAACGGTGAGCGAGGATTGGCCTGTTGGGGTCTAACGGATCGCTAATGAGATATTTCCAGGTCTTGTGAAGGTTAAAGGCAGTATCTCGGTTTAAGTTATTGGGGTGTTTGAAAATTTCTATAAAAATCCGTGAATCTATAGAAATCTTCAAACCGTGATATTGGCTTTTACCTTCTATAGATTCACAGATGTCGTGATATTTATAGTGGTCGATGGGGGCAGTGGATTGGAACGGGGAGCGAGGATTGGTCTGTTGGGGCCTGACGAATCGCTAAATGAGATGTTTCCAGGTATCGTGAAGGTTAGAGGCAGTATCACGGTTTAAGTCGTTGGGGTGTTTGAAAGTTTCTATAAAAATCCGCGAATCTATAGAAGGTAAAAGCCAGTATTACGGTTTAGGTCATGGGAGTGTTTGAAGATTTCTAAAAAAATCCGTGAATCTATAGAAATCTTCAAATCGTGATATTCACGATACCTGGAAACATCTCATTAGCGATTCGTCAGGCCCCAACAAACCAATCCTCGCTCCCCGTTCGAATCCACTGCCCCCATCGACCACTATAAATATCACGACATCTGTGAATCTGTAGAAGGTAAAAGCCAATATCATGGTTTGAAGATTTCTATAGATTCACGGATGTCGTGGTATTTATAATGGTCGAAGAGGGCAGTGGATCGGAACGAGGAGCGAGGAATGGTCTGTTGGGGGCTAACGGATCGCTAATCAGATGTTTCCAGGTCTTGTGAAGGTTAAAGGCAGTATCTCGGTTTAAGTTATTGGGGTGTTTGAAAATTTCTATAAAAATCCGCGAATCTATAAAAGGTAAAAGCCAGTATTACGGTTTAGGTTATTGGGGTGTTAGAAGATTTCTAAAAAATCCGTGAATCTATAGAAACCTTCAAACCGTGATATTGGCTTTTACCTTCTATAGATTCACGGATTTTTATAGAAATCTTCAAACATCCCAATAACCTAAACCGTGATATTGGCTTCACAATGTCTCATTAGCGATCCAGACCAATCCACCCTCACCGTTCCGATCCACTACCCCCACCGACCACTATAAATACCGTGACAGCAGACATTGACTACTCAGTCTCATCGACTAACAAGAAATAGCAGCAACACCACCAACAGCAGCAGCAACCCTGAGCAAGTTCTTCTGCAAGGCAGAACGAAACGTCGACAGTAGAAGCAGTCGTGACGCGGTTCCAATCGGAAGCCATCTCAACTAGGAATTAATTAATTGAGATTGGTGAAGAAAAATTAAGTATTTATTACGACAGTCGTATTAGTAGAACGTCTATTGGAATAAAAAACCGCATTGAAATAAAGTTTTTACAGCTGTATGAATCGACATGCGGTCGCGCGACTTTTTCCGAGGTCAAAGGACAATAAAAGCATTTGTTTTGATGTCGCAATAAAACGTATCAGATGTTTTGAAGCGGGGCAAAGAATTCGTTTGATTTTCTATGATTGTGGCGCTCGTATTATTTGCTATTTAGCGACTGTTTATGTACGATGAGGCTTCAACACACAGTACCGTTCTACCGTTCCTGTTAGAACCTGAACATTTTTCAAGAAAATGGACCGGCCATGTGAACCTGATCTAAGTCCTTGCGATTTTTTTATGGGACCACGTGAGGCAATTAGCGTTTGTCGTTCCCATAAACACATTAAGGTCGCGTTGTATAGAAGGTTTAAACCAGGATTAAATTTAAGCCTAAATTAGAATGTGATGTACAAAATACTGTACGCCATAATGTTTGTCACATTCTAACTTACGATTAAATTCAATCCTGGCCTAAATCTTTTATACAACGCAGCCTAAGGCTGTAACTTTAATCTTCAGTTTATTCCCATAGTAACCCATTATAAAAACAATGGTTCCTATGGGAATAAACTAAAGATTAAAGTTAAACTGTAAGTGAAATACGGAGCCTAAATGTCTTGACTTAACGCCGCTCGCCGACAATATTCGTGCTAATGACGGCATGCTAATGGGAATCTCTTCTTCGCCATGCTCGTCTGTATCTTGCTAATGATGGACTTCACTTCCAACATTTGTTTTGACGTTTTTAAATTAAATTGCTGTGGCGAACGTTTGTTTGAACATAGGGTATAGTGAACACCCCCATAGATAATATTTGGTGAGTGTCACCGTAACTCTTTTTTTTTTCTTGTTACTTCATGAACGCCTCATAAAGGGCGAATAGTAATTTCTTTATATTTTTCCGCCTTCTGTGTGCTTTCTAACATTAAGGCGATTGATAAAACACTCACAATGACAGAACGCTTTTAGGCAAGCAACAAAAATCGAATTCCATTTCGGATCAAATTTGTCCGTTTTGATGTACGACCATTTGCTTGCAAATATGCAAAATTTATCGCCTCTCACCTCGCCAAGGAGAAGAATCGCGCCCCAATAAACGTCCAAATAAATCAAAAGCGCAATTTGCTGAAGAGCAATAGTTTCGGATCGATTTTACGGACGTCGTTACCGGAATTTATGTGACATGATGAACCGCAAGCACTCGAAAGATCGCACGCAGGATAAACCTCTGCAGACACATTCCTTGAACTTTCTAAAGAAGTTTGGGGGTTTAATTTGACACATCAAAATTTGATCTCGCAATTTAGGTGGCGTGACGTAAACAATTAAGTCGGCAACGAACTTGTTTGCTCGGCGAAAACTTTTCTGTCCTCGCAATTATTGTTAACAACATTGAATTATAATTTTTCTTCCTCCTCGTACTAAGCACACACAAGTTTACAAATTATGCAAACGAAGCTATCGTTATGCTAATGGGCCGTTCCGCATTTGAATTTTAATAGAAATTCCTCTCCTCGCCGCCGCTCTTTGGTATATAATGCTGGTGTAAATCTGCGACGACCAACCAACCCCTGGAAGTCGTCTGTGAAAGAGAATGTCTTTGTCATCATCATCATTGTCATCTTGGCCGAAATTTTAAATGTCATCGACTTCGTTCTCTGCGTATATTACAGACGTACGAAAGGGGAAACGAATTAATGAACCGCGATGAGAGTTTTACGTTTTGTAATTTGCGTCCTTAATTGAGGTTATTGTGTTCAACTTACGGTGGATAATCGAGGGTTTGTGAAGTGGAACGTCATTTGCGAACCGCCGATTTTCTTATTCATAATTAATTTCATTTTACGGTTTCAATTTTTGGCAAGCACTGCGGCTGTGACTGACCTACACTTAAGTTTGCGATGTTTTTTACAAATTAGGAAAACTTTTCTTAAAAAATAGTGAAGATTATTACTGGTTGGCCGTTGAGGAGTAATACATCGTTACGTGACTGTGTACTTATTGGATGGCATTTTTATTTGAATTAGTCGCTTCAAACTTGCATGGGCATAGGCGTGGACGACGTACAACATAGATACATGCGGTGCTAGATTATTGTGCTTTTAAAAGCGAGATAACCCACACCTCTGTCATTTGTTGGCTGTGTGCAGTCGCACCCATTAAGCGGATATCTAGGCGATGATGCATGCATGCATGCTCAAATGCACACACACACTTAAACATACTGTGTACATTTGGGGTTGTAACACATAATTCATCGATAATGCCATAACGACATGATGGCACGACCTCAACAAAAATATTTGTTAACGATCCAGCTTTTGTTTCAGCTATGTACAGTAGCGGACAATAAAATTTGACATTCGTGCAAATTTAGTAAATCAGGCCTTTATTGAGGTTATATTTCTGTCGAAATAAATAAATAAGATTTGTGTTAAACGTCAGAATTACTAGTATATGCATTAAATGGCAGAAATATTAAAGTGAGGTTTACATTGTACAAATGTCTTTATTTTGAATCTTTAAAAAAAGACAGACGAGGTGTTTCACAATGTCAAATCAACAAACAAGTCGCCAAAAAATATATAATCAAACGCTCTCTTTTTCGTCATATTTCGCTCAGTCAGTAGCTTGGCCGCCTATTGGCCGTTGATATGGTGATGAAGATGCATTTATATTTTACAAATGGCTTTATTTTTAATCTTTAAACAAAGACAGATGAAGAGTTTCATAATGACAAATCAACAAACAAGGCGCTAAGAAAATATATAATCAAACCCTCTCTCTTTTTTAGTCATATTTCGCACAGTCAGTAGCTTGGCCGCCTATTGGCCGCTGTTATGGTGATTAGGATGCACTTACATTTTACAAATCTCTTTATTTTTAATCTTAAAAAAAAACAGATGAAATATTTCATGATGACAAATCAACAAACAAGTCGCTAAGAAAATATATAATCAAACGCTCTCTTTTTTTTTAGTCGTATTTCGTACAGTCAGTAGCTTGGCCGCCTTTTGGCCGCTGCTATGGTGATCAGGATGCACTTACATTTTACAAATCTCTTTATTTTTAATCTTAAAAAAAGACAGATGAAGAGTTTCATAGTGACAAATCAACAAACAAGGCGCTAAAAAATATATATAATCAAACGCTCTCTTTTTTTTAGTCATATTTCGTACAGTCAGTAGCTTGGCCGCCTATTGGCCGCTGTTATGGTAATTAGGATGCACTTACATTTTACAAATCTCTTTATTTTTAATCTTTAAAAAAAGACAGATGAAGTGTTTCATAATGACAAATCAACAAACAAGGCGCTAAAAAAATATATATAATCAAACGCTCTCTTTTTTTTAGTCATATTTCGTGGCAGTCTGTTGGCCGTTGCTAGGGTGATCAAGGTGCATTTAAATTTTATCGGGGGAGACACCACTCTTAATCCTGACTGTACATATTACCTGTGTGGGGTCCAGTCTTGGATATAAATCGCCTATTTATTATTCAGACACGCATAATTAGATGCATGCTTAACTGAAAACGCCTCCGTTTTTGCCGCGAAACATTTGAACAGTCTCTATGCTTATAAACTCATTAATATACAGGGTGATTCACGGCACTTGCCTTCGTTATTTTTCTCTCTGAAAGTTAGTACCCTCCCACAACCGCTAGTGGATTTTTTAATGAAAACATTTTCAAAGTATTTGAACTGTCAGCTTTATTATTTTAAAGGAACTCACGTACTTTTTCTTGCAAATTTAGGATCTACAGGTAATTTTGATTGGAAAATTATGAGATAACCCTATACCTAAATGCAATTGTTTTTGAAATATTTTTATTTTTGTAAATTTTTGTGCTTCAACATATTGATCTCTTTTGCTTTTGTTTTATTTTGCTTCTAATTTTAATTTCTCGTTTTTTTTTTTTTTTTGTTTTTACATCTCAACTTGAGTTCGTCAATTTATCGATTGTCTTTTGTTTTCGATTTTTTTTCAAGCGGACAACAGCTTCAACACAGTAAACGAATTTATGCGATTATTTCTAGTTTTGAATTATTTTGTTTATTTTTCGACAATCTATTTGTTGTCAGGCCCGCTGCTAGGGCGCACCCTTGTGCAAAACTTATTTTGTTTCCTTTGGCAACTGTTTTTGAAATATTTTTAATTTGCTTTGGCACTCTTTCCTTTTTAAACTCATTTCTTTTATTTCGCGAAAATAAGGAACATCTAACCTGTGCCATTTCAAAGTGGAACCTTTAAGTAATAAATAAAAAAATAAATAAATATTGATAAATAAAAAAATAAATAAATGACAATAAAAAAAACAAAATGCAATCAACCAACGGAAAAAAAAACAAAGCAACCAACCAACGAACGAAAGAAAACAAAAGACAATCGACCAATGAAGAAACATAAACATTAACCACCTAGTCCAGAGAAACATAAGACAACCGACCAATGAAAAATAACATTAGAAAAAAAGACAACTAACCAAAAACAAAACAAAAAGCAATCGATTAACGAGGAGGAATAAATGACAATAGAAAAGAAAAACAAATGACAACAGATCAATAGCAAAAAGAAAAAAAAAGAAACAAATGCCAAACGCTTAACGAAACTAATAAAAAAAAAAACAAAATGGTGACCAACTATTGAAGAAAAATAAACGACAATCGACGTTTGAATGAGAACAAATGATAATCGACCAGAAACCAAATATTTTATTTATTTTTTCGTTAGGCTTTGTGTTTAAGTGTTTGTTTTTCTTTTTTTTTTTGTTATCGATCTATTGTCATTTGTTTTTCTTTTATAAGTTGACCGTCATTTATTCTTTATTGATCAAATGCTTTTGGTTAGTTTTTTGCAACCAACAAAAAAATAATAAGGCAACCAACTAACAAAAAAAAAACAAAAGACTCATTCAATAAAGAAACATAAGGAGTAAAAATAAACGATAAGGGATTGACTGACGAAAAGGAATGTCAAAAAAAAAAAACAAAACACAATCGACCAATGAAAAATAACAGTAGACTAAAAAAACAACTAACCCAAAAACAAAACAAAAAGGAGACGATTAATGAGGAATAAATGACAATACAAAAGAAAAACAAATGACAATAAATAGATCAATGGTAAAAAGGGAAAAAAGAAACAAACGTCAACCGCCTAACAAAACTAAAGAAATAATAAACAAAATGGCGACCGACCATTGAAGAAAAATAAACGACAATCGACGTTTAAATGAGAACAAATGAAAATCGACTAGAAATCAAATATTTTATTGATTTTTTTCGTTAGTTAGTTAGGCGATTGGTGTTTGTTTCCTTTTGTCTTTTTGTTATTGATCTATTGTCATTTGTTTTTCTTTTATAAGTTGACCGTCATTTATTCCTCATTGTTCAATTGCTTTTGGTTAGTTCTCTTTTTTTTGCAACCTAGGCAACCAACAAAAAAAAAAAACAAGACAACCAACCAACAAAAAAAAAAACAAGGCAACCAACCAACAAAAAAAAAACAAAAGACACATCTAATAAAGAAGAATAACGAGTAAAAATAAACAATAATGGATTAGCTGACGAAAAGGAATGCCAACAAAAAAACAAAAGACAATCGACCAATGAAAAGTAACAGTAGAAGAAAAAGACAAAAAACTAACCAAAAATAAATAAATGACAATAGAAAAGAAAAACAATAGACAATAGATCAATAGCAAAAAGAAAAAGAAGAAACAAACGTCAACCGCCTAACGAAACTAGTGAAAAAATAAACAAAATGGCGACCGATTATTGAAGAAAAATAAACAACAATCGACGTTTAAAGGAGAACAAATGACAATCGACTAAAAATCAAATATTTTATTTGTTTTTTCGTTAGTTTCATTAGGCGATTGGTGTTTGCTTCCTTTTCTCTCTACACGATGACAGTTTCTATGACAGTTGCTTTCATGACAGCGACTGTCACAGAAACTATCTTCGTGAAAACCAAGCCTTTACTGACAACTTGAATAACGTGTCGTTTATTCTTTTGTTTGATTTTCTCTAATTTTAATTTTGTTTTCGTTTTAACCAATCGAAGACAATGACATTCTAGTCACTTTTTCGTTTTTAGAAAATTCTGCAGATTTCTTTTGTTTTGTTTTTTTTTTTTGAACAACTTATCGATCGTCATTGGTTTTTTTATTTTGTTTTTCGAATTTTAATTTCTCTTGCCTCGTTTTTTTAACAACAAAAAAAAACAATTGCATTATTTGATTCTTTTTCGTGTTTCAGTTTTAGCAAATGACGTTCTTTATTTTTTTTTGTTTTTTTTTTTAGTAGTTTCCCCGATCGTCTTTTGTCTTTGCCCTTTTGATTTTCCATTGATTTAATTATTAATCTATTTTTTTTACTTTTATTAGGTATGATTCGTGATTACTGTTTCAATTGAACTCGTTAAGGAAATAAAATCGCAAAAATTATTTTGTGCATTTCTATTACTTAAAAACTAATAAGCAATTCGAATGTAAATGTTTCGTCGTTATTTTTTTATTGCTTACGTATCACTAACTGCTAATCTCCGTATTCTTTCGTACTAAAGTCCTGCTTCGACGTTTATTCTATTACATCTGCGGGTGTACTGCTCTAACATTTACTGCGCGTAATAGTAAACTTCGCTCGGGTGGGGGCATTTGTGTTTCTCAAACTTTTTTTTTTTTTTTTTGGTAAAAAGTAAACGTAGATTTTTCCGGAATTATTATTGACCTTTGCCCCTCATACGTATGCCATAACTTTTCTTGTGTCTTGATAGTGGTGCAGCACTTGAAACTTATTCGATTACGCACTGTATAAACATACAGAGTGAGTTCAAACTCAAGTCTGCGTTATTGTTAATTTTGTTTTTATCAAACCTACAAATTCGGTAAAATTAGCAAACTAGTTGCACTTTCCATGCTGATTGCAATGATGCAGTCAAAAGAAAAAGAAAAACAAATGAACGTCGGGTTTATGAGATGAAGTGGAAAAGGCACTTTTATAATGGAACAGCCTGTATATTACTTTACCGATCGGTAGAGAGTAAAATTATTAATTATCATCAAGGTGTTTGCGCTTTAGAAACAAAACACCGTAATCAAATTATTCTGTTGACATTTCAGTTGACAATACAACAAAATATTTTGATTGCGAAGGCTTGCAAGCACAGGCACCTTGATGAATTTGTAAAAAGATTAAAACGCGACATTCATAAACAAATCACTCGTTCTCTTATTAATGACGTCAGAATATGTGATTCCGATCTCTAATGATAGCAAGTGTTTTGCTTCTAAAGCACAGACACTTTGATGAATTTATAAAAAATCAAAATATTTTCTTTATTTATTAATTTACGAATAAATGACGAAAGTCAATTTTAATTAAGAATTTTATTCTCTATCGATTGATTTAGTAGTATACAGGGTGTTTCATTACTTTATCTCATAAACGCGACGCTCATAAACAAACCACTCGTTCTCTTATTTATGACGTCAGAATATGTGATTCCGATCTCTAATGATAGCAAGTGTTTTGTTTCTAAAGCGCAGACACCTTGATGAATTTATAAAAAAATCTCGATATCTTCTTTATTTATTAATTTACGAAAAACTGATAAAGGGCAATTTTGATTAAGAATTTTATTC
Source organism: Serrognathus titanus (assembly GCA_039766575.1). Classification (NCBI taxonomy): domain Eukaryota; kingdom Metazoa; phylum Arthropoda; class Insecta; order Coleoptera; family Lucanidae; genus Serrognathus; species Serrognathus titanus. Next base: position 70,834,065 of record CM077913.1, read on the forward strand.
TCTATCGACTGATGTAGTAATTTACAGGGTGTTTCATTAATTTTATTGCATAAACGCGACGTTCATAAGCAAATCACTCGTTCTCTTATTGATGACGTCAGAATATGCGATTCCGATCTCTAATGATACCGAATTCGCCCGCCACCGCTCTATATATAGTTAAGTACGTCGTTTGCCATCGCAATCTTCTAATTTATATTGCACAATAAAGTAAACACATTAAAGATTATGGAACCTAATTCACTACTGGGGCTGGCTCCACACCAGAGCCGGAGTAAGTAATAAGTAGATGCGCACACATTCAGGAGCGACTTGTTTAAGCGACGCTCTTTGTGGCCGGTGATTTAATGGACTTAAAACAGTGCTACGTTGCCATTACGACCGCATAAACCTTCTTTACGGTTTCCGGGGAGCTTCTACCTCGGTCGCCGGATTATAATTAACAGTAGACATCCAAGTCAGTAAACAACGTAATTTAAGCGTATATTATACCAGAAATGCAGAAATAGTTGAATTTTAATCCAAATTTGAACTTCTGGTTTTCTCTACCCAGTGTGTTGATGGCATTAGCTTTCTAAATTAATTCGAGTTGTACCTGAATCGATTAAAAAATCTATTTTATTTTTCACCAGTAAATTTCCTTCCGCCGTATGTGGTGAAACCTGATTTCCTTCCTTCCTTCCCCAAACCGGAGGGATTGCAAATCCCTCGGCTCACTTTTAATTTATCGTTTCATTAATCACTGTCTACATTTCGGTACATCTGCGGCGATTATTTACGACCTGGCGATCCATCTCGGAAATTTTCTAATTTAGGGCTTCTTCATAACACACGGTAATACAATAATGTCGACGTCAGTCATCCGTCCCAAAGCTCCATGCATGTATGTAGGTACGCGGGCGCGGCCAGATGTGTGATGGTTATCTGGAGAGCACGGCCATTAAACTTGAACCCCGATGATTGGGGTGTGCCCAACTCAATGCAGATGGAATATGTAGATACGTCAATCGTTGCGTAATGTGTTTTATTCAGAGCGGCGTGGGTAGCTTTCGTTTTGTTTACCAAATTCACGCTTTCCTCTCCAGGACTTAATCAAATAGGTCCAATTTCCTAAGGTGATCACTTCTTTGGGGGAGGGCTAAATACTTATCAATACCTCCTCGTATCTCATCGCAAACGTAAAAATCGATTCGGATTTGATCAAGTGGAAGTTCTGCAGCGGTATTATTAATTAGGTCAGGAACCGTCGAGGGACACTTGTCGTCTTCATTGTTCCTTTTTGTATTGCACCGTCAGGCCACGATGAAATGATGCACCTTTGTCCTCTTAACCAACTTAATCTCGCCCTCCCAAAGACGGATGTAAATGACGGAGGGAGCGGCTTGGCTTGATGGATTCGGGCATTCTTCAGTGTCGTATATCCCTTGACGTGAACAAATGCTATCGGATGGCTCGGGAAGCGCATCCAAGTGTGCTGAGGCGGTGGGCCAGGTATGAAAATAAACACCCACTTAATTGAAGTGGGTTAATGCGACGTGCATCGACGCGCTTAGGTCGTCGTCTCACGTCCTAATATTCATTCGTGCATGTCACCGAAGGTATAAGAATAGAAGAAAATTAACTTATATGTTATACTGGGAAAAGAAACTGTATCTACAGTGCTACCCAAAATTTCTTTTGGATTGAATTGAATTTTACGCCGCCCCCTCTTCCGGGATTAATAATTTCTATTTCGGCCCTAATTGATTAAACAAGCAATTAGTTAGTTGTATCGGGTATTCATTTAATCTTGTATCCCACGTGACCTATGACGTAGGTAACCAACTACCTAACAGTTGGCTAAAATGATGGCGATGCTTTTGTTATTGTAGCTGCCTAGAGATTTAATTACAGATGAAAAGTTTCTTAGAATCGTAAAAATTGAAACAGTGACAAGCTTAAATTCATACAACAATCACTGTGCAATGTCAATGTTAAAAATCAGCTGCTGCAGTTGTGCCAACCGTTTGTATTGATATTTCCTATCAGGTACGACTTGATCACGTGGGGTACAATCAATCCTGAAGACCCTGTACATCCTTATACAGGTTTCTTTTTCTTCTTCGAGAGTCTTGAATTCTTCCCGCCTTCTCATTTTTGACAACCATCAGGCATACCACCCTCAAATAAGACGATAAAAACGAAATTTAAAGCAGGAAGCCGTATTTCAATTGTCTTTTTTCTTATTCTAATAAAAAGAGAAATAGTTGAACCACGAAAGGCTACCAGATTTCCTTTTAAATTTGACCAGAGGCATCCCCAACTGTTAAAAACGTTAAATTCGTGAAGTATTGGATGCGATTGTCGGCAATTCGACGATTGGCGCTCGCCGCTGGGGGGAGAAGAGGTTGCGGCAACTATAATCTCATTATTCGTTCTCTACTCGCGAAGCGCTTTCATATGAGCGGTCACACGACGTGTTTACCTTCGAAAAGAAAATTTTCCATCATAAAAGACGGCCATCTTTGTTTCCGAGATGGCCTCCGAGGAATTATCGAGTTCGTCTCATCGGGACGTCTCGTTTCATTTGGTATGCGACACGACGTGCTTGTCTTGTACCCGGAGATTCTCGTTCACAGCGCCGCCATGTTGGATTCCAAGATGGCGCTGATATGACAGTCGAGTTCGTATGGTCGAGACCTTTCATTTGATGTGCGCCACGACCGACGTGTTTCTCTTTGATTTTCGGTGATTTTCGATCATAGAGTCACCGCCATCTTTGATTCCCAGGTGGTATCCGTTTGACTGGTTTACCTTTTACGCGCCAGTTTCGATCATTACTCGATCTTCTTCAGTTACAACATGGCGTCGTTATGACGGTCGAATTTGTCTCGTCGAGACCTTTCGTTTGATGTGCGGCACGACGCGTTTACGTTTCACGCGACCGGTTTCGATTATAACTCGATCATTTTCAGTGTCAAGGTGGCGTCGGTATCACGATCGCCTTCCTTTGTTTAAGACCTTTCGTTTCATTTTATTTCATTAAAAAAGAAATATCCACTGAAACGCAAGCAACAATCGAATTTTGGAAATCAAGTGACTATCGAATCTTCAAAACAAAAGACGAACGAACGACTCTCACAATCAAATGACAATTTAATTTTCGAAATTAAATGACAACCCAATTTTGGAAATTTCAATGAAATTTAATTTTTTTAAATCAACTGACGATCGAATCTTTAAAACAAGAGTCGAACAACCTTCAAATCGGATGACAATCGAATAACATAAATCAAATGACATTTGAATCTTAAAAACAAAAGACGAACGCAGTTTGAAAATTACATGCCAATCGAATTTTAAACATCGAGTGACGATTGAAACTTGAAAGTGAAAGACGGACGACCTTGAAAATTAAATGATAATCCCAATGAAACCCAATGAAATCGAACGACAATCGAAAACAAAACAAGACATCAAAACAAAAGACGAACGGACGACTTTGAAAATCAAATGACAGTCTAATTTTAGAAATCAAGTGACAATGGAATTCTGGAAGTTCCAATCATATCGTGAAAATAAAAATTGAATTTTTGTAATCAAGTGACGATCGAGATCTTCCAAACAAAAGACGAACGAATTAAATGACGATGTAATTTTAGAAATCAAATGACAATTGAATTAAAAGACAATCGAATCTTGGCAATGCAGAGACGATGAAAAACTCGTTCCGTTTTCCCAAAATTTTGGAGCCAATTGAACCTTGAAAGCAAAAAAAACGGGTCGACTTTGAAAGTTAAATGACGTTTGAATTTTGGAAATCCAATAACAAACTGAATCTAGACAGCAATCGAAGAACCTTGAAAATTAAAAGACAATCCTATTTTGGAAATCCAGTGAAACGCAAGCAACAATCGAATTTTGGAAATCAAGTGACGATCGAATCTTCAAAACAAAAGACGAACGAACGACTTTGAAAATCAAGTGACAATTTAATTTTAGAAATCAAATGACAACCGAATTTTGGAAATTTCAATGAAATAGATTTTTTTAATCAACTGACGATCGAATCTTCGAAACAAAAGACGAACGGCCTTCAAAATCGAATGGCAATTGAAAACGAACGATTTTGAAAGTTAAAAGACGTTCGAATTTTGGAAATCCAGTGACAAATTGAATCTCGCAAGCAAACGACCTTGAAAGTTATATGATAATTTCAATTTTGGAAATCCAATGAAATTGAACGACGATCGAATCTTCAAAACAAAAGACGAACGACCTTCAAAATCGAATGACCATCGAAAACAAAACAAAAGACGAAAAGACTGAAAATTAAATCCTGATCGAATTTTAAAAATCCAGTGACAAATTGAATCTCGAAAGCAAACGAAGAACGACCTTGAAAATTAAATAATAATCCAATTTTGGAAATCCAATAAAATCGAACGACGATCGAAACTATTCAAAACAAAAGACGAATGAACGACTTTGACAATCAAATGACAATTTAATTTTAGAAGTCACGACAATCGAAATCTGGAAGTTCCAATGACATTTAATCGTGAAAACAAAAATTTAATTTTGGAAATCAAGCAACGATCGAATCTTCAAGTCTAAGGACGAACGAACGACTTTGAAAATCAAATGAAAATTTAATTTTAGAATTCAAATCCCAACCGAATTTTGGAAATTTCAATGAAATTGATTTTTTTAAGTCAACTGATGATCGAGTCTTCAAAACAAAAGACGAACAATCTAAAAAATCGAATGACAATGGAGTTTAATAAATCAAATGACAATTAAATCTTGAAAACAAAAGACAAGCGCAGCTTGAAATTGCACGTCAATCGAATTTTGAAAGTCCAGTGACAATTGAATCTAGAAAGCAAACGACAAACGACCTTGAAAATTAAATAATCAATTTTGGAAACTTCGAATCTTCAAAACAAAAAACGAACGACGTTCGACATCGAATGACAATCGAATTTTATAAATCAAATGACAATTGAAACTTGAAAACAAAACACGAACGCAGCTTGAATGACAATCGAATTTTGAAAATCCAATTACAATTGAATCTTGCAAGCAAACGACGGATGACCTTGAAGATTAAATGATAATCCAATTTTGGAAATCGATGGTCGAATCTTCAGAACAAAAGACAAAAGAACGACTTTGAAAATCAAATGACAATTTCATTTTAGAAATCAAATGACAACTCAATTTTGGAGATTTCGAATCTTCAAAACAAAAGACGAACGACCTTCGACACCGAATGACTATCGAATTTCATAAATCAAATGACAATTGAATCTTGAAAACAAAACAAGAACGCAGCTGAAAATTACATGACAATCGAATTTTGAAAATCCAATGACAATTGAATCTTGCAAGCAAACGACGGATGACCTTGAAGATTAAATGATAATCCAATTTTGTAAATCGATGATCGAATCTTCAAACAAAAGACGAACAGACGACTTTGAAAATCAAATAACAATGGAATTCTGGAAGTTCCAACGAAACTGAATCACGGAATAAAAATTGAATTTTTGAAATCAAGTGACGATCAAGATCTTTAAAACAAAAGACGAACGAATGAAATGACAATCTAGTTTTAGAAATCAAATGACAATCGAATCTTGGAAATCCAGAGACGACGAACAACTCGGATGTTATTTTTTTCCAAAAATTTTGAGCTTATTAAATTCATTGTTCACTTATTGGTTGTATTTATAGACGATGCGATCGTCTTTTGTTTTGTTTCTTTTTCCTTTTTTTTTTCTTGTTTCAAAGCAAAAGTCAAACTTGGGGGTTTTTAAGTTTTCCGCTCTCTCAATATTGACAAAAATCACACGTACCACATTTAATACGACTGATAGAAAAATAGACAAGGAAAACGAATTTCTAGACATTTTTAATCGATTTCTTTTTACAATGTTACAAGAGGGGGGTGTATCGATACGACTTTTTTTGGAACCTCTTACTTACAGCAACAAATGCTTTAAATGTCAACGCAAAGTGAATTGAAGTTTTTTATTCCTACATTCTTCAAAATGAATGAGTTATTATCAAACCGCGGACTAAAAAGGACCTACTTCAATCTACGCAACGAGCGCAGCCTATGACACGTCACAAAGCCAGCGACGCCAAGGCAAATTCTCAGAACATTTTCCATGCGGCTCACGATATTTACGAGAAAATAATAAATATTCAATTTTTTTTTTTATATTACCCTAAAGGAAGTTGGGTTTAAGCTTAATCGGACAGGTATTTTAAAAACAAGTCATACCGATCGAAAAACGAAATCGGATCATGCGAAGCGGGCCTCCCTTAACGGACGTAGCTGCGACGGTACTTTTTAGTCCGCGCTTTGGTTATTATTATTTAAACAAACAGTGTTTTAATTTTTTCTCGCCGCGAATGCTTTCTATCAATTAAATCTACTGTTTGGTTTTCTGGAAGCGGCCCCGACACATTTTATTTAATCAACAGATGTTCCACATTCTTCTCCGTGATGTCATTTTATTTAGGGCCCCAAATGAAACCAATTATAAGTACACAGTGTTATTATTCCTTGGATTCAATTAAATATGGTTTACATAAGATCCATCACCTTGGTCTCGTTCGAAAAGGAAATATCCTGAATTGGGTCGGAAGTCGTGGCGAGGTGAATAACTCGCATGTGTTTACTCTTTTAGTAAACTCAAGGGGTGCAGATTTCAACGGGGTTTCAGTCGGTGCAGTGAAAATAGAAAATGTATCGGCATCCTGGGCGGTGTGCATGTTTTCGTTTATTGCCCGGCTGCCTGCGCGCAGTGTGAAAGCGTAAATGTTTTAATTTAAAAATAGCTTCGCTTTACCCGACCGACAAGTCACGTTTTACTCGTGTGCACTTGTAAAGTGGAATTTTATTGCCGCCGATGAAATTTGATACTGCGCCGTTGAAAAATCCATCTTCTCGCGGTTCAGCACATCTTCCCCCGTTTGGAATGTTTAGGATGAGTGTTCACTTTAGGAGAAAACATTGAAATTCATTTAAGCGGAAGCCCCCAAAGGATCCTTACAAATTCATCGACTCCTTTCAAGTTTTCGTCGACCAGCGAAGGGATCGATGGGAACCCCTACATTAAAAGAAAACCAAACTCCTTTTTGGTATTCAAACTAAAGAAGAAGAGTGAAGAAGGGAAGTCTGTGGCGTTCATCTCACGAGGACGACAAACAATCGATGTCCAAAAATGGAATCCACCAGGGAGAAGAGAAAATACAACTCAGGTGGTTTTTCAGGTGAAAGAGTAATTAGAAGGGCATACAACTTGAGGGGGAAAGAAAGAACTTGGCGACGATTCTAGAATGGGAGAGTAACTGGAAGACGATACAGCTTACGATAAAGAAGGAAAGGGTTTGAATTGGTAAGAACCTCAAACAATTTTGGCAAGTTATCAAATTTTGCGACCTCCTTTTCCCCATCGCAACAAGGAAATAAAAAGAAGACGACTAACCCGTGCCCCAATTTCATTAGGAGACAGTTACGCAAGCCCTGTTGCATTAATCCACGCATGTCAACGGAGAAATTCGTATTTGGGGCACTTCCTCGTTTCTATTCTGGTACGTTCGTAAATCCAACACGCAAGACTTTATCGAATGTCCTTCGAATCGAGGGCGTAGGGAGGAGAACTGCCTGCCTTCCTTCCTCCATCACCACGCTCGTTACGAGCAAGCAATTTGCGGCCGGTTAGGAAGACGATTTGATAAGCCCAAGCTAAGAATACTCCAAAGAGAGCATTGACCCAATCCCTGCAGCTCGTTTGCGTGCAGATCTGGGTTATTACGAGAGCTCCCGTGCCCGACTGCGACTTGCTTCGGCGTTAATTCATAATTGGATTTGTTTGGGTGACGTTTTAATTGAGACTCACCTAGCGACCAGCACGTCACGTCCAATTGGATCGGGTCTCGGCGGCTTACCTGGACGGAAAAAGGGAAACGTTGACATTAATTATCCGGTAAATAAAAGCCGGAGCGGCAGGACGAAAAATGCGCTTTGACGTGCTGTAATTTGTCAGGAGAATAAAAGGCCATTTCGTGAAATTATTTACGGCGTCCCATCACGGATGATTTACACATCCGCTTTGACAAATATGTAAATTCGTAATAATGACCGCCAGCGACGTGTTTTTCTTCTACCTGTGCACAGTTAAATAAATCGTTTGTAACATCAATTATTTGATTGTTTACAATTACATTAGTGCAGAGCACTGATTTATTGACTGAATACAAACAGTGAGTGTTAGAGAAACTAGATGGTTGAGAGCCACAACAGGAGTGCCATAGGGTAACACCTCAACACCATTATTATTCGTTCTGTTAATGGTGCCTTCCACAATATTCAAGTAACAAACGGAAACATTAATACCAATAAATCAATTAATTCTCAATGATTAGGCTGATAGAGGAAACCATGATACTACCATGGTGACCTCAATCTTGCGATGCCTTTGTGATTTTGATCATAGGTTGCATGTTGGTAACCTAAGCCCCATCGCTTTCTAGACAATTAAGAAGACGACAAACAAGAGAAAATCGATCGAGTCTGTAGTGATTAGAAATAATTGACAATTGTTATTAAGAAAAAAGCATAAGAACAATTCATAACGAAGAAAAATAAATGACCATCGCCCAAGAAGAAAACATAAATAAAGAACGAAAGAAGGAAAACAGAAGAAAATCGATTGAGTCTATTGCGATTAGAAACAATCAATAGGGGACAATCCAAAATAAAATTATTGAAAAATTGTTTACAGTGATCAGAGACAAGTGACTAGAATATAATAGAGGAAGAGATTGATTTACAATAACAAAAGACAAATCACAATCGTCTAGGAAGATAAGGAAAACAGTAAGCAAAGAAAACACAAGAAAATCGATTAAGTCTGTAATGATTAGAAATAATTAACAATTGACATTAAAGAAAAACAAAAGAACAATATAAGTATAATATAGAAAAATAAATGTCAACCGCCAAAGAAGAAAAAAAAAATAATGAACGAAAAATCGGAGCGTCAAAGAAAAACAAAAGAAAATAGATACAAATGACAATGAAAGATTAATTTACAGTGAAGAAAAATAAATGACAATCGTCGTGCAAAGAGAAGTGAAGAACTAAAAATCGAGGTGTAGAAGGAAAACAAAAGAAAATCGATTGGCTTCAGTATGATTAGAAACAATTGACAATCGACAAATTAAAGAACTGCCTGCTTCCAATGATAAAAAGTAAATGACAATAGAAGAAAAGATTCATTTACAATGACGGAAAACAAGTGACAATCGTCTGGGAAGATAAGAAAAAAAAATGAAAAAGGAAAAGAGAAGAAATCGATTGAATCTGTAGTGATTAAAAATAATTGATATTAAGAAAAAACGAAAGGGCAATTTAAAATTAAAAAAAAATTAAAGACAATCGTCCCAAAAAGAAAAAGAAGTAACTAACGAAAATTCGGAGTGTGGAACGTAAACAAAAGAAAATCGATTACTACGTTTTTACTGTGATCAGAAGCGATTGATAATCGACCACGAGAAATAGGGGACAATGTAAAAGAAAATGTTTACGGCAATCGGAAACAAGTGACAATAAGTGATTTACAATCACAAAAAACAAATGACAATCGGGCAAGAAAAAATAAATAAAGAACGAAAACGGAAATCGATTGAGTCTGTAGTAATTAGAAATAATTGGCAATAGAACAATTTATAACGAAGAAAAATAAATGGCGAAGAACGAAGGATGGAAAACAAAAAAGAAAATCGAAAAAGTTTATTGTGATTAGAAACAATTAACAGGGGACATGTGAAAGAAAATTGAAGAATTGTTTGCAGTGATCAGAAACAAGTGATAGTACAAGATGAGACAAGAAACAAATGACAATCGTCCAGGAAAATAAGGAAAATAAAGAACGAAAACAGAAGAAAATCGATTGAATCTGCAGTGATTAAAAATAATTAATTGGCAATTGATATTTACAAAAAAAAAAAAAAACAAAAGTATAATTTTTAATGAAGAAAAATAAACGGTAATCGTCCATGAAGAAAAAAAAAACTAAAGAACAGAAAATTGAGGTGTATAAGAAAAACAAAGGAAAATCGATTGAGTTTACTGTCATTAGAAACAATTGACAATCGACCACGAAAAAAAAATTATGGGGCAACGAGAAAGAAAATTGAAGAATTGTTCATAGTGGTCAAAAATAAGCGACAATAGGAGAAAAGAATGGCATACAATGATAAACAAAAGAAAATCGATTGAGTTTACTGTGAATAGAAACAATTGACGACAATCGACCGCGAAAAAAAAAACACTCCAGCGTAGGCTTCAAATTATCGATCGATCGACGAAAACATCGCCTGATCTTTGCGTTTATTGGATGGAGCCGATTTCATTCGCGTCAAGCGGCGTCGTTCACTCTCGTTTTGTGGGAAGCGCGTCATAATTCGTTCATGGACGGCGGCGCAGCGTCGTGTGTTGGAGTTTTTGCTAGAAAAATTAGGAGACTTTGCCGGAATCTTTTGAAATATCGCAAGACGAATTTTGGTTATTTCCTTTATCCTACCAAGCTTGAAATGCGAGTCCAGGTTGACGCCTTCTTGATAACTAATTTCTCATTTCTCCTTTAATTCAGGCTCGGGCTTTGATTCAACCTCACTGAGTTTAGATTCGGTTTCATTAAAGCATTTGCTATCTAATTTAATTATTGTGTTGTTTTAATGTGCGTATACGAGTGAGTAAGATTAAAATCTCCTGGTGATGACCTTCAGACGGTTTGGAAACGCCGTCGAGGTTATTACGAAACAACAGCTGGGCTTATAGTTCACCCTGGCGTCTTTTTATTAACATGTAAATTATCTCAATGTTTTGGCCGAGGGGAAAGCTGGTGAAAGAAACAGCGCAGACTTGTTACCAGCTCAAAGCACGTAACAGGAGCATTCATTATTACAGTTTTGTGGGAGCAAGAAGCGATTGAACATTAACGAAAGTAGCCAAATACGACGATAGATCGGAAAGGTTCTAGAATATAGGGAAAACCATGTACATAGACTCCTTTCAGCTCTACATATTTAGGCCAACGCTTTTCAAGACCTTTCAACCCTTCAAAAAAATAAGAATCCTTCAAAATATCCATTTACAACTTCGATGATTTCAGTATTCGACCAATCACTTCTTGAGGTTTGGAAACAGAAAGAAATCCGACGGAGCCAAGTCTGGTGGATGTTCAATTAACTGGAATCGTAATTCGACAGGTTTCGCCATCGCAATTGTCGACTTGTGGGACGGGGCGTTACCCTGACGGTACAAGACTTTTTCTTTGCAAAATGAAACCTTCTAGCTTTGATTTCTTCGTGCAATCTGTCTAATAACGACGCATAATACTCGCCTGTTATTCTTCTCCCGTGTTGCAAGTAATCGGTATAAAAACGATCCCTCGGGAATCCCCAAAAGACGGTAGCCATGACTTTTCCAGCAGACAGCATCGTCTTGGCTTTCTTTGGAGTTGGCTCACCGCATGCTGTCCACTGCTTGGATTGTTCTTTGATCTCCAGAGTGGAATAATTTATCTACGTTTCATCGACAGTTATAAAATCTTTTGCTTGACATGTCTAGGATATTGCTGAGAAATACTTGCTTTGATCAATATATTCTTCTAACTGTAAGCTTTCTCATGTCCAAATGTTCACGTAAGATGCAATGTTCGCCTCTGCTATTTCTCTCAACTGTACTGGGCGATCATTCATCATAATTTCATGGACTTTTCCAATCGGTAGCTGTTTTTGGTCTAGCAGAACGTGGTGCTTGTTCGACCGCATTTAAATTCAGCAACCAGTTTGCAACTGTTCCATTTGAAGGAGAAAACTTACCGTGAAGTTCGTCTAATTCCGTTTTCATTTCCTTTGGATTTAAGCCTTTCAAAAAGAAATGCTTTATCACTGCGCGAAACTCGTTTTGAAAATTTGACAGCAGTTACACGAACAGTTGCGTTTTAAAATCAAGGGCGCGCGTGTAACGCCATCTTCTGGTTCGCTCTGGAAACTTTTCCGATCTATTCTCGTATGCTAACAGGAAAATTGAACCCTAATACCATAGAACGCCTTTCTCCGATTGAAGACTTATAGAATTATGGTTGGTGATTTCGAGGACTTGTCCTGAAGATCGTTTGTGAAGGAATATGACTGAAGCTAAAAACCAGGCAGAACCGATAAACTTTTCTTAATTGAATTGGCTTCCGGTTGCCGACGTTTCGTTCTCCATCACAGAAGAACTTCCTCGGGGGTGCTGTTGCTTCTACTGGCGGTGTTCCTGGTGCTGGTGGTGTTGTTTCAACTTCTCATTAGTCAATGACGAGACTAACGAAAAACAGCAGCTAGTCTCGTCAACACCACCAGCAGCAGGAACCAGCCCAAGGAAGTTCTTCTGCAATGGAGAACGAAACGTCGACAGTAGAAACAGTCGTGACGTGGTTCCAACCGAAAGCCAATTCAATCATCTTCTGGTTCGTTCTAGAAACTTTTCGATCTATCCTCATACGTTAACAAGAATACCATAGAACGCCTTTCGCCGAATGAAGACATATAGAGTTACTGTTGGTGATTTCGATCCAGAAAATCGTTTCTGAATGAATGACTGAAGCTGAAACTAAGCAGACCAGACAAACTTTCTCTTAATTGAATTGGTTTCCGATTCCAACCGCTCACGTCTGCTTCTACTGCCGGCGTTTCGTTCTCCATTGCAAAAGAACTTCCTCGGGGCTGTTGTTGGCGGTGTTGCTGCTACTTCTCGTTAGTCGATGACGAGACTAGCTACTGCTTCTCGTTAGTCTCGTCGTCGACTAATGAGAAGTAGCAGCAACACCACCAGCAGCAGCAACAGCCATGAGGAAGTTCTTCTGCAATGGAGAACGAAACGTCGACAGTAGAAGCAGTCGTGACATGGTTCCAACCGGAAGCCGATTCAATCATCTTCTGGTTCATTCTAGAAACTTTCCGATCTACCCTCGTTTGTTAACCGGAAGCCAATTCAATTATGGACAATGACCGCCATAAGCCTCCAAGTTAACTTTTTTCTTGTCTCATCCTCCAAACGAGAATCTGAAGAAATTACAGTTGGGGATTAATTCCCAAAGAATTACATAACTTACAGCTTCAAACCTTACAGACTAAACGTGTGATCTTGCAAAAGATTTGCAAAGCAAAATGTATGTATTAAAAACTTAAGGGTTTCTTTTTTGACGACCTACAGAACCGTCCACCCTCGTCTTCGTCGACGTTTCTTTTTAACACACTTTGCAACTGAAACTTTTTGATCTTACAAAAAATAAATATCCCAACGTCACGTCGATTACGTTCGGAGACTTCGAATTCCGAAGAGGGAAGGAAAGTTAAACTCCCAATCCCGATGCAAGTCAGATAAGGCACGCATCGGAGAGATAAGCGGCAAAAACGAGGTCCCAACGGCCGTCCTCTTTTCCTTGGCCAGAGTGAGCGAGCACGACTGTCGATAAATATTGGGGATGCGGAGGTTATTTCCGGTCCCACCCTATTTCCATCTAGCGTTTGCGTTCACATACGGGGTTTATTGGGCGTCAGCAGCTGCTTACGACTCCGCATATAGGCACGTAGGTATCCGTTTGGTTGACTTCGTGATAAAACCATTATACGCTAGGGTGAACAGGGAGAAGAAAGAGAGGAAAGCAAGCAATCATCAACAGTACCCCAAATATAAACAGTGACTCGTTACGTAGATAATTCAGTCGCATTGACCTGCCTGTATACTACTAATAAAAAAAAATTAAATTAAAAGGAATGTAATACCAACTGTGTAGACGGTACAAATTAGTGTCGTGTTGTTTTGCATTATATGCAATGAAGAAATATCAACCTTTTACTCTCGGTTAATTACGCCCGTTCATTAATTATGAATGAGAATGTTGGAAACTGCAATTTATGTTAATGAAAAGTGATTCACTGCGTTAATCCTTTTTGCCCTGATACGTGCTGTTACTAGTCAGTTTATTTGCTCTGTAATTATAGGAAATTATCCAACTTTGCCTCCGCATGCACATTCATTTTCTGTTACTCATCCAGCTCTAGTGTACTGTCCACAAATTAAAAAGAAAATGTGAAGTATTTCGATAATAAAATTAGTTTATACAGGGTGTAACTTAATTGTTGGGAAAAAATTGAGGGACGATTCGTTTACTGATTTTAAGTAAAAAAATTCCTATAAACATGCAGCTTAAAACGCTTCATTTTCTATATACAAGGTGATTGTTGCATTTATCACTATGCCTTTACTGTTTTTACTTGACGCAGTAAGAAACGAAGAGATTCCGAAATATTTTCTGTCACTTCTACTAAATAGAAATCGTTTCTCACTTCACATTTCAATAAAAAAAATTAGTTTATACAGGGTGTAACTTAATTGTTGGGAAAAAAAGTGAGGGGCGATTCGTTTACTGATTTTAAGTAAAAAAATTCCTATAAACATGCAGCTTAAGACGCTTCATTTTCTATATACAAGGTGATTGTTGCATTTATCATTATGCCTTTACTGTTTTTACTTGACGCAATAAGAAACGAAGAGATTACGCAATATTTTCTGTCACTTCTACTAAATAGAAATCGTTTCTCACTTCACATTTCAATAAAAAAAATTAGTTTATACAGAGTGTAACTTAATTGTTGGGAAAAAAAGTGAGGGGCGATTCGTTTACTGATTTTAAGTAAAAAAATTCCTATAAACATGCAACTTAAAACGCTTCATTTTCTATATACAAGGTGATTGTTGCATTTATCATTATGCCTTTACTGTTTTTACTTGACGCAGTAAGAAACGAAGAGATTCCGAAATATTTTCTGTCACTTCTACTAAATAGAAATCGTTTCTCACTTCACATTTCAATAAAAAAAATTAGTTTATACAGAGTGTAACTTAATTGTTGGGAAAAAAAGTGAGGGGCGATTCGTTTACTGATTTTAAGTAAAAAAATTCCTATAAACGTGCAGCTTAAAACGCTTCATTTTTTATATACAAGGTGATTGTTGCATTTATCTTATGCCTTTACTGTTTTTACTTGACGCAGTAAGAAACGAAGAGATTACGCAATATTTTCTGTCACTTGTGCTCAATAGAAATCGTTTCTCACTTCACATTTCAATAAAAAAAATTGGTTTATACAGGGTGTAACTTAATTGTTGGGAAAAAAAGTGAGGAGCCATTCGTTTACTGATTTTAAATAAAAAAATTCCTATAAACATGCAGCTTAAAACGCTTCATTTTTTATATACAAGGTGATTGTTGCATTTATCTTATGCCTTTACTGTTTTTACTTGACGCAGTAAGAAACGAAGAGATTACGCAATATTTTCTGTCACTTCTACTAAATAGAAGTCGTTTCTCACTGATTTAATCAATTTATTTGAAGTGTATCGATGTTTCGCGTTCGCAGGATGTCGCTTCGCATGTCATGCGATATTAAAGAGGGATTAGCATGATTGAGACGGCGCCGACGTGTCGCCCGCCCCACCAACGCGCCGACGACGCCCGTTCGGTTTCACTACCCCTTTTCCCTGTGGTGTGCTAATAATATCGCCCTGTAATGTCAACCCAATTCCCGTCGTACTGCGACGGTATCGCGTTTCGCATTGCGTGCGGCCCCAATTCGAAAACTCACGCTCGACCGAACTGCGAATTAAATTCGAATCGATTTTTTTTTTCGCTTTCACATTTAAAGCCGTACACGCACTTGCATCCGGAGAAGCCAAATGGGATTAATTACGTCTTTAGCAAATCGGCATGAAACATGCGTTTCGTCGTTATTTGGTTTCAGTTTTATAAATTTTCTTTATTTCGCGATGGTCTTCTGTTTTACTTTACGTCAAAAATTATAATAAATATATAATAATAATAATAATAATAATAAAATGAATTATAGAATGTCAGCCAAGTTTATTTATTTAATGAGATTTTTTTTATTTTATTTTTTTCAATTTTATAAAAAAAATACTTCTCGATCGTCTTTTGTTTTATTTTACGTCATAGGTTGTAACGAATACTAATAATAATAGTAATTAATTATTGAAAATCAACTCAGTTTGAGTTATTTATTGAATTTTTTTTTTATTTTTGTTTTATATTTTTTTTTATTTCTCGATTCTCTTTTGTTTTACTTTACGTCAAGAATTATATTAAATAATGATAAAATTAATTGTAGAAAGTCGAACCAGTTTTGTTTATTTTACTTCGACGTTATTTTTTTAAATAAATTTTCTTTATTTCTCGATCGTCTTTTGTTTTTACGTCAAAGATTGCATAATTATTGTCAATGTCTTGAAACGTATATTAATTTTAGCCAATTTTGTTTATTTAATGGGATTTTTTTTCATTTTTGTTATTTTTCTTTTTAATTTTATAAATTTTCTCGATTTAAATTTCTCCTTCGTCTTTTGTTTTACTTTACGTCAAAAATTATAACAAATAATAATAATAAAATTAATTATAGAAAGTCGAACCACATCTAATGAGATTTTTTTTTTTATTTTTAGGTTATTATTTTTTTTTAATAAAATTTCTTTATTTCTCGATCGTCTTTTGTTTTATTTTACGTCAAAAATTGCACGACCGTCAAATGTCTTGAAACATACCTTAATTTATAGAAAATCGACCCAGTTTTGTTTATTTAATGAGAATTTTTTTATTTTTGTTATTTTTCTTTTTAATTTTATAAATATTGTCGATCTATTTTTCTCGATCGTCTTTTGTTTTACTTTACGTCAAAGATTGCACGACCGCCAATTGTTTTAAAACATAGTTTAATTTATATTTAAAGAAACATTTTTTATTTTTGTTATTTGTTTTAAATTTTGTGTTCCTTAATCGTCGTCTTTTGTTTCATTTTACGTCAAAAATTGCATAATTGTCAAATGTCTTCAGATGTGTCTTTTTACTTCACGTCAAAAATTATAACAAATAATAATAATGAAATTATTTCACTGTATAAAGAAATTTGCTTCTATTTAATTAATGACAATTTTTCTATTTGTTTTATTTTTAATTTTATAATTTTTTTTTATTTCTCGATCGTCTTTTGTTTCATTTTACGTCAAAGATTATAACAAATAATAATAATAATAAAATTAATTCAAGAAAGCCGAACCAGTTTTTTTTTAATTTTATAAATTTTCTTAATTTGTCGATTGCCTTTTGTTTTATTTTTATATAAAAAATTGCAAAACTGTCAAATGTCTTAAAATACACCTTAATTATAAAAAGTCGATCCAATTTTGTTTATTTAATGGGAATTTTTTATTTTTGTTATTTTTCTTTTTAATTTTATAAATTTTCTCGACCCATTTTTCTCGTTCGTCTTTAGTTTAAAACTAATAATAATAATAATAAAAATAATTTTTGCAAGTCGAACCAGTTTTGTTTAATTAATGACAATTTTTTATTTAGAAGTTTTTTTTTGTTGTTATTTTATAAATGTTTCCCGTTCGCCTTTTGTTTTATTTTACATCAAAAATTGCATAATTGTCACATGTCTTGAAATATATGTTAATTTTAACAAATCAATCCAATTTTGTTTATTTAATGAGAATTTTTTATTTTGGTGACATTTGTTCTTAATTTTATAAATTTGCTTTATTTCTCGATCGTCTTTTGTTTTACTTTACGTCGAAAATTGTAATAAATAATAATAATAATAAAATTAATTATAGAAAGTGGAACCACATTTAATGAGATTTTTTTTTAATTTTTAGGCTAATTTTTTTTTTAATAAAATTTCGACAAAGTTTTGTTTATTTAATGAAATTTTTTAAAAAAATTTATTTATATTTTTTTAAATTCATAAATTTTCTTTATTTATGAGTCGATCGTCTTTTGTTTCACTTAACGTCAAAAATCGAGCAACAACAATTATAAAAAGTCGTCGGTCCGGTTTGATTTATTTAAGGAGAATTTTCGTTCGACTTTCTTCACTTGCATGTCGATGATCGTCTTTTGTTTCACTTTACGTCGAAATTTGCACGATCATTGTCAAACGCCTTATAAAAAAAAACACGCGCATCTCAATTTTAGAAAGAAAGTGGACCCAGTTTTGTTTTATTTTTAACGAGAATTCGTTTTTTTTTTTTTTTTTTGGAAAAATCATGATTCAAAAAAAAATCGCTCGATTAAGATGAGGTAAGGATTCAAACGCGATTTTAATCAAATGATTTAAATCCCGCCTGATTCTACTTTGTTTACATTTGCGAGTCTTTAATAATTCATTGCAGATTGTTATGTGGTGAGCAAAGCTGGAGCATTTAAATCACATCCAGTGCTTCTCAAAGGCTCTTTTTTTTTGTAGAAAGTAAACGTAGATTTTTCCGGAGTTATTATTGACCTTTGCCCCCCAAACGTACGTCATAACTTCTTGTGTATTAACAGTAAGTGAAACTTATTCGATTACACACTGTATAAAGAAATTTACATCTATGTTGCGTCGAGTAATGATTGTAGTTATGGTTACAATAGTTCTTTAGAGTTCGATTTAGAATGCAAACACGTATATTTAATAAAAAAAAATCTGCATTTCCATTAAGGAAAGCCGTAGGAAAATGGCAATCCTTCACCTCCTTCGTATAAAACGATTTAAGAAAACGCGCGCGGAGCAATGTTGAGGCATCAGCACAATCTCATCCTTTGTGTGATGGCTCTCTCTGTTTGATGTTATTTATTGCTCCAGCAGAGATAGAATTTACAGCCCGAGTTCACGTATAGGTCATAAAAACGTCGGTTTAATAAACAACCGATGCGACGAGAGAATGCGTACAGGATTTTAATCTTGAATCTTCAGGATAATAACATAGATTTCGGTTTTTGAATATGTGAAGGGGGAAGTCGGGTATCGATCGACCCCTCGAATTGCTGTTCACCACCACCACCCTCTGCCCCGGATGATGTGTTTTCGTTTCGCTCAGTGGATCTCGTAGTTTTCGGCGGTGGGTAACATTGCTGAGATGAGGGTGATATTTTAAGATGGAACATCAATTTTATACTTCAGTACTTTCATATTAAACTGCGCACTTTTCTTCCAGAAAAAAGAAAAAGAGCAGCACTCGAAAATAATTGGCGCCCAACGTGGGGCACTACATGGAGCCAACATGTTGTATATTTTTAATTTTGTGTTGATGCCTTTGTTTGTGTATGTGTGTGTGTGTGTGTGTATAGGTGTGTTTGACACACCTGACAAGAATTTAACACAACGCTAATTGTCTATTTGTTTTTTTTGTCGTTGTCGTGAGCAATCATTTCTGATTTTCCTGACGTTTTATTAAACATCCTGATCCTACGCAAGTAACAGGACCGCGCGAATAAAACAGGCAGTCCAATGCATTTTAAATGTGCAACGCTCAATTTCCGCATTGTACTAAACCACTCGTGTGTTAAGTGTTAAGTTGTCTGACACACACAAAGACGATTTTTTTTTCTGTTTCGTTCGGAGTTTATAGCGAAGTGAAATATAATCCCTTTCTTGTTATGTAAACGCGCGCTGGGTGTTTGATTAACTTCTCGATACGCTTATTTTAATTTAGTAACCCAACCGTACGTATAAGAGTACTTGTTTTTGTATCGGGTGTCCCGGACAAAAATGGCGAAAGCACTTTCGCTTTGGCGATCAAGCTTACGCGGGGCCATTTATATTTCCAATTTGAATCAAAGTTCAAATCCATAAATAACTACAATCATTACTCAACGCAACTTGGATGTAAATTTCTTTATACAGTGTGCAATCGAATAAGTTTCACTCACTGTAAGCACTGTTAATGCACAAGAGGCGAAGTTATGACGTACGTTTGGGGGCAAAGGTCAATAACAACTCCGGAAAATCTACGTTTACTTTCTACAAAAAAAGAGCCTTTGAGGAGCACTGGATGTGATTTAAATGCTCCAGCTTTACTCAGCACATGACAATCTGCAATGAATTATTAAAGACTCGCAAATGTAAACACAGTAGAAGCAGGCGAGATTTAAATCATTTGATTAAAATCGCGTTTGAATTCTTATCTGATTTTAATCGAGCGATTTTTATTTTTTCTTGAATCATGATTTTTCAAAAAAAAATAAATAAACGAATTCTCGTTAAAAAATAAAACAAAACTACTACTTTCTTTCTAAAATTGAGATGCGCGTGTGTTTTTTTAAGACGTTTGGCAATGATCGGGCAAATTTCGACGTAAAGCGAAACAAAAGGCGATCGACAAGTAAAGAAAGTTGAACGAAATTTTAAAAAAGTAGCTAAAATTCTCCTTAAATAAATCAAACCGGATCGACTTTTTATGATTGTTGAGATGTACATATTTTAAGACGTCGTCAGTTGCTCGATTTTTGACATAAAGTGAAACAAGACAATCGACTCGTGAATAAAGAAAATTTTTGAAATTAAAAAAATATATACGTATAAATAATTTCTTTTTAAATTTCATTAAATAAACCAAACTGGGCCGACTTTCTATAAATTAAGGTATGTTTTAAAACAATTGACAATTGTGCAATTTTTGACGTAAAATAAAACAAAAGACGATCAAGAAATAAAGAAATTTTATAAAATTTAAAATAAATAACATCAAAATAAAAAATTCTCATTAAATCAACAAAATTTGGTCGACTTTCTATAATTAGAATTATAAAAATAAAAAATGCTCATTAAATATAAATTAAGGTATGTTTTAAAACAATTGACAGTTGTGCAATTTTCAACGTAAAGTAAAACAATAGACGATCGAGAAAATTTATAAAATTAAAAAGAAAAATAACAAAAATAAAAAAATTCTCATTAAATAAACAAAACTGGGTCGATTTTCTATAAATTAAGGTATGTTTCAAGACATTTGACGGTCGTGCAATTTTTGACGTAAAATAAAACAAAAGACGATCGAGAAATAAAGAAATTATATAAAAAAAATAACCTAAAAATAAAAAAAAATCTCAATAGATGTGGTTTGACTTTCTATAATTAATTTTATTATTATTAATTATTTATTATATTTTTGACGTAAAGTAATACAAAAGACGATCGAGAAATAAAGCAAATTTATAAAATTCAAAACAAATGTCATTAAAATAAAAAATTCTCATTAAATAAACAGAATCGACTTTTTATAATTGTTAAGATGTATTTTAAGACGTTTGTCAGTTGCTTGAGTTTTGACGTAAATTGAAATAAAAGACAATCGACTCATAAATAAATAAAATTTATGAATTAAAAAAAAATAATATAAATAAATTAAATTTCTTTATTAAATAAACAAAACTGGTTCGACTTTCTATAATTAATTTTATTGTTATTATTATTTGTTATAATTTTTGATGTAAAGTAAAACAAGAGAAACAAACAAAACAGGAGAAAACTAGAGAAAAATAACAAAAATAAAATATTCCCATTAAATAAACAAAACCGGTTTGACTTTCTATAATTAATATTATTGTTATTATTATTATTATTATTTTTCTCGTAAAGTAAAACGAAAAACGACCGAGAAAATAAAGAAAATTTATAAAATTAAAAACAAATAACATAAAAATAAAAAAACAAACAAAATTGGATCGACTTTCTATAATTAAGATGTATTCCAAGACATTTAACAATTTTGTAATATATGTAATATAAAACAAAAGGCGATCCACAAATTAAGAAAATTTATAAAATTAAAAAAAAAACTTATAAGTAAGAAAATTCTCATTAAATAAGCTAAATTGAATCGACTTTCTATAATTAATATATATTTCAAGATATTTGAGAATTATCCAATTTTTGATGTAAAATAAAACAAAAGGCGATCGAGAAATGAAAAAAATATATATATAATTAAAAAAAAAACAAAATTAAAAGAATTCTCATTAAATAAATAAATTTGGGTTGACTTTCTATAATTAATTCTATTATAATTATTATTTGTTATAATCCATGACGTAAAATAAAACAAAAGATGATCGAAAAATATTTTTTTTTTATAAAATTGAAAAAAACAAATCTCATTAAATAAATAAAACTGTGTTGACTTTCTATAATTAATTTTATTATTATTATTACTATTTGTTGTAAGTTTTAACGTAAAGTAAAACAAAAGACGATCGAAAAATAAAGGAAATTTATAAAATTGAAAACCAACAACGTAAAAATAATAAATTCTCATTACATAATCAAAATTAGTTTCTATAATCAATATATAATAATAGTAATAATAATAATATGTTTTATTGCCTCTATTGGATGCATAATGGTACGTAAGGTCAACACATTTCAAGACGTCTGTGAATTATGCAATTTTTGACGTAAAATGAAACAAAAGGCGATCGAGAAATTTAAAAATTTTATAATTTATTATTATTATTTTTTTAATGGTCAAGACATTTATGACTTTTGTAACAATTATACAATTGTTTTAAAAGCAACTGCTCGGAGCAATGAGTATAGATCCTAGCTAACTGTTACAAACTCACCGCTTGAAGTCAATCAAGTTCATTTGTGAAACGCTGCAACAATTCGATTGTTTTAAATTCGTGTTTTAAAAGCACTGAAATTCATTTTATTTTTAACTTGACTTACTATAAGAATCACTGTTTGTGTTGGCGGCGCTGAATTTGATTTTTGAATGGTACAACTGGAGTAACTTCCGTTTGTTGACGGCTTGGCACTGACAGTCGTCACTTTACAAGCGTCATTTGACATTTCAAATTCAAATCAAAACCTACAATCTTGTCGCTGCTCAAGTTATGTCGAATGAACAACAACAAAACATACCATCCGGTTGCAGTGTTGCAAACAGCCGAATAAAAAAATGCTCTTAATTGTATTGCCGACTCAAACAGTTATTCTTGACTACTTTGTATAATAAGAGGCAGCATACAGTATGGTTTTAGCAGTTGGCAACACCGCCTCACGATGTTTTTAACTGTTCATTTATTATACTAAGTTGTTATTTATCTTGTAATTTTAGCATTTCGCTATACTTGAAATTTGGCAAGTAGGTGAATGTACCAAATTTAGTAGAAATTTTACTAAATTAGCAACACTGTACATATCGGACCATCATGAAGTTAACTCAGCAATGTCGCCAACGTGAAAATAGTTGAGCAAAGTCAAGTTAACTCTTAGTAACTAATCTGGTGCAATACAGTAGTACCATCATAAGATTTAATAAATTAAATCCCCTACGACGCTTAACGCTAACACGCAGTTAAACTGAAGCTAGCTACTAATTGTTATCTCGCCTGTTTCTTTATTACTTGACGATCGTTTTTTTTTAAATCTGGCATTTTCTTTGTTTCTTTTTTGAATTTAAATTGTTCACATTAAAAATTATTTAATTCATAATTTGGTAGCAAGTTTTATTTGATACCTTCTCAAGTGTGTTAACGGCGATTTTTTTTGGAAGCAAAACGATTGGTTGCGTGTGACAGTTGGTAGCAAACTGAAGTTGACTACTAATTAATTGGTGCTTCGTCTTTTTTGTTGTTCTTTTTCCGTTTTTTTTTTTTTAATTTAATTAACTTCTAAAGAGATTCCAAATTTAATTGATTCTAATTTGATATGTTGATGATAGATCGGTCCTCGTTTTATATTCTTTTCTGAATGCGTTAAGAAATCGAGGGGGATTCTATTCTTTCGTTCTTTATTGTTTGTAGCACAATGAAAAATAAAATTCTAGGAAGATTACATCAAGCAAACATTTATTCAAATTAAAGTAAAAGCATCATAATCAATAAAAGCATTTCGGGACGTCGCGGGCGGTTGGGGTGCTGCAGGGGAGCAGAAAAGTTAAAGAAAAGTTTCAAAGCCCCCGGATTACACTCGGAACGAAATTTTTAATTCCGTTTCCGCTCCGGCCGATCAACGCTAATCCGGGGGGCCCCATTCAGTTTCAGACGATTCTCGAAACTCGAAATCGCCAGATGGTCCGCAAACGCTGAAATTAATCCGCGCGTCTGAGATGACCTTTGTTTCGCTGCTGCTGCTAACAATCCCCATTGTTTGGATCGATACACAAACAAGGAGTTGTTTTGTTCCGTAATACCCGTAATCACGTCTGAGTAAACAAGAAAATGTCCCATCAAGGTGAAACTCTATTTGCGACTAATTAAATCGGATTTGTTTTATTTTTTTTATTTTTGAGTTGAGTTGCCCCAATACAAATAAATTAAATAGTCGCCAGTACAGTTTGTGGAAAATGTAAACTTAGGGTTCGATACGGCTGCGAGGGTGTGTGGCCTAGAAGCTTCCTTCCAACTAACCTACCCCATTCGAACACACTCAGGTTTCAACCCCGTCGTAGCCATAATGTTTTACTGCCCCCTAAAAATTGTCTACGGCTCTGTAAACCGTAAACTGCAACGTCATTGCGCCACTGCTAACAACGGCGGGGGTTTATGCGCGTGACTACACCCCGGAAGGGTAAACATTACCCGGATGGACCCCGTAAAAACGCACGTCTGAGTTTCTTCGTTTTTCAACTTAGCAAATCGAGATATGCACATGCCTTCCAAATGTATTAAAGCACCGAATTGGACGAATACATTTGGACAAGGGTGTACAACAAAATATTTTAATTAAAGGTGGACTGAAGTGACGATGGAATTAACGCCCCGTTCGTTTGTTTTAAAAAAAAACTACGCCCGTCAACATAAAACAAATTCCGAACGAAAATTATAGTACATGTACGACACACCAAAGCAAAAACTGGAATTAGGTTCAAGGTTGCAAACAAACAAATAAGATTGCGGCTTTTTTTCCTCTGTCATTATCGTGATTGGCCGGAGGAAGGTGATTAAACTCGAAGCGTTTAATTTCGATTTCGACAATTAAAATATTGTCGGGGTTTCATCCTTGAGACAAATCAATCGCGTCGGTTTGATGAAGTTTTCTGGAAAAGGAGAGTTTGCTTTTCGTTGGCTGACTTCCAAGAATTTGAGTTCTTGTGTGGATTATAATTAGAGTTTGATTACAAGAGGACTTTCTTTGAAGTAGTAACGTGAACCTAGCACATTTCATTATTTATTTTATGTATATTTGCCTGGATTGTATAAGATGGTACCGTTAATGTAATAAAAGAAAATAATTAAAATATTCTTCCGTTATTTCAGAACATTACAAATATTATATTCGGTCGAAGTAGCGAAGTTAAAATGCATCCTTGTAAAGGTGGGTATTCACCAAAAACTAACTCGGGGCTAGTTTGGAACCAAAGAGTTCTAAGCAGTACCTGTACGCACCAAAATCTGTTGCAGTTCGGAATTAATTCAGAACGAAAGCTCCGTACTGATTCGCTATTATTCAGTTGTTGCCACGTCCAGCTCGAAACTTATTTCCAAGTTCCGAGCTGGTTTGCAACTTGTCTGAACTCCGAACCCTTTCTTACCGCTACTTCACAGATCGGGTTTGGTTCGCCAAAAACCCAGAACCGCCTAACACGTGAAGCTTCCTCGCCAAGTTTAGATCTTTTGAATTTGTTCAGAGCTTTGGTGAATACGCGGCTTAATTGTGCCTATTCACCAAAAACTGTTGCGAATTAACTCGGAGCTAATTCCGAACTAACGAGTACAAAGCAGGTTAAGAACTTTTCGATCTGTACGCACGCACCAAAATCTGTTGGAGTTCGGAATTAAATCAGAGCGTAAGCTTCGTATTGATTCGTTATTATTCAGTTGTTGCCACGTCCAGCTCGGAACTTATTTCCAAGTTCTGAGCCGGTTTGCAACTCGTCCGGACTCCGAACCCTTTCATCTTACCGCTACTTCACGGATCGGGTGCGATTCGCGAAAAGCTCAGAACCAGCGAACACGAGAAACGTTCTCACCAAGTTCAGATCTAACTCAGAACTAACTCTGAGAAGCTCTGAACTTGTTCAAAGCTCTGCTGAATGCGCGGCTTTAACAATAAAAATCCGAAATGTCTCTGAAGTCTCCCTAAAGAATTCTTGATAAATGGTTCTGTGTTGCTTTAATTATCTTCTAAACAATTCTACTTTTGATCTTCCTTACTTTGTTGATTGTATTTTCTTCATCTGTAGTGTCCCGTTTATAATATTTTTAATTATCTATAATTTTTTTGATTTTTTTCGTTTTTTTGTTTTCTTTCATCGATCATCTTTTGTTTTTTTTTCTTTGTTAAGCACCATATTAGATTCGAGTTTTCTTCTGCGTATAAATTTTTTTACGTTTTCCTTTTGTTTCCGATTGACCGTTCTGTATAGTATCACTCTGTATAGGAAACCAAAAATTCATCGTGATTTTTTTATTTTAATTTTTTATTAATCTTTTCTTCTGGCCAAGTTTCTTTTACTTTCCTTCGACAGGCACTTGAAAACATCGTTTTCTTCAATTGTCAACTGTTTTCTTGAACGACATCTTTTTTGATTTCTTTCTTTTCTCATCACGCTTTTGTTTTCTTGGTTATTTCTTTTTTTATCAAAGTTGTTTTTTTTTTTTGTATAAGATTTTGTATTAATCTCGTCGTCCTTGGCTTTTCCGACGAGTCTTTTTGGGGTTCTTTTCGTCAATCGGTGTTTTCTTTCGCTGCTCAACCTTGGTTTTTTCTCATCGATTGTCTTTTGCTTTTTTTTCTTTGTTAAGCGCCGTTTTAGGTTCGAGTTTTCTTCTGCGCATAATTTTTTTTATGCTTTCCTTTTGTTTTCGGTTGATCGCTCTGTATAGTATCACTCTATATAGAAAACCAAAAATTCATTGTGATTTTTTTGTTTTCTTTTTTATTAATCTTTTCTTCCGACCAAGTTTCTTTTACATTCCTTCGACATCGTTTTCTTCAATTATCAACTGTTTTCTCAAACGTCTTTTTTTGTTTTCTTTCTTTTCTCATCAAGCATTTGTTTTCTTGGTTATTGACACTTTTTTTATTAATAGTTTTTTTTTGTATAGGATTTTGTATTAATCTCGTTGTCCTTGGTTTTTCCGATGAGTCGTTTTGGGGTCCTTTTCATTAATCCTCGTTTTCCTCCGATGTTCAACTTTGGTTTTCTTTCTTCGATCGTCTTTTGTTTTTTCCTTTTTATTAAGCGTCACTTTTTCTAATAGCTTCAAGTTTTCTTCTTCTACAATTTTTCATCAAACGGTTTTATGTTATATGCTTGATACTCTTTGCTCGAGAGATCGTCTTTTGTTTTCTTTTTCTTTTTCAACGGGCGTTTGTTTGTTATCGATATTTTCTTTTTTTATTGATCTTTGCCTTTTTTTCGATTAGTTTTTTTTCTTTCACCGCTGGGCCTTGGTTTTGCTTCTTCAAGCGTCTTTTGTTTTCACTTTTTTTTCTCAGTCAATCAATTTTATTGTGTGTTTGTTGAATAATTGTAATGATCATCTTAAAATATCGTATGCCCAATTATTTCAATGAATATTGTTACGCCTGGAACCCCGATAAATGTATTCGTTTTTGTGGCAGTCGCGCCATCTATGAATCAATTGTAGATTCCAGAATTTTTCGGACGCGCCATAGATGGTCCTGGAAGTTATTGGAACTTCTTTTCCACACTCTTCTGGACGGAGTGAATTACTGTATAAACGAGGATGGGCACGTTTTTTGAATTAATTTTTATTTCTAAAGTAATAAGTGTCAATATAGTGATTAATAGAACGTTTAAGTTTTAATGAAAAATTAAATACATTTAGACCCTGAAAAGTAGATTCCTTTGTGCGTACTGACCTCCCTTTCAGACTTTCTCAATAAAAATGCTGATTTTCATAGATTCCCTCTAAAATCCAAAACCTACTGCAGTGCAGATCTACAGAAAAATGAATCTAGGTCAGCATTTCCACGGGAAAAATTGAGAATCGACGCAAAGCAGTAACAGACGCTGTTCTTCCCATCCGCATTCGCTCCCGGAAGACGATTTTTCAGGATTAGCTCGTTCCCATGCATCTCGCAGATTTCATTCCGCCGACTTATTTATTACGTATGCAAATTTTTTTAATAAAAAGGAAAAAGAGAAATAGGAAGATAAATTTAGTACTTAATAAATAAACGCGGTCATGATAAAAAAAAACTGCGGTTTTGGGGACGCAAAGTCAATGCACTACGACGTACAGTGAAGTTTGTTTCGAAGGCATGGGCGGTGGCGCGTAGGGACGCTGTAGCGTGAGGCGTCGGGACGCGAGGGTTGCCACGGTAACGTGCCAGACGCGAGGGGCACGCTTGTCTGGAGGGGCAAACCACCCCCGTTTGTACGAACGCGGGTCGTATTGATCATTGAATGTATGCCAGGGGTGCCAAACAATTTGTAACGTTTGGACATTGAACTCGATGACTTTTGCTTATATGAACTTCACTTGTTTCTATTTTAAACAGGCGAGAGTATATCCGGTTTAATTAAAGCCAGGAAGTCAGTCCTCCTCTTCCATTGTGTTCTTCCTTGCTTTCGAAGTCGACGCACATAGTTTATGCTTCTGTTTAAAATATTAGTCGCTTTTGTTAGTCTGCAACAGTGTAACTCTTTCTCTCAAAAAAAAAAAATTCTATTACACATACAGTGGAACTCGTCCTCAATTTGCAAATAAATTTTATTAAAATTAGGACATTGTTGACAAAAGACTACTATTTTCCTTAATCTAAATGAACAAGTCACTGTTGGATGTAGCATGACGATTTGCGTTAGGCCACGCATGACTTGACGAACTCATGTCTTAACTTAAAACACCTTTTATAATAATGACAACGAAATTTGAATGTAACGAATTAAGGCGCCAAGATAAACATCCCCCAACTGAGGATGATAATCTGAAGTTAGTACCAGGTGCCTCAATGGAGATGGGAGAGGCTTAAATGTGTTAATAAAGGCGCCAGGGTGAACATTACCCAGCTGAGGATGGTAATGTGAAGTGAGCGGTTCCCAAAGCTGCTTCACGTTCGCATTAGTTCTGGGCACAAATACACAAATAGTTCTAATAAGCAACCGCTTTAATTAAAAGGCACAGTAAAATTACATTATGTCAAACAAGTTAATCATACGCGTAGAAGATCTCTTTAATGATGAAATATTGGACAAATACAAATAAAACACGATAGAGTTCTTGGGCATGTGAGTACGAGCAGGAACATGATCACATTAATAAAACAAATTGCTATCAAGAAACTGTAAAATGAATTACTGCTGATTTTTACTTACATTAAACAGATGGTAAGTTTGCGCTGTTTTTCATTAACTGTTGCTCCAGGTAGCTCAATGGAGATGGGTTTAAATGTGTTAACAAAGGCGCCAGGGTGAACATTACCCAACTGAGCATAGTATTATGAAGTTAGCGATTTCCAAGGCTGTTTCACATTCACAAGCACCAGCGAACAAAACAAAAGACGATCGATTGGTTCTTTATTTTCTTTACAATTAGTTTATTAAAGAAAACGACAACCTATTGACAAATACGTTAGGAAAATGTTAAAATTAATTTTCGTAGAACAAAAGCACAAGCACCGATGAACAAAAGCACAAGCATTGATGAACAAAACAAATTACAATCGATTGATTCTTATATTTTTTGTTTACGTTAATTGATTTTTAAAAATTTAAAAATAAAAACAAATTACGATCTAATGTTGAATGCATTAAGAAACATAGATACATATAAAATTAATCGCAGAAGCATTGATGAAGAAAGCACAATCACCACTAACGCACAAAACAAATGATGATCGACTGATTTTTTATTCTTTTGTTACAAATTGTTAGTTAATTTAAAAAAAAAAGTAAAAGAAAAACAAAGTACAATCTATTGATAAATTGCTTAAGAAAAATATAAAATTAATTGACGAAAAAAACACTGACGAACAAAATAAAAGACGATCGATTGATTGTTTTCTTATTGCAAGTAATTAGAGCATTAAAAAAAACTAAAATTTATTGACATATACATTAGAAAAATGTTAAAGTTCATTTGCGAATAAAAACTTGTTTCATAGAACAAAAGCACAAGCATCGATGAACAAAACAAAAGACAATCGATTGATTCTAATTTTTTTTTTGTTTATAAGTCGTAATTAAAAACAAAGAAAAAGAAAAACAAACGATGTAGAATCTATTGATAAATTACTTGAAAAAATATATAACACATACTCTGATGAACAAAACAAAAGACGATCGAATTAGTTGTTTATTTTCTTATTACAAATAATGCATTAAAAAAAACTAAAATCTATCGACAAACACATTAGGAAAAAGTTAAAATTTACTTCGTGAAAACAAAAAATCGAAGTGCTTAGACAAAGGCACAAAAAAGTATTGATGAACAAAACAAAAGACAATCGGATTGATTCTTTATTTTCTTATTACAAATTATTAATTAATTATATTAAAATCTAGTGATAAATATTAATCGGCGAAAAAATTTTAAAAAAACATTGATGAACTGAGTAAAACAAAAGACGAACGATTAATTAATTGTCGAAAAAAAATTATCAAAAATATTCAAGTAGCACTGATGAAGGAAAGACAAACATTCATGTGAACAAAACAAAAGACGATCGGTTGATACTTTATTTTTAGATTACAAATTATAGCAATTGATTAAAAAAAAATTCAAAGTATAGTAGAATAGTTCAATAGTAGAAAAAAATTATTAAAAATGTTCAAAGAGCACTGATGAACAAAAGACAAGCATTAATGAACAAAACAAAAAACGATCAATTGATACTTTATTTTTGTATTACAAATTAAAACTACAACTTGTACTATAATCTATTGATATAAATAGAACGAGTTATTTAAAATTTTTAAATAGCGTTGATGTACAAAACAAAGGACGATTGATTGATTTCAATTGTTTTTTTTTTCTTGATACAAATGATTAATTAAAGAAATAAAATACAAACTGTAGTCCAACCTACTAATAAATACATAAACAAATGTATGTAAAATTAATCGGTGAAAAGCAAATTATTAATAATGTTCATGTAACGCTGATGAAGAAAAGATAAGCATTGACGAACAAAACAAAAGACGATGCATCGATACTGTATTTTTGTATTACAAATTATTAATCAATTAAAAAAATACAACTTGTACTACAACAGAACAAGAGAGGATCGATTGATACTTTATTTTTTATTACAAATTATGAATTAATTAAAAAAAAATACAAACTGTAGTAAAATCTGTCGACAAAAACAAAATTAATAGATGAAGGAAAGACTAGCATTAAAGAACAAAACAAAAGACGATCGATTGATTTCTTATTTTCTTAGTACAAAAGACTTATTAATTAAAAAAATACAAACTGTAGTACATAGAAACTGTCGATAAATACATTTAAAAAAAATGTATATAAAATTAATCGGAGAAAGACAAAAATTATCAAAAATATTCAAGTAGCGCTAATGATGAAAAGACAAGCGTTTAAAAAAAAATATTATAACCTGATATACATCTAGGTATGTCTAATAACAATGCTGCCAACGTATGCAAAAAAAAAAATTAACATAATGAAATAAAATAGAAATAAAATAATATGATAGAATGAATAGAACAAAAAACGATCTATTGATACTTTATTTTTTTATTACAAATTATGAATTAATTTTGAAAAAATGCAAACTGTAGTACAATCAGTTGACAAAAATAAAATTAATTGATGAAAGGAAGACTAGCATTAAAGAACAAAACAAAAGACGATCGATTGATAGTTTATTTTTGTATTATAAATTATTAAATCGACGAAGAAAGTTATTTTAAATGTTTATGTAGCATTGATGAACAAAATAAAAGACGATCGGATTGATTTCTTATCTTCTTAGTACAAAAGATTAATTAATTTAAAAAAAATACGAAACATTAAAGAACAAATCAAAAGACAAGCACTCATGAACAAAGCAAAAGACAAGCATTGATGAACAAAACAAAAGACGACTGATTCTTATTTTCTTAGTACAAATGATTAATTAATTTAAAAAAATACAAACTGTAGTACAATCTATCGATAAATACATAAGAAATGTGTATAAAATTAATCGCCAAAAGATAAAAATTATCAAAAACGTTCAAAAAGCGCCGACGAAGAAAAGATAAGTATTAATGAACAAAACAAGAGACGATCGATTGATACTTTATTTTTTTATTACAAATTATGAATCAATTAAAAAAAAATACAAACTGTAGTACAATCAGTTGACAAAAATAATAGATGAAAAAAGGCTATCATTAAAGAACAAAACAAAAGACGATCGATTGATACTTTATTTTTGTATTACAAATTATTAATCGACGAAGAAAGAAAAATTCAATTAACCATAAAATTTCACCTTATAAGGTTAATTATCCTTTATTTTTAAAAGATATGTTTAAGTGGCATCGATGAACAAAACAAAAGACGATCGGATTGATTTCTTATTTTCTTAGTACAAAAGATTAATTAATTAAAAAAAAATACAAACTGTAGTATAATCTGTTGACAAAACTAAAATTAACCGATGAAGAAAGCAATAATGAACAAAACAAAAGACAAGCATTCATGAAGAAGACAAAAAGATAAGCCTTAATGAACAAAACAAAAGACGAAATGAATCCTTTGATTTTTTTAGAAATTATGAATTAATTTAAAAAAATTAAACTGTAGTACAATCTGTTGACAAAAATAAAATTGATCGTTGAGGGAAAGACGAGCATTGATGAACAAAACAAAAGACAATCGTACTTTTGTATTACAAATTATAATCAATTTAAAAAATTACAACTTGTACTACAATCTACTGATAAAAATAAAATTAATCGACGAAGAAAGTTATTTTAAATGTTTATGTAGCATTGATGAACAAAACAAAAGACGATCGATGGAATTCTTATTTTCTTATTACAAATAATTCATTAATCAAAAAAAAAATACAAACTGTAGTACAATCTATCGATAAATATATAGAAAAATATATATAAAATTAATCGGCGAAAGACAAACATTATCAAATATGTTCAAGTAGCGCTGATTAAGAAAAGACAAACATTAATGAACAAAACAAAAGACGATCGATTGATACTTTATTTTTGTGTTACAAATTATTAATCAATTTAAAAAAATACAAATTGTACTACGATGTATTGATAATAATAGAATTAATCGACGCAGAAAGTTATGAAAAGTGTTTAAGTAGCATTAGCGAACAAAGACAAAAGACGATCGATTGATTTCTTACTTTCTTAGTACAAATGATTCATTAATTAATTTAAGAAAATGCAAATTGTAATGCAATCCATTGATATATGCACCAAAAAAAATGTTATGAAATTAATCGGCGAAAGAAAATTATTAAAAATGTTCAAGTAGCGCTGACGAAGAAAAGACAATGAACAAAACAAAAGACGATCGATTGATACTTTATTTTTATATTGCAAATTATTATTCAATTTAAAAAAAATAGAAATTGTACAATCTATTGATAAAAATGAAATTAATCGACTAGAAAACTTATTAAAAATATTTAAGTAACATTAATGAACAAATGACAAACAAGCATTGTTGAACAAAACTATCGATTGATTCTTTATTTTCAAAAAACTATCATTTGATTCTTTATTCTCTTAATACAAGTCATTAATTCTCCTTTCTTTTTGTATCCCAGAATCGTTTATGTTTTGGTTTCACTTCTTATTATTATTATTTTTTTTGAAGAAGAAGAAGACGAACACGTATTAAGTAGACCCATCTTATATTCTCTTCTTCATTACAAACCTCCTTATGTCTCTATTTTTAATATTTTTCTCGTGTAGATTATTTTGTGTTAATGTGCTTAAAACCAGCTTCTTTTTTGTTGCAAAAATATTTTCATTGAAGTCTCCTTTGTGTTGCTCTGCTTCTCAGTGATCCTTTCACACTTCCTTTTCTTCTCTTCTTGCCCAATCCTTCCGCCCTTTCTTGATCAATTTCTACTATTTGCTGCCTTTTTTTTCTTCTTAAATCCATGACTTTGCCTTAAAGCTCATTCGGAAAAAAAATTCTCTCGGATAGGAAGACGTCGCAATATTATGATTTTTTCTTTCGAAAACATCGACGTCCGCACGTCCATGAATCAACACAAACGTAAGAATGTCTTATCGAAAAGGAGAAGTGCGAAAACAGCATCGCGAAGCCGCCAAATTATGCGGACGTATTTGATCCTGACCCTTTTTACGGCCAAGGGTTAACCAAAACAACGGCGTCAGATAATTAGTTAAAGTTTAATTTTATTAATCTTTATAACCCGCATTTTTTTGCCGAATTCTCTAATTACTATTAGAACATTAAACATGACGAAGTTTATTTTATTTTTTAATCTTTATAACCCACAGTTTTTGCACATTTCTGTTGGAACATTAAACATGACGAAATCGATTTCGTTTCGAAACCACATCAAAGATGTTTTCGCCACTCTTTTATCTAGCTCAAGGTCAGTTCGCAGTTCCATATATTTTTCACGTCGTCGTTCTATTTCCAGGAGGCGCCGGCGTCGGCTGAAACCGCGCCGCTGAAAAACGTAAACAAAATGAAAGCATTAGGAGCAGCAGAAGCAGCAGCAGCATTTCGGAGCCGAAAGCTTTTACGGCCTGTTCTTTTATTATCTAGAAGCAAAAGGGCGTAAATGAGGCGTGAGAGATTCGCGCGCGCGGATTTTAGTGCCGCCGTTAAGCTCGGTTGTTTTCGTCCGCGATTATTTGGGGAAAGTAACGAAAAGACGGGGGGGGGGGGCATCCGAGCGAAAGTAATTCGCCATTAAAACAAAACGAAGAGAAACATCTCTTGGTTCTTAAATATTACGTCACCCTTAATCTTTGAGCGTTACATATAAAATGCCCCCCGTATACTTAATAAAAAAAACTTGGGTGGCTTCTTCGATTTAAAATTAAATACATTTCGAAAATCGTTTTTACATAAGTTATGCATGAGATTAGACGATGAAGCTCTGCCATTTTCTTTCGACAGCGGCAATAAAAGAGACGTCGCAAGCAGCTGAAAAATTTAATAACATTTCCGGACGCCGCGCCGATTAAATTCCACCGCGGCGCTTTTAATCCCCCCCGATCGGCAATTATTATTGCCTTCCGTCCGTCTGGAAGTTCTTCTCCCTCGTAATATCCGAAATGATTCGGATAAATCCACGGACTTTCACTCGTCGCCGCTCATGAATATTAATGCACCAGGAGATGGGATTTGGACGGGCAGACGGACGGGCGGACGGAGAGGAGAGGAGAAGAGAAGAGAGGAGAGACCGGGCCTAAATCGGTAATTTCGGTTGGGCGAGGGTATGACGTAACGCAATTTTTTGTCGGTATATTAATTGGGTGATGTGGACGTGATGGAGAGGAAGAAGCTGAGCGGAACTAATGCGGAAAGATTTCGTAATTGATGATGGAACTTTGCAAGGTCATATCTCAGTTGGTTGCTAATGAATAAGAAGAGAAGAAATTGAAATGAATGAATGAGACTTGTGAGAGGGCAACGGTCCAATACTGAAGTAAAAGTATCTTGGATGCTCTAATACAAAGGAACAATCAGATAGCTCTTATCAAATTAAGATTCCAGGTTGAAATAGACCGTTGCATCCCCCCAACAAGGGAAGTGTTGGGTTGTAATCTTGTATTATCCTTTTGTGGTTCATTGCCTCCGTGGCAGAATGATATTTTTTCTTTCTGAATCGATGAGTGCTATGAATTTTCGTGGTCGTTACACATTCACCAAATATAGAAGCTTAAAGGGCAGTGCTCGTCTTCGTAATATTTTGTCTTTTGCCTTCTCTTTCCAGTTTATGTTTAGTTGTCCTCAATATTTTTCTCTCTCTACCTTCTACCTTCTCCTTGGCCGCCTTCTTCTCTTTCTACCATTTACTTCACATGCTAGTACAAAAATTGTAGCTAAATCTTCTTCTACCATCGTTTCCGCTTGCCCTTTGACCTTCGCCTTTCCTTCCTGCCATTTACTTGACGTACCATCAACTCCGGAGCTCTGCCCACAAGGGATGATACTTGTTCTTTCTAAATCAATAATTTTTTTTTAATTTTAGGTTTAACTGTCCTAAATCTTCTTGCAACATGTTCTTCCGCCTGCCCCTTGATCCTTCTCTTGTTTTTCTGCTTTCCAGTTACTCCTTGCCCCACACTCTTTCTTCTTTTTCTACCTTTTATTTCAATGGCAGTATAAAAAATGTGGCCAAATCTTCTTCCGGTGTCGTTTTCGCTTGCTCTTTGGCCTTCGTCTTTCCTTCCTACCACGTACTTGACATACCATCTACTTTGGAGCTCTGGCTACAAGGGATGGTGCTTGTTCTTTCTAAATCAATAAGTGTTTGTGAATTTTAGGTGCTGGCTGAAGTGGTTTAGTCTGTCTCTTGTCTTCTCTTTCTAAGGTTTAACTGTCCTAAATCTTATTACAACATGTTCTACTTGCTCCTTGATCCTTCTCTTGTCTTTCTACTTTGTATTTCTCCTCGCCCCGCCCTCTTCTCTGTCTACCGTTTACTTCAAATGCCAGTACAAAAATTGTAGCTAAATCCTCTTCCAGCGTCGTTTCCGCTTGCTCTTTGGCCTTCCCTTTCCTTCCTACCACTTACTTGGCAAACCATCAACTTTGAAGCTCTGCCTGCAAGGGATGAACCTTGTTCTTTCTAAATCAATAAGTTTTTTTTTAATTTTCGGTGCTGACTGAAGTGGTTTATTCTGTCTTGTCTTCTCTTTCCAGCTTATGAGGTTTAACTATCCTAAACCTTCTTACAACATGTTCTTTCGCTTGCTCCTTGATCCTCCTCTTGTCTTTCTACTTTGTACTTACTCCTCGCCCCATCCTTTTTTCTTTCCACCGTTTACTTCAAATGCCAGTACAAAAATTGTAGCTAAAGCGTCGTTTCCGCTTGCTCTTTGACCGTCGCCTTTCCTTCCTACCACTTACTTGACATGCCATCAACTGCCTATAAGGGATGATACTTATTCTTTCTAAATCAATAGTTTTTTTTTTGAATTTTCGATGCTGGCTGAAGTGCTTTATTCTGTCTTTTGTCTTCTCTTTCTAGTGTAAGAGGTTTAACTGTCCTAAATCTTCTTACAACATGTTCTTCTACTTGCTCCTTGATCCTTCTCTTGTATTTTTATTTTCCACTTACTCCTTGCCGCACTCTCTTCTTTTTCTACCGTTTACTTCAAATGCCAGTACAAAAATTGTAGCTAAATCTTATTCCAGCGTCATTCCCGCTTGCTCTTTGCTCTTTGCCTTTCCTTCCTACCACATACCATCAACTTTGGAACTCTGCCTACAAGGGATGATACTTGTTTTTTTTTAATCAATAAGTTTTTTTGAATTTTCGGTGCTGGCTGAAGTGGTTTATTCTATCTTTTGTCTTCTCTTTCCAGTGTGTGAGGTTTAACTGTCCTAAATCTTCTTACAGCATGTTCTTCCACTTGCTCCTTGATCCTTCTCTTGTCTTTCTAGCTTCCACTTACTCCTTGCCCCACGCTCTTCTTTTTCTACCTTTTATTTCACTGTCAGTGTAAAAATGTAGCTAAATCTTCTTCCTGCGTCATTTCCGCTTGCTCTTTGGCCTTCTCCATTTCTTCCTACCACTTACTTGACGTACCATCAACTTTGAAGCTCTCCCTACAATGGATGAAGCTTGTTCTTTCTAAATCAATAAGTTTTTTTGAATTTTCGGGGCTGGCTGAAGTGGTTTAGTCTGTCTCTTGTCTTCTCTTTCTAGTGCATGAGGTTTAACTGTCCTAAATCTTCTTACAACATGTTCTTCCACTTGCTCCTTGTTCAGAAAGACAAGAGAGTCTTTCTACTTTCCACTTACTCCTTGTCCCACCCTCTTCTTTTTCTATCTTTTATTTCACTGCCAGTATAAAAATTGTAACTAAATCTTCTTCCGCCTACTTCTTCTCTTTCTGCCTTTTACCTCAGATGTCAGCACCACATTTGTAGTTAAATCTTTTTCCTCCTCTCTTTTTAACTTTACTTCACACACTTTTATTAACTTTGCAGCTAATCT
This sequence comes from Serrognathus titanus, assembly GCA_039766575.1. Lineage (NCBI taxonomy): Eukaryota > Metazoa > Arthropoda > Insecta > Coleoptera > Lucanidae > Serrognathus > Serrognathus titanus. The sequence continues at coordinate 70,872,068 of CM077913.1, forward strand.
TCCAGCATATTTCCGCTTGTTCTTTGGCCTTCCTACCTCTTACTTGGTTTACCATCAACTTTGAAGCTAGCTCTCTCTACAATGGATGCATTTTTCTCATTGCATTTCTTCCTCCTGCTTCATGGCCTCCTCCTTCTCTTTTTATCTTGCCAACTTTAACTAAATTTTGCCCTTCCTAGCCTTTACCACCGACTTTGCAGCTCTATTTTGGTAAAGGTCTCCTTGCCTATTTTAATTTCTGACTGTTCGCCTTCTCTGTTATCATTTATCCATTTCCCACATGTAATGTTAGGGGTTGCATATGCATATCACATTTACTTAACTCTAGTTATTCCCTTACCAATTCCATTATCCATTAATTAAAAAAAAACTTGAAGGTGTGACCTGAAATTTGACGTTAAAAGAAATTTACCTAAGCGATTTTAGGTAAACAAGATTTTATAGTAATTCTGATATCCAAAAATGCATGGAAGTCCTTCTTCCAACATTTTTTTCTGTTTTTGGCACATGCCAGTACCAATAGCGTTTTCGATTGACTGCTCTAGAGCACTCTCAGAGTATCTCCATTTGGTTGTAACCTCATATAATAACAGGGGATGGAGATATTCTTAGAGATCTCTGGAAAATCCTTTTCTACAATTTTTCCGCTTGCTCCTTGGATCTCCTTTTCTCTTTCTGCCTTTACCCCACATGCCAACACTAAATTTGCAGTTTAGTCTTTTTCCAACGTTTCTTCCACCTGCTCCTTGGTTTCTCTCTTCTTTTTTTATTTGCCAAACATTAATTTTGGAGCTAAATCTACTTTCCACCTGCCCTTTGGCCTTCCTAGCTTTTACTTGACAAGTCATCAACTTTGGTAAAGTCCCTCCTTGCCCATTTTGATCTCTGCTTGGCCTACCCTCTTTTTTTTTTACAAAAGTTTTATTGATTGCCCATATATTTTGATTTTATTTAATAACAACATTAGAGCAAGTAATTGTAAAATAGTTGTTTTAGTCTTTGGGCTGTTAACTATTAGGTTTCAATAGGCCATCTTGTTTCAGAATGTGGACCACAAAATGAAATTCCGTTCCAAGAAGGGGCAGCTACCCTTCATCGAACTGAACGGCGAGGAGATCGCAGACAGTGCCATAATCCTTAAGGAACTGACGCAGCGTTTCGGGAATGACCTCGACGCCGCCCTCAGCCACGAACAGCGCAACGTGGCCCACGCCACCATCTCCATGATCGAGAACCACCTGGTCTGGGTGGTCATGTGGTGGCGCACGAAATACCCCGACCAGGTCATCAAGGGCTACAAGGTCAACCTCCAGCACGCCCTTGGCACACGGATACCGAACGGCATACTCAACTTCTTCTTCAAGTTCGCCTTCGGCCGTAAGGTAAGGAGCGTTTACTAGGTTATTATTTTTTTTGAATGGTCCTTGTAGCTCGCTGTTCCTAAAAAAAAAAAAAAAATCGAGCTTTTCAGTTTTATTTTCTGATTTTTGAACTTGCTTTTTTTTTGGGAATGAAATCAAGTTCTGACTACATTGCAGTTACACTTCTGTGCCTTGGTGTGTACAAAAATGATCAAGGTCCTTGAGTTACGCGCGTTGAAATTCCAAAATCACGATTGTCAATGGAAAAAGGAACCGAATATTCTCTTGTAGGACCAGCTTTCGTTTGGTTCGAAAAAAAGACAATTTTTTTTTTTGATAATTAGATTTTGATCCACCAATGCACAGATTTGTGATTTAATACAAGGGCGGTTATAAAACCCCACTAATCATTGCCCCTAGTATACGAGGAGGTGTTGATAAGTATTCAACCTACCAAATAAATAATGGCATTTCACTTCGAGGCTAATTACTTTTCAGCACCTCCTTGTATTTCAACCTCTAAGAGGTAAGTTACATGTTTGTATCCTTCATTGCCATAATAGCCACGCACGTCACTGCCAATATACTCAATCGATTTTATTTTGTTTTCGATGGCAGTGGCGTACGTGTTGTCACCTCACTAAACATAAAAGCGCATCTACCTGCATCCGCAACGATCATGTGTAGAGAGCATGTTTCTTCCAGTGTTAGTGTTGAATGCATCATTTAACGTCATATTGACGATTTAGTGGTTCCAGGGAGCCAAGAAAGTCAAAGCCCAAGGCATGGGGGTGCACTCGGCCGAGGAGATAATCAAATTCGGGCAGGACGACCTCAAAGTGCTCTCCGAAATGATCGCCGACAAACCGTTCTTCTTTGGCGACGAACCAACCACCGTAAGTAGCACTTTAGATTCTATTACCCCCCCCCTCCCCCGCCACCCATTCCTCTCGTTAATTCGTTAATGTTAGGGGTTGCACATAGTAATGATCCATTAACAAAAAAAAAAACAAACAAGGCTTACATCGAACTGAACTGAACGGAGACTGAAATGGTCAACCTTTTTTTTTTTTTTTTTGTTAAAAATTTGATATTTCTAATAACTGATCCAAAAATGTGAGATTAAATCTGTAAAGGCTGGCATAGACCGATGTGCATGCTCGTGGAGATGTTCGTGCATTCCGTCACAGAAAAAGAAAATTCATTTGTTTTGCTTTAATTCCAGTTGGATGTAGTTGCCTTTGCCAACTTGGCCCAGATCTATTTCATCGACAAAGAGATCAGTTACGCCCTCCGCGACTACATGACCGAGCACTGCCCCAACCTCGTCGGTCTCGTCAACCGCATGAAGGAGCGGTGCTTCCCCGACTGGGACGACATCTGCACCACGCTCGACCTCAACTCACACCTGCCAAAGCCGCCCGCAGAAGAGACAAAAGACAAAGAGGGCACTAAAGACGAGAAGGAGGGTGACAAAGAAATGGAGCCTGAAGATAAAGATCCAGAAAAAGAAAAGGTACGTAAGAATTTTTCTTACAAAATAAAATTTGTCTTATAAAAAAATTAAAAAAAAAAAAACACCGACTAAACGTCATTTTTTGATTATATGCCAATCAGACCTCCGACTGCAACAGACAAAGCTGTTTCAGTAAAGCTAAAAGGAGATAGCTATAAAAAAAATGACGTGTAGTTCTCGGGTGCATATACAGGATGTCTCAAAATAACCATACTAATTTTTAGTAGTTAAAAATGTGTAAGTAATTTAAAGAGCTTTTACTAATAATAATAAAATAAATACTTACGTCTCAAGGAAGACGGACATAGCTCGATCAGAAAAAAAAAAGAAAGCAACTGGTTTAGGCTAAATTACTTCATTTTTGAGTGCATATACAGAGTGATTCAAAATAACTGGGCTATTTTTTAGAAGTTGTAGAAGATGTGTGGTCAATTGAACAGCAAAATAAGTATTTTCCTGACAAGATATCTATAAGATGAGGGACCGGGCATAAGAGTTTTTAAAATTTGACATAGTTTCAGAATTTGACATAATTTCAAAAAACTTTACTAATGAAATAAAGCTTTTCCTCTAAAGACGGAGGTCAACTCGATTCAAAGAAAGAAAACGACTGGTTTATGTTTTTATTTATGTGTTTATTTTCGATTGCATATACAGGGTGCCTCAAAATAAATAGTCCATTTTTCAGACGTACAAGATGCGCAGTCAATTAAACATCGTTTACTAATAAAAATAAATATTTTCGTTTGATGATACGAAATGAAGGACGAACATAAAGATTTGACGTCATTTGAATGTAGAATTTTTTTGCTTTTAGCTTTATTTTCTCTTGCACGTTATCAAAACCGTAGTAATCCAAAACCGTGAATGAATAAAACTGTATAACCGCGTTCATATTAGTGAATTCTTTTGTATTTATGTTGGAGGCGGTCTGCACTGTTGTCAAGTTATGCTTCTAACCTCAAATTGGCGTATGTGTATGATTTACGTAATTACAACAAAACGAATGTTTACAATTACAACCTTACTTGCATCTACTTGTTCTTTACAACATCTGCACTACAGCACGTTTCTACACTTGTCCGTTACACTTGGCAACCATGTCAACATTTTACGTCATCATACTTAGACTATGTCGTGAAATTTACAATAAAAAAAAAACAATTCACGAATTAATTTTGATATATTAAGAAAATGGTACAAGAAGCTCATGACACACTCACAATTAATTATGACGTTTGGCAGATACCCTAAAAGTGCAGTCCTGCGGAGCATCTTTTATAAATACACTGTATTATTCGAGATTATAAAAATAGTACGAATTCAAGTTTCGTCGCCTGAAAATTAGAAAGTAACCAATAGTTTGAGGCACCCTGTATAATGACAACAAATGACAACAAATACAAACACAATGTAAAAAAGGGACAATGCGAAATGCATTAGAATTTTGTAATTTACCTGAAAATGTGAAACAAAAATAAAAACAAGTGAACAGGGGACACTTTAAAGATCCATATTTGTTTGCTTATACTAAATTTTTACACAAAAAAGAAAATTTATAAAATACGCTCAAAATTAATTATAACTTTGACAGTTACTCTAAAAGTGTGGTTCATACGGAGCAGTCTTTTATAAATGTACTGTATTACACGAGAATTATAAAAATAGTTTGAAATTATGTTTGCCACGTTCTTTGAATTGTTTGCAGGCAATGTTTATTTACGTGCCCTGTTTCGTTGCCTGAAAATTAGGGACTAGTTAGTCTGAGCCAACCTGTATAATTTTTGAACGAACAATCCAATGTTAACAAATATAAACATAATGAAAAAAAAGAGACAACGAGAAATGTCTTAGAATTATATAATTTATCTGAAAACGTGAAACAAAAATAAAAACAAATGTACAGGGCAGATGCACATCAATCTAAGGATCCAAATTTCGTTTATACATACACCGTACTACACGAAAATTATAGAAATAGTTTGAAATTATGTTTTTCAAATGTTTGTTTATTTACGTATCCTCTTTCATTGCCTGAAAATTAGGAACTAGTTAGTCTGAGGCACCCTGTATAAGTTTTGAACGAAAAATCCAATATATCTAATTATTAACACAATGTAAAAAACTACAACGTAAAATGCGTTAGAATTGTGTAATTTTGTATGAGAATGAGAAACAAAATTAAAAACAATTGAACAGGCGAAGTACATAATTTTTTTCGCGCACATCCAAAAAATTTTACAGCACAAAAAATTTTACACAACACAAGAAATTTTAAACAGGAGAAAACAAAGTTTTGATTACGAAAAGTGTCACGATGACAGTTGCTCTGAGAAAGTGCAGTTCATAGGGAGCAAACTTTTATGGACAAACTGTATTACGTGAAAATTTAAATATAGTTTGAAATTGTGCATCCCAAGTTCTTTGCAATGTCTGCAGGCGATCATGCATATCATTAAGGACAAAAGTATTCCATTTAAACAAAAAAGTGACATTTCTACATCGAAATTATTTTAGATTCTCATTTTTTAATAACATGCGGATGCTGATAAGCTTCCGGACACGATTGTATTAGTAAATGTTGTTTATTTATGTACCAGGTTTCATTCCCTGAAAACTTAGGAACTAGTTAGCCTGAGGCACCCTGTATAATGTTTGAACGAAAACAACATAAAAAAGACGATATAAAATGCATTGGAATTGTGAAACAAAAATATTAAAAAAACACAAATGAATAAGGGGAAGTGCCCAATTTTTTTAAATATATTAAGTATATCTTTAAATTTTCATTTGTTAATGACACTTATGTGGATGCTAATACGCTTCCGGACAAACTTTTATCAGTAAAAGATTTTTTATTTACTTGCCCTCTGTTTCATTGCTTGAAAATTAGGAACGAGTTAGTCTGAGGCACCCTGTATAATTTTTGAACAAACAAACCTCCATTAACAAGTATAAACACAATGAAAGAAAAAGAGACAACGCAGATCGCATTAGAATTGAGTAATTTTGTGTAACACGAAAATGAAAACAAATGAACAGGGGAATTACTCCAAATTTTTTAAAGATTCAAATTTTATTTGGTTTACTAGAAACTTAATGCAACACAGAAAAATATTTTATTGCACGAAAATTATAAAAATAGCTCGAAATTATGTTTGCCGTGTTCTTTTGAAGTGCACACTTATTTGCAGATGTCATTAAGGACGAGAATATTCGAGCTAAACAAAAAAAAGTGACATTTCTATATTGAAATTATGTCAAACTCTCACCTTATGGGGATGATGATACGTTTCTGGACGCTGCTCTATTAGTGAAAGATTAGCTCTATTATTACGTAGCAGGTTTCAATACCTTAGTCTGAGGCACCCTGTATAATGTTTGAACGATAACTTCAATGTTCACAAAACACATAATAAAAAAGACGATACGAAATGATTGGAGTTGCGTAATTCTGTCTGAAAATGTGAAACAAAAATAAAAAAACAAATGAATAGGGGGAAAGTACCCAATTTTTTGAATATATTAAATATATTTTTAAATTTTCATTTTTTAATGGCACTTACGTGGATGGACAACACTTTTGTCAGTAAAAGATTTTTATTTACGTGCCCTATTTCGTTGCCTGAAAATTAGGAACTAGTTAGTTTGAGGCACCCTGTATAATGTTTTCAACGAAAAATCCACATATAAACACCATATCTAAAAATAAAAAAACAAATGAACAGGGGAATTCGCCAATTTTTGTAAAGATTCAAACTGCAAAATTGAATTGGAACCGCGTCACGACTGCTTCTACTGGCGACGTTTCGTTCTCCATTGCAGAAGAACTTCCTCAGGGCTGCTGCTGGCGATGTTAATCGATGAGAATAACGAGAAGTAGCAGCAACACCACCAGCAGCAGCAGCAACACCGCCAGCAGCCTTGAGGGAATTCTTCTGCAATAGAGAACGAAACCTCGGCACTAGAAGCAGTCGTGATGCCAATTGAATTATGGACAACAGCCGCGGAAGCCTCCAAGTTAAATTATTCAAACTCCATTTGGTTCACTCAGAATTTTACAATTTTATTTATGTACCCCGTTTCGTAGCGTGAAAATTAGGAACTAGTTAGTCTGAGGCACCCTGTATAATTTTTTGAATGAAAAATCTGGTAATAAAAAGTTTAGATCGTGACATCCTGCGATCATTTTTTGCTTCGACCTTTTTTGGGGGCGTCGTCAGTAAAAGCGTAGCTCGATTTGTAACAAAAAAAAATGAAAATCCAGTGTTACAAAAAAAAGAACAACGTAAAAGGACGACACAAAAGGCATTAGAATATATAATTTTGTATGAAAATGCGAGAGAAAAATAAAAACAAAGGAACAGGGGATTTACTACTATTTTTTTTAAAGATTCAAAATCCGTTTGTGCTCGTTCAAAATTTTCACACAACGCAAGAAAGGATTTTATTTACAATTTATATGAGAGTGCAGAGTGTAAAAAACCGTTTATTTACGTAGACTTTTTTCATTGCGTGAAAATTAGGAACGAGTTAGTCCGAGGCAGCCTGTATAATGTCTGAACGAAAAAATCCAGTGTTAACAAAAATAAACACAACGTAATAGGACGACACAAAAGGCATTAGAATTGTATAATTTTATGTGAAAATATGAAAGAAAAATTAAAACAAATGAACAGAATACTCGATTTTTTTTTATTAGCGTTTTCCTTTGACTGCTCTAGAGCGCTCTGGGAGCATTTCTATCCCATGTTATTACATGAGATTAAAACAAGATGGAAATAATTTGAGATTCCTCAAGAGCAATCAGTCGAAAACGCTACAAGATTCAAATTCAATTTGTGTTCATTCAAAAATTTTACACAAGACAAAGAGGATTCCAATTACAATTTATATGAGAATGCAGAGCGTAAAAGATGTTTATTTACATAGCCTTTTTCATTGCTTCAAAATTTAGGAAACTGTTAGTTTGAGGCACCCTGTATAATGTTGAAACGAGAAAAATTCAATATGTGTAAGATTCCAATTTGTTTACAGGCTGATGAAAAAGAGAAAGAAAAAGAGAAGGAGAAAGACACGGAAGAAAATAAAGAAAAGGAAACAAAATGAGAAGTTCAAGCGTTTTAAGAGGCTCACTGCCGAGGCATCACCTCTCTATCTCTATCTCTCTCTCCTCCTTTTTTAATCCCCCCCTCCCTCCCTTGACATTTTCATTTTATATTTTAAACTATGTGCAAACTTAGGTTTAAGTGTCATCCATATATATTATTCACAATTTTATAAGAAACAAGAGGAAATAATTATAGATCTTGTCAACGATTATTATTATTTATGTAGCTTTTTTTAATTATATACAGTAAATGATAATTTCTGCTCGTAATAAGGAAAAAAAAAGTATATTCATTGCTAGTTAAGGATATTTGTTTGTATAAATAAATCTAGTTAGGTTTTTTATTGTAAGCAATTGTATGTCTGCGAAGGGCCTCGACGACGCCGTGCATGCTTCTTGTGTACATAAGGTGCGCCGCATCGCCGGACCTTCTTACATGTTAGTGCAGTTTCAGTGTAAGAATATTATTATGATAACCCAGTAGAGCATTTCTTCATTGTATTCATTCCATATTAAAAAAAAAAAAAAGAAAAAACTACGAGGAAAATGTGCATCGCATCACACGAAATTGTAAACAGTAAGCAGCTTCTCAGAACGTGTAGAATTTTGTATTTTTTTAAAACGAGCTAAGTTTAGGGTTTACGTGCTAAAAAGTATTTTCATTTTCACTCGCGCAGCAGTTTTGATCGATTCGTTCTCTTCATCTTGCAGGATCAGAGTAAAGTGCGTTCGTTTCTCCTTCTTTAATGCTCATCGGAGTTCGATTTAATTAAATCTCGACTAGCATGTTATCGAAATTATCATTTGAAATTTTATTAATTGTAAGGTTATTCGACTTTTACAACTGTGTTGTATGCTATTACATTTAAATAAATAAATATTGGTATTTTAAACTTTCTTTTGTAACACTCACGTCGCTCATTTTTTATTTTACTTTTTTTTTAGTAATAGTAATGCAAGGAAGTTTGACAACATAACAAATATTACAAAATATTATTGAAGTCGCAGTTTGTTCCCAGATAATTTTTAACAAATTGCTTCAACTTTCAGAAGCATATATGCGTTGGTAAAGTGTTTTACAGAAAACCTAGGAGTATTGAATATGGCCACGTTTATAAAAAGTTTCTGGAATCTACAAAGTTTCTTTTCAGTTACAGACTTAATAAATAATGGAAAAAAAGTGTCGCAGGCGTAAATACTTTTAAAGAAAAAAAATAAGAAACTTTACGAAATATTCTCTGTGTTCAAAAATAAAAATAAGCAAAAGGTGTTTGTCAAATGTTTTTGTTAACAATTTAATGTTTTGTATACTTATTTTATTTAAAAGTTGTCGAGCGTCAAAGTACAGTAAAAAAAGTCGACTTTGGAATTGATTTCTGCAACTGTTCGATTAGTATTAGTAATTGAATTGGCTTCTACTGCCGACGTTTCGTTCTCCATTGCATTGCATCCCTCAGGGCGGCTGCTGGTCTTGCTCGTTAGTCGTTGAATAGGTATGCCCGGTGTTGTGATATTTATAGTGGTCGGTGGGGGCAGTGGATTGGAACGGTGAGCGGAGATTGGTCTGTTAGGGCGTGACGGATCGGAACGGTGAGCGGGGATTGGTCTGTTGGGACGTGATGGATCGCTAATGAGTTGGGGCGTGGTCCTGGAAACATCTCATTACCAAGCCATCGCGCCCCAGCAGACCAATCTCCGCTCACTGCGCACTAGTGGCCAGTGCGGTGAGCGAGGGGATTGGTCTGTTGGGGCGTGGTCCTAGAAACATCTCATTGGCGATCAACAGACCAATCCCCACTCACCCTTCCATTCCACTGCTCCCACCGACCACTATAAATACCACGACACTGGTCATACCTTCTCAGTCTCAAAGTCTAACGAGAAGTAGCAGCAACACCGCCAGCAACAGTGCAATGGAGGACGAAACGTCGGAAGTAGAAGCAGTCGTGACGCGGTTCCAACCGGAAGCCAATTCAATTATGGACAACGACCGCGGAAGTCTCCAAGTCGATTATTGGTAACTAATTAATATTTTCTGGTAATTTTTTTAATGGATAGGAACTACAACGATTATTTGATTTAATTAAAACCTTTTTCATTTTTCTTTTTATGATTTTTTGCATCAGTAGTAAGTACAGGCCTCCTCTGATCTTGACTGGAAATTTCAAGGTCAAGGCCGGAGAGATCCAGGTCTTCTTATCCTTGGCGTGACCAAGGTAAAGTCCAAGGAGGTTCCAGAATCCATTTGTCTTTGACGTGACCGTATCGAGGTTTTTTAGGAAATTATTTGCAACAGGTCTCCTGTGACTGAAAATTGTTCGATTATTGATAATTAATTGTTATGACATGAATTACAACAATTACTTATTTTAATTAAAACGTTTTGAATTTTTTTGCATCGGTAGTAAGTACAGGTCTCCTCCGACCTGATCGAAAATTTCAAGGTCAAGGTCCGAGGAAGTGCAGATCTGTTTATCCTTGACTTGACCTTCACCATGATCAAGTCAAACTCTGAGGAGATTCCAGAATCCACTCATCCTTGATGTGATCTCGACATGGAGCAGGTTCCAGAATCGGTCGACCTTGAGGTTTCAATCTCCAGGTCGGAGGAGGTTCCAGGATCTGCATGTCTTTAACGTGACTTTCAAGATGGATTTTTGAATTGATTTTTGCAACTGTTTAATAATTAAATATTTTGTGGTAATTTTCAATGGACAAAAAAGTGCTTCAATTACTTATTTTAATTAAAATGTTTAGGATTTCTCATTTTTTATATATTTTTTTGTATTAAAAATAAGGATAGGTCGATTCTGGGACCTTCGCCGCTCTTAAACGAAAATTGAAAAAAGGTCAATGTCGGAGGAGGTTCCAGAATCGGCCTATCCGTGACGTTACCTCCACCATGACCGTCAAGGTCAAAGGAAGTTCAAGAATCGATTTATCCTTGGCCTGGTGATTCCAGAATCAATCGAACATGACATTTCAATGTCAAGATCGGAGGAGGTTCCAGAACCGGCCTATCCTTGACGTGACCTTTAAGATTAACTTCTGAATTAATTTTTACAACTGTTCAATTGTATGTAATTATGCATTAGTGCTAAAGATAGATGAATTCTAGAACCTCCTACGACCTTGACCTTGAAATTTTCGGTCAAGGCCGTAGGAGGTTCCATAATCGTCCTATTGACCATGACCGTCAAGGTCAAAGGAGGTTCCAGAATCGACTTATCCTTGACATGGAGGAGGTTACAGAATCAGTCGAGCTTAAGGTTTCAATATCAAGATCGATTCAGAATCGGCCCATCTTTGATGTGACCTTCAAGGTTGACTTCTGAATTGATTTTGCCAATTGTTCAATTATTTATAAACTGGTATTTTGTGGTAATTTTCAATGGTCACAGGAAAGTGCTTCAATTACTTACTTTAATTAAAATATTTTTAGTTTGTGTATTTATAAAAAAAATTGCATTAGTAGAAATGAAAAGGACAGACCGATTGTAGAACCTCCTCCGACCTTGACTTTGATATTTTCGGTCAAGGTCGTAGGTTCCAGAATCGGCCTATCATTGACGAGACCTTCACCATGACCGTTAGGGTCAAAGGAGGTTTCAATGTCAAGATCGGAGGAGGTTGCAAAGTCGGCCAATCCTTGACTCGACCATCACCATGACCGTCAAGGTCAAAGGAGGTTCCTGAATCGACTTATCCTTGACTTTACCTTGACATGGAGGAGGTTCCAGAATCAGTCGAGCCTAAGATTTCAATGTCAAGATCGATTCAGAATCGGCCCATCTTTGGTGTGACCTTCAAGGTTAATTTCTGAATTGATTTTGACTACTGTTTACTTATTTATAATGAGGTATTTTGTGGTAATTTTCAATGAACATGGAAAAGTGCCTCAATTACTTATTTTGATTAAAATGTTTTTAAATTATCTTTTTATAAAAAAAAATGCGTTAGCAGTAACGATAGACCGATTCTAGAACCTCCTCCGATCTTGGCCTTGATATTTTCGGTCAAGGTCGAAGGAGGTTCCAGAATCGGCCTATCATTGACGAGACCTTCACCATGACCGTTAAGGTCGAAGGAGGTTTCAATGTCAAGGTCGGAGGAGGTTATAGAGTCGGCCTATCCTTGACGCGACCATGACCGTCAAGATCAAAAGAGGTTCCTGAATCGAGTTATCCTTGATGTTATCTTGACATGGAGGAGGTTCCAGAATCAGTCGAGCCTAAGACTTCAATGTCAAGATCGATTCAGAATCAGCCTGTCTTGATGTGACCTCAAAATTAACTTCTGAATTGATTTTGACACCGTTCAGGTACTTTGTGGTAATTTTCGATGCACACGGGAAAGTGCCTGCTCAATTACTTATTTTAATTGAAATCTTTTTATGAAAAAAATTTGCATTAGCAGCAAAGTTAGGCCAATTCTAGAACCTCCTTCAACCTTATCCTTGAAATTTTCGATCAAAGTTGTAGGAGGTTTCAGAACCGACCCCTGACGTGACCGTCATCATGACCGTTAAGGTCAAAGGTGGTTTCGATGTCAAGGTCGAAGGAGGTTGCAGAATCGGCGTGACCTTCACCATGACCTCCAAAAAAAAATATTTTGTGAAAATTGACAGCATTTTGTACCTATTACCAGTGGGACTTAAAGTGTGAAGTAACTTCATACTTATCTTTCTTAGATTATTGAAATGTAAATGCAAGGAACGTAACAGCTAAGAGCAGGAGTGCTTAAAGCATACTACTGGGTGTTTCAGATCACTCATCCCAGTCTTTCTTCGTTTGAAAATATGAAGTAGTGGGAAGTTGCAAAAAAAAAGTTACTAACAAAAGGGTGCATGCCGCATTTGATGGTGATGTGATTATCTTTCAAGGTCAACTGGAGGTAGGTTCAACAGGAACTGACTTCGATAATTTGACTGAGAACAGAGCTACTTATCAGTTATTATTGAAGAAGAAAAGACGTAGTTTACTTCAATCATTCCAAGAAAAAAAATTTACATGTGCTGGGTTGGGATAGGTGGGTTTAAGATTGTTCCATGAAAGCCATCGGTGTGGTTCTCGTTTTCAAACTAAACAAGAACCTTAATGTTTTAGACCTATTTATTCACTTTCAAATAACTTTAACCTTCAGTTTATTCCCATGGTAACAATTATTTGTACAATTGTTACTATGACAATAAATCAGAAGATAAAGTTAATTGAAAGAAAGTGACTAAACCGGCCCTGAATCTCGCAATTTGACTCGAAGGATAAAGGCCTAGGTATTCAAATTTCTCGAAAGATGAAAAAACTTTATTGTAATATAAATAAGAACAAATTCTTGCTAACTTACTTTGCACTCCCAAGAGCAATCAATTAATCACCACATGGCTCTTTGCACGCCGGCCAGTTGATTGTAATCCGCTAAATGCCTGAACACGATCCTGCTCAATCTCCACCTGTACACGACGCCCCTAGGCCTAGACGTCAAGACGCATCTGCTCTTGCAACGCAACAGCGTCGAATCTCTAGGAAAACTGTGTATCTCAGCGTCGGCCAGCTCTCGAAGCTCCGGTGGCAGGATGTCGTTCTTGCGTAAGGCGTTCACTCTGAGTCTGAGTGGGGCGTATTCCGTCACCATTTTCCTTCGTTTTACGTCGCGCACCATGCGGTGGTCGACCCATTTCGTGCGGAGGGCTTGCTGCAACTGGAGAAGACATTTTTGAGGTTATGTTTAGGAAACAACGAGCACTTACCGGCATGGATTTTGCGAGGGATTGCGAGAAAATCTGTAGGGAATTCCAAAGCATTTTGTTTAAATCTTTTAGAGTATTCACAGAATTATGAGCGATTCCATTTAGATGTCAAACAGCGCCATTTTGACCAATGACGTGTTAGGTATATAGACTCGCCGTAGACAAAGAGGACTGATATCAACGAAAGAGTGAGAGGGAATACGGACAACACCATTTTCATCTAATTTTAAATCACGTTACGGAGGTTTTGTCATCCTTGCCGCATACGTGTGCTGAGGTTACTCAGAAATATTCGCCATTTCACTCACATGCTGATATTAATAATTGAGAACGCAGGAAGCGCAGTGTACGGTGGGTGTATTTATTATGTCATTGGCTCTAGTACCCCCCATTGTTGCCAACGCTAAAACTGTTTAAAACATTGAACGGTAGCTCAACTTCATATTACAGGTTTCTGTAAGGCTGCTAAGTGCGTGAGTTTTGATTCAAAATTTATATCACTCATCAAGAATTATATTCTCCCAAAGGGATATCTTTCCCCGGGGAATCTTCCTCCCCCTAATAATTATAATAAAAGAATCTCAAGCTTAAACTTTAGGTAACAAGTTATTATTAGTACAGTTGTGATGGACCCCGACCACCTCCCCCGCCCAACCACCCAAGTGCTTGCTGGACTTATATACATTATTACGTACGAAGTTGTAATGAGAGGTATGACGTAACGCACGAGTTTCTTTCAATTTTTCAGCCGGTTTTCATGCATTGTACATCAAAAATTTTAAAAAAATTAGATCAATTTGCACACGCATTCGGAAGCTTTACAGAAACCTGTAAGCTACTGTCCAAGAGATGGCGCTGTGCGGGTTAGCAATGTATTGTCTTGTTTACGATGAACGCACATCCCAACCAATTAAAAGCTACTAGTAATTATCATATTCATATACAGTGCGTTGGTAAAGTCTGTATTAAATTCTTAACTTTTGGAAATGTTCGTTTTCGACAAATATCCTCGGACAGGTCTGTTATTTTTTTCTTATCCACATTTTGATTTCAAAATTTCATAGATGGCGTTGGTGATGTAGCGGCTATGAGCCTTTTAAATAGCAACACCGCATTTTTTTGACGAAATCTGTAGATGTGCTCTTCCTTGTTCCGGCATAGACAATTTTATTTTGCAAATAAACGGATTTTTTTTTTAATATATTCATGTTGAATGCCTTGGGAATAAAATCAATATTTTAGGAAATGCACTTTTTTGACGAATATCCTATGACAGATCACATTCACATTTTGGTATGACGACAATTTCATAGGTGGCGTTGGTATCGCAATGGATATGACGATTTTTTAAAATCCTGTAGAACTGTTCTTCTTAATCGCGTTATTACAATCAATGCACTTTGCAAAGTTAAAAAAATTAAAGTTTTCACTTTTTTAACGTTTTGCAAAGTCCTAGATTGCCGCAATCAGGAAGAGCAGATCTACAAATATATGTTGTTATTTAAAAGTCATCGATGACGTCATATCCGTTATGTTACCAACGCCATCTACGAGATTGTCACACCTAAATGCGGACAAGAAAAAAAAAATAAAGTCGACCTGTCAGAGTACATTCGCCGTTCAACATGAATATAAAAAAAATACGTTCATTTGCGACGTAGAAATATAAATATGCCATATATTGCCACAATCAGGAAGAGCTACCACATTTTGTCAAAAAATACGGTGTTGCCATTTAAAAAAAACATCGATGGCGTTATATCCGTTCCGTTACTAACGCCATCTATGAAATTTTCGTATCAAAAGTGGATAAGAAAAAAATAGAACTGACCTGACCGAGGATATTTGTCGAAAATGAACGTTTCCATAATGAATTCATTCCAGACAACTCCAACGCACTGTATATTATGCTACCAGCAGGATTGTGAATTGAAGACGAACTGTCAAAAATCGATCACTTTCATGCGCTGATCCCATTGAACGCACCTGTAGAGCGCTTCGTTCTTTCATGATTTTCTTTCCGTCATGCGTTCAACGTCTCAATTTCCGCTTCGCTTCGCAGAGTGTTGCTGGTTCCATCGCTTGCACCTGTCCAGAGCAGATTTCCTTCCTCCTCACGTGAACACACGAAGTATTTTTAAAAAAGGAAACAAAATGAAAACATCAATTGTAGAGTTTCTATTTATTTTGCCGGATATTTTTTGGCGAAACACTGAAGAGAAAAAAAAAAAGGTTTAATTTGTAACATGTATCTTACAAGTATTTACAGTACGCACGCGATCTTCAAAACTTAAGATAATTGTTTAACCTACGAGGAGCTGTGGCGAACATTAAACATACTTGCTACGAACGACCAAATCGAAATGAAATTTTTAAATTAAAAGTCGACGGGGGTTCCTAATACGAGAGCCTCGCCCGGCGAGGCGGACATGCGAACTTGTTTGCTTGAAAATACCGATGAGGTTTCATTGAATAAATTAATAATGTTAAACTATTTATTTAAAATACTATGCTTTCGACTGCGCCAGGTGGGCGCGCACAGAATACACAACAACGAATATGACGACAGCCGGACCAAGGGAGAGAGGGCGCGGCGGGGTTTTCGTCTGCCGTCGCTGCCTCAGTCCTCACATTCGGAATGAATCGAATTTTGGGGGCGCCCTCCACCGCACAATCAAAAGATGCATTCGTTTTCGGTAATTTTGTGACTAAGATCCGATCGCAATAATCGATCGGATTTGCAGACAAACAAGAGTATGACGCGATGTGATTGATTTTAAAAACAGAAACTAGTTATTTTAGA
This sequence comes from Serrognathus titanus, assembly GCA_039766575.1. Classification (NCBI taxonomy): domain Eukaryota; kingdom Metazoa; phylum Arthropoda; class Insecta; order Coleoptera; family Lucanidae; genus Serrognathus; species Serrognathus titanus. Next base: position 70,888,604 of record CM077913.1, read on the forward strand.
ATACATTCTTGATTTCATCGTAAAGAACCAGCACGATGGCACCGCCGGTACCGCGGAGAACGTTGGAGAACGCACCCTTGAAGAAAGCTGCGCCACCCTCGGATTTCGCGATGGTCGCCCAGCAATGGACTGTGCTCTTGTATACGATCTCGCTCTTAGCACGACCAGATTGCATCATCATACGTCTTCTGACTGTATCGAATGGATAAGAAATAATACCGGCTACGGTTGTTACAGTCTGAAAACAAAGAGAGAAAATGTTGAATCGACAACGGGCGTATAAATTATTTTAGGTACCTGAGCGATGGCCCATGAAATGATAATTGGGGTGTTCTTGGGATCAGGCAGGAGACCTTTAGCAGTGTCGTAGATGCCGAAGAAGGCGGCACGGTAGATGATGATGCCTTGAACTGATACGCCGAAACCACGGTACAATCCAATGAGGCCGTCACTCCTAAAGATCTTTACGAGGCAGTTGCCAAGGCCAGAAAATTCACGTTCGCCAGCGGCTTTGCCTACATCGGCGGCCAACCTGTAACAAAAAAGAAAGATTTCCATTTTTAAAAACCTTTCATCGCACCAAACGCTAAAAATCCCCCCGAAGAGGGATTATACTTGAAATCTGGCAACACTGTTCTGCAGATCTTAACGCATATACAAGAGATGGTCCAAAAGTAATGCGTCACAGACATCAAAATATTGCGATTTAGGTAAATTCATTTGGTCTAAAGGTTGATGCTAAAGGATATACAGGGCGTTAAAATCAATTTTCTTCGATAATTCCTAAAATGGTTGATATATTGTCTAAAAAATTGACATGCGGGGTTCTTTTGGCGCGAAAAATAATAATATGGTCTTCATTTTGATGTAGCAGACAGAGGGCGCTACATGCGGTAACATTCTTGCTTTCTAAACGCTCAAACTTTTTTGTTAGTAGACTTATGGAAGTTTTAATAAACGATTGTTATTCCCTCGTCCTTTTTAAACTGATTAGGTATAGCTGTTTAATAGCGCCAAAGTTAACCGTTTGCGAAATATTTGCTTTTTAGCTTCGAATGCCACGTGGCTTCATGATTTTGTTCTTTTCGAGAAATAATGAATGTGTATTGGTCCTAAAAAGTTAATTCAGGTATTTGGTGGAAAATATAACTTCATTATAAAACACTGCCATAATACGTAGACCTATTTTCATTTCTTTTTTTAAAAGAAACGCCTGCTAATTTGGGAATACTATTTTTATTTCTATAAAAAAATCATAAATTGGCTCTCAGTAATATTCTTTGCTATTCTAATGACACAAAGAAACAGTTACTTTTACAATACATCTAAAAAAAATAGAAAAAATTCATAAAATTTATTAAAAAATGCTAAAAATCCCCCCAAAGAGGGATTATTCTTCACATCTGGCAACATTGCCTGCAAATTTCACGCGTGCATACACGGTGTGGTTCTGGATCATCCCGTGCCTAAACGCCCTTAACAAACATTCATAAAATAAAATATTTTGAGCGAACAAAAAAAACTATTTTTGAATATACGTGGTTTAGTCAATAATTATTGGGTCACGTCAATTATTGACGAGTGCATACGAAGTCTGTACGCGGTTTCCTTCTGTAATATCCTGTGCCTATACGTCCTTAACAAATAAAACATTCGAGATCATAAACTCCTCAAAAAAAAAAACTAATTTTGAATATACGCGGTTTAGTCAATTAGTCAATGATTATTGGGCCACATTTCTGTAGAATCACGTGATCCAATCAGGGACGCTTAATACCTGGTTCGATAAGTCAGTCGTTAAATAAAATATTTCGTGCCAAAAAAAATCTATTTTTGAGTATACGTGGTTTAGTCAATAATTATTGGGTAACGTCAATTGTTAACGAATGCATACGAAGGCCGTACGCCGTTTGTTTCTGTAGTAGCCTGTGCCCAAACGTCCTTAACAAATAAAACATTGGGGAAGAACATAAAGCCCTCAAAAAAAAAAAACTAGTTTTGAATATACGCGGTTTAGTCAATTAGTCAATGATTATTGGGCCACATTTCTGTAGAAACACGTGATCCAATCAGGGACGTTTAATACCTGGTTCGATAAGTCAGTCGTCAAATAAAATATTTTGTGCCAAAAAAAATTATCCTTGATTATACGTGGTTTAGCCAATAATTACTGGGCAACATCAATTATTGACGAATGCATACGAAGTCCGTACGCCGTTTCCTTCAGTGCCCAAACGTCCTTAACAAATAAAATATTCGAGAACATTCGGTTTTAATTTAGTGCTGTCGAGAGCGTTTAGATCTCGTAAAACCGAGCTAGGACTGAAAGCGAAGCAACAATTAAGATAGAACAAGAACACCCTGTAAAGTAAAAAAAAAAAAAAAACGTTTCTTATATCTTACGTCTCACAAAGAGAAACTTCGTGGTCTTAATAAATAAAATGTAACCACCCTGTAGAATAAAATTGTGAAGAACTTTGAATGATTGCCTTTTGTTTTTATTTTCTCATTTGAATTTGTACAGCTCCTTCAATAAAAGGGAGGGGCGGGGGGCAACACTGCACTTCATTATGTGACATTTGCGGATCGTCTTTTGTTTTCGTTTTTCTTTTATTGAGAAAAAATATGTAATCCATATTTGTCAATCGTCTTTTGTTTTTGTTTTTCTACATGGACGAGAAAATAAACAAACGAATGTCAAATAGCAATGACAATCACACGGAGTCGTTAAAAATAGGCGTTCAAAGTACATACATAAGAATTGCTGATCGTTTTTTGTTCTTTTTAAACTTTTTTTTTGTTTGTAAAATGAGTATCTAACTAGAGAAGTATGAAAGCAACCACGTTAAGTGGAACACCCTATATACTTTGTCGTATTCTAATAAATAAATCAATCAAAGAAATTATACTGATAATTTTTGAACCGCCCTCGTATTTGGTAATTGGAAATTATTAAAGACGGTTGATGTAGATGTAAAGTTGGAGATTTTATAATTACTATGACGCGGTAATAACAAAACAAAAGATGACCTCATGCACGTATCCAAACTAGACTCATTTGAGAAGCATTTGTAATAAAAATTCAAAGCACACGTGCGTTATTTATTTTCTGTTTAATTATTACCAGACCTCGGCGTTTCTTAGGACATTTCAAATTCAATTCCCTATGCTTCCATAATTTAGGTGGTAAAAAGCAATTTACAACATACACGCTTTTGTATAGTATAGTGTGATAAATAATTAACTATAATTCTTATTAATAGGTCCCCGTCATGATGTCATCTTGATCTATTTACGACTAACTAACAGGTCTGCGGGCGCTTTATATTCGTAAACAATGAAGAACTCGTAACTTTATCTTTTATTTACTTAAATTTGCATACGAAATCCGACTCTGAAATGTCCTAAGAAACGCCGAAGTCTGCTTATTCTAATTTAGGGATATTCTTATTTTCTTTCTTTCTTCAATCTGTTTCGATGAATTTTTTAGTCATATTTCGGACTTAATCAAAACAACAGAAAATGCCTTTTGTCTTCGTCTTTTAGTTTTTAACCCAGAATGTTTGTTTTTCTATTTTCTTTCTACGTTATGAAAGTCGTTTGGATTTCTTTATTTTTATGCCGTGAAAATGTGGTACTCAAGTATGCAACCAAATTTTGACAATGAATGTCATGTCGATATAGATTTTAAGGTTACTCCGAATTGGGCAATGTTGCAATATTTTCTTTACATCACGAGGTGTATTCACGTCCAAATTTACATTGTAAGACGTTTCCTTTCACTTTTATTTTGGGCTGGACTCCTCTTCAAATCTGTTTCGTTGATCTCGATTTGAATGGTCACAATTTGGCGTATGTTAAAATGACATCAAATTAAATCTGTCTAATTCAACCTAATAACCTAAAATAACAGCCTACTACGATGGTAAATAGATAAAGAATGGATTATACCTAAGCCAATTAAATTTTATTCCATTAAGTTGGCGACTACATATCTAATGATATTTGTTGACGTTGACAGTTCAAATTGACATTTGTTTTACATTATTTTTTTGACATATCCAATTATAAACATAACCTCAAAGTTGAGATTTGATTCTACTACGTAATCAAACAGAACTTTCCTATATTGGGATACGTGAGATGGTCAAATGTTTTGTTTTTAATTTGCGTGTGTAGACTATATAAAAGACCACTCAAGTTAACGATGTAAATTTACACTCGACGGGTTTTATAATGATTGCTTCTCAAGTGCTGTAGCCTGTAGTTCATGAACTGTATGTAACTGTAATACAGCGCGAGTTTAATAACCCACGTATAATAACTTTTTTTTACGTTACTAAAACTGCCTTGATAAAACCTGTCTATATATACATATTAATTAATTAATAAATCGCAACAGTAAATTAAAAAGAGAAATAACTAATTTTACAACAGTTAAAAATCAAAAAGCGTTCGTACAAACAGTTGTGTAATCATCTAAGCTCGGCTGACACCTTTTTCTTTTTTAATTATCTGTTCACGCGTTGGTTTAAAAGCCAAAGATAACAGCTGATTACATTTAATTGCCTTCTATTTTTTTGTGTCTATCTCAACCAGTTACATAACCTGAGTTAACAAAAACAATTAATTCGGTTTTGTCAAACCAGCTCATTTTTGCTGTTGACTACTTTAGCTGGAGAGAATCTATACATAATCAAGCTAATGGAAAGCTAGCAAATGGTATGGAGTGATACTCTGTTCATAACGATGTTTAAAATTTTGCATTTGGCTTAGAATAAATTCAGTATCCCTCAAAATGTGATTCTAGTATTTTTATTTGTTATACGACGTCTGATAAAATGGCATCGTTTCTTTGAAGCCTATCAATTGCAACAGATATCGGATTCAGTAATGTTAAGAAGTCTTCAGCTGTTCTTTTCAAATAAATATTCGAAATTTTCTGGCTTACTATACTGTCGATTTCATTTTTATATCCCTCGCTAATTTTAAAAAGTTTGGGCCATAGCTTCAACAAAACCATGTAAGCCGTGAGCAAGTGATTTCCATCTTACGTCATTAGGTAAAATAAGCTTTTTTTCTCCTTCTTTCGCGTATGCCGCTGAAGCAAAATGATTGCAATGTATTTTACAATGAACGTAACATGTTCCTTCATTTCACTAATTTCCAGGACCTTACATTGTAACGTTCATATTTTTTGTAGACCGTTACATTTCATTTTTTTCGTATTCTAACGCCCCTATCTCTCAGGACCTTTTTGTTTTAGTTTCAGATAGTATGCGGACTTTACAACTATCCTCTTAAGGCCCTTAATTTTAGTTTCGGAACTTCATCTGTAGATGTCGCCCATGGTCAGGAAAATCAATAATTTAATCGATACTTCTTGCTGACGTATGCGGAAATTGCGTAGTGCACTTTTGACGTTTTTCCTTCTTCTTGGAAAAATCTCTCGAGAACTTCTTGGCGTTTCCGATTTTTGCAGTTTTGTTTGAAGATGAACGGCTTCGAGATGTTCCAGTTTGGCTAAATTAATTTGAGTCATCGTTTCCGTCAATTTTATCTTCAACTGCATTTTTCGTTTAACACGTGTTTGTACGACGTGTTTCGTTATCGTTCTCGTTGGGAAAAAACTAACGGAAGCCAGTAAGTATTTTGTATTTTTAGTTTGTTGATTAGGAATGTATTTTCTAAGACCGCTTTTCTTTTATGTAGAGTTTTTTTCCTTAACGGAAAATACCTTTTTTCTGCGTTGTCGTCGAAGCTATTTTTCTGCGTTGTCGTCGAAGCTATTTTTCTGCGTTGTCGTCGAAGTTACCTTTTCTGCGTTGTCGTCGAAGTTACCTTTTCTGCGTTGTTGTTGAAGCTACTTTTTCTGCGTTGTCGTTTGAAGATACCTACTACAGAATAGGAGTCTGGATTGAGTAAGACACTCAACCACTATTATTCGTATTAACAACCATATTATTATCGTATCGACATATGTCTTTGTATCATTTCGCAACGACAAAACATCGCAACGAATAGACTGTTGTGCCGCATTAAAGATTATTTTTTTATTGTCCTTGGACAATATTTTGTAGTATATTGGGTCACTTTTGTATAAACTAACGAAATGTTCAATTATTTTTAATCTGGGCAAACTTTACTCAAATATCTTAAATAATATTGCTAATATTTTCTTTAATATTTATCATATTCATCTTAGCCTCCGACTAAACTGAGCTATGGCAACCAAACAGGTAAGAATCTATTTACAAAAAAAATGTATGTCACAGCATACCAAGTTTAAGATGTGTGGAGCACAACCATATATAATAACATTTAATTCTGTTGACTGTTTGATTTGATTTTTCATTGCATTCATATTAGGAGCGTTATTTGTTACAAAACTGCTTACTGCACAGCGATAATCAGTATTTAGCATTTTAATTAGGTTTATTGCAAGTTCTGTTAAATATGCAGACGTATGTGGATTTCCAGACGTGTCTATTGTGTCTACTAAAAAGGAGGACCCATTTTCTGTAGTGATTGTTACTCATATGATTGGTTCGTTATGGACATTGAACCATCCATCCAATGACAGACAAATCGAATTTCCCGATAAATTTTTAAAACATTTACTTTTCTCTTCATTGTGCACTTCATCTAGCAGTCGGTTAGACACATCATATCTAGAGGGTGGTACATGTCCAGGCCTTAAAAGCGCAATATTTTTACTTCCGGTTGCTCGACACATGTAAAGTTGCTATTTGTTTATCTATTTCCTCTTTACTAGTAGACTTCGTTGTACGCACGTTAAAAAAAGATAAAGATCCAGAACTAGAATTAAATGCCTTTCTTTTATAATTGATGAAGTAGAAGCTATGAGTAATGGGGCACTATCCAAACTGTCCTTTTCTAATGTGTTCGATTGTACATTTGCCACTATTCCTGCAGAGGTACTTCCACTATCTGTTTTTGTTTCTTTTTCTATATTACTTGAAGCACATTTTTCGCAGTGGTTTTTCATACGTTTCACAAGCCCTTGCATTTCTTACAAGTAGCTTTACTTCCTTTTTTCCAGCAGATTTACACGACTTTTCAATAAAATGTTGTCAAATAGGATCTTTCTTCCTACTATTTCTATGAGAAGTCATAGATGGACTTTTATTCACTGTTATGAAGTATTACACACTTTATTACTCGTTATCGTTACGCAGCGCACGTTCGCGATGTAGACTAGAAAATAGCGACAACTCGCGTCATCCCCGCATTATAAAAACAGCCGAATTTTGAAATTCTGACAGGAATTTCTTTTGTTTATATGAAAGTGCAAGGTGGTGCAACCTTATTTACTGCAACCTTATTTACTGCTACGTTACACATAAGTTATTTCATTTGCAAGTTTGAACAAGACGTATCTTATTCGTTATTGCTATTTTCAATTATTCGTTATTGTTAATGAAAATTAATTAAAATTGTGTAACTGGCGGTATAGAAAGTGTTAGGAAAGAGTTTATACATGTATTTCGGCCTTATTGGGCTTCATTGTTAATGTCAATTATTGCATTTTCTATGTAAAAAGATAATAAAAATTTAAAAAAACGTGATTGTTTAAGAAAAAATCGTTTCTCTTTTTTTTATCTTGATTTTTATCAACCTTGAGAAACGGTTTAAGAAAAAGGTATAGAAGTGCATTACGGAATGCTAAAGTCAATATTAATGACAAAACTCTACTAATAAAATTAAAACAATGTGGGAAATCATCAACTCAAATAGAAAAAGCAAAATCAACAACAACTCAAATATTACCGCGGAGGAATTTAGCAAATTCTTCATTGAAGTTCCTAAGAAAATTTTTAACAAGGTACCTTTAAGTAATATAAACCCTCTAGATTTTGTTTAACATAACTATGGTAAAAAAATTCAGCTTCGAGGAAGTGGGATTTATGGAAGTGGTGACGTCATTAAAAAATAGTAAATCGAAGGACATATATGGACCTAACATGGATATCATCAAGTCTAATATCAACATGTTGGTACTGCTAACTCATTTAATTAATGGTGTGATCCGGGAGAGTATTTTCCCAGAGTGTCTGAAGTTAGCCAAGACTGTGCCAATACATAAGAATAGTGACAGAAGTTGTATGGAAAACTACCGTCCAATATCACTACTGCCAACCTTCTCAAGATTGATGAAAAGGTAGTAAAAAAGAAGACCTTTTAATGAATGAAAACCAATTTGGTTTTAGGAAGAAACGCAACACAACTGAGGCTATTCTACGTAAGTATAGTGTTTCCGCTTTCTGTGATCTGAGCAAGGCATTTGACTATGTGTAACATTCAATACTACTGGAGAAGCTCCAGAAAGACAATTTTGATGACAACAGTATTAACTTAGTGAAATCTTACCTGTCACATCGCAGCCAACAAATTACTTTTAATGGTAAACTTAGTCATAAAAAATTGTGTGCCTCAAGGTTCTATTTTAGGACCGCTATTGTTTCCGATTTATTTTAATGACTTTCCATTATGTTTTTCTGAAGTAAACTGTTCGGATGGCACAACCCTGACTGTGACCAGCGACAATGTTCTCGAGGTCAGACTGAAATCGAAAATGGCTCTTCAAAAAGCAAATGATTGGTTTACCTCTAATAAATTAATTTTAAATATGAATAAGACTTATTTTCTCTTTAAATCGACATGTAACTGATGCAGCTGATGTAAATAGAGGGGGCAGCTGTAAAATTCTTGGGTGTACACATTGATTCAACTCTTGAATTGGAATGAACACACAAATCAATTATCTAATAAACTAAGTGGTACAACAGTACAGACCCTTGTCGATTACTATTTGTAAAATACAACATTATGACGCTTCCTTCAATATCATATTATGTCGATTGTTACTTTTAATTAAGAGAAATATTACGTATGTGTTAGAGGGGACTTTCACAACTATCATACTAGGAATGCCTCAATGATATTAGAAATTCACAGGACGTCGAAATATGAAAAACGCTACTCTGTAGTCGTAAGGAAATCAAGATTTATTATTTATTGTTATTATGATTAATCTTTGAGAATTATTTTTGTAAACGAAAGACAGATCCGTGCTTCGTGACTATTCGACTTGTTTACCTAGTTGATCATTTGAACCCATTTGGTTTAATTTATATTGCATTTACGTGATCCATTCCTTTTTACTTCAATAAAGACACAAGTGTGCAATACCGGTGGCTTGTATTTTATTTAGTTTTTAAAATTTCAACCTTTGCTTTGGGGTTACGTTACGATCTCGACCCATCTCTTCGAGTTAGCCAGACAAAATGTGGTTCAATGGAAAGCTCGTGTTATAATATAGAGGATGTTCCACTTGAAACAAAAAAAAAAAAAAAAACAATGCCTAATATTGGTTCTAAATAAATAAACAAATGACAAGAGCTAAGCTAAAGTTAAATCAAACTTATGCAAATATGTCGGTCACGAGATGACGTGATGAGGCTCAATTACATAACTGCCTCTTAATCACGACCTGTACAAATTGCGATTTAGAATCTAGTGCTCGTCGTTATCTCCAGAACACAATATCCTCGAGATTATTTGTTTTATTGTTATTACGACGCAAATGCTTCTCAACTTAATCGGATCTCGTCGTCGCCTCACGTTCCATTTTTAGCGATAAAGACGACGACGTGCGAAAATAAATCTCCTGCGTGCAAGCGATTTTACGCAAGCCTCGAAGTACGAAGACCACCGAGGTATAAATAGGCGTCTAAAAATTTTCATTGACGAAAAGCAACTACTTTTGCAACGAGATCTCATAACTCTGCAATAAAGTTCATAACTCTGTCATAAAGTTAAATACAAAGTTTATTTTGTATCGAAAGGGGACTGGACCGATATATACTTTGATGAATCACGAGTCGTTTCTTTGGCAGCTTATAAATGGATTGTATGTGGGTCAAACTTTCAGTGGGTGACTCATTCTATCGTTTACAATCGACTTGTTTGATCGGAGACATTTTAAATTCGTGCTGCGGGGATTTCCCCTTCGACGTAATTAAGTTTAAAAACCCCCTCGTTGGGAATTATCAGCCGATGAGTCACGGCGACCAACCGGTTGTTTACTATCACACGATACGAAAGAAAACAAGTGGGTTATTGACAAAAAAAAATAATAAATTAGGCGTACGCAGATTAGAAAAATAATAAATTCCAGGAGGCCATGAAAAATTGAAGATGTAAGGTTTGGGGGACGACGTACTTTTTTTAATGCTAAAGAGTTTCCGCCTGCCCAAAAACGAAAATAAAAAAATATTTGATGACGCCAATGACATATGGGAGTCAAGAAGGGTCAGGTCAGAATTCCAACTTCATGAGAAGAAGAAGAAGAGAATACTTGCCAATTAAATACAGTTGGAACGTGAAAAATTTTCTACAAGTAGAAGTCGAGGCACAACTGCATAGGTCAAGGGATGGTCTCTTCCCCAGCGGAGGCAAAAGTCACATTTCTGACGATTGAACACCTCTATGAGGAGGATGATATCGTCTAGGGGAGGCATGATCTCATTGGACAGAAGTTACAAAAACCTACAAACGCCTCTCTACTGGAAGGAGGTCTTTAATGACCTTCTTAATTTTTTTTACCCAACCTGTCCTTTCTAACTCCTTATTAGCTTCATGGTTTACTAATCCAAAAACCTTTAAATTTCGATGAAGAACGATCTGGGGATTTTAGAAATTCTAAGGGGGTTAACAGGGCAATTTCAACATTTTTTTAGGGGAGATATTGTTACGTACCCTCGGGAGGTTTCGTAAATGGGGGTCGTATCCCTCCCGGAAGAGTACTCGTTAGCTCGAGGTACCTTGTGGAGTTGCGAAAGGGCTAGGCTTACCTTCTCCTTCAGTTCGCTGTGGGGGTAGTTGAGGGGTTATACTAATGGAAACGGCACTTTCACTTTAACCCCTTTATTCGCCCCAGCTCGGTTCAAAGGTCTACCAGGTCGCCCAGTCCACACACGACTGTCCTTATCACTCATTAACCTACCTGGTAGACCTACCGCCTACGTACCACCGACCACCAACAGGTGGTACAGGAGCCGCGTTCATGGCAATATTATTACCCCTCTAGAAGGAGACATTATCTTGAGAGCCTTGAAAACCTATATTGTAAGATTAAACCACATCTAAAGAAGGATATCACGCAGACGTCTTCTATGAGAGGTAACATCTTGTGGGGTTCTAAGGACGATATCAAATCCTCGAACAAAAGGGTCTGTATTTGAAGACAGAACGCCTACAAGGAGGATATGTTCTCCTAGGGGGAGACGTCATTTCCTAAAGGCGACATCCACCCATTGGATAGGAGCTTTGAACTTCCAACATCCAAAGATTGAAAACCTTTAGAGGAAGGATACCACACAGGTGGTGTCTCCTAGGGGGAGACATAATTTCCTAAAGGCGACATCCAATCATTGGATAGGACCTTTGAACTTCCAACATCCAAAGATTGAAGACCTTTAAAGGAAGGATACCAGACAGATGGTTCTCCTAGGAGAGACAAACTCAAGCGAAGATATGGCAGAATCCTCGACATTTATCCATGCGTTATTGTTGATCAATTCATTTCCAGTTCATCAAAGAAACGGGCGATGCGTCGTAGCAAGAGAGAAGCAGAATAATTCGAAGGCTAAATAAGAAGACGAGAAGCAGAATACATCGAAGACCCAATAAGAAGGCGAGAAGCAAAAACATCGAAGACAAAATAAAAAAAAAAACTTCCTCCAACAGCAGCTTTGGCGGAAAGAAGGCTGATCTCGTGGTGACATATGATGCTTGATGGGAAGGGTTGCCTTCATTATATCACCTCAGCAAGTCTGCTACATTTGCGGGGCTTCCCCCAAACAATTGGATGATTTTGGCGTCGTATCCAAGAACCCTCTCTACCCTCCGCGTTTGGATTCGTTCCTATGAGTGGCTTCTCCACATATCATACTCCCAGAGGTGACTGATCGGAGGCACAGAATACCAGAAGAGTCAATGAAAAGGAGATTTGTAATAGATTTGGATTAGAATTGGGTTCCAACCACAACCTGGAGGATATGATACTACGAACGATTGGAGCACCGCCGCTTTCTCAAAGACCTGGCCCAGTTCTGATAGGACGATACTCCAACATCCTTTCTTCAAACACTCGCAAGTGGCCAAGCTTTCCACAAAAACGCTATAGAGATGGCCAGGTTTTTTCTTCAGCTGTATTCATTGTGTTGGGATGAAGACTTCGTTTCCCTCGTGTTCTACCTATTGGAAAAAAACTGTCAGAAGAAACCGAGGAAGATAGCCCTGAAAAGATTCCACAAACAAGTTGTGGGAAACAAACGAAGATTTGCCTATAATTTATAAAAACTTGAAGGCTGTCGCACTCATTGCCTTTTGGCTTCCGGAGTATCGTGTCGCTATCTCCTTTTTCTGTTTCCGGAGTACTGCGATAGAATCTCCTCTCTCTGCCAAAAGAAGAAGAAAAAGAAGCAGATTGTGTCGCGTACTACCGAAGCCAGGAGAAGATTTGCTTAATTTACTCTAACGATATCCTTGGACCTAGTTGCCCCCCAGCAGGAGACCACTGCCACGCAAAGAAAGGCAGCAATTTCTGGTGCTTCTGGAAAACGAACAAGACACCACAACTAAGCTAAGCACAGATGCTTCCATTTCTGAAAATGCTTCCGAAGCCTAACCTTTCTGAGCCAACGTCTTCTAGATACTAAGAGAGATGGCATATCCCATTGTCTCATTAAGCAAACGTCATAAAAATCTTGAACACTTTTAGTGAAATGAAGTCTCTTAAGGGAAGTATCGACTTTTCTAAGGGTGACTTCATCCACCCTTGAAATCTACATTCAAGGATTGAAAGCGTTTAGAGAAGGATGATCTCCTAAGGGAGGAGATATCATCTACAAGATGGGACATCATTCCTTCCTAACATTGAACATTTCTGGGATGTGCATTAAAAAATTTGGATGGTTTACAGAGGACCTCTATTGCATTACTGAAGGTGTTTAAACTCCAAATTGTTACGATTTCGTCATATGAGAACCACAATTACTTTCGCTTGTACGGAGGTACATAATTTCAAAAATTGGAAAAAGGAAAGAGTGTACTACTGACCTGGTTCTGGCGAAGTCAAGAGGGTAGACGAAGCAGAGTGACGTAGCACCGGCAGCACCACCGGAAGCCAAGTTGCCCAGGAAGTACTTCCAGAATTGCGTCCGCTTGTCAACTCCGCTCAAGAAGATCTGCTTGTACTTGTCCTTGAAGGCGAAGTTGAGGGCTTGCGTCGGGAAGTAACGGATCACGTTTGCCAAGTTACCACGCCAGTAGGCAAGTACTCCCTGTTCTTTTGGAATACGTACGAAGCAATCTATCATACCTGAAATCGGAAGGAGAAAAAAAATCAATTTTCATTTCTAAAAGCTTATTTCAAGCGTGATCGTTTTAGTGTTGATTTAGGATGGAGATGATTAAGAACATTAGTTTGTTTCTTTTTAACACCTCATGGTTTCTCGTTAGCAGAAAAGAAGGGCCTAAATCCTGTTCATTTTTGGTGGTTATTTAAGATGGAGATTCAGCTTAGGAGCCCTTGATTTTGATTTGCCTTTTTACTTTTAACACCACATAGGCTCTCCTTATCAGAAAGGGAGGATTTACTATCCTATCTTTTAAGGAACAGTTTCTGTCCTCTTTTCTAATCGATATTTAATATGGGGATTCTCCTGATCAACGTTTTTAAGGCAAATTTTTCCTTTTGACCAGTTTTTTTATATCGAGGCGATAAATTTAACAGAGGTCAATATTGGCACAGCAGCAAATGGGGAAAAAATCTAAATTCACTATCAATATTTACACACAACAGAGATAAGCGTCGTGTAGATGCTATTGCAAATATGTAAGTTACCGCTTACGTCTGCACCGGTGCCTTATCCAAAATTACGGAAAAACGTTTCTGATCCAGATTCCAAAAACTTGCAAAAGTGAAAGTCATCCTTGTTTAGCTCACTTAAACGACCACAATAATAAAATCGTTCGAAACAAAGGTGCAAATTGAATATTTTCCGTTTACTTATCGGCGGGTGATAATAACTTCATCCTTCGCATGTCGAAAAAAGCATGGTCGTGACGTCCCGCTTAGATAAATAAAGCCGGTTACGCAACGTGTGTGATGCCAAGTGACCTTAGCAGCTGACACACATGCACGTCTTTAGGTGAAGTTTAAACGACATTCGCTGTTATTTTTGGGGACTTATCGGGCAAGATCACCCAGAGCAAAGTCAAAGAGGATTCTCTTTTCTTAAGCGCATTGAACCACTTCAAACGTGTCCTCCGGCGGCCATTTTTATCGCTTTATAACAAATTAGGTCTAATTTGGACGCAATACGTTTGGCACACGTGTGATTGCAAGCTTTGGTTTAAATTTAGAAAAGTGGAGCTCCTTTCGTGCTCGTCAAGCAACCAAACTAAATTTAATTTACTTTCAGTCGGAAGGTATGGAAAGTTGCGCAATGTCGGTCGTGTTGTTGGGCTAAATTTAGAGGCCTTGTTTTTGCGATTAGCAGGGCAAGTCCATGGTCATGCCGTCCAAAAGTTGTTGAACGCGAACGGCTTCGATGTTTTAGGTTTTTGGTTAATCTGGAATATTCGAATAGTCGGTTCTGACTATTATTTGGATAACCGATTATCCGGTTTCAATTTTCTCATTATTAATTTCAACTAATATAATTTAAACAAGTCTTTTGTTATTAATTTCGCTTCATTGGTTCTCTTCTTAGATCACTTAAGAGGTGTAAGAATTAAAAGAAGGAGGCTATGCAGTCTGTGTCATATAATTTATAAATGACGTGCCCGGATTTATTGTCCGCTACTGTACGTAAGGAAGCAGAATAAAGCATTCCAATTTATTTATCTTCTCGCGCGGCACATTATTTTTAATACGAGCTGTACATTTCAAACGTTTCATTCAGAACTTAACGACGTATTTTTAATTGCATATTCAGAAACTATTGTTGCGTAACGTGAGCACTTATTCAGCGGTTTCCATACTGTTGCTATGCTGAGGTTTTTGTTTTATCAATAACTGCCTCAATTTCAGACGATTGTAAATTTTAGTTTCACACTTTCTAATTCTAATTTTTTTATCTTACGTTTTGTTTTCAGGACTTTCGGGATGTTAAGAAATGGCTAAGAACTTTTTGTTCATATCAGAGGACCGATTCAAAAGTTATAATAATAAAGTGCATATACTCCAAGGACAAAGAAATGTTTCATTTAGTAGAAAATAGTAGCACAAGAAAAAAAGAGTCGAATTTTAAGAAACATTGCATATGCATTTTGAATTTCAATAAAAAGCTTTCATAAGTTTAATTAAATTCATTGATAATTGAACTTGTGAACATTTAAAAATTTGCACGTATTTGACATAATTTATCAAATATTTGCAAAAGTAAATAAATCATGAGCCATCATTTAGGATTTAAAGAACACTTTTAAATAAAAAGGAAGTAGGTAATTACATTTAACTAACATTTTTGACAATTTGAATTGACTTATACAATTTATTAAAACTGACGGAAGAATTAAAAATCTAAGGAAAAATCACATTTCAATTGAACCATTCTTTTTCATATCCAAAGTGAAAGTGCATTAAAATATCTAAAGTGAAGTTACTTTCCCTTTTCAGTGATTGCTTGTGCACAATACAGAGAGACCCGATTTTCTTTTACAAAGGGAGAATGGCGTATCTTTATTTTTATTTTGTAATTAAATGAAACAAATGCAGGATGTAATTAGTCACCGTCAGACGAATACGAACCACTGAACTTTAAACCATCAAGATATTTTCACACCGCAAGTGAATGCACGTATGTACAGTCGCGAGTAAAAAAAATTTAGTCGTCAATGACGTTGAAGATTTTGATGGAATGGTCACGAGCATTAAATTTTGGTCGTCACTATCAACCGAAACGTCAGTTTTATTTCGAGAAATTAAAAAAGGTTCAGACAAGTATCTTATCTTTTAAATAATTAACACGTTCCGCCGTTACTTTGTGATATTCCATTATAACAAAAACAAAACACAGATAATTACTTTGTTAATATCACATTTATTTGTCACACAGTAACTGCAGTTTCAACATTATAATGTCATTGAAAATGACATTATAATGTCATTGAAAATGACATTATAATTATTATTTAAATTATCGTTTATTGTTGCCGACTATATGATAAAAAAATTCTAAAGATTTCTAAGTAATATTTTCGGAGATAAATTAGAAAATTAAGGGTGCCTAATACTTTTGGCCAAGGCTGTATATGTTGAGGTATAGTCGCCAGCAATAAATTTTGGTCGTCACTGATTGTCAAGGATTTATACCTGTTTTGTGTTTTATTAAAAACAAGAAGAAAATATCTTAAAAACTTAATTTATTTTCATCACTTTTTTTGGCAAAAGATAAGATACTTGTCTGAACCTTTTTTAATTTCTCGAAATAAAACTGACGTTTCGGTTGATAGTGACGACCAAAATTTAATGCTCGTGACCATTCCATCAAAATCTTCAACGTCATTGACGTCATTAAGGGTGCCTAATGCTTTTGGCCAAGGCTGTACATACGATGACGTTTCTATTTCTATCAAATTACGTTGGCAGGACGTCACTGCAGTGTTGCCGTTTTTCATATAATTGTACTAGATTCTTAGCAAATTTCAAATATATAAAAAAATGTGTATTTTTTCAAATTAAATGAAAATTTTACATTTGAATCTTGAGGGTTAACTGTCGTGTGGTAGCTCTAATTACGAGCAAGTGAGACGGAATTTCCTAAGAAAGTGAGGTTAAACTGAGACAAATAAAAAAAAACCAGTTAGCGGTGTGTATTTTCTTGGTTACTTTCAATTGTGCCAACTATATCAATTCTAGTAAAATTTTATGATTTCGTTTAGTACAATTTTTAAACAACTGGTGGCAACACGTCGTCACTTGACCTTACACTTTCATCTGCAATAAAGGAAATTTTAACAAACGCAATAATTGTATGTATAATTAAATGATTCCCACGTGTATTACCATTTCGCCGCGTTTACTCAAGCCATTTTAGCTGTTCTACAAAGTCAAGTTCAATAACATATTTGCAATTACCATCCGTCCTAAAATTTTGTCGCCTTTTTTAATAATGCGTTTTTTTTTTAATTGGTAAGAAATGACATCAAACTATGTAATTTTTTTACATATTCCAATATTTTAACATTGTATGGAATTAAAAAATAATTGAGGGTGCAAGCTATTCAAATGTTTTTACGAATAACAAAACGTTTCAAATTTCCCGCCTTTCAATTTTTTTTTTGTTGTTGAAATGCATGGGTAGACACTAGGACGCAGTTGTGGGCAATAAGATTAATGTATGCATAATCCAATTAAGTATCAATATCAATAATTATGTGTAAAATTAATTTTTTCAATTAGCAACATTTAGGTTATTTTTATTTTTCTCAAAGGCCACCCGTAAACAATAAGAAATACTAGATATAGACGCGGGAAATTCAAACTATCTTCAACATTTTCGCTCATAAATGTTAATTATAAATAAATATTTCTTCCAAGTGTCAATTTTTTTAATAGAAAATCTAAAACTGACACGAATTCTTCTGTTCTAGTCCCGACTCTTAAATGATTTTCGTTTTGAATACAAATATCCAGTGATTGGCAAAAGTATGGAAACACCGTGAATATTTCAAATATTTTTCGCTCGTGACTGTACGTCGTTGTATTAAATAAATAAATAATCAGAACTAACCAGTATTCATATGCAAAAGTCAACAAATTAACCGTGTTTTTTTTTGTCAGAATAATTTGACGTAACTTGATTTCTTGTCATTGCGATACATAACCTAAAAATTACAAAAAAAAAAAAAATACACCGCAGGGTTTGTCAACCTGTGGGCCGTGGATAAAACACAAAATGAAAGAAATAGAAATATCGGGTGTTCTTTTAAATTTGGCCGTGATAAAGTGCTTATTGTGAACATACCACAATTTTGATTATTTGTTGTACATTGTATTTTCTTATTATTTTTCTTCGTTTGTTACAATAGATCACATTCTTGTATCGTCTTATCGCACTGTTGAATTAGAAACCTCGGAAGCAAGGTTAGGAATGGCAACTTCAAATGTCAAATTGTCAACTGACATGATGATGATGGTTCACAATAAAATTTTCATGGCCAACTTCGATGCCAGATTAAAAAAAAACACTATATATACTTTATGTGAATAAAAGACTTAAATGTCCCATGTTTTGCGCCTCTCACTGTACAGGGTGGATCAATTTCGATGTCTCTTAAGGGCATCTCTGCAACTATAAGAGATAGAAAAAAAACTAGTGGCCAAGTCTCGATCTCTTTTTTAGAGATGAAGTCAATAACGTAAACAAAAATTGGCTATCTTCTTTTATTTTCGAGTTATAAGCAAAAATTAACATTTTCAACTTTTCAACAATCGCGCATATCTCAACTGTCAAAGCTACAACTGTCAAAATATATGAACAAGAGCTGGTTGATATTTAATAAAAAAACAAAAAAAATGTGGGCATGGCCTACTAAGAACTTACTACCCCCAAGAAAAAATAAAAAAGTTGTTTACTGTATTAATTGTACGAAATAAACACAACAAAGTATATATTTTTGAAAACAGAAAAAAATTCTCTATTTAATGATGATATTGCCTACTATGATTTCTATTAAAAAAAATATAACTTTATGTTATAACTCGAAAATTTAACTAAATAGCAAAAAACCAACTATTTCACTGAATTGTGTTTAAAAAAGTGTCCTAATGATGTAAACACAGTTTTTTAATATCTGTAAAAATAAATGAGATATGCGCGATTGTTGAAAAGTTGAAAATGTTAATTTTTGCTTATAACTCGAAAATAAAAGAAGGTAGTCAATTTTTGTTTACGTTATTGACTTTATCTCTAAAAAAGAGGTTGAGACTTGGCCGCTAGTTTTTTTCTATCTATTATAGTTGCAAGGTGCCCATAAGCGACATCGAAATTGATCCACCCTGTACATGTGCAGGTACTCTAATTGGAACGTGGAATTGAATAAGTGTTCTTGCGACTTCTTTTCCTGACTTCAGATTGAAATTAATTGATTTAATTAATTCAAGACCGTGGCTAACAGATGGAATACAAATGCACAAAGAAATTTGGAAACGTCTAAGGCCGGTTTACACTACAAAGGATGTAAAATGTTTTATGGGATATACCAAGGTATCACACGCCATGTGTTCACCCTTTTTTATTTTTAAATTGATTTTCATTGCCGGCAATAAATAATTGCAGCAATTTTCATCAGCTGTGGCAATTTTCATCGCAATCGCACAAAATAGCTCCGAATCTATTTTTTTGTGTTGTAATTTTTGAAATACCAACTTTATAAAAAAAATTAAATAAGTAACACGTGACAACGACGTAACCTCAATTTGGTTCGTCTTGTGTGTTGACGCTGAACTTCCTTTAACATTTATTACTTTTCAACAAATTTAATACACTCAACATTATAGTGAATTTTTTTTTGATAAGCTGTAAACTTGATGCTCGATTCATCAGCAATTTTGATAAAAAATAGCAATAAATAATTGTAGCAATAAAAAATTCAGCAATTTTTATTGCGAAATACTTTACAAGGTAGCAATAAAAGTTGCTGACGAATCCGAGCATCAAATTTACAACTTAACTAAAAAAAAATCACTTTATTAAATTTGCTTGTGTATTCCAACAATTGTCGGAATAAAACAAGCAAGTTGTCACATGTTATTTATTTTTTTTATAAAGTTGGTATTTCACAAATCACCAAAAATTCCCCAGAATCGCCGTTGAAATGCAAGGAAATTAGGTTCACAGCTATTCTCTGTAGTCCAATGAAAATTGCCACAGCTGATCAAAATACAAGTACTGCGCATGCGTCCAAATACAAATCGCTGCGATTGTTCATTGCCAGCATTGAAAATTGCGAACCGTACTACGCATGCGTCCAATACAATTCGCTGCAATTGTTTATTGCCGGCATTGAAAATTGCAAACTGTACAGCGGCTCTTAAATTTGAAGGCAACTTATGTGGTATTGGACGTGTATTGTCAACATAATAAGAATTAAATATTTCAATCTTGATAGTGCGTGCACTTAAAACATAACCTGCAAAGCAAAATAGAGTTTTTAGTTGTTGAAATCTCTTATTGGCAGTTTTAAGCCCCTAGAAACGCAGAATGCAATGCAAGAAATCTTGCACCGGCTGATTTCAAACGTTTGTTGTGCGCACGCACATAACTGAAATTGCATCTTGCTGCAATACAAGTTGCATCGCGTAAAGCGGCCTTTATATCATACATTCTTGACACGTGACCTGCGACTTTTTGTTTTCCCGATTCCAAATTGGGAAATAATTGATTCAATTAATTTCAAATCACGGCTAATAGATGGGAGTGATAATGCTCAAAAAAATTTGGAAGCGAGTGCATAGCATACCAATTTCGGGTGGACACGCATATTTTCAACATCTTTACTTATTTATTAGATTTGTGTAAATTAAACGACAAGAATGAAATAGTAACTTGGCATCGGACGATTCATAATCGACCGAGTGACCTCACGCGACCGTCGACAAATGCGTTTTTTAGAACAGAAATGCGTCGCAAATTATTTCGCTCGACGCAGTACCTAGACGTTCTCATTTCACCGAAAAAGCGAGTAGTAATCAGGGCCAATCAATTAAATTACAAAAAAAAGTTTCGGCATTTATTTGGAGTTTTAGGTGAAGGTTATGTAACAGGGCACCCGCCATGCGCATGTCTCTGCCCTTGGCCAGGAATTTCACTAATCAATAAAATCTGAGGCGAGCGCCGCCGCTGTCGTCCTTATCGATTGATTAAGCGGAATTATAAAAATCAAAATCGCTTATATAAAACAATGCTTATAAATACCCCGCGTTATCTCAAAAAAAAATTACAAAAAAAGGTGTTACGTAACGATTTGACGACGCGGCTTGCCTCAACAATGTAACAAAATTGAAATTAAAGCAGCGCGACCTAGTGACACGATTTTGTTTTACGTGCGAGTCCAAGTTTTTTTTTGTGGCATTTGTTTCGTCGGCACTCTTTTTTCTTTTGGTGTAAAAAAGAAAATGGGGGTCGATTTTGAAAAAGCAATTTCGCGGAATCACGCCGTCACATGACGCCGCGCGCGCTGTAGAATTAAAAACGTGGCCTTCGGAAATCCGCCTGTGCGTTACACGTCATCATCGTAAAAAGAATTCCTGCGATAAGTCGAGTTGACTGATGGAATGGGAAAGAGGGCGGTTGCAAAAAAAAAAAAATTGAAAAACGTAAGAAAAATGGCACTTGGAAATATCGACCTAATTTCACGAACGAAAAGTAGCGCGCCATCACGCTTTGTCGTCGTTATATAACATGGAAATATTTTTGCTAAAAAAATGTATGGGGTGTTGCGGATTTTTGCTTCTTTTACAAAGCCGGTGTGAAAGCGTGGCTTTTGCCTGGAACGCGCAATATGGCCGCGAACATGTTTGGTGGTACGTAAAAAAGAAGGAAAAAAAATGGGTTATGGTACTCACCCTTGTATCGTTGCGCTTCGGAGATCTGCTTGGAGATGTGTTGTACTTGCAGAAGTAATTTAACACGTTCGATGGGTGCCACTGCGGTCTTTGAGATGGCGGCGGAAATTCCTCCAGCGAGGAAATCCTTCATGAAGGCAACTGGATCTGCGAGAGACATCTTGATCTTGTTTAATTATTCTTGTTCTTTACTGTTACTGATATTTAGGGTATGGTACGAATGCTTCCGTACTGATCGCGCACCGAACTGCAAGTGGGACTAGGAGTGGGTCGTTCGCGACGTTATGCGCAGTCATGTGGTTCTCCCAGGCGCTCTTGGGCGGAAATAGCCTCTCGCCTTACGTCACTACCGAACCTCGTGCGCTCGTGCTTTACGTTAGATAACAGGCAAAACCATAGGAATAGAATCGGCATAGTTCATTCAATACGGCGACTTCGTATTTTTAATTGCCCCCTTGCATCTGCGTCCTTCCGAAATTCGAATGTCACCCGATGTACCCGGAACGTGGCCGTTGGCCATCGGGCGCATGATCGCAAGGGCGGGACGCGCCGACATTTTTCAATTTCTGCCGCCTATTGTTTAATCCAACTTGAACTTTGATTTCGATTATTTGCGTCGTTGGTACTCATAATTGCAAGTTTCAAAAATGCACCCACGCAACGTCATAACTCATAACACCTTCAAGTCAATGGGTGCGTTCAGAAACTATACCTTAGAATGCATCCTTGAATGTCGCTCATCTGTTTCAAGAAGTCTTGTGTCTATAGTTTACATTGTTTCCATGACAACGGCTGAACGTTTCGCGCCCCACTTAAAAATAGGATGTCAAAAGTTTGGGTGCGTTCGAAAACTTCTAACTCACGATCTTTTTGCATTTCCCATGGCGCCGTAGCTCAGGGGAGAGGGGGCGCTAAGCCATCTCTGAGATTAAATTATTATTTTTCTTTATTGTGGTCATTCGATTGTCAAATCTTTTTCCTCTTTCTCTTCCCCCTTAGCTGTCCTTCAAGAGCGATTGTCAATTATTTTGCTTCACCGACAACTGTCATTTGTTTTTTTCACCAGCAACCTTCAATCATTTGTCTTCATGAATTATTAATTACTTTCCTGTACGGACAACTATCAATTGTTTCTCTTTGCGTGCAATTGTCAATTGATTTTCTTCTCTAACGACTGTCAGTTATTTTTCTTCGTGAAATTATCAATTGTTTTTCTTTGCGAACGACTGTCAATTGTTTTTCTTCACGAGCGATTGTCAATTGTTTTTTTTTTCTCTCTAACGACTGTCAACTTTTTTATTTCGTGAATAATTAACTGTTTTTTTCTACGAACGACTATCAAACGATTGTCATTTGTTTTTCTTCTCTAACCACTGTCAATTATTTTTCTTCGTGTATTATTAATTGTTTTCGTTTACGAACGATTGTCAATTGTTTTCCTTCGCGAGCAATTGTCAATTGTTTTTCTTCACCAGTGTTTTTGTTTTCCTTTACGAACGACTATTAACTGTTTTCCTTTACGAACGACTGTCAATTGTTTTTTTTTTCACGAATGATTGTCAATTGATTTTCTTCTCCAAAGGCTGAGAATTATTTTTCTTTGTGAGTTATTAATTGTTTTCCTTTACGAATGATTATAATTTGTTTCTTTACGAATGATTTGATTTTCTTCTCTAACGACTGTCAATTATTTTTTTCGTGAATAATTAACTGTTTTTTTCTACGAACGACTATCAAACGACTGTCACTTGTTTTTCTTCTCTAACCACTGTCAATTATTTTTCTTCGTGGATTATTAATTGTTTTCGTTTACGAACGATTGCCAATTGTTTTTCTTCGCGAGCAATTGTCAATTGTCTTTCTTTACCAGTGACTTTGTTTTCCTTTACGAACGACTATCAATTATTTTTCTACACGAATGTTTGTCAATTGATTTTTTTCTCTAACGAATGTCAATCATTTTTCTTATTAATTGAACGTTTGTCAATTGTTTTTCTTAGCGAGTAATTGTCAACTGTTTTTCTTCACCATGTGTCTTTGTTTTCCTTTACGAACGATTATCAGTTGTTTTCCTTTACGAACGACTGTCAATTGTTTTTTTTTTTCACGAATGATTGTCAATTGATTTTCTTCTCTAACGACTTTAAATTATTTTTCTTCATGAGTTATTAATTGTTTTCCTATCATTTGTTTTTGTTTTTTTTTACAAACGATTGTTTTTCTCCTGTAACGTCTGTCAATTATTTTTTTCGTGAATTATTAATTCTTTTCCTTTACGACTATCAATTGTTTCTCTTCTTCTTCAATTATTTTTCTTCGTGATTTATTCATTGTTTTCCTTCACGAGCAATTGTCTATTGTTTTCTTTTCTCTAACGACTGTCAATTATTTATTTTCCTTCGTGATTATTAATTGTTTTCATTTACGAACTACTATCAATTGTTTTTCTTCACGAACGATTGTCAAATTTTCTTTTATCAGTTTTTTTTTTACTTTTTTCCTTCACTTTTTTTTCACGCCCCTGTAGATTTTATGCACGAACGATATTCAATTGTTTTTTTTTTCTTAAACAATCGCCAATTATTTTTCTTTACTGTAAGTTGTTTTTTTTTGTTAATGATTCTTCTCCTTCAATATTATGTTACTAATTTGTTTTGTTTTACATATTGGCGATTGTCAATTGTTTTTTTTTCGTAAACAATTGCCAATTATTTTTCTTTATTGTCAGTTGTTCTTTTGTTCTTGCCTGTTCTCGTCGATATTTCGTCACGATTTTGTTTTGTTTTACATACTGACGATTCTCAATTGTTTCTCTTCGTAAACAATTGCCAATTGTTTTTCTTTATTCTAAGTTGTTCTTTTGTTATTGCCTTTTCTTCTTCAATATTATGTCCCGACTTCGTTTTGTTTTACACATTGACGATTCTCAATTGTTTCTTTTCGTAAACAATTGCCAATTGTTTTTCTTTATTGGAAGTTGTTCTTTTATTATTGCCTGTTTTCGTTCGATATTGTGCCACAACTTTGTTCTGTTTTACATATTGACGATTGTCAATTGTTTCTTTTCCTAAAAAATTGCCAATTTTTTTTTTATTGTAAGTTGTTCTTTTGTTCTTTGTCGTTGATACTAATTACTAAAAATTTTATTTTGTGTTTCAATGCGCATTTCGTTTTTTTTCTAATTAGACTTTCATTCAATAAATTTTTTGAAGATTTCTATTCGTTTCTTGCGCCACTCACCTGATTTGTTTGTGGTAGATACATAATTTTGTTTAATTTTAAAATTATAATTGATTATTTGCAAGAATTGTATCCCATAAAAGAATAAATAAAAAAAATAACTTAATAACTTGAAATTAACTAAAATTAAAAACAGCATTAGATTTAAACGGTTTTTATTATTCATTCATTATTTACTTTTGTTCATCACTTTTCTACTTCTTCATACTATAAACGATATAAGTACACACAATAGAGTTGATAAGTTAATGTGGTTTACGAACCTTATCACTTCCTGCTTTTTTTTAAAGTAGGTAACTTTTTATAAATTTTTTATTTAGTTTGAAGTTTTGCATTCATTCAGTTTTGTCTTTGAGAAACTAATGCAAATGCTGTTAATAAATTGACGTTTATTTGCTGTATTGTGTTCATTTTAAAAAGTTTTAAGTATTCCAATCTTTTTTGTATCATACAAAATTGAGCCTCAATTTTTTGAAATTTATTAATTGGGCATTTATTTATCACATTTTGAACTATTCGAGGATGAATTAAAGTCATTGCCACTCGTGTGAATTTAATGCCGTGGATTTTTTTTTCTTAATCAATTAAATCTTTACCTGTTATTGTTTCTGAGATTCTACGGAGATTAACTCAAAAAACAAATTCTACTTTAGTGAGATTAATTAGGTAATTTCACTTTTGTAATTTAAACAAAAATATCGAGAAGGAAATATTTATTTAACCCAGAATGCTTTATACAAGACAAACCTATTTATTAATTCTCGTCAGTTCTACTGACGTAGTAATGCGATCTAGTAAAACCGGATCGTCAATAAACTCAGCTGCAATATTAACAACAGTCAACAATCATCGTGGAATTCATCGTTACGCTCAAACATCTAAATTAAGTCCAAACCTTATCGAAACCCGTAATCTACCTTATCGAGAAATTAATACGTTTTATCGGTCTCTTTGCTTATTTTTATAGTTCGAGTTACAAATTCCATTCATTTAACATGTTTGCGGTTAATCTGGTTTTTAAAAAAAGGCATGACTTACTTTTGTAAATAATTTTCTTCAAGGAGGAGGAAATATTTTATCAAACGACGAAATAATTTGTAATCATCACTCAATAATGTCTATGAACTCTGGACATGAGTGTCGCTTGCACACCTGCCTGCCAGTCTGTTGCTAGGCGACCTTCGTATAAAAGCAGGTAAAAAATTGTCCGTTGATCTCTTTTGTTAAGTACCTACATGCAAATACAGTGAGTCTCTCGATTTACTAGTGCGAATAAACTCGTCCATAATAAAATGCTGTACATTTAATTTTAGGCTAGCTACTTACGAGGTGGAGTCGAAAATTAAAGCGACGCTTTTGCTTTCCGTTGTGGTGGAAGTATAGCTGAGCTCGAATAAAGCTAGAGGAGATCAGTCTGTGACGATTGTTTGGTTAATTTAGCTAATTTTATATCTGAGGATGAAAAAGTAAATACTCACGATGCTGACATATTTAGAAGGTAAATACACACAGATACTGAGATATGGAGAAGGTAGATTCTCACAGATACTGAGAGAATTGGAGCGGAATATGTTCATTTGTTTGTTCACTTTATATGTGAAGATGAAGAAAACATATATTCTCAAAGATACTGAGATACTGAGAGGTAAATACTTAGAGATACTGAGATATGAAGAAGTTAATGGTCACAGATACTGAGATATTGAGAGAATTGGAGCGGATTATTTCATTTGTTTGTTCATTTTATGTCTAAAGATGAAAAGATAACTATTTACAGATACTGATATATTGAGAATATGCTCATTTCTCAAGTTTGTTCGTTTTATGTCTGAAGATGTAAAGGTAAATACTTCCAGACGTTGAGATATATAGAATGTAGGTACACACAGATACTGAGATAGGGAGAACGTAAATTCTCAAAGATACTGAGAGAATTGGAGCGGAATATGTGCATTTGTTTGTTCACTTTATGTGTGAAGATGAAAAAATATATTCTCACAGATACTGAGATACTGAGAAGGTAAATACTTACAGATACTGACATATGGAGAAGATAATGGTCACAGATACTGAGATATTGAGAGAATTGAAGCTGATTATTTCATTTGTTTGTTCCTTTTATGTCTAATGATGAAAATATAAATATTCACAGATACTGAGATACTGAGAAGATAAATACTCACAGATAATGAGTTATGAACAAGATAAATACCCACAAATACTGAGAGAATTTTAGCGTTTCATTTGTTTGTTAATTTTATATTTGAATATGAAAGGGTAAATATTCATTGATACTGAGGTACTGAGAAGGTAAATATCACAAATGCTGAGACATGGAGAAGGTAAATGCAATACGCGCAGATAATGAGATATTGAGAGAATTGCAGCGGACAAAGTTCATTTGTTAGTTCATTTTATATCTGAAGATGAGAAGATAAAAAAAATCACAGATACTGATATGTTGAAAATATGTTCATTTCTTCATTTGTTTGTTCATTTTATTTGAAGATACTGAGAAGGTAAATACTCACACTGACTGAGACATGAAGAAGGTAAATGCAATGCTCATAGATACTGAGATATTGAGAGAATTGTAGCGGACTCTGTTCATTTGTTTGTTCATTTTATCTCTGAAGAGAAGAAGATAAAAAAATCACAGATACTGATTTGTTGAGAATATGTTCATTTCTTCATTTGTTTGTTCATTTTATCTGAAGATGAAAAGGTAAATATTTACAGATTCTGAGATACTGAGAAGGTGGCAAGTTTTACGTTAATTTGGCGATTGTCTTTTGTTTGCTCCTTTTCCATTTTGGGTCTTCAAGATTCCTACTTTCTTCCTCTTTACCAATCACTTCTTAATTATCTGTTCTCATTTGTTTAGTTTGAGGACATTTTCTGTAACCGCGTATTATTTGCCTAACAGACCGTCTTTTGTTTTTTGAATTTCAATTTTGTGTTCTTTTTGTCAAAAATTTCCTTTTTTGTTCTCCGGAAATTTATTTATTGTTAGGTTTTCTTAAATTTTCTTTTGTTTTTTTTTTAGTTCTTTCTCTCTTCCATTTTTTTATTCGATTCTCCTTTCTGGTTCTCTTTTGTTTTAATTAAAAGTCAAGCTTCAATTTTCTTTTTACTTTTTTCTAGAAATGTTTCATATTTATTCATTTGTTATCTTAAATAAAAGTTTTCTCCTCGTTTTCTATAAGCGCAAATTATTTAGTTCACTGATCGCCTTTTGTTTCTGGTTTTGTTTTATTTTTTGTTTCTTCATGTTTCTTAATTTTCCAGAGATAGTGCTGAAGATTTTCACGTCTTCCTTATCGATCGTCTTTTGTTAGCTTCAATAGAAAGTATCTTCTTTTGTTTATCGTTTTTCTGTAACCGTAAATTATTTATTTATTTAACCGATCAACTTTTGTTTTTTCTTTTTTTTTTTAATCTAAGACCTTTATTTCCTCTCCAAAAATTTATTTTTTCGAAGGTTTCTTTCATGTAATTTGTCAATCGCTTTTGTTTTCTTTTTCGATTTTCTTTTGTTTTCTTTGGTTTTCAAAATTCTTTCTCCTTTCTAATTTTTTCATTAAATTTTCTGCTCTGATTGTCTTTTGTTTTCCTCTCCAAAAACTTATTTTTTCGAGGTTGCTTTCGTGTAATTGGCCAACCGCTTTTGTTTTCTTTTTCGATTTTCTTTTGTTTTCAAAATTGTTTCTCTTTTCTAATTTTTTCATTAAATTTTCTGCTCTGATTGTCTTTTTGAATTTAATTTAAGTTAAAAGTCGAGCTTGAATTTCACCTTTTCGTAGAAATTTTCCATATTTGGAATCGATCTTCTTTTGTTATCTTAAACAAAAGAAGTCCTTTTCTAATTTTTCTTCACGCATCCGTGATTTATTCGGTTTACTGATCGCCTTTCGTTTCTGAATTTCTCTTCGTGGGAAACTTCTTTTTTTTTCAATCCAGAAATTTCTTTAGTTTCAGAAAAGAAACAAAAAAAAAAATGAAAACCAGAAAAGATAGTTTTAACTGTCTTTTGTTTTCTTTTTCAAAACTCTTTCTCTTTTCACATTTCTCATTCAAATCTCTTCTCTGATTATCTTTTGTTTTAATTAAAAGAAGTTAAGCTTCGAATTTTTTCTTTTTTGTAGAAATTTTCCACATTTAGAACATTCAATTCATCGATCTTCATTTGTTTTCCTAAATGAAAGAAATCTTTCTCTTGTTTTTCTGTAACCTTAAACGATTTAATTTACTGATCTCCTTTTGTTCTTGAATTTCTTTTCGTGAGAAACTTTTTTTTATCCAGAATTTTTTTTAAGTTTCAGAAAAAAAAACAAGAAAATTAAAACCAGAAAAGATGGTTTTAACTGTCATCTGTTTTATTTTTCAAAACTCTTTCTCTTTTCACACTTTTTATTCAAATCTGTTTTCTGATTATCTTTTGCTTTAATTAAAAGAAGTTAAGCTTCGAATTTTTTCTTTCTTGTAGAAAATTTCCTTATTCAGAACATTCAATTCAATCGATCTTCATTTGTTTTCTTAAATAAAAGGAATCTTTTTCTTGTTTTTCTGTAAACGTAAATGATTTAGTTTACTGATCGCATTTTGTTTCTAATTTCTACAAGGTGTTACTAAACTTAAATCTTAACGATTTAATATTTAGAATTATTTTTTTTTCACTCTTAGTTATGCAACAATTTTTTTTTTAGTTTTTTTGAAGACCACTTACAGTTTGCGTTTAATTAACGACTCAAGTTCGGCAATACCTTGTATATTACAGAGAGAGCTTTTTGTAGGTGTACATATAAAGTCCTTGTCATTTTATTCCACGATTACATAACTCTGTTTAAGCTAATCTGATTTCGTTGGTAATTCGATGCTTAGTTTACACTTGAACGGTATTATTTACGTTATTAATTATAACAACAGATATACAGACACGCGCGCGCGTTGTGCGACGTTTTAATACCCCGGAATAAATTACTGTACCTTATATTGTAATAATCTAATCAACTTTTGCGACGGATTAATTCATTTATAGGAGTTGTAAATTATAGAAAAGAAATTAATAGAATTTGATTTAATAAATGATTGAAGGCCGAAGCGTAGTTTTATTGCAGTCCTCAACCAGTGGCAACGTGACCGGCGGATTATTAAGGGTCGAATGAAAATAGTATAGAATTTTTCTATGCGTTTCTATTCATTCATATATTAGAACCACAATTTTGTTACGCCCCGGAAGGTCCTCTTCCTCCCTCTTCTTAAATTTTTTTTTTTCGTATACAGGGTTCTACTAAACCTCAGCTATTTCTTAGTACCTTTCCAATTGTTATTACTTTTCTATATCAATTTATTCAACACGTTCACGTTCATGTCTCCATTAAGCGCATGACGTAATTGGAGATACTTTAGGAATTCCGAAAAAGGGTTTAAGGGTCTAATTAGAGGGTGTCATTTTATTGTATTCGTTTATCTGGATCCGTTCGATAAGGATTGAAATGTAGGTGTAACTTTATTATTATACCAGTGATAATCTCATTGGCACGACATAATGATAACGGTAAACAAACTAATTAATCAATGATAAAGTGAGTTTTTATCGAATCCTACTCTTTTTTTTTAATATGCACTTAGCAGATTATCTTTTCGATTCAATTTTGTGGCAAGTATTGTGTTAATCAGTTTTTTTTTAGTTGCGTGAATTCAACTTTCAAAATGTGTTTTGCGAAGAAAATTACGACGAATTGCATCACACGCATATTTTTCATGCTTGTCGATTGTGACATATAGTCAGTCGATGACTCGGTCTTATCACCCAAGTCTGACCCCTTTGATACTCTAGAATCTACGAATGCCGCATCGTAGTGTGATACGTTTTTTGATAAACATTTGGAGAGGATTTTTCTATGATGCATCAAAACCTCACTCCATTTATTTGCATTTTCCTGAATCCGGATTTACTCTGCGTCTGCTGTTAAGAAGAACTAATTCCAATCAGTGGACGTTCAATGTACAGGGTGACTGTTAATTAACACGACTAAATGGAACCACGAAAAGAAGCGATGTCCAAGAGTATGGGAAAAATGTTAAACAAATTTGGTAGACGATGCGACCCTGGTTAAAAAATAAAGTTTTTTTTTTATAGTTTTATGATACGGCGGCGTGGCATCGTGAACTTGACCTTTAAGTGGAATTTTACATCAACTCTGTTTTTAGGTCAACGACCGATGCTATGAAATTCGAGCGAAATACGAATGCATGAATGCAAATCACCTGAAGTAGATTATTCCAAACGAAGGATAATAGCACCTTCTCTGCCAGATAAATAAATAAATCGCTAAAATGAAAAACAATCCGTTTGCACGCACCGTATACACTTGCGCTTCTGCCACAAACGCCGTCCAAACTTGCGCGTGTGTTCGTCGAAAATCCGCGGCGAATGACTCGCGTGCTGCTCTAGAACAGTTCGTAAATACCATATACACTTGACGAATTGTTGCATTTCATATTCAATTACATGTTCGGCGCAGACATATGTACGTATCACTAGCGGCGTTTAAAATAGCTGTAAGTTTGCATGAATCACGTAGTATTTATTGCCTAGCTTAATAAACAAAATAAAAACTTGTCGGCATTGAATTGTCGTACGCAGTGTTGGAGTAGTTCTTTTTAATTAATCATAAATGATATAGAAGATTTTTTTAATGTTTCTCCATACTTTTGGACATCGGTTCTTTTAGTGGTTCCATTTTGTCGGGTTAATTAACAGTCACCCTGTATCATTCACTAATATCACAGTTATTCATCAAACTGTAAATAAAACAGTTTTTTTTATAGGTCGGTGTACCTCAGCCTTTACACAGAGATTTCACGACGTGAGAATAACCTGTAGGCGGAGCTTATACAGGGTGCAAAAATAAAAACGAACCAGCCACAAGACCGCATAGTGTTTTGTTTGAAAACTGCTCGCTATTACTAGTTAGTTTGCATTACGACACTGAGTGACCCGCATGCTCAGAAAAGAAATTTTGTTTGTGTAGTCAGAACGTAATAAAGTATTAAAATCATAAAGTAAGAGATGACGAATATCGACGTGCTTTTTTTTATAATACTTCTAGAAAGTGACCTCAATTCAGTTCATGATTACTGTTTTAAGTTAATTCCGTAAGTTAATTAATTAAGGAAATAAATTGATGTCGTCATTTAGGTATTATATTGTGCACTTCGATTACTTAAACACCAAAGAAAGAAAATTAGAAAGCAAACGTTTCATCATTATTTCTTTATTGCTTGCGTATCACGAACTGCTAATCTCCGTATTCTTTTTTACGAAAGTCATAAATGACCTGCCTCAACGTTTATTGTTTAACATCTGCGGGTTTACTGCGCCATCATTTAGTACACGTAATAGAAAACTTTGCTCAGCTGGGATATTTAAATCACAATGTGTTTTGTAGAAAGCAAAGGCAGATTCTTTGGAAGTTATCAATGATCTTTGTCCCCCACCCGCATACGAATGTCATAGTGTCGCTTCTTTTGTAGCGTGTTAATAGTAAGTGAAACTTATTCGATTACACACTGTATATTGCGTATGTAGCCACGGGTCACGTGACAGGTTCTTCTCAAGTTGTGAGCTCTCTACTACTCTTGAACAATAATCGAAGCTCGAAACAAAATTCTAATTCAGCAAATAAGTTTAGATAAGAATTCTTTTTCGTTATCACGTCATCATCGCCCCCCCGTTACTATCACCAGTAACAGCCTTTGATTCGCGTGACATTCTTATGATGATAAGAGGATGTCCCGACTTTGTCTAATCGCAAGTAGGTCTGATTGACCTTTTTCAGAATTTAAAAACTTATCCGGTTACACACTGTACATTGCGTATGTAGCCACGGGTCACGTGACAGGTCCTTCTCAAGTTGCGAGCTCTCTACTACTCTTGAACAATAATCGAAGCTCGAAACAAAATTCTAATTCAGCAAATAATTTTAGATAACAATTTTTTTTCGTTATCACGTCGTCATCGCCCCCCGTTACTATCACCAGTAACAGCCTTTGATTCTCGTGACATTCTTATGATGATAAGAAGACGTCCTGACTTTGTCTAATCGCAAGTAGGTCTGATTGACTTTTTTCGGAAGTTAGAAACTTATCCGATTACGCACTGTATATTGCGTATGTAGCCACGGGTCACGTGACAGGTTCTTCTCAAGTTACAAGCTCTCAACTAGTCTTGAGCTATAATCGAGGCTCAAAACAAAATTCTAATTCAGCAAATAAGTTTAGATAAGAATTTTTTTCGTTATCATGTCATCGCCCTCCGTTACTATCACCACCAACAGCCTTTGATTCTCGTGACATTCTTATGATGACAAGAGGACGTCCCGACTTTGTCTAATCCCAAGTAGGTCTGATTGCGTTTTTTCAGAATTTATAAACTTATCCGATTACACACTGTATATTGCGTGTGTAGTCACGGGTCATGTGATAGGTTCTTCTTAAGTTGCGAGCTCTCTACTACTCTTGAACAATAATCGAGACTCGAAACAAAATTCTAATTCAGCAAATAAGTTTAGATAAGATTTCTTTTTTATTATCACGTCGTCATCGCCCGCCGTTACTATCACCACCAACAACCTTTGATTTTCATGACATTCTTATGTTGATAAGAAGACGTCCCGGCTTTGTCTAATCGTAAGTAGGTCTGATTACGTTTTCTCCGAATTTATTGGGACTGGTCTGACGATCACATTTGATAACGTAACGTGATCGATACTACAAGTAGGAGCTGTTCTGATAACGCTGTGATCTCACCAAATTCAAATGTGCAGCAATTTTGGAGATTTTTCGCCCCCTCCCCTTTCAATTATGGCAATGCCATCCGGCTAAAAATAGCAACTTCGTAGAGGAGAGCAATTTTGCAATAGAAATTGCGCCGGTATATTACCGTAATGGCATAGCGCGTGGCTTGTATTCGGGCAACCTTCGCGTTACTATTTTAAAGGACGTGATTCCATTGTACACGTGAAGTTGACTTGAATTGCGACAGCATCGAATTTTTTCCCTTTTTTTTTTTTTGGACAGTAAGTAATTTCGCGATGAGCAGTCGTACAAGACTTTAAAAACTGTGGGTCTGGAAAATAGAGCGTGTTCTATTTCCAAACCGCAATTGCAGTAGCCTTGTTCCAAATATGTACATAAAATATTAATAAGGTGCCAAGAATCCGGTGCCAAATCGCACCCATTCTGTAAAATATTTGAATTTTGGACAAAATCGATCGGACTTATTTTCTACTCGCCAAGCAATTGTAGATCAAGGTACAATAACAAGTTGTTTTGCTAAGGTCGAGGGCAATTACGAAACGGTTTTTATTTTTACTGGCCGTCTGCAGTGTGAATTAATTGCACCATCGAGTACATACGTGTGTACCCTTGATTTTTAAAGCGTGTATGTCGTATACGATGACGTACAACCTAGCAGGTACGTTGCTAATTATTGTACGAACCTTAAGTTACTTGCTTATTAATTATACATGCAAATCCGTTGCCATGCTTATAGAAAATCAGATGACAGAAATAAGAACCTCGTATCTAGAATATACAGTGTGTAATCGAATAAGTTTCACTTACCACAACCGCTATTAATTCACAAGAATTTATATGCGAGTTTTTTAACATGCGTATGGGACGAAGATTAATAATAACTCCGGAAAAATCGACGTTTGCGTTTTATAAAAAATCGTTTGAGAAGCACTGGATGTGATTTAAATGTCCCAGCTGAGCGACGTTTACTATTACGTGCAATAAATGAAAAAACAGTAAACCCCCAGATGAATTACAACAAACGGTCATTATGACTTTCGTACGAAAGAATGCAGAGATTAGTGGTCAGTGATATATAAACAATAAATAAATAATTTACATTTATTAATATTTAACTAATAGAAATGAGCAAAATAGTTCTTAATTAATTAAACTTAAGGAATTAAATTAAAACAGTAATCATGAATCGTACTTAACAATAAGGAAACTATTAGACGATGATTAATGCAATGGAGGTCATCTTTTTATTTATGATTTTATTGCTTTATTGTTCAGACTACACAAACAAAATTCCCAAAGATCGTGCAGATTAAGGTGGATTCATTCAAGGAAGTAAATAAATGTGTTGATTGTATTCAATGCATTTTCTTTTCTGAGTATGTGGGTCACTCAGTGTCTTAATGCAAACTAGCTAATAATAACATTCATTTATTTTTTTCAATCGTTTAACAAATTCAATCACACAGTGTGTTATTCGTTTACAAAGTATGGAACATCATGATGTAATCATTGTCGATTATCTAATGAAACAGACGGTCGTAGATTACAATACTCCGCTTTATTGATGTAAATTGCTACACTTTTATGAGCAGCAGTTATAAAACTGTATTAACAATACGTAAATTAATTCAGTAATCAAGGCGAGTGAATATTTAGAGGCTTCTCCCATTATCGCATTACTTATGGGCGACATTGACCGAGTGAGTAAATTTTGTCGGAGTTTTATTGTTTTACGAACGTTTTACGAACGTATATCTCACGAACGAGCAAACAAAAGACGATGCGCTCTTGTGATAGGTCAGTTTTTTTATTTTTGAGCTAGACCATTTGCAGAATTAATTCTCTTATGTGATGAAGAACTTAATAAGTGAAACTTAACCAATTACACCCTGTAAAGTGAAGTGGACGTGTTAATATTGTTGATGATATCTTACGCACATTGAATGCTGGTTATTTGAGTGCCCTCGTGTCGTTAGATTTTAGTAAGGCGTTTGATACTATAAACCATGAGGTTCTTTTTACGATACTTAACAATATTGCCTTCAGTCTGGATGCCGCTCATTTAATTAAATGAACGCAAAGTGTAATACTCAATGAAGTGAGATCCCACCAGTTACCTCTAACCTCCGGAGTACCTAGGGTTCTGTTCTCGGGCCATTGCTATTTTTAATATACACTTGTAAATTTTGTGACGCTGTTAAGCATGCCACTTTGGATATCAATGCCGATGACAGCCAGTTAAATTATAAATTTAAAATACAGGATGCTCTTACAGCCATCTCAATCATCAATGATGATCTGTTACGAATCGCCAAATTCTCTGAAGCTTAATTTTTGGTTCTGATAAATTGTGCTCAAGTTTGCTGACTAAAGTAAAATTTTCGTTAAAAGGCTGCGACATATTCCCTTAGTAACCAGTGCTAAAAATCTTCTAATTCTCGATTCTCGATTCCTTTAGATTTCTTGACCTCATATCTTCACGTATAAACGTAGCTTATTCCATACTAAAGAAGTTGTATCCTTTTCGCAATGTTTTCAACATTTAAGACAAAATCCTTAGTCTGTGAATGCTTAGTTCTTTCACTTTTCTCCTTCTGTGCTCTACTCAACAGCTGTCTTGTTCTCTTTGATAAGATATCATATTCAGAACGTTTAAAATGCTTGTATGCGTTACGTATTTGGAATTCGTAAATTTGAACATATTTCTCATAAGCTAAATGGCTTAATATGAAAAATCGCTGGTTACTTCAATCAGCTTGTTTTTATTATAACATTGTCTTGTCAAAGCAACCTTCTTACTTGTACAGAAAAATCATTTTCCGTACCCAAATTCACAACATTAATGTGCGGAATAAAGGAACATGAACACCACTTCTACTTCTTTGAACGATCATTTTCTTATAACTTACGCAAATCTGTAACAATCTTCCTGCACAATTCAAAAAATTCAACCTTTCTCGTTTTAAAGTTCATTTCTATGAACTTCTATTTGCTAAGAAACAAGATGATAGCTGTTCCTCTCAAATTTAGTTATCTGAGCGTTGTCAGCTCTCTTATTTGTCTCAGAATATTTTCCCATTTGCTTACCCTCATAGTCTACGTCTCTGTGAGCACAGAATTATAGTTTCTTTGTTTTATTTTAGTCTAGTTTACTTAACTTAAGCTAGTTTTAGGCATTTATGTCATTGTTCTCTACATTTATTTAAGGTGTGGATGGAAGACTACTTTGTGAGCCCCACCTTAAAGTTTCTCCATTTATTCAGTCAATATTATTATATTGCTGTATGTAATTTTTTGGAAAATAAAGTCGTTTATTATTACTATTATTATTATATAGTGATCAAAGTTTTATTTCATATCTTTTATTTTATAATGTAGCCTGTTTTATCTCTACCATTTTTCAAGTTTCAGTGACACAGTCGGTATGTATTTTACTGGCAAAGAAAATAAATTTTCTTTTGTTTATATTCAAGCTTTATTTATTTAGAACATTATACAGCTTTATACCATATTACTGCACCTATACATAAATAAGGTCTAGATGAAGTTTATAAATTTGTAAAGTTTAAACTACTTTTAACGAGATTTAGAATACGAGGGTCACCCTGAATTTATTGAGAATAAAAAACAATTTCTACGATTTTATTTTAAATATGTTCGAACTAATTCCCTTCAGCAATGATACACTTGACCTTTCTTTCTTTCCACTGTTCAAATGTTCCCAACCGATCATCTTTCAGAATACCTTCAAAATAAGCGTGAACTGCGGCATCAATCTCTTTTTCTGACGAAAACCTTCTACCCCGTAAATTCCTTTAAAGCCCAAAAAGTACCCAAAAGTCACACATTGCTAAATCAGGTGAATACGGCGGATGTTTTATTATTTTTATATTTTTTTCTGCCAAAAGCTGGCGTATGGGACGGTGCAGCCTTGTGTGGAACTCTACTGAACACTTCAGGCAAACAATTTTCAGTGTACCATTTAGCTGTAACTGTCTTTTATCTATCTAGCTTGATTGCCTTTACTAGGCCCGTACTTTTGAAGAATATCGCATACATAACTTTTTTCATAGCTCGCTGCTTCTTGGTCAGTGTTGGAGTTTCCTCATTTTCGTGAATCCATACACGACTGCCAATATTTTGGAAAAAAATTGGTGCATGTCCGCCATTATTTAAGAAATTTAAAGTTTCAAGGCAAATTCTTACAAGCTCTGCTTTTGGGAAGTCAGAAAGGTGATGCGTTTTTTTTAATAGCAGGTGATCGTGTATGATTGTTCTAACAGCTGAGGATCCAATCTTGAGTTGATGCTCTATTGCTGCATAAGTGGCTTTATTGTCCTCTTCAATTAATTTTTTAACAGCAGCAATGTTTTTGTCGGTAATAGCCGTAGGAGGACGCCCTGCTCCTTTTTGATGCTGAACAGAATTCCTTTCGCGTTCAAATTCCTTATACCGTCGGTAAATTGTAGCCAAGGAAGGTGCGTGTTCACTAAAAGCCGAATCTAAACTCTTTTCGCACTCATAAGCATTCAAACCTTTTTCAAAATCATAATAAATCATGATTCGAAAATGCTCTCTGGTTAATTCCATTCTTTTACTTGTAATATTACTTTAAAAAATTAGTAACTTGGGTTCTAACGAACGTAACTTCAAACGACAGATAAAGAGTTGCTCTAAATAACATTGTATGTTTTGTTTATCACGGCCTACTAGATATTTTTATTCTCAATAAATTCAGCTTTACCCTCGTACCTCAGAAGAAACAATACTTTTGATATCAGTGATTTGAAAGAGTCGGTAACTTGTGCTTAAACAACAGTTGTAAAAAATAAATAAATTAGCGAATTATTGAGGTCTAATGTATGTACAGAGCCTTCATATAAAACTGAGATCCACGTGAGGGACATAAATATGCAGCAACCAAAGATAACTATATGGTAACACTGTTCGGATAAAATTATCCAACTATATAGGTACAGTTACGGAATTTAATACACTTTAAATGTCTCGCTGTGAACTACTTGTTTGAAATTAATAATTATTAGACAGACATTACCATGCCGCATTTAAATGTTGCCTAAAAATTGTTAATAAGAGAACTAAAACAAGTTTAAAATTTTATTGTTTTCTTCTTGACTCCTAAAAAATGGTTTGTGCGTTGTGTCATTTTGAATGATTTAATTATCAGCGTTTATGTCAATCTGACAGAGAGACCAATTTATACGTACTATTCTATCATTGCAAAATATAGCCTAAAGACTCGTATGCTTTTGTAAATTCCGCAGCTGTAGGAAATTATTTGAGTTTTCACAAAGTGAAAAACAGCTGACGGGAAATTTAGTATCATTTACAGTCAGCTTTTCAAAGCGTCAAAATATAAAATCACCAAATGGATCCGCCCCAAAATCACGTGACCTTTAGTTTTATTTGAAGGCTCTATAGTTATAAACAGGCAATAGATGAAGTCTTTATTAATAAAAAAATATTTTATTTTTAAAACTAGGTGTTATTACATTAAATTTTTTACTGTTTTCTGAGAGAACTGATTGGAGAGGCGCCGTTTTGGTTACTACACGAGGGCGTCATTGACACTAGGGCTGTTTCTCTTTCTGTTATTTTATTTATTGCAATTTTTACGAACAAAGCAATGTCGTATCAACAGTTTTTTTTTTTTTTATAATAAAAGAACAATACCTTTCTTTTAATTTGTTTTATAGTTGTTTTTTTTTTTTAATAAAATTTATAATAAAACAAAAAGAGGCAAGAGTTTGAATTCATTTCTACTTATACAAATTGTTGAACTGACTTTGGCTGAATTAGCCGGGCGATGCCAAAGTTACTCATTCCAAATGGCACTTCTTAAAACGTGAATATTCCAATTGGCATGCGAACTACACTTGAACTGGATCCAGATTCCGACGAAGAAAGAGAACCCGGAGGGAGATGGCATGTAAATATAAATAAAAACACTGAAAAGATCCAAAGTTTCGACTTCGACGTCGACTTGTTTTAAACTCTTCATACAGGTCGTCCCAAACCTCTGAAGTAGTTCAAAAATGCCCTTTTATATGTATTTTAGCAAAAAAAGTTCTCAATAAAAGTTGGGTAGGTTTCCATTCCGCATAATTTAAAATTCTTTCCAACTATACAGATTGGTTCCTTTAAAAGTAACACACATTTATGATTTGTTAAATGGAACACTATATTTTATATTGCAGTTTTGGTTAGTCCTTGAAGAGCCAAATATTTTGAGTATTTACCGAGTTATTTTTAGTTTTATGCAAGAATCGGGTCATATTCGATCCGTTTCCAAATTGTCATTGTTAATGATACGACGTTCTATTTCGGACCAAACTATTTCTACATATCTGCAAAGTATTCGACATTTTTGAAAATCGAGCGACTATCAACCACAGTATGGTTTAGCTCGCGTATTGTAAAATTAGTTAATTGTTTTAAACGGAACATCCTGTATATTATAACGTGAATGAATAGCCCCTTCTACGAGCAACTCATGGACACGATAATTTATGGGCATACGATTGATGATAACTCAGAGTTGTCAATCGTAAACACATAAAATGTGGGGTCAATAGAAAGCGCGAAAAAAGGGCCATCCATACATATTATAATATACAGGATGTTCCATTTAAAAAATTGACTAATTTTTCGTTGTCTTTCGAGGAAGTATATGGACTTAAACACTTAAAAACACTTGCAATTTTGTTTCATAGTTGACTGTATTTTATTATATTCTGTAAGGAGAAAAAGGTTGAAATTCGAACGTCTTTTGTTATCATTTTTAATTAATTTTTTGAGGTAAAAAGCAATGGAAACGTTTTCTGATTTGTTAAACAATCGATCGTCCTTTGTTGTCAACCTTTGTTTTCGTTCGTAATTTTAATGCTCTCTTATCGTGAGAGCAGTGTTGCCAATCTCTATAAATAATTGAAGCAAATTTAGTGGGTTGGGAACATTGATAGGACTCCTTATTATTTTCATAGTTGCTGTTTTCGCTCTATTGCTCAGTTATTTTTTAGGTTAGGCTAGAGTTGGCAATTGTTACAGAACTAGTGGACATCGTAAAAATTTGTAAAAATAATAGTAATTACATTTTTAATTCGAAAGTAAATCAATTTATTTGTATTTGACATGATTTGCATTCAAAAATCCAGTATACCAACGTAAATTTTGAGAAGTGTCGCCAATCTAATAAAACAAATCTCAATCGCACAACGCTCTCTTATCGTGAGAGCAGTGTTGCCAATCTCAGGACGCTTAAGTGGAGTATTTAATATGCCAGGGCGCTATGATTGATTGAAGCAAATTTAGTAAACTCGTTATTATTTTCACAGTTTGTTGTTTTTGCTGGATTGCTTAGTTATTTTTTAGGTTAGGTTAGAGTTGGCAATTGTTATAGAACTAATGGACATTGTAAATATTTGTAAAAATATTAGTAATTACAACATTTTTAATTTGAAAGTAAATCAATTTATTTGTATTTGACAATCCAACAAACTTTGCATTCGAAAATCCAGTATACCAACGTAAACTTTGAGAAGTGTTGCCAATCTAATAAAATACATCTCAATCGCTCAACGCTTTCTTATCGTGAGAGCAGTGTTGCCAATCTCAGGATGCTTAAGTGGAGTATTTAATATGCCAGGGCGCTATGATTGATTGAAGCAAATTTAGTAAACTCGTCATTATTTTCACAGTTTGTTGTTTTCGCTCGATTGCTTAGTTATTTTTTAGGTTAGGTTAGAGTTGGCAATTGTTATAGAACTAGTGGACATTGTAAATATTTGTAAAAATAATAATAATTACAACATTTTTAATTTGAAAGTAAATCAATTTATTTGTATTTGACAATCCAACAAACTTTGAATTCGGAAATCCAGTATACCAACGTAAACTTTGAGAAAATTGCTGCCAATCTAACAAAATAAATCTCAATCGCTCAACACTCTCTTAATCGTGAGAGCAGTGTTGCCAATCTCAGGATGCTTAAGTGGAATATTTAATATGCCAGGGCGCTATGATTGATTGAAGCAAACTTAGTGGGTTGGGAACGTTGACAGGACTCGTTATTATTTTCATAGTTTGTTGTTGTCACTCGATTGCTTAGTTATTTTTTAGATTAGGTTAGAGTTGGCAATTGTTATAGAACTAGTGGACATTGTAAATATTTGTAAAAATAATAATAATTACAACGTTTTTAATTTGAAAATAAATCAATTTATTTGTATTTGACAATCCAATAAACTTTGAATTCGGAAATCCAGTATACCAACGTAAACTTTGAGAAAAGTGCTGCCAATCTAATAAAATAAATCTTAATCGCTCAACCCACTCTTATCGTGAGAGCAGTGTTGCCAATCTCAGGACGCTTAAGTGCAGTATTTAATGTGCCAGGGCGCTATAAACAATTGAAGCAAATTAAGTGAGTTGGGGACGTTGACAGGACTCGTTATTATTTTCATAGTTTGTTATTTTCCCTCGTTTGCTTAGTTATTTTTTAGGTTAGGTTAGAGTCGGCAATTGTTATAGAACTAATGGACATTGTAAATATTTGTAAAAATAATAGTAATTACAACATGAAAGTAAATCAATTTATTTGTATTTGACACTCACTTTGAATTCGAAAGTCCAGTATACCAACGTAAACTTCCAGAAAAGTGCTGCCAATCTAATAAAATAAATCTCAATCGTTTATAGCCACTTGATAATGTTCGACAAGTGAAAATAGGCTTAGATTTTTTCGGATTTGTTTCGACTAGTGAAACTTGTAGTGAATTTTTGTTTTTACTTCTGATGGCTTTTAGTGATTTATTTAAGCTAAATCTCGAGGCATTTTGCAAAACGTTTGTTTTGGCAACACCAAAATTGCTTTGTCTAGAAGAACATGATAGTAACGTCACTTTTTTGAAAAAAGTTAAAAAGAAGTATACACTTCAACAAAAAAAAATTCTTAATAATAGTTGTTTAGGTTACCATTCTGCACAATTTAAAATTATTTCCAACTATACAGGCTGGTTCATTTAACTAACTTATGATTTTTTTAATAGAACACTACAACAAATTTTATTGCAGTTTTGGTTACCCTTGAGGAGCCAATAACAACGAATTAAAAGCGAATTAAGAAAAGATCTCCCCTAGCAACCTTTTTAATCATCTGACTACGTCATGAGACAGCCTGTATAGTAAAATAAGTAAACTACATTCTAATATTGAATATTTTATTTTGCAGAAGGAAATTCTGAATCACAATAACATCATACAACTAGATCAATATCCCAAATATACAATTAACAGCAGAGTACAACTATAATCTATTTATTAGTTAACATATGCCGTAAACATAGATAAAATCTGACATTTGGTATACACTTACTTCCAATAGATTACAGCGATAATAATAATAATAATGAACAGGGAAATGAAGCCTTAACCCTCGAGGGAAAAACGATTTTTTTTTCGTTTCTTCTCCTTTCATTTTCTTTTTTTTAATTATAAATTGCGGTTAGTATTACATACTACAAATTAAAAATTACGTAAAAAAAATATATAAACGATTAATTAAAAATACGAGAGTCGACTAGATATTATATTATGTGTACAGTATATATTTTTTTGTTTTTATTTTCTTAATCCGACTTACGTCTAAAATACACTTAGAAAAAGCTTCAAATATAAAAAATATAATTTCGCTTCAAATATTCATCATTCTTAAACACGAATAAACGAAGGCGAAAGCTAATTTATCAACAAATTAATACTCAAAAGATTGCTTTGGAATGCCAGGTCTGATTGGTGTAAGAAAAATGGAAGTCTTATGTAATGGAATTAACTTTTTCTTTTGTTTTTTACGCAGAATGGAAGCTTTATTTTCTCGTGAGTTTATTTATTTTTTTTTTTAAAGCCAGTGGCGCAAGTGATTTTTTTTAAGCTAGAGGAGGACGTGCAGTTTATTCTGACGCTATTGTAATATTCAAGATCCCTGTTTATAATTTATTTATTTTTTCAAGCCCCAGCATCACTGGGGCGGACAACACGTAGGTGGTTATTTTTTTCTTTGGTGGTGGTTTAATATTGTCACGTGGAAAATTTGGACTTTGCGGGAGGGGGGCCGAGGACTCTCACTTTCAAAAATAAGCAAGCAACGAAAGCACACGTTTTTTTTGATTCGACTCGTAATCATCGGCCAATTCCCTAAAACCAGTTTAGAAAACGAAAGCGCCTCCTTGATCACACCCCAATTGCAACGGCGACGTTTTCTCAAATCACAAAACAACAAACGAGGAGGACGATATGTGTGTTATCGGGGGGGAGGGACAACAACAAAAGTATTAAGAAAAAAGGGTAAATACATCAACTTGGAATGGAAACGTTAAACAAATCGAAGGGCGACTGAAACTAAATGCCTTTGGCGACAGATACGATACGTTTCAATCACCCTGTACATACATACAAAGTTGAAATAATCAACGCATAAGAGCCAGAGAGCGTTTCTAAATCTTATTGTTTTCCGTCAAACTTTCGTGATAAAATTCACTTCGGCGTTATCGATCTAATTCGGGGCAGGAGGGAGTGGGGCCGGGGGGGCGAACGCCAAAAAAGAAGGGACGAGGTTAACGACCACGATGACTCTTTGAGTAAGTAATAAAAACGACCGAATTATGTTGCACATAGTCTCTCTCTTTCTCTTTCTACCTCGAAACAATAAAAGGTCTAACGATCGCGTAAAAAATTTTTTTCGCCTTATTGCTCTCTCTCTTTGTCCTTGAAAGGGTGGCGGCGATCTTTTATGTATTTTAATATTCTCGCTCTTTTCTCTTTTTAATGTAAGATTCTCTAAAATTTATATATCGTTTCGCACAACCTATTAGGGCCAATAACAACTGTACAAATACAATTTCATTTTCGAGGGAGGTCCTGTGAAGGAAATTAAAGGACTTAAAGGAATTCGGGGCATCCACAAAAAACGTTTCGCTTCCGCAGGAAGATTGGACAGAAACGTACTTGAAAAATTTTAAAGTTGAATCAATGGGGACGGTAAAATGGATTTAAGGTCCGAATACATGGTCTGCTTTTAGGCAATCGAGGTCAACTGACTTAGTGATCTTCTAAGACTTGGTTTCAAATAAGAACC
This sequence comes from Serrognathus titanus, assembly GCA_039766575.1. NCBI lineage: Eukaryota > Metazoa > Arthropoda > Insecta > Coleoptera > Lucanidae > Serrognathus > Serrognathus titanus. The sequence continues at coordinate 70,933,483 of CM077913.1, forward strand.
TTCTCTGGAAAAATTTGATGCGGAAAACGTACGTCCGCTCTTGAAACGTGCAAGACGCGATAACGTAACCTCACTTTTTAAGAAATAAAACGTATAAATGAATATTTTATTTATAAAAGGCGCGAGAAATGTTTGAGCGCCTTTGATCTTTCTAGTTTTAACGCGGTCATCATATTTTAGAATGCAATAAAGATGAAATGTCAACCAACAACTGTCAACATGAACGCATACGTTCTAGCAAATTCTACGATGTCTTGCTTTCAATTTCGAGATTCCTTTTCAAATAATTTTTCGATTCGACATTTTCTATAATGCGCTCAGCTTAAGAATATGGTAGAGGGCGCTGAGGTCTGCGTACGTATCACATAGGAGCAATCGCAATCGGAAATGGCGGCAAATTCAAAATTTGTATTTAGAGAAATCTGAGCAAGTCAGTGTAAATTGCAATGCTTTGAACTGTTTAATTTAAAACATTTGAAATGTGCAATAACAACGGCACAAACGACAAACCAAAACTGCAAAGAATGACGTTTCTGAATACTACTGACATTTCATTTTCTCCAACTTAAATTTGACGTGTGAAAGAGTCAACTTCACACCAATTGTAAACTTGGCTCAAATGTCAACCAATCATTGGTCGGAGAGTCTCTTTCTTAACGCTACTTTCTTAAGGTGAATATGAAGTATATGTTGTTTTCTCTCTTGCTCTCCACTTCTAGATTTTTCATCTTCATCTAACACCTTTTGTTCTCGATCTAATTATCTAAGATTTCTTTCCCATTTAAATAAATCTGATGTTCTTTTGTCTTCCATTGCTAGATTTATTTCTCTTCCTTTTTTGTCTTATAGTCCTTCTTTTTCATGGTAGAGGGCGCTGAGATCTGCGTACGTGTCACATAGGAGCAATTAGAAATGGCAGCAAATTCAAATTTTATATTTAGAGAAATCTGAGCAAGTCAGTGTAAATTGCACTGCTTTTGACTGTTTAATTTAAAACATTTGAAATATACAGTATGAACATAAATGATTGAGGACAAGTTGAATTTCCCGGGTCTCTATCTAGTGATTTTTACTCCTTGTGTTTGGCCGCCCTGAAAATAAATTAATTTTTGTTCAGTGCCGGATCTTTTCAGAGCCAACGTTTGCATACATATTGCAATTAGGTATTTGAAATGACCAAATTAATTCATAATTAATTACCAGACTATTTTATTGAGTAATAATCTCGGTATCCACATTGCATCCCAGTGCACGCCTACACATTTGACCAACTTAAGAAAAATATTGAAAGGCGGGAAATTCAACTTCTCCTCAATCATTTATGCTCATAGTGTATAATAACAACGGCAGAAGCGACAGACCAAGACTACAAAGAATGACATTTCTGAATATTAGTGACATTTCTTTTCCTCCAACTTAAATTTGACATGTGAAAGAGGCAACTTCAGATCGATGTAAACTCGCCTCAAATGTCAACTAATAACTGGTCGGAAAGTCTTTTTCTTAACGCTACTTTCTTAAGGTGAATGAAATATATGTTGTTTTCTCTCTTGCTCTCCACTTCTAGATTTTTCATCTTCATCTAACATCTTTTGTTTTCGATCTAATTATCTAAGATGTCCTTTCTTTTCCAATCAAATACATCTGACGTTCTCTTGATTTCCATTGCCACATTTATTTCTTTTTCTTTTTTGTCTTCCAGTTCTAAATTTTTCTTTTTCATGGTAGAGGGCGTTGAGATCTGCGTGTGTGTCACATAGGAGCAATGGTGTATAATCGGAAACGGCGGCAAATTCAAATATATTTTGTTTTCGATCTAATTACCTAAGATGCCCTTTCTTTTCCAATCAAATATATCTGACAACGTTCTCTTGTCTTCCATTGCTATATCTATTTCTTTTTATTTTTTGTTTTCCAGTCCTAGTTTTTCTTTTTCATGGTAGAGGGCGCTGAAATCTGCGTGTGTGTCATATAGGAACAATGGTGTATAATCGGAAATGGCGGCAAATTCAAATATTTTTTGTTTTCTATCTAATTATCTAAGATGCCCTTTTGTTTTCCAATCAAATACATCTGACAACGTTCTCCTGTCTTCCATTGTTATATCTATTTCTTTTTATTTTTTGTTTTCCAGTCTTATTTTTTTCTTTTTCATGGTAGAGGGCGCTGAGATCTGTGTATATGTCACATAGGAGCAATGGCTTATAATCGGAAATGGCGGCAAATTCAAAGATCCTTTGTTTTCGATCTAATTATCTAAATGCCCTTTCTTATCCAATCAAATACATCTGACAACGTTCTCTTGTCTTCCATTGCTATATTTATTTCTTTTTATTTTTTGTTTTCCAGTCCTATTTTTTCCTTTTCATTGTAGAGGGCGCTGAGATCTGCGTATGTGTCACATAGCGTATAATCGGAAATGGCAGCAAATTCAAAGATCTTTTGTTTTCGATCTAATTATCTAAGATGCCCTTTCTTTTCCAATCAAATACATTCGACGACGTTCTCCCCTTCTTCTCTTCTCAGTGCGAAATTTATTTCTTTTTCTTTTCTGTTCTCCAGTACGAAATTCTTTTTCTTTTGTTTTTTTGTATCACAACCTCATATATGGGCGAGAGAATTAAAAATTTTGTGGATCGGTTTTCCTTTGTCTTCAATTTCTGGATTGCTCTCCTACTACTGCTAACTTTGTCTCTCTTCTTTCCATTCCTAGTTCCAGTTCTTTCAGTTTTCTCTTCCACAATCCATATAAGATCCTCGCCTTCTTTGTCTCTCTCTAGTTTCAATTTAATATCTTCCAGGATAGGCTCTCTCTTTTTATTGCAGTGCCATACTGTTCTCTCGTATTGTGGAACCAGTTTTCTGAGAGATCTTTCCTCATCTATAATCTGTTCAATGAATGTCTTGCAGGATGTTTTCTTCCGCGTCTTCCATTTCTTATATCTGTTCTCTCACATTTCCGATCTTATTTATTTACAGCATCCTCTTTTCCGTCTTCCACCTTTTTCATCCGGTCTTTCATATTTCCAAATCACTTATCTAAGAAGTTCTTCCTCATCCATAATCCATGGGACGTTTTTTCCTTAGTTTTCAATTTTTGGACTGCTTTTCCTTTTCTGCTCAGTTATTATATTTTGGATTCAGTCTTCTCTTTCTCTTCTAAAAGTCCTACATTTTTCTTCTTCATTTGTTCTCCCATATTTCCGAACCAGTTTTCTGTGAGGTGTTTCCTCATCTTTAACCTGTTCAATGTATTGCAAGACGTTTCTCCTTCATGTCTTCCATCTTTCAAATCTCACTCATTTAGTGCATCCTCTTTTCCGGCTTCCTCTTTCGATATTGCTTTAACGTCCGTTTTTTCATATTTCCAAGTCAATTCTTTAAGAAATTTTATCTCATCTGTAATCCACTTCTACTTTTGTTCTCTTGCTCATATTTTGAATTGGACGTACTCTCTCTCTCTCTCTTCCTTTTCTTCCAAACCTATAGTTTCCTTCTTCATCCGTTCTATTATATTTTTGAACCAATCTCCAGTGTCACGTAGGATGCCGTTCCCATATCTTCCATTTTTTTTTTCGTTTCTGTCCCTTATTTGTTTCTTCACATTTTCGATCCAATTTGAAGACATCCCAGAGTAAATAAAGAAGTGAAATGTAGAAATGGAAGACCTCACAGAAGATGTTGAATTCTAGATGGAAGAGGGCATCCCAAAGTAGATAAGGAAAGGAAGGTAGAAAGGGGGAAAAGATAGGAGGCTATCTTCTTCCAAAATTCATCCAAAATCTTTCAGGATGCTTTTTCCCCTTTCTATCTTCCTTTCCTTATGTATTCTGGGATGTCTTCTTCCTAAAATCTAACATCTTCTGCGAGCATGGAAGCATTTTTACATTTCTCTCCTTAATTTACTCTCAGATGCTTTCTTCCATCTACAATCTAACATTTTCTAGGAGCCTTCCATTTCTTTTTTCTTCCTTATCCATTCTGGGACATCCTCTTCCATCTATAATCCAACTTCTTCTACGACGTCTTCTATTTCTACATTTCTCTCTCTTACGTACGTCCTTTTCCATCTATAATCCAAGGAGGTCTTCAATTTCTAAAGTTCTCTCTCTCTCTTGTTCGTTCTTGCACGTTTTCGATTCAAGGTTTTCTATGGCATTTCTCCTTTCTGCCTTCCGTTTTGTGGATTTGCTTCTTTCTCTCATTTGTTCATACGTTTTCGAGCCGATGCATGATGTGATATTTTGGCGACACAATTAGACGGCAAAGAAATTTGATTACCTCCTTACCCTCCCTCCGTCATGTGATCATTTACTTGCTTAGTTTGAAGGAAGTTTTCAAATTTGCAAAAAAATCTATCGAAGTAATTCGTCACGCGTTATTAGAGAAAGACCAACTTGGTCGTTCTGCCTGATTACGAACCGGCTTTTGTGATTAAACTGGATTCTAAAAATGGACCGTGTATTTGGACCTTTAATCTTGAGAAGACCAGGATCGATTGGCCAGCGATTTACGTCTTCTGTGCATGCGAACTTATTCTCTCTCTCACTCTCTATAAATTTATATGCTTCGGTAATAACACGTTTTAATGACATTTTAAATGTTCATAAACATCAAGTAGTTTCAACATGTCCATCTCATGACCCCTTAATTAGGATTCTACCGAGCGGGCTATTTAGTATTCCGTTGATAGGACCAAACTAAAAAAAAATAAATAATAATTGAAAGCCAAAATTGGACGAGCCAATAGAATTCGTTATAACAGATTTAAAAAAATTGGACGACATTTTAGAATTCAAGGATCGCATGACGCGTGAAGGCCAAATGGACGCTCTTAAAAAGCTGCTGGGATAAAATTTGAACAATTTGGGGCATCTCATTCTTCTCCCCAAAATAAAGAAGAGCGCTTTAATCGCGCCCTTTAAAATTGTTGAGGTGGTGCATAATCAGAATCATAAAATTCTTGATTAAATCGAGAAAGGAAAACGTGGGGCGTCATGAAATGGACTTTACCATCGCATTATTGGTCCTATATATTGTTAAACGTTGAAGACCTGAGGTGGCAGTGACGAACGATCTCCTTAGAGATTCCGCAGGTGTTTCGAACGCTTGACTAGGATGCAGCTCGACGTGAGTCCGCTGGACGCCTTCGACAGTTGGGAGACGTTGATGGACCTTCTGGGATAGTCTATCTTTTCCGAAAAGACCTGAGGGAACAAGAAAAAAAAAACTCACCAATTATGAATCATCAAATAAACCATTCAAATACATAAATGGATTAAGAAGGCGAAAAAACTCCAATGGTTAACCATCAAATAAACCAGTCAAAGACTTGAGGAGAAGAGCTCCAATTGTTAACCATCGAATTTCGTTGTTTTTTCTTTTTGATTGCCCCCAATTGCGCTTTGATTGGGGAGGAAAAAGGTGTGGGAGGGAAAGGATAGTAACCTTACATGAATTGGGTATTTCTTATATGCTCCCGTGGACCAAGGTTCCGTTTAAATTTTGATTGGGGAGGGAAAAGGTATGGGAGGGAAAGGAAGGATCCCAACCTTAAACGAATTGGGTATTACTTCTATGCTCCTGTGGACCAGAGTTTCGTTAAAATTTTGATTGGGGACGGAAAAGGTATGGGAGGGAAAGGAAAGATACCAACCTTAAACGAATTGGGTATTTCTTCTATGCTCCTGTGGACCAGGGTTCCGTTTAAATACAAAACGTTGGCCGCCTCATCGTCCGGTAACGTGATGGTCTGGTAGCTGAACGTGGCCTCCCGTTCCATCCTCTTCAAGACTTCCTGGGCTTCCTTACCAGCACCCACGCATAACAAGTCAGGCCCACCGATGGTCACAAACGATTTCAAGTGTTTTGACTCGGGTACCTAAACGGAAACGTCATTTTAGATTTTTCAAAGACTACTGAGCGAGATGTTATCATTTGGACACCAACACCATGAACACTACTACTTTAACTTCAGCAACGAAAACTGGTTCTAAACATTTTCGCAAAGAAATTCTTCAAAGAAGAAAATTTTTGTTAAGTTGTTTCCCTTATGTGCAGAAATATTAAATGATCCTTCATGTTATACATATTTACCCTGTCTATTAGGTAAATAAAGAGGAAGGGAACTAAAGACAGACATTTCCTTGAGTGCTTCAATATTTACCAAGGCGTACTCTCGGAGGCAAAAAGAAAACACGCTCTGGAATATTCGTGTCGAAAATGACGGCAATCAAGCGCGCAGGAAAGGAATTAAAGTCATGCACGAATGAAATTGATCCGTCCCAGATACAGTTTGTTCTGCAAATAATGACGACTTGCAGAGGGCGCGCGGGGGGGGGTGCACGTAAATCCATAAATCTTTTACTGCACAGACGACAAATTGCAAATTAGTCTTGCATGGGGAATTATCGATTCGGATTTGGCGACGGGTTTGCGGCCAACTCCATTAACTTCCTTGGACGCGAGACTTCTTTCCGAGTGCATGGTTAAAGGGGAAAGCCAAAATGAGAAAAGTGTTTTGACCCAAATTCCTTCTGTAGTTGCTGAGAATAAGTTTCTAAATTCCTTAAAAAATTGAGTTCCAGTCTACTGGGTAGATAAATGCAGTGTACGTTGAACTTGGAGTACCTCAAGGCACCTACTTTGGGTCTCTGCTATTGACATTGTTCTCGAATGAACTTGATATTTGAAATTATGAAGAATGATGCCACAATTATTTAAAATTAGTTTCATTTTAATATTGCCTTTAATAATTGATTTAGCGATGCAAATTAGACTCCGCAGGTATCCATCCGGTTTCCGCTCGGATACTTCTGGTTCGATCCCGTCATCTTATTCTTTTTATTGTTACATTTCTTTTTTAATTTAATAACCTACACTGTTGTTAATTATTGCAACGTAAAAACGTAAATGATTAAAAATTGTAATAATAATAATAATTAAAAAAAGGAACGTGGTGAGATTTTATCCGAGCGGAAGCCGGGGGTCTATGCAAGTAGTCCGATTTCCTTGTTCCTGTAAAATTTGGAAACGAGAGTCTCGATACTTCTGGTTCCATCCCGTCATCTTATTCTTTTTATTGTTACATTTCTTTTTTAATTTAATAACCTACACTGTTGTTAATTATTGCAACGTAAAAACGTAAATAATTAAAAATTGTAATAATAATAATAATTAAAAAAAGGAACGTGGTGAGATTTTATCCGAGCGGAAGCCGGGGGTCCCTGCAAATAGTCCGATTTCCTTGTTCCTGTAAAATTTGGAAACGAGAGTCTCGAAGTGAAAGTAAATTTTCTTTCAGATGGACTGGGACATTCTATATATCATTTGTTTACGCTCGTATAGTGGGTTACCTTGAAATGTATGAAGTAACTTAGGCAATAGTGAAAACGCTTTAATTAAATAAGTGACTGCTAATTATCAAACTCCAACAATTTGAAAATACAGGGTGTCAGGAACCCGACTTTCGGAAACGTCAAAGAAAGGAACGGAGAAGTTCTTTAAAAAATTATAAAATATTAAAATGTACTGTACAGGGTGTCTCAAACCTGTATTATCATAAAATAATTAAAAGAAATGGTGTAGGTTTCCATTCCGCATAATTTAAAGTTACTTCCAACTATACAGGGTTGATCAATTGAAAACTTTTATTGCTGTTTTGGTTAGCCCTTGAAGAACCAAAATAAAACATTTTACGTTTAACTTTTTGTACTGCTGATTCGTATAATTTTCTACTTTTTCATTTACTTTTTAATTTTCTTTACGCTTTTTACACTTTACCCTCTAAACCCCATACGTGGTTTAGTTTTAGCTTTCATGCTTTAATTCTTTAATCCCCTATCCCCTATATCCACACCTAGTTTAGTTTTTAGTTTTCATAATTACAATGATAGATAATGCAGGTTTTTGTTCTTTGACTTGTGGAATTTGACGTTTCGATCATCTTGTCGTGATCTTCTTCAGAAGTGAAGTGACTAGTTCGTCTCGTTCTGGGTATCATGGATGGTTGTGTATCTCGCTCCGTTGGGGCGTAACCGTTAATCTTCGTTGAGGTTTGAAGAAAGCTTTTCAGAAACTTGGTAACTCATCTTACGCTGGCCGGACACAAGACCGAGACCGTCATTCTAGCCGGAAAGAGAAACCTGACATGGATGGGATTAGAGATCGGAGATACATCACATATCTGGGCGTGTGGTTTGACCGCGATTGGAGAATGACCACTCACATCAGGTAAACGGCCACTAAAGCCCAAAAGACGTATACGGGATTGGCTAAGCTTATGCCCAACATAGGAGGACCAAACTCCAAGAAGAGGTAATCTCCTCGATTATGCTGTTTGCCTCCACGGTACGGGAAAATTCCACAAAATGGATGTTGGAAAGGCTAAACAGGCTGACTGTCATTAGGGTCACATCTGCGTATAGGACAGTCGCAACTGAGGCTGAGCAGAAATCCCACCTATCACCTTACAGATTGCTGAAAGATGCAAGATTGACAATGAAGGACACCAAATACGGGCCTTGGCCAGAGAACACCTGTACACGGCTTGGCAAAAAAGGTGGGATAGCTACTCAGGCTGGGCTAAGGTCTTCATCACACACATAGAGAAAAGGTGTTCGAAGCCTGAGGGGGACATCGACCACCATGTGACCCAGGCTATGACGGAGCACGGCACATTTGGTACCTATCAAAAGCTAATAAGAAAGATGGAAGCTACCAGTTGCTACCAATGCGGAGGTGGACTCGCCAGAGCACACTTGTATGCCCCAGGTGTAACGAGGGCCGACCTAGGCACTGAAATAAATAAGCGTAATATCGCGGATGAAATGATAAAGGACGAAAAAATTTATTAACAGATATGCTACGAAAAATTATGATTACGAAATGCCGTGATGATGAGAGGCAGAGTGCAAGGGGACTAGAAGAAGACAAAAGTGGCAAGAGGGAGGCCGAGCGAAGGGGAAAGAGGTGGTGAGAAGATGAAGAAGAGGACAGAAGAGTGTGGAAGGGGAAGAAGAGGATAAAAGAGGAGAAAAAAGGATAGAAGAGGAGAAGAGAAAAAAGATGGGAAAAGAAAAGGAGATAGGATTGGGAAGAGGACAGAGGAGGAAGAAGAAGAGATCTGCGCAAGAAAAGGACAACAAGCGCAGAGGAAGAAATACCGAGAGGCGGCACCCTCTGCGCTGAGGGGCTAAAGAGGAAAGGGGCTTAGTTGGTAGGTGTCTGGGCTGACTGATCTCCATGCCCTCATGGGTTGTGTTCCACACTACGTTGGGATGAAGTTGGCCCACGTACTCTTTTGAAGATTCCCCGATTTCTATAAAGCAGCCATACCTAGTTTAGTTTCCATTTTCATAAATGCAACGATAAATAATGCAGGTTTTTTTTTTTTAGACCCGTCCCTTTGTATTGCGGTTTCATATGTTTTCTACCTCAACGTGAAGCATTTATTTTTATTTAATTTTCTTAGTGCTTTAGGCGCTGTACTCCCCTTTCTCTTTTGCCCCTGTACCCATACCTAGTTTAGTTTTGGCTTTCATAATTGCAACTTATATAAACGATAAATAATGCAGGTGTATTTTTTTAAAAAAATTTTCAAAATCTATTTTTAATTAAATCTTAAAATATCTCCGAAGTATACATCTTACATATTTAAGAGGAAGTTGCTCTCAGATGTATTTGTTTATTTCTATTCAATTAACCAATAACTTGTTAAAATCTTTAAACTCAATTCGGTAACACCCTGTATAAGGCAGGTCATTTTTTTTTCAAAAACCCTCCCCTTTACATTTAATCCTTTGTACAGCTGTTTCATATGTTTTATATCTGAATGTTTAGCATTTATTTTTGCGTTTTTTAATCTACATAGTTCATTTTCCCTGACACCTTGTATAATACAGTTCAATTTATCAAAACGCTTCTGTTACTTTTGCAAAAGCATTTTCATTCAATTATAGCCCAGCTTTGGTAGTTTGGTATCCCCCCCCCCCACGTTTCACACTTGACACAAACGTCTCCCTTGCCTTAATCCTTGCCCCGGTCCTGATTTTTGTTCTTAAGGACATATTATAAAATTATTTTCATTTGCTTCTACACATTGTACACACATTAATAGAAACCTTAACCAATTCAATTAAAGCCATAAAATTAAATAAACTACGTGAACAATCTAATCAAATCACATTCCGCCTAACTACTTCTACGTTGTTCTCTTTCTCATAAATTAAAAACAAAATTAAATATAATAACCAAATTTTTAATAAAATTTCCCTCTCTTTCCGACGGAAACAAAAGAACTCCTTCAGCCATTAATAACATTCCAAAGTAATGTTTGTAAATAATAAATTAAGCTGGGTATGTGTCGTGTTATTTTGTTTCTTTTTTGCCTTTTGGCTTTTTCGCTTTGGTATTACATCAGCGGAAGCGTGCGGTGGTGAAGCGTGCAGTTTGGGGCGAAGAGCACCGAAGTGCACGCTCACCTGACATATGCCCAGGGTTAGGTCGCCCATGATCAGAGTTTGGGGTTTTACCTTAATCGGGGTGCAAGGGTATTCTGGAAATGCAGCTGCGACCGCTCGCGCACCTGCCTCGTTTGTCCACTCTGAAATCCCAACGAAAAATTCTTGCCCTAAAAAAAAACAAAATTCCCATTTTAGATTTTCTAAAATAAAAAAAAATTAGATAGATACAGGGTGACTGTAAGACTGAGTAACAATCTACGTCATAGATTACAGGGAAAATACAGAAACAACTCTGTTAATTTATGGTCAAAAATCGTATCTAAAATCACAGTACGGCACTGGTGGTTATGTTGAATGAAAATTAGTATCAACAAGTTCTGCGGTGCGCAGTAATTTACGTAAAATTTTTATTCTTCTGGACCAGCTGATACCTGCGTTACGTAATAAGTGGGTCGGTTAAGGTCACGTTGCACCGCAAGCGATTAGTAATTGCAAAACTCTATTCGCGTTATATTTCTATATTTTTATACAAAAGAATTCCATCAGCCACATTTCAAAAGAGGCAGCTCCATCTATTGAAGTACAAAGAAACTATTGAAGAAGGAAGAAGACGATCCCAGCAATCAAAATTTAAAAAAAGTAAAAAGGCAACTATATCTATCGGAGAACAAAAGAATTGAAGAAGGAAGATGACAATCACCAGAATAGAAAAAAAATCTCTTGAAAATGATGGCTCCATCTATCGGAATACACAAGAATCCAGTGAAATAAACACAACGTCATCTTTTACTTTTAGAATACAAAAGAATTAATCCAAAAGATCGCCAAAAGAAAGGAGCACGAGAAAAAAGGCATTAGTTCTGACGAAAAGGAATACAAAAGAATCTATGAAGCAGGAAGAAGAATGGGAATTTAAAAAGGCAACTCCCATTAACTAGAAAACAAAAAAGCTATGAAACAGGAAGAAGAATCAGAATTAAAAAAGATCTGTTTAAAAGGCAATTCCATTTACTAACAAAAGCTTCTATTGAACAAGGAAGAAGATAATTCCATTAAACAGGATTTGGAAAAAATCTTTTTAAAAAAGGCAACTCCATCTATCGGAATACAAAAGAAACCATAGAGTTAAAGTCAGCGCCATCTATCGAAATTTATCGAAGGAAAAACGTAAAAAGGAAGAAGAGAAAAGAATTCTTGAATGAAGGCATTAGTTCCAATGGAACGAAGAATCTATTGAAGAAGGAAAAAGAAAAAAAGAAAGAAGTATGCCCAAAAAAGGAATTAATTAATATAGATATTAGTTCGAATTGAATGTGTTGTATATACAAAAGAATGTGTTGGAGAAGGAAGTGGACAATTCCATTCAAATAAAACGCAATTCCTAATGGAATGCAAAGAAACTATTGATAAAGGAAAAGGACAATTCCATTAACAAGAATTAAAAAAAAATTAAAAGGCATCTCCATCTGTTGGAATACAAAAGAATCCTTCAAAATAAAGACACGCCATCTTTTAGAGCAAAAAAGAATACAAAAACAGAACGAGAAAAAAGGAATTTATTAATAAAGACATTAGTTTCCATTTAATGGAATACAAAAGAATGTATTGGAGAAGGAAGAAGACAATTCAATTAGAATAAAAAAAAACAATAAAAAAAAAGCAACTCTAGCGATCGATCTACAAAAATTTGACACTTCCACCTATCAGAAGACAAGAGAAGTCATCGAAAAAAAAGTTAAAAGAAAGGAGCCCATTAGTAAAGACTTTCGTTCTAACGTAACGGAATTCAAAGGACAATTCCATTTAACAACAGAATTTAAAAAAATCATCAAAAAGGGTTAACTCCATCTATCGGAATATAAAAGAATAAAGTCTACGCCATCTATCGGAATATAAAAGAATAAAGACAACGCCATCTGCCAGAATACAAAAGATTCATTGAAGCAAAAACGCAAAAAGGCGTTGAATCGAAATACGTGATTGGGAACAGAATGTTTTCAAAGTCATTCTAGTCAAGGCCAGTCAATTTACAAAGTATTTTTTTTAGAAAAAAAGTTAATAAAATGGTATTCACGTTTGAGTTACATAATCATAATCGCGTTAGTCATGACCACGTTGGGCGCCAAATTTGTTTAATGTTCCAGGCCCCATATTGCGCGAAAAGTTCGTTTGTTATCTTCTTTGAATTACATATTGTCATAATCGCGTTGGCCGTGACTACGTTGGGCGCCAAATTTCTAGTGTTGTTAATGTTCTAGTTCGTTTGTTATCTTGTTTGAATTACATGTTGTCATATTGTCATAATTGCGTTGGTTATGACCACGTTGGGCGCCAAATTTCTAGTGTTGTTAATGTTCTAGTTCGTTTGTTATCTTGTTTGAATTACATATTGTCATATTGTCATAATTGCGTTGGTTATGACCACGTTGGGTGCCAAATTTCTAGTGTTGTTAATGCTCTAGGCTCCGCATTGGGCGCCAAGTTCGTTTGTTATCTTGCTGTATGAAGGTAATACATACACACTTCCCTTTTTTAATTATTTATTTATTTACGTTCCTTTTTATAAATTTATTTTACATATACTTATATTTTTTTACTTAATTTAATTTCTAAAAATAGTAAATGACAAAAAAAGTTAAAAAAAACAGTATTCTCGTTTGAATTACATATCTTCATGTTTATTATCGTGTTGGTCGTGACAACGTTGGGCGCCAAATTTGTTGCATTGTTAATGTACTAGGCCCCCCGTTGGGCGCCAAGTTTGTTATGTTGTTTTATGATTCACCCCACTTCGTTAGAAGCCAAATTTTATTCAGTGGTGCCATTTTTGTTGTTGGAGGGACAATTTTATCTTATTTATTGCTTTATTTCGGGAGCTATTTATTTTACATATATTTATATTTTTTTGCTTAATTTTATTTCTAAAAATAGTAATTGAAAGAAAAGATAAAAAAATAGTGTTCATGTTTGAATGACATATTGTTATGTTTATTGTCGCGTTGGTCATGACAACGTTGGGCGCCAAATTTGTTGCGTTGTTGATGTACTAGGCCCCCCGTTGGGCGCCAAGTTTGTTATGTTGTTTTATGATTCACCCCACTTCGTTAGAAGTCAAATTTTATTTAGTCATGCCAATTTTATCTTATTTATTGCTTTATTTCGGAAGTTACTTAATTTCATTTCTAAAAATAGTAATTAAAAAACAAAGCTAAAAAAATAGTGTTCACGTTTGAATGACATATTGTCATGTTTATTATCGCATTGGTCCTGATCACGTTGGGCGCCAAATTTGTTACAGTGTTGATGTTTTAGGCTCCACATTGAGCGCCACGTTTGTTATGTTGTTGTATGATTTAGCCCGCTTTGTTGTTGCCAAATTTTGATATCATTTTCTTGTTTGGGGGACAATTTTATCTTATTTATTGCTTCATTTCCAGAGCTACCTGTTTCTATCTACTTTGTTGTTCTCAAGGTCATTGATTCGCCAGTCAATTCACAACAGCTTTCTCTTTTAGCAATGCTTCCCTTGTTTATTTATTTATTTGTTCAAGGTTCCTTTTTTTAAGATTTATTTTATATTAATATTTTTTTTATCTCACAAGAATAGTAACTAAAAAAAATTGAGTAGCCACATTTGAATTACGTGCTGTTATGTTTATTATCGCGATGAGCGCCAAATTTATGAAATGGTTAATGCTCTAGGCCCCACCTTGGGCGCCAAATTTTCTTTAATGATGTTGTTTTCGGTGTTGTGGTTCGGGGCCAATTTTTTTTCGACTCCTCTCTACTTTGTTGTTCTCGAGGTCCTTGATTAATTCACAACAGTTTTCTTTTTCTTTTAGTAATGCTTCCCTTATTTATTTATTTATTTAGATTTCTTTTTTTAATTTATTTAATATTTATATTTAATTTATTGTTTAAAGTAGTAATCGAAAGAAAAAAGTTAAAACAACACAGTGTTCGCGTTTCAATTGCGTGCTGCTCCACGTTGGGCGCCAAATTTGTTACGCTAAGAAATGAAACAGAAGACCTAATAATTCCAGCAAATCTTTTTCCCTCGCTACCGCGTGATACATAAAACAAAACAAAAACTTTTCTTTCGCAAAGAACGAAATCGATTAGCCACGCAACGATTGCCTTCAAAGACAGCGGCGGCGAAACTCGCGTCTGCTTTCTAAAAAGTAGTTACAAATCGCAATTTACAAGCGGAACGAAATACCTGTTTGTCTTCGAAGTCGTAAAAATAACGAGTCGTCGAAAAGAATTTTATTTTCAATCCACCTTTCTCCCAGCTGATTGCCAGTAAAAGACAACGACGACTCCTCACTTTATTATCAAAAGTCAAAAAAAAAAAAGTGTTGCTCGTTCAAACAGTAGTATTTTGTTTTGCATGTACAGTCAAATGCAAAAGTAATGTCTACCTAAGACCACTAGGCGGACGAGCAGTACATTGCCCCCGAAATAAAAAAGTCAACGAGCGTTGTGTATACAGAGTGAAATTTAAAAAGAAACTGTGCAGGAAAGAAACAACGTGTGACAGTACTCACCTGTAAATAGCACATCCCCACCGTCGAGTTTCGCGTTTTGATCTGATATTTCTATTATTGGAAGATCGAGTTCCTTTTTCAGGACCACCCTTATAGTTTCTACCTAAAACAATTGCAGTATAAACAACATATCTACATATCATTTTTTTTTCACTTGAAAGTAATGGTTCTATTAGTGATCGCCTAAACGAAACACTCTTGATGAAATTTCTAATATAAAGTTGCACGAAATCCATTCAGTATTGACGAAATTCGTAACTGGAGAGCTCCGCTTAATTACGATAAAAAAACCTACAGGTTGAAAGGTGCTACCTTGCGACGCGTAGCCAGTTCGTTTGACCTTCCGATGACAAGAAGGCCGTACGAATCGACTACGCGTCGCAACGTTTTCTTTATTTTTTTCGATTGAAAGTAAATAAATTTCTGTTTCCAACATTTTTTTGTTCGTTTTTGCTTTGGGTTTATATGAATTGTAAGTCGCAAGAGTATGTAAGTCTCGAGTAACCGTCGTCGCCGCCGCCGCCAACGGCTCATAAAATAAAACAATAAAGTTCGAGTGTGCACGTTCTTTAAATTGGACAGCCGCTGTACTCTCGTACTTCAAAGGGTCGTTTTAACCGGATCACTCACTGGCGCGACTGTTATTACCGGTCGGCGACTTGCCAGTAGACGGCCAATCGCGTGATTCGCCCGATACCGACGGTAATTTCGCATTTAACAACGCAATTGGCGACGACGTCCGAGGAATTAAAGCTCGATAAATTATTTTTTGTTTGCTGTCCATGTCTGCACACGTCCAGACATGCTCGGAGATTTGTTCGTTTGGTGTTTTAGTATTTAGCAAATAAAATTTCTTCCCACGAGCAACGTGTCCGCCATAAATGTTTCGGCATCTTTTCACGCGTTATCCTTCCCTTGTATTTCAATCAGTCAATCAATTTAGTTTTGCACGAAAGCCACACAATAGATATACATGTCAAGAGATTGTTCATATAAGTTGTAAATTTGTATAAACATTAAAAATATATATTATGAAACGTTCATATATATGTCATAATATTGATTAAATCCACTGTGAACACTTATGAAGGTCTTTTTGCTTTCCAAAAGAAAAATCGTATTTTTTAATTAGAAACAAAAAATCAACTGACGATCGCGAGAAGAAAAAAAAACAAAGTTGGAAATTTTAGGAAAAATTGAGGAACAAAAGGCAAATGACGATCGCGTCTTAACAAAAAAGGCGGAAGAAAAAAATAGGCAAGAAAACGATTATAGAAAGGCGGCAGGGAACGCGAAAAGAGAAATTTAGGAACAAAAAAGCAACTGACGATCACATTTGAACGAAAAATGCGACCGAAAAAAATTGAAAAGAACAATTGAAGAAAATCGCGCTGCTTCTTTTTCAAAGAAAGAAACATTTAAAGGCGGCACGTTTTCTAAAAGTGTTCGCAAAAAGACAAACGAAACAAATAGAAATAATTATATAATAATAATAATAACAATTTCCTTTCCTGCAAAAGTTAAGAAAAAATAAACCAGTTTAAAATTTTTGCAAAATTTAAGAACAAAACAAGAAGAAGAAAAGTTTGCTTTAAAAACAAAAACACTCTCGTGCTTCTAAAAGTATTCGTAGGAAACACGAAGAGAAAAATAAATAAAACAAAAGACGATCGTATTTGAAAACAAAAAACGGACAGATAAAACAGTTTTTTTTTTTAATTTAACAGCAGATTTGTTTTAAGAGAAAAATATCTTAGAAGTAAAATGACACTTTTAGAAATAATTCGGTAAGGAGGGGTCATTTGAAAAAAGGTCAAACTGGTGTTGATTGAAAAACCCAGGAAAGCAGCAAACGACACGCTATCATACCAACATATCTGCCTCCTCGAGGCAATCGTCAAACAACGATTAGTGAAGGAGTTGGATGATCTAAACACCCTACATGATCATCAATTTGGGAGGGGATGTCGTGCTCAAGACCAAAGAAGCGGATTATGGTTTAACCCTGTCTTGTGGCTTCACAATGTACACGCCCTGATAAAGCCAGGGATCAGTAAACCGATAGTCAGGAAGGTATGGTCCTATCTGCATGATAGGATCATTATTACGCCATCTGGGAAAGAAGTTGAAATGTCATGCGGCGTCCCCCAGGGACCGACCTTGTGGAACGTCCAGTACGACTCAATACTACACCTGGAAATGGGCCAAGGAATAACAACAATCGCCTATGCGGATGACCTGGCGATAATTATCACGTTACTGAAAGAATGCGCACAGTACGCTTTGGCCAAAACAAGAAACTGGTTGGAAGAAAACGACCTGAAACTGGTGACTGGTGGTTACTGGCCCAAAGAAACTAAAAACAAGAGGGCTCAAGATGGTCACACATTTAAAAGGAGGCGATTTGCTGCTCAAAACCAAAGAAGTGGTTTTCTTGTCTAATTGTTGCATTGGACATAAAAAAAAAAACGCGTTTAACTCTGCCTCGTGGCGCACATTGTAAACGTCCTCATAAGCAAACCGATGGTCAGGATGCTATGATCCTACCTGCAGGATAGGATCATTATCATGCCACCTGAGAAAGAAGCCGAAATGTCGTGTGTCATCGGAAGGTCCTGTACGACGGAATACTACACCTGAACATGGGCCAAGGAATAACAACAATCGCCTATGCGGATGACTTGGCGATAATGACCACTACAAAGACTATCATCCTACTGGAAGAACGCGCGCAGTACGCCATGCCCAAACCAAGAAACTGGTTGGAAGAAAACGACCTGGAACTGGAGATTGCGAAGACGGAAATGTTAATAATTACAGGTCCAAGGAGCTAAGAACAAGAGGGCTCAAGATGACCATGCGTGTTAAGAAAAGATGCCAAAGAAAATCTAAATGGCCTTAGCGAGACTCATGCTCAATATCGGCGGATCTAGACCCAAGAAGAGGAAAGTCCTAGCGTCGACAATCATATACGCAGCTCCAGCCATGAAGGATTCCTGGAATCCATTAGTAGGAAGTCATTCATATCACTTCCGCGTATAAAACGATCCCCTTCACACAGGCCGTTCTGGCGATTGCAGCTTTTGCACCTATAAAACTGAAGGTGGAGGAGCAGAGACAATAAACAACAGGAGCAACGGAAAAATGGCAAAACACATGAGACTCCTACCATGGACGGACCAAGACCAAGGATGGAGCAAGACCATGGATGGACCAAGACCAATATGGTGTAATGGGAAATACGGAGAGGTGGACTATAACATCATCCAGGTAATGACTGGACACGGAGTTTTCGTCAGCTATCTGTACAAAATCGGTAAGTCACAAAACAACGTCTGTTGGTATAGCATAGGTTTTTGTTTGCCCGAGGTGGACAAAACATAGCAGAGTAGTCATCACCAAAGAAAACGTAGCGGACATCTTGCTAGAGAACGAAGATAGTTTTCAGCACGTCACAGAAATGCTGAGACACATTATGAAACAGAAAAACACAGACAAGAACCAGATTAAACAAATTAGAAAGACAACCCAGAGCGCGCGAAGCTGTTGATGTCTTCCAATAGCTAGCAACCGAATATTAAAACCTGACAGTGCTGATTTAATTTGACTTACTGGTAGATCTTTTCCTGGAATCGCATTTCCTTTTTGGAATCGTCTTTCTCTCATCCTTTTAAGATGGCAACAACTGCCTTCTTCGGATTTCTTGAATTACCTCACTTCTTTAAATTATCTACTGCTTCTACTCTTGAGCAGTTTAATATCATTTTTGGAATCGTTTTTCTCTCATTTCTTTAAGATGGCCCTTACCATGCCTTCTTCGGATTCCTTGAATTATTCGTTTCTTTAAATGGATCGTTCAACATCTACTACTTTTGATTTAGCGGTGGATCTTTTCTAGGAGTCCCATTTCCTTTTTGGAGTCGTCCTTCTTTCATCCTTGCCTTAACGATTGCCTTCTTCGGAATTTCTTGAATGACCTCGTTTCTTTTCAGTACCTACCCCTTCTAGTCTTGACTACCAGTAGCTCTTTTCCAGGAGTCAATTTTCTCTCATCCTTTCAAGATGGCTTGACCTTAACAATTCGGATTTCATTACTTCCAACGTTTTCCTCTTATTTGGTCGTTCAGTACGTATGCTTGTTATTGGTTGATCTTTTCCAGAGGTACATCTCCAGCATCAACATGTTGTCCAAATTCATGAATTTGGAATAAAAATATTTTTCTTTTCCTAAGGAATCCTTCTTCACCATGGAACGATATTTGGTGCCCCAGTTGACGATACCTTACAGTTGTCGGTTTCAATCTTTTGACAGGCAACTGTCACGGTTGGTCCTCGTAGAATAAAAAGTATCAAAATTTAAGAGTTGAGCTAAATTTAAGTAAATTTGATTTCTTTGCATCCTAAAAAAAACAACGAATTTCAGTTTTTGAGCTTGAAGCTAACGTTTAAAGGATATAACTATACTTCTGTCTTAAGTATACTTACACTCCTTTTGGAAATTTTAGGAATAATTTAAGAACAAAAAAGAACAACTGACGATCGTATTTGAACGAAAAATGCGAGAGAAATTGCAAAGAACAATTGAATAAAATAAAATAATAAGAAAATATCGGGCCTTAAAAGTTGACCTGGCACCGAATCTTAGAACTGTCAAAATATTAGGTAGTTTTTAAGAAGAAAGAAAAAACAACTGACGATCATATTTGAACAAAAAAAAGACGAGAGACAATTGCAAAGAACAATTGAAGAAACTTATGCTGTCTAAAGAAGTAAGAAAATGTCAGGCCTTAAAGAGTGACACGATGGTACTCCTGGCACTGATAGCTTAGAACTGTCAAAATAAAATAAAATGCCAAACTCGAAAGTAAATTTGATTTTTCTTTGATGCATCCTAAAAATAGTCTCCTTGGGATCTCTCGAAATCATGTGGCAACCATCTGATTTGTTGCCCCACAAACTTTTGCTCTCTTTCAAGAAATTTCATGCAATTTTCTTGTTTTCTTTTCTATCTAGAAACAATAAAATGTCAGGGCTTGAAACTTGACCCCGATGGTACCCCCAGGAGTTGGTACATCAGGATTCCCGTTAACTTAGAATTCTCGGTTTCAGTCTTTCTAAGGAATCCTTCTTCACCATGGAACGATATTTGGAAATTCTCATTTTTTGGGAATACATGTATGACTACAGGAATATAAACTGAGAAAAGCAAAAGAATGGCTAAAATTCGCTGGAAGGAAGTCACGAGACCACGGAAAAAGATAATAATCAAGTTGTTTTTCGCAGGCTCTACATTTTCCTGCACTCTCCTTTCAACATGTACGTATAATCGTTTATTTATTAAACAAGTTCTTTCAAGCCTGCCTAGATATTAATATAGCGCGTGCGTCATGTTCTATTTCAATATTTTATTATCTGCGGGAGACGCGCGAATTCAACAACCAGCACAAATGAACATATCTACAGCTATCGACTGCAAAATGACGTAATACAAAACTCACACAATCATCATCAAAGAACCAACCAACGCAGATACGACGACTTGTATGCGTACGCCTGCCACATACAATACCTTTTGTTTTGCTTTCATGTGCCTGCGAAACTCCACGTCCTGTTTTATCTGAGAAAAAAAAAAAAAACGCAGACGTTGCAAAGTTGAGGATGCCTGATAGTGCACGTTTTTTTTTTTGTATCCGTAATTCTGTTTGCCCTGCGATTCATCACGTCCGCGTCCGTCCGGCCGCTAGCAGAATTACAAGCTTCGCCCCGTCCTCGCCTGGTCCTGGTAATCGAGTTTTGGCTGATGAGGGAATACTCGCTCGTAACTGTAACTCAATTTCGCCATAGATGGGTTTTGAAATTTTCAGCGCGCGTGTGTGTATACAGCTCGCGCTTAATTAATTTACCCGTCGACGATGTATGTGCACCATACAAAGAGGAAAGCTCAAAATAAAAAAAAACACTCTCTCGAAAACAAAATAATTCCTCGTTTCCTTTCGTGCCCAGCTACTGCCTATAACGAGCCCATCGTACCGAAGCAAACGGTTTAATAAGGTAAGAAAAACCAGGTCATGCGAACCGAACCCGCCCCTGCGCCGCGTTCGCCGGATTCCGATGAAGCGTGTGGAAGGAACGCGGAAACCCTCACAGGATCGTATTTATATCCTTGCTTGCTTGCGCGCGTACGCACATGAATAAGCAAAGCGACTATTTTTGAGTTCCATCCACTCCGGTGAGGAAACTCCGGACGTGAAAATAAATGGATTGTTCTTTTCGAGTTCGCGGCACAAAGGAGCGAGCGGGCGTCTTTGAACGTTTATCGTGATTCGCACGTTTTTCTATGGCTTTCCTGCAGGACTTAAAGAGACGGTGCATAATCTCCTTGCGGCGACGCAAATCCTTTCCGGAGCGCGCGACTAGAATTTATATTACGAGGAATTTCCTTATTTCACTCCGGAAGCTATAAGCATTATAAATTCAGGACAATACTTTCGATTAATCATTAATCACAGTAAATGGTGATTACGTAAGTGTATACTTACGTCAGTTTGGGGCAGTTGTTAACTCTCTCTCTCAAAATAATAATAAAAATAGTAATAGTCATAAGAATAAAACGTTGGGCCTCAAAAGTTAACCTGAAGGTGTCCCAGTTGATGATACCTTACAGTTGTCGGTTTCAATCTTTTGACAGGCAACTGTCACGGTTGGTCCTCGTAGAATAAAAAGTATCAAAATTCAAGAGTTGAGCTAAATTTAAGTAAATTTGATTTTTTTGCATTCTAAAAGTAATAACAAATTTCAGTTTTTGAGCTTGAAGCTAACGTTTAAAGGATATAACTATACTTCTGTCTTAAGTATACTTATACTCCTTTTGGAAATTTTAGGAATAATTTAAGAACAAAAAAAAAACAACTGACGATCGTATTTGAACGAAAAATGCGAGAGAAAATTGCAAAGAACACTTGAATAAAATAAAATAATAAGAAAATATCGGGCCTTAAAAGTTGACCTGGCATCGAATCTTAGAACTGTCAAAATATTAGGTGGTTTTTAAGAAGAAAAAAAAAAAAAAACAACTGACGATCGTATTTGAACAAAAAAATACGAGGGAAAATTGCAAAGAGCAATTGAATGAAACTGTGCTCTCTAAAATAATAAGAAAATGTCAGGTCATCGAAAGTGACGCGACGGTACCCCCGGCGTTGATATCTTAGAACTGTCAAAATAAAATAAAACGTCAAACTCAAAAGTAAATTTGATTTTTCTTTGATGCAGACCTCAAAAGTTGACCCACAAACTTTCGCTCTCTTTCAAGAAATTTCATACAATTTTCTTTTTTTTTTCTCTTTCTTTCTAGAAACAATAAAATGTCAGGGCTTGAAACTTGATCCGATGGTACCCCCAGGTGTTCATACATCAGGATTTTCCGTTAACTTGGGATTCTCGGTTTCAATCTTTTGGCAATCGTCAAACAAAGTAAAATGTCAGACCTCAAAAGTTGACTTAAGCAAATTTGTCTTTTTTGGTGGATCCTGAAAATAGTCTCCTCAAAATGATTCGGTCACAATCCGATTTGTTGCTCCAAAAACTCGCTCTTTCAAGAAGAGAAGAGCCTTCTTAGAAGTGAAAAGCCTTTCTCCGTTGTTTCATTTTCTTTTTGTAATTTTTTTCCTTTCTAAAAAATTTCAAACTTTTCCTTTCCTCCAGGGGAATGCGGAAAGAAAAACGAAACCAACGTTTGGAAATTTTAGGAATAATTTAAGAACAAAAAAAAACAACCGACAATCGTATTTGAACGACAAAGACGAAAGAAAATTGCACGGAACAATTGAAGGAAATCGCGCTCCATAAAACAATAAAAAAATGTCGGGTCTTAAAAGTTGACGCGATGGTACCCCTGGCATTGAATTTTAGAACGGTAAAAGTATTAGGAAGATTTCAAAAACAAAAAAAAACAACTGACGATCATATTTGAACCAAAAAGACCAGAGACAATTGCAAAGAACAATTGAAGAAACTTATGCTGTCTAAAGAAGTAAGAAAATGTCAGGCCTTAAAGGGTGACACGATGGTACTCCTGGCACTGATAGCTTAGAACTGTCAAAATAAAATAAAATGCCAAACTCAAAAGTAAATTTGATTTTTCTTTGATGCATCCTAAAAATAGTCTCCTTGGGATCTCTCGAAATCATGTGGCAACCATCTGATTTGTTGCCCCACAAACTTTTGCTCTCTTTCAAGAAATTTCATGCAATTTTCTTGTTTTCTTTTCTTTCTAGAAACAAGAAAATGCCAGGGCTTGAAACTTGACCCGATGGTACCCCCAGGAGTTGATACATCAGGATTCCCGTTAACTTAGGATTATCGGTTTCAGTCTTTCTAGAAATAATAAAATGTTAGGACTTGAAACTTGACCCGATGGTACCCCCAGGTGTTCATACATTAGGATTTTCTGTTAACTTAGGATTCTCGGTTTCAATTTTTTTGGCAATCGTCAAACAAAGTAAAATGTCAGACCTCAAAAGTTGACCCACAGACTTTCGCTCTTTTTCAAGAAATTTCATACAGTTTTCTTGTTTTTTTTTCCTTTCTTTCTAGAAACAATAACATGTCAGTGCTTGAAACTTGACGTGCAAGGTAGTGCAACCTTATTTACTGCTACGTTACGCATAAGTTATTTTATTTGCAAGTTTGAACAAGACGTATCTTAGTCGTTATTATTAATTTCAATTATTCGTTATTGTTAATGTCAATTATTGCATTTTCTATATAAAAAGATAATAAAAAATCAATAAAAATCAAAAAAATCGTGATTGTTTAAGAAAAAATCGTAATTTTTTTGTTTGTTTAATAAAATCATGATTTTTATCAACCCTAGTTAAGACGGACCAGGCCGCATTGGAAACAATGTTTTGATTTGACAAGCCGTATTGTTACTAATGTGAAGTTACATGAAATTTCAAACTTAAAATTTATTTCCTTTTGTTTACTGGTGGTGAGTTTGTTTGAATATATATAAAAAAAAAACTATTTAGTACATACGTTGTGTAATTAGAGCGACATTGTCCCTGGCATAAAATGATTCAGGGCTCAAGAATGTTTAGTCCAAACTTGTTAAAATTCCCAGTTACGTAAGTGGCAAGGAATATTAAAAAATAAGGTTCCGAGAGTCAGAGGAGTGTTAACTTCATTGGAGTGAACTAGTGTGGTGCGCCGGTCGAAGAATTAAAATTCAGGTTAGTGCAGAGTCAATAATTCACATACACTTTAACGATCCTGTAATAATAATATCGCTAAATGAACAGTCGGTATCAATCTGCCAATTAGATAGCTAAAAGTCAGTGCAGTCTTTGATTAAAATTAGTTAATGGTCTGATAATCCGTTTTGTCCGGGCGGGCATTCCTGAAACTTACTGGATGGTGGTGAGGAGGGAACCTCGTGCGTTATCCCCTGGTTCTCATTGCACCACCTACAGCGGGCTATGGTTATCCTAGCCGGGGAAGTCTATTAAATCACAGTAGACTGTGAGGAGGGAACCTCGTGCGTTATCCCTTGGTTTCCATTGCATCACCTACAGCGGGCTATGGTTATCCTAGCCGGGGAAGGCTTTCGTGCGTTATCCCTTGGTTCCCATTGCACCACCTACAGCGGGCTATGGTTATCCTACCCGGGGAATGAACATTCTCTTTCCAAAAAATTAGTATGCTAATGTTATAATGTTATTCATTTTGACAGGGCCAAATACTTAGTAATGTAGGACTTTATTTTATTTATTAAAAACATTTCTACATGCTACTTTTGCCATTAAATTGTTAATTAATCCAATTCTTCCATATTAATTTCAGCGCTAGTCAATAAACGTTCGTAAATTTAAACTTTCTTATTATTGGTTTTTGGACAAAAACGAATTAAGAAAAAAAGCCTTATTTTGATCTCCCCTAGTTACCCTTTCAATTTCCTTCATACATTACGAGGCACCCTGTATCTATAGTTTATGGAAGTAGATGTTAGAAATGCAAAAGTTTTGCTTACGTATGTGCGAAACAAAGTTGCTTACGTGCGAAATCAATTTATTCTCGTCATGACTCGCCACGCCGATTGCAACTTGTATGGTGATCGATTGATGGCCATCATCGAATTCATGACCGACAATTAACGGCGAATTTGCAGATCCCATGTCCTACGTGGTACGTATAAAGTCTGCAATAAAACCTGACCTTTAACCTGGACGCTTATTTTTAGCGCTTGATCAATTTCTGCCGAACGCGGTCCGGAGATTGGCTTTAATTAGCGCCACTTCTCGAAATGTGTCTTCTTCAATCTAATTTCTCAAAGGGATTTTTTTTTTGGAAGGCTAGCAATATATCGGATTACGATGAAATCATTTCGAAAGAATTCAATATTGCTTTGCCAATAAATCAAATCTGACTTTTTATATTTTGTTTGAGGGAAACAGGATTGAAGATTGCCAAAAAAATTGAAACCGAAAATCCTGAGGTATGAACACTTGGGGTACCATCGGGTCAAGTTTCAAGGCCTAACATTTTATTATTATTATTAATTTAACTTGAAGGCTTCTGCGGCTGTCGCCCATTATTGAATTGACTTCCGGTTGGAATCGTATCACGTTGATGTCTTCGTTTTCCATTACATAAGAACTTCTTCAACGACGTCAGTATCAACAACAAATGAGAAGCAGCAGCAGTCCTGAGGAAGTTCTTCTGCAATGGAGAACAAAACGTCGGCAGTAGAAGACATTATGGTGACGCGGTTCCAATAAGAAGCTAATCCAATTAATATTATTTTTATTGTTTTGAGCAAGAAAACCAAAGTTGAAAATCTCGAGGAACTTCTTGAAAGAGCGAAAATTTTTGGAGCAACAGATTGGATTGCGACCGAATCATTTGGAGGAGACTATTTTCAGGATCCACCAAAAAAGTTAAATTTGCTTAAGTCAACTTTTGAGGTTCGATATTTTACTTTATTTGATGATTGCCAAAAGATTGAAACTGAGAATCCCAAGTTAACGGAAAATCCTGACGTATGAACACCTGGGGGTACCATCGGGTCAAGTTTCAAGCCCTGACATTTTATTGTTTCTACAAAGAAAGAAAAAAAAAAACAAGAAAATTGTATGAAATTTCTTGAAAGAGAGCGAAAGTTTGTGGGTCAACTTTTGAGGTCTGACACTTTACTTTGTTTGACGATTGCCAAAAGATTGAAACCGAGAATCCCAAGTTAACGGAATGAATTCCTGGGGGTACCACCGGGTCAAGTTTCAAGCCCTGACATTTTATTGTTTCTAGAAAGAAAGAAAAAAACAAGAAAATTGCATGAAATTTCTTGAAAGAGAGCCAAAAGTTTGTGAGGCAACAAATCAGATGATTGTCACATCATTTGGAGAGATCCCAAGGAGACTATTTTTAGGATGCATCAAAGAAAAGTCAAATTTACGTTTGAGTTTGACATTTTATTTTATTTTGACAGTTCTAAGATATCAACGCCAGGAGTACCGTCGCGTAACTTTTGAAGATCTGACATTTTCTTATTATTTCAGAGAGTACAATTTCCTTCAATTGTTCTTTGCAATTTTCTCCCGTTTTTTTATTCAAAAACGATCGTCAGTTGTTTTTTTTTTTTGTTTTTAAAATCTTCCTAATATTTTTACCGTTCTAAGATTCAATGCCAGGGGTATCATCGCGTCAACTTTTAAGACCCGACATTTTCTTATTATTTTAGAGAGCACAGTTCCCTTCAATTGTTCCGTGCAATTTTCTTTCGCCTTTTTCGTTCAAATACGATCGTCGGTTGTTTTTCTTGTTCTTAAATTATTCCTAAAATTTCCAAACTTTAGTTTTGTTTTTCTTTTCGCATTGGTCTAGGTCTAGAGGAAAGGAAAAGTCTGAAATTTTTTAGAAAGAAAAAAAAATTATAAAAAGAAAATGAAACAACTTCTAACAAGGCTCTTCTCCCCCCCCCCCCCCCTCCCGTCGCTCGATTATTTCGAAAAGCGTAATTTTAGAGGTATTTCTAAAAAAATCAGTTTTACAATTTCTAGAAAAGCAATTAGTTTTGTCTTTGTTTGTCTTTTTGTTTTTTAATATTATGCGATCTCTTGCTTCGCGTTGTTTTCTCTTAGTGTTTCCTACACAAGATTTTAGAAAAACGAGCCTAGTTTCCATTTTATTGTCAAAGACGCAGGCCAAAGAGATTTTAAATCAAACGACAATTCTAAGATGTTAATGCTAGGAGTACCAACGCGTCAATTTTTAAGGCCCGATATTTTCTTATTATTTTAGAGAAACATCGAAATTTTAATTAAAACGTGAAAGCTCTACATCTCAAAATTTTTTTGAATAAAATATCAAGTGTTTTCTATTTTTATAAACAGAATTTTATGGTTTTTTCAGAAATATAAAAATATATAGGGTGTTCCATATAAAAAATCAAAGTCCTTGTTTATATCTCAAATACTGGGCACATTAGAAATAAATAATTTAGAGCAATGAGTTCTGCATGAAAAAGTGCCTTAAAGAACTTTTCACAGAAATCAAAAATTTTCATAAACAGAAAAGGCTTTTAGAAATCGTAGAATTTTGAAAAACACTCTGTAGCTCCTAAGCGGTACAAGATATCGAAATGCGGTCTTCACCGTTAATTTTGTCTTAAAAATCGAGCTCCAGGAGTCGAGGTTACGTTAGTTTTTGTCTGACTCTTCTAAAAATAGGTGTTTCCTATTAAAAGTATCGAATTTGGCCCACCCTCTACAGCATCAAAACGTGAAAGATAAGACATTCCAAAAACAAAAGAAAGTCGACGATTCTTCGACGGATTTCATGAAAATTCAAAGAACAAAGCAAAAGAAGAAAAGACAACATCCA
The DNA here is from genome assembly GCA_039766575.1 of Serrognathus titanus. Lineage (NCBI taxonomy): Eukaryota > Metazoa > Arthropoda > Insecta > Coleoptera > Lucanidae > Serrognathus > Serrognathus titanus. The sequence goes on from CM077913.1 coordinate 70,961,372, forward strand.
AAAAATAATCCAAATTAAAAAGGAAAGAAAAATTAAAAAAAAACTCGTAAAGTCGTAAATAAAAGGCTTTGCAGGGGAAAGGTTTTGAAAATTAAAAGAGAGAACTAGCTGATGAGTAGACCGAGATACGTTTATTAGTCGCTTATGGAGCGGACAAAAAATAATTAAAAATCTCTTGGTCTCTCATCTATTGTTTTTTTTTAATTAGTGAACAATAACGTCAGTTTGCAGCGCCCGCTCTAGGGGCGGCAAACAGAGGGAACTTTTTGAAAAAGGAGTACCAGCATGACAATGTTTAAGGCCCGACATTTTCTTCTTTATTATTTTAAAGAAATTAATAAAATAAAACATTTACTTGAACATTACAAATACCTTGAAGATGTAAACCTTTGACAATGACGCTGTTGACAACTCGTAGTTATTCAAGGTTGGAACATACGTACTAAGCTACGACGTGCCGTCATAAAATAGCGTCAATGCAAACGTTGTGAATTTTCTCATTCGTTAAGATTTCAAATTTTATAATAAATTGAAGACTACAATTAAAAGTATCGGAGAATATTTAAAATTTATTTAATAAAAATGAGTATTTTCGAAGATTTTTATTTTGCCTTTTTGTTATTGAGTTCTTCTGCAGAAAAATGCCGAAAGAGACTACACCGGGTGATTGAAATTTGGTGTAAATAATATAGACCTACCAATAGTTATTTCACAACATGAAACAATATGTACCACCTTCCGGTTTGAGTTAAAAAATCTAAATAGGACACTCGGTATATTTTTGCAATTTTGGATTGTAGAGGTAATTCTAGATCGAAATGATGTAAAATATCCCATATACATGGTGATTGAAATTCGAGAGCTACATATGGGGATCTTGCTTATTATAAGAGATAGAGAATTGGTTGGAGGCAGAGTTGCCAAATTTCATGCTGATTAATAATCTGTTAAGAAATTTAAAATATTTCGAACGGTTTCTTCACAATCTGAGAAAACTTAAAAATTGCGATTTGCGAAAATTGAATATAAACACTTTATATGTGACTTTTTTCTAAATTTATGAAATGATTGAATGCCGAGCGTATTTTATTTCTTGAGCGATTCATTTTTGTTTTACAAGAGACAATTTTATTTTTTCTTATAGTTCCTTGAATTTCACTCACCCTGTATATGGCGTACTTTACCTCATTTCGATCTAGAATTACGTTTGCGATCCAAAATTGCAAAAATATACAGGTTGTCCTATTTACATTTTTTAACTTAAACCGTAAACAGGAACTGGTAGGTACATATTGTTTAATGTAGCCAAATGAACTACTGGTAGGTCTATATTATTTACACCAATTTTCATTTTTTTAAATAGAAATAAAGAAGTTGCAGTTGTGCGAATGCTAACCTGAATCACCAGGTACATCGAATGAATCTGTGTGGATTAAAATATGAAAATATTTTCTCTCTAGAAAAATAGCAAGTGATTTACAGAAATTCTCATCATAAGGCACTTTCCTGGTTAGCATCGGAGTAGCTCTAAACTACTCTGGAATAACTTAGAACTAGTCTGGTGTGGGTTAGAACTACTCCGACGCTAACCTGGAAAGCGCCTAAAGTGTGCCATAAAAAAAGTACGTGTGTTGGAACTATCAACGTATTATTAAACTACTGAGCCATCTGAACTATTAATCTGAGAAAGCCGAAAAAGAACAAATTTCTGTAAAGCGTTTTTGGTCGTCAGTGAAAGCCGTAACGTTGAAATGTGAGAGAATAATCAAAAATTGAGATCTGACAGATCTAACGAAGAAATGTCACCGACTGCGATATCTATTTATTATGGCACACTTTGATGAACGTTTTTTTGAATTATGAGTTATAATTTAAGTGAATTCTTGTCCGATAAAAATTTATATATGAATTTCTTCAAAACTTATCATCAGACAGTATATAAAAATCGTATAAATCTCATCGTTGACAGCTTCGTTAAAGGATAGAGATTTATACGATTTCTAAGCTGTCCAAAGATAAGTCATAATTTTTTTCTGTAACAAAATACATATACAGTACTCGTCTAAAGTCAGTTGCCCCCCTACTAATACATACTAATTTTTGAGACACAATTACTTTAGAATACCCGCTAGGTAGCGCTGTGCGCATTTTGGACTTAAAGATTTTAAATAGCAGGGTAGGTTAAGTGACATATCATTTTAAAGGAATTTTAATTCTACTTTCAATGACGTTTTCAGTCTCTTCATTTATTTTTGAGTTAATGATAAAACACGTGCTGGTTTGAAGTTGTGTCACCTCCGCGTTAACTTTGAAACAAAATGAGATAGGAAGTTTGAACAATAACCAAATCAAAGTACATAAAAAGTACCAAGTTCAGAGTTTCTTCTAAAGAGAAAATGTACTAGAAGGGACTGTGCGCGCCTTGAGTTTCGAAATTTTATGTAGCAGGGCGGTTTAAGTGACTTATTTCAAAAGAACTTATTACAACCAAAGACGTTATCAGTTTTCAGTTTCTACGAATTGTTTTTACAATAGAAAAAAAAATTGTAACAAAAATGAAATGAACGCATTTACAAAAAAATAATCAATATGTCTACCCTCTAATTTTTGGTATTAAAACATTTTATTGTAAAACTTGTCTCGTACATTTTGAAATGAGTTACCATTTTTATTATCGCTTTGATTATTAAGAGTTATATTTTTTAGTTCCAGTTCAATAGTCAATAAGAAATAAGATGACTGCTGTCTTATATTGTTATAAATTTTAAAACTATATACTAGAAACTGAAAACTGATAACACCATTGGTTGTAAAATTGACGTTCTTTTCAAATTAAATGTCATTTAAACCAACCAAGTTCAGAGCCTTCTTGATAACGGTTACTTTGAACGTACGTTATTGTTAATTCTTTTAAGTAAAAATTGTAAATTGTTATAATTAAAAAAACGACTTACAATTTATAGGAATTTTCAAATGCCAGCTTTTCAACTGGCAGCTTAGTAGAAAGAGCAAACATAATTTTTTGTGAGGAGAAAGTTAAAAAAATTATGTCTGTAATAATATAGCTTGTCAAATCAAATGACAAGTATACATATAATTCCCAATGCGGCCAGGACCGTCTTAAGAAATCCAGTATTTATTGCAAGAGTTAGGGAAATCTAGTTAGATTTTACCAGGTTTTCCCTAACTCTTGCAGTAAACACTGGACCTCTGTTAAGACAGGCCTGGCCGCATTGGGAATTATATATTTGTTATTTGATTTGACAAGCCATATTATTACTGATATAATTTTTTTAACATTCTCTTCCCAAAAACTTAAAAAATTAGTAGTTTAATGTTACAATGTTATTCACTTCGTAAAAGCAAATAAGTGTTTGCGAAACGTCAGTGGTAATTAAATATACTCGATAATTATTTCTTTTTTATATATTTTATGTACGTATGTATAGTGGCGGACAAAATTAATGTGACACGTTTCGGGCACAAATACAATTTTGCGCTCACTTTAATTTCTGTATCAATCACTATAGCTTGTGACCTACTTATTTCCAAAATTAATTGTGTCCGACATAATTTGCCGCCAACCTAGAGTATTTTTTGCATATTTCCTCAAATAAAAAAAAGTTTAAACAAACGCCGCCGCATTGCAACATTCAGGGTCACGCGCCGCAGGAGAAAAATAAAAATTCCATGCGGCGCGCATTAATTCACATTCTCATTCACATTCACATTCACATTCACACATAACGTAACCGGTTATTTTTTCGTGTCCGGCCGAAGATGAGGAGGAGCGCGCAAAACAGGGCGGAACGACATGATGACCCACTTGTACACATTCGATAATTGCGTTAATTAACGCGGACGTGAGTGTACCTCTTTGGCGCGGTGCTGAGCACCAGGTCTGGTTATGAGAGCTGTTCCATTGCATATGACCGCCGTGTCTTCGACGAAGACGCACTCCGGCAGCGTTTCGTCCGGAGGCAGTTCGATGACATCGAGGCCGAGCTCCCGGAGCAGGCGGACGTACGCTTCGTGCTGTTTTTTCGCCTCCTCCAGTTCGATTTCCGCCCGCGTGCGTAACGACAGAGGTATTCTGCACACTATAGCGTGCGTATAACGGAACGCCGCCATGTTTATACGAACGCGACGCGAATGCGACTGTCGGTTACGTATACAACAACAGGCGTCGAAGTCCTGCCGCTCCGACGAGAGCAGATGGGACGGTTTCGCCTAAGTCCGTTAACATTCGTTCCATCCAACGGGCATCAGAGGCCAAGCATTGGGAAAGTCTGGTTTCAACTTGGAACAACCTGCGAAGAGGAACCTGGACACCTTTTTCTTTTCTCCAAAAACGGGAACCACCTTACAGAAGGAGTCTAGGTGCATCTGGTCGTCCATTTCTGTACTAACTCCTAAGAAAAAAAACTGAAAACTTGAACATTTCTTTTCCTTTTCTTTCTTTCTTCTTTAATGGGTGAGGTGAGATACTCTTCATACCTCTAGGCATCAATTAATAGGGTCAAATTGTCAACGCCACTGGAATTTTGCCCATAGGTTCCCAAAGTTAGTGGTACTACCCCTGTTCCCCCAGTCGACGCTTTTTAGAATTTTAGGGGGGTGGTATGGGTCCAGAAGCAATTGGGGAGCATAAGGCACTCGAAAAATTTTTGTATTGTAAAATGGGCTATGATTTAGTCAAAGTCACAGGAATTCCACACCCCCCGCCACCCCATTCGCCTCTTTCCTTAGGGATTTCTATCGAGCCAAACGTCATTTTGGTATGGGACCTACGGTTTTAATTCCCAATCCAAGACAGAAGGTTTCTTTGTCTTCCATTTCATTTGTTTCGCCTTTTTTTTGTTTTGTTTCTTTTTTATTTCTCTCGCTTCCCTGTCAGTCTTACATCATCAATTGTTGTCAATATCAAAACAAGCAACGACATATGAAAAAATTAATTAAATTAAAAACAAAATGCGTTAAATAGCACAAGGTTGGCCGGAAAGTAATAGAAATTAAAAAATAAAAACAAAAGAAAAGCAAGTAAATAAAAAAAAACTAGAGAAAAAAGAAGAACATGTTAATATGTAAAGCACAAAATGTTACTTTCGATTGCGATTTGCAGATAAACAATTAAACATCGCTATATTCAGCTGAGTATGTACAGGGCGACTGACGATTGTTTCGCCAAAAAAAGAAGCGATATTCCAGACTATGGGAAAAATGTTAAAAAAGTCTACGTACTTAAGTACTAAGTACTTAATATTAAGTCGTAATTGAGGAAAGACTATTTACCTCTAGGAAGGTTCTTCCCCCCCCCACCCCTCTTACCGGATTATTTCTAAAAGTGTCGTTCTACTTGTAAGATATTTTTTTTCTTAAAAGAAATCTGCTGTTAAATTTTTAGAAAAGCAATCTGTTTCATCTGACCGTCTTTTGTTTTCATATACGATGATCTTTTGTTTCCATATACGATCGTCTTTCGTTTTCATATATACGAGCGCCTTTTGTTTTCATACACGATCGTCTTTTGTTTTCACATACGATCGTCTTTTGTTTATTTCTTTTTCTCTACATATTTCCTATGAACACTTTTATAAACATGAGTCGCCTTTCTATTTTCTTTTTTTTTTAAGCAAACAGAGCATAATTTTCTTCAATTGTTCTTCGTAATTTTCTTTTTTCGCTTCCTTTGCACAAACGCGATCGTCAATTGTTATTTTGCTCTCAAATTTTTCCTAAAATTTTTTTCGCATGCGATCGTCTTTTGTTTAATTTGTTTTTCTCCTCGTTTCTTATAGAAACGCGAGTCGTCGCGTTTCTAATTTCTTTTGTTTAAACAAACGGAGCACAATTTTCTTGAATTGTTCTTTGTAATTTTTTTCTTTCGTTTTCTTCGCTCGAACGCGATCGTCAGTTGTTGTTTTGCTCTCAAATTTTTCCTAAAATTTTTTTGCACGCGATCGTCTTTTGTTTCATTTGTTTTTCTCTTCATTTCTTTTAGAGACTCGAATCGTCGCCTTTCTAATTTCTTTTGTCTAAACAAACGGAGCACAATTTTCTTCAACTGTTCTTCGTAATTTTCTTCTTTCGTTTTCTTTGCTCGAACGCGATCGTCAATTGTTGTTTTGCTCTCAAATTTTTCCTAAAATTCCCCAACTTTGACTTCTTTTTTGTTTTTGCGTTTTTGGCAGAAAAGAAAAAGTCAGACATTTTAGAAAGGAAAAGGGGTTGAAACAAACCAAGTTACATTTGTAGGAAACAAAGATTAAATCGTAATTAAGGAAAGGCTCTAAGAAGGTTCTCTCCCCCTCCTCTTACCGGATTATTTCTAAAAGTGTCTTTTTAATTGTAAGATATATTTTTTTAAGAAATCTGCTGTTAAATTTTTAGAAAAGCAATTTGTTTTAGCTGTCCTTTTGTTTTTACATACGATCGTCTTTTGTTTGTTTCTTTTTCTCTTCGTATTTCCTATGAACACTTTTATAAACATGAGTCGCCTTTCTATTTTCTTTTTTTTTAAGCAAACAAAGCATAATCTTCTTCAATTGTTTTTTTTAATTTTCTTCCTAAAACAGCTGTGCTGTTAAATTTTTAGAAAATTAATTTGTTTCATCGTCTGCCTTTTGTTTTCACATACGATCGTCTTTTGTTTTATATCCTTTTCTCTTCGCGTTTCCTACAACACTTTCAGAAACATGAGTCGCCTTTTCATTTTCTTTTTTTTTTCAGCAAACAAAATATAATTTTCTTCAGTTGTTTTCTTTTATAATTGTTTTCTTATAGCAAATCTGCTGTTAAACTTTTAGAAAAGCAATTTGTCTCATATGACTGTCTTTTGTTTTCACATACGATCGTTTTCTTTTATCACATACGATCGTTTTTTGTTTTCATATATAAACGTCTTTTGTTTTTATAGGCGATCGTCTTTTGTTTTATTTCTTTTTCTCTTCGTATTTCCTACGAACAGTTTTAGAAATACGAGTCGCCTTTCTATTTTCTTTTTTTTTTAAGCAAACAAAGCATAATTTTCTTCAATTGTTTTTTTTAAATTTTCTTCATAAAACAAATCTGCTGTTAAAGTTCTAGAAAATTAATTTTTTCGTCTGTCCGCCTTTTGTCTTCATACACGATCCTCTCTTGTTTTCATATATGATGATCCCTTTTTGTGTTCATATACGATCGTCTTTTGTCTTCATATACGATCGTCTTTTATTTTCATATATAATCGTCTTTTGTTTTCGATCGCCTTTTGTTTCATATACAATCGTCTTTTGTTTTTATAGACAATCGTCTTTTGTTTTTATAGACAATCGTCTTTTGTTTTTATTTCTTTTTCTCTTCGTGTTTCCTACGAACAGTTTTAGAAATACGAGTTGCCTTTCTATTTTCTTTTGTTTAAGCAAACAAAGCATATTTTTTTCAATTGTTTTTTTTTAATTTTCTTCATGAAACAAAACTGCTGTTAAATTTTTAGAAAATTAATTTGTTTCACCTGTCCTCCTTTTGTTTTCATACACGATCCTCTTTTGTTTTCATATATGATGATCTCTTATCGTTTTCATATACAATCGTCTTTTGTTTTCATATACGTTCGTCTTTTGTTTTATTTATTTTTCTCTTCGTGTTTCCTACGAACACATTTAGAAACACGGATCGTCCCTCTATTTTCTTTTTTTTTAAGCAAACAAAGCATACTTTTCTTCAGTTGTTCCCCGTAATTTACTTCTTTCGTTTTCTTCGCTCAAACGCGATCGTCAGATGTTTCTAAATTTTTCCTAAAATTTCCCGCTTAGGGCTACGTTTTTCTTTTCGCGTTTCCCACCGAATATTTTTGGAAATACGAGCCGCCCCCTTCTATTTTTTTTTTGTTTTTGTTTTTGTTATAAAGCAAACAGAGCGTGATTTTCTTCTTCTTTTTGTTTTGTTCTTAAATTTTTCCTAAAATTGGTTTCTTTTTTGAAAATTTTTGCAGGAAATATTAAATTGCAATTAAGGAAAGGCTTTTTGCGTTTGAGAAGGTTCTGCTCGCGCTCCCCTCCAGCCACCACAATTACTTTTCTTTTGTTTTGCAATTTATTTCATCTCTGTTTATCTTTTTACGAACACTTTTAGAAAACGTGTCACCTTTCAGTGTGTTTCTTTTTTTGGATTTTATTCGTTCTTTTTACTTGCAAGATATTTTTTGCTTAAAACAAATTTTTAGAAAAACAATTTGTTTCATCTGTCCGTTTTCATATACGATCGTCTTTTGTTTTCTTATACGATTCCTACACGTGTTCATATGCGATCGTCTTTTGTTTTATTTCTTTTTCTCTTCGTGTTTCCTACGAAGACTCTCAGAAACGCGAGTTGTCTTTGGTGAAGACAATATTCTCTAGACTGTTTGGTCCTTCTTAATGCATTTCGACAAACCGTTCTCGAGTAATTGAGCTTTGAAAGTTAGCATCTATTGCCTTTTGTTATTATGAAATACTGAAAGACAACCCATCAGACTATCCCTTAAAAAGGGGGAGGATCTGGCAAATACGTCCAGTTAGGAAATTGCCAAATACCGCTTGTGAGTGTTAACTCATTTATTATTAACTTTTGGAAAAAAATTATCACGAAAAGGTGAACTTATTTTTTGATGTTCTGGTCGCTCTGAAAACATCGGGCGACAATTTCGAATCAGCCTGTATAACAAGTGTTGCACTTGCACTTCGTTTTTTATTTCTAATCGATTGCTTGGATACCTTCTCAGATTGTTTTTTGAATGATCAAATTAATGACTGGGAATTAATTCTTTACAAAATCGAACACAATACCTACGAGTCTCTATCGTGTGGTACTGATAAGTTAAGAGTGTCTGGTTACAAAATTTGAAGTAAAAAATCGTTTTTCACGTAAACAATCTCGAGTGCCTCTTAGTGTTTCTCCATTGCCAAGGGTCATTTCCACCTGATTACGATTAGGTATAAAACTGTGCGTGCGGTTCACATTTGGTGCATTCACGTAGCAGCAGACACTAAATAATTAACGAAGCAACATGAAGGGTAAGTGGATCGATTTAATTTACTATAACCAGCTCAAAAGTTTTTTTTTTTAGCTCAAGTCTTTGTTTGTATTGTCTTGGTGGCTATAGCTTACGCCGTAGGTAAGTACATGGACTTTTTGGTGTTTAAGTCAAAAACGAATTTTACCTTGGGAATATTTTTAGGCATCCATTGTCCTCCTGACGATGAAGGCCCGACTTATTTCCCCCATGAATCCAACTGCACTTTGTTCTACCAATGCGCCCATGGAGTTCCGGTTGTTTTAGATTGTAAAAATGGGACGCACTTCAACCCTGAACTTAATGTCTGCGATCTGCCGGAAAATGTTAACTGTACAACAGCAGGAGACTTGTGATTATTTTCTTTATGTACTTCTGATAAATACATGATCTAATCAAAGCAAAATTGTACTTATTATTAATTTTTTTTATTACTTACGCCTATTTTTTTTTATACAAGCTGTATTTGGCTCTCCTCCTTTACCCTCTTGGTATTTTCAAATGTAATTATTATCATTGATTAGTTTGCATTTTTATTTTTGTGCCTTTTGTCTTATTTCCTATCGTCATTCTTAATCCTTTCTTTGATCTTTTGGTGTATACTTTGAAACCTCGGCGCGAATAAGGCTTTATATTTATCAAAATTGAAGTTATTTGTTATTATTATTGCTCAATATGAAATCATTTTCTTTATTACTAGTTTTGCCCGATTTTGTCGCGATACTTCCGTCGACGAAAGAGATCGGAAACAAATGATGCGAAAATACGAAAGAAACAAAAGAATAACGCCAACAAAAAAAAATACGAAAGAATAATCCGTGTAAGTGACGATACTACCAAAAAAAAAAATCGAATGAAGAACGACGAAATACGAATAAGGAAAACATTAATAAAAAAAGAAACAAAAGAAGGTCGATGAACATTATGTGAATTGTTCAAAAACCTGAGACTGATTTAAAAAAAAAAAAACAAAAGAAGATGGATAAAACCCTAAGAATTCGGCAAAGAAGATAATTTCTTTACCCACTGATTCCCTAAGCTCGTGGAGGAGCAATGACAAATAACATAAACATACGAGGCTGTGAATAAAAAAAAAACAAAGGAAGGTCGATGTTTCCCCAATGGAATGTAAAAAAATCAAAGCGCCAATAGAAAACAAAAGATGGAAACTGTCAATCGGAACGCGCCAATAGAAAACAAACGAAGAAACTGTCAATCGAAACGCAAAAAATTAACGTGACAAAAAGAAACAAAAAAAAACAACGAAACCCAAAGAAACAAACGAAAGCTTGATGATCAAAGCTTTGAAAAATGAAGAATAAACATAAGAAGATCGTTGATTGTTCAACAATCAAGACTGATAAGAAAACAGAAGAAAAAAAGTCTTGAGTTACCGAAGAAATGAAGCAAACAACGTAGAACAAGAAAAAAACAAGAGAAGATCGATGCTTTTACGACGGAATGTTCGAAAATCAAATCGACGAACAGTGAACAAAAGAAGAAACTACGAAAAAAGTCAAAGAGGAACAAAAGGAGGTCGTTGATTGTTCGAAAATCAAGACTGATAAGAAAACAGTAGAAAAAAGTCTTAAGTCAATCAATCAAGTTGCCTATAGAAAACAAATGAAGAAACTGTCAATCGGAACGCGAAAAATTAACGTGACAAAAAGAAATTAAAAAAAAACAACAAAACCAAAAGAAACAAACGAAAGCTTGATGATCAAAGCTTGGAAAAATGAAGAATAAACAAAAGAAGATCGTTGATTGTTCAACAATCAAGACTGATAAGAAAACAGAAAAAAAAAGTCTTGAGTCTTCTATGATCCTTTTTTTAAATTTTATTTGTTGATCATCTCTTGTTTTATTTTATTGATCGTTTTTTGTTTGAGTTTATCGATTGCCTTTTGTTTTGTTTTTAATTCTCTTCACCATTCTTTTTGCTTGTTAATTTCTGTTATTTTTTTGGTTCTGTTCGCCTTACCTGTCCTTTTATACATCTCTTATTCTTTATTTAATTGAATCGATCTTCCTTTGTTTTATTTATTGACCATCTTTTCTTTTATTGATTGCCTTTTGTTTTTCGTTTGCTTTTTCCTTTTGTAAACCTTTTATTTTTGTTTAATTTTTGTACACTGGATTTTTTCCTCAATGAACGAATTTTTCGGAAAAAATGAATTGTTAAAAAAGTCCCAAAGTTTTTTTTTTTAAATTGGATGATTATTCATTTTGATTTAAGACTTAAGGAAAAATTATAATTTTTATGTATTATTCGTATAGTCCTCTGTACGTTAGGCTACACTGGTAGCATGTGTGCTATCTGTATGTAGAGAGACATACGTACAAGTGTTAGTAAACAAAAATTAGTTACAAAGTTTGCTTTATTGAGGTTTCAATTTGTTCAATTAAATTTCCTAATTTATAACGAACTTCTCTTTTTTGCTTGCAAGGAGTAAGTTAGACAAAAGAACCAAAAAAAGAAGCCGATGGTTCTCTGGCGAAAAGCAACTCAAAAACTGGCAGAAAAATTGAAAGGGAACAAAAAAATGAAATAAAGAAACACGAAAAATAAGAGACGAACGAAAATAAAAGAATATTGATGATACCTCACTGATGGTATACTTAGAAATCATGTGATGTGATTAACAAAAAGAAGAGAAAATTGGATAAGTCAAAAGAAAGTCAAAAATCAGAAGAAAAAATCGGAATAGAACGAATCGGATAAAAAGAGAAAATGAACGAAACGACGAATGGCTTTTTGTTTTTTGAACGCTCCGCCTAAGAATCGTCCATTTTTGTTTGCTTTTGTTTTGGTATGCCACTGCTAGAGGAGAATGGACTAACCGAAGAAATTGGAGTTACGATTTGAATTTACAGGCTCATCACATCCTGGAAGAGAGTGGAATAATCGAAGAAATTGGTGAGAACCAAATATACAAGCTCATGAAGGACCAAAAACAATCCAAAATGGCAAAGATACCTGGACTACACCGAACAGTACATATGGGGAAAAAGAAGATGCCAACAGGATAAGAGTTTAAAAAACACTGGAAGAATTCGATAAGGGTCCCCAACTGCGCTGCTGTTAAAAGAGAATGAAATACCAAAAGAAATTAGGAAACTTGGGGAAAGGGGACAGCCGAGCCAAACTTACAAACTTTTCACTGAGGTTTGGAAATAAGAAGAAATGCCAGAATACGAGGAAAGAGCACTGGGACAGTGTACATAGAGAGTAGAGAGATAAATTCTATAAAATTGTTGAGAAAAATGTTTTAAAAAAATGACATTTTTTATTTTTATATTTAACGATGTAATTTTCAATCCCCCACTTTTTTTTTGTATACATATTTATCGAAAATATTATTAATTTTTTTTCGATATAATATATTGGAAGAAATTCCTTTCATTTTTTCATTAAATTTTGTAATTTAAACAGAAATTCTTCTTTTTCTTAATATTTGATAAATTTAGCGCTATCTACCGTTAAAAAATAATATTATTTTTTTGGGATTGATTGGAATTTTATTCGTTTTATTCAGAACCAACAGAAATTCTCCTTAATTTTCTAATAATTAACATTTTTTAAATATTTTATTCAATATCGCGCTTTCTAACAATAAAAAATAATTTTTTTTTTTTGGTATTTATTGAAATTTTATTCATTTTATTCAGCGCCACCTAGCGATAGACATTGATCCTAATTACCTTTAGAAAAAATTCTTTTTTTTTGAAATTTGAAAAAGAAAACAAAAGATCGTCTTTTGTTTTCTTTGTTAAAGAAATTTTGCATCTTGTTTCCGTCAATCGAAAAAAAAATCAATTGTGCTCTTGGATTCTTCTCTTCTTAAAAAAGAAAACAAAAGATCATGTTTTGTTTTCTTTGTTAAGAAGAAAATGATTCAAAAGACAATTGATTTTTTTGATTTGATTGTATAACAAACGCTCGCCATTCCATCGAAAGATGGAAACAAAAGACGATCGACGATAATCAAAAGAACTTTCGATTTCTTTAACTTTCTGACTTTTGAGTTTAAGAAAAAACTACAAAAGTCGTTCGTTTGTGGTGCAAGAAACGTTGCTTGCTTCTTTGATTTTTGAAAGTTGCAAACAAGAGACGATCGACCAGTAAACTAGAGAACTTTCGATCTTCCTATCGTTCTTTTTAACAAAAAAACAATCTATTTGCGCCTCAAAAAAAAAGGCGATCGATTGTATAACACACGTTTTGCTACTTCGAAAGATAAATACAGAAGACGACGAAGAGAAACTTCGATTTTCCTCTTTTTTCGATGGTCTTTTGAATTTCTAAAAAAAAAAAAAAAAACTAGAACAAAAGACGATCGACTGTACAACAAATGCTTGCTTCTTCGAAAAATGGAACTAAAAGACGATCGACAATATACAAGAAAAATTCGATTCTCTTTTGTTTTTCGTCAATAGAAATACGTAAATCTGAAGTATTTGAACTTTTTCTTAAAAACAAATTAAAGAAACTATCGTATAGTAAACTCGATTCTCTTGTCGTTATTCTTTAGCAGAAAAACAAAAAGTAAATCTTTTGAATTTTTCGTCTTGAAAAGAAAAAAGACACGATCGATTGTGTAACACAAGTTTGTTCTTGGAAAGATGAAAACAAAAGACGACCAACGACAATCGAGAGAAACTTCGGTTTTCTTCTTTTTTTTTTGAAAGAGAAAAAACAAGTCAATAATCAAGAAAAAATTAGTTTTTTTTCTTTCTGTTTTCGTTAGTCGATGAAAAATCAATCGATTTTTTCGTCTTCTTAAAAAAGGAAAACAAGAAAAAACAAAAGACGATCGGTTGTATAGCAAATGCTTGGCTTCTCCATCGAAAAATGAAAACAAAAGACGATCGACGGTAATGAAAAACAATTTCGATTTCTTTGACTCTCTTACTTTAGATTTTTTACCTTTTTGAAAAACGAAAAACAAACGACGATCAACTGTTGTGTAACAAACCTGGAAACAAAAGACGATCGACGGTAAATTTCAATTTTCTTCTTGTTTTTTGATAGAAAATTGACGGTAATGAAGAGAAAATTCCGAATTTTTCTTCTTCTTTTCGTCAACCCAAAAAAAGGTCAATTGTCTTTTGAATTCTTCACTTCTTAAAAAAGAAAACAAAAGATCGTCTTTCGTTTTCTTTGTTAAAGAAAAGAAAATAAAAGATCGTCTTTCGTTTCCTTCGTTGAAGAAAACAAAATCGACGGTAATCAAGAGAAATTTCGACTTTCTTCTTGTTTTTGGATAGAAACATAAAGACGATCGTCCCTTTAATTTTCTTCTTCTTAAAAAAAGTCATTGACGGCGACGAAGAGAAAATTCCGAATTTTTCTTCCTATTTGTTTTCTTTGTTCATGAAAAGAAAACAAAAGCTCGCGTTTTATTTTCTTTGATAAAGAAAATTAAATTCCGAATTTTATCTTCTTCTTTCCGTCAACCGAAAAAAAAATCAATTGTGTTTTGAATTCTTTTGAATTGAAGAAAACGTAAGATCGTGTTTTGTTTTCTTTGTTAAAGAAAAGAAAACAAAAAGATAATCTTTTGTTTTTCTTGTTACGGAGAAAATAATTCAAAAGAAAATTTGTTTGTATTTCCATCGAAAGACGAAAACAAAAGAAGATCCACGGCAATGAAAAGAAATCTCAATTTTATTGTCTTTTCAATTTGAAAAACAAACGGCGATCAACATTTTGTAACAAATGTAGGATGTAAAATTAAGTTGAAAGAATATGTCCGATATCTACTGTAACGAAGATCGACAAGGTTAATAAAGTTATTATTATTGAATGTTCGCTTCTTCGGAAAATAGAAACAAAAGCCGATCGACGATAATCAAGAGGAAATTCGATTGAAGAAGAAAATGCGATTTTATCGACTTTTTACTTTGGTACTTTTTTAAAACGAAAGTTTTTTTTTTAATATCCAAGTCGTCGACCATTTTTTTTTGTTTTTGCGTTTATTAAACATCGATCGCCTTTTATTATTATTATTATTATTTTAAAGAAGAATAAAAAAGTAGAAATTCGATTGTAATTGTTTTATCGTCGCTCTTAATCAATTTGCTGACGCAAAAGTAAAAACGGAATTCTTTTTTTCAAATCCAAATCGTGGGCCAAATTTTTGTCTGTTAAAAAATCGATCGTCTTTTATTTTGTCATTTTTTTATGAAGAAAAAAAATCGAAATTCGATTAGAATTCGAACGTCTTTTGTCATCACGCTGATTTTATTTTCCGACGCAAAAGTAAAAATAAAAGACGACCGACGGTGATCAAGTGAAAATTCGATTTGTTCTTCCTCTTTTCGCCAACCTAAAAAAAAATCGATCGCCTTTTGAATTTCTGTCTCCTTAAAAAACAAAAAAAAAAAACAAGAGATCGATTGTATAACAAACGCTTTTTCTCTTCCATCGAAAATTAGAAACAAAAGATGATCGACGGTAACGAAAAGAAATTGCTATTTTATCGACTCTTTACTTTGGTACTTTTTTGAATTTTTTTTTTTTAATATCCTAGTCGTCGACCATTTTTTTTTGTTTTTGCATTTATTAAACATCAATCGCCTTTTATTATTATTTATTTTTTTACAGAAGAAGAAAAACGTAGAAACTCGATTGGAATTGTTTTATTATCGCTCTTAATCAATTTCTGATTTCGCAAAAGTAAAAACGAAATTTTTTTTTTCAAATCTATGGCCAAAAATTTTTGTTTGTTAAACAATCTATCGTCTTTTATTTTGTTACTTTTTGATGAAGAAAAAAGTCGTAATCCGTCTTTTGTCATCGTTCGAACTTTATTGCCCGAGACTCAAAAGGTAAAAACAAAAGGTTTTCTTTTTTTTATATAGAAATTGCCGACTAAAATTAGTGTGTCCTCGCGTTCTTGTTAAACTATCGATCGTCTTTTGTTTTGTTCAATTTTTTATGAAGAAAAAAGTCGAAATTCGATTAGAATTCGAACGTCTTTTGTCATCGCGCTGAATTTATTTTCCGACGCAAAAGTAAAAATAAAAGTTTTTCATTTTATATCCGAATTGACGACCTCTTTTTGTTCCTTGCACTTGTTAAACGATCGATCGTCTTTTGTTTATACTTTTTAACAAAAGCTATCAGCTCACGTTTTCTTTTGGAATTTTACGCTTAGGCCGGCGTTGCCAATTCTCATACGCTTAAGTAGAATTCGATTTTCTCTTCCTCTTTTCGCCAACCGAAAAAAATCGATCGCCTTTTGAATGTCTGCCTCCTTAAAAACAAAAAACAAAAAACAAGAGATCGATTGTATAACAAACGCTTGTTTCTTCCATCGAAAGTTGGAAACAAAAGACGATCGACGATAACGAAAAGAAGTTACGATTTTATCGACTTTTTATAAAAAAAAAAACATAAAAATATAATTTGATTTTCTCTGCATTTGTTTTTAGTGTGTTATTTTTTGCTTCTAGTGACTTTTTAGTGATTACTTAAGTTCACTCGTTCAGGCTTTTTACGAATGCCTATAGGCGACGCAGATTACTTTTTTTTTTGCTTTTTGTCCGCGGCTTGGCTATGTTTGATGAGGATGAACAAGATTTCACAGAGTAAAGCAATCTAGCTTCTAGTAATCTCGACTTTTCTCTTACCAATGCACCAAAGAAATTGGCGATGCACCTTTTCGTCGAAAAGTTATGAATTTTTCAAAATAGATCTTCTAGATATTCAAAGTTTCGAATTTTCTTACGGACTTATTCAAACCTACGTTGAAATTTATCAAAGGCCTTTTAGTAATTTGGACTTTTCTCTTTCCAACGCACCAAAGAAATTGGCGATGCACCTCTTCGTCGAATAGTTATGAATTTTTCAAAATAGATCTTCTAGATATTCAAAGTTTCGAATTTTCTTACGGACTTATTCAAGCCCACGTTGAAATTTATCAAAGGCCTTTTAGTAATTTGGACTTTTCTCTTTCCAACGCACCAAAGAAATTGGCGATGCACCTCTTCGTCGAATAGTTATGAATTTTTCAAAATAGATCTTCTAGCTATTCAAAGTCAGCGATAGAAATTCATTCGAATCTTTTATAATTTAAATAAAAAAATTCTTTTTTAAATATTTTATTCAATTTAGCGCTACCTAGCGATAAAAAATAATATTACTTTTTGGTATTTATTGAAATGCTTTCGTTTTGTTCAACGCCATCTAGCGATAGATAGAAATTTACCCTAATTTTCCTAAAAAAAAAAAATGAATAAATTCTTTTGTTTTCTTTTATTCAATTTAGCGCGGTTAAATAACGAACCCAAATCCGTCTCATTTTAAAACTGTCAATAAACGTCAAACTGACATGTTACCCAAAATATGAAGTTTTTATATCTTCTTTTGTTTCAAAAATGATTGCCAATTTGACTTTAATATCGTCAGTGCCACTTTTAAAGAATTTAAAGAAGAACTAAGGAAAGACACGCGGCTTTTTGTTCCCGGCCGACTCCGACTGTTTCTTTTCTTATTCAATCGCACTGTACCATTCATACAGGGTGACCCATTTAAAACTGTAAAAATGTTTTTATTAATGGCAGAAACAAGTACATACAAGCAACTTCTACCTTAAAAAAAAGAAGTCCGTTTCTATGCCAGTCTAAATCATACCATAAACTTGATATAAATTCGCCGGACTGTGTTGAAACTACTATTTTATTTACACAGAATTTCCACACACTTTTCAACGCGAGACGCCGCAAAATAAACATCAATTATCATTACGATCCCTTATCAGTAAAGAAAGTCAACGGGAAAACAGGTTCTTCCAACCTAATCGTATCAGATAACGAAGAGTGCGATTTCAAGGAAAATTTCAACATTACCAATCGAACACAAAAAGAAATGCTCCTGATAGATAAGAACGGGGGGGTATATATTCCACAAGAGAAAAGCGAGTTTCATTTAATACCATCCATCCATAAGACGAGTACCGTTTTAAGTGATTAAAAATGAAAGGTAATTAATTGACCGCTTTTGAATGTGTTTGATGCAAAATTGTTAAAATATTTCAGCTCAAGTTTGCGTGTGCATTTTATTGTTGACCGTCGTTTATGCCATCGGTAAGTGTTTTAATGGCGAATCCTATTTTTCCCTTTGACTCGTACTTTTCGGTTTTAGACGTGCATTGTCCCCCGAATGAAGCCATACCTACCTTCCACCCTGATCCAAGTGATTGTGCGGTTTACTACGAATGTTCGAACGGAAAACCCATCAAACTGGTCTGCCCACCGGAAACTGTTTTCAACCCGGAATTAAATGTATGTGACCACCCCGTGAACGTACCAAATTGTAACGCGGTTAACGAAAACTATCCGTAAGGTTAGCTTCGCCGTTCTAATGTCGGATTTTATTTAATGAAATGTATTAATCGATTGTTATAATAAATCTTTTAAATTATAAAATGTTTTGTGTGTATTTGCTGCGGTTAATCGTTTAGTGAATAGCATGGGACTCGATGTACATCCTAGTGGCACTCATTTTTCTTATTTGAGCTAAGGGGGGAAATTCGAATTTCCAGTTGAGAAAAGCGTTGTTGAATAGGTAAAGCACCTGTTGGTATAAAAAAACCGCACTGAAATAAAGTTTTCACAGCTGTATGAATCGGTCAGGAATTTTTGCATTTATTAAAAAAATCACCCTGTATCTCTCCATCTACGCACCGAAAGTTGATGACAGGATATAAAATTTCTTGTCGATAATTGAACTTCCTGTTGTCTAACGATAAGAGGAGGCGCCTACAAGTACATTTACATTATCATTCGCAAAGTACGTGTTTTTGATTCTGAGATCGTAATCGAAAGCGCAATGAGATTGATGACCGGTCTTATCGGATACTCGTTCTAACATAAGTGGATTATGTGGATATTTGAAAGTTGTCTAGAGATTCGAAATATGAATTGAATGATTTAAATCAGCCAATGCAGTGCATGTAGCAGTTAATTCACTTTGCAATGCCGCCGACAGTCTCCGTGCGAATGCGAACACGTGAGTCACTCCTTCACCGTGCTCGCCCATGCCACACTAATGATGGACGCTTGTTAGAACAGAGGAAAATCGACAAAATATACAAGGGGTTGACCTCCAGCATGAAAACATTACCCTTGAATTATTATTTTTTTATTGTGATTATCTACAGGTGTAAGATGAATTTAAAGCTGCGTTGGAAAGAGAAAGGCTGAAATTACTAGAAGCACTTTGGTCAATTTCAATGTTGACCTGAGTAAGTCCGTAAAAAAATTCGTAACTTTGATTATCTAGAAGACCTATTTTCAGAAATTCGTAATTATTCAACGAAAAGGTACATCGCCAATTTCTTTGGTGCTTTGGAAAGAGAAAAGTGCAAGTAAATAAAAGGCCTTTGATAAATTTCAATGTAGATTTGAATAAGTCCGTAAGAAAATTCGAAACTTTGAATATCTAGAAGATATATTTTGGAAAATTCGTAACTATTCAACGAAAAAGTGCATCGCCAATTTCTTTGGTGCATTGGTAAGAGAAAAGTCGAGATTACTAGAATCTAGATTGCTTTACTCTGTGAAATCTTGTTCATCCTCATCAAACATAGCCAAGCCGCGGACAAAAAGCAAAAAAGAAAAAGAAATCTGCGTTGCCTATAGGCATTCGTAAAAAGCCTGAACGAGTGAACTTAAGTAATCACTAAAAAGTCACTAGAAGCAAAAAATAACACACTAGAAACAAATGCAGAGAAAATCAAATTATGTTTTTATGTTTTTTTCATAAAAAGTCGATAAAATCGTAACTTCTTTTCGTTATCGTCGATCGTCTTTTGTTTCCAACTTTCGATGGAAGAAACAAGCGTCTGTTATACAATCGATCTCTTGTTTTTTGTTTTGTTTTTTAAGGAGGCAGACATGCAAAAGGCGATCGATTTTTTTCGGTTGGCGAAAAGAGGAAGAGAAAATCGAATTCTACTTAAGCGTATGAGAATTGGCAACGCTGGCCTAAGCGTAAAATTCCAAAAGAAAACCTGAGCTGATAGCTTTTGTTAAAAAGTATAAACAAAAGACGTTCGATCGTTTAACAAGTGCAAGGAACAAGAAAACGGTCGTCAATTCGGATATAAAAAGAAAAACTTTTATTTTTACTTTTGCGTCGGAAAATAAATTCAGCGCGATGACAAAAGACGTTCGAATTCTAATCGAATTTCGACTTTTTTCTTCATAAAAAAATGAATAAAACAAAAGACGATCGATAGTTTAACAAAAACGCGAGGACACAATAATTTTGGTCGGCAATTTCTATATAAAAAAAAAAGAAAACCTTTCGTTTTTACTTTTGAGTCTCAGGCAATAAAGTTAGAACGATGACATAAGAGGATTACGACTTTTTTCTTCATAAAAAAATTACAAAATAAAAGAAGATCGATTGTTTAACAAACAAAATTTTGGACGACGATTTGAATTAAAAAAAAACACTTCGTTTTTACTTTTGCGTCAGAAAATTGATTAAGAGAGATGATAAAACAATTCCAATCGAATTTCTACTTTTTCATTCTTCTTTGAAAAATAATAATAATAATAAAAGGCGATCGATGTTTAATAAATGCAAAAACAAAAAAAATGGTCGATGACTCCAATATTTAAAAAAACTTTCGTTTTAAAAAAGTACAAAAGTAAAAATTCATTAAATCGCAATTTCTTTTCATTTTCCGAAGAAGCGAACGTTCAATAATAATAACTTTATTAACATTTCTTACACAATGTTAATTGTCGCTTGTTTTTCGCTTTTTAAGAAAAAAATGTACGAAAGTAAAAAGACAATAAAATCGACATTTTTTTTTCATTACCGTGGATCGTCTTTTGTTTACGTCTTTCGATGGAATAGAAAGCGTTTGTTTTACAGTCAAATAAAAAAAATCAGTTGTCTTTTGAATTATTTTCTCCTTAACAGAGAAAACAAAAGTTGATCTTTTGTTTTCTTTTCTTTAACAAAGAAAACAAAACGCGATCTTTTGTTTTCTTTTTTAAGAAGAGAAGAATTCAAATAACATTTGATTTTTTTTCGATTAACAGAAAGAAGAAGAAAAATTCTTTGACTTTCTTAAGAAAAAAAATTCAAGAGATGATCGACTTTGTTTTTCTATCGAAAAACAAGAAGAAAATCGATATTTCTATTGTTTATCGTCGATCGTCTTTTGTTTCCAACTTTGTTACACAACAATTGATCGTCGTTTGTTTTTCGTTTATAGAAATAGAAATAGAAAAAAATCTGCCAAAAGTAAGAAAGTCAAAGAAATAGAAATTTCTTTTCATTACCGTCAATCGTCTTTTGTTTCTATTTTTCGATGGAGATGGAGAAGTATTTGTTGTGCAGTCGATCGTCTTTTGTTTTTTATTGTTTTCTTTTCTTTAACAAAGTAAACAAAACACGATCTTTTATTTTATTTCCTTTAACAAAGAAACAAAAAACGATCTTTTGTTCTCTTTTTCTTTAACAAAGAAAACAAAACACGATCTTTTGTTTTCTTTTTTAAGAAGAGAAGAATTCAAAAGCACAATTGATTTTTTCTTCCGTTGATGAAAAGAAGAAGAAAAATTCGGAATTTTCTCTTCGTTACCGTCAATTTTTTGACTTTTTTAAGAAGAAAAAAATTAAAGATACGATCGACTTTGTTTTTCCATCAAAAAAACAAGAAGAAAATCGAAATTTCTCTTAAAAACCGTCGATCGTCTTTTGTTTCCAGGTTTGTTATGCAACAGTTGATCGTCGTTTGTTTTTCGTTTTTCAAATAGGAAAGAAATCAAAAGTAAGAAAGTCAAAGAAATCGAAACTGTTTTTCATTACCGTCGATCGTCTTTTGTTTTCATTTTTCGATGGAGAAGCCAACCGATCGTCTTTTGTTTTTTCTTGTTTTCCTTTTTCAAGAAGACGAAAATTCAAAATTCGATTGATTTTTCATCGACTAACGAAAACAGAAAGAAAAAAAAAACTAATTTTTTCTTGATTATCGTTGGTTCTTTTTCTTTTCTAAGAAGAAAAAAGTTCAAAAGACGGACGACTTGTATTTTCTCTTTCAAAAAAAAAGAAGAAAACCAAAGTTTCTCTCGACCGTCGTTGGTCGTCTTTTGTTTTCATCTTTCCAAGAAGCAAACTTGTGTTACACAATCGATCGTGTCTTTTTTTTCTTTTCAAGGCGAAAAATTCAAAAGACAATTCACTTTTGTTTTTCTGCTAAAGAATAACGACAAGAGAATCGAAAGCTCTCTGGTTTACTATCCGATTGGCTTTTGTTTCGCAACTCTAAAAGAAGCAAACGTCTGTTAACCACAATCGATCGACTTTTGTAGTTTCTTTAATTTGTTTTCAAGAAAAAAGTTCAATGACTTCAGATTTACGTTTTTTTATCGACGAAAAACAAAAGAATCGAATTTGTCTTGTGTATTATCGATCCATCTTCGAAGAAGCAAGCGTTTGTTATACAATCGATCGTCTTTTGTTCTAGTTTCCTTTTTTTTTTAAGAAGACTATCGACTTTCGTTTTCTATCGAAAAAAGAGGAAAATCGAAGTTTCTCTTCGTCACCCTCGATCGTCGTCTTTTGTTTTCATCTTTCGAAGTAGCAAAACGTGTGTTACACAATCGATCGCCTTTTTTTTTTTTTGAGGCGCAAATAGATTGTTTTTTCCGTCAAAAAAAAAACGACAGGAAGATCGAAAGTTCTCTAGTTTATTGGCCGATCGTCCCTTGTTTCTAACTTTCAAAAATCAAAGAAGCAAGCAAACGCTTCTTGCATCACAATCGATCGACTTTTGTAGTTATCTTTTCTCTAAACTCCAAAGACTTTATTTTTCTATTGACGAAAAACAAAAGAAAGTCGAATTTCTCTTATGTATTATCGATCGTCTTTTGCTCATTTCTTTTTTTGTTCATTATAGAATGTGTATGGGTGTTTCAGTACGATCGCATGAGCAGCATGTGTCAGCCAATGCACAAACGTTACAATGTGGCCATCACTGAAGTCCTGGACAAGTTCATGAAGGCCATTGTGGTAGACACGTTCCACATAATACCTCAAGCACCAAATGTTGGAGAGCCCGAAACCTTCTTGCCCATTGATTATTTGTAGTTGAAGCCGGTCAAAGAGAAGCTGAGGACTATGGAGAAGCAACCTCCTTAATTGGTTGCATCAGAATTATTCCTTTTCAAATTTATTGCAAGTCCGGCAGAGGGTTGGTTGACCCATAAACTACGTGGTGGTTTTCGGCCTTTAACATTTCACATTCTTTTTGGTTGCTTTGGTGCAAAACACCAGAAATTTAGAAACCAAATATAATACAAATAGCGATAAAGTTGCTTGAAGGATATTTGGAAGGCACGATAATAGAAGGTGCAAAAAAAATGAAGCGGAGTAGGTAACCAAATAGATGGGAAAATAAAAACTACTAGTGTGGAAGAAAAAGGCCAAGAAGGGCCACGTAAAAAATATTTGAGGCCGGGTAGGAAAAGGATAGAAGAAGAGACTTGGAGGAACCAAATGGTATAGATACTGGAGAAATTGGCAGGGAAGAGAAAAATTGGGGACCGTAGTTCGAGAAGGAGAAGAAGTCCTAAATCAAGCCGGAGGTGTGGAGGAATCATCTTTGCCTCTCCTTCTTGGATCCTACACTCCAAGTGTCAAATTGTCCTTTTCATAGAAGTTGCAAGTAGTAAAGGCAGAAACTTCAATCAATTTTTTTTATTTGCTCGAAAGGAAGAGTCTCTCGCTATTCATAATATGTATTACTATTAGTAATTTTGTTAATAAAAAATACTCTCTTTTGCAAAATTTACTTAAATACTCATGTGTTCCTTATTACATAATATTAAACCCAAGCCTCAACATTAAAAAAATAATGGGAGTACAAATTATACTGTGTATGTCCTCTAAGAATCTAATCTAGGCTGAGCGTCTTGTTTGATGAATCAACCACCGTTTTGGTTGAGGTGTCAGTGGGGACACTCTCGCTGATTCCGCTTCCAACAGCACTGGCGTTGCTTGCGGATTGGGTTGGAAGTTTCAAATTGATTGGTGCTGATGTACTGGACTCAGATCCTAGGCTGTTTTGAGTTGTTATTTCCCTATTAATAACTACTTTCCAATCCCTATCCACCGATGGTCTGGAGCTATTTCTCCTCTTGAAGATTCTCCAAAGCCCATCAGAACTGGTGGAGGTGGATATCCCAAGCTCAGCGCCGCTGGTACTCGACGTTGCGTTTTGCTGAAGCGTATCATTGGAATTTCTTACATCAGCGATCGTAGCATTGGTCGATTCAGTAGTACCCGTGGAAGACTCGGTGGTGCTTGAGCTACCATCTGTGGATTCTGTGAGATTGGAAGCAGTTGGCTCCACCGTGCTACTTGAATTATACGTGAAGTTCCTCCTGGTATAAACCGAGTGTGAGCGCAGCAAAACTGACCAAGATTCTAAAAGGAGGGAAAAAAAAACTTATCGGTCTGATAAGGAAATGAGTTTCATTCATACGGCGCGTGTGTCACTTTAAGTCCACGATACGAATCTAAGATCCACAGCATAAGTGATGACATCACTAATGTTTCCCATTTCCGGCTAGATCTATCGATGCGTCTGTTTCCGTTGAGTCAACAACGCACTTACGTGATCTTGTATTTCGTTAGATACGATCAGTTTTTTTTTTTTAATTATTTTTAGATAATCCTTACCTCCGGCGATCACGTTGGCCAGACAAACTCCGACGACGAAGCAAAGTTTTGAGAATTCTGAAACAGAAAGAAAAATTACTGCTGAGCCCAACACCTTTGACCTAATCCCCTTTTAGGTTAACGCGTTATTGGATGTTGCCAAGTCCAGTGCAGAAGATCACCGTTTCATACCTAATTGGGGTAGTTCTGTGAGATTTCTTTAGAGGAAATCAGCGGGGGCTAACTGTAGAAAGTGGAGAAAGTAGTTTTTGTACCATAACGTCAAGTTGGAGACCTACAATCTGCAATGCAGGGAGAGAAGCTCCACATATTTATTTGGTTTCATTGGCCCATGCCTTTAGAAATGAGAAAGAAAAAAAATCAATGAATACATTCATAGAATCCATAAAACCCATTGGTATTTAGATTCGTTCGTGGAGTATCCATGTCCAGATGAAAGATCAAACGTCTATTTGGGGGTCAGATCGACGATCTGTAACTTGGTCCACTTGAACAAGATCGCCAGATGAAAGACCAAACATCTATTTAGAGGTCAGATACTTGACCTATTTGTATCAGATGGTCGTACGCTCTGAGGTGTGTCTTTAGAAAAACGACAGAAAAGGAGAACTCTTGCCCACATTAATCGTTCTGTGAGAATTGTTTAGGTGATAACTTCCTTCGCTGATGGAGTGGACGAGATTTGGCCATCGACATCACCGGAGCTCATTGCCCTTAACATCATGCAGAAGTTGGGAAAGAATTGGCTTGAAAGGCGACGATGTTATGAATAAGTGAATCACGACCAACGCAAAAAAGAAATCTGAAAGAATCTTGTACGCAACAGAAATTAAATACTCCTGGAAAAATTGAGAAAGATAAGTGGAGCAGTTTGGAGAATGAAATCAAGTAAAATGATGAAAAAGGTATTAAAAGGAGAAGACTAGAGGAAAATCCAGTTAAATAGAGTAGAAAAACCTGATGACAAGAAGAAGAAGAAGAGACCGAGATAACTGTGAATAGGAAATGAGGCTGCAGATAGCAGCAGGGTTAATAAAAAAAAAACAAAAGAAGATCTTCGAAGATCGATCTAACAAACACTGAAATACGAAGTAATGTTGCGAAATGTTTCTTTTTTTTTCTGAAGCGCCGGAAAAAGGATGATGGTAAATGGCGAAACCCTGCAATTGAAGAAAAGACCTTTGGAATGGTTTGGACATTGCAAGGAAGAAAGCAAACACAAAAAGATATGCGAAGCAAAACAGTAGAAGAAAACCTGATTGAACAGTAATTGCTGGAAGGCAAGAGAAGGTAGCAAGAGACGGAGATCATTTGTAAAATGTTTTATCGTAGCAGAAAAACAAACAAAAGAGAAATCTTTTCTAATTTCAGAAGGTTCATTTTAAGTCCAAAAACGTACGAAGTAATCAGACAAAATGTGATCTTCTAGATCGCTCTTATATTAACGTGAAAGGTAAACACATTGGAAGCGATAATAGCAAAGAGAAAAAAAATATCCAAGAAGAGAAAAGAAAACAGAATAGAAGAGGCTGATGAAATGAAGAATGAAGAAAGAAGAAAGAAATAAGGTAATCAAATCCGAGACTGTAGTTGTCAGCAAGATAAGAAAGGATGGGGGGAAAAGAGGACTAAAACCAAGCCGAACAGAAAAAAAAATAGCAAAAACGAGAAATTTGTTACAAAAGAACACAAAAGGCTGGTGAAATGGAGACATTAACAAAAAACCGAAAGAAATAGAGGTAGGGGAAAGAAAAGAAGATTGAAACCAAGAAAAATGAAATCAAATAGGACAATAAAAAAATATCCAGTACAAGAAAAGGCTTGAAAAGAGAAAAGGGATTGGTAAAAAAAATGGAAACATTAGCAAGAAACCGAGATAGATAGAGGAAGAAAGATATGGAAAGAAGAATCAAATCAAATTTGAGGCCGTAGATGTCAGCAGAATAAGAAATGATAAGAAAAATGAATGGAACCGAGCAGACCAGTAGGTAAATATCTAATGCAAGAAAAACGCTTGAAAACGAGCAGACGGGACTGATGAAATGAAGACAGCAGCAAGAAACGGAAACTAATAAATAGAAGAAGAGATGAGGAAAGAAGAATGAAACCAACGAAAAAGAAACAGGACAAAGAGCGATTGGTAAAATGGAAACGTTAGCAAGAAACCGCGATAAATAGAGGAAAAAAGATAAATAAAGAAGAATCAAATCAAATCCGAGGCTGCAGATATCAGCAGTATAAGAAACGATAAGAAGAGGAATGGAATTAAGCAGAACAGTGAAAAAATATCCAATGCAAGAAAACGCTTGAAAAGAGTTGAAGAGACTCGTGAAATGAAAATAGTAGCAAGAAACGGAAACTAATAAATAGAGGAAGAGATGAGGAAAGAAGAATGAAACCAAGAAAAATGAAAGAAGAGAAGAAAACCAAACAGGGTAAAGAAAAAATATCCAATGTGAAAAAAGGCTTGAAAAGAGAAAAAGCGATTGGTGAAATGCAAACGTTAGCAAAAGAATGAGATAAATAAAGGAAAAAAGATAAAGAAAAGAGTATCAAATCAAATCCGAGGACGAAGATATCAGCAGGATAACAAAGAGGAATGGAACCAAGCAAAAAAAATATCGAATTTGAGAAAAGGCTTGAAAAAAGCAGAAGGCACTGGTGGAATGTAGACTGTAGCAAGAAACGGAAACTAATGAATAGAGGAAGAGGTGAGAAAAGAAGAATGAAACCAAGAAAAAAGAAAGAAGAGAAGAAAACCGAACGGGGCAGAGAAAAAATCCGATGCGAGAAAGAACTTGAACAGAGAGAAAGAGATTGGTGAAATGGAAATATTAGCAAAAACGAGATAAATAAAGGAAGGAAGATAAAGAAAGAAGAATCAAAACAGAGACCGCTGATGTCAATAGGATAAAAAATAATAAGAAAGAGGAATGGAACCAAGCAGACTGATCCCATGTGAGAAAAGGTTTGAAGAGAAGAAAGATAAAGAAAGAAGAGTGAAATCAAATTCGAAGTCGTAGATCTCAGCAGGATAAGAAATGATAAAAAAAATGAATGAAACCAAGCAGAAGAGTGAAAAAAACATCCAATGCGAGAAAACGCTTGAAAAGAGCTGAAGGGACTGGTGAAATTAAGACAGTAGCAAGAAACGGAAGCTAATAAATAGAAGAAGAGATGAGAAAAAAAGAATGAAACCAAGAAAAAAGCAAAATCAAAGAGGCAGAGAGAAAAAGAATCATCGAATGCGAGAAAAGGCTTGAAAAAAGAAAAGAGGGATTGGTGAAATGAAAACATTAACAAGAAACCAAGATAAATAGAGGAAGAAGGATAAAAAAAGAAGAATTAAATCGAAGTCGATGCCCTAGATGTTGACAGGATAAGAAGTGATAAGAAAGAGGAACAGAACCAAGCAGAACAGGGAAAGAATATCCAATAGGCTCGAAAAGAGCAGAAGAGACTAGTGAAATGAAGATAATAGCAAGAAACGGAAACTACTAAATTGAGGAAGAGATGAGGAAAGAAGAATGAAGCCAAGAAAAAAGAAAAGAAACCCGAACAGTGCAGAGAAAACAAACATCCGATGCGAGAAAAGGTTTGAAAAGAGAGAAAGAGATCGATGAAATAAAAATATTATCAGAAAAACGAGATAAATAGAAGAATAAAGATAAAGAAAGAAGAATCATAACAGAGGCCGGCGATATCAGCAGGATAAAAAGTTATAAGATAGAGGGAAGGCTAGAAGAAAGAAAAAGGGATTGGTGAAATGGAAGCATTAACAAGAAACCAAGATAAATAGAGGAAGAAAAATAAAGAAAGAAGAATCAAATCAAAACTGAGGCAGTAGATATCAGAAGGAAAAGAAATAATATGAAAGAGAAATTGAATTAAGCCCGAACAGTAGAAAATATCCAAGGCAAGAGAATACTACAAAAGAACACAGAAGACTGGTGAAACGAAGGCAGAAAACGCATAAATAGAGAAAGAGTTAAGGAAAGAAAAATGAAACCAAGAAAGAGAGGTTAAACCAAAGAGAGCAGATAAAAGCTTGTAAAGAGCTGAAGAGACTGGTAAAATGAAGAAACATAAATAAAGGAAGAGGTGAAGGAACCAAGAAAAAAGAAAGAAGTGAAGAAAACCAAGCAGGGTAGAGAAAGAAAGCATCCAATGCGAGGAAAGGCTTCAAAAAAGAAAAACGGGATTGGTGAAATGGAAACATTAACAAGAAATCAAGACAAATGGGGGAAGAAAAACAAAGAAAGAAGAATCAAAACAAAACCGAGGCCGTAGATGTCGCAAGGGTAAGAAATAATATGAAGCTGAACAGTAAAAAAATATCCAAGACGAGAGAATGCTACAAAAGAACACAAAAGACTGGCGAAATGAAGGCAGCAGCAAGAAACGGAAACACCTAAACAGAGAAAGAGACAAGGAAAGAAGAAAGAGAAGTGAGAGCAGAGAAGAAAAACATCCAATGCGAGAAAAGCTTGAAAAAAGAAAAATTGGTGAAATGGAAACATTAGCAAGGAACCGAGGTAAATAGAGGAAAAAAGATAAAGAAAGAAGAATCGATCCCAGAGATGGACGAAAACAAAAAAAGAGAGGACCAAGTAGAATAGAAAATAGAAATAGGGCTTGAAAAAAGCAGACGAGATTTTCAAACTGAAGACAGTAGCAAGAAACCAAAACGATAAGTAGAGGAAAGGGACAAGAAACCAAGAAAAAAGAGAGACAAATGGAACCAAGCAGGACAGTGAAAAGGAACTTCCAAGGTGAGAAAAGGTTTCAAAAGAGTACGATGACAAAATGGAGACAGTAAGAAACTGAGTCAAGAGAAGAGTCTGAAGCCACAAATGTCAGCAGTCATAAGATTAATTCAAGATCAAAAAATGACGTAATAACGCAAAATGGCTACCTCAAGTTCGATGTTACATTGACGCATCGAAGATGATGGGGGTTACACAAAAGATTTTGGCAAATTTTAGTCGCTCTATTTTTTGAACTAAAAAGAATCTGCTGCACTATTTTGAATTTTCTTTAATAAAGTTTAACGTAAATGAATCAGGCTTTACCGACCTTTCATGTTGTAGACACTTGATAGTATTTTCACACACAAATGAACAAATTCGTTTCCTTCGGTGACATTTATAACAATCTCTTCGTTTATCGCAAAAAGGAACGCCTAGAAAATGTCTAGGGCGCATTTTTCTGTTATCTAGACACGAACGTTGTTTCTAAGTCAACATTTTCATTGTTAAATGTTTTAATTTTTTTTTTTTTAGATACTTTTTATAATAAAGAGAGTCAATAATTTACCGACGTGTCCTTGTAACCTATACCTCGTTACACTTAAAATTATCTTGAAAATGCGGATTTTTCGGATTTATTTAGGATGTTACTTAATTATAAAATTTAATGTTTCTTATTTTTTTACGCATTTCGATGGCTAAGACCGTCATCTTCAATAACACGCGCGCTTAAAATCTTCGAAAGTATTTTGGCTGGCATACATTTGGGATTAACACGTATTATTTTTATTTAATCGCTTTCCTGTACTTTTTCCAGTATTTGCCGACTTCAGCGGTAATATTTATAAATTATTATCTAGTCCGTAAATAGAAAATGAATGCTCCGCGTTGCATAACTGAAATAGCCAATGACTGATTGCACAACCATTCGTTTTATTTATTTTTGTAGATAACGATGAAAAGCGCAGTTTAAACAAATAACTTCAACCTGTGACTCCTCTGTTTTATACCTGGAAAAAATAGTAATATCTTTACCACGTCGATATACCTTTAAAACCAAAATAAAAAAAGCGTTACGAACGTTACAAGGTTACAAAACAATCAACTCAAAAAGAACCTGTATAGATAATAATTAATTAATAAAGAAATGTTTTCGAATTATTCATCTGAAGTGTATCTCGTCTCTTTTATTTTTGGAATTAAAAAGAATGTTTGGTAGATACCTTTAACGTCATCAATTTACACTTACGATTTAAATGGAACACTCAGTATACTATTACGTGTTTGAATTACGTATCTAAATCTAATGTACTTCTGCATCGCTAGCTGGCGCAGTTGCTAGGATTGTTTCCAAACTTTGGCTAATTTGTACAGCTTTCACAATTTTTTAAAGAGCTCTATATACGAGGGAGGACTGAAAAATTCTTGGCCTAGCTATCCTCTCTGTTTGTTACATATGTTACTAATTGAGTATCAGTATATCAAATCATTAATATCATTTCTAAAGCAGCAAAATGAGATTTTAAAGAATGTGATGATCTTTGTTATCGCAAAAAAAATTAAAAGTTTGTACACTTCTTCACTGGGAATACTTCTGGGGTTAACTGAATTCCATAGCTTTTGGATAGGAAATGAATTTAGGAAAGAAATTACATCTACATTCACCAACTAAGACAGAGAGATGTAAGAGATGAATAAAAAAAAGGATGAAAACACTAGAAGACTTAGAAACTTGGCAAAAATTGCTGAGATTGCAACTGGACAAAAGTGCGTAAACACCGCCTTACTGCGTAACTTATTTGAAGAAACTTGATTTGAGAACTTCTGTTGATAGGAAATAGATTTAAAAAAATCATTCTATGCCAACTAATACAACCATAGGTGGAACGCATATCTGGCCTAAGCAGATGATGTAGTGGTTTTGACCAAACGTAGGTGTAATAATGCATGTCTGGTTTAAGCAGATGATGCAGTGGATTTGACAAAAGACGGTAAGAGATGTCTAAAGAAAGGATCAAAAGGCTAGAAGATGTAGTAACTTGGAAAAATTGCTGAGATTGCAATTGGACACAAGTACGATAAACAAGACAAGAAATAATAACTTATTTCAATAAACTTCTAGACGGATTTGAGAGCTTCTGTTCATAGGAAATAGATTTTAAAAAATCCTTCTACATACACCAATTAATGCAAACATAGGTAACGCATGTCTGGCCTAAACAGGTGACGAAGTGGATTTAACAAAAGACGGTAAGAGATGTATAAAAAATTAATAATTAATCTCCACCCACAATAATTTTATATCCGTGGATACGTATTTCGGAAGCTAAGCTGCCATCTTCAGGACACTCATGTGTATGTGCTACTGGACACGCAATCTTTAGCTCTTTTCAAGCCTTTTCTCGCAGTTGATATTTTTTTTATTTTCTATTATGTTTGCTATAATTTTTCTTTTGTTGTTCTCGTCCATCTCTGGGTTCGATTCTTCTTTCTTTATCTTTTTTCCTCTGCTTATCTCGGTTTGTTGTTAATGTCTCCATTTCACTAACTTCTCTTTCTCTTTTCAAGCCTTTTCTCGCATTGGATGTTTTTCTTCTCTGCCCTCACTTCTCTTTCTTGGTTTCATTCTTCTTTCCTTGTGTCTTTCTCTGTTTAGGTGTTTCCGTTTCTAGCTACTGCCTTCATTTCGCCAGTCTTTTGTGTTCTTTTGCAGCATTCTCTCGTCTTGGATATTTTTTTACTGTTCAGCCTGGTTTCATTCCTCTTTCATATTATTTCTTATCCTTGTGATATCTACGGCCTCGGTTTTGATTTGATTCTTCTTTCTTTGTCTTTCTTCCTCTATTTGTCTTGATTTCTTGTTAATGTTTCCATTTCACCAATCCCTTTTTCTTTTTTGAAGCCTTTCCTCGCATTGGATGCTTTCTTTCTCTACCCTGTTTGGTTTTCTTCACTTCTTTCTTTTTTCTTGGTTTCATTCTTCTTTCCTCATCTCTTCCCTTATTTATTAGTTGCCGTTTCTTGTTACTGTCTTCATTTCACCAGTTTCTTACAAGCTTTTTCTTGCATTGAATGTTTTTTTCACTGTTCTGCTTGGTTCCATTCCTCTTTCTTATTATTTCTTATCGTGCTGAGATCTACGACCTCGAATTTCATTTGATTCTGTTTTCCTTATCTCTCTTCTATTTATCTCGCTTTTTTGCTAATGTTTCCATTTCACCAATCTCTTTTTCTCCTCTATTGGATGTTTTTACTTTTAACGTCACATTTGATTTCAATCTTTTTTTCTTTCCTCTACCTCTATTTATTTCGGTTTCTTGTTAATGTCTCCACTTCACCAATCCATTTTTCTCTTTTTAAGCCTTTCCTCGCAATGGATGCTTTTTTCTCTGCCCCGTTTGGTTTTCTTCAGTTCTATCTTTTTCTTGTTTCATTCTTCTTTTCTCACCTCCTCCTCTACTTATTAGTTTCCGTTTTTTGCTACTGTCTTCATTTCACCAGTCCCTTCAGCTCTTTTCAAGCCCTTTGTCACATTGGAAGTTTTTTTCACTGTTTTGCTTGGTTCCATTCCTCTTTCTTATCATTTCTTATCTTGCGGACATCTACGGATTTCATTTGATTCTTCTTTCTAGATCTTTCTTCCTCTGTTTATCTCGGTTTCTTGCTAACGTTTCCATTTCACCAATCCCTTTTTCTCTTTTCAAGCCTTTTCTCGTATTGGATGTTTTTTATTGTCCTATTTGA
This sequence comes from Serrognathus titanus, assembly GCA_039766575.1. Taxonomy (NCBI): domain Eukaryota; kingdom Metazoa; phylum Arthropoda; class Insecta; order Coleoptera; family Lucanidae; genus Serrognathus; species Serrognathus titanus. The sequence continues at coordinate 70,994,604 of CM077913.1, forward strand.
TTTCATTTTCCTTGGTTTCAATCTTCTTGTCTTTCCTCTTCCTTTATTTCTTTCGGTTTCTTGTTAATGTCTCCATTTCAGCAGCCTTTTGTAGCAATTTCTCCTTTTGGATATTTTTTTTGTTCGGCTTGGTTTCAGTCCTCATTTTTCCTCGTCCTTTCTTATCCTGCTGACGGTTTCGGATTTGATTTCCTTATTTCTTCCTCTAATTATCACGATTTCTGACTAATGTCTTGATTTCACCAGCCTCTTCTATTCTGTTTTCTTTTCTCTTCTTGGATAATTTCTTTCTCTTTGCTATTATCGCTTCCAATGTTATTACTTTTCACGTTAATATAAGAGCGATCTAGAAGATCACATTTCGTCTGATTACTTCGTACGTTTTTGGACTTAAAATGAATCTTTTGAGAATAGAAAAGATTTCCCTTTTGTTTGTTTTTCTGCTACGATAAAACATTTTACAAATTATCTCCATCTCTTGCTACCTTCTCCTGCCTTCCAGCAATTACTGTTCAATCAAGTTTTCTTCTATTGTTTTGCTTCGCATATCTTTTTGTGTTTGCTTTCTTTCTTGCAAAGTCCAAACCATTCCAAATGTCTTTTCTTCAATTGCAGGGTTTCGCCATTTACCATCATCCCTTTTCTGGCGCTTTAGAAACAAAAGAAACATTTCGCATCATTACTTCGTATTTCAGTGTTTGTTGGATCGATCTTCGAAAATCTTTTATTTTTTTTTTTATTAATCCTACTGCCATCTGCAGCCTCGTTTCCTATTCACATTTATCTCTTCTTCTTCTTTCCAACACGTTTTTCTACTCTATTTAACTGTATTCTCCTCTATCCTTCTCCTTTGAGTATCCTTTTCACCATTTTACTTGATTTCATTCTCCAAACTGCTCCAGTTATCTTTCTCAATTTTTCCACGAATATTTAATTTCTGTTGCATTCTCGATTCTTTCAGGTTTCTTTTTAGCGATGGTCATGACTCACTTATTCATAATATCGTCGTGACTGTTGCCTTTCAAGTCAATTCTTTTCCAACTTCTGCATGATGATAAGGGTAATGAGCTTTTCTCTTTCCTCTAATCTATTTATTTCGGTTTCTAATTAATGTCTCCATTTCACCAATCCCTTTTTCTCTTTTCAAGCCTCTTCTCACATTGTGTGTTTTTTCTTCTCTGCCCTGTTTGATTTTACTTATCTTTCCTCTTTTTTGGTTTCATTCTTCTTTCCTCATCTCTTCCTCTGTTTAATTGTTCCTGTTTCTTATCACTATCTTCATGTCACCAGTCCCTTCTGCTCTTTCCAATGCAAACATAGGAGTAACGTATGTCTGGCCTAAAGAGATGGTGTAGTGGATTTGAGAAAAGACGATCAGAGACGTACAAAGAAACGATGAGAAAACGAGAAGACAGTAACTTGCTGAGATTGCAACTGGACCCAAGTGCGATTAACATCGCTTCTGTGCTGAGGCACCTTACTTAAAGAAACTCCAAGACGAAAAGTTATTAAATGAGCAAAAAAGAAAATGAAAGATCAAGATTTTTACTAAGTGTATCGAAATCTGAGTCGGCGTCAAGAAAAACTAATTGTAAAGAAAGAATACACAGAGCTATAACAAGGCGCTTTGAAGGTAAAAAAAAAGTTGGAGATATCGGAATGGATACTGTTAAATGGCTTCTCCATCATGGACGAGAATAAATCAGGAAACGTTGTATGTGCGAAAATCCATCCATCCAGCCGTAATTAGATAGAAAAGGAAACGATGACTTACATATGAGGAAAGAAGAGCAACATCTCCAGATAGATAAAAAGTCGAAGAAAATGAAGCAAATAATCTCTATTACAGAAGAACTTCTTCAGGATTAGTTATCTTTTTACTGTTCCTACAAAACGGCAGTAACGGGAAGAATAGCAACAACAATGTCAAGAAGTTTTGCAAATATTCTATAACGAAGAACGAAACGTCGACACTGGAAGCAAGTAAGTTGAGTTGGAAAGGAAGAATAGAAGAGGAAAGAAGAGTTTTGACAAACCTCAGGCCTTCAAGGTCGGTAAACATTTTTGAAAAAACTTTTGGACCTTTTTCGAATCGAAAATTCGTAAAAGTCGTAAAGCCCTTCAGGTACAGCAGCACAGAATCTCCTTTCTGAAATTTTTTGGGAATCTAAAGGAGTACACAACAGAAAACTATAACTGTCAAAAAGGAGAATCAAAAGAGAAATTGACGACAAAATAGTTTAAAGCAAGTGAGGACGATTCAGATTGGAAAAAAAATATTTTTCGTTTTCCTGAGGGCATTTTCCATCAAAAGTACGTTGTGGGAACCCCTCTAAGACTTTAGAAAGTTATCGCATTTTTCGGTTGCTTCATTTATCTTCATCTCTAATGATATCGTACCTTTTTCTTGATGTTTTGAATAAAGAAGAAGAGGAAGGAGGAGACTGGGGCCAGAAGGATGAAGCACCAGGGAAAGATCCAAAGGAAGCTGGAATTAGGAACAAACAGTGGCGAGCAAGAAGACATTTTTATTAAATACGAGCCTTCAAAGCTTAGGTAATTTATTTAAAGCCTTCATAGGCTAAAAGAGAACCAATAACAGTAAAAAGGTTTCCAAATTCAGCCTTACCCCCACTAAGTATTGAAGTTAAGCAAATTTCACAGCGTTCTCTTTTATCTGTTCAAGACTATACAGCGTTCTAAGGAAAATAATAAAATAAAAAGAAGGAGCTTAAAGCCAAGATAGCTTGAAGCACTAGCTAAAGTTTTGTAAGACCTAGAGGCATTTTGGATCGAGAAGAAGCAAGAAGAAACGATGCAAATTACGCTACATACCTTCTAAGCAAATTTATACATAGTGTTCGTATAATCACAATATAATGCTCTAAAGTACAGATGAGTTTGTACATGAATCTTTTTTGCAAATTTTTTTCTTCGGCCAAAATCGTCTACAAATTTCCAATCCAAACTGAACAGAGCTGATTCTTTCCAAAAATGTCGGATTCGTCTGAATCAAGGCGACCATTCTCGCGGCCAAATCTTCTTCAAATTTAGTTGATCTTTGAAGACTACAAATTTGTTGGTCAAATTTCGACCATAAATAAGACCCTCTTAACTTCCCTGCCCTTTTCGACCAATAGCACTCATCAATCACTATATAACATAACTCTGTACTTCTTTCAAAGGAAGAAATTTGGTTGCATGAGTTTACATGGTCCATTGGTGGCCATTTCCTTCTTCGTCTTTTTTCTCAGAGTGGCGATTTCTCGAAAGACTCACATTAACTTCAAAACAAAATAACATCATGTACATTCGACAATCACCTCGAAAATGAAAAATTTTCCAGACGATTTTTTTGTCCAAGGTGCTCAATCACTTAGAAGATCTTGACAAGTGTAATCATTGTCGAAAGCAGGTGGTCCAGATTAAAGTCGTCAAACAATAAACCAAATCGGATGTTTGTTTCCTGGCTAATGCCGCATTATCTTAATGTGTTTGTTTCCGGTTCTAATCTCGCCCTCTCATGCACCAATTAAGTTAAAAAATTAACTCACGCGCAACCTAATTCTACGATGATACGTCAAAAAAAAATCACAGAGCCACTTATCGACATCCTCCTCAATTAATTAATAATCAGCACCTAGCGGAGATCCCTCAATCCCTTTGATTGAATTAGCCAAGTAGCAGATAACGCCGCGCCAAATCGTATAAATACGAAGCCCGATTTGGGGAAGTTAGTAGCAAAGTCTTTTCGCAACTGGAAACAAGTAGTAGTCTTCCTTCCACAATGGAACGTAAGTCAACAGAAATTTCCAGTTGGTTCTTAATAGTATATTGAATTTAATGTTTTCAGGTCTTATGATTTGCTGCGTTGTTCTTTTGGCCTTCTCTTTTGCTGGTAAGTCAAAATTTTTGTAATTGCTCCACTTCCTACTTGATCGCCTCTGCAACCTATTCTCTTTCGTCCCAAAAATTTCAATTACATTCAAAAGTGTATTTTCCAAAATAACTACGTGTTATCATAATCTCTTTATGAAGGCATCCAATAAATTGTTGATGTTTACCGTTCTCTCATTGGGATTAATGAATCATTTCAGCTCGAAGTTTAAAATAATAAATTTAATGGAACTTGTTTGCTTATGTGCACAAAACGGAGATAAGTCATCTCAATTTCTGGAATACATTTCATAAAAGTTGTTTTTTTTTGTTTTGCAAATATTTTTTTCCTTCCAGATGTTCTGGCTGCATCCATAGACGCAAACTTCAACAATTCTTTGCTTAACGCCACTGTGCCCGATGGAAATAACACCACGCCAAGTTTGAATATCACCGCGACTCCAGATTTTAATACCACCGCGACTCCAGATTTTAATACCACCGCGACTCCAGATTTGAATACCACTGTTCCCAGCGGCAATGACACTACACCATCCTGGAACGTCACAACACTAATACCTGATTTGAATACCACCGAGATTCCAGATTTGAATACCACTGCGACTCCAGATTTGAATACCACCGTTCCTAGTGGCAATGACACTACACCATCCTGGAACGTCACAACACTAATACCTGATTTGAATACCACCGAGATTCCAGATTTGAATACCACCGCGACTCCAGATTTGAATACCACTGCTCCTAGCGGCAATGACACTACACCATCCTGGAACGTCACAACACTAATACCTGATTTAAATACCACCGAGATTCCAGATTTGAATACCACCGCGACTCCAGATTTGAATACCACTGCTCCTAGCGGCAATGACACTACACCATCCTGGAACGTCACAACACTAATACCTGATTTGAATACCACCGAGATTCCAGATTTGAATACCACTGCTCCTAGCGGCAATGACACTACACCATCCTGGAACGTCACAACACTAATACCTGATTTGAATACCACCGAGATTCCAGATTTGAATACCACTGCGACTCCAGATTTGAATACCACCGTTCCTAGTGGCAATGACACTACACCATCCTGGAACGTCACAACACTAATACCTGATTTGAATACCACCGAGATTCCAGATTTGAATACCACCGCGACTCCAGATTTGAATACCACTGCTCCTAGCGGCAATGACACTACACCATCCTGGAACGTCACAACACTAATACCTGATTTGAATACCACCGAGATTCCAGATTTGAATACCACCGCGACTCCAGATTTGAATACCACTGCTCCCAGTGGCAATGACACTACACCATCCTGGAACGTCACAACACTAATACCTGATTTGAATACCACCGAGGTTCCACAATTGAATACCACCGAGATTCCAGATTTGAATACCACCGCGACTCCAGATTTGAATACCACCGTTCCTAGCGGCAATGACACTACCCCATCCTGGAACGTCACAACATTAATACCTGATTTGAATACTACTGCGCCAACAGGGAACGACACTACACCAAGTTTGAATATCACCACAACTCCGGAATGGAATAACACAACTCCAAATTGGAATATTACGACGCCTAGTTTTAACACAACGACCTCACCAATTTCAAACAATACAACGCCTCTGCCCGACAATACTAATACGACGCCTAATTGGAATGGCACAACTCCAAGTTGGAACATCACAACTCCCAGCCTAAATGCCACTACAACTCCGACTTGGAACGTCACAACTCCAACGCCTAACTTGAACGATACGGCTCCGGACGGTAACCTGATCGTTCCCATTCGAGGTCTCCTGGGTCTTTTTGGATTAGCTTAAAATGACGACGACTTAAGTGCATATGTATGTAAATAATAATCCTCGAGGATCAAAGTAGAATAAAATAGTGAAGCATTCTTCTTTTGTTTTAATGTTTAAACTTCGGCGCCTCCACCAATTAGATTTTAATTTCGCAGCTAAACTGAAAAAGCAAAAATTAGATGTTGATCAAAACGAAATTCACAAATAAAACAAAGCAAAGGAAAACAATCGCAATGTTTACGGAAAAAAACAAACAAAGAAAAATGGAAAAAAAAGAAAAGTAAAATAAAATTCCTAAAGAAAGTAACGAAACCAAATGACAATCGCAACATTTACGAAAAAAAAGGAACTAAAAATAAAATTAAAAAAAATTTTGACAATGAGAAACACTATCGAAATAAAAAAAAATCCTAAAGTAAGGAAAAAATGATCGTATTTAAAATTTTTAAATTAAAAACAAAAAATAATAATAAATATTTAAAATGTATCTAATCTAAAGTAATGTGAAATTCACAAAAGGAAAAAAAAGAGAAAGGAAAACAAAACACAATCGCAACATTATGAAAGAGAAAGAAAGAGCAAAAAATTTAAAATAAATTTCTGAAAAATAGTAAACAATTAAAAACAAAAAAAAGGACAACATTTTGATGATTGGGGAACCCAATTGAAAAGGAAAAAATTAAAAAATCCCGTAGAAAATAAGAAAAAAACAAATAACGATCATGAAAGTAAAAACAAACAAATTTGTTGCAAGTCGGTTTGATTGCAATAGATTAATTAAGCATCATCTGGATAGCTGTTTCGACCCTATTAGGGCCTCCTCAGCAGAAGAGTAGCTGAAAAATCGGCTGTTAATAAAAATAAAATTAAAACTCACAGAAAAATAATTGATAATTAATATTCAAGGCATAAAAATGAAAGAGAGAACTGAAAAGAAATTTCTTAATTTCAGAAAAATGGTAAAAAATTAAAAACAAAAAAAAATAAGAACGTTTTTGATGATCGGGGAAACCAAATTGAAATGGAAGACAAGAAATAAAATTCTCGTACAAAAGAAGAAAAACAAACGACGATCATAAACAATAAAAACCCAAAACGAATTGTAGATTTAAAATTCCTTTAAAAAAATTAACGTTTAAGACGCAATGTAATTCAAAATTCACAAAGAAAGAAGAAAAAGAAGACAGATGACGATCATAATAAAACAAAACAAAGAAAACTGAAAGGATTTCCGAAAAATGGTAAATAAAGAAAAATAACAAAAAACCAAGAACGTTTTCGATGTTTTTTTTTTTTTGAAAAAATTACGAAAATTTCCGAAGAACGTAAAAAGAAAACAAGCGACGATCGTAAAACGTTCGCGAAAGAACAAAGTGCGCAGAAAACTTTTCGTCCTTTTGATTTCAGAAAACGGACGACGCAAATAAAAACAAAAGAGAAGAACATTTTCGACTCGTGGGAAAATGTAACCGGAACGGAAAAGTAAAAAAAAAGGGAAAACCGGTAATTTCAAACAAAAAAAAGAAAAACAGAAACAAATGACGATCGCAAATTTTACAAAAGAAAAACAAAAACTCATCGGAAAAATAACGAAAATTTCAGAAGAAAGTAGAAAAAAAAAAAACAGATGACGATCGTCGTATATCCGCGAAAAAACGTGTAGAAAATTTTTTATTGTAATTTCGAAAAACGCAAATAACACAAATAACTACAAAGAAAAATAAGAGAAATGTAATCAGAATGAAACAGCAAAAAAAAGACGGTAACTTACTTCAAAACGAAAAGAAGAAAAAAAGAGAAACAAATGACGATCGCAAATTTCACCGACAGAAAAACAATTGACGACCATCATAATGTTTGTGAATGGAACAAAAAAGCAACGAATAATAACAGCAACAACAAGAAAGAACATTTTTTAAAAGTGACATGAATATTTGTGGACAAATTTTAAACTCAGTCGTCACGCGATAAACAAATGACGATCGCAAAAAACTCACACAAGGAGAGAAATATTCGAGCGGGAATTTCAAACTTCTAATTCATTTTTATTTATTTTTTATTAAATTACGATTTTTGTTTTAGAAAATAAGAAATTTAAAAATTGGCAACACTGCCAGAACGTTCGTTACTTGATCTATTACACATGTTATCGCAAAAGAGGGAAATTTTTCCATATGTGATTGTACCGAGTCTTCATTTAATCTAGTGGTCCCACGTGACCTATGACGTACGTAACCAACCAATCTAAAACGGTATTGTTATTGAAATGAAGGCAAACTCAAAAATACACAACAATCAAAGAATAAAGTGCAGGCCTAGAAAATTAGTAACTAAATTAAGTGCTGCCACAGTTCTGCCAACCATTCATATTGATATTGTCTAACTGTTGGACGCAACTTTCATCACATGGGGGATACTATTATTTATTAAAAAAAAAAAAATTACCCAATTCGAAAATACACGGATCACTTTGACAAATATCAAATTAATTAATTAATCTAAGATATAGGATATTAGTTTAATTTTATATATACAGGGTGACTGATAATTGTTCCGCTAAAATAAAAAAAAAGGCGTTAAGAGAATAGATATCACAGATTACAGGAAAAATGTTTAATTAATTAAAAATGCTTGGTTTGGATAATGTGAGATGTCCAAATTAAATTCACCTTCTCACCCGGCTACACTCTAGGAGATGGATCGAGCTCCTTACGTAACCCCAAAACAAAGTTTGAATTTCATTCGAAAGGAATAACGATCACCAGTAATGCACGGCTCTTGTCTTCATTCTATGCTCCAATCAAAAAAGAAAAGAAAAACAAATTCAAATCAACAATCTTAATATATTGTACAGGAAAACAATCAGTATTTAATCATGAATCCGTTTACAACTTTGCGAAAATAATGGCACATATCAACGCCGTTTGTCGTTTTAGACACTTGATAATAAAATACTACAAATAATAAAAGTAAGAATGTCCCAAATGTCAAAATGTCGTCCGTCGAAGTTAGCCGCAACAGAGGAGTGCCGCATCGTTCCAAATGGCAGTTTGGCTTCAGCCCAATGAGACGGAAATATGGGGGAGAGCTCCCAGTTACCACTTCGAGTCTCTAAAAGTGGTGTCCTGGATTGCTAAGCGTTCGGGTAACCAACGACACCATAAGGGAAATCGTCAGGGGTCGCCTCCGATTACTAAAACTCTGTGGGCGGGGGGCGGTGGATATAAGACGGAATACAAATAAAACCTAGATAAAAGGAAAACAGTTGACATGAAATTCCACTTAAAAGCCAAGTTTACGATCGACGCCACGCCGCCGTGCCTACCATAAAACTTTTATGAGGGCATTTGCTCCTCTGTTTTTTTTTTTTTATCAGAAGTGCATTTCGTTTTTACTTTTGACAGAGAATAAATTAAGAGCGTAACAAAAGACGTACAAATTTTAATCGATCTCGACTTTTTTCTTCATAAAAAAAATTAGAAAACAAAAGACGATCGATGGTTTGACAAATGCAAGAAACAAAAGACGACACCATAAGGGGAATCGTCAGGTCACCTCCAATTACCAAAACTCTGAGGGGGAGAGGGGCGGTGGATATAAGACGGAATAAAAATAAAACCTAGATAAAAGGAAAACAGTTGACATGAAATTCCACTTAAAAGCCAAGTTTACGATCGACGCCACGCCGCCGTGCCTACCATAAAACTTTTATGAGGGCATTTGCTCCTCTATTTTTTTTTTTTTTTTAATCAGAAGCGCATCGTCGTTTTGGGGCTGATTTTTGATTAATTCTCAAAAACTATAGACGTTTCTTTTAAAATATTTTCCCCACACTCTCGGATATCGCTGTTCATCGTGGTTTCTCTTTGGCGGAACAATTATCAGTCACCCTGTATAGCCACCCTTTTATCTGGAAATTTGAGTTTAATATTAAATGTTGTTTTATTATTTCCGAAACTTAAATTTGTTTAATTGTTTCACGTTCAGATGAAATTGCCTTCTTTCTAGAATTTATTTATTTTTATTACGATTTGTTCTCGTTAAGACTTTTTCAGCAGAATTGTATGTTGAACCCAATCTATAGCACAAAATGTGTATACATACAGACTCTCAGTTTCTATATAAGTAGAGATCGCGCAACTTAGAGGAACCTGTTGCGCTGCATAAGCAATCCAAGAAGGTAAGCTTCGCCCACAGGTTCTTCTCACTTGCAAGATCTCTACCTTATAGATCAGAAAATGGAAGTCCACGCCACTTTGATCTATATTTAAAATTAATGGCAACAGAATTGGAACTTTGCTGAATATTTGATTCATTTCGTTTCTTCGCTTAAAAGTTATTCCAGTGCCGGATTTAAGCTATTAAGTCAAGTTTTTTCCCCGTGATAATTCCACTTCATGCGATGTTGTTTTCCGGTCCTAATCTGACTCTCGTATAGCGTTTTTAAGTGGAAAAATTTACTCACGCCACGTAGGTGGCACATCATACCAGCGAAACAATAAAGCCTAAGGTGATACACAAAAATCTTACAACCACTTATCGGTATCACTCATTAATAAGCCGAGCGGAATCCCTCAATCCCTTGATTGATTCAAGTGATACACAGATAACGCAAGGCTCGAATAGAGTATAAATTCAGAGCTCGCCTCAAGGAAGTCAGTAGTGAAGTTTTTTTGGCAACTAAAACAAACAGTCCTTCAATACCTGCAATAAATACAATGGAACGTAAGTAAATACAATTTTTTTTACTCTCGATTGTAACTAACATACAATGAATGCCTCTAGGTGTGGTGATCTGCTGCATCGCCGTTTTGGCCTTCTCCTTCGCAGGTGAGTGTCTACGAGCCTTTATTTATTTATTTCTAATCTTTGACCGCAAACTTAATAAATGTTGGCAAGTTTGATTTTATTTGACTTTCCAAATTGTCGTGTAACTTCCAAAAATACGCCATAATCCGTTTATGATGGTCCAAAAACGCGAATGAATCGCATTAAACGTATATGTTTATTTCACACTCTCATGGGGGATTAATCTAATTCCAGCGAATCACTTCAGCTCGACTCGTAAACAACAAATTCACTGGAACTTGTTTGCTCATGTCCACGGTGATAAGTCGTTAAGTACCTCGTGTCAGGTTCAATGAGTTATTTAAAAAAAAAGATTATATTTCAAGAGGTTTGTCTTTTTAAAGAATGAGATAATACTAAAATTCACGCTATGGTCCTTAAAGGCCTTTGGCCTTAAGAATGGGGCGGTCTAATTTGAATGGCTAGTCCGACGCTGGTTCCTCAAATTGAAACTATTTCTGGAAATGACAATGTTTAAAGTTGACTTGAATGAAATCACTTATCAATTTTTTTTAAATTACTGTCGTTTTTAACTTATTTTTAAATCACGTCAGTTCAGGAGCGAGCTCGGAAAGGAAATGAAGGAGTGTGTTTTGGAAAGCGTGTATCTTTCGAAATGTACCAATATTCTTAATTGGTTATGGGCCCAAATTGTTAATAGTTCATCTCAAGTAACAACATATCCTATTGGATACGTTTCAGTGTGGGGGGAGGGCAGTCGCCCCTTCTGGACACGCCCTTGCTATATATCCTAGAATTGCGATTTTGTTTACATTTAATTTATCGCCAAATTTGGCGGTACACCATCAATTTTCCTGACCTGGGGTCAGAAACAACATGTCTCTATTAATAGACGTCATGAGGAAATGATTATATCTCCTTTGAGTACGCCCCTGCAATCAATTTAGAATCGCACAAGACAACACTTTTGATTCTTTTGAAAAATTCCTCCGAAAATTCTGTCCAAAGAACAAAAACAAATGCAAGAAAAAAAGTTGCTAGAAAGAATTTTTTTTATCGTAGGTGCTGTTGACTTCTTGGCTGACTCCGCGGACACGAATCTCCTCAACAGTTCTCTGCCCAATGCCACGTTACCCGGTGGAAATAATACCACCCCCGCTTGGAACATCACTACGATCACGCCTAATTGGAATACCACGATCCCCAACTGGAATAACACGACGCCCAGTTTAAATACGACGAGCCCTCCAAACTGGAACGTCACTACGCCTCCGCCCAATTGGAATATCACTACCCCCGGGTGGAATAACACAACGCCAGGTTTAAATACGACAAGTCCTCCAAACTGGAACATCACTACGCCTCCGCCCAATTGGAATATCACTACCCCCAGTTGGAATAACACAACGCCAGGCTTAAATACGACGAGTCCTCCAAACTGGAACATCACTACGCCTCCGCCCAATTGGAATATAACTACCCCCAGTTGGAATAACACAACGCCAGGTTTAAATACGACGAGTCCTCCAAACTGGAACATCACTACGCCTCCGCCCAATTGGAATATCACTACCCCCAGTTGGAATAACACAACGCCAGGCTTAAATACGACGAGTCCTCCAAACTGGAACATCACTACGCCTCCGCCCAATTGGAATATCACTACCCCCAGTTGGAATAACACAACGCCCAGTTTAAATACGACGAGTCCTCCAAACTGGAACATCACTACGATCACCCCTAATTGGAATACCACGATACCCAGTTTAAATACAACGAGTTCTCCAAACTGGAACATCACTACGCCAACGCCTAACTGGAACACTACAATTCCAAGCTGGAACACGACAATTCCAAGCTGGAACACGACAATTCCAAGCTGGAACACGACAATACCAAGTTGGAATACCACGATTCCAAGCTGGAACACGACAGTTCCAAGCTGGAATACCACAGTTCCAAGTTGGAATACCACAGTCCCAAGTTGGAACTCCACGATTCCTAGTTGGAACACCACGATTCCCAGTGTAAATACCACGACACCCCCGATTTGGAACGTCACAACTCCAACTCCCGGCTGGAATGTCACAAACGGCACCACGACGATAGTTCCAGGCGGACCCGGAGGGAATGCACCGGTCTACAGTGTTAGTTTTAACATAACCTTAGCCATCCAGGGCCTGTTGAATTTCGTAGGACTTCGTTAATAAATTAAACGCCAGTATTGTAATGTATCTACCGTGCCGAATAGAACAATAGTGAAGCATTTTTTGGGGTTTTTATTATTCTCCAGTTTTTTTTATAGCACAAAAGCAATCGTCTAATAAATTAATTGCATTATCTTGATCTGTATCTGTAATTAAAAATTTTTGGAATCTGCATCTCTCTTGATTGATGGAATTGATAACTTTGGCGTATAAATTTCAAAGCCCAAGTGTGAGAATTAGTTGCAGCTTTTTTGGCAAGTGTAACCTGTGTTGATATATATATATATATAAAGTTGCAAGTGAAATGTTTTGGGATTCGCCGTTCTGTTATCTCTTAATTCTTGCCTTTTCGCATGCAGGTGAGTGGGACACTCTTGAGAAAATAAAACTTAAATTCGCTTTCTTCACAAGCATTTAAGTTTGCCCCTATTTTTTTTTAAAGCATGATCCAAATACCTTGGAAAGTAATATGATTTGTTTCGGCAAAAAAAATTGCGCTATTTTAACTGTAAATAACGTTTCTGGTTAGCAAACTTAAGTAATCACTAAAAAGTCACTAGAAGCAAAAATAACACACTAAACAAATGCAGAGAAATTCAAATTACGTTTTTATTTATTTTTTTTTTATAACAATCAAATATTCTACTTAAGCGTATGAGAATTGGCAACGCTGGCCTAAGCGTAAAATTCCAAAAGAAAACGTGAGCTGATGGCTTTCGTTAAAAAACATAAACAAAATACGATCGATCGTTTGACAAGTGCAAGAACAAAAAAAAAACGGTCGACAATTCGGATATTAAAAAAAAAACTTTTATTTTTACTTTTGCATCGGAAAATAAATTCAGCGCGATGACAAAAAACGTTCGAATTCTAATCGAATTTGGATTTTTTTCTTCATAAAAAAAATGAACAAAACAAAAGACGATCGATAGTTTAACAAAAACGCGAGGACACAATAATTTTGGTCGGCAATTTCTATATAAAAAAAGAAAATCTTTTGTTTTTACTTTTGAGTCTAGGGCAATAAAGTTAGAACGATGACAAAAGACGGATTACGACTTTTTTCTTCATCAAAAAGTAACAAAATAAAAGACAAACAAACTTTTGGACGACGATTTGAATTAAAAAAAAAAAAAACACTTCGTTTTTACTTTTGCGCCAGAAAATTGATTAAGAGCGATGATAAAACAATTCCAATCGAATTTCTACTTTTTCATTCTTCTTTAAAAAATAATAATAATAATAAAAGGCGATCGATGTTTAATAAATGCAAAAACAAAAAAAATGGTCGATGACTCCAATATTAAAAAAAACTTTCGTTTTAAAAAAGTATAAAAGTAAAAATTCAATAAATCGCAATTTCTTTTCGCCGATCATCTTTTGTTTCCAACTTTCGATGGAAGAAAAAATTATTTGTTAAACATTCGATCTTTTGTTTTTTTTTTTGTTTCTTAAGGAGACAGGAATTCAAAAGGCTTCAAAAGGCGATCGATTTTTTTCGGTTGGCGAAAAGAGGAAGAAAAAATCGAGTTTTCTCTAGATCAACGTCGATCGTCTTTTGTTTCATTTTCCGAAGAAGCGAACGTTCACTAATAATAACTTTATTAACATTTCTTACACAATGTTAATTGTCGTTTGTTTTTCGCTTTTTAAGAAAAAAATGTACCAAAGTAAAAAGACAATAAAATCGACATTTTTTTTCATTACCGTGGATCGTCTTTTGTTTCCGTCTTTCGATGGAATAGAAAGCGTTTGTTTTACAGTCAAATAAAAAAAATCAGTTGTCTTTTGAATTATTTTCTCCTTAACAAATTTAACAAAGAAAACAAAACGCGATCTTTTGTTTTCTTTTTTAAGAAGAGAAGAATTTAAAAAACACTTGATTTTTTTTTTCGGTTGACAGAAAGTAGAAGAAAAATTCGGAACTTTCTCTTCATTACCGTCAATTCTTTGACTTTCTTAAGAAAAAAAATTCAAGAGATGATCGACTTTGTTTTTCTATTGAAAAACAAGAAGAAAATCAAAATTTCTATTGATTACTTTGTTACACAACAATTGATCGTCGTTTGTTTTTCGTTTATAGAAATAGAAATAGAAAAAAATCTACCAAAAGTAAGAAAATCAAAGAAATAGAAATTTCTTTTCATTACCGTCGATCGTCTTTTGTTTCCATTTTTCGATGGAGAAGCAAGCATTTGTTATGCAGTCGATCGTCTTTTGTTTTTTATTGTTTTCTTTTCTTTAACAAAGTAAACAAAAGACGATCTTTTATTTTCTTTCCTTTAACAAAGAAACAGAAGACGATCTTTTGTTCTCTTTTCTTTAACAAAGAAAACAAAACACGATCTTTTGTTTTCTTTTTTAAGAAGAGAAGCATTCAAAAGTACAATTGATTTTTTCTTCCGTTGATGAAAAGAAGAAGAAAAAAAAACGAATTTTCTCTTCGTTACCGTCAATTTTTTGACTTAAGAAAAAAATTAAAAAGACGATCGACTTTCTTTTTCTACCAAAAAACAAGAAGAAAATCGAAATTTCTCTTAAAAACCGTCGATCGTCTTTTGTTTCCAGGTTACGCAACAGGTGATCGTCGTTTGTTTTTCGTTTTTCAAATAGAAAAAAAATCAAAAGTAAGAAAGTCAAACAAACCTCGGAAAGTAATATGATTTGTTTCGGCAAAAAAAATTGCGCTATTTTAACTGTAAATAACGTTTCTGGTTAGCAAACATTAAAATGCTCCGATAATTTGATAACAATCGGCTCGGAGAAACTGATAAAGCCTCCATTAGGTGTTTGTTTATTTGCTGTACACTTCAGTTGGCTTTCTTTTTCTTAAAAACATATGTAACCTCCCACAAACAAAACAATAAATTGAAGAGGTTTCGTTTCTTTGTAGGACTTACCGAAATTTTGAACACAAATTCGCTTAATGCGGACAGCCTACAGGGATTAAATGCTTCGACGATTACTCCCAAAAGAGTGGCGAGTGTCACGGCTCCTCCTTGGAGCGTCACAACTCCCAATAATAACATTACAATAAGCGGGAATAATACTACGCCTGGTTTAAATACGACTTCCACGCCTAGTCAAGTTACGATCACACCCACGACTCCCATTTGGAGCATCACTACACCGAATGCAACTACGCCAGGTGGAAATAACACAACGTCTTCCACGCCTAGTCAGATTACGATAACACCCACGACTCCCTTTTGGAGCATCACCACGCCTAATGTAACGATCACTACGCCAAGTGGAAATAACACAACGCCTGATTTAAATACGACTTCCACGGCTAGTGGGATTACGATAACTCCCACTACTCCCATTTGGAGCATCACTACGCCGAATGTCACGGTCACAACGCCAAGTGGAAATAACACGTCTTCCACGCCTAGTCAGATTACGATCACACCCACGACTCCCATTTGGAGCATCACCACGCCTAATGTAACGATCACTACGCCAAGTGGAAATAACACAACGCCTGATTTAAATACGACTTCCACGGCTAGTGGGATTACGATAACTCCCACGACACCCATTTGGAGCATCACCACGCCGAATGTCACGGTCACAACGCCAAGTGGAAATAACACAACGTCTTCCACGCCTAGTCAGATTACGATAACACCCACGACTCCCATTTGGAGCATCACCACGCCTAATGTAACGATCACTACGCCAAGTGGAAATAACACAACGCCTGATTTAAATACTACTTCCACGGCTAGTGGGATTACGATAACTCCCACGACACCCATTTGGAGCATCACCACGCCTAACGTAACGATCACTACGCCAAGTGGAAATAACACAACGCCTGATTTAAATACGACTTCCACGGCTAGTGGGATTACGATAACTCCCACTACTCCCATTTGGAGCATCACCACGCCGAATGTCACGGTCACAACGCCAGGTGGAAATAACACAACGTCTTCCACGCCTAGTCAGATTACGATCACACCCACTACTCCCATTTGGAGCATCACCACGCCGAATGTCACGGTCACAACGCCAGGTGGAAATAACACAACGTCTTCCACGCCTAGTCAGATTACGATCACACCCACGACTCCCATTTGGAGCATCACCACGCCTAATGTAACGATCACTACGCCAAGTGGAAATAACACAACGCCTGATTTAAATACGACTTCCACGGCTAGTGGGATTACGATAACTCCCACGACACCCATTTGGAGCATCACCACGCCGAATGTCACGGTCACAACGCCAAGTGGAAATAACACAACGTCTTCCACGCCTAGTCAGATTACGATAACACCCACGACTCCCATTTGGAGCATCACCACGCCTAATGTAACGATCACTACGCCAAGTGGAAATAACACAACGCCTGATTTAAATACTACTTCCACGGCTAGTGGGATTACGATAACTCCCACGACACCCATTTGGAGCATCACCACGCCTAACGTAACGATCACTACGCCAAGTGGAAATAACACAACGCCTGATTTAAATACGACTTCCACGGCTAGTGGGATTACGATAACTCCCACTACTCCCATTTGGAGCATCACCACGCCGAATGTCACGGTCACAACGCCAGGTGGAAATAACACAACGTCTTCCACGCCTAGTCAGATTACGATCACACCCACTACTCCCATTTGGAGCATCACCACGCCGAATGTCACGGTCACAACGCCAGGTGGAAATAACACAACGTCTTCCACGCCTAGTCAGATTACGATCACACCCACGACTCCCATTTGGAGCATCACCACGCCTAATGTAACGATCACTACGCCAAGTGGAAATAACACAACGCCTGATTTAAATACGACTTCCACGGCTAGTGGGATTACGATAACTCCCACTACTCCCATTTGGAGCATCACTACGCCGAATGTCACGGTCACAACGCCAAGTGGAAATAACACGTCTTCCACGCCTAGTCAGATTACGATCACACCCACGACTCCCATTTGGAGCATCACCACGCCTAATGTAACGATCACTACGCCAAGTGGAAATAACACAACGCCTGATTTAAATACGACTTCCACGGCTAGTGGGATTACGATAACTCCCACTACTCCCATTTGGAGCATCACTACGCCGAATGTCACGGTCACAACGCCAAGTGGAAATAACACGTCTTCCACGCCTAGTCAGATTACGATCACACCCACGACTCCCATTTGGAGCATCACCACGCCTAATGTAACGATCACTACGCCAAGTGGAAATAACACAACGCCTGATTTAAATACGACTTCCACGGCTAGTGGGATTACGATAACTCCCACGACACCCATTTGGAGCATCACCACGCCGAATGTCACGGTCACAACGCCAAGTGGAAATAACACAACGTCTTCCACGCCTAGTCAGATTACGATAACACCCACGACTCCCATTTGGAGCATCACCACGCCTAATGTAACGATCACTACGCCAAGTGGAAATAACACAACGCCTGATTTAAATACTACTTCCACGGCTAGTGGGATTACGATAACTCCCACGACACCCATTTGGAGCATCACCACGCCTAACGTAACGATCACTACGCCAAGTGGAAATAACACAACGCCTGATTTAAATACGACTTCCACGGCTAGTGGGATTACGATAACTCCCACTACTCCCATTTGGAGCATCACCACGCCGAATGTCACGGTCACAACGCCAGGTGGAAATAACACAACGTCTTCCACGCCTAGTCAGATTACGATCACACCCACTACTCCCATTTGGAGCATCACCACGCCGAATGTCACGGTCACAACGCCAGGTGGAAATAACACAACGTCTTCCACGCCTAGTCAGATTACGATCACACCCACGACTCCCATTTGGAGCATCACCACGCCTAATGTAACGATCACTACGCCAAGTGGAAATAACACAACGCCTGATTTAAATACGACTTCCACGGCTAGTGGGATTACGATAACTCCCACTACTCCCATTTGGAGCATCACCACGCCGAATGTCACGGTCACAACGCCAGGTGGAAATAATACAACGTCTTCCACGCCTAGTCAGATTAAGATCACACCCACGACTCCCATTTGGAGCATCACCACGCCTAATGTAACGATCACTACGCCAAGTGGAAATAACACAACGCCTGATTTAAATACGACTTCCACGGCTAGTGGGATTACGATAACTCCCACTACTCCCATTTGGAGCATCACCACGCCGAATGTAACGATCACTACGCCAAGTGGAAATAACACAACGCCTGATTTAAATACGACTTCCACGGCTAGTGGGATTACGATAACTCCCACTACTCCCATTTGGAGCATCACCACGCCGAATGTAACGATCACTACGCCAAGTGGAAATAACACAACGTCTTCCACGCCTAGTCAGATTACGATAACACCCACGACTCCCATTTGGAGCATCACCACGCCGAATGTAACGATCACAACGCCAAGTGGAAATAACAATGTTACAACATTTTTTTAATTTTATAAATATCAACAGTTAA
Organism: Serrognathus titanus; assembly: GCA_039766575.1. Classification (NCBI taxonomy): domain Eukaryota; kingdom Metazoa; phylum Arthropoda; class Insecta; order Coleoptera; family Lucanidae; genus Serrognathus; species Serrognathus titanus. Next base: position 71,013,824 of record CM077913.1, read on the forward strand.
TTATATATGTGTGAGGTAAGGACTTGAAATATGTAGTGCATGAGATGCTGTATATTATTTTACTTAGAACTGGTCTTTAAATAAAAGGAAAAATGGGGAAGTAAAAGCCAAAACAATTTCTTTTTTAAAATTTTAATCGACTAAAAATTAATACAGCAATCACTTCTATTATTATTACGTTATCATCTTTATCATTCAGAGCGAATACTGGAAGTTACACTAAAATATCCGACCGCTTTATTGCTGTGCTGCAACAGCCTACTTTTAGGAGTAAATAAATGTATATGACGAAGCAACAACACAAATCACAATAAAATCTTTCGAGTTAAAAACAGAACATTAAAGAAAGAAACAAAAACAGAGTATTTGTTTGTAATAAGCGAAAGTAAATCTAGAATAATACATTTTATACACAGCAACACATCATGCGACATCTCATACCGCAAAACATGTTATGGAATGTCTCTTTAAATACTAAATTAAAATAAAAATGCCATTTTAAAAATACAATCTCTTTATTGCACACGTTTGTATTTGATTGGAACGGAACGAAGCAAACGGCAGTTTCATTTTATTTCAAATTGCACTAGATAATTAATTAATTAAAAAAAAAATTAAACATAGGTACCCGCAAAGTATAACACAATGGAGAAAGTGCCTCGTTTGATTAATTTTAGTGAAATTTCCCTCTCGTTAAGTAACAGTTTCATTTAATTTTTAAGTTACCCCTTACACCATGCACGTCGTACGCTTTTTTTTTTTTGTTTGTTTTCGTTTAATAACACAGACAAAACATTAGAAAAGTCTAATCTACTTTAGTGTACGGTCATTTATTTCTCTCACTAATCTCTTAAGTTATCATCGCTAACTTAACACTTAAGTGTCTACATACAACGAAGGTCCGTTTCAAACTGGACGAGCTTAGAGCAATCCGTCAGATGAAAAAAATAAAGTAAAATAGAATAGAATAAAAAAACGTTGGTGTTAAGAAAAAGACGGTCAAACGAAAAACAAATACTGAAGAGTTAGGGTTAGAAATTATCGGCGGTGATAACTGGTCACTTTCTATTAGTGTTCTGGAACGATTAATTTAACTCGCAAATTTAATTTGGAGAGACATTTTCTTTAGTCGTAACTGTACATGTGTACATTTTGTTTTAAATTTATATAACTATTTAATTGTTTTTTTAAATTAAAAATAATTAATATGCATGTGAGTTAAAGTTCGTCCCTCGAACACTAACTACAATACGAAAGCTCTAATGTCTCTAAAATAAATTAAAGTTTAAATACCACTGATTTAAGTACAAAAAATAATGATAACAATAACTCACAAGCAAAACTTCCTCTTCCATTATCGCCTCTCTTCAAATCCACTTCGAGTTTGTAGGAAAAGTTCCGCGATCGTAAATTAGTGTTGGTTCTTGTAAGCATACATACAAAAATCTATTATTTACTATTAATGTATTACATCGAAGCCCAATGCACAGCATATGGACTAGTTTATATTATGTATAAGTTAGATTCGGCGCTCTTAGAATTCCGTCTCGGAAAACGATTTCATAAGCGGCTAAGTGTAAAGGAAATTGCCTGAAGGGTCAATGTTTCACATTACTTTTCTTTTTTATTTATTAAATCAAAGATTACAAATACTTGGTTAGAGGAAAGCAGCCAAGGATAAGAATGAAAAACATTAGACGGAGAAACTGCGAGAGAAAGAAGAATTTTTAATTTAAAACATATTTCTGAAAAGGTTGAAGAAGTTTAATGCTAATATTAATACTTGGTCGAAAATGATAAGAGCTATGAATTTATTAGGACAACTAGAAGTGTCAAAGTTGTCAAAAATTTAACAGGAATGCTTTAATAATAGCATTGAAAATGAAATACAAAAGAATCCGTTGGAAAAAGGCAATTCCGTGATAATCAGATAAAAAAAATTGCAACACTATCTACCAGGTTCCAAAAGAAATGATCGAGAACCACAGCGCCATCTACCGCAATGTTAAATAACCCATCGAAAAAAGAGCACAAAAAAAAAGAATTCATCAAGGAAGGCATTTGTTCCACTGCAACGGTAGACAGAAGAATTTATTGAAGAAGAAGAAGGTCATTTCATTTGCTAGAATCCAAAAAAAAAATCTATCAATAAACAGCAGCTCCATCTAGCGGTATACAAAATACTCCATCGGTATAAAGGCGGCTACCAGAAAACAATTGAAAGAATTCTCAAATAAACATTAGTCTTAATATAAGTGAATTGAGGAAGAAAAAGGTAATTCAATCTATGAAAATTAAAAAGGCAACTCCATCTATCCGAATACAAAAGAATCCAAGACTCTTACACACATAAAAAGAAAAAGAGAAGAAACGAGCTCGAGAAAAACATGCATTTATTAATCAATTCATTGCAACGAAATACAAAAGAATGTCAGATAAAAAGTCCACAAAGAAAGGTAACTCCATCTACGGGAATAAAAAAGAACCCGTCGAAATAAATTCAACGCCATCTAGCAGAAATACAAAATAATTAATCGAAATAAACTCAACGCCAACTATCAGAAATACAAAAGAAGTAATCGAAATAAATTCAGCGCCATCTATCAGAAATACGGAATAGAATGAAGGCAGCACCATCTACTAGAATAAGAAAGAAAATACAAAAGAAAGGAGCACAACAAATAAAGAAATTCAAAAAGTCCACAAAGAAAGGTAGCTCCATCTATGGGAATAGAAAAGAACCCATCGAAATAAACCCAACGCCATCTATCAGAAATACAAAATAATTAATCGAAATAAACCCAATGCCATCTATCAGAAAACAAAGCAATTGATCGGAATAGAATGAATGCTGCACCGTCTATCAGAATAAGAAAGAAAAAACAAAAGAAAGGAGCACAACAAATAAAGAAATTCAAAAAGTTCCCAAAGAAAGGTAGCTCCATCTATGGGAATAGAAAAGAACCCGTCGAAATAAATCCAACGCCATCTATCAGAAGTACAAAATAATTAATCGAATTAAACCCAACGCCATCTAGCGGAACTACAAAAGAATTAATCGAAATAAAGCCAGCGACATCTATCAGAAAACAAAAGAATCGATCGGAATAGAATGAATGCAGCAACATCCATCAGAATAAGAAAGAAAAAACAAAAGAAAGAAGCATAACAAATAAAGAAATTCATCGATGAAGACATTAGTAACTGAATAGAAGAAAAAGATAATTCAATTTACCAAAATTAAAAAGGCAGCTCCATCTAGTGGAATACAATAGAATCTCTTGAAGAAAATAATCTTCTACCTATCAGAATACAAGAGCATTGCTTGAAAAAAAAAGAAAAAAGTTGCATAAGAAGAATTAATTCACAATCAATTCATTGTAATGGAATACAAAACAATGTATTGAAGAAGAAAGAAGATAATTCCATCTGTCAGAATAAAATAGGCAACTCCATCTATCGGCAAACAAAAGAATCTATTGAAGAATAATAAAGATATTTCCACAAATTAGAATTTTTAAAATCACTCAAGAAAAGGCAACTCCATCTAGCAGAATACTATTGAAAACTACTGAAGAAGAAAGAGGACAATTCCACCAATCAGAATTTAAAATAAAATAATTTTAATTAGGCAACTTCACCTATCGGAAAATAAAATAATTGAAGAAGGAAGAAGACAATGACCAGAATAAAAAAACTTTTGAAAAGGGCAACTCACAAAAGAATCAATTGAAGAAGGAAGAAGACAATTCCACTAATCAGAATTTAAAAAAAGGCAACTCCATCTATTGTAATACAGTATAAGAATCTATAGAAGAAGAAAGAAGACAATTACACCAATGAGAATTTAAAAAAAATCCAAAAGAGAATTTCTTCTAAATGAAATACAAAAGAATTACACCAACCAGAATTTTGGGACTCCATCTTTTGGAATACAAAGAAGATGATCCAGAATTTAAAAACAAATTAAAAAGGCGACTCCATCTATTAGAATACAAAGAAACTATTGTATTGTGGAAGATACTTCCATCAACCAGAATTTAAAAAACGAATCATTCTAAAAAGGCAACTGCATCTATTGGAATCTTTGTATTCCAACTCCATCCATCTTTTGGAATGTAAAGAAACTATTGAAAAAGGAAGAAGATAATTCCATTAACCAGAATTAAGAAAAATCTAAAAGGGCGATTCCATCTATTGGAATACAAAGAAGCTATTGAAAAAGGAAAAATACAATTCCATCAACCAGAACTTAAAAAAAAATCGGTTTGAAAAGGCAACTCCATCTATTGGAAAACAAAAGAAGCTATTCAAGAAAGAAGAAGACAATTCCATCTATCACAATTAAAAATGTCAACTCCATCTATCGGAATACAAGAGATCCAGCGAAATAAACTCAACGTCATATTTTAGAATACAAAAGAATTCATCGAAAAAAAAAACATAAAAGAGAAAGGAGCACGAGAAAAAAGGCATTAGTTCTAATGCAATGGAATACAAAATAATCTATGAAGCAGAAAGAAGATAATTCCATCAATCAAAATTTTGGAAAAGGTCTACTTAAAAGGGCAATTTCATTCACTAGAAAACAAAAGAATCTATCGAGGAAGGAAGAAGACAATTTCATCAACCAAAATTAAAAAATAAATCTATTCAAAAAAGGCAACTCCATCTATAAGAACACAAAAGAAACTATAAAATCAAGGTCAGCGCCATATATCAACATGCTAAAGAACTCATGGAAGGAAAAACGTAAAAAGGAAGAAGAAGAAGAAAAGAATTCATTAATAAAGGCATTAGTTCAATGCAATGAAGAATCTACTGAAGAAGGAAGAAGACAAATACTCTTCTGACCGAATTTCTTTAAAAAATTCATCAAAGAAGGCAACTCCATCTTTTAGAATACAAAAGGATTCATTGAAAAAAAAAAAGAATGCGAAAAGAAAGGAGCTTGACAAAAAGAAAGAGAATTGATTAATATGGATACTAGTTCTAATTTAGTGGAATTGGAAAAAGGAGTAGACAATTCCATGAAAATAAAAAAAGGTCCATCAAAGAGGCAACGCCATCTCTCGGATTAGAAAAGAATCTATTGAAGAGGGAATTCTATCAACTAAAATTTGAAAAAATATTTAAAAAAGGCAACTCCATCTAATGGAATAAACAAAGAAGCTATTGTTGAAAGAAAAAGACAATCCATTAACCAGAAGAAAAAAAAATGTTTTTTAAAGCAACTCCATCTGTGGGAATACAAAAGAATTCCTCGAAATAAAGACAACACCAGTTTTTAGAACACAAAAGAATACAAAAAGAAAACGAAAAAAAAAAGGGAATAATTAATAAAGGCATTAGTTTTAATTTAATGGAATTGGAGAAGGAAGAAGACAATTCAATCAGAATAAAAAAAAAACAATCCAAAAAAAGGGCAACTCCACCGATCAGTATACAAAAAATTTGACACTTCCACCTATCAGAAGAATTCATCAAAAAGTAGCCGAAAAATGGAGTTCATTAATAAAGACGGAATACAAAGGACAACTCCATCTAACAGAATTAAAAAAAAAATCATCAAAAAAGGGTAACTCCATCTATTGGAAAATAAAAGAATCCATAGAAATAAAGACAACGCCATCTGTCATACTACAAAAGATTCATTGAAGCAAAAACGCAAAAAGAAAAAAGGCGTTGAATTTAAATGCATGATTGGGAAAAGAACGAAAGCCAAAAGTGGACAAAAATAGTGAAGAAAAGGATAATCCCATTAGTCAAGTAGAAATGACTCCCTCTATCGGGCAAAATATAAGTAGAGGAATTAAAAGTTTGTGACGTGAAAAAAAACAAAAAGGGTGAAGTGGATAAGACTTAAATAGTGGAAAAAACAAATGCTACATTTTGGATTTTTTTAAACGGAACAATTTCCCCAATGGCAACAAGCTCGAACGCGATTGGTCGATCAATCGTGACGTAATCTACTGGCGGGTAATTTCAATATCAATTTTATAACAAAACACCAAACATCAAACAAAAGGTTAAGTTCGAGAGGGTTCGATAAAAACAATTGCGTAATATTAGTTTAAATGGTCGCTTTGATTTGAGAAAAAAATTATTATCGTAAACGAACAAATGCAACATTCCAGATTTTGTTTAAACGGAACAATTTCCCCGCCTTGTGACGTAACCAACATGGCGACAAGCTCAAGCGCGATTGGTTTAGAAATCATGCGGTAATCCACCCGCGGGTAATTTAAATATCAATTTTGTAACAAAACGATTTTGAAAGGCTCTCAGCCCCCCTTTTCTATAAGTAGGTGTTTCTCTGTCTGAACGTTATACAGGACCGTATTTATAACTTTCGAACTCCCAACCATGTTGGATAACAACTTCAAAAATTCCACTTTACACCGAGTCCTTACGAAAAAGGAAATAATTGAGAAAAAGCTCTAAGAGTGCCGCGATAAATATCAATAATATACAAACAAAAAAAAAGTCTAATGGAACATTAAAAATACATGTATACAAAAATCAGATTAGCCTAAATTCTCTCTAATTAAACTAATCGTAACGTCAGTCGTGGTGTCAGACATGGGGGGCGTTGTGCTCGAAGCGCGCGTCGGGGGAGGCGTGCGCGTTCATGTTGGGGTCGAGCTCGATCTTGCCGCCCCTCGGGTTGTTGCAAGCATCGTTGAGTTCGATCAGGTCGGACTGGGGGCTGGGCGAGTCGTTCAAGGTCAGGCGGAGCGACGGGTCGTCCAGCCTGATCCGGACGTCCTCGTCGTTGCTGTCGATCGACGGCGAACGTTCGGTCGGAAGGCGCGTGATGCCGCTGCCCATCCATCTAGCTTTGAACGACTCTAGTCTCATGACCTACAAAAGTTCAAATTCGACTTACCAAAATTTGGAGGGGGGAGGAAGAATGAATTATGTACATCAGGCTGAACAATTCATCTTGGCTGTCTTTTTAAGTTGACTATCGATAAGACTTATGAAGTTAATGATTTGTGAAGATGATGTAAGAAATCTGAAGTTGAAGTTCAATATGAAACTTTTGAAGTCGACGCTCAATATGACTTATGAAGTTAACGTTCAATAAGGTTTATGAAGTCGAAGTTAACGTTCAGTAAAACCTGTGAATTTGATGCTCAATTCAAAAGTTCAATGATGATAATAACATACGAAATGTGAAGTAGAAGTTCAATATGGGGCCTGTGAAGTTGACGTTCAATTAGATCTGTGAAATTAACATTCGCATTGAGTTTTTGAATTTAACGCTTAATACACAAAAGTTCAATTGATGAGAAGGTAAGAAATTTGAAAGTGAAGTTCAATACATAAACGTTGAAGTTAACGTTCACTAAAACTTACGAAGTCGAAGTTAACGTTTAGTAAGATTTTGTCAACTTGATGCTCAATTCAAAAGTTCAATGATGATAATAACATAAGAAATGTGAAGTAGAAGTTCAATATAGTGCCTGTGAAGTTGACGTTCAATTAGATCTCAGTTTTTGAAATTAACGTTTAATACTTAAATGTTCAATTGATGAGAAGCTAAGAAATTTGAAGGTGAAATTCAAAACTGAAACGTTGAAGTTAACGTTCACTAAGTGTTACGAAGTCGAAGTTAACGTTTAGTAAGACTTCTGAACTTGATGCTCAATTCAAAAATTCAATGATGATAATAACATAAGAAATGTGAAATCGTGATATTTAAAAAAATTTGCCAAGATAAATTATTAAAACCTGTACTTCTTTTTTGCTCCAACGATTCTTGTATACAAGACGACCGTTAACTACATATCTACAAACATCGCTACGTATGCATACATATATCAGTGATGAATAGTGAAACACAAGTATATGGACACAGCGATTGCGAACAAAAACAAGCAGAATAAATACATTCAAGTGAAGGAGGACGTAAATTAATTAAGTAATTAAATTCCTCGCTTTGCAAAACAGAAGGTGTCCATATTTTTCTATTTTGCTACGAGTACACTAAACAATAGGTAAAACACAAACCAATCGTTATACAGGGTGAGTCAGGAGACGATAATATGCGTCATTACAAAAAAAAATTATAAATAAGGACCTGCATGCAATTGAAAAAAAAACTGTACTTTTCCAAAAAAATTCAAATAAATTTTATTGTATTTCTTTTGTCACAAAATTGTGACAGCACAAGGGCCGGAAACGATACAAAACTTAAGGCATTAAATTAACAAAAATATATCTATGTGTGTAATTTCGACTCCCCTTAACTAATTATTGTAATTTTGACGTTGATGGTATCAAATAAGCAATTGTTAATTCGACAACAAACCAATTGCAAAAACCTTTCGTGTTTCTTCCTTTATTGACAGGATACACATACAGGGTGAATCAAAATAAGCAAACATCGATTGTAGATGAGCACTGCGTCATCAATCACCGAAATAAAACCGACGAATATTTCAGTTTTATTTCCTTTTCAATGGTGAGTAAGAAAATTTGCACCACAAATTGACATTTTTTTTTAATGTCATAAACGAACATCCATATTTTTGTTTAAATCATAACCTATATTTTTTTTTCTGCGTACAGGGTGAATGAAAATTAGGGAACATCGATGGTGGAGTCGTTATTATAAGTTTTGCAAAAAAAAGTTTTGACTAAAAGTTAAATGACTAATTATTTGCGCCAAAAATTGAATTCTTCATTTTTTTTCTGATGTCATAAATTCGGAACCGTGACGTCATTTATAATTTTGTTTTAATCACAACCTACATTTATTTATTTATTTTCTACATACAGAAGAATGAAAATTAGGTAACGTCGATGATGAAGTCGTTATTTACGTTTTACAAAAAAACAAGTTTCGAACAAAAGTTAGGTGACTGATGTAATAAACTCGGAACCGTGACGTCATAAAAGTTAAATGACTAATGATTTGCACCGCAAATTGTTATTCTTCATTTTTTTTTGATGTCATAAACTCTGAACCGCGACGTCATCTATAATTTTGTTTTAATCACAACCTACTATATCTATTTATTTATTTTATACATACAGGCTGAATGAAAATTAGGGAACATCGATGGTAGAGTCGTTATTTAAGTTTCACACAAAAAAAAAGATTTCGAACAAAAGTTAAATGAGTGATGACATAAACTCGGAATCGTGACGTCATTTATAATTTTGTTTTAATCATTTATTTATTTATTGTCTACATACAGGATGAATGAAAATTAGGGAACATCGATGGTAGAGCCGTTATTATAAGTTTCATAAAAAAAAGTTAAATGACCAATTATTTGCGCCACATTTTTCATTTTTTTATAATGTCATAAACTTAGAATTGTGACGCCATCTATAATTTTGTTTTAATCACAACCTACTACGTTTATTTATTGACTTTATACATACAGGCTGAATGAAAATTAGGGAACATCGATGGTAGAGTCGTTATTTAAGTTTTACAAAAGAAAAATTTCGAACAAACGTTAAATGACTGATGTCATAAATTCGAAACCATGACGTCATCTATAATTTTGTTTTAATCACAACCTAGATTTATTTATTTATTTTCTACACACAGGCTGAATCAAAATTATAACATCGATGGTAGAGCCGTTAGTATAAGTTTTAGAAAAAAAAGCTTCAAACCAAAGTTAAATAACTAATTATTGGAATCACAAATTGATATTTCTCATTTTCTTTTTGTCATAAACTCAAAACTGTGACGTCATCCATAATTTTGTTTTAATCACATTCTATACAGGCTGTTTGCTAAGTTGAGTCATATTTTTTAATAGCGTGCAGAACTCGTTAAAAGAAATAGTTTTTTCAGATACATTTTTTTTTAATTAAAAATAGAAAACTTATTATATATATATTGCTTTTGCAAATAATTTCGCTGTAGAATGGCCCATACAATGATAGTTGACATGGGGAGTGACATTAGTACCAATGCTGCGTCCCAGATACATTTTAAATTTTCTATTTTTAATTAATATATATATATATATATATATTTTAATTAACACTTTAATATTTTACTTGGCAATAAAGAGGAAAAAATACTGTATCAATTTCGATAGAAAAAATATGCTATAATAAAAAGAAATCATCGATGACGTCACAGTTCAAGATTATGACGTCATAAGAAAAACTGAAAAACGTCAGTTTGCGGTTAATAATTAGTCCATTAATTTTTGTTTGAAACTTCTTTTGGTGAAACTTATAATAAAGGTTCTACCATAGACGTTCTTTTTTTATCCTTGGTTACCCAAGCTTTCAAAACTTGTCGAGGAGGAGTTATGGCTGTTTACTGTTATTGCCGTCTGCGGCTGTGGCCCTTTTACTAACGAACTGGGGAAATGCAGAACACTAAGTCGGAAGGAACCGGTGTGCATCCGAATATAATCCGACACATAAGTGATCTGTATCTCACATAGACCCTTATATATATATATATATATATATACCAGGATGAGATTCAAACCCACACCTATAGTTGCTCGACAAAGTGTTAAGTCCATTGCCAGCGAACCCAACCAACTCGGTTATGCAACTACTAATTTTTTACACTTATTATTTATTCACCCTATATAATCATGTACTAATCCCCTCCCCCTCTCTTGTTTATTTTTTCAGGTAATTTAAGTTCTCCTTCACAAATAAAATTAAATAAAAAAAAAAAAAAGAAAAATAGCCGCATGCATAAAAAGTCGTACGTGTGCAATTGATAATAGCGAAAGTCCTTTTTAACTAAAAAAAGTCATAATGAAGGTAGCTTCTTGCCCGGTGAAATTGTTTGATAAATTATCTCAAAACGGACACTGGAAAATAGCACAAATGCTCCTGAAGAAACTATCAAGCGATAGTGAAACGTCGAGCATTTGTGCTATTTTCCAGTGTCCGTATTGAGATAATTTATTAAAAAAAGTCATGAGAAATATTTTTCCCGTAGAGTATTATTTCAAAGGATGTCGTACACTCTGCGGTTATGCAAGAAAACAATTGAATAAATCTTGGAAAAAAGCAATAAAAGTTACTTTTGTTTAATCATTTTAATTAAGTAATAAATTATCTTAAACGGACACTAAAATTAGCACTAACGCTCTACGTTTCATAGTGAAAGATAGAGCGATAGTGCCAATTTCACCGGACAAGAATCTACCTTAATCATTTCAATTAACTTAAATTATTTTAATATTGTTACGTTCCGTGAGCCAGACATTCTAGTACTTTCCAGACTCGTCCTAGATGGCTTTAGAATTTGCTGGAACGTTCGCTACTTCTTCCAAGCTATATTCGAAAGAAAAATTATTAATGAGCCAAAAGCGGCGCGCGATTTAAATCAGTTTTATTTAGTAAGCGATATGTGCGAATATAGCGAATCAATAGAACGGTTAAGTTATAGAAGTACTACTTGTTAAACAAGTGTTGCAGCTCGATATTATTTGTGCATTCATTGTGTTAAGCCAAGCGATCGTAGATATTAAAGCGATTTTAAAATAAACGACGATTATAATTAGTGAACACCGAAGTCGTAACAATATTTATATTTTTTCTTTCTAAACAGTTTAATAAAATATGATTATTTAAAAATGTTTATGGATCAAATAAAAATTACTAATTATTTATTCATATTCCTCGCTCGAGTGTCATAATACAATTTTTTTATATTAATATTATTCCTCAAAAAGTTTTTAAAATTTTGATACTGCAAGGTAAGCCAAAGTTAACTTTTCTATAAAAAAAAAACTAGTGGCGTCACTTCGCGGGACATCCTGTGTTCTTTTTTTTTTTAATAATTATTAAATTTATTAAATTCGCGTGTATTTATTGCAGTTTTGTAGAACAATTGCTAGTAAGTATACTACAAGTGTACTATGGGTGCTCGAAACTACTTTCTCATGGAGAATTAATATTAAATATGTATGTACGGTTGCCTATCGTGGCTGTGACAGGCGAAGGAATACGGGAGAGACAGCGAGGGGGGTGATGGCGGCAACAGTTTTATTAACAAAGGCAGTTTCCATCTAAGGAGGGAATTAAACAGTGACAGATTTTATTAAACAGGAGCAATCCAATCAAACTTTTTAATAAAAACAGTTCCTATTTGATAAAAACTGCTTCCCTGCTTAAGAAAAACTGTCCCCGTTTAGTAAAAACTGCCTGTTTAATAAAATTGTTGCCACTATCGCCCCCATCGCACCCCATTGTTACGGTTTTAAAATCCATTATATTCATTTTTTGTATTTCGGGTCACCTGTATTTGTGTGGGAATCCAAAAAGCCATTAGCGTTTTACTTGAATTTCAGATTTGAAAATATTGCACAAGTATTTAGACAAAAACTTTCCGGTAATGTTCCATTTCACTCATCCCTCGACGTAATTCGACTGTCTTTTTTAACAACCCTCTTCCACCGTTTGTTCGTCGACAGCACATTGACAGAACGCAGGGGGTGCACATCGTTTATTTGTGATTGTGTCGTCCATCTTGTTAATTCTTCAGGCCGAAATTGCCTGAGCGGTAATTAAGACACCGTATTCTGAAATTGTCACACCATACAACTTTAAACGCTAGTTATGCTTTTCGCAGCCTGATCTCGACAAATCAATTAGCAAACCTGATCAGGTATTTATGGCAAGTAGTTTTGCGTGATTCAGACCGTAACGCACGTTTCTCTTTCGCTCCTTAGGCTTTTATTCTTACCCTCTTGTCTATTCTATAATTTGTGGCCAATCCTAGTTGCAACGTGGACACTGGTCATTTTTTAGGGCGACATCTCCCGTTGGCATTGTCCACACACAGTAGACACTGCACTCGCCCACCGCTAGTGGACAATGCCACTCTGAACAGTGACTTGACATACTGACGTCACAGTCCTCCGTCGAATTTCAGGGCTAGTTGGAACGTGTGCCCAATGATAGTGGACACTGGTCATTGTTCAGGGCGACATCTCTCGTTGGCATTGTCCACTACTAGTTGGAATGTGTGCCCAACGATAGTGGTCACTGCTCATTGTTCAGGGCGACATCTTCCGTTGGCATTGTCCACACACAGTAGACACTGCACTCGCCCACCGGTAGTGGACAATGCCACCCTGAACAGTGACTTGACATACTGACGTCACAGTCCTCCGTCGAATTTCAGGGCTAGTTGGAACGTGTGCCCAATAATAGTGGACACTGGTCATTGTTCAGGGCGACATCTCCCGTTGGCATTGTCCACACACAGTAGACACTGCACTCGCCCACCGGTAGTGGACAATGCCACCCTGAACAGTGACTTGACATACTGACGTCACACTCCTCCATCGAACTTCAGGACTCGTTGGATATCTTCGTTGACCTGGCAGCTGAGTCGAAATCAGAGTGAATGTGTCAAGGCCGACTTTGTATTGCCTTTTTTGTTTATTTTTAACGTTATTTTCAAGTTGAATTTAAATTAAGTAACCTTTTGTTGCGCGTTTTACGTTAGACTGAATATTGACGTCTATTTTTCTCTTTGTAAACGAAAGACCTTCCGCCTGTGAGGTAACCATACACACATACTGTACGTAAGGTTAATCCTCCATAAGAAAGTGGCTAAGAACCCCCATAGTATACTATAGATTTATTAAACTGTTGATATTTAATAAAGTTAAATTGCTTGAGGACGCAGTCAATTGAGTATGCATTTCCGAATGCAAATAAAAAAAAATAAAAGCAGATTTGGATGCACCCTGTATACAGCACTCGACTGTTTACTTCTATAGTTTTGAATTTCGATTATTTTTTATTAACGGTTCTAAAGTGCGCCTTCGTCTTCGTTATTTCTTAGTAAACTAAACCATGGCACACTTAATAAGCGATAAACTGTTGTTATTTGTGAATACGTATTTTGATAACCTTGCGGTCATCATCAACGCCAAGTGGATTCAAAGTCTTTTTTGGTCGCGCTACTATAAACTACAGATTAGGACTTTCGTTACTATAAACTGCACTGATTTACATCTAGTCTTTGTATGATGTAAGGGATGAAAAATTCTACGGCAAGCATTCTTAGCGTTTAGTAACTTACTCGAGCCATTTCCAAGGCTCAGTGTCCGGGCTTGTGATAGGCGTAGGGAACTGTACAAATATTCATTAGCACAAAAAGAAAACGTTGCAGAAACATTGTCTCGATTACGGCGAGTCTCCGAAAACAAAACCAAAACTAATCTATTCGAGGCCAGACCCCCGAAGGCCGACGCTCCTCCTTTTACAACCACGCACTTCTAATCTAAATATGTATGTATGTACACACGTGAGAATTATTAGTAATACTTTATATGATTATAATAAATACAAAACACCAAGCTGAAGCGAGTGCTGTAAGTTTTAAATCGAACGAGTGATGTTAGGCAACGGCTGTTGGTGATTGGTCGACACCCTCGGTATAAAATGGTTAGGGGCCATTACGTTTTTTTTTTTTTTTTGGTGGTAAAATTCATGCGGCGTAATAGCTCTTAATCATTTCATTCTAAAGTAATCGTTAAGCTCTTTGATATATACCTCTGCTTGAAGATCAGCAATTTTATCTTGAAGGTCACGCACCTTTTCGCTATCATCGACAGAGTGACTGCGAAGTTCACCTTCCGTTGCAATTTCTTCGTTCTATATTTGAAAAAAAACAAAATTAATCAACACGCAATACCTAAACGTAAAAGAAGAAAAAATGAATTACTCACTTTAAGCTCAAGCTGGCTGATTTTCTGCGTCAATTCCGCCACGGTCTGCGTCTTCTCCGCGTCGCGTATCTTCGCGCTCATCAGCTCGTCCTTCATCTTGCTCTCCAAATCCGAGTACCTCCGCTGTTCCTCCAGAAGACGCGCAGCTGCCTCGCGATCTCTTAGCTCGGCTGACTCCAGGGCTTCCCTTAACTTCTTGATTTCATCATCCTGCCTGCGAAGCTGATTGGTGCCCACTTGGACCTGGGTTTCAAGTTCCATCACCTAAATAAATCCATTAAACCATTAAAATTCCCTACACCCTTCGAAGCAATACCTTCAGGCGCAACTCTTTGACTTCCGTAAGCGTTTCCATTTCTCGTATCCTCGTCGTCATGAGGTCTTCCTCCAACTTCTGCGTCTCGTTGCTGCGGTTTTCCCAAAACAGAAGCTTCTTTGGCGTACTGTGGGCATCACCTGAGGATGTAGGCTCTTGCTTCTGCTTATGCTCCTGGAACATTCGTTTATTATTTGCGCAACGACTCCAAAAGAGGCGTTACCTGAAGATGCCTTTGCCATTGCGCGCTTAATTCCGAAACCCTCTGCCTCAAGTCTTTCAAGGACAAGTTGGCCTCTGCCTCGCGCAGCTTAACCGCTATCAATTCCTCTTGCAGATGCGCAACG
Organism: Serrognathus titanus; assembly: GCA_039766575.1. NCBI lineage: Eukaryota > Metazoa > Arthropoda > Insecta > Coleoptera > Lucanidae > Serrognathus > Serrognathus titanus. The sequence continues at coordinate 71,029,183 of CM077913.1, forward strand.
CTGTTATCAGGCGTGATCTCCCTCAGCGTCTTCTTGTCTTCCTCCAGCTCGTGTATCCTCGCCCTCAAATCCCTATTTAGGGCGTCGTTTTCAGCCTCGCGCAGACGAACCTTAACCAACTCCTCCTGCAGGCATAAAATCATCTCCTCGCGCTGCTCTAATTGCTCCTGCTTGATCGAGATTTCCTCCATGGATGACTGACGCGATGTGTGCTGCGAGAGGATGAAGTCAAAACAAATGTGTTCCTCAAATTTAAAGGCGCTTACGTTTTCTTCCATCATCAAAGAAAGCGAGCGGATTTTTTCGTGCGCCAGGGCCAGCTGGTGGGTCGTTTCGAGGTGGGCGTGTCGGAGGGCGTCGAGCTCCCTTTGGACCACGAACGTCGTCTCTTCTTCTTCCGCTCTGCTGACTTGTCCGCGGACGAGTCTATCGGCGAGGGCTTTGCTTTCCTCTTCCAACATTTCACAACGGTGCCTCAGCTGTTTATTCTCAGTTCGCAGGCGCTGGGCAACAATCACCATCAAACTCGGCGGAGCGCCAGGGAAAAACGACTTACCTTCAATTCGACCATCTCTTCTTGCTCTTTCGCCTTCATCACGCTGTATTCCTTTTCCAATTTCTTCATCTTCTTCGCGTTGTATTTGACGGCGTAGGCTAGTTGCATCAAATTTTCTGGGTCGGCCTCCGCTCGTGACGGTAGTTCCTTTTGGAAAAACTGCGAGAGAAAAACTCACGATAACTTATCAGGTGCGGGAGATAACGCGATAATATTTGGTTACTGATAAGATTAACCTTCAGCATTCCTTCCATATCTAGCGACATTAAGTCGTCCTTCCCCAACGACAACATCGCGAGGGCCAGCTTAAATATTATTTCCATCCCCTCGCAAAGAAACACGTCCATGATCCGGCAGGCCAAGGGTAAAGTAAGGGCGGTGGTGAACAGCGTCAGGAACCAACTGGACGCGTACATGGTGGTGTGGAACCCTTGAGATTGGAAGTGCTGGTTCAAATCGGGCAGCAACTCGGAGACGAGGTGTTCAAGTTGGAACATGCACAAGCCCAGCTCGGCCATGCTCGGCTTGAACATGTCGCGCATCCTGTAGTCTTCCATTAGCTTCACCAAAACGGCGAACGATTCCTCCTCGGGCATCTAAAACAGTTTGCTCACGGCACTCATCTCCTTGTGGGAGTAAGTAACTTCACGTACTTGCATGAGCAGAAGCCCAACTATGAACCCTGAACCCTGGCAGTATCCGACCTCGCGGTCGTGAAGCGAGTACGCCTTGATGACGTTGAAAAGAGATTCCTGTCCCAGCCCGTCTTTCTCCTTGAAGAACTCATGCTCGGGGTACGTGCGCGCTATGTCTCGCCTGATGACCTTCTCGCAAGGCGATTTGGTCTGCAAAGACGGGCAAAGTTAATGGGATTGCGGGGGGCGAGGTGGTAGGGTTTACTTTGATGTATTCGGCGTAGAGTTTCTTTTCGGGGGCCTCGGTGGCGGAGCAGAGCAGCTGCCAGGCGATCCCCCTGAAATGAGTGGGAATCCCCCGGCGGATGAGCTCGCGCACTTGGGCGTTGCATTTCTTCCAGTAGTTCTCCCAGTCTATGACGATTTTGCCCCAGAGAGTCCATAGGTCTTCACCGTCTTCGGTTCTATCCTGCGTCGAACTGGTACCTGGTATCAAAAGTTCATCTACCAAAATTGGTTAACAAACAATTAGGAATGGGGATCAAGATGCGTACGAAATGGAATTCATGCTTAAAAGACCTCGGTGGATTAGAAAAAACTGAACCCAATGGCAAAATTCTTTTAGGGACAGTATTGAGACCATGAAACAATTTCTGGGGGGGAGGGGGGCTCATAGGTAGTAGAAAGGAAGAAACGTGCATAGATTTGACAACATAAGTGAAAACGATTTGGTCAAACTAAGGTGAAAAAGGAGTTTTGTTTTCGGGGTCTGAGGTTTGGATGGTGAAAGGAAAGGAAAAACGAAAATGAGAAAATGGAAGAGGTCGCCTCGGTAGGTCATGAAATGGTGGAATGCGATGACATGAGATTCTAGAAAAAGATAACGGCATGAGGAGACGGATGCTTGGAAATCATCATGAAGTAGCAGAGGTCAAACGACCTTCGTTCCATAACCAACGGATCTCTTCGGAATGCGATAAGCATGTAGAGAATGAAGAGATGAATGCTTGGAAATCACTAGTGAGCAGAAGAGGTCATCTCCGTACGTCATAAAATGAAGGAATGCGATGAGGTTCCAATGCGATTGGGATGAGGAAATGGAAAATCATCAGGAAGTAGAGCTCATATCTGTAGGTTAAGGACTAAGGAAATGCGATGAGCCCTTAGAGAACGAGATTGGGATGAGATGTATGCTTGGAAATCACCGTGAAATAGCGAGGTCATATAACCATAACTTGCAGATCTTCGGAATGCGATAAGCATGTAAAGAATGAAGAGATGGATGTTTGGAAATCACCGGTGAGTAAGTCATAGAATGAAGAAATGTGATGACTCTCTAGAGAACATGATTGGGATGAGAAAATGGATGCTTAGAAGTCATCAGGATATAGAAGAGGTCATCTTCATAGGTTATGGAATGAAGAAATGAGATGTGCCTTTAAGGAACGAGACATAAATGCTTGGAAGTTGCCAGGAAGAAGTGGAAGAGGCCGTTTTTGTAGCTTATGCTTAGAGAAGGAGACTGGGATGAAAAGAGGAGGAGATGGAAACGTGGAAAACGCCAGGAAAAAAATAGTAGAGGCCGTTTTTGTAGCTCATGGAATGAAGTAAAGTGATAAATCCTTAGAGAACGTGATTGGGATGCGATGGATGCTTGCGAATCGCCAAGAAGAAGTAGAAAAGCCTCATTTCTGTAGGTTAGGAAAAGAAGAAATGCGATGAGCCTTTGGAGAACAAGATTGAGACGAGATGGGAGCTTGGAAAGGGTCAGGCAGAAATGTATGAGGTATGTATGAACTATAAGGCCGCCAAACAAGCCTTCAAGAAGGCGATTAGAAAGCGTAAGGCGGAATGCTGGGACGAACTAAGGAGCCAACTTCACGATGACGCGTGGGGTAAAGCGTATAAGATTGTCACTCAAAAGCTCGCAATGCGCGGGTCGGCCAGGCTTGGACCGGAAGAAACGAACAGGCAGGTCCGAAAGCTTTTCCCAGAGAGCAGGGAAAAGAAATGGGTGATAAGGAGAAACCCGAACCCACACGAGGTGCCCCCCTTTACGGAGGAAGAGCTAGTTGCAGCGGCCAGGAGGATAAAAGCCGCAAAGGCGCCGGGGCCTGATCGGATACCACCAGAAGTGGTGAAGGCCGCCATAGGAGGCAATCCGAAGGCATTCCTGAAGGTGTATAACGGATGTTGGCAAAGGTCTGGAAGAAGGCCAGCCTAATACTTTTGGAAAAGCCCAAAAAGCACCGGCATGAGGAGACCACATACAGGCCGATATGTCTGATCGACGTTCTGGGTAAGGTCCTGGAGAAGCTCGTCAGAACCCGGATAAATGGCGAGCTGGAGGAGAAACGAGTACTCCACGAATCGCAACACGGATTCCGGACCGGTAAATCGACGATCAGCGCGCTGCGCCAGGTGCAAGGGATCGTCGAGGGGCTCAGGAAAATGGCCGACAAGAACAGGCACCACTGTATATTGATAGCCCTGGACGTGAGAAACGCCTTTAACACCGGCTCATGGAGGCACATCATGGCCGCTCTTTACAAATACCTAGTGAACGACGGAATAAGGACCATGATCGGTTCATATCTCACTGAAAGGGCAATCACGACCGAAGATGGCACGTGCGTCACCCTGAGGTGCGGAGTCCCCCTTGGTTCAGTGTTAGGACCAACGCTCTGGAACTTATGTACAACAGGATCCTCGAAATGGAGGTAGGGCAAGGCGTGAGCATTGTGGCATACGCGGACGACCTGGCCCTGGTAGTGTCTGCCAGGACTGTCGGCCTGCTGGAGGAGAGGGCAGGCCTCGCGATCGAGAGAGTCCAGCAAGAGCTGGGACGGATGAGTCTGACTCTGGCGGGTAACAAGACAGAGATAGTCATACTGACGGGCAAGAGAAACCTGACGAGCGTGAGGCTGAACATCGACGGCGCCGAGGTGGTGTCCTCCAAACAGGTAGATACCTGGGGGTACACCTAGACCGAGACTGGAGGATGACCACACGTCAGGGAAACTGCCACGAGGGCCCACAAGGCCTATACGGCTCTGTCCAGGCTAATGCCCAACGTTGGAGGCCCGAAGGCCAAGAAGAGGAAACTGTTAGCGGCAGTGGTCTCCTCGATAATTTTGTACGCAGCCTCGATTTGGGCAAACGCGACAAAATACGCACACTATGTACAAATGCTGGAAAGGGTGAACAGACTGGCAGCGGTAAGAGTAGCGTACCAACAGAGGCCGTCCTGGTGATAGCTAAGATTCCCTCCATAAAGTTGCAGATGGCCGAAAGGACAAAGATATATGCAGAAGGACACCAGTCGAAGGCTTTGGCGAGACAAGAGCTCTTCGAGGCGTGGCAGGCCCGATGGGACCAATACGAGAGCTGGGCCAAAGTCTTCATCAAGAACGTGGAGGCCTGGTACAATCGGCCCGGAGGGGAAGTAGATCATCACGTAACGCAGGCGCTCACCGGACACGGTTCGTTCGGGAAGTATCTCAAGGACATAAGGAAGAGGGACACGGCAGGATGCCAGTACTGCGGAGAAAGTATCGAAGACACACCCAACCTCACGATATTCGAGTGTCTCAGGTGGGCAGAGATACGCGGCGAGACCGAAGCCGTAGTTGGACGATGCATCACAAGACGCAACGCATCGGAGCTCTTCGAGGGTAGCGGGGCCATTATCGATATGCTGAGATCGATAATGGTCCAAAAGTGCAGAGAAGAGAGGAGGAACTAAGAGAGGGGCGGAAGGAGAAGGAGGACGAAGAGGAGGAAAGAGATGATGAGAGCGAGGAAAGGGAAAGGGAGAGGAGAGCTGAAGAGGAGGACGAAGAGGAGGCATGGAAGCGAAGAGAATGAAGAGGAGGAGGGCGAAGAGGAAGGAGAAGAGGACCGAGGGAAGCAGGAGGAGGAAACGCGTGAGGAGGAAACGCGTGAGAGACCAGTTGCGCGGGGGGCGAAATGCCGAGAGGCGGTACCCCGCGCAGAGATGGAAAGAAGAAAGGAGTTTAGTTGGTAGGCGCCCATGTAGAAATGCATGGGTGAATCCAATACATCTCTGGGACTGATGTACCCGGAGGCGACTTTGGAAGATTCTCTAAACCTTTATAAAAAAAAAGGTCACTTTTGAACAAGAGAAGTGATGAGTCTCCAGAAAAGAAGACTGGGATGAGAATATGGATAAAATGAAATACGGAAAAAAGGAAAAAGTCATCAAAAAGGAGTCGCCTCTTAGGGTTACCGAATGAAAGAGTGCAATGAGCCCTTAGAGAACAAGATTGGGATGAGGAGGTGGTTCTCAATCGAGGGTCATGGAGATTGGAACTGGGTATACAAGTTCAGCCATCCAGAATATTGTATTTTGTGCATCGAAAGGTAAAGTTTTAATTATTTCTTTGTGTAATGAAAACTAAAACTAATGATTACGTAATTGTTGTAAAGATGACATACCAGATGTTAGCGAAATCTGCGAAGTATCGGAGCTCTTCCTCGAGTGCCCAGAAGCCGACGCCCCACTCAAAGAATTGAGGGACTTGGCGTCGGATTCGTACAAACGATTGGCCTCCTCCAGTTTGGCGAGTAAGGCCAGCTCGGAGCCTGATGCTGTGTTATTGTTATTGTTAGTACAGGGAGGGCTATCCAGCCTCATGGCTGTTGGCGGCATCGCCGTGTAGTAGCCCCCATCGGACTCGACCACCAAACAGCTCAGGGACGGGCTGATTCTGAAACAACGACGAAAAGAAAAAACTTAGTAACTCGTTTGCGCTTGTTTTATCTGAATATTTTTACGAAGGAGCGCAATAAATGTCCTCCACGCGAAATATGTGCAGCGAGGAATGCCAAATAAAACTTATCCTGGCAAGCAGTTTTATGTGTGGAGCGTCGCTCGTAAAGTTCCCAGTTACGTTCTTTATTGGGCGAGGAATTTACGTTTTGTTTTCAGGATTTGGTGTAATTGGAAATACCACGACGAAAATAGGTCGGCCAAGAAATATGAAACAAAATTAATTTCATCATTCTTTTATCTTTTAACCGCCGCGCCCGTCGTTTACAATTTTGGTGGCAGCGGTGGGATGGTCTGCGACTTGTTTTGTTTGTAATTTCGTTCCATTTAAAATAAATTGAATTAATTTTATCATTCATATCGATTCGCGTTTGCACCAAAACCTAGCAAAAAGAAGTTCTGATAAACTTACATCAGTAAATGCTCTATATAGTTATATTTTGCACTGACATTACATGATTGGAATTCGGCGAATTTCTCTGCTTCCTTTTTCTCGCATGCTGTGTGCGTGTAAGCGAAACTTTCGAATTCGAAAAAATCGTACGCTTTGAGCCGTTTTTTGCGCTTTTGATTGCGACACGTGCCCAAACTAGTTCGGCTTCTATACCTGCTTACAATTGCCCGTTCAAATTGCACCGAGGCGAGTATGTAGATTTAATCGAGGTTTATGTCGCAATTAAAACGAAACGAACAAAAAAAAAGATTGAATGTGGAGTCGGTGAATAGGGAAAGTTGCTTGACCCGGCTCTGAGAAGTCGAAGACATTCATTCTCAATTTGGTTGTCGATGGTGTGTGTGTGCGTATGTAGGGTACCAGCAAGAATGTTTAAAATGTGGATGCTTGTCTTGTTCAGTTTTGTCTTGTCGGCCGGGTGCATCAGTATAGTAAGTATCATCTTCAATGACTTCCAAATTTGCATTATCAAAAAAAAAAATTATATTTTGTGAATTAAAATGTAACGTTAATTAAAATGTAAATACAGGGTGTTTTTAAGCTGGATCTACGTAGAGCTGGTCTATGTTTAGTTTTGTTTTTAAGAAAAAAAAAATAGACTTGGCAACGTTGGGTATTAAAGTGTACTGTAGTAGTTGAAAGGTACCAATTTTTTATTGTTTGTTAAATTTGACATATCGTTGTCAGTTTATCTTTTTTCTTTTCTCTAATTATCCTCTATGACGTAATAGTCATAAACTAAAACCTTGGATGTTGCCTAATTTCCAAATCATAAAAAAATCATTTCTGAAATTATAATTTCCGCACTAATTTTTCTTTTATTTTCTGCAGTGCTGAGGTACATATAATTAATTCCAAAAATGATACGAATTAGGTAACGCAATTTTTTTTTGTGACAAAACATAATAAAAATCGGGCTTGTTGTGATTAATTACGTCGACTTCAGAATGTCCGTTTTAGAAAGTGTAAAACTGCTTTTGCAGTTGTGTGTGAAAAGTAGTTCTTGTGCAACATGGTCTATTTTCACTACATCAATTTCAAGTTCCAAGTTAATTGATTGCTGATACGTGAAGGACCTAGTTCCAAAGTTGTTACTTTCATAAAGAACAATCTCCATTCTTCACTTGTAATATCTTCTTAATTGCTCATTTCTTCAAGCAAAAAACTAATGTATTACCTCTTGTGAACAACACAAATATGTCGAAATTAAAAGCGGAAAGGAGAAATTATTTTATTGTCATTTACCATAAAGAAAATTATTATAAAATTTGCTCGAAAGCTTGGAAATATTATTATTATAAATTACACATCAAAAGCAGAATTGTTTAAAAGAAAAACAGTAAAATTATTCTTCACAAAGTGAAGTAAAATGAACATATTTTACGATTATTTTTTTTTAAATTTTGTTCGATGAAAATGTACTACAAACTTAGAATACAAATTCTGAATAATTTATTTATTGTTAGAACAAACCTTCGACGATTTACTTACGATTTCCTTACTTTATGCAACTTTTAAGTACTATTGTATCTAATCTAATTAAAAGTTTTGCTGACGAGGCCCCAGATAGGACCGAAACAGCTGTACAGAAGATACTCGAGGAATCCACTGCAATCAAAACCGATTTGCAACAAGTTGCTGTTAATAACGTAAAAAAATCCTCATATTAGAAGAAATAACTATAAAAAAAAAAACAATTCAGATTAATTTAAACTATCATGCGCTCAAAAACTTCCACGTTTGGACTTGGCCATGACTTGAGTTAACAAGTGATATGTACGTCATTATTTATGTTAAAACGTCAAATAAAGTAAGTGAGATCGGATGGTTGGTGACTACAGCATCGACATAAGTTTACCAAACCAGCGCCAACTCCAAACGTGGGAGTTTTTGAACGCCCAATAGATATAACATGCAGTAAGAAAACAATCGCAAACTTTAATGATTGCGAAAATTATTCTTGGTATGTAAAACGATCAAGTAGAATAAAAAAATATGAAAAAAATAAAAATATATATAACTATCAATTAAATCGCTTTGATTCAGCAACTCAATCACGTCATATAAAGAAATTATTATTATATTTAAATTATGAATTTGTTCATGATAATTTTTTCGTCTAAATTTCATTGAAAGATAACTGTATTATACAGGGTGCTGAGAACCATAGTGGTGTAAATTCATGTAATAATAATAGTAATGTCTTTATCGTGCATAAAAAATATACAATGTTAGAATTGTAGAGAGAAAAAAAAGTAAGGAAGAAAAGAAAACGCGATATGAAAAGCATGTTGTCTAGAAAATCGCGTTTTGAGTTCATTTTTATAGAAAACCGAAAACCATGAGCTAACTACAACTTTTTGGGTTAATTATAACGGTAACAACGTTTACGTTGAATAAAAAACAATGATAAATATAAGAAAATTTGACTTACATCAGCATCCAGCATCCTATACCGGGTGTTTTTTAACTTCATACAAAAATGAAACAGTGAAAGTTTACATTAAAAGTGATAGAATGAAGCAGTTTTTGTATAAAAATTGATTAATAAATATTAGAGATAATAAATGTCTTTGGCGAATGATGAAACAGTTTGATAGGTTTATTTTTATTACGTAATTACGTATTCGGAGAAATTTGCTGAATCAGGATCGGCTGTTTAAGTGGGCCAATTATCAGCTGCACTTCGTCGCGTTGAAAACATAGCCGAATTTTCCAATACTGTTCTTGTGGACATGGTTTTAATTTATGTGGTCAAAATGCATTGGCTGCAAGACGTTTATATGCACAGCGTTACTTTGTTAATTACATTCTCTTTACCGTCGAATTAGTGTTTACAAGGATTGCACGTGTGGGCAGAAAAAAATCCTCATGCAATGCGGCGTCGTAGTTTTCTCGTAGCTTCTCGGTTAATCTTGTCAGGTATGTTAAACGGCGCTTTAATCGGTCTATTTGTTTAACCTAATCGCTTGGACGAAATGATGTATTTACATTTCTTGCAAACTAATTTGCCGGAACTCCTAGAGGATGTAAATTTAAATATTAGAAAATATTAGACCTTAATCCATTAGATTTTTATCTGTGGGGACATTTTAAAAATCTAATGTACGCCGAAGAAGTAAATGCAATCGATGAACTCAACGCACGCAGTGGAAAATATCCGACAACAGAACCAATTCCGTAACGTATGTGAATCCCCGACCTATGTTTACGTCTCGCGCAGGGGGGGAACTTCGAACACTTATTGTGAGTGAAGGTCACCGACCGTTGCGTCCAGCGGTTCTAAACATTTCACAGGGAATTGCCGGATGTGGGTATGAATTTTTTATTTTTTTTCCTTTTAATTGTGATACATTCGTGAGAATATCTCTCTTACCACATACGCCATTAATTTTTTTGTATCAACTTGAAGAACATCCTGTATAGTCAAAACACTTTCATTCTTTAATATTTTATTATTTTAATCATATTTATTATTTTAATCATATTTTCTATTTAAATCATAAATTTGATTTTAAATGTAAAATATTAGATGAGTTTCATAAATTAATTTAAGCAAACATTAAGAAATAAAAAGAAACAAATAAGGCGTTGACGATTTAGAAACAAAGGTGAAGAAGTAAAACAATTTTTTTAAATTATTCTTAAGAATAAATACAAAATTGCAATTAATTCAAAGACTCCTGCAATTAAAATGAAAATAAAACAAGAAATGAAAATAAACTCACTTAGGGATCTGAGGAGGGACGAGAGTTTCTAAAATATAGTCGTGAATTCGGGGTTAGCAGAAAATAATCGTTGTTTATTGTAAAAACGCTTTAATGTTGTCTACAATACACAATAAAAAGACGAGAATAACGAGTTGCAATACTGGTCTAACAAATAACTTAAACGTTCTAGTAATCGCTATAAAAAACATATAGTAAGTCGGTCGCAGCGGTAATTTATTATCAGCTATTAAGCATCCTCGACAAAATCTAAGAGAGCTTGAGGCTAGAACGGTGTCAGATAAAAAATCTGCTTCGGAATAATAATCGATTCAAATGGCGCGCCGTTCCTCGCTTATACTTTCTTTTAATTAACTATTAAACTTGTCAAAATGAAGTCTATAAAAGACAAATCAAATTTATAAAGCACCCTGTACAAAGAGTTTATTATTTTTTTCATCTGAACGTGTGCACAAACATTAGTTATTTCCTTTAAATTAATTGTCGAGCTTGTCAATATGAAATGTCGATAACTTAACTATCAATTTTGTTTAATTTTTTTTTCTTTCTTTAATCTGACGATGAGCACAAACATTAATTGTTTCCTTTTAATCAACTGTCAAACTTGTCAATGTGAAATGTCACTAAAAAATAATCAATTTCTTGGGTCTGTTTTCTGGAGTTGGAGTTGGACACGAACATCAATTGTTTCCTTTTAAGTAACTTGTCAAAGTAAAATATCGACAAAAGAGGAGTCATTTTTATGAAACAGCCTGTATAAAGAGTTTATTTTTTTTTTTTCTCTAATCTGGCGGTGAGCACAGACATCAATTGTTTTCTTTTATTAACTGTCAAACTTATCAAAATGAAATGTCGATAAAAGAAACATCTTGTACAAGAAAGGGTTAATTTTTTTTCTCTTTCTAATTTGACATGAGCACAAACATCAGTCGTTTTCTTTTAATTAACTGTCAAACTTGTAATCCTCCATCTTGCGTTAAGATTGCGAAGTAACGCTAAGAAACGCAAGAAGAAGGAAACCCTTACTCTTAAGAAGAAAGTTTGCAACGCCGATGCAAATGGAAAGGGATGTCAGGTGACGTGGTGCAAGGTTTCCATGGATGATCGCCATTATTGTGGCAAATGTGGATCGAGAACAAATGAACATTTTTTTTGAATTTCCAAAAATAAGTTGAAACGATTATCGATTCCACCATTGGATCCTAGGTTGCCTCAAAATAAAGACAAGCAATGACCGCCATATTTGGTCCAGAATAGGAGGCGACCAGTGACCACCATATTTAATCCAGGATAGGAGACAAGTAATGACCACCATATTTAATCCAGTTTTCTTCTTCACTTATCTTATAAGTACGACCAGATAACTTTGAGGCAGCCTTTCCGGCACCCCAGAAATGAACGTCCGCGCGTAAAAAAATAGTTTGATTAAATTTATGCGCCCCAATTAACGGGGCAAGCGCGATTAAGCGACTTTATTCCGCCGTCGCATCCCACGCGCCACATTTATGCGGCATAAATTTCGTTTTATGCCGACCTAATAAATTCGTAACTCGACGGGACGCACTCCGGAAAGGAAAACTGCCCAGACCAGCGAAATAATGGGGGGCGAACGAGAAAGGGTTTTACGGATTTCGGGGCCGGCCCCATTATGTCCTCGTCGTTGTCGTCGTCTCGGTTTCGGGGATGCCGCCGCTGATGGACAGATAAAACCGAAATCTGATGAGGGTTAACGACGGGGTTACGACAAACGGCAATAATGAATAACGAACAACGGCATTGTTAATGATTTTGGGGAATTCAATTGGGATTTGTATTAAAAAAAAAAGACCATCTCGGCTTCTTTCATGAACTATAAATGAATTTACGATTCCAGAAGCGTACAAATAAGATTTCTCTAGCTAGAGTACTCTCAGGGTATTTCCTTCTCTTATTATTACGTGAAGCTAAAAAAAGATGAGAGTTAGTAAACGGATCTACAAAGGTCCGGTGGCCGTTAAAACTCCTATGGTGGCTTCATAAACGAAAATTAGAAATTAAAAAAGAAATTGTTACAGCATACGAGTTATGGTGGAGGTTACGAAGCGGCCGGTTACAACGTGGGCTACAACGTGTACCCCACCAAGCTTCGCCAGGCAGAGAAGGAACAGCAACAGGACTTCTCCAAAATCCCAGGAGTGCCAGGTGTGGACTACCCCATCTACCACAGCGTGCCCGATACGAGTTTTTCCTGCCATAATGTTCCTGCTCATCCTGGAATTTATGCAAATGTAGAAACCGGCTGTCAGGTTCGATATATTCGCTCGAGAACCCAAAGCGCCCTTATATTTTTTTTGTACAAGATTTGGATAAATTTCTAAATCTTGCACAAGATTTGGATCAATTTCTAAATTTTGTACAAAATTTAGATCAACTTCTAAATCTTGTATAAGATTTGGATCAATTTCTAAATCTTGTACAAGATTTGGATCAACTTCTAAATTTTGTACAAGAGATGAGGTAGTGTAAAACGGAATTATTTTTAGGCGTACCACGTGTGCCACGACGGACGTGAGGGACACCAAGGTGCTTCGTTCCTTTGCACAAACGGAACCCTCTTCAACCAGGCGGAATTCAACTGCGACTGGTGGTACAACGTGCACTGTCACGACGCCCCGAATCTCTACAGGTAATCAAAAAATGAGCTTGTGATGTGCCTGGTGGTAAAACGACGTTTTCCTTCGCAGATTGAATTTGGATCCGCTGAAGAATCCATACGCGCCTAAGCCGAAGGTGGAAGAGGAAAAATACGTCGAGGAGCAGAAGTATTAAGAAGGGGAGGCGTTTGTAATTTTTTTTTTGTAGTTTGTAATTGGCGTTCGTTTCAATTTTTCAATTCGTTAATTTATTTATTACTTTATTCTTAACTCATTCGTCTAATAAAGTTACCAAAATTAATAAAAATTTTGCTTTCTTCAACTGGCACCCAAATAAAAGGTTTCTATACTTTTGTGCTTTACCAACCTGGTAAGTGAGCCTTGTTTTACTACAAAAAAAAGTCTTTTCCAATTTACTTCACGTTGTCTTTCTTTTTTCCTCTTGAGTCCTGTTGTCGATGCCCAAACGTTTTGACTTGCCTGTAGTTTCTCTTCTCTTCTTTAACTCGTCATGCTAGAAGAAGATGGAGTCGGTCGCGTTTAGGTGTTTTGTGGATTTCTATGAGATTGTAAAAAATTTGAAGGCCAGTACAGTATGGCCCACATAAAATCAATGGGTACACCTCCTGTCGCCACCTGCTGCTGTAGATTTAAAGATGACACGTTATTTCAAATGTGTTTATCAGAGAAACGAATCAAAATAGTTAAAACCATCTCATAGTGGTGGTCATGGGCGTGCCTTTTGATGTTTGGGCCATTTCCCCATTTTTTTTTTAGACTCAGTCTGAAATTGCAAAAATGATGGCAAGTCGTATGGTTGTCAACACGTCGTCGTGCATCGATGACGTTAGAAACTCGTATGCCATAAGATGAACAAGTTGTCTAAGTGTAGGGGGCGCAGAGACTCCAAGACTTGGACCAATGATGATGATATATCGATCACATTCCGAATAATTATCTCATTATCTTTTAATACTACACTCAGCTTGGCTCACCCTGTATAATTCAAATCACAATAGAGTAAATTATTCTCAAAACCTAACTGGCAGGTCCACCAGGGGAAAACGCACAAGATGGCAGCACGTCTCGAGAGAGGCGTAGCTTCTTGTTTTTAAATGTAAACTAGTTTCAAAAAAATTAAGTTCACCAAACCATTTTTGCTGTCAAAACTTTTCGTGTAGTGATGTCGTGGAAACTTCCTCGGAGTGTCTCTTTCTCCTCGCAATGACGGTCTCTGACGATCTTGGTTGATGGTAGAGTGGGTGAGAGTATCTTAGGTTTATTGTATACTTGTGTGTGCGCCTTTTCTCTCCTTCCATTACAGCTAGCTTCGGAGTTGTTATCGATGGATGTCCAAAGTACGAGTGCTGCTCGCCCTCGATAGGAGGCGTGTGGCTCCTGACAATGAATGCAGGGAGGCTTTGGATGTGCTTCCGGCAATGGTTTGCACGGAAGCACGGAAGAGTGTACGTACTGCTCCTGACAATTGATGCACGGGAGGCTATGGATGTGCTTCCGACAATGATTTGCACGGAAGGGCGGCTCCTGACAAGTAATGCACGGGTGCGTGTTCCCGACACTTGAGTGCACAATTTCGTCCCAGCACGAATTCGCAGCACGAAAGTTTGACGTGTGCTTTCTTATGAATTGCATGTAAAAGTAGCTTAAGCGGTCTGTGCTCTTGCTTTTCCATAACGAGGGTAAAGTAACTCTGCATCATTGGTTTAAGAATATCTTCGAATCACTGACGATCAGAACCGTATCTCATTCGTCAGGAGGCAGTCTTTCCGTGTTTACTGAGGAGTCTCAGCGACCAAATTTGAGAATGCGATCTTATTTGCGGGCCAATCATGATCGAATGCTGTTTTGTTTTAATTCGTCAAAGGACGACCTAAATTTGGTTAATTTGCGACCTTTGCGACGATCGTCATCGCTGTTTTGTTACGCAAGTGTCTACGTGACGCTTCGCCCGAATTTGTCTGTCTGACATTGTCTGATGTTGTCAATTTTCTCGATGTCTGTCGTTTTGATGCTTCTGACAACCGTCATTTTGACGCTTCTGAGTTTCTCTGGGCAACGTGCAAGCTCCACACAAGGAAGAAGTCTTTTTGCCTTAAGCCCAGGGGACGATCGATAAGTTCCACGGTAGACGATAATGCAGGTATTCCGACGAACTCGGCTGCGCGCTGAGTTCGGTGGCGTTCGAGTGTAAGACAATGCGAGTAATTACATTTTCGGTGTGTTTTGTGCCGTCTCTCTCGCTTTTAATTCAAATCTCGCCCGCTTTGTGCTTTCTCTCTCGCACACTGACTCTTACGCTCGTCTGCCGTACCCGAATGCGGCGTCGGAACACTTCTACATCTTTCAACGTGAAGAAAACGCAGAAAAGAGGTCCTCTGCTGCTAAGTCGCGTCATCCCAAAAGGGAACAACAATTTATATCCCCATTTTATTGAGTTTTCTAATTAGTATACTCGATTATTGTCCTTAATATAGCTTTTTTTATTTCAGGTATATTTGTTGTATTCTTAATTCAATATTTACAGCTTTTGAGTCCAAGGACTACGTCCTCCGAAAATAAAATCATAAATAAATTTTGATAAAAATATTTTCACTATAGTGTATAGTCACTATAATCACTAACATCATGGATAACCCACTACTAAATCATAAACAAATAAATGCGGTTCTACATTAGCAGAGCTACAAGGGTTTCGAGTGGCAACCCTGGCACTGAAATGCTTGCGTGGAATCATCGATCGACGCATGGATTACTTTGCTCATTCCTTAATGGCCATTTGATTGGCTGCTTTGCATTGTACGATACTGTTCCTGTCGCACTTTCGTATTTCGCTTGATTCGACCGCGTCGTTTGACCGTGTAGATGTGTGCATCTAAAATTTAGGTTTCGAGTGGCAACCCTGACACTGGAATCGCTTGAGCGGAATTATCGATCGACGCATGGATTACTTTGCGCGTCCCTGTGTGATCATGTAAGGCCTGACGGCATCTAATTGGCTTTTGTGCAACGTACGATACTGTCCCTCTCGCACTTTCGCATTTCGCTTGGTTCGAAGGCGTCACTTTTCGTTTGTCCGTGCTGGCGTGTACATCTTGTGTGTTCTTTGCTGATAAAAATCAAGCAAACTTACATCGACGTGGTCGGAAAGCATCAAACAAAGCGTCACCTTTCGTTTTCCCGTGCAGATGTGTGCACCTAAAATTTAGGTTTCGAGTGGCAACCCTGACACTGGTATCGCTTGGGCGGAATTATCGATCGACGCATGAATTACTTTGCGCGTCCCTGTGTGATCATGTAAGGCCTGACGGCATCTAATTGGCTTTTGTGCAACGTACGATACTGTCCCTCTCGCACTTTCGCATTTCGCTTGGTTCGAAGGCGTCACTTTTCGTTTGTCCGTACTGGCGTGTACATCTTGTGTGTTCTTTGCTGATAAAAATCAAGCAAACTTACATCGACGTGGTCGGAAAGCATCAAACAAAGCGTCACCTTTCGTTTTCCCGTGCAGATGTGTGCACCTAAAATTTAGGTTTCGAGTGGCAACCCTGACACTGGTATCGCTTGGGCGGAATTATCGATCGACGCATGAATTACTTTGCGCGTCCCTGTGTGATCATGTAAGGCCTGACGGCATCTAATTGGCTTTTGTGCAACGTACGATACTGTCCCTCTCGCACTTTCGCATTTCGCTTGGTTCGAAGGCGTCACTTTTCGTTTGTCCGTACTGGCGTGTACATCTTGTGTGTTCTTTGCTGATAAAAATCAAGCAAACTTACATCGACGTGGTCGGAAAGCATCAAACAAAGCGTCACCTTTCGTTTTCCCGTGCAGATGTGTGCACCTAAAATTTAGGTTTCGAGTGGCAACCCTGACACTGGTATCGCTTGGGCGGAATTATCGATCGACGCATGGATTACTTTGCACGGCTTTTTATGATCATGTAAGGCCTTACGGCATCTGATTGGCTTTTGTGCATCGTGCGATACTGTCCCTCTCGCACTTTCGCATTTCGCTTGGTTCGGAGGCGTCACTTTTCGTTTGTCCGTGCTAGTGTGTACATCTTGCGTGTTCTTTGCTGATAAAAATTAAGTAAACTTATATTGACGTGGTCGGAAAGCATCAAACAAAGCGTCACCTTTCGTTTGCCCGTGCAGATGTATGTATCTAAAATTTAGGTTTCGAGTGCCAACCCTGACACTGGAATCGCTTGGGCGGAATTATTGATCGATGCATGGATTACTTTGCGCGTCTTTTTGTGATCATGTAAGGTCTGACGGTATCTGATTGGCTTTTGTGCAAAGTACGATACTGTCCCTCTCGCACTTTCGCATTTCGCTTGGTTCGAAGGCGTCACTTTTCGTTTGTTCGTGCTGGTGTGTACATCTTGTGTGTTCTTTGCTGATAAAAATCAAGTAAACTTTTATCGACATGGTGGTAAACAGCAACACTACCTCTTCAGAGGCTCAACTAGAACCAGAAAGGAGATACAAATACCCCAGCGCAACTGCTACTGCATTTCGTCCTCCCTAAAATTAGATACAATTTGCAGTCTCCATTAAATGGAGTTTACTAATTAATATACTCGATTATTATCCTCACTATTGTTCTTTTATTTTGGTTATATTTCTACATTTTTCATTCCCTGGCTACAGCTTTTGAGCCCAAGAACTTAATTCTCCGAAAATAAATCATTGTATTGCTTTCTAAAGTAATCGAACGAAATTAACTTGGCAACACTCCAAATTTTTTTGCCAATTTAGGTTTCGAGTGACAACCCTGACACTAGAACCGCGACGCATGGATTAATTTGCGCGTTCTTTTATGGTCATGTACGGCCTTACGGCCATCTGGTTCGTTGCTTTGTATTGTACGATTCTGTCCCTCTCGCACTTTCGTAGTTCGTTTGATTAGACCGCGTCACTTTTCGTTTGCCCGTGCTGACGCTTGTATCTAAAATATAGGTTTTGAGTGACAACCCTGACATTGGAATCGCTTGGGCGGAATTATCTATCAACGCATGGATTACTTTGCGCATCCTTTTATGGTCATTAACGGCCTTACGGCCATCTGGTTCGTTGCTTTGCATTGTACGATTCTGTCCCTCTCGCATTTTTATAGTTCCTTTGATTCGACCGCGTCACTTTTCGTTTGCTCGTGCTGATGCGTGTATCTAAAATTTAGGTTTCGAGTGACAACTCTGACATTGGGCGGAATTATCGATCGACGAATGGATTACTTTGCGCGTCCCTTTATGGTCACGTAAGGCCTTACGGCCACCTGATTGGTTGCCTTGCACCTTACGATAGTGTCCCTCTCGCACCCTCATATTTCGCTTGGTTCGATAGCGTCACTTTTCGTTCCTTCGTATTTCGCTTGATTCGACAGCGTCACTTTTCGTTTGTCCGTGATGGTGTGTTTATCCAAGGACTACGTCCTCCGATAATGAAATCATAAATAAATAAATAAGCAGAGGTCATTTCATTCAGTTTTAAAGATGAGGCCAACATTTTTTTAATCTGATAGTATTACCTTTAATTAATTCGTCCAAATTATAATAAATTATTTAAATCGCCTGTGATTAAAGACAATTTTTTTTGGTTTGATAATAAATAGTTGATTAAACAATTAATTAGTGACGTGATATATCCGAACAAGGATCAAATCAACAATCTGAGCAAAAGTGGAACGAATGGGTAATCTCACGCACAGGTGTGAAATTAATCGACATAATTCTCCGACACGAAGAGGCCACAGACTTTACTGTAAACGCGGCAGTCAGTGCCTTGCTCGTTTCACACGTTTCACATTTGCATTTTACTACCGCAACAATGGAACGTTAATTACTTATCTGTTTTGTCATTGAAGGATTACGCTTTTTCTCGCTGCTTTGTTCCTTTAGGAAACTAATTGCACAACGTTTACGAACGGTTGTAAAAAATTGGATTCTCCTTTGAGCACCACTTTGGTTTCAAGGCACGCCCGCGCTCTTAATAAATTAATCCACTGGAAACAACGGTAAACATAATCTGAAAACTCACTTTTAATTTAGCTCTTCCCTTTTCTCACGCGAGCTTTTGATAATTACCGGAGCACTTTGTCGTCTTATCTCCGACACTAACATCCGCATTGTTCGCACTACGCCGGCGATGATTCGTCTCTTCCTCCTCGACGAAGCTCCTGCCTCGTTTGGACGGACGACTTTGAATGTTATTGTTATTGCAATCGAAATGTCTGCGAGTGGCGCCCACGCGGAAACGGAAGCAGCCAGAAAGCGATGATGATAAGGGAACGAACGATTTGCGTGCGATGGTTAGGCGGAAAGAAGACTGTGTTTATGCGTGCGGTTTCAAGGTTGATTTGGTGATAAGAGGCAAATAGCTTCGTCTCGTCTGGGCAGATCTCATTAAGGCCCGAAGTTATATCTACGCGTTTGGAGTCTCCTATCTAAAGATGATATTTCTTGGGAAAGTTACATAATCAATGATTACATTGAATGGACCACAGAAACATAAATTTTATTATCAAAGATGATGATCATAAAATCGAAAAGTCTTTAGTTAAGTACAGCCTGGCCCAAATGAATCGGTCACCTCTGATAGTCAACTAGACGTCGTGCTTCCAAAAAACGAACAAATTCTTTAATTAAGGGTATTCAAAACGATATAACTATTATAAATAAATGTGCTTCAAAGCTATTAGTGGCTGTAATTTATTTCCGCCAGGCCTATAATGCAAGAGCAGCACTTCTTCTAAAATAGCCACATTAAAAAAACCAAACACTGCGAGTATTAACTTGAGCCGATAAATTCCAAGTAGCACTCTATCTAACGAGACGTCCCGTCTCTTAGAACTGAAGAAAAAATTTAAAAAAAAATCAACAGTTTTCGAATTATTTCAATTTTAAGAAGCTGTCTGAGGGTTCCTTCCTTTTAAGGGATGATTTTTCAAGTTTGTTTATCTAAACACTTTTCTGGCTTATTTAAAAATAAAAACTTTGGAAAATTGTAAGGGTCTTGTGAACTGAAGGTCAACTAGTTTCGGTTCTTATTAAGGCCATCACCAGAAGCGGTGAAAGTCTTCGAAAATCCAGGGGAAACCATGCCTGGATAAATTGGACCAACTGGAAGCGTTCTAAACAGTTTAGATGTTCCGCAGGCGCTGTACAAACGCCGACAGTGTTGCCAACCTAAATTTAGAGGTAAATTTTTATGATAAAAAGTGTTCCTCCTGAAAAACCTCTAAGATTATTTTTAAGGAGCGAAAGGGAGTATAATACATACAATTTTATAATAGAAAAAATTATTCGTAACTTTTTAATCATTTTAAAATGCACGATTGGTTGCTTATCTTTATTTGACAGTTGACAGTTAACAGAGAGTGTAGTGACAATTGAGAGTTCACAGTTGACTGCTATTTTAAAGGACTGTTTCTTATAAACTTCAAACTTTTCATTTGTTTGTGCTTTAACAACAATGTTATTTTTTTGTATACGTTTTTGTATTACTCCTTTTATCTTCATAATCACTCGTGACTTTTCATTTCGATTTTTAAAGTAGTTTAAACTAATATCAAGTTAGGAGGTTTTCAACTAACGTCTAGGGGAAAGTTCACTGAAGAGTTGGCAACACTGATTACCGTTTGCGGATTGAAGTAACAACTGCTATTTACTAAGCTGATAGGTTGTGCAAGAAAACTGATTCGCCATGCGCCATTGCGGTTCTGTTTTTATTGGGTTTACCGTCAGTGACACTCAGTGTTGCCAACGGCATATTTATAAACACACTTGACTGTAAGGTGCCAATATTTTTGTAATAAAGTGTCTAGTGTACTAATATTTAGTTTATTCGCCACATTGTACATAAAACGACATGCCGTGCCTTCAAATGAATTCCTCATTAAAGTAAGCTGTGATTTTTTTTATAAAGTTGGCGACGCTCAATGCAGTTGTCAATAACTGTTAGTGTAATATTATCTAATCATGACATCACATAAAAAATGTGTAAACTCAAAATTCAAAACAACATTAACGCTTAAAACAGACGCTGAAAATGTTGTCCTTCATCTTGAAAGCACAAACGCGTTTGTCAAGTGTTAGGAGGTTATGTTAGCACAAGCAATTAATTGGACAGCTGTCAATGTTACTAACCTTTAGGAGAAAAAACACTGAAGTCATGACCTACTTTAATTAGGAATTTAATTGAATGCATAAGCTCAAGTCTCAGTGTTGCCAACATAAACCTGTAACTATCTTCGTTATAACTAATAGGTTTAATAGTACTCAACGATTAAAAGCTTAAAATCAACACGTGACAGTCTAAACTGAAAACTGCTAAAGCATAGCCGTAATTCCGGCGCTCAGCAGTGTTGCCAAGTCTGCGATGAAGTGTCCTCTAGACTTTGAAAGAAATATAGTCAGTTCAATAATCAGTACCATTACCAACATAGAATTGACGTATTTGAAAAACACTTATAGGCATTACGAAGGACTAGATCTGGTGCCAAAAGCATTAAATTGGGACGTCTGAATCAGTTGCACCGTTGCCAATTTAGTGATTTTGTCACTAGAACTGGTGAAGTTGAAATTTTAGACAAAGTGTAGTAAATTCAGCGATTTTGTAACCGGTTTGGTAACATCTAGTGATTTTTTCATTTGGTAATGATCTACTTAGTTATTTAATTGAATTTTGTGATAACTTCTATCATAAAATAATTAGTGATGCTGATGATCTATCATAAAATAATTAGTGATGCTCACCAAGCATAAAAATTCACTTCGTGTGAACTTATGCTCAGTGTTGCCAATTTAGTGATTTTGGTGCTGGATCATGTGACTCTCTGTTGAATTTTCGGAGTATCAATTTTAGTGATTTTATTTGAAAGTATTTCTAACTAAACCAGGTTTAATAGTTCGTATAAAACAAGTAATGACATCTGTTGTTTCCATCATTTCGTGATGACGTCTGTCATAAAATAATTAGCGACATTCGCTGAGCATAAAAATCGCGTCCTACTTTATCAACAGTAGGTGCAAACAACGATTTTTTTTATATTTTTGCAAAAAAGTCGTTTTGGCAATTTGCAAAAGCAAAAAAAAGTGAACAACGATCGATTTTATCAATTTTTTAACAGAAAAAAAAACAATGGAAAGTTTTCCTTTCTACTACGGATCGTATCTCGTCTCTTTATTTGTCTGATTTTATGTCTTTCGAGGAAGGAAACACGATATAATAACTTGTAAATTTGTTTGGCTTTTGCTTTCTTATAAAAAAAAAAGAAAAAGCAGAAATTCGATTGGAAATCGAACGTCTTTTCTTCTCTTCTTCTCTCCAACAACTGGCTTCGACGGCGTCAATCGAGTGTGGGTGATTGCTCGACAAAATTCTGCGCAAGCAGTGGTATGAATGCTGCAGATGTGTATCATAAGAGAGCTGCTCAGCGCCAAAGTGGTGTAGAGTTGAGTGTTGGCTTGTAAATATGTTTGGCTTTAGCTTTTTTATAAAAAAAAAAGAAAAAACAGAAACTCGATTGGAAATCGAACGTCTTTTCTTCTCTTCTTCTCTCCAATAATTGACTTCGACAGCGCCAATCGAGTGTGGGTGATTGCTCAACAAAATTCTGCGCAAGCAGTGGTATGAATGCTGCAGATGTGAGTCGCAAGAAAGCTGGTCAGCGGCAAGGTGGTGTAGGGTTGAGTGTTCTCGACAAAATGCTGCACAAAAAGTCATTGAGCAGGCGCGGCTTGCAATCTCGCTTTTATAGGTAGCTCGTAAACCCCTTTTATTGCTTGACGTTTGTCAATCTGGTGGTGTTATTCGACGTCTGCCATTTCTGGGGTTTTCTACGCCTGTCATTCTTAGGTTCTTGACGTCTTTCAACTTGATATCTGTCATCGTCATATGATTTGTTAAGCGCTAGGCAACGTATGAGCCCCAGATACGTTTCAAGATCATCTCACGGAATAAGTTGGCGGCACTCGAAATTTTTAGCGTGACAACGCTGACACCGAAACCGCGTGAGTCAAAATATTGATTGGTTTCCTTTTATGGGCATATAAAACCTCTACGGCTTCTAATTGGTGGTAGATCATCGCGCGATTTTATTTCCGCGCTCCTTTTCACCCCGTTTGGTTTCAGTGCGTCACTTTTCGTTTGCCCGCAACGGTGTACGCCGTTTGGTTTCAGCGCGTCACTTTTCGTTTGCCCGTGCCGGTGTAGCCTGTTTGGTTTCAGCGCGTCAGTTTTCGTGTACCTGCGCTGGTGTATATATCGTGGTGGGAATTTGTTTACAATAGCACCGCCAACGTTTAGGGAAGAATCCTTTTAGCCAGTCCAAGACTTGGCGTTTCGTTAAAATCCAGGTAAATTCGTCTAATGCCATCTTGATTTCTAATTAAATTATTTCTTCTTTAATTCAGACTTTTACCTTCGAGCACTCTTTCATTTTCGAATACGCTTTTATCGACGTGTACGCTTTTAGTCTACTTTTCGAGTACGACTTGGTATTTCTCTATGTGAAAGACTCTTTTCGACCTCGGCTTATTAATCAGCCCTAGGAAGCAGCTACGAAGGCCAACCAAAGGGTGACGCTGGCACAATTTTCATTGAGTTTGCTGGTCAACGTTTGACAGTTCCTCGGGGCATTTGCAAGCGGCCTTCGACCCACAGAATACACTTTGGATGACGTGAGTTTGTACCGAGTTAACATTTGGCAAACGTGATTGTATATTCGAGCTGAAGGACCGTTTTTTTCTGAATTTTTTTTTTAATGTGATGTCAAGATTAGATAATATGACACTGACAGTGCTCGACAACTGTCCTCTCACTCATGTATTGCGTGTCGCAAAACTTATTAAAAAAAATCAGCTTACTTTAATCAGGAATTCATTTAAGAGGACGAGAGATTGCAAGAAAAAATGTGGAAAGTAAAAGCGTACACCTAGAGATGCAGAAGCAATAGCAGCTTTTGTCACAAAAAGAGTCAACTGGAGGGGGACAGAAGTTCACGAAGAAACCATCCAACGGTAGAAGAGAAGGCAAGAAGATGCACAAGGGAGAGAACCTCCAGTTTTTGTTTATTTTGGTTTCAAATTTTCTTTGGCGCAATATTTCATGAACATCCTCCGTATATTCACTTTTACAGAATTTTGAAAATTCATTCCTTGAAATTAGAAACACCTTCCTCCATAAATTCTTTATCGTAGGGTGTGAAAAGTGCGTTCATTGTTAAAGAAATAAAGTAAACACAACATTCTTGAAACAGACGAGCGAGATGCAAAATACAATAAAGATCGTGAGCGAGAGAGATGCGATACGGGTATAGTCCTCGAACGCAGCCTGCATTGTGCCCGTTACTCACGTTAAGAATGCTTTTTTTTTAATATATTCTGAGCCGCATGCTTTTTGTTACTCTTCGTGAAACCACGACGGGTTAACTTGAAAGTCATCAACCTGTATGTGAGCAAGTATAATACATGATTCAATAAGACTTAAAAATACATTTTAAAATGCGAAGTGTCCTATCCCATAACACATTCTCTTTTCATTTAAAATCACTGCGATTGCCCCTGTCTTTTAACCGAGCTGATTTATATACGATGTGTTTCGTTCCGGACGTTCACGAGCTTTTTATTCAGGTCGAGTTTCTAATATCCATCACACGCGGAACGCGAAAAACTTTTCACCCCCAGATGAAATTTACGTCCAATCCTCGGTGTCATAGCTCAACTTGGTTGAAATTTATGGTCTTTGCCAACGAAACTCCTCTCTCAGCCCGGCGGTCGGTTGAACCCCCCTTCTGTTTATAGATTTTTGTAAGACTCTAAATGGCGTTTGATACGATCGATTGATTGTTATTCTCACGGTTGTGTGGATTACATGAATTAGGAACGTGATAAAGGACGAGTGCCACGAATAAAATAATTAATCGCACTTAAGGCGATCCCACAATTTTAGTTAATTTATATATTCTTTATTTTTTATCACGTACAAATGTCAAAGAAAATTCGTTGTATGTTTGTATGAAAGTCTGAATCCTCTAAACTAATCAATAGAACGAATTAGCTAATCAAGGTCGATTCCAATTTCCTTTTTCCATCACCTGACGCAATTCATCATTTACTTCACAACATTCTTCAGCATTGAAATTTCCCTCGGCAAGCGACATAATTAATTATACACCTGTAATTGTAATTTTATTAAAAAGTAAACGCCCCCCTGTGCAACACCGTCGCAAAGTTCGTTGAGAAATTCGTCGACTTGTTCGATTGATTTTTCATAAGACATGAATGAGACTTTCTTTAAAGTATGGCGAATAACACATTCATTCAGTTATAAACTAGGATGGGTCCAACTAATCCATATTGGGGTTGGGTTTAGAGGTCACGCGGGGGTGGGGCAAAAGCATTACCAGCTATTTCCCGAGTGGCTTCCAGGGCGAGCTCAACTCGAAACAAGTGGCCCCTATTTTTAACACCGGCCCGGATGACATAATTCTATTTTTAAATTAAATAAATGAAATTAAATTCGTTTTTATCTTTTGAAATTTTTTGGCAGAGCATCAGAGAAACAAACACGCGAAATTATATCGCAGATGTTTCATGGGTTTACTTTAGACACAGGCGAGTCTCTGGAGGCCGTGAATTGAATACGAAGAAGAGCGGTGGGTATTTTTAGACGGTGTAGGAAGTTTAATTTTGTTAATGTTGGCAAAACTGATGGGCTATTGATCTCGATGAACTATATGGTGTTCTAATTTATGTGAGTCCCTAGGATGACTTGCGCATAAACTAACTGGCCTAATCTAATTAGTCTAATCGGCCATTGCGATTGGGAACAGAGATAGACAAAAATTTTAAGTAAAATAATTAATTTGACAATAAAGTTTTAATTTAATTTGCGCAAATTGGGGGTGGTTAAAATGTACGTTTCCCTAATTCACGTGCTACTCATATTTTTTTAATTACCTGTCAAAGTGTCAAGTGAATGTCAATAAAAGAGCAATGTAGAGTTTTTCTTCTTTTTCTAATCTGGAGGTGAGCACTAACAGCAATTGTTTTACTACTTCGCACGCTATTAATTTTTTTTTTTTAATTAACTGTCAAACTTGTCAAGGTGAAATAGATAAAAATAGCAATCTTCTGAAGCTCCCTATATAAAAAGCCTAATTTTTCTCTTTTCCTAGTCTGATGGTGAAAACAAACATCAGTTGTTTACCAGCGTGCATACTTTTGACATTTTTTTAATAATATCTGTCAAACTTGTCAAAATGAAATTAACTAAAGAGCGATTTACTGAAGCATCCTCTTTAAAATGTTCAATTGTTCCTTTTCCTAGTCTGACGGCGAGCACAATCAGTTATTCTTTTAATTCGCATACTTTTCATATATTTTTTTAAGTAACTGTCAAACTTGTCAAGGTGAAGTAGATAAAAAGAGCAATTTTCTGAAGCATCCTATATAAAAAGCCTAATTTTTCTCTTTTCCTAGTCTGATGGTGAAAACACAAACATCAATTGTTTACCAGCGTGCATAATTTTGACATTTTTTAATAATAGCTGTCAAAGTTGTCAAAGTGAAATTAACTAAAGAACGATTTACTGAAGCATCCTCTATAAAATGTTCCTAATCAGATGGTGAGCACAATCGGTTATTCCCCTAATTCGCATACTTTTCATATATTTTTTAAGTAACTGTCAAACTTGTCAAAGTGAAATAGAAAAAAGAGCAATTTTCTGAAGCATCCTACATGAAAAGCCTAATTTTTCACTTTTCCTAATATGATGGTGAAAACAAACATCACTTGTTTACTTGTGTGCATGCTTTTGTTGTTTTTTTATAATACCTGTCAAACTTGTCAATCTGAAATTTACTAAAGAGCAATTTACTGAAGCTTCCTCTACAAAATGTTCAATTGTTTCTCTTCCTGGTCTGATGGTGAGCACAATCAAGTATTTTCCTAATTCGCATACTTTTAGTATATTTTTTAAGTAACTGTCAAACTTGTCAAAGTTAAATTAACTAAAGGGCAATTTTCTGAAGCACCCAACATAAAAAGTTTAATTTTTTTTTTTCTAATCTGATGGTGAAAATCAGTTGTTTACCAGCGCGCATACTGTTGGACATTTTTTTATACCTGTCAAACTTGTCGAAGAAAAATATCGATAAAAGAATAATTTTCTGAAGCAGCTTCTACGCATTTTTTTTAATTTGAAGGTGAATTAATTGTTTTCTTAGTTCCCGTATTTTTTACATTTTTTTCTTCTTAATGACTGTCAGACTTGTCAAAGTCAAAGTGTCGACAAAAGAGCAATCATGTTTCTGAAAGGCCTCTTTTTTCTTTTTCTAATTCGGCGATGAATACAAACATCAGCTGTTGCTTATTTAATCTCATGTTGTTTTTTTTAATTAACTGTCAAACTTAAATAAAAGTGAACTGTCGTAACAGAGCACCGAATTTCCTGAAGAATTCTGTATATAGAGTTTATTATTTTTTCGTCTTCCAATCTGGAGGCGAACTCAAACATCAGTTATTTTCCTACTTTGTAAACTTTTCAATTTTTTTTAATTATCTGTCAAACTCGTATAAGTTAAATGTCAGTCTTATCAAAGTAAAATGTCGATTAAAAGAGCTGAAGCTTTTTGTATATTATTTTCTTTCTCTAATCTGCCGATGACCACAAATATCAATATATTCTTTTGATTAACTGTCAAACTTGTCAAAATGAAATGTCGATAAAACAGCAATTGTTTTTATGAAGCAGCTGTATAAAGTTTAATTTTTTTCTCTTTCTAATGTGACGGGAGCATAAACGTCAGCTGCTGTCAAACTTGTTAAAGTGAAATGTCAACAAAAGAGAAATCATTTTTATGGAGCAGCCTGTGAAAAGAGTTAAATTTTTTTCTTTCTCTAATCTGGGATTAAGCACAAACATCAATTGTTTTCCTAGTTCGCATACTTTTCATGTTTCTTTTTTTAATTAACTGTCAATCTTGTTAAAGTGGAACGTCGATAAAAGAGCAATAAAATTTCTGAAGCATTCTGTGCCGTTTTTTTTTTCTTCTTTAATTTGGAGGTGAGCACAGACATCAATTGTTTTATTTTAATCAACTGTCAAACTTATCAAAGTGAAAGGACGACAAAAACAATACATTTTCTGAAGCATTCTGTACAGGGTTTAATTTTTTGTCTTTTTGTAATCTCTTAGGGTGAACCCAAACATCAATTGTTTCCTTTTATTCAACTGTCAAACTTATCAATGTGAAATGTCACTAAAAAATAATAATTTTTTTTAAGTAGACTATACAAAAAGTTTTCTTTTTCTCTTTAAACTGGAGGTGAGCACGAACATCAATTGTTTATCTTTAACTAACTGTTAATCTTGTCGAAGCTAAATATCGATAAAAGAGGAATCATTTTTATGAAACAGCCTGTATTTTTCTGTAATCTGACGGTGAGTACAAACATCGATTGTTTTCTTTTAATTAACTGTCAAACTTATCAATGTGAAATGTCGATAAAATAAACATCTTCTACAAGAAAGGGTTAATTTTCTTTATCTTTCTAATTTGACGTGAGCACAAACATCGGTTGTTTTCTTTTAATTAACTGTCAAACTTGTAATCCTCCATCTTGCGTTAAGATTGCGAAGTAACGCTAAGAAGCGCAAGAAGAAGGAAACCCTTACTCTTAAGAAGAAGAAGGTTTGCGACTCCGATACAAATAGAAAGGGAAGTCAGATGACGTGGTGCAAGGTTTCCATGAATGATCGCCATTATTGTGGCAAATGTGGATCGAGAACAAGTGAACATTTTTTTTTGAATTTCCAAAAATAAGTTGAGACGATTATCGATTTGACCGTTGGATCCTAGGTTGCCTCAAAATAAAAACAAGCAATGACCGCCATATTTGATCCAGAATAGGAGGCGACCAGTGACCACCATATTTAATCCAGGATAGGAGACAAGTAATGACCACCATATTTAATCCAATTTTCTTCTTCACTTATCTTATAAGTACGACCAGATAACTTCGAGGCAGCCTTTCCGGCACCCCAGAAATGAACGTCCGCGCGTAAAAAAATAGTTTGATTAAATTTATGCGCCCCAATAAACGGGGCGAGCGCGATAAAGCGACTTTATTCCGCCGTCGCATCCCACGCGCCACATTTATGCGGCATAAATTCCGTTTTATGCCGACGTAATAAATTCGTAACTCGACGGGACGCACTCCGGAAAGGAAAACTGCCCGGACCGGCGAAATAATAGGGGGCGAACGGGAAAGGGTTTTACGGATTTCGGGGCCGGCCCCATTATGTCGTCGTCATTGTCGTCGTCTCGGTTTCGGGGATGCCGCCGCTGATGGACAGATAAAACCGAAATCTGATGAGGGTTAACGACGGGGTTACGACAAACGGCAATAATGAATAATGAATAACGGCATTGTTAATGATTTTGGGGAATTCAATTGGGATTTGTATTAGAAAAAAGACCATTTCGGCTTCTTTCATGAACTATAAATGAATTTACGATTCCAGAAGCAAACAAATAAGATTTCTCTGGCTAGAGTACTCTCACAGTATTTCCTTCTCCTATTATTACGTGAAGCCAAAAAAAGATGAGAATACTCTGAGGGTTTCTGCAAAAGAATTTAGTGAACTTTTTTTAAAGGTTGGCACCGATGATGTCAAACGGTACAAACAAATTGTTTAGCGTAAAGAAGTTTGATGCTTACAGGATGGTACACGTTTGAAATTGTTTAATCTTGTTCACTCTCGCCTTTGCTCTAAATATATATAGGGTGACTGACTATTATTCCACCAAAGAAAAATCACAATAAGAAGCAAAATCCAAGAGTATGAGAAAAACGTTAAAAAAAATTATATAATCAGAAGCAGTTCCTCAATGACGATGTGCCCCTGGTTAAGAAATAGAAGCAGATGAACGAAATAAGTACAGTCATAAAAGAGTTTAATAAATTTATGAGTATTAAAGAGCGGCGTCGGACGTGAACTTGACCCTGAAACAGCTAAGTAAGAGCTTCGAAATTATTGACATGTGCATGCAAATCACCTGAAATAAATAAATAAAGGATAACAACGTCCCATCTTTGGCAGTTAAACAAATAAATCACTACAACAAGAAAACAATTCAAATCTCCATGTTAAGAATTCCTAGTATTTTCTTTAATTACAATTTCAGTTTTACTGTAAATAAATTTTAGATTCTCACAAGCAACGTGTCCGTCATAAACATTTGACAACCAGAGTTTAAAATGAGTCAATGAGAAATAAGAGAAACAAACTCTATTATAAAAGGAGAATTCAAAGCTTAAGAAATTCAAGACGCGTTTGCAACTCTATCCTTTGTTTTTATCGCTATAGTTTCTCGTTTCACCGTAAGCACTATTTTTACAATTAAATAATTTAGGTTTCATTTTAATTAATTTATAATTTATTGTACGGAATAACCTACTTCAGGTGATTTGCATGCGTTTGTCAATAATTTCGAAGCTCATACTTAGCTGTTTCAAGGTCAAGTCCACGCCCGACGCCGCGCTTTAACACTCATAAATCTATTAAACTCTTTTATGACTGTACTTATTTCGTTCATCGGCTTCTATTTCTTAACCAGGGGCGTAACGTCTTTTGAGGGATTACTTCTGATTCATTATTTCTGAAAAACTGAAGTATACAGTGCTTCTTTAACATCTCTGATTTTGCTTCTTATTGTAGTTTTTCTTTGGCGGAATAATAGTCAGTCACCCTGTATATGTTTAGAGTAAAAGCGAGAGTGGACAAGATGCGAAAGCTTTTACAATTAGTTGTCTGATTGTCAGCTTGTTTAAATACTAATTACACCAATACGGGCCTGTGTATTGGCTTCCGCGATCATTAAATTCAAATCCTTGCGATTTTCTCTTTGTGAAGATAGATGAAGCAGAATATACTATTTCTGCTCGAGTAAATTCTCCGCCAAGAGTTAACAGAGGAAATTTACGTCGCCACTGCTTTTATTCAAAAGAATTCGCATATTTTTGAACGAGAGAATATGATAAGATGGGTTACAGCGAGTGTCGACAATAATGGCCTACATTTTGAACACTTTCCTTGATAAGACATCCATAAGTGTAATTGGTTTTTGTTATTTGTGAATTTGTTACCCTTTTTTTTATACGCAATATTAGTTACTTTAGAAATTATTGATAATTATATCGCGTAAAAGAAACATAACTCGCACGAAATTGTGTAGTAGTCAAGTAATCATAAAATAATAATCATAAAACGTGGCGTTGTATCGTCTGTATTGATGACACAATTGTCAGTAACCCTGTATAAGAAAATCTGGTGCAATTTTTAACTTTGTTGTGTTTTGTAATGCTACAGTGTACACTCAGGTTTTTGTCTTTGTTTTATAAAAACTTGATAATTATGTTTCCGCTTCAACATCTGAAGAAAACATCTGGATAATGGACAGTGGCGTAACATCCCACATGACTTACTGAATTCGCCAATATTAATAATAAAACGATTGCTAATTTGGGAAACAATCAAACTCGAACGCACTAACTATGTATAATTTAACCAAGTTTGTTTTCTCAAAGGAATATCAACTGTTTCGTGCATGTTAATTAAGCGATGCATTTAAATAACCTGTAATCACTTTTTTGAAGCAGCTCCAAATAATATGCACTCATGTGCAACTTGATAAATATTATTATTCCGCTTTAAACAGAAAAATATACCAAAAAAATACATAATTTATAATGCAGTCGGTTTATAAATAAATATCTTATCAAAGAGGAAGCGAGATTTTTTTTTTGCGTGTAGTGGAGGTGTCTGTGTCCTATATATAAAGCGATTTTTTCCAACTTTTTCGACACAACATGAAGACACTCGTCGTTTTGGTCGCCCTGTTGATGGGCATCGTTAATTGCCACTACAAAGAAGAAGAAGAAGGTGGGTAATTGCCAAATATCCAAACAAATTTTTGATAAAGGTAAACCGTGGAAGTGTAAATGTAAGTCGTAACTACTTAAGAACTACACTGTATTTTAATGCTGTTGTAATCTGAGACAAACGTTTCGGCCTATCTTCATCAAAAGTTGATTTGGACACTTGGTATGTGATTAGCTTCAAACTGTTAATTGTTTATTGGTTTAATTTTCAGGTTGTAGTCTGAAACTATTCCCCTCGTTCAAGATGAAAGTCAACCAGAGTTTTCCGGTCATAGAGGGGTGCGTTAAGTTCACGTGCAGAAAAGGAAATTTGTTTGAAATAACCGACATGTAAGTATTTATTAAAAAATATTGAAATAATTAATTAATTAAACAAATTCTTTTCCACAAATATACAGGGTTTCCCAAGCTAAAGTCAGTTTTTTTTTTGAGATAAAAAATTGCTAAAGAAATAATTTAATTTCTGATGGGAGGCCCTTTTATTTCTGCAAAATAATTTCATAATCTCACTAAGAATTTCTAACAATGAAAGGAAAACGGATTTATCAAATTTTAAATAGGTTTTTAATATCAAAACAAAAGCAAATCGAATTGAAAAAAACTATTATTATTAATTACTTAGTCTTTTATCCTACCTCAAAAATTTGCCCCCCACAGCAAGAATTAAAAAAGTAAATAAGTAACAATGAAAATGGCTACAGGGTTTCTCTAAATTAACCTTGAGAAAGCCGGTAATGCACAGCAAAACGTCGATTACAGAGCGATTTAAAATATTTTTCAAATTTTTTATGCAAATTTATTTCAATTGTTTTTAATCGATGTTTCGCTGTACGTTGAGAGCTTTCATAAAAATTAAATAATTATTATCGATTTTTTATTGTCGAAACGTCGATTGATGAGCGATTTAAGAGGTGCCTGAAACGATTTTTTTTAAAAGCAGAAGACTTTTTAGTAAAACACAATTTCATAAATGCGACATTCAATTGTTTTTTTTTTGTTTGACTGTATCACTGCAATCAGTGTGAAAAATGTAGAAATTTTTAATTAGAAAAATTTAGAATTGATTGCGATGGATTCGTGGACAGTTGTTTTGGGCCGTTTTTTTTTTTTTGGCCGGCAGAAGAGTAGCTCGAAAACTCCACTGTAATCTCTAAAAATGGCCGCGCAATGTCGCTACCCAAATTAGGTGTAAATACCTTGTTGTAAATTGAAACAAACTATTTCCTAATTTACTTTAGTTTCAATTTATCGAACGGTTTCGATTTTCATAATCCTCCTCAGGCTTCTATGGTCAAAATTAATATGTATTAAAATCATCCGTCGTTGAAGAGAAGAAGAAGAAGAAGAAGAAGGAGGTTGATATCCCCCCTTCTTCTCTTCATCAATGATTCTTTGCTTGGTCAATTGTCGGTTCTTTGCTGTCTTTAATTTAACTAAGCGATTGTTGTTTTTCTTTTTAATCGTGATTTTCATCGAGGCTGATTTTAAAACTGACAATTGTGCAAATTTTTGGCGTAAAACAAAACAAAAGACGATCGATAAATAAATTAAGAAAATCTGAAAAATTTCCAAAGAAATTATTAAAAACAGAAAAAATTATCTTCAAATAACCAAAATTTGACCGACTTTCTAAAAATAAGATTACATTTTGAGATAACTGTGTAGCTTTTGGCGTAAAATAAAACAAAAGACGATCGACAAATAAAATTTCTAAAATTAAAAAAAAATTAAATTAAAAAGTTTTCTCCAAATAATTAAAATTTTGTCAATTTTATGAAATTAAAATATATTTTTAAGACATCTAACATTTGTGCAATTTTTAGCGTAAAAAAAAACAAAAGACGATCGATAAGTAAATCAAGAAAATTTACAAAATTAAAAAAAAGTAACAAAAATTAAAGAATTTTCTTCAAATTGAAAATTGTGCAATTCTTGGCGTAAAGTAAAACAAAAGACGATCGACAGATAATCAAGAAAATTTATAAAATAAAAAAATAAAAATAAAAGAATTCTATTCAAATAAACAAAACGATGACTTTTGAAAATTAAGAAATATTTTAAGGCATTTGACAATTGAAACGAAAAAAAAACAAACAACAAAATTTACAAAATTAAAACAATAATAAAAAAAAATCAATTCAAGTTGAGAATTGTGCAATTCTTGGCGTAAAGTAAGACAAAAGACGATCGACAGATAATTAAAAAATTTGTAAAAATAAAAAAAAATAACAAAATAAAAAAAATGTGTTCAAAAAAACAAAATGCATCGGCTTCTTATTAGAATAAAAATATACATATTTGACAATTGTGCAATTTTTAGCGTAGAATAAAACAAATGACAATCGACTAATAAATCAAGAAAACTTATAAAATTAGAAAAAAAATCAAAAATTAAAATAAACAAAACTGCTTCGACTTAAGTAATTAAATTTTATTTTTATTAAAAAAAATCTTGATTTTAGCGTCTATCCTAAAGATAAAACAATCTGACACAATTGTGCCGTGAGTGTTGATAAAAATCATTTTTTTTTTTTAATAAACCAGTGATCAAGATTTCTTTTTAATAAACCAGTGATTTTTGATTAAAAGTCGTGGTTTTTATCAACATTGATTGTACAATTGTTTCAGATTGTTTCATCTTTAGGATAGACACCAAAATCAAGATTTTCGTACTTCATTAATAACTTAAGTGGAGACAGTTTTGTTTTTGTTACTTTTCTTTTTCTCTGTTTTCCGTAGAAAACGCCAAATTGCTTTGCCTATATTTCTGTAGCCACTCCTTTCTCAGCTTCATTTCCCTCATTTTTATTCTTTTGTTTGATTCCTTCCATTTTTTTACTGGTTTGTATTTCACTTTTTCCCGCTTTTGCGACTTGCATTTAAAAAGTTTTAAACTCGAAAGCAAATTGAAAAATGTCGATTTTTCAATTCTTTCTTCTTCCTATTTAAGATTGAAGAAATTTTATTGTTTATTTTCAAATTCAAAATTGCCTTATTCTGCCAAAACTCTCTCAGTTCTAATTGTATGTCGACTTATACGCATTCATCTTTCTTTGTAGATGTCCCACTTTGTGCAGATCATGTCCTCCGGAAGAATACGACCGAGTAAGAAACGAATACGGAGAAAGGATCCTAAGCGGAAGGATATGCGATTACAAATAATAAAGAAAGACGACGTGGCAACATCCTGAAGTTCATTTCTTTAAGTTTCAAACCGCACTGTAGTCATTTATTATTAATAAATAAACTATTTAGTTGAAAACAATTTTATTCAACTGTAATCTGATATTAAAAAAAAAAAAGTGAAAAACTGAAATCCGCTTTGGCGTGGCGCGCGGTTAATATCGTAAAAGCGTTACTTCATTTTGGCGGAGGCGTGTTTGCAGTGGCCTCGTTAAAACGTTTTATCGGCAAATAAATTGGGATTTATAATGTAAATAAAATCGAAAATTCCGCCGTTGTTTATGTTAGCCGGTGGCTCGGTAATAGAGGAGTGTTTATTCTGTTGTGTAAATCAGGCAAAATGGTACAACTTGTATCCAAGCTTTAAAATCTGCAAGGCACGAAGCAAACAAATCAATTTCCAAGAAGATCTTTCCATTATTATTAAATTCATGATGTAAATACAGTAGTGAGCAAAAAAAAAAATTGGCCGAAAGTGTCATTCTTTGACACAGTAGTGACACACTATCAAAATTGTTTAAAATCTAACAGCCGTCAAGAAGATATTTTTATTTTGTTGGGAATTACTTCAAATTCTTGAATTACATTGGCGACCAATTTTTTTTGCTCGCGATTGTACATAAATTAATGTATTCTCTAAGATAAAAGCTAAAGGTCTTTAATTCTTATAAAAAAGCGTCCGTTTTACTCTTAACAAACTGGAGCAATTAGAGTAAAACGTGTAAAAAAAGCTTCGGCATTTGTCTAATAGATGGCGCTGAGAATTGTCACCTTGCGCGAAAGATTAATTAATGTTTTCTCTAAGTTGAAAGCTAAAGACCATTTATTTCTAATTTCTTCAAAGCATTTATTTGAAACTTAATAAACTTGAGCAATTAGAGTAAAACGCGTCAAAAAGCTTCGGCTTTTGTATAATGATGGCGCTGAGAACTGTTATCCTGCCAGAAACATTAATTAATGTTTCTCCAAGATAAAGACTAGAGACCACTAATTTCTTCGAAGTGTCGTTTTGAAACTTAACAAACTCCAGCAATTAGAGTACAACGCGTCAAAAAGGTTCGGTTTTTGTCTAATAGAAGGCGCTGAGAACTGTTACCCTGCCAGAAACATTAATTAATGTTTTCTCCAAGATAAAGACTAGAGATCACTAATTTCTTCGAAGCATCGTTTTGAAATTTAACAAACTCCAGCAATTAGAGTACAACGCGTCAAAAAGCTTCGATTTTTGTCTAAGAGATGGCTCTGAGGACTGTTATCTTGCCCGAAACATTAATTAATGTTTTCTCCAAAACAAAGACCACTAATTTCTTCGAGGCATTCTTTTGAAACTTAACAAACTCGAGCAATTAAAGTCAAACGCGTCAAAAAGCTTCGGATTTTATCTAAGAGATGGCGTTGAGTACTATTATCTTACCCGAAACATTAATTAATGTTTTCTCTAACATAAAGACTAAAGACCATTAATTTCTTCAAAGCATCCCTTTGAAACTTGACAAACTCGAGCAATTAGAATAAAACGCGTAAAAAAGCTTCGACCTTTGTCGAAGAGATGGCGTTGAAAACTGTTATCTTGCCCGAAACATTAATTAATGTTTTCTCCACGATAAAAACTAGCTAGCTTTCTTCGAAGCATCCTTTTTAAACTTAAGAATTCGAGCAATTAGAGTAAAAGGCGTAAAAAAGCTTCGGTTTTCGTCTAAGAGATGGCACTGAAAATTATTATCTTGCCCGAAATATTAATTTATGTTTTCTCCAAGATAAAGACAACTAATTTCTTCAAAGCATTCTTTTGAAACTTAACAAACTCGAGCAATTAGAGTAAAACGCGTCAAAAAGCTTCGGCCTTTGACTAATAGATGGCGCTGAGAACTGTTACCTTGCGCGAAACATTAATCAATGTTTTCTCTAAGATGAAAGCTAAAGACCATTAATTTCTTCAAAGCATCCTTTTGAAACCTAACAAACTCGAGCAATTACAGTAAAAGACGTAAAAGAGCTTCGATTTTTGTCTAAGAGATGGCGCTGAGAACTGTATCTTGCCCGAAACATTAATTAATGTTTTCTCCGGGACAAAGACCACTAATTTCTCGAGGCATTCTTTTGAAACTTAACAAACTCGAGCAATTAAAGTCAAACACGTCAAAAAGCTTCGGATTTTGTCTAATAGATGGCGCTGAGAACTGTTATTTTTCCCGAAACATTAAATAATGTTTTCTCCAAGATAAGGATAACTAATTTCTTCAAACCATTCTTTTGAAACTTAACAAACTCGAGCAATTAGAGTAAAACGCGTCAAAAGCTTCGGCTTTTGTCTAAAAGATGGCGCTGAGAACTGTTATCTTGCCCGAAACATTAATTAATGTTTTCTCCAAGATAAAGACTAAGGACCCTTAATTTCTTCAAAGCGTCCTTTTGAAACTTCACAAACTCGAGCAATTAAAGTCAAACGCGTCAAAAAGCTTAGGTTTTTGTCTAACAGATCGCGCTGCAAGCCATTATCTTGCCAGAAACTCTAAGAAAACAGAAGGTTTGGATTGGTGAAATGTGATGCATGGTTCAAGGATCTCCATAAAAATCATTTTCGTGAAGATATCTCACGGTAACGGAACAAGAGAAGTGAAGAAACTCCATCTACCGGGCAAGAGATGGCGCTGCTGATAGTAATGTTGTATTAGAACTACGAAAAAAATTTCTATTTACTAAAAAAATACTCAGTGTGCCCAATTAAAGAATACATTGGCTTCGTGAAGATTCACAGCAATGAAGCAAACCTTTTTGATACCGGGCCCAATAGACAAATATTATTATTATTTTTTACAAATAAGGAAAAATAGGATACTTAGTCAACCTCTGCGAATTGTTTGCTTTATTTTAATTATTATTTTTTGTGTTTCTTATATCTTTTGCTTAAAAATAAAGTTGTTACTGACGATTCTGGCATCCTGGTGTCAGATTACCGAAGGCAAACAATATTATAATATTTGGTTATGCCAATGTAATTTGTATACAAAGAGTGGGGAGCTTTCTATATAAAAAAAAACAATTGCTACGCCTATGCATTAAACTCCTGGTGATAATCATGAAACTATCGTCTTACTGGCGTTGTCTTGCATCTCTAGGACGGTCGTTCTTTGTGCCAATTAAATCAAACGTTTCAAATTTTAACTGAACAACAAACAAGTGAAGTGAAGCGAAATCACTTTATTTAACGAGCTCTAGATATTTTTTGTTTACCAAAAGATGCACTGCGCAGATTGTTTGAAAGATTAGGACGCTGCACAATCTTGACAGTTTACAAAAAGAAGTTCAGAAATTAATTAACTAAAATAGAATAGTCGTGTTAAAAAGGTG
Source organism: Serrognathus titanus (assembly GCA_039766575.1). Lineage (NCBI taxonomy): Eukaryota > Metazoa > Arthropoda > Insecta > Coleoptera > Lucanidae > Serrognathus > Serrognathus titanus. Next base: position 71,067,486 of record CM077913.1, read on the forward strand.
TGAAGTTGAAGATTGAACTTCGTCCTCCAATAAAAAATTGCTAAATGCATAGTAACTTTCACAAATTCAAGGTTCGTGATTCGTAAGCCACTGCTAATTTTTTTATTATCTTTTATGTCTGCTGCATTTATATTCTTCTTTCTTGGTAAAATAAAACATTTTCGCTTTTGGTAATCCCCTGATATTCATCGGCATTTTAAAATAAAACACTAGAAGATGGTAGCTGGATTATTTCGAACGCCCCAAGAACAGGTCTCCATTTGCTATGTTCTTGACCTGCTTTTATAATGTCTTTTGCTTAAAAAAAAGTTGTTGTTGACGATTCTGGTGTTGTTTACGAATCGAGCTTGCCCTGCGGCTAGATTATTATTATTATTACCGAATGCAAACAATAAATTTTGACGGTTATTATAATTACTTGGGTATGCCAACGTAATTTGTATCCAAATAGTGGGGAGCTTTCTATATAAAAAGCAATTGATACGCCCATGCATTAAACTCCTGCGATAATCATGAAGCTCATCGTCTTACTGGCGTTGTCTTGCATCTGGTGTTGTACTTCTTCGGCGGAAGAAGGTCAGTTCTCAAGATCCATGGAAGTCCATTTGATTTAACTATTGTTTTTTTAGTTCAAGCAGATTGCACAATTCCACTATTTCCGACGTTCAAATTGAAATACGGACAGTTCTTCGTCATTCCGGAAGGATGCTTCAGGCTTATTTGTAAGGGTGGAAACCTTTACGAAATGTCGAACATGTAAGTACTGTATTAAATTTATTTTGGACAGGGCAGTACCGTAGTACATTTTTTGGGGTTTGAAGCTTCAAAAATGAATGCAATTTTAATATTAAAATAAAAACGGTTGCTTTTTTGTTTTACTTTTTGTGTCATTTGATTTGACATCGATTGGTTGGTTTTGTCGCGAGTTTATTAGGGATTACCCTGTATAATAAAACTGTTCAAACATCGTGCTCACATGTGCTTTTATAATTCATACCTTCACACGGCGGCTTCTATATATTCAATTTTATAGTAATTTTTACTTTAGAAGACAACTTATTGCAAAGTGAATTTTGTCAATCAATTGTTCGTCAAAAAGTCAGAATCGAAAAAAAACGCAAAACAATTGTCGCTTGCGTCGTCCTTGCAATCGGAAATATTTTTACCCGTCAACGGGAAAAACAAAAGAAGAAAACAAAACTATAATAAAAAACAAATGGCAATCGTGAAGTCAAAAAATAAAGAACGAAAAATCGGGTTTTACCGTAAACGGAAAATAGAAGCTTTATGGCGAAATTGGCATAACGGAAAACAAATAATAATCCACATTGAAGAGAAATAAATGACAATCGTCCACAAACATGAGTGAGCGATTAGGAGCAAACGACGATTGACATTTAAGACAATGAAAGAACGATTTACAGTGAAGGAAAATAACCGACGATCGTCCAAAGAGAAAAGAAAAAATTAACAACTAAAAATCGAGGTGTAGAAGCAAAACAAAAGAAAATCGATTGGCTTCAGTATAATTAGAAACAATTGACAACTGACAATCGACCAATTAAAGAACTTCTTACAATGATCGGAAATAAGTGACAACTGAAGGAAAGATAGATTTACAATGACGAAAAACAAATGACAATCGTCCAGGGGAATAAGGAAAAAAAAACAAAGAACGAAAACTAGACCGAGTCTGTAGTGATTGGCAAAAGCTGGCAATTGACAGGAAGAAAAAAACAAAAGAATAATTTATAATGAACAAAAATAAATGGCAATCGTTCAAGAACAAAAAAAATAACGAAAGAAAAATCGACGTGTGAAGAAAAACAAAAGAAAATCGATTGAGTCTACTGTGGTTAGAAACAGTTGACAATCGACAACGAAAAAATAGGGGGCAACGTAAAAGAAAAATTGAAGAATTGTTGACGGTGATCAGAAGCAAGTGACAACAGAAAACAAATTGAGTTACAATAGCAAGAAACAAATGACAATCGTCGAGGAAGAAAAAAGGAGAAAAATAAAGAACGACAACAGAGCAAAATCGATTATTGAGTTTAGTGCGATTAAAACAATTGGCAATTCATGTTTAAAAAAACAAGCAATTTAAGAACGATTTGTAATGAAAAGAAATAAATGACAATCGCCCAAGGAGAAAAAAATAACGAACGAAAAATCGGGGTGTGAAAGAAAAAGAAAAGAAAATCGTGTGAGATTATTGTGATTAGAAACAATTGACAAACGTCCACGAAAAATAGGGGTCACTGTAAAATAAAATTGAAGAACTGTTTACGGTGATCAGAAACAAATGATAATATAAGAAAAAATTGACAATTGCTAGTCCAGGAAAATAAGCGAAAAAAATAAAGAACGAAGACAAAAGAAAATCGATTGAGTGTGCAGTGATTAGAAATAATTGGCAATTGATATAAAGAAAAAAGCATACGCACAATGAAGAAAAATAAATGACGATCGCCCTAAAAGAAAACATAAATAAAGAACGAAAGAAGGAAAACAGAAGAAAATCGACTGAGTCTATTGTGATTAGAAACAATCACTAGGAGACAATGCAAAATAAAATTATTGAAGAATTGTTTACAGTGATCAGAGACAAGTGACTAGAATATAATAGAAGAAAAGAGTGATTTACAATAACAAAAGGCAAAAGACAATCGTCTAGGAAGATAAGTAAAGCAATAAACAAAGAAAACAGTAAAATCGATTGAGCAATAAAGTTAAGCAATAAACAAAGAAAACAGTAAAATCGATTGAGCCTAAAAAAAAAATGAACGAAAAATCGGGATGTGAAAGGAAAATAAAAGAAAATTGATTCAGTTTACTGTGATTAGAAACAAACGACAATGAAAGATTAATTTACAGTGAAGAAAAATAAATGATAATCGTGCAAAGAGAAGTGAAGAACTAAAAATCGAGGTGTAGAAAGAAAACAAAAGAAAATTGATTGGCTTCAGTGCGATTAGAAAAAATTGACAAATGAAAACCAACCAATTAAAGAACTGCTTACAGAAATAAGTGACAATAGAAGGAAGGATTGATTTACAATGATGAAAAACAAATGACAATCGTCCAGAAAGATAAGGAAAAAATAAAGATAGAAAACAGAGGAAAATCGATCGAATTTGGAGTGATTAGAAATAATTGGCAAATGATATTAAACATAAGTATAATAAAGAAAAATAAATGTCAACTGCGAAACAACAAAAAAATAACGAACGAGAAATCGGGGTGTGAAATCGATTGAGTTTATTGTGTTTAGAAACAATTGACAATCGACCACGAACGATATATACAATATAAAAGTTGAAGAATTATTTAGTGATCAGAAATAAAAGTGTCAATAGAACAAGATATTGATTTACGTGACAGAAGTAGAAGAAATATTGATTTACAATGACAAAAAATAAATGACAATCGTCTGGGAAGATAAGAAAAAAGAAACAATGAAAACAGAAGACATCGACTGAATCCGTAGTGATTAAAAATAATTGATATTACGAAAAAATGAAAGATCAATTTAAAATTTAAAAAAAATTAAAGACAATCGCCCCAAAAAGAAAAAGAAGTAACTAACGAAAATTCGGAGTGTGGAACGAAAACAAAAGAAAATCGATTACTAAGTTTGCTGTGATCAGAAACGATTGATAATCGACCACGAAAAGTAGGGGACGATGTAAAAGAAAATGGCAGAATTGTTTATGGCGATCAGAAACAAGTGACAACAAGCGATTTACAATCACAAAAAAACAAATGACAATCAGGCAAAAAAAAATAAATAAATAAAGAACGAAAACGGAAGAAAATCGATTGAGTCTGTAGTAATTAGAAATAATTGGTAATAGAACAATTTATAATGAAGAAAAATAAATGACAAGAAAAAAAAATGAAGAACGAAGGATGGAAAACAAAAAAAGAAAATCGATAGAGTGTTTTGTGATTAGAAACAATTAACAGGGGACAATGTGAAAGAAAATTGAAGAATTGTTTGCAGTGATCAGAAACAAGTGATAGTAGAAGAAGAGGCAAGAAACAAATGACAATCGTCCAGGAAAATAAGGAAAAACAATAAAGAACGAAAACAGAAAAAAACCGATTGAATCTGCAGTGATTAAAAATAATTGGCAACTAACATTTACAAAAACAAAAGTATAATTTATAATGAAGAAAAATAAACGGAAATCGCCCAAGACGAAGAAAAAATAAAGAACAGAAAATTGAGGTGTATAAGGAAAACAAAGGAAAATCGATTGAGTTTACTGCTATTATTAGAAACAATTGACCACGAAAAAAAATTATGGGGCAACGTGAAAGAAAATTGAAGAATTGTTCATAGTGATCAAAAATAAGCGACAATAAAAGAAAAGATTGATTTACAATGAGAAACAGAATAAAATCGATTACTGTGTGACTAGAAACAATTGATAATCGACTTCGAAAAAACAGGGGACAATGTAAAGCAAGTTAAAAAATTGTTTACAGTGATCAGAAATAAGTGAAAATAGAAAAAATAAATGGCAATCGCCAAGGAAGATAAACGAAAATCAGAATACAAACGAAACAGAAGAAATTCGTATTCGAGAATGTCCACGAAGCTACTAGGTGGAGCGAAAATTATAAAAGACCATTGCTTTGTTGGTGGCCTATCCACCAGGTGCGGATTAATAACCAATTTCGTATTTTTTATTTGAAATAAGAAGACATTTAATTTTAATATTTACGTAATTATTCAATAAAATTTGTTTCCTTCTTTTCAGATGCTACGATTTATACAAGGGGTATCCGGCGGATAAATACAAGGCGAAAGTCGAGGAAAGAGGGAAGCAATTACTGAACGGGGAAACTTGTCGATCAAACTGAACTCTGCTTTATATTTAAGTATGTGAAAAAATATATCGTAAAAGCAATGTTTTTTTTTTTTAATTTCTTTATGGAAATGCATATAAAAAGACAGTGATTTTAAGTGAGAAGAAACATACTGTGCGAAGACAGTTTGAAATTGGCGCCATTGATAGTTTGAATTTGATGCCATAGCATGTCCGACTTAAAAAAAGTAATCCAAAGGTATAACTCATTTAATAATTAAATAAATTGATTGCATTATACAGTGACCGCCAAAAAGTTCGCACCATATGGGAAAATTTTTTATTTTTGATTTTTTTCAAAAGTTTTTTACGCCAAAACTTTGTGCACGTTCGACAACCTAAAATAAGAAAAACAGATCTGGTGAGCAGTTTTTATTGTGGGCAAAAATGGCGCCTATTGAAAACACCAAAACTGAAAAATTGTTATAATTTTGAATTACTGCATATGTGAGAGGAATTTTTAGTAGGGCCTGATGGGCTTTTTCAAAATGTATCGTTCAGTATTCAAACAACATTTCCAACACCATAATATTTTCAAAAATAGAAGATTTTCCATTTTTTAAGTTTTCTTCGAGATTTGAATCTGTGAATGAGCATTCTGATATTTAACCCCTACGAATAGTCAGCTTATTCATTTTTTATCATAAAAATTATTTAAAAGAATCTAATTTGTTGTAGGGTTCTAAAGTGTAGCACGAATAAGAAAATATGAGACGGTTTTTCACGTTTTTGGTGCAATGCCTTTGTCGCACGAAATTTTCTGTTATCCTTTTTTATTCCGACATGGTACATTTCTAATAAACCCAATTTAACATAAATACACCAAAAATTACAAGAATTACACGAAATATTTGCTGTGACTTCATTAAAACGGTTAATACAAAATCGACATTTTTATGCCGTTTTTTGAGGTGGCCATGAAATATTTACTGTCAGAAAATTTAAAAAAACAATTGCAGAGTTCTTAATAATTATCAAGTTTTGTTTACATCTGAGACAACCTCGCTTATAAAATTTGCCTGCCTCAAGAAAAAATTTAAATTGTTTTGATAGTCGGCGATAATTATAAATCGCATAGAGAAGCAGCTGAAATTTTTAATCAAGCACATCCTAACAAACATATTTCGCATACTACAGTTGGAAGAATTTTAACAAAGTTTAAAGATTCAGGATGTGTTGAAAATTCTTTTAAGAAGTCACATAGCAACTGGATTACTAATGAAGACACACAGATTGAAGTCATACAAAACGTTATTGAAACTCCCAGAACTTCTGTATCGAATATAGCACGCAACTCTAACGTTTCAAAGACGCCTACAAAGAAGAATTTTAAAGAAAAACAAATTCAAACCCTATAAACCAAAATTTATTCACACGTTGAAGGAACGAGACTTTAAAGCACGTTTTTCTTTAGTTTTTGGTTTCAAGGTCAATTGGAAGAGCAAAGATCCTTCGCCAAACATGTACTTTTTAGTGACGAATCCACTTTTTCTTCTAATGGTGTCGTAAGCTCACAAAATTGTCAGTCGTGGGCAGATGAAAATCCGCATTTTACAGTGCAAGCACAAGACCAATATTCTTTCAAGACCAATGTTTGATGCGGCATTTTGAATAATCAGATCATTGGACCATATTTTTTTAGAGAAAACCTTAACTCTGAGAGATTTGGAAAATGAATTTTTTGATGAGATTGAAAATTTACTGTTAAGAGTACGAAGGAATATGTTCTTTCAATTGGATGGTGCCCCTGCTCATAGCACACTTGATGTTCGGAACTTCTTAGATCAATTGTTTCCTGACAGATGGATGGGAAGATTTTCAAATATTCCATGGCCACCACGCTCACCGGGTTTGACACCGTGTGATTTTTTCCTTTGGGGATATTTGAAAAATGAAGTATACAAGCATCGTCCATTTAGGCACATTGATCAGCTGAAAGAAACAATAAGAAGATGTGCAAGACAAATTTCACTATTTTTTTTGAGAAATATGGCCCGGGAGTTGTATGATAGAACTGTCTTGTGCATAGAACGGGAAGGTGGTTTTGTTGAATTGTAATGTTTTTTTTTTTATAATCGGACATTATTCACAGTAGGTACTCACTATTGTCGACTTAAAATAATTTAAATCTTTTTTTGAGTTGATAATTTCAAATTCATTTATTAATAATTATGTATTTGTTTAATGTATTTGTAGCCCTTTTTAATAAATGTAAAAAGTAAACAACGTTGTAACATAACTTCAGTTTTTTTAAATTTTCTGACAGTAAATATTTCATGGCCACCTCAAAAAAATGGCATAAAAATGTCGATTTTGTATTAACCATTTTAAATGAAGTCACAGCAAATATTTCGTGTAATTCTTGTAATTTTTGGTGTATTTATGTTAAATTGGGTTTATTAGAAATGTACCATGTCGGAATAAAAAAGGATAACAGAAAATTTCCTGCGAAAAAAGCGTTGCACCAAAAACGTGAAAAACCGTCTCATATTTTCTTATTCGTGCTACACTTTAGAACCCTACAACAAATTAGATTCTTTTAAATAATTTTTATGATAAAAAATGAATAAGCTGACTATTCGTAGGGGTTAAATATCAGAATGCTCATTCACAGATTCAAATCTCGAAGAAAACTTAAAAAATGGAAAATCTTCTATTTTTGAAAATATTATGGTGTTGGAAATGTTGTTTGAATACTGAACGATACATTTTGAAAAAGCCCATCAGGCCCTACTAAAAATTCCTCTCACATATGCAGTAATTCAAAATTATAACAATTTTTCAGTTTTGGTGTTTTCAATAGGCGCCATTTTTGGCCACAATAAAAACTGCTCACCAGATCTGTTTTGCTTATTTTAGGTTGTCGAACGTGCACAAATTTTTGGCGTAAAAAGTTTTTGAAAAAAATCAAAAATAAAAAATTTCCCCATATGGTGCGAACTTTTTGGCGGTCACTGTATATGAAATGATTTTTAATTGGGGATAGTTTTCTTCTATGTTGGCAACATGCCTATTCTTTCGTTCTTTCTTTGGTTCGTCCAGCAATGCTGCTTTTTATCGTTCGGCAATTAACCATTCCAGACCAAGAGATCGTATGTTTATAGCTCGGTCTAAGTCATTAGACAACACAAACATCCATGGCCTTGAAGGGATTTGAATCCACACCGCCGAACGACACGACTTCTAAAGCCAACTATGCTAAGAGCTAGGCCGTTCGGCAGCCCAACACGCCTCTTCTTTCATTTTTTTTTGTCGGTGGTTTCTTGATGAACTTCATCTAGTCTTCCGTGATTTTCGTGATGGTTTAAATGACACACAAAACCAACTTTCAACATTGCTCTGAATATGTAAGTACATTATTTTTTCAACAGCAACATTCAGAACGAAAAAAAATGTTTCGTCAAACAAGTTCACAAGCAAGTTAACGCGTGAGTAGGTCCTTTTTAAAATTAACGCCAATAAAGTCGATTTCGAATAGGAATACTGATAGTCGACTCAATAAAATCGCTATGTTTATTTGTTTCCATCAATCGAATTCAGGTTCAAAAATCTAAAAACCGCAACAAATAAAGAAATGTAATAAGCTCGAGCCGGGCCAAAACACCCGAAAACTAGTTCGGCCCACGTCTTAATGCCCGAGTTTATTGCAAAAGTCTGAAACAAAAGTACACTTTATGTGTTTACACCATCCACGATTTAAAAAAAAAATCCAAAAAACGTCTTTAAATGATAGGCAATAAAGTGGGGATTTTTATATAAAACAGAATCGCGAGGAGTTTTGGGCAAATACTTTGACAACATGAAAGTCGTGTCCGCTTTAGTGGTTTGCTTATTCGCAAGTTGTTGGGCCTACAGGGCGAGTGTTGGCGTTGCTGCGGGTGGCGGTGGTGGCAACAACAGCCAAGGGGGTGAGTTTCAAATTCAAGCTTTGCTTTTCGATTTTCTTTTACTTTTTTTTTTTGGTTCAGAATGCACTTTGGATCTCTTCCCTTCGTTTCGACTGAAAGTGGGCGAAAGCTTCCCCATAAAAGAGGGATGCATCCAACTCACCTGCACCGAAGGAAACAAGTACGAAGTCAGCAACATGTAAGTGTGTTTCACACTATTTCTAAAAATGAATTGCTTTTTGGTTGTGTATTCTCAATAAAAAAAAAATGTGCAATGGAGTTCGGTCTATCCTGTATGGGCGTCACTTTTTTCTGTGACTTGGAATTCGCGTTGTATAATAATAAACAGATGATTCATAATCACAACAAGTATATAATCGTATAAATATGTATTTGTTAGGCGGAATTTTACATAACGCGAATAATAATTCCAGATGTCCATCTTTCTGCCAAGGATGCCCAGTTAAAGTCGTCGAGCACAAGAAAGACCAATTGGCCCGGAGGATTTTGGAAGGAAGGATCTGCGAGAATTAAAACGTTGAAGACCCCCTCCCCCCCAACAAATGAATACTATGTCACGTATACAGCAATAAAACCGTTCTTATGGTAATGATGTTTTTGTTTGTTGTGGTTAATCCCGAGGCATTAAATATTAAAAGGAAAAGAAAATAATTACACGGTGTGTTGAATAAAATTAAGGCAGTTTTTATTAGGCGATTGAATTAATCTTGGCTTTAGAAGTGAATAAATTCGTAAGACGTGAAGAACGAAACTAAGGGATCAAATCCTTCGAGTTTGTGCAAAGTCGAACTTGAGGGGGAGTTTCCCTTAAATCTGCGGCTGAATGTGTCAGGTGGGTTTTACAGATTGCACCCCGAAAATGGTCCTCTTAGATTTTAGTTGAAACCTGCGACACTTTCTCTATCCCCCGTGGACGGTTAAAGGTAACACACGTCAACACGCAAATTCATGCGAAATTTCTGCTTTATTTTATTTTATTTTTCAATAACGTGTGTTTCAAATAATCCAGAATCCAGGACATCCCCGAATCACTCTTGCTCTAATTAAAAAAAATATATAGCACGAATTACAATTTTTTTTATAACTGACTTTCTCCAGTCGGTCTGGGAATAAATAAATAACGAAATAATTGATTTTTATAAATAAAAAGTAAAATGTAAATTTCATTCTTTGGCTATTACACGCAATACTCAGAAATTGATATTTCACAATTAAACAAACGTCACGGATAAATTGAAGCATTTTCAAATCACTTCTGGCAAATACATTTATATAATACAGGGTGTTTACAGTCTCGTGCTTTTATTTTTAAGAGGTGGTTAGGCACTTAAAAAGAAGGTGATTAACACAAGAAAACTTTAACAAAACTTTTATAATAAGGGAGATATTCATTATAAGAAAACACAAAAAGTATCCGTGCGTTAAAAAGGAAATGGTGAAAGAGCAATAGGAACGAAATCGTTTCTTTTTCTAATTGGGGATGATTTCTTTAGTGATTATACAACATCAGTGTAAAAAAAATTTTAGATAAAACGACGTTTACTTTTCGTTTTCTTTCTTCTCTTCTCTCCTTTTTCTTTTTTAATTAAGTTCTATAGGTAAATTGAAAAAAAAACACGCAAGTCGGAGAAGGCCGAGAAAATTCATTTGAAAACAACAAAAAAAAGGTGTCCTTCGATTAAGGACGAAAGTTTCTTTTCCTTACTCAAAACTGAGAGTTTCTTGTTCTTTAAAATCAACATTTTTTTTATTTTTTTGAAATGACAGCCTTTATGCAACCCAAAATGAACGCCATCTCTTGTACAAATTTACAAAACAAAGCTTCACCTGACTGATTCAAACAAAAGCTATTTCTTGGTAGTATTACAAAGTTGCAAAAAATGTAACCAATAAGTGCTAGTGGTGCTGCCATCTGTTGATAAAATTGGGAAGTGAATGATTTTTTAGTGATTATACAACTTCAAAGTGTAAGAAAAATTCTGGATAAAACGACGTTTACTTTTCGTTTTCTTTCTTCTCTTCTCTCCTTTTTTTTTTTTTAAATTAAGTTCTACAGGTAAATTGAAAAAAAAACACGCAAGTCGGAGAAGGCCGAGAAAATTCATTTGAAAACAACAAAAAAAAAGGTGTCCTTCGATTAAGGACGAAAGTTTCTTTTCCTTATTCAAAACTGAGAGTTTCTTGTTCTTTCAAGTCATTATTTTTGTGTTGAAATGACAGCTTTTATGCAACTCAAAACGAACGCCATCTCTTGTACAAATTTACAAAACAATGCATCATCACCTGAGTGTTTTAATCAAAAGCTATTTCTTGGTTGTATTACAAAGTTGCAAAAAGTGTAACCAATAGGTGCTAGTGGTGCTGCCATCTGTTGGTAAAATTGAGAAGTTGCCTCGAGGAAGTCATTCTTGCCTCTTTGCGTTCTTCCTTCTTTATTTGTTTCTTCTTTCTTTTTACTGAATTAACTAACGTCGAACGTAGCATGTGCGGTGTAAAAGAACAAAATCAATCAAGAATATAACGAAACGACTGCAGCGCCATCTAATATTAAGTAGGGAAACTTCTTACAGAATTAGAGTCCACGGTTTAGTGAGTTGAAACGAATTACAAAAGATGGCGCACATAGTGTGTCGACAAATTGTGTTTTTTTTTAATTGATTGCAAAATAAAAATTTCTTTTTTTTTTACTGAGAATTTTCCTCTTCGGAAAAGGCAGTCTTCACACACAAACTAAAATCTGTTATACGACGAATGCTGCAGGAGTGTTTCAAGCAAAAGCTAGAGATGCCGCCATCTTTGGGCAGTGGTTGAATGTGCCGCTCCACAATATTTTTTTTTATTGTCTGCACGCCGGCGTTCATTAAATTATTATTATTTATTATTAGCATCCTTATAATAATTAATATGTGCAGCAAATTTACAAAAAAAAGCGTCATCAAAATGTATCAATCCAACAAGTGCTGGAGTTGCTGCCATCTCTTGGTCAAATTGAAAAGTTGACTTAAGCAAGTCCTTTTTGCGATCTTTCTTCTTTTTCTGCTTTTTTTTCTTTTTTTCACTGAATAAATTCACGACACTATGCGTACATATAAAATTTTAAAAATCTATTGGGACGAGTATTTAAAACAAATGCTATATCGTTCTCTATTGGAAAATGAACATGGTTCATAGAAATTATAGATAGTAACTAGCTGTCGCGGAATAAGAAAATATTTCACGTGAAAATCTTCAATTATTGTTGATCACAGTGTACTACAAATTTACAAAATAAAAGCATCATCAAAATGTTCACAACAAATCCTAGAGATGCTGACATCTCTTGGTCAAATTGGCAAGTTGCCTTGTATTTGCGTCTTTTCTTCTCTTCTCTTCTTCTTCTTTCACTTAATCAACTAACAACAAACGTGTTGTATAAAAAAAAAAACAATTGTGAACACAAAGAAACGACTGCAACGCCATCTAGCTATCTAGTTTTCAACATGTCTTAAAGATGCTGCCATCTCTTGGTCAAATTGAAAAGTTGACTTGTAGTTGCATTTTTCCTTCACTTTCTTCTTTTTTCACTCAATCGACTAACAACAAACGTGTTGCATAAAAATAAATCGATCGAGGTGATATATAAAGAAACGACTGCAGCGCCGACTAGCCTTCTACTTTCGAACAAGTCCTAAAGGTGCAGCCATCTCTTGGTCAAATTGAGAAGTTGCCTTGTATACGTGTTTCTTCTTCTCTTTTCACTCAATTAACTAACAACAAACGCGTTGTATAAAAAAAAAAGTCAATCGAGGAAACATGTGAAACAAGGAAGCGACGCAGCGCCATCTAGCCATCTAGTTTTCAACAAGTCCTAAGCCATCGCTTGCCAAATTGAAAAGTTGCCTTGTATTTGCGCTTTTCCTTCTCTTTTCACTCAATCAACGTATTGTATAAGAAAGAAAAAAAATCAATCGAGGCGACATGTGAATACAAAGAAGCGACTGCAGCGCCATCTAGTTTCCAACAAGTCCTAGAGGTACTGCCATCTCTTGATCAAATTGAGAAGTTGCTTTGTATTTGCGTTTTTTCTTCTCTTCTCTATCTTCTCTTTTCACTCAATCAACTAACAACAAACGTGTTGTATAAAAGAAATTAATCGAGGCGACATGTGAATACAAAGAAACGACTCCAGCGCCATCTAACCATCTGGTTTCCAACAAGTCCTAAAGGTGCTGCCATCTCCTGGTCAAATTGAGAAGTTGCCTTGTATTTGCGTTTTCTCCTCTCTTCTCTTTCTTCTCTTTTCACTCAATTATCTAACAATAGACGTATTGTATAAAAAAATCAATCGAGGCGACATGTGAATACAAAGAAGCGACTGCCATCTCTTGGTCAAATTGAAAAGTTGCCCTGTATTTGCGTTTTTTCTTTTCTTTTCTTTTCTGTCTTCTCTTCACTTAATCAACTAACAACGTATTGTATAAAAAAAATCAATCGAGGCGACATGTGAATACAAAGAAGCGACTGCAGCGCCATCTAGTTTCTAACAAGTCCTAGAGGTGTCGCCATCTCTTGGTCAAATTGAGAAGTTGCTTTGTATTTGCGTTTTTTCTTCTCTTCTCTATCTTCTCTTTTCACTCAATCAACTAACAACAAACGTGTTGTATTAAAAAAAAAACAATTGAGGCGACATGTGAATACAAAGAAGCGACTGCAACGCCATCTAGCTTTCTAGTTTCCAACATGTCTTAAAGATGCTGCCATCTCTTGGTCCAATTGAATAGTTGCCTTCTATTTACGTTTTTTTTTTCTCTTTTCTTTCTTCTTTTTTCACTCAATTAACTAACAGCAAACGTATTGTATAAAAAAGAAAAAAAAATGAGTCGAGGCGACATGTGAACATAAAGAAACGACTACAGCGCCATCTAGCCTTCTATTTTCCAACAAGTCCTAAAGGTGCTGCCATCTCCTGGTCAAATTGAGAAGTTGCCTTGTATTTGCGTTTTCTCATCTCTTCTCTTTTCACTCAATTATCTAATAATAAACGTATTGTATAAAAAAATCAATCGAGGCGACATGTGAATACAAAGAAACGACTGCAGCGCCATCTAGCCATCTACTTTCCAATACGTCCTAAAGATTCTGTCATTTCTTTTTTTCTTTTCTTTTCTTTCTTCTCTTTTCACTCAATCAACTAACACCAAACGTGTTGTATAAAAAAAAATCAATCGAGGTGACATGTGAATACAAAGAAGCGACTGCAGCGCCATCTCTTGGTCAAATTGAAAAGTTTCCTTGTATTTGCATTTTTTTCTCCTCTTCTCTTTCTTCTTTTTTACTCAATTAGAAAGATTAAAAAGAAAAAAAAACAAAAAAAAGCGACATGTGAACATAAAAAGAAATGACTGCAGCGCCATCTAGCCATCCAGTTACTAACATGTCCTGAATGTGCTGCCATCTCTTGGCCAAATTGAAAAGCTGCCTTGTATTTGCGTTTTTTCTTCTCTTTTCACTTAATTAATTATCATCAAACGTGTTGTATAAAAAAGAAAAAAAAAATCAATCGAGTGACATGTGAATATAAAGAAACGACTACAGCGCCATCTAGTATTCGGTGCAGAAACTTTTTATAGAAAACAGAGTTCGCGGTTTATCGAATCACGTTCGTAATAAATTAATGCGAATTGCATCGATCGCAAGACAAACGAGAATCAAAGACGAAGCGTTTTAGAGAAGTAGAAAGTCATTTGATGATAATTTCGTAGAACCGCCGAGAGTGCCGCCATCTACCATCAGAAAAAGCGATTCTTTTGAATCAAAAATGCAGTTCAACGAAAGACTTACATATTTCGAATTTTTAATTATTTACAGCGCCATCTTTTGATCAGCGATTCATCTATTTTTTTTTTTTAATTCAAAGAAGGAAGAATTGAAAATATTACAAGAAAAGACGTATCTATGTATGCATCTACTTCGTTTAATAGGTGGAATAAAATATTCCGACTGAATTATAGTTATAAATAGTTGAGAGGTTCAGAGCGCCACCTATCGACCAGAAGAAGAATTTTCTTTTTGGTTTTAAGAGGTCCGGTCAAGTAATGAGGGTTTTATTTCATTGGTAGACGCTTTTTGGTGTTGATCAGAATTTTTATTGTTTTCTTTTGAAAAATTAACATCATTATACGAGGTGTAATTGGAAAGTTTTAAGACTGGGTTCCAACGGCGTTTCCACTTTTGAAAGCATTCCTAGAAATTTTCTTTCTTAAGGGTATTAAGAATCCTCTCTTGGATGTTTTTAAGAGATTTTAAAACAACATTTGACACAATCATGTGTTCGATTTCTTCATCAATTTTTACTAAATCAAAAATGCGCCAAGAACCTGGAACTTCACCCAACACCCAACAGGATGTCACTCTCTGCTGAACAAGGCTCCTTTTTCACATCTGCGAGATCTATCCCCGAATATCGTGTAGTGTCGCCACCTGTCTTAAAACTTTCCAAGCACACCTCGTATTTTATTTATATAAAGATTTAATTTTCCTTTGTTTTAATTAAATTGCTTATATTAGATACATGTAAATGAAGTATTTCTTTTCTAATTTGCTCTACGTGGTTCGGACATCAACCAAATGACACCCCAGAGCACTTAAAAAATATTTACAAAACTGCCCACGCACGAACAGGTTTCTTGATCACCCTTTGTTTACACGGATCATTAACCGACGTGAAAAGGACTGGCATTTGTTATTGAAAATATTAATTTAGCGTGCGAAAAACACTTATTTGTTTTAAACCTTTCTTTTTCGCACATTATCATTTTAAGAACAAATTGAGAGTGCACAGGTTTTTTTTTTGCAACACCGCCAAAAGGGGGTAAGAACTGAAATTTCTCGGAAATATTCAAAGAGCACCAATTCGTTAACTTCACGCTGGACTTGTTTTGTCGACTTGTTTGAACAGAAAGAGATACACCAGAGGTTAAGCTTGTTGAGAAGTTCGTTGGCTTGTTTGATTTTAAAATAAAATATTTTACTATTTCGTATGCACAACATAAAGGAAGCAACGTTGCATAAAATAAAACATACTGTCAAAAAATTGAGAAAAAAATCCCTACAATTTTCCTTCAAACAAAATGAAGATAAATGATAATATTCGAAATCTTAATTATTTTGATCTCCCCCCCCCAATTAGAAATTACTGGCAATTCAATTCCAAAATTGATAATCCAAAAATGTTCTGATATTCCAGTAGAGTTATTTAATGGACGTCCTCATAAAACCTTTTAAATAGTTGACAGAAGCAATTCACGCGAGTTTAACTCATCGTTTGCGAACGCAAACAAACAAAGGTGTTACGAACGTAAAACGCCTTACACTAATTACCCAGCAATTCGTCCTGTTCGTCCTTCAATAATTTAATTAGATGGGCATAACGATATTGTTTCCAGTAAGCTCGGAGGTTGCCAGGTGAATCAGGCGCTCAAGAAAAACCGTGGCCAATTCCGACAATAACAATTATATAAGCGCATACATGGAACTGTCAAGTGGGGTTCACCATTTCTGAGTAGGTACAGGTATATAAACAGCAAGTGCAATGCTTCAGGCATCAGTTTGTGGAAAAAAAGTGAAGCAGCAGCAACTCCAAACATGAGGGTGATCGCCATTTTCGTTTTCGCTGCAGTTATGGTCGGGGGTCTCGCCCAGGATGATGATGGTATGTAGCAGGAATATTTCTATGATTCCTTCAATTGAAATGAAAATAGAAAATTGGGGGTTATTATTTAATTATTATCATTAGTTAAGAACTATTCACAGATAATATCAATATTGATTTTTTTTTGGGAAAATTATCAGTAAATTCTGATACAGGTGATCCACAATTTCCTTTGGAACAATAACAATCATTAGGGTGATCATTAAAGTGTTTAAAACAATGAGCAGGTTTTTTCCCAGAACTTAAAACGAAGGTCTTTTTAAAACACGCAAGTGATTCATAAATCTGAAGAAAAAAAAAATAAATTCTTAATGTGAAAAGTGATATTTGAAAATTGGTGTAAGATGAAGAGTCTTCAGAATTTTTCTGAATTTTTGCGGTTCAAAAAGTCAATAGAAATCATCTTGGAAATAACTTGACTTCACAATTGGCCAAATTCGGAGAAATTAAATTATTTTTGTATTTCAAAACCGAAAAGAAGAATTTCCAAATACGACTTACGTTTCACAATAATGTGGAGAAATCAAATTTATTTAAAAAAAAGTCACTATACAGGATGACTACACCGTTATTCAGGGACACTGAGTTTGAGAAATGATAATCTGATGATTTCTTAAACCAAAATAATTCAGATATTAAAAAA
This sequence comes from Serrognathus titanus, assembly GCA_039766575.1. Taxonomy (NCBI): domain Eukaryota; kingdom Metazoa; phylum Arthropoda; class Insecta; order Coleoptera; family Lucanidae; genus Serrognathus; species Serrognathus titanus. The sequence goes on from CM077913.1 coordinate 71,084,604, forward strand.
AAAATAAAAATTAATTTATTTTAAAGCCATGTTAATAGAAAAATGTAAAGAAAAGCAAAATTAAAACTTCAACTTCGATGTTCAATAAAACAAAGATTTTTTTTAAATTTATTTAAAATTGTAAAGATGTGAAGTTTAATTCTACACAACTTTTCATGGAGTAGGTCCACCAATTTTCTTCTTCTCCCCCCCCCCTATAACGTCGAGACAATTTAACTAAGTTTCAGATTTCAATTTTTTTTTAATTAATGGATGGAAGTCTAGAGCTAATTTACTTGTCAACATCCACAACGAAAACTACTTAACTCTAACAATTCTGAAAAGAAGGCATATTTTAACTAGAAATCATGATTTTAAAAAAATAATTAATGCAAAATTTCTTATAATTTTTTATAATTAAAAAACAATCAGTGACGGCGAAACACTTATAAAGTGAACAAGGAGAAAACAACAAAAGAATGTCTACAGCGCAAGAAAAAATACAAAACGTCAACAGAAAACAAAAGAAGAAATTGTATAAACAAAAGAAGAAAGCGTAAAAACAAATAAATAAATTAATATTTAACTAACTAACTAATTAACTACTCCCTCAACAAATGATCGACGTTTCTGTAGCAGAGCGTAAGAGAAAAGAAACAAAACGCCAACAGAAAACAAAAGAAAAAATAAATATATAAACAAATAGAAGAAATTGTATAAAGAAAAGAAGAAAAAACGAAAACAAACAACATGTAAATAGGAAGAATAATGTCAACAGAAAACAAAAGAAGAGACCGTACAGTAAAAGCAACCATACGTTACCGATAAGAAAACAAAAGAGAAACTGAAACAGACGACATGTGAATAGGAAGAATAGGATGAACAAGGAAAAAATAATAAAAGAAAATCAACGTTTGTACAGCAGAGCGTAAGAAAAAAGAAACAAATCGCCAAAGTGAACAAAAGAATAAATTGTATAAATAAAATAATACCTTGTTTAAACAAAATAAGAATTTGTATAAACAAAAGAAGAAATTGTATAAACAAAAGAAGAAACAAATGAATAAACTTGATTTGATTTTCAAAAACTTCGCGCCGAAAATCGTCAATTCTTCATTTGTTCCGAGCTCCATTTTGCTTAGCATCGAAGCAATGAAAGATGACGATCTTCAATTGTTTTCTTTTCATCCAATTCTGTACCTAAGCACGATAAGTACCTAATCACTGCATTTCATAATTCGGAGCGTAATAATTAATGCATACAATATTTATTTATTCTTTTATTTATTTAATTATTTAATTTAAAAAATCGTTGCTATTTTTAGCAGTTTCGAATTTTCTTTAACAATTTAAGTGACACCGCACGCCACAAGACAAAGATGCAACTCGACTTGCAAAATAAAAAAAAAAAACATTAACAAACGAATTAATTAGAAAAAAATTCAATAGTTCCTAATCGTGGCGCTAGATGTCGCTCAAGTAAAATTTTCTTTCTTTTAAAAGGCCCTGGATTTTTTTTATTAATCACAGCAAACATTCTCATCTTCTTCATTCATCAGGAACATCAAGTAAAATGTTACTCTTGCTTAACAAATAATAAAATTATAAAAATAGTGCATTACAAAAAAAATGTTTTTTGATACTAACATAATTTCTTCTTTCCTTTGCCTTGTCGAAAAAATGTAATTTCAATGCCCATCCCCCTTAATAGAAAGACAAAAGAAAACAAAAAAAACTTATTTAAAATCATCCTGTATATAATGAACACTTAAGGGCCAGTTGTATTTACGACGGTTGGATAAACTAAGTATACGCTGTTCTTGGTATAACTATAGTTATAACAAGAATCAATGGTTTTAACTATAGCTATACCATGATCAGAGTTATACTTAGTTTATCCAACTATTGTAAAACTGGCCCTAAATTGGACATGTATATTTTTTCTTGTTATTGGCGCACGCAAATATTTTCATTCCACGTGCCTCATCTTATGGACTATGGTGTCCTGCCAAAAATAATGAGGCTAAAACTAGCATAATCGATACTGTACACAAGTATTATTTTTAGATCACTCCAATCACTGTCACATCGATGGCTATCCGACCATCCACGTCAACATCGGCGATAGCTTCGAGTTGAAAGGGGCCTGCATAAAACTGATCTGCAAGAACACCGATTTATTCGAAGTGGTCGGCATGTACGTATGAAATTAAAATAACTAACAAAAACAAAAAAAAATATTAACTGATCAGTTTGTAAAACCAATTTCAAAGTCCGACGTTTCGCTGTGGGATAAATAAATAAACGAAACGTCGACTTTTACATTTTAAATAACCAGAGCTAGGACATTCCGGGCGTTGCCATGGCTACGCATAAGAAACGCGATGAATTCATTGGTCCACGTGTTGCGTCACGCTCGTAATGCCCTATGTCTGGTTATAATTAAATAATTTTGTGAAACTTTCGACACACAACAAAGTTCATTTAATTCAGTCGCAGAAATGTAAATGAAAAATTTTTTGTTTGTTTTAGATGCCCAGAATCTACTCCTAACTCTGAAGAAAACGTCAAGTTCGCAGATAGGTTGGTGAAGAGTCAGGTGTGTCCTAAATAAACAGGAAAACGCCATTACATAAACTGTCACGATCAAATAGATGCAGTAAATAAATTCTCATTACTGACACCTAGTTTTCATTGCAATACTACTTAATTATATCGACGGTTGTATGAAAAAAAAGGGCGTAAGCGCCAAAAATCCGAAATTGAGATTATTGGCCTTTCATTCTCGTTGCAATTGTAACTGTTTGAAATTCAGTAAGCATTAACATTCAAGTTTAAATGGCGCAAGCGACAGTTTCAGCTTCCAACTAAAATGACGTAATGAAAATAAAAGGCCAAAGCGCCACTTCGCGCACACTTTGTGGAAGTCAAACGGTTTAAGCGCCGGCAAATGTGGCGAAAATATAAAACTGAAATGAAATTAGAGGATAATCGTCATGTTTTATGGTTAGAAAATGCTGAAATTAATATTCTGGATTGCGAAAATGATAAAAAATTAATTAAAATAAAATAATTAATCAGTTTTTGTTTCTCCTGTAAAATGTGATGAGGGGCGCTTACGCCCTTTTGTCGTGCAACCGTCGATATATTTAGCTTAAAAAGGTGAATTGTGTTATGAAAAACTACTCTGAGGAGTCAATCAAACATAAATCTTCTTCAGGATTTTTACTTGTTTTTTTATTGTTTTTGACTTTAAAGTGTATTTTAAAATTGTAATTTGTTTTATTAAATACGCCCTCCGAGTTCTACATATAATTTGTTTCTCTTATGTCTTAATTTTTTTAATTTTATTTTCTGAGTACATAATTAATTGCATATTAACATAACATCAATTTTCGAAAATATGTGACTTTTTAATAAAATTTATTTTTTTATTATAATTTTATTTTTTCGAATTCCTACAAATCCCACCCACTTAGACTGGTACAAGGTGGGCCAAATTCGACATTATAGAGATAGTAAAATTCAAGAGAAATGCAAATACTGTAAGAGATTGTGACAAATTTTGACAGCGCCTACCAGGAAATTACAAAAACTTAAATCGTTTGTTATTGTCATCCATAGCTGTAAAAATAATTAAATTTTTAATTAAAATTTTGAAGCTGTATATTTCAAAAACTGTTTGGATAAATATCGAGTGCTTCATATTTGAATATGAATGGAATTTTATGCTCATTTCAAAAACTTAAAAATATATAGGGTGTTCCATATAATAAATCAAAGTTCTTGCTTATATCTCAAATATTGAGCAGTTTAGAAAAAAATCATTTGGAGCAATGAATTCTGCATGAAAAAGTGCCTTAAAGAAGTTTGTATAGAAATCAAAAATTTTCATAAACAAAAAAGTTATAAAGGTTTTTAGAAATTGTAGAATTTTGAAAAACGCCCTGTAGTTCCCAAGTACGAGATATCAAAATGCGGTCTTCACCATTAATTTTGTCTTAAAAATCGAGCTCCAGAGACCGATGTCAGTCTTTGTCTAGTGTATCGAATTTGGCCCACCATGTATGTATGTACAGTATAAAGCAAAAATAATGTCTCCCAAATTTAATATTAAATTGCGGCCTAATTCCTTCTGATCGCTATTATGAATAGGCAGACAAGTAGGTGAGCAAGTAGGTATGTTACACCATAATAATAATAATATATTCATCCAAGAAATACAATAGTAAAAATGGATAAGTCAAATCGCACCTACATCAATAGTACGAAAGAATAACAAATATAGTCATAAACACAAATATCACAGAACAAGTCATACATGTGCCATCAACTTAACAAATTCCGTAATAGAATAAATGCAATTATCTATTAAATTTTTTTTTATTTTTAATTTGAAAACTCTAGTGCAGTTAATATATTTCAGATGCGGAGGAAGCAAGTTAAACAGTTTCGGACCAGCAGCGGACGGGGTTTTATTAGTTAAATTGGAACGTCCAAAAGGAGTAATTACTTCGGTGTCGTGTATCGTAATTATGAAAGACTACATTTTTTGAGAAATTGTTGCGATTATTATGCACGTACCCTAAAAGTTCAAGAATGTACATAGAGGTCAGTGGTAGTATTTTGTAAGATATAAAATAAGGTCTGCAAGATTCAGTTGATCGAATGTTAGCAATACAACGTATAATACGTTTTTGGACAAGAAATACATCCGTGGATAATACCGAGTTACCCCAAAAACAAATGCCATATAATAATCTGGAGTGTACCTAGACAAAATAAAATGACAGTAAACAATCATGTCTCAGAACAAATTTAAGATTTCGAATTTGGAAGCAAATAGAATTTAATTTTTTTTTGTCAGTTTTAAACAATGAGGTTTCCAATTTAAATTTTCGTCGATAGAGAGTCCAAGGAAATTTACACATGATTGCTGTTTTATTTTCAGACTATTCAAGTGTAAGTCGATATGTAAGTTCTGACTATAAGATAAACGAAATATGGTAAAAGTTGTTTTATCTGGATTCATGAATAGTTTGTTCATATTAAACCATTGATTAAGTTCATGAAGTAGTAAATTTCCTGTTATACTTAGATCTTCTAAATTCTTTTCAGAAAAAAAATCCTGAAGTATCATCTGCATACACAATCAAAGCATAATTCAAAAATAGAACGATGTCATTTATAAAAAGCAGAAACAAAATCGGACCCAATATCGAACCTTATGGGACACCGATGTTTATAGGTAAAAAAGACATGAAGTTACTTCATCAATTTTATTATTGACAAAAAAATTTACTTTGACCTATTGATTTCGATTACTTAAATAGGAAAGAAACCAATCAGAAACAGAGCCGCGAATACTGTACATGATATGCAAAATTATCGCCCTATTTCTTTAAATCCCACAATGTCCAAAATTACTGTAAAGTTCCAATTTGGAAACTAATAGAGAATGATTCACACAGTCGAAAGCTCGACTCAGGTCACAAAAGAGACCAACAGGTTTTTCGCCTTTATTCAAAGCTGAGGTTACTTCGACAATAAATGAATGAATTGCTGTTATTGTTGAAAAGCCCTTTCGAAAGCCATGTTGTTCGTTAGTTATTATATTGTGCTTATTTAGATGATCTAAAAGTCTATCAAGCATAGCACATTCGAAAATTTTGGACATTATGGGATTTAAAGAAATAGGGCGATAATTTTGCATATCATGTACAGAATTCTTTTTATGTACAGCCAGGAATGCAGCTGTTTTCAGCATTTGTGGAAATACTCCTCTTATGAAAGATAGATTAATTAGTTTCGTGATAGGAGTTAAAAATGAATGAAAGGTACATCATCAGGTCCAGATGAAGAATTATTTTTTAGTTTTTTAAAGATATTAATAACTTCTTGTTCTGTGAAAGGAAAGATAAACATGCTAAATTAATAATATTGTTATTGTTAATAGTTAATGCACAGCTAGGATTTGCGATATTTTTAAGAATTTCATGGGGGGCATTTTGAAAGTAATTGTTAAATATGTTTGCGATGACAGAGAGATCATCAATTTGTGAATCATTAATGTGAAGAGATATATTGCTAATTAATGTGCTTTTATTTGTTAACTCAGATATGATTGACCAGGCTGCGCGGTTTTTATTGTTCGAAGAAGTTATTTTTTGTTCATAATAATCCTTTTTAGTTTCTTCCACTAACATACGGTATTTCCGTTTAAATTGAATGCAAGCATCTCTAAGGTTTGGATATTTATATTGCAATTCATACCATCCTTTTAGCGTAGCACTAGAGTCTGAAACGAAGGCTTTGTGCTTAAACTTATCATTTACTATGTTTTTTTTTTTTTTTTGGAAAACAAACATTAAAGCTAAGTACAAATATGTCATAAAAGTATTTAAAAACTTCATTAAAATTTTCAAAAGTTTCGAAATTAGGCCATACTGCATCAGACATAATACTTTCAAACATGGAAAGAGAGTGGTCGCTAAATATGCGTGCCGTTGTCATACATGTGCTTTTCCTTGCCTTTTCCGAATAATCTTTTTGGAGAAACTGGACAAGAAAAAACATTGTAATAAGGAATTTTTACATTTGAAAAAATATTATCTAGTATTACAGTATTTCGAGTTGTTACGATCCACAAATCACGGTGCGCATCGTGTACTGGCATCAGCAAAAAATTCTTCTATAAATATAGTGACAGGTTTGTGAGAAAGACCACTTTGACATGCGTTTAAAAGATTTTTTATTAGAGCGTTGTCTTATTTCAGCTAGAAAATGATTGTTTAGTTGTCTAGTATTATAGGAGTGAAAATCTGAGTTTAGATTGAAATTATTTAGGTTGTCAAACAGAAAAAGCTCACAGAGATAAATAAATTAACTATAGTCATAATATTCAGGTTTACAAATACATTTCTGCATGAATCTCTAAGCCCCAGTCCAGCCAAGACCCTGATGGCTTTCTTTTGTATTTTTAAAATGTCTGAAAGGTGAATGGAATTTCCCCAGAATATTATACAATAGGAAATAAGAGATTCAAAATACGCAAAATATATTTTTCTTAAAGTTTGTTGGTTGCATATATTTTTACATCGCGTTAACCAAAATAATGCTTTACCAAGTTTAATTTTCAAATTTTCAAGATGGGCATTCCAGCTGAAGTTATGATCTATGTGTAAACCTAATGATTTAAAAGAATTTTTTGTGCGTATGATGTAATTATCAATTACTAACAGATCACCAGCACGATTCTTATTGCTGAATATGGTGACATTAGTTTTTTCTGCATTAATAATAAGTTTATTTTGATTACACCACTGAGTAACCTTACCAATAACAGCTCTAATGTTATCAAAAAGAGCGTCGCGATAGTTATATCATCAGCATATAGTATCAAGTTTTTATTTACGGCTCGTGGCAGATCATTTATAAAAATTACGAACAATATGGGACACAGTATCGACCCTTATGGTACTCCATGTGTTATGATTCGTTTTTCACAAAGGTGGCGCTTTGTTTCACCTGTATTTTATGTATTTACAATTTCAACTGTTTGATACCTGTTAAGTACGTTAAGTAAATAGTTTCAAAGGAACCGATCGGATTCCATACTGTTCCAGTTTAGACAATAGATTAATGACGTCAAAAGCCTTGGATAAATCAAAAAGCTGCTTCTTTTCGCTGAAAAATTTGAATCGTGTTTCGAATAATTTTTCGTAGCCAGCTCTGCATCTGAATGCATTTCAATCCAAATGGTTCGTAAAATTGGAAGATTGAAAGGGGAAAGGGAATTACCGAACGGGATTGAAATTTCACAAAGATCCATTTACAAGAGAGCATTCATTTTTGAATCTAAACGCGTTATGTTGCGTTTGGATCAAACGAAAGAAAGTAGATGGTGCACTGGACATTAAAGGAAACGAGCGGCATTTTTAAAATTTGTCAAAAACAACAATACCAATGACAAACTGAGGCTATCTAACTTATTACTAAAGGCTCGTTTTTACGATGATTGTTACCATCATGAAAGTACTATCACAAAAGTGGGCATGATAGTTTCGATTAAGAGTTAACTGTCTGCATGGAAACAACTGTCAAGTTATTTACACGATGGTAGCATCTATGACAGTTGCTTTCATGACAGCAACTATCACAGAAACTGTTATTTTGAAAACCGATGCCGACCACTTGATGGGACGTTACTCTAAACAATAAGCCACACACACACACACACCTTAAAAAAAAACAAAAACCTTTTTAACGGCTGCAAATGAAGTCATGATGAAAAAGTGGTTTTTAAACTCCAACATAAATTGTGTTTTCTATGCGTCGATGCAATATGTTTAAAGTGCAAAATTACTAATATACCTCTTTTAAGTAAAGTGAGGTTAGAAAGTGCTAGAAATTGCTCCTACGAAGTGATTAAAACCTTTCAGTCTTTATAAAAAAATGTGAAGAAAAAATATTAATAACATTTCTTTTTCATCGCCTGTGCATCGGCTACATTCATAGTTGTTACAAAAACCGTTTGAGTGGCACTTTGTCGGTTCGGTCAACTTCACAGTTGTTATTCGTTGCTCACAAGTTCCTACTTAGTTTAGACATGTTGAGGAAGGTCATTACTGAACTTGCATTTTACAATAAACATCAGCGCCATCTATGAGGAAAATTTCGACATTTTGTTATGCAAGCTGATTTTAAATCGTGTTACCTTCCACAACATGCAATTGTTTCTCTAAGAAAAAAATATTTATTTTGATTTTATAATTAGCGTTGCCTGTAGGGAAAAATCTGATTTTAAATCGAATTACCGAGAAGTTCCATGAGGAAACACCAAGTCCTGAAACGCATTTCAGGTGCTTTAGTCCAGTTAGTCCTTTTTGTCAATACGTCGGCAACGATTTGTTCGGTTGGTAAGTAAATCAACTTCAAGGGTTGATCCTTCAACGTTTGACGTATAAAGGATGTTTCACATTAATGTGTTTGGACCAAGAATGGAAAAGACCTTAACATAGAGTAGCTAAGCATAAAAATATAAAATCACTAAATGGCTTCACGCTAAAGGTCACGTGGCTCTGGCTGTACATATTTAAAAAAAAAAACATCAAAATTACAAAAGAAAACGATGATTAATAAACATTACGACACAAGAGTCCCCGCGGTAGTAGTTAATTATACCGTGTCAAAAAACTATTAAATTGTTTTACACGCTTCTAAAACAAATCACACCGAAAACAATCTTCACATAAAATTTCTTGTTTGTTGTCTTGCGGTCGCTAATTAATTTTTCCCCGTCACCTGTCCAGAAGCGCTCGTCTTTACGACGTTTAACTCGCCGTAACTCGTGAAAATTTCCGGCGATTATAGAAAAAAAAAACAGCAATTTCCAATTTCCAAGTGAACATACACACATACATACATAAATCAAATAAATGCACGCTCGTAAATTGCATTCGTAACGCAGCACGGGTGGTAATTGTAATTGCATAACTGCCAACAATATGGGAGGAGGGCGTTCGGACAATATAAAAATAGGAAACTTTTTGGCCAGGGCACAGTATAGTTCGAGAGTGTGAGGAAACAAACCAAACATGAGGGCAGTCCTGATTGCATTTGTCATTGCTGCTTTTGTTGCGGCAGTTTTGGCCGATGAGAAGAAAATCGGGGAAAAAAATGAAGGCAAGATCGAAAACCATGGCGATTCAGACAATCAAGGAGCTAGAATTGCAGGGAATATTAACAACAACAAAGGTAACGCATTATTTTTTTTTGTTTTTGTTCGGATAATAATAATAACAATAATAATTACTGGTGTCATTGTTATTATTAAACAAAAAACATGAAATATCAAAAATGACATGCCGGACATGTTGACATCACAGCCCCTCCGTTAAATTTCGACTTTCGTTGGTTACCGACTTCATCGTGACAGCTAACGTGAGGTCAAAGTAGACTTTTAAAATCGGCTTTGCCTTGTTTCTTGTTGTTTTAAAACGCTATGATTGCGTTAATTTAACTATTGAATAACCATTGAAACGAAAGTCATTTCGGTTTCATTTCATGTTATTGTTCAATTGTTTTCGTTTCACGCGCGCCGGTCGTGAATCATTTGTTCTTCTTTTTTTCTGTTTTCAGTTCACCCGACGCCCATCATACACATGTATTCTAAACTAGGGTCTTACGAAAGATAGGATCACAGAGAGTGATTGAATCCATCGCAGGTCATATGGATGATCGTTCATTATGAACGGATCGTTTTGGTCACGTGACTCTCAATTATTTTTGAATGTGCTGTACAACAGCTCTTATTAAACTGCTCTCATGAAACGAAACTTGCAACTGACTTCGATTGCAAGCTGTAGTTTAAATTGTTATTTTTTTTTTGTTTCAGAATGTGACACGCCCCTTGGTAAATTAAAACCCGGAGAGGAACGCCTTCAGGGTTGTCAAAAAACATACTGCTGCAGGAATGGAGAATACAAAATATTGTGAGTTTTGCTTTTTAAAAATTAAAAACAAAAACAAAATGGTATGGATCTGACCAAAAAATTATTTGTTCAATGTACAGGGGGTCCTTGATTTGAGTTATTTAGTCATACTGTAAGTTCTTCATCATGAACATAATTCAATCTCTAATTTACAACGCTCTAACTAACCTATAGACTATTTCTTTAAATATAAAATATTGTCTTCTTTTCTTAAAAAGAAAAAATACGTGTAAACATTGGCCTGGAAATTTCCTCTACTTAGTTAGAAATCGGAGACAATAAAAAATATTTGCGAGATTTCCAATCGCTCCGTATTTGAATTAAATGTCAAAGGAAAAGCAACAACCGACAGGTCCATCGCAGCCGCACATTTTTGTCATTTTTATTTTGCTCTAAATTCTTTTCGCTAAAAACTCATTGCATTACTTTATATTTGTTCCTAAGCATTGTATCGTTCGTTTATTTAAAATTTGAAAAAATTCTATTCATATTAAAAAAATTAGTTAGAATTTATTTGTATGATTTGGAATCAAAATGTGTTTCTTTTTCAGTGCCTGTGACCAACGACAACCAAACTGCCAGGCGAACCCCGAGGAATGCTGCAAGTAATTGAAGACCTATCTTTTCAAATTAAAAAAAAAAAAACGTATATATTATTACTAATCGTATTATAAGCACGTGCTAATTAATAAACTTCTTAATTGCCAAATTTGATGACATTTTATTGAATTTTTAATAATATGTGAATATTTAAAAAGACGAAAATATGATAAATGAATTCAGTATTTAATATACAGGGTGATTCTATACTGAACTCATTCATTCGGTACAAGACGAATGATGATGAATGATGAATGATTTACGCTCTAAATTAAAATGTTTTAATCCAGATCTCCAGAAACACTCCTTTTGGGGAGACTTATGATTCCTAATCCAATCATCATGATTGACGTGGAAGTCATACTTTTTGACGTACAATTTAATGCATACAATTCTGTTTTTAACTGAAATAATCGAAATACGTTTTATATTTGGTACAACCGGAGACGGAATCGGACTTTTTTTAAATAAATTATATGGGAATCGGATTCGGAATCGAAACAGTAAAGTACTAAGCATACTCCTAGAAGTATCTTTGCTGTCACATAGATAAAATTCTAAATAAAAGTAGTTCTTGCATTTTTAATTTATATTGAATTACACATGAAAACAAAATCGTGCTTGCATTATGTTTATGTAAATTATTTCACATTTCTAATAGCATCCAAGGTGATTTATACCAACGCGATTTGGATTTAAGCTAAAACTTAAACTCACAACAACAATTATTTCAACAATTTTGCTATTACGTATGTGTTTGGCTTAGAAATTATATGTATAACTGGATCTCAATAATTAATATTACGTCGGATAGGGATACGGAATCGGATTCGGAGTTCCGGAACATTCCTAACAAGCGTTCGCAATGTACCGTCAGTTTAAGCGAGTTTTCACAATTTCTTGACAATAACGTTAAGTCAAAATAACCAAGAATCGATGAGAAAATTAATAGAGGCCGTATGCACCGAACATTTGAGTTGAGTTTAAATTTGAGTGACGTTTTTAATGCGACGTTTTTGAAGTTTCACAGCATTGGGTAAGTCACATTCCAAGTGACGTTTCAAATTAGGTTGAGTTAATTTACTCGGTGCATACGACCGTAAGTAATGCTTAAAATTAAGCTGAGTTTATTTTCTTGGTGGATACGGCAATAAAAGAGATATTTTGTAAAGGGTTTCCACAGCAACAGAGGTGACATGAACGTGACATGAACTACAAGAAATTTAATTTATTTATTTTTAAAAATTCGCTCGCATACTCTTCTTTTGTATTTATTTTTCGCCTTTATTTGATTAATATATATTTTTGAGTATTAATTGAAAGGTCCGAATGCAAAAAGGCCACGAAAAGCTACGACTGAGATATTTAAAGTAGAAAGCTTCTGTACCCTTAACATGGTCGACAACAAATAACTTAATTGTTTTTATTTTATTTTTAAAAATGTCATTCGATAACTTACAAAAAACAATGTATATAGCGCCGATAGTTGCGTTCTTACAAAACATGTAACTGAGGCACTTTTTGACCCCCATCGACCCTTCAATTGCGGTTTTGATTTTTGTCTCGCGTTTAGTAACACCCTGTACATCAACGCCTGCGGTAAAGTATGTCCATTTCACACGTATCTATTTATGAATTCTTTTTTCATTAATTTGTTTCTACGAAACCAATTAAGAACGACAATAAACATCAAGTGGGTATAAATAAAACCTTGAAGTTACGTAAAATACTTTTATCTACGACCACTACTGTAAGTGACGAATTACATACAATTCATGAACTAAAAAGGCGGGTGTTTACAAATATCGTGCGTAAAGTAACAAAATCGCACAGTGAGGACATTTGCACCCAACTTTACGCACACCTGTAGTTAGATCTACGTAGCCGCATCACCTTCAATTGACAGTAGTCGAAATTGCAACTATCAACGTTGATTATTTTGAACTTGAATAATAAGGTAATTTTGATTTCTTTGATAGTTATTAAATGAGGTCGTAGATAAAGTATAGTACAAAACTCGAGCTGTAGAGCAATTACGCACTTGTGGAGTCACTTGCACTCGCTGCTGCGCAGCTCGTCCGTAATGTGCTACTTACAGCTCTCGTTATGTAATATACTATTAATAACAATCTTGCTGGACAGTCTGGACACTTCCTTGACACACATTCATAAAAACTTATAGCGCCTCTGTGACGGTTTTTGGAAAAACGAAAATTAGTTCTGACGCTTTCAGAAAACGTCGTGCTAAAGCGAAAGATGACGTCATACTAGGTATATACAGGCTGTTACAAATTTGAGGCTCACCAATGAGATCTCGAAAACGGTATGGAGAGATACGAAGTCGATTAAATTAGGGCAAAGTTCCGTATTTTGGTGCTGAACAAGAATTTTTTAAATACATAATTTCATGTGATACTTTCTTGCTTTGATAACAAAAACCTATAATTCAATTATAAATCTATTCAACTGCTGCTTTATCGTCATCTTTCTGGATAATGTTGGAAGTGGAAATGAATCTCTCAAGATATAACGAAGAAGGTCGTGAATTAAGGAATATTTATAAACAAAAAAACTGAAAAATACCTTCAGTATTCGCTGCAACTCGTTTTCGTCTCATTATAAAGAACTTAAAAAGAAATATCAAGAAAATATTAAATGGGCTAAAAGAAATTCCAATGATAATTTTCTTAGTGGTTCGTTAAAAAAAAAATAGAGTTACCTGGCAATTAAAAAAAATGGAAATTCCGGAATATATCACCGATGTAAATGATGATAAATATAATTAATAATGTTCAAGATATTTACCCACCGTTGTTGCTACTTTGTTAGACACATTGTCACTCATTACCATCTTGCCAGACATTACCATTTTGCAGACATATTGTCACTCATTCCCATTTTTTCAGACATATTGTCACTCATTAACATTTTGCCAGACATATAGTCACTTATTACCATTTTACCAGACATATTGTCACTCATAACCATTTTACCAGACATATTGTCACTCATAACCATTTTGCCAGACATATTGTCACTCGTTGCCATTTTTCCAGACATATTGTCACTCATTACCATTTTATCACACATATTGTAGCTCAACCATACCGATTATTTCATTGAAACTCGAAAAAAGATGGGGGACAAAAGTGAAACAGCTTTTAAAACAAGTGCGCGTCCTTAAATTTTAGTTTATTAATCTGCTGTTGTTTTAAAATTAATTATTATACAACCATATTCATAACTTATAACTAATAAGGAATGACCCGATAGTCTATTGTTTTCCAATTTAAAAACTAAAGCGCTTTTATTCGATCCGACACAAAAGAAACATTTTCGCAATTTTTTTTTCTCTAAATTTTAACGAAAGGTGATTTGTAAAGCTTTTCCATTTCGTTTTTGTTTTTGTTTTTTTTTTTTTTTTAATTTATACATTTGAGTTTAAACTACGTCGAGCGTCTTTTGTTTGTTTGTTTGTTGTTGTCTGATTTAAAACTTACGACGTTTTTGTTTTGTTTTTTATTGTCATTTAAGTGAAGGATTTTTTATTTCTACTTTTTAATTTAAATAGTCTTTTGTTTCCGGATTTAAAATACAACAAAAAACGATCGCTTCTACCTCTTTTTCTTTTGTTAATTTAAGCAATTAATTTGAAGGGCGCGATCGTCTTTTGTTTCCGGATTTAAAATACAACAAAAAACGATCGCTTCTACTTCTTTTTCTTTTGTTAATTTAAGCAATTAATTTGAAAGGCGCGATCGTCTTCTGTTTCCAGACTTAATCTGCAACAAAAGACGATCGTTTGTACTTATTTTTTTTAGTTAATTTAAGCAATTAATTTGAAGGGCGCGGTCGTCTTTTGTTACCGGATTTAAAATACAATAAAAGACGATAGTTTCTACTTCTTTTTCTTTTTAGTAAATTTAAGCAATTAATTTGAAGGGCGCGATTGTCTTCTGTTTCCAGACTTAATCTGCAACAAAAGACGATCGTTTGTACTTCATTTTATTAGTTAATTTAAGAAATTAATTTGAAGGGCGTGATCGTCTTCTGTTTCCAAATTTAATCTACAATAAAAGACGATCGTTTCTAGTTCTCTTTTTAGTTAATTTAAGCTATTAATTTGAAGGACGCGATCGTCTTCTGTTTCCAGACATAATCTACAACAAAAGACAAATCGTTTGTACTTCTTTTTTTAGTTAATTTAAGCAATTAATTTGAAGGGCGTGGTCGTCTTTTGTTTCCGGATTTAAAATACAATAAAAGACGATTGTTTCTATATAATTCCAGTTCAACTCTAAGCCAAACACATTTGACTTTCTATAATTAATATTATTATTATTATAATTTTTGTCGTAAAGTAAAACGAAAGACGATCGAGAAAATAAAGAAAATTTATAAAATTAAAAACAAATAACATAAAAATAAAAAAAACAAACAAAATTGTTTCTATAATTAAGATGTATTTCAAGACATTTGACAATTTTGCAATTTTTTATGTAAAATAAAACAAAAGACGATCGAAAAATTAAAAAAATAATATATAAAATTAAAAAAAGAAAACAAAATTAAAAGAATTCTCATTAAATAAATAAATCTGGGTTGACTTTCTATAATTAATTCTATTATAATTATTGTTTGTTATAATCTATGACGTAAAATAAAACAAAAGACGATCGAGAAATATTTTTTTTATAAAATTGAAAAAACAAATCTCATTAATAAATAAAACTGGGTTGACTTTCTATAATTAATTTTATTATTATTATTACTATTTGTTGTAAGTTTTAACGTAACGTAAAACAAAAGACGATCGAGAAATAAAGGAAATTTATAAAATTGAAAACCAATAAGATAAAAATAATAAATTCTTATTAAATAAACAAAATTAGGTCGAGTTTCTATAATCAAATTATAGTAATAATAATAATATGTTTTATTGCCTCTAATGGATGCATAATGCTAGGTAAGGTCAACACATTTCAAGACATCTGTGAATTATGCAATTTTTGACGTAAAATGAAACAAAAGGCGATCGAGAAATTTAAAAATTTTGTCACATTAAAAAAAAACAAATAAAAACATTCTCATTAAATAAATAAAACTAGTTGGACTTCTATATTTAATTTTATTAATATTATTATATATTTTATAATTTTTGACGTAAAGTAAAACAAAGAAAGAAAGAAAATTTAAAAAAATAACATAAAAATAAAAAAATCTGATTAAATAAACTAAATTTGGTCGACTTTCTATAATTTCAAGACGGTTGACAATTATAATGCAATTTTTGATGTAAAATAAAACAAAAGACGAACTAGAAATAAAGAAAATTTATAACACTAAAAAAGTTACTTATAAAGAAAAAGATTCTCATTAAATCAACAAAACTGAATCAACTTTCTTAAATTAAGGTATATTTTAAGCAAGGTTGAATCGATTTGATTGGACATTTTTAAAGTAACTAATCTAGAGCCAGTTTCATAACGGAATTTAAAGGAGACTTTAAATTTAAAGTTGCTTTCAGATATAAAAACAAAATGCGAAAAGACATTCGTTTACCTCATCTGAATGTGACTTCAATTTTAAAGTAATAGCAATTGTTGAAATAATCGTTGTTGTGAGTTTAAGATTTAGCTTAAATCCAAATCGCGTTGGTATAAATCACCTTGAATGCTATTAGAAATGTCAAATAATTTACATAAACATTTGCAAGCACGATTTTGTTTCATGTGTAATTTAATAAAAATTAAAAATGCAAGAACTACTTTTATTACTTCTAGGAGTATACTTAGTACTTTACTGTTTCGATTCCGAATCCGATTCTCATATAATTTATTTAAAATAAAATCCGATTCCGACTCCGGTTATACCAAATGAACGTATATCGATCAAAAAGTATGACTTTCATGTCAATTATGCTATCAATCATTTGATAATTGGATTAGGAATCATAATTCTCCCCGAAAGGAGTGTTTCTGGAGATCTGGAATAAAACGTTTTAATTTAGAGCGTGAATAACATTCGAACTTTTACTAAATAAATGAGTCCAGTATGGAATCACCTTATACGTAAAAAATCAGCTTTTATGATATACGAGATAAAATGAAGCTGATGGTGGTCAGAACGAAACGAAATCTTTTAAGTACAATGTAATGATATCATCGTAAAAAGCTAGCTGCAGAATGTATTAATTTTGAAGCGATTCCTACAGTAATAACTTCAGAAAAAAATACAGAAAATTACGTTTTCCAGTTTTTTTGGAAGTATTTCAAAAACTACAAATCGTAGATTTATCAAAACTTTGCTCTAATTTAACCTACCTCGTAACTCTTACCGCTTACGAGATTCCAATAGTGAGCCTCGAATTTGAAACAACCTGTATTTCTTTCGCCCTTTTACCGATAACACTTTTTATAGTAATTTCGAGTATTATTGGTGTAACAAATTACTCTTTTTTTCGAAATGTTTTTCTCGAATACCTCTGAAAATACCTATTTACCTAATGACTCAGATTAGGCAGCACCCTGTAGCTAGGTATTAACGATAACATGTAATTATCTAGAACTGAATTTTAATTTCTTCTAATTTTTTTTTACAATAACATCGACGACCTTCAAGTTTGAAACCTTGAAGTGTTTGCAACGAATAGCAATAAACAAATCACTAATGTTAGCGTGGTTGTATAATCGACAAAGTATTTACTGGCACTCACCTGACACACTTACATACGTAAACACATGAAAATTGTGTCAAGCAGGAAATTTCGCGAATTCCTATCAATTTTTTTAATTTTTGCTAATTACGACAGACCTTAATTATGACTTCCTTCAACGCATAATTAATTGTTCTAACACAAAAGACAACAAAGTTGTAGTAGTAACAATTAGACGTGTAATTAACGACCGAGGAATCATGATCAATAAATAATTAAAATGCAAACACCGCCACAATCACGAACTGCTCATAAATTATATTTCCAAGCGATCGATTGCGCTGGTTATGTAATGGAATGAAGATGTTGTTATTTGCATTAAGATGGGTATATAAAGATTCGTTTTTAATTAAGTTGCAAGTAGTGTAAAAGTGAGACTCAAACATGAAGGGCCTATTCGTTCTGAGTGTGGTGGTTGCGACCTTCGCGATTTCTTTTGCTAGATCCCCGACGGCACGTAAGTTTTTTTTTTTTAATCGTTAATTAACTGTTTGAGCTTCGAATAATTAAGAAGATGTCGCCAGAAGTTAAGAAATAAATCATGCTCTTGACTTTTGAAACGATCCACGTACATCATCAACCAAGAAACTTTTCCCTTAGAATTTGTTTAGGAAAAAATTAGGCGTTTGTACAGTTGCATAATTTACAAAGTTTACTTTCAGCGCCAGGTTGTACATCGCCAGCAGGTGTGTACGTAGCTCCCGGAACGGAAATTCCAGAGGGTTGCCAGAAGAGCTACTGCTGTCCGGATGGGCGTTATCAAATATTGTAAGTATCCAATTAAAATCCTGCCACCACAATAAATTTCAATGAACAAACGTGTGATGTCCATCTTTTTTTTTCCAGTCCTTGTGATGCACCACACCCCGACTGCCAAAAAGATCCCTCGTCGTGTTGCCCTTAATGGCACCTACGGTACGAGCGCCTTCTTTTGAACAAAAACAAAATGAACACGAATGTATGTACGTATACACATTAGAAGCCACAAGTATATGTTACTTCAAACTTGGGAAAAATAATATATATATATAAATATTGAAATTGAGGCTTGTTTTAACTATTTACACCAACCCTTGTCTGCGAAATGAGACGAAGGTATCAAGTGCAAAATTCTTTCAATTTTCGAATTAATTTTCACAGAATAAATTTCGCCTTCCTGCGACCTTTCTTATCCGAAGGAGATCTCGGTGGCCATCCTGTACATTCCTCGACCTTCGGCCGTCGTAAATCGCCCAATCTGTCACGCCTCAGTACTTTTTGGGGCGAAAGGACGCCCGTTTATCCGTCTTTTACCTATCCCAGATTGAGATTGTGAATCTAACCCTAACAACATCATCAAAGGAGTACGGGGATTCACCCTTTATTGCGTAAGACCCGCACGCGCGTCCGCTCGTAAAATCTGGAAGATCGCAGCTTTAAGGGAAGAAGCCCGTCTAATGGCATTTGGTGACGTTTTAAAGATGCTGCAAATAATAAATTAGTTTAGGACAAAATTGACTTGTCCTTGTTGAACCGAAATAAATTTTGGGGATGTTTGTGTTCTTCGGTTATTGCACGTGTGAGCTTCGCAGCGAAGAAAAACTGTTCGCAATTTTTCCTGGGCGCAAATAAAGTCGTTTATTTATTCGGCGGATTTGTTGTTCTGCGAAATATATATGTCACGATAAGGGTGGCGCAAACAAGGGTCGGCGAGAATGTTTACGCGTTTCGAGGAGGGTGCGTCGTTCTGGACTGGGTCGATAGGGCAAATCTATTATTTCAGCAATGACGTGTCATTAGAATCGCTTTTTTCTATGAGAAATTGATGTTCACCCTTCCTTGGGGGTTACCATTTCTTATGTGTATTGGTTTTTCGTTAGCATCAAAAGCGAGACTGATCAATCAACTTCTTTTTTCACCCCCTCCCCCCATCGCTTTCTCATTTTATTTTGAAGTAGACGCATCTACGTATTTAATTGATAAATAAAGCAAAGCAATTATTTGGGAGGACTTTCACCTTTGACTTTAACTTTGTCCTTTTTTTCTCTTCAACAGCGGAAAATCGTTCCAGAGCTTTTCCTTTTTGAAAAATCAAAGGTGATCATTAAAAAACAATAATTTTTCTGAACTTCATATTTCTATTCTCACCAGTAGAAAAGCACCTTGAGGTATATACGAAAAAAAAACGATCATTCAAGGTCATAAGATAAACGTAGAAAATAGAAGCTTTTGGTCAAGGCCTTGTTTTTAGTTCTGGAAAAAATGACGGTCGATATCCTAATGAACGTAAATTGTCATCAACAAAATAGATTTTTTTTAATCTGAAGGATATAAATTAATGGAAAACAAAAGGCGATTGAATTTCATAACAAATGACGCAGTCAACAGTTGAAAATACAGGAGCGAACAAAAAAAAAACAACAGTAACAAAAGTAGGTCGATTTTCACGACAAGAAACTGCTCGTTTTTTTAATCGGAAGAATAGCAAGCGATGAAAACAAAAGACGATCGACTTCCAAGGATAAGGCGTTAACAAATTGAAAACAACAATTTTTTTCAATAAAAATGAAAACAAGAAACAAAAAAAAACAAAGGTAACAAAAGTAGGTCGATTTTCACCATAAGTAATGCTCGCTTTTATAATCGGAAAAATAGCAAGCTATGAAAACAAAAGACGATCGACTTTCAAGGAAAAGGTGGTAACAAATCGTCATCAACAATTTTTTTTTTGATGTTATTTGTTAATCAAAGGAATAGAAATGAATGGAAAACAGAAAATGGTCGAATTTCATAACAAATTACTTAGTTAGTAATTGGGAAAAGAGAAGCCGACAGAAAAAAAAACAAAACAAAACAAAAGTAGATCGATTTTCACGGCAATTTTTTTTTTGTTTTACAATCGGAAACATGGCAGCCAATGACAAACAAAAGACGATCGACTATCAAGGATAATGTGGTAACGAAAACTGTAGTCAACAAAATCGAAAAATCCGAAGGGTGGAAACGATTGGAAAACAAAAGACGAACGGATTTCATGAGAAATGATTTGGTCAATAATCGAGAAAATAAAAGCCGATGAAAACAAAAGAAAAACAAGAAATTAATAAAAAAAAAAAACAACGAATAACAACAAACATTAAGGTCGATTTTCATGACAAACTTTTGTTATAATTTGAAAAATAGTAGGGGATGTTAAACAAAAGACGATCGCCTCGCAAGGATTACATATTCTCGACAAATATTTTTTCGTTTTTGTTTCTTGTTAATCAGAAATTAATGAAGTCAATGAAAACAAAAAAAAAAGAAAAACAACCGATAACTACAAACTCTAAAGTCGATTTTCATGACAATTTTTTGGTTATAATCTGAAAAACAGCAGGCGACGAAAAACAAAAGACGATCGACTTTCAAGAAGAGAAAAAGAAAATCAACTTTAAGGTCGATTTTCACGACAAATTTTTGTTACAATCTGAAAAATAGTAAGGGACGAAAAACAAAAGACGATCGACTTTCAAGAACAAGATTGCAACAAACTGTCATTAGAACTATCGAATTTTTTTTTGTTATTCAGAAGAATAAAAATCAATGTAAAACAAAAATGAATGGAAAACAAAAGAAGGTCGAATTTCATAAGAAATGATTTGGTCAATAATCGAGAAGTAGATGAAAACAAAAGAAAAACAAAAATTAAAAAAAAACAACGGACAACAAGCAACAAACAATAATCTGAAAAATAGTAGGCGACGAAAAACAAAAGACGATTGACTTTCAAGAACGAGATAGCAACAAACTGTCATCAGCACTATCGAATTTTTTTTTTGTTGTTATTCAGAAGAATAAGAGTGAATGTAAAACAAAAATGAATGGAAAACAAAAGAAGGTCGAATTTCATAACAAATAATTTGGTCAATAATCGAGAAGTGTATGAAAATAAAAGAAAAACAAGAAATTAAAAAAAAAACGACGGACAACAAACAACAAACAATAATCTGAAAAATAGTAGACGATGAAAAACAAAAGACGATCGACTTTCAAGAACAAGGTAGCAGCAAATTAAATGAATGGAAAACAAACAAAAGAAGGTCGAATTTCATAAGAAATGATTGGTCAATAATCGAGAATCTAGAAGATGAAAACAAAAGAAGAACAAGAAATAAAAAAAAAACAAACAATAATCTGAAAAATAGAAAACGATGAAAAACAAAAGATGATCGACTTTCAACTACAAGGTAACAGCAAACTGTCATCGGCACTATCGAATTTTTTTTGTTATTCAGAAGAATAATAATGAATGGAAAACAAAAGAAGGTTGAATTTCATAGGAAATGATTTGGCCAATAAACAACAAAAAATTATAAAAAAAAACCCAACGGACGACAACAAACAATAATCCGAAATATTGTAGACGATGAAAAACAAAAGACTTTCAAGATAGTAGCAAACTATCATCAACAAAATCTAAAAATGTTTTTTTTGTTAATCAGAAGAATAGAAGCGAATGAAAAGCAAAAACAAAAGACGGTCGAATAGAAACAGAAGAAATACAAAAAAAAAACGGGTGGTTGTAACAAAAGTGGATAGATTTTCATCTTTTATGATTGGGAAAATAACAACCGATCAAAAACAAAAGACGATCGAGAGAAAAAGGTTGAAGAAACCGAAAGAATCTTAACCTCAAAATACTTCAACCGTTCGCAGGAGATTCCTCGATTCTTTTCTTTTTTAATATAATTCGAATTACTTACTTACTTTTGTCTTTTTTTATTAATTTTTTTAGCGATTTTTACAGTTTTCTTTCTTGTCATCAGAGGAAAAAGGTAAGAAGACAGTAAGGCAAGGAGAAGGAGAATAGTTAAGTTCAATTGATGGGACGAGGCTTCTATGGAAGAATCCTCGGAAGAACGAAATGAAGAAGAATACTTCGAAGATTAAAAAAAAGAAAGTTATAAATAAGAATCTTAGAGAATCGAGGACGCTGAGTCCGAATCTGCTAGCTTGCTTTGGGCGAGGGAGACAATTTTTGGAGTGCGTTCCTGGCTTATAATTCCATCAGCCACTACGCTGAAACGAATTTCAGATTCGAACTCAGCGTCTTCGATTCCTTATAATGGCACAACTCTATTTATCACTCCCACCTCAATTCCATGGTGCATCCCCCTTCTGAATATGATTTTTTTTTATTTCTATTTCAATTTTTCTTATTTTATGATTTTCAAGATGTGATAAATATCCACGCTTTTTCGGCTATTATATAATGTAATTGCGCATAGTATTTATACAGTATGTCATATTTTTAAGCGCAAGTTAATCGATTTTGTTTCTGCACTTGCTTCTCTATTTACTGACATTTCTCTGACATTTCTCGATTGTTATAATCAAACGAAAATACGTAAATTTTATTTATTATTATTATTTTTTGTATTTGCCCAGTTTACAAGCTTGTCGGGAAGACGTTTGGCGATTCATGTACTTAACGCAGCGGCTACGACCGACCCACAGTTGTTTCTCCTTCTCCTTTGTTATTAATTAGTTTTTATTAACCATTGAGTAAGTGAATCGCAGCCGCGGCAGGCAATGGGGAATAACCTAACGCCTCCACCGATGGAGCTTATAAAGCCAGGGACTTATTACAGTATATTAAAAATTAAAAACAAAATAATTTTTTGTTATTATTATTACTATTTCTCGAGACTTACCGCTTTCGTGGTTTTCGTGAATGCCAATACCTCGATGAAACGAACTTTTGCAGAACCATAATGTCCTCAGAAACGCATCGTTTTCGAATCCACACACCCGCGAACCTTTCTCCAAAACTCCCCCCCTTGGTCAGCCATGGTTGTAATTAAACCGGAAACTGACGACGCATTAAAAAAAAAAACATTAACCCCACGCCAATTTGAATTAAAATTTTCTCTAATTTAATAATTGGTTATTACAGAATGAGTTTAATTTGTTTGACGTACGTTCAAATATAGGGTGTGATATATTTTATTGAATGCTAAACAAAAATCCAATGGAAGTTTACAATTGTCATGGTTTATCAACAATTTTTTTGATTTACCCACGTCCAAATTACTCTTCCAGCGTTTGTGGCAGTTTTCAACCTCTGTGATTTATGATCAAAGTGTCCAAATGAAATGAAATGAGATGAAAGGTACACATATTTGCTGACACACACACAGATGATTACAAACAAGGTCTTCAATTTGGCATCAAATCCGGTGAATTAATTCGGAACCTTGTAGAGGGTCAAAAGGAAGAGGACAGGTGATCCATTAGCGTAATGAGCTCGTTTGTGAACGCCTGTCGTCGGCCTCTCACGTATGGCCCGGTTCAATCGCCATGACAAGTTTCCAACCGCAAATCCGCTGTATGACAACACCCAGTGAACGGCTAATCAATTTTCACGCCGCCACTGGAGATGTGTGGCGCTTTTGTCATGTTCATTTGTCAAGCCATCAATCACCCCACCGCCTCTCCTGTTCGTTAGCGTCGTGGTGTCGTCGTACTTCAAGGGTATGTGAAGCGATCGATGAGTAATTTCGGTCATAAAACGGAGAAATCGCTACAATTTTACGACACACATACAGGGTAGTACAATAAAACTGTGTCGGTTTACCATCGCGAAGTGAAGAAATAAGCGAAATTTCCGTTTTACTTTCAATGAAACACCTGCATATTATTCGCTAAAACGAAAGATTATTTTCTCCTGATTTCAAAAATGTATAATATGTTGTTACTTGGATGAGCCGTTTGTGACATATCCGAGCTTAAAGTATCAATTAATGAATGTCTAAAAAAAAATCAAGGCGGCCTGGATTAATTAACTTTTTTTATTTTATTTGAATTCATGTCGACTGTCATTTGTCAACTAAGATAGTGATTTCGAAGTTTTGATTCACGATGTCCCAATTTCTTTAATTTTGTTAAATACAGAGCGTTCATAAATGATTGAAAGGCGTTAGGTTCGTCTTCAAACGTTGGTGTGCCTGCTGTGCATAAAACTCCGTCCGTTCACCAGTGGCGTGCAGTTGTTTTTATTTTTATTCGAAATGATTAATATGTAACTGAATCTAAAAAAAAAACTTCCAACATGAGTGGAATTTGATTAAAAAACCCATTGTTTCATCAATGTCTCATACAATTGCCTTTTTTTACATTTTTGTATGTGCCGCCTGTGGTAAATAAATACGGTATTTCAAACCTACTACAGACCGGGAAGTTCAAATACCTGTCAATCATTTATGAACGCTCTGTATATATTGAAATTTTCAAATTCAAATACGTGACAAACGTCTCCTCCAAATATCAACCAACATATTACGTTTTGGAAATCAGAAAAAGATTATCTTTCATTTTAGCGCAAGCATTATACAGGATGTTCCACTTATGATGATTTTTTTCCTTTACTTCTCTAGATACTCGTTTTACAAAAAAAGTTTCAAATGAAAGTTTCAGTATATCGCGCGGAGCATATTTAAAAAATAATTTGTTGTATACAGAGTGTTTTAAGATATGCATTTGCAATTGTTTGAAGTACTGCGATTTTTTTAAATAGTATTTCATCAATTGTTTTACCAACGTCTCATAGAATTGCGCTCTTTGTAAATTCTCCCATGTGCCGGCCATTGTAAAAACTTTTAGAATTAACCTACTGAGCGGGAAGTTCAAATACCTGTCGATCATTTATGAACGCTCTATATATATTGAGATTTTAAAATTCAAATACGTGACAAACGTCTCCTCCAAATATCAGCCAACATATTACGTTTTGGAAATCAGGAAAAAAATGATCTTTCATTTTAGCGCAAGCATTATACAGAATGTTTCACTTTTCACTTACTCTTTAAAAAAATGTTTGAAGTGAAAGTTTCACCGTATCACGTGAAGCTCATTTAAAAAAATTGTTTGTTGTATACAGAGCGTTTCAAGATGTCTATTTGCAATTGTTTTTTTAAACAATATTCAATCAATTGTTTTACCAACGTCTTATGGAATTGCGCCCTTTGTAAATTCTCCCATGTACCGCCCATGGTAAAAAAAATACTGGATTTAATACCAACTATTAAAAGTAAGCTACTGGGCAGAAAGCTCGATCATTTATGAACGCTCTATATATATAATTGATATTTTAAAATTCAAATACGTCACAAACAGTTCAACGAAATAGTAACCAACATACCATTATATTTTTTGAAATCAGAAAAATATGATCTGTCATTTTAGCAGACAACATACAGGGTGACAACTAATTAAAGGGCCACCATGGGGATCTCGTAAACTATAAGGGATACAAAGCCGGTGAAACTACGCTATTTTCGGCTCTGTAAAAATTGTGCAAAAATTATCTTCTATCTCCATTCATTTTTGAAATACCTTCGATCAGAAAACTGAAAATTCTTAATTTCGAAAATCCAAAATAATTTTGCCCACTTATTAACGTAGAGTCACAAAATTCGATATTTTTGTCATAAATTCGATGAACAATCTCAAACAATCAAATGAAATAGATTACGGTTGATACTTTCGCGATTGTCAATTGGTTTTTGCTTTTTCTTTCTCTCTTATGCGCAGCGCCGTTTGTGTTTTTTTTTCCTTCTAAAGTTCAGTTGATATGCTCGGGGAATGTTTGAAGTTGTAGCGCTTCGTGTTACGTACGGATTTAAATTAAATTTCAGAAAGAAGCTGTCAATCGATACGACGAAACGTCGAGGAACTTCCGTTTTTGCATGCATCCATTCTCTCTTATGGGCAGCGCCACTCATGTCACATTCGTCATAAATGTAATTACAAATGTGACATGAGTGGCGCTGCCCCTAAGAGAGAGAAAAAAGCAAAAAACAATTGATAATCGAAATAGGCTTCTAAAATTGTCTTGTTTTAAGTAGGAACGACTCGCCTCTGACGTCACTTTTTCGCATAGCTGATTGCTACTACTCTGTTACACAGCTACACAAAGACAACATTCATTCAGTATGACACATGTTTTCCATTGTTTGTTATTTATTGCCTGCGTATTTGCATTGAAATGGAAATAGGATTTGTTAAGGGTCAAAGTAATAATTTGCCGAATAGGAGAAATGATGTCACGCCACTCGGACACTATTGTCAGAAAACCCATTTTTGAACTCTTATAAATCGGTCATTTTTCAAGATATAGAATAATCTCTTAAATTAAGATATTTTAATTATTCTTTCATAGTCTTACATCAACTTGCTCTAGGTGTTTAGTTAATTAGAAGATTGACAGTTATTGATAAATGTCACTACTTTGACAAATGTCATTAGGATACTATTGTCGTAATCAATTGTCTTTCGCCAACTATATAGATTGAAAAATAGATATATCTGAGAGAAAAAACAATTAACAATTGCAGATGCAAAAAAATGGATAAAATTATTTTTAATAATTTATACTTTATTTAAAAGTAAATATGTAAGTATGTCGTAACATTACTTTTACGTCGCAAAATGAGAAAATCTAAGATGGCTCTATAAGAGAAAAAAAAACAATTGACAATCGCATCTGCGAAACTATCAATCCTAACCTATTTCTATTGTTTGTATTCAATTGTCCATCGAATTTAACATAAAAAGGCTCCATCGAATTTTAAAGCAGGAGACGTTTAATTGACAATTATTGATAAATGTCACTTTTATTAACTGCTGATTATTATTATCGTATGTCAAGTGTTCTTCGCCTACTAGACCGAAAAATGGATACGATTATTTTTAATAATTTTTTACTTGAATTCATCTAATTGGTTTTAAATTACAAGACGTGAAAATCTGAGATGGCGCCCACAAGAGAAAAAACAATTGACAATCGCATCAGCGAAACCATCAGTCCTAACCTATTTCTTTTGTTTGTATTAAATTAACAATCGAAAGGTTCCCCATCTTAATAAATAAACAAAGTAATTAGGAATTTAGTTAATTAGAAGATGAGGACACGTTTAATTGATACTTATTGATAAATGTCACTTTTATTGACAAACGACAATTGACAATAACAAGACTTGAAAATCTGAGGTGGCGCCCACAAGAGTAAAGCAATTGACAATCGCATCTGCGAAACTAACAATCTTAACCTAATTTTTTATGTTTGTATTAAATTGTCCATTGAATTTAAGATAAAAAGGCTCCATCATCGACAAATGCCACTAGAATATTATTATCGTATGTCAATTGTTCTTCGCCTACTAGATCAAAAAATAGGTAAGATTACAAATATTTCATGTAATTTTCACCGGAGGCGTTTAGTTAATTAGAAGATTGACAATTATTGATAAATGTCACTACTTTCGTTGACAAATGTCATTAGAATACTATTGTCGTATATCAATTGTCTTTCGCCTACTACATACATTGAAAAATTGATACGGACATCTGAGATGGCACCCGTAAGAGAAAAAAACAACAGACAATCGTATCTGCGAAACTATCGATCCTAACCTACTTCTATTGATTGTATTCAATTGTCCATCGAATTTTAAATTAGGAGACGTTTATTGATACTTGTATATAAATGTCACCTTTATTGTTAATTGTTAAATGCTATTGGAATATTATTATCGCATGTCAATTGTTCTTCGCCTACTAGATCGCAAAATGGATAAGATTATTTTTAATAATTTCTTACTTCATTTGAAAGTAATTACGTAAGTGTTTCATATCATTTGATGATCCATGAATTACTTTTAAATCGCAAGATGTGAAAATCTAAGGTGGCGCTCACAAGAAAAAAAAAACAATTGGCAATCGCTTCTGCGAAACTATCAACCCTAACCTACATATTTCTTAGGATTGTAATAAATTATTGTTCCTAGAAGTTAATGTAAAATACCGAATTTTGTGGCTCCATCTTAATAAGTAAACAAATATTTAGGAATTAAGTTGATTCTAAGATTAGGAGACATTTAATTGACAACTGTCACTTTTCTTGACAAATGTCACTAGAATACTATTGTCGTATGTCAATTGTTCATCGCCTACTAGATCGAAAAATGGATAAGATTATTTTTAATAATTTTTTACTTTATTTGAAAGTAATTACGTAATTACTTTTAAATCACAAGATGTGAAAATCTGAGGTGGCGCCCACAAGAAAAAAAAAAACAATTGACAATCGCATCTGCGAAACTATCAACCCTAACCTACATATTTCTTAGGATTGTAATAAACTGTTCCTAGAATTTAATGTAAAATACCGAATTTTGTGGCTCCATCTTAATAAGTAAACAAAATATTTAGGAATTAAGTTGATTCTAAGATTAGGAGACATTTAATTGACAGCTGTCACTTTCCTTGACAAATGTCAATTGTTCTTCGCCTACTAGGCTGAAAAATGGATAAAATTATTTTTAATAATTTATACTTTATTTAAAAGTAAATATGTATGTATGTCGTAACATTACTTTTACGTCGCAAAATGAGAAAATCTAAGATGGCTCTTAAAAGAGAAAAAAAAACAATTGACAATCGCATCTGCGAAACTATCAATCCTAACCTATTTCTTTTGTTTGCATTTAATTATCCATCGAATTTAAAATGAAAATAGCAAAACAAACAAAAAATAAACAAACAAAAAATGTTTTCTAAATTGAGAATTTTCAGTTTTTTTAAGATATTTCAGAAATGAATAAAGATGGGATAAATTTCCTTGCATTTTTTTATAGAGTCCATAGCAGCCCCGCTTTTTGTAATTTAACCGTGTTTGCATTTCTTACAGTTTATGAATACTTTCAATTTAGCTGTAACTCTGCACAGGGTGTTTTTGTATTTTTTTTTACTTTGCGATGCGCTTATGTTTTCTAACATAACTCTAATGCGTATAAAATCGTACATACAACTTTTGCATTTAAACTTTTTCTCTAACTCTTAAAATAAAGCATCCAGATAGGGTGCAAAATATTTAAGGAAAAAAATTTGTACAGTTACGAAGAAAAAATACGTATTTCTATTGCGTCATTTAATTTATGATTGTGAAGGAAACGTTTTAAATATTACAGAAGATATTTAAAAAAAAAACAAAGAAGTATAAATACCTGTCAATCATTCATGAACACTCTATAGATTGATATTTTAAAAAATCAAATACGTCAGAAACGGCTCATCCAAATGTCAGTCAACTTATTATTAAGTCTTTGAAATCAGGAAAAAAACGATCTTTCATTTTAGCGAACAATATACAGGACGTTACTTCTTTCGCAAAAAAAATGAAATGAAAGTTTCGCCACACCATATGGAGCATATTTTAAAAACGTTTACTGTATACAGAGTGTTATAAAATACTAGCATTTCTTTGAAGTACCTACTACAACAGCCATAATTTTTTTTTATTATTGAAGAACGCGAAACGGTTTATGAGTAGTGACATAACGTCCAGAGTAAACTGAACACTCTGTATTCAACAAAGTACTTTTAGAATATAATCCATACGACGTAGTTACACTTTCTTTTGAAACATTTTTTTTTTAATTAATAATTATTAGAGGTATGAAAGAAATCACCCTGTACAGAGTGTTCCCTCTCCATTTTGCGATGCGCTTTTGTTTCTTATGATAGCTCTAAAATACAATATATGTAAAAGAGTACAAGTTTTTCTCTGGCTCACAAAATAAAGCCCCTAAGTAGGGTGCAAAATATTAAAAACAAAACAAGAAAACCTGTACATTTACGAAGAAAAAATTTGCGCCATTAGATTTATGATTGTAAGGGAAACGTTTGAAATGTCACAGAAAGACAAAGCATAATAAAAATTTGCGTTCCACGTTAAAACAAAATTGTTTCCTTTCAGAAACGAAGAGAAATGATAAAAATTGACAGACGTAAATAAATAAGAAAAAGAACGAATTTAAACTGTAACTTTTTCAAGCAAGACAAAAACAAAACTCCGAGCCTTACGTTACAATGTAACTCAAGCGTACCAATTTAGAACAAAAAAAGAACTTTTCCCTCCCGAGACCGAAGCACACTCAAAAGAAAGGATCAATTACCGCCACTAAACAAAGCCGTGTTTGCACACTCTGCGTAAACTTTCCACACACTCTCGGTGAGAGCCCTAAAAATAGCAAAATCAATTAAACCATCGAAGAAAAAGTGACCCAGATCCGATCATTATTTTGGAGAAAGGTTCGCGGCGTTTCCTCACCTGGGGCCCTCGGAGGCACCGCCGCTTCTAGGTTAGCGCTTTTTATTAAACATTCCCATTCCCATTCCCCCCTTCTCGTAGAAGAATAATCAGAAAACAAAACAAAGGCAGGGTAACGACCGTGTTCGTAGGGGGTGCGTTTGGATGTGTGTGGGTATATTCCGCGCGCACGGAAAGGACTAAGTTGATTTGCACTGCATCCCGGAGCGTTCGGCAAGGATCGGCGACTCCGGGCAGCCTCCGACAGGATCCGATCGATAAAGCCAGATTTATGGAGGCGATTATAATTAATTCGTTTCGGATCAAAATTAACCTTTCATTGTTCCGGAACGGCACGCCGATGACGGGAAGATTGAAAAATAGAAGAAGGAGAAGAAGAAAAGTCGCTCTCTAATATTATTTTCCGGAAATTCGTCCGAGGAAAACTTTATTGAAATCCGATACTGTAATATTTTACCGTCGTCGTCGTTTGATGTTCATTCCATGAGAAATTAGTTTTGAAAAACTGATCCTATTTGAGAAAGAACGTTTCTTTTATTGTTTTGTTTGATTTTATTACTTTGTGGTCAAGTTGTATCTTAATTATCATATAATACACTCGCGTTCAAAAGATTCCAGACACTTGTTTTTTTTTTAAATTTATTAACACGAAACAAGTTTCAGAAAAAGGCAACTCCATCTATCGGAATACGATAGAATCTTATGAAACCAAGGCAACGCCATCTGTTAGAATACAAATGAATTCCTTAAAAATAAAGGAGAACGTGAAGAGAAAAAGGAATCCATTAATGAAGACATTAGTTGTTAAATTTGTTGTTAATTCCAGGATAAAAAATTAATGGAACTTTGTAAAACCGCTCGTTTTAAATACCTGAAGAATTTTGTTTGCTTTAAATTTATTTATCAGCGGACCACATTCCGTTATTATATTGTAATCTTGCAATTTCGTCTTTCTTTTTTCTTTCTTAAGAACCCTACAATACCAACAATGTCGTAATGCTACGCCAATGTGTACAGATTATTTTAACTTCCAGTGCTGTAACAATTATTTCGTTTATCTGCTGCTTTCTCTTAACCATGGATAAATCATCGTCTTGCGTATAATTTTGGTTAATTATTTTTCGAAACCTAAAGTACATATTCTTTTTTTAACATCGGGGACATAGCTACTCTTCGCGTTTTTTTTTTGGCGAGACAATTGTCAGTCACCCTGTACATACTGATTTATTTATCTTTAGCACTTTGATAAAAATTAATTCTGCTGAAATAACATTAACAAGCAAGAAGCAATACACTTTTAATTATATCTGTTTACAGTTTCAAAAAACAAATAAACAAAAACAAGAGAACGAAGAAAAGAGAGAAGAATGTAAAAGAAGGTCGATGGTTGCTCGGTGACCAAAAGTAAAAAAAAAAATAACAAGAAAACACAGAAATAACAAAAATATGAGGAATTAAACAGAAAACAAAAGACACGTTCTTTTAACTGAAAACCCAAAACCAGACCAAAAGAAACGTGAACATAAACGAGAATATTTGAAGTGTAAGATGAAATGAAAAACAAAAGACTATCCTCTGGCGGAAAATACTGGAAACTCAGAGAAGAAGAAGAAGAAGAATAACCAAAAACAAAACCAGACCGAAAGAAACGCTAAGATAAACAACGATGCTTGAAGTGTAAGATTAAAATGAAAACAAAAGACTCTCCTCCGGCGGAATGCACAGGAAATTCAAAAAAAAGAAAATGACCGAAAACAAAAGACGATCGACGAACCTCCTCTGGTGGAAAGGCGTCGAAATATAAAAAAAGAACTAGCAGAAAACAAAAAAAAACTGTCAATTAACAAAAACTGAAAAGTAAAAAATAAAAGAAGAAGAAGAAAAAGAAAAACAAAAGACAGTCGACGTTTCTTTTCCGGCAAAAAATTAGGAACGCAAAGAAAACGAAGGAAAATTGTAAATACGAAAGAAACGATAAAAATAAGCAAGAGAGAGAGAGCTAAAACAAACGACGGCGGAACACAGAATTAGATTTGGAAGAACGGAAGGAAACATAAAACGAACGGTAAACGATGATCCTTCGGCGACCAACCAACAAAAACAAAACAAATAACGAAAAAATTTGAAGAATTAAACAGAAAACAAAAGAGAAATGTAAACGCAAAAAAATCAACGAAGAAAAGAGAGCGAAAATACGAAGAATAAAATTAAAAAAAGATCGATGGTCTTTCGGCAACCAACCAACCAAAAAAACAAAAAAAAAAAACATAAAAAACGTAAGGAATTAAATACAAAACAAAAGACGAATGCATTTAACTGAAAAATCAAAACCAGAACAAAAGAAACGTTAACATGAATAACGATCTTGCAAGAAGAAAAACAAAAGACGGTCGACGAGCCTCCTCCTGCGGAAAATACTGGAAAATCGAGGAGAACCTCGTGGAAAAACAAAAGAAAATAAATGCAGCATTGGAAATGTGAAGACAAATGGAAACAAAAGACGATCGATCTTCGGCGGAAAGTATCGTAAAATCGAGCCCCCTTATGGTGGGGTTTAAATTAGAAACTAATTTAAATGTTCGTGTTCGTTTCGGCTTTTATCGAGGTTCCCTGGACTGCGCGCATAGAAATTTCGCAACTCTTCTATACTGCAATAAGAAATTCTATTTCTATTTTCGTCAGCAACCTTAATAGTGAAAGACTGTCAAGCCACTCTACTACACTCATTGCCAAATGTAGTAAAGCACTAGAATAAAGGCCGTGCCCTTAAGAGGTGTTTCAACAAATTTCGAACATTTTATTGCAAATGGGTTTTGATTGCAGTGGATTCCTCGAGTATCCTCTGTACAGCTGTTTCGCCCCTATTTGGGGTCTCGTCAGCAGAAGCGTAGCAACAAAGTTTTTAAAATTTTCATTATGACGGCCTTGTATAGGATGACTTATTAAGTAGCTGCAATTTGTCAATCTTAATGCAATATTAGGTCAAAAAGTGATCTAAACTAATACGATCTAATACCGCGTTTTTTTTTTTTAAACTAATATCCACACCTTTTTTCAAACCGTAACGAAAATAAAATCGCGTGCTACTAAGTAAAGAAAGAAGAGCACTCCGACTTCTTTCCACTTTAAGAATAAATACGAGAACTTCGTGGAGGGCGCATAAATATTTCGACAGACGTTCACGACCCCTCGGCGAGCAATACCCCGACGCTTGTTTATAAATTTCCGCGGCTCTCGTTTGGGAAGCTGTGGAAATTATGGCTCGGTCAGCTGTGCCCATCGGGATTCCTCCACGAGCGCAGGGAAATAAAAAGGAATGATCGAAAATACGCAAGGAACCGGTGGCCGTCATACTCATATAATTTAGGAGGCTTTAATACATTTGGAAGGGACTGTACATATTACTGCGAAAGTTTCACACAAAGAGGTGACCCTACCGCTCCTAAAGACCGTCAAGTTGAAGAAAACAAAACGAAACTCCATTTTAGACCCGCCGTCGGCCGTCGTTTTATCCCCTTTGGTCATGGGGGGAAGGAGGGGGTTTTTTCTGCTAGGAATGAACGCAATTTTCACCGCCGGGAAAGCCGGACGGGGTTTTTGTCACTTTGCAAATCCACTGTCGCATAAATCACACCGAGCCTGGTGGGTTCTAGGCGTAATGAAAAAGGAGCTGGGCTTATTGGATTATGCTTGTCTAATTCTTTAATTATGAGGATGTTCGTTCTAGTCTTCCCTCTGCCACGACTTAATGAGAAATTGGAGATTGTAAATCTGCTAGATTTTCCATTAAGTTTTTACTGTGGTTTAGGTCAGCCACATTTTGACCTAATTTGCTGCCATCCCAAACACATTTGCTCCAGAAGCTTCTTTCAAGAACATCTAAGTAGTTAGAAAGACATTGAAAACATAATTTAATAGCAAACGAGGTGATTGCTTTTAAATATGGGGCGAACTACTGCCAAGTTCTCGTCGGTTATTTATGGCTTGCTTGGGTGGGCCAAAACGAGACTAATTTATCGTTAATTAAGCGCCAGTTTCGTTTGTAATTCGCGTGCGGAACGATGGCGAACGAGTACGACGACGTATTTACATTCAAGGCGAAAGTGTGGAGAGACAAGTTGTTTATGGCAAAGAAGATTTACTACATTGCGGAGCTGAAACTCTTTCAAACTCATCTTAAACTAATGTAAGATAAAGAAGCGCGAAGAAAGAAAGTACCGTGGTTCCTCTCAACTCACAAAATTTGCTTGAGAAATAATTAAGAGAAAATTCTTTATAACTTGCACAATGTTACTTTGCGTTAAGAGGTAATCGATACAGTCACTTTTGTAATTAAAAAAAAAATCCTTTTGGAATTCCCAAAATAATACGAAAAGCTTTCGCCCAATTGCCAAGGCCAATTGAAACGACTGCCCAAATATGTGGCCAAAGCACTTCAACCAACTTCCGCACATACTTTGACCTGGCCGAAACTAAATTCAAATTTCTTTCTATTTTTTGAGGTGTTTCATAAGTCTCTTCTTTGTGTAGTCAAAATTGACGAGGCCCCAAACAACCCCCTTCTTCAAATGCCAAATTTATTTGATTATTCAGTAACCCCCAATCAAACCATGCTTTCGACGGTAACTAATCGTTATAGAATTCGATAATAGGATTACTACGAAAAAAGAAAACTTTTGGCAGTTTGCCCCTTTTAATTCGACTTCATTGCAGGTCGTCTAGTTCCGGGGCATGCAGGCGTTGGACCAGATCCAGGATTCTCGAAGGGAACTTTACGGGGCCGAGGCCATTATTAACATAGAAATAATACAATGCGCAATTAATTTATTAAAATTGCTGCTGTGTCCGCGTCTAATTGTAATAGATGGACGCTTGCGCTCACTTTCTTATGGAGAAGTGACATTATGTACCAAATGTGTATGTATGGTTGCCTATCGTCGCTCTAAAAACTGAGAGCAATTTCCGGAAAACTGTGTGCCCGAACGCCCATTGAAACGGATTAATCAAAATAACTTGACTTGTGTTACTTGTGCAATATAAAGTGATAAAGAAATGTTTTTTGTTTTATTTTTTCCTTGTCCTTCTGCAACGTGCATCAGTCTTTCAAGATTATATCGAAGAAGAAGAGTTCATTTTGATAACACAAAGGACACAATTACAAAATGAAATAAACAATTTAATTTTGCAACAAATAATACCACTTTCCTCTCAACTCTCTATGGTTTTGAAGCTATTGAGAGTTGAAAATTAATTCTTGATTTAACAAGGCGCGATGAATACTGTATAATAAATACAGGGTGATTCAGGAGGAATTGTAGACAGCTTAAAAATAATTGGCGAGCTCAGAAGCTTCGCCGAATTCAATTAATTACATCTGCTTACAATTTCTAAGCGCTTCAAATATGTTTGGAAGCAGTTTGAAGGTCAGCGAAGATCCAAGTAATCAAATCTGAGAGCATCACAAGCTCAGAAACTTTGCTGAGTTCAAGTAAGCCCATAGGCGCTTTCGGCAACTTTCAAAAAATGAACTGCCAAGATCAAAAAGGTTACTTGCTGACGAGTTTCAAGTACTTCGGACATGTTTGGAAGTTTCATGAGCTAAGTCCTTAAGTTTGAAAGCTTCACTGAGCTCGATTAGTTCTAAGATAACTTAAAAACTAACTGACAGAATCGAAGCTCAAGAAAACCCAGAAGCTTCAAGTTTCAAGTAATCGATCGCTTCGATTCAGATTAGTCTGAGAGCTTCGAGACGATCTAAAGCTTCCTGGACAATTAGCAAGCTCAGGTGCGCTTGGTAGGCAATTGACGAGCTCAGAACCCGCTTACAAGTTCAAACCACGTCAAACACGTTTTGGAAGAGTTTCGAGATCATCGAAGACCCAAGTATTCAAGTTTGACAACTGAGAGGCTCAAAAGCTTCACTGAGCTCAATCAAACGCTGAGAGACGTTTAAAAAACTCAAAACTCAATTGAATCAAAGAGTTTAAAACAATTGGTGAGCGCAGATGCTTCTCCGAACTCAATTAATTACACCTGCTTACAAGTTGCAAGCACTTCTAATGTATTTAGAAGCTAAGTTTGAAAACATCAGAGATAATTGACAGCCTCAGAAGCTTTACTGAACTCGAATAGCAATATTTCAAAGTTGGTGTTCAAAAAATCCCACCGCTTTCGACATCTCCAGAAAATACTCTACCGAGGTCATCTTAGGGCGGCAGCACAATTCGTCTCATGTATTTACTGTTTCTGTGTCGCTTTTCACACACTCACTGTGCGCGCGCATCAGACGCATCAGATATGTACGTGCTGTGTCTCCGTAACCATTGAGAAATGGAGACATTTGTATGAACCTTTTCTCTCAAAATATCCGTTATTATAACTTCTTCAAATATTTACAATTCCTCTTGAATCACCCTGTATATGCAAATACGATTTTTTGAAATATATTGTAATGATTGTAAGAATAAAATAAAAAAGGGTTATAAAAAGGCATTTTATTGGAGCATTTAACCTGAAACCAGATTCCAAATACCTATATCCTTTTTTTTAACGAGATGGGCGACTCCGCAAGGTAGGCGCAAACTGCACAAACAAACAAAATTTTTCATTTTTAATACCGGACATCGAGAAACGTTTGTTATTGTCGAAGGGCGCCTCGTTCTTGTGAAGGAGTTGAGGCAAAAGCGTGATCAGCGATACAGGGCGTTCACTTTAACAAGATACACATCGGATAGGGCAAGAGGTACACCTGCCTCGTGAAGGGCGTGGTGATGACCGACTTGTGCTAGCCGGTGTACATTTTGAGACAGACATACACAACTCTCTCGATAATTTTTACATTTTTTTGACACTTACGAACGCATCCATTTAACACTGACACTTCCTTCCCCTCTCCCCTCACATTTTCTGTGTTTTGTCATGGTATGTGCCCACCATGGGGCCATAAAACAAGAAGTGGGTAAATTTCGAGCGACCCAAAGAAAAAACCTGAGAGAGTAAATTTGCACCCACGAATACCAAAATCATTACAATTTATTGACACCCTCACTTGGACACGAATTCACAACATTACATAATTGACGAACAACGTGGGGCACGAACGCACAAATCAAACTTCACCACATAATTGGCACCCCAACTGGGGCACGAACAACAACAACATTACACAATTATACAACAACAACAACACTACAATAATTGGCGCCCAACGTGGGGCACGAATAACAAAAACAATACAATATGTATACATATACAGTGATGTTCGCTTATTACGAAGCCGGTTAAAGCGAACGTTCGGTTTTAACGAACCAACTTGGCCATTATGAATATAACGAACCTGTTTTGGCAGACCCTTGAAGTTCGTTATAAACGGATTTGACTGTATATTAATTGTTCATTATCTTGTATCACCCGAATTTCGGGAAAGATCCCCAAATTCGCTACGAACGAATTTCTCTGACAAACTAAAACCGTTTTGAATGGTTTTAGACTATCGTTTGTAGTTGTTCTATCGTCGGGGATACCACAAGGTTCAAACCTTAGTCCTTTACTGTTTTTGGTATTGGTTAATGACTCGAGTCGAGTCACCTGGCTTGACGTTCACCTGAATGTGTTAGTGAACAAAGCATAGCACAGTGAAATATAGAGGAAGTGTAATGGTTTGCTGAGAAACAATTGGCAATTCAAAAATCGAAGGGATAATGCGGAAAGAAGAATATTTGAAAAAACACACTACCAGGACACATTCTTCCAAACTCTGCATCAAGAACTTCCCCCCTGGGAAACAAGAAACGGGTGAATTAACAATAATGGTTTGACCACGTCAGGCTTTAAGGTCAAAGATCTGTATCCATAAAACAGCCACTACTTAGGGCAATACCTGCAAGAAGCATGGCACTAAGTAAACCCTGTATGTTTGAAAAAAAATAAATTACGCAAATTATATTTCGCTTAAAACTTAAAAAATGCTTCTAAATTTTTCGACGGTAGTGTACACTGAGAAAACTGTTAAAAGAAAATGCAACCGCTTCTAAACTTTCTGACGGTAGTGTACCTCGTTAGTTTTTTTTTTTTCATATCATCGCTCAATAGAAAAAAAGTTGCATTTTTAAAAACTCTCGCTCGTAATTAAATAAGTGCTAACCGCGATAGTTTGTCGCGTTTATAATTAATTAAATGTAACGCCCGCAATTAATTTCAAAAGTTTAAACTTTCCTCGTTAAGGGGACGTTCACCTGTCCGCGAAGCTCACGAAGCGAAACGCATCGCTAACGCAGCAAATTAAGCGCCTAATTGCGCAACCGAAAAAAAAAAGGCGATCGCAACGAGATTCCTCAATTAATTGTACGTTAAGCAATTCGAGTGCAAAAGTGATTTATTATTGGCTCGGCAGGTGGCGCAGAAATTACCGTCCTTAATTCGAGACAGATTTTCCAATCATACCCCCCCCCGCCTTCACTAGTAGTGAGCGTGCTGGAAGTGAAATTTTAAATTGCTTGTATACTGTACCCACCTTTGTTACACCCTCGTCGGCTTTCTAATTCAACCTGCAACAAAAGAATGCCCATTATTAATTCAATACACGAGCAAATGACAGAAGATACAGGGGGGCATCACTAAGTAAAGAGACAAACCTAAAAAGAAAGAAAACTTAAATACTTGCAAAGTATAACTAGAGCCCGGAACTGATTGACAAACATGTTAACAGGTAACTGTAAGTAATGTACAAATTGTACTATAGTTGCATCTGTTTCCGGGAAAACAAACTAAGCAAGGTGGCGCGCGATGCAGCAACAACTCAGTCAAGAGGTCAAGTTGAGGCGCGAGTGAGCTTGGGAATGGGAAGGAGCTTATTAAACCGAACCAACAGAGCAAGACCACCAACGGTAAATAATGAAAAGGATTCGGAAACAGGCAGGGGTGCACTTAACGGTTAACGTCGCCTGCTACTACGGCGGCACCCGATTAACATAAATCCCCGTAATGGACCTGTACGGTAATTAAGTGCGACGAAAAACGAACGGAATTGGATTCGAGTGAGCTCTCTAAGAATTGCAGATTTAAATTGCGCTTAAAAGCTAATTGTTTCGCACCATAAAGTTTTCTAATAAGAACAAGAAGTGCCGGCTTTGGAATTAACTAAAGAAGGTGGATTTAATCTAGAGAAATTTAGTTTCGTGATAACATCAACGAGTGTCCAGGTCACCGCCAACCGATAGCCCCTGCACGTCATTTAAAAGCTCTGGCTTTCGCACCATGAAGTTTTCTAGCAACAACCATCAACTTATCAACCATAAAAAAAGGCAAAAAAATAAATAAATAACACGAAATAAAAATGAAAAATGCAAGAAAAATAAAGAGTCCAATAAAAATGAGAAACAATAATGAAGTAAGCAACTGAAAGATGACAAAAAAATTAAAAATAGGTAAAAACTGTTAGAGAATTGAAAAAACATAAAACAAAAAAAAACAATTGAAAACAATGGAAAACAATAGTCCAATGGACAATCGAAAAACGCAACAATATAAAAAAA
This sequence comes from Serrognathus titanus, assembly GCA_039766575.1. Classification (NCBI taxonomy): domain Eukaryota; kingdom Metazoa; phylum Arthropoda; class Insecta; order Coleoptera; family Lucanidae; genus Serrognathus; species Serrognathus titanus. The sequence goes on from CM077913.1 coordinate 71,125,056, forward strand.
GTTTCAAAACACCACACAAAACAAAAACGAGACACAATAAAAAGATGACAAACAATTGAAGATTCAAAAAAATAATCGAAAGGTCTAAAAAACAATTGAAAGCTCTAAAAAAAAGTATTAACAAAAGTAAAACGATCGTAAAATACAAAAGTAACAAAAAAATGCAAAAATAAAAAGCAAACAATTGAAGGATGCAAAAAAAGTAATAGGAATAAAAAAATGAAATATATACAGGGTGATTGAAATTCGAGAGGCAGCATGGGGATCTCGCTTACTACAAGAGATAGAAAATCGGTTAAATGTTTAATAATTAATAATTAATTAAGATTAATGATTTGTTAACAACTTTGTTCGATCGCATTTCAATCAGCCTGTATAGTGTTCGTTAAAGATTAAAACTTTTAATCTTCAACGAACACTATAAAAAGAATGTGTTTAAAAAACCACTGTACACAGTACAGCACCGACTTCAACAAGTGCCCAGGTCACCGCTCGCCGACAGCCCCTGCAATTCGCCAAGTCAAAGTTGATAAATTTTCGATAATGAAATAAATAAGAATTCTCTGCAAGTCGCTAACACTGAATGACCTTGATGGTCGATCTCTATCATTAAATGTTCACCCAATTGAAAAAAAATCGATTTTTATGATTAAATAGTCGACGAAATTCAGAAAGTCGATTTCAATTTTCGATAAAATTCAAATCGATTTTTAGTTGTAGGTCAATGAACGTCAAATGGGCTTTCGTTTTCGACCTTGAATCGTCATAGTCAAATGTCAGTCAATTTCAAATTCGCTAATATAAATTAATGCCAACATAGTCGACATAAATTTTCGATAACTAAATAAATAAGAATTTTCTACAAGTCGCTAACAATGAATGACCTTGACGATCGATCTCTATGATTAAATGTTCACTCAATAAAAAAAAAACTATTTTTACTATTAATAAAATCGATTTTCGATAAAATTTAAATCGATTTTTAGTTGTACGTCATTAATGTACGAAAGTGAACTTTTGCTTTCGATCTGTTCATTAATGTATGTACTGCTAGAAATCGATTTAAATCGACTTTGAGTTGTAATCAATGAACGGCAAGTGATATTTTGTTTTCGGCCTTGAATCAACATGATCTAATACTAATCAACTTTAAAATTCGATAATGTAGGTTACGTCACTATGTACATTTTCGATAACATTTAGACTCTAAAATGATGATTCGACGAACTAAAAAAAAATCAAAAAGTCGATCTAAATTTTATTAAAAATGTTTTCCAATTTTACAAAAAAAATGGTCGTGACTACAGACCACTACAGTCGAAGTAAATTTTCGATCATAAGTACAACATCGAATTTCCTGCAGGTCACTAACACTAAATGTCCTTGAGAGACGATTTTTATTATTAAATGACAATTAAAAAATGTTTTTAAAGTCGATTTCAATTTTGCCCTGGTCGTCATCAGTCAACAGTTCCCACACTTCGAAAAATCGATTTAAGTTTTCGACAAAATTTATAAATAAATGTACACTGAATGAGCTTTGTTTTCACCTTAAATCGTCACAATCCGATATTAATCAACTTTGAAATTCGATGACATAAATTACTGCAAACATAGTCGATGTAAATTTTCGATAATTAAATAAATAAGAACTTTTTGCAAGTCGCTAGCACTGAATGACCATGATGATTGATCTTTATAATTAAATTTTCACCTAATTGGAAAAAAATCGATTTTTACGATAAATAGTCGATGAAATTCAAAAAGTCGAATTCAATTTTCGAGAAAATTATAAATCGATTTTTAGTTCAATATTAACGAACGTCAAATGTGCTTTTATTTTCGACCTTGAATCGTCCATAGTTCAATGTCAGTCAACTTTAAAATTCGATAATTTAAATTAATGTAATCGCAGTGGATATAAATTTTCGATAATTAAATAAATAAGAGTTTTCTGCAAGTCGCTGAATGACCTTGATAATCTATGTCTATGATTAATTGTGTCACCTAATTGAAAAAAAAATTGAATTTGCGATTAAGTAATCGACGAAATTCAAAAAGTCGATTTCAATTTTCGATCAAATTTAAATCGATTTTTTATTTTCGTAAATGAACGGCAAATGAGCTTTTGTTTTCAATCTTGAATCGTCATAGTGTAATGTTAATCGACTTTATTATTTGAGAGTATAATTAATTCAAACGCAGTCGATGTAAATTTTCGATAATTAAATAAATACGAATTTTCTGCAAGTCGCTAACACTGAAGGACTCTGATGATCGATCTCTATGATTAAATGTTCACCCAACTGAAAAAAATCGATTTTTATGATTAAATAGCCAACGAAATTCAAAAAGTCGATTTCAAATTTCGATAAAATTTAAAGCGATTTTTAGTTGAACGTTGATGAACGGCGAGTAAACTTTTGTTTTAAACCTTGAATCGTCATAGTCTAATGTTAGCCAACTTTAAAATTCGATAACATAAATTAATGCAAACGCAGTCGATGTTAATTTTCGATTATTAAAGAAATAATATTTTTCTACAAGTCCTTAACACTGAATGACCTTGATTTTCGATTTCTATGATTAAGAAAACGATTTTCATGATTAAATATTCGACGAAAAATAAATTTTCGATAAAATTTAAATCGATTTTTAGTTTTTAGCACGAAAAGTGAACTTTTGCTTTCGATCTATTCATCGACGTACATCTAGCAATCGATTCAAATTTTATCGAAAATTTAAATCGATTAAATTAAAATTAATTTTTAATCGATTCAAATTTTATCGAAAATTTAAATCGAGCTTTACTCTACGTCAAGTGAACTTTTGTTTTCGACCTTTACTCGTCATGTCCTACTAATCGACTTTCAAATTCTATAATGTAAGTGAAGTAGTCGATGTAAATTTTCGATAATATTCAAACTATAAAATGATGATTCGACGAATTAAAGAAAATCAAAAAGTTGATTTAAATTTTACCAAGAATATTTATCAGTTTTACAAAAAAAAATTAAAACTATATGTATTTAGTCGTGACCACAAACTACTACAGTCGATGTAAAATTTCGATCATACGTACAACATCGAGTTTTCTGCAGGTCACTAACGCTAAATGTCCTTGAAAAACGATTTTTATGACGTAGGTATTGACGATTGAAAAAAATTAAATTTCCCACAAAATTTAAATTAATTTTTGGTCGTATGTCAGTGACCAGCACGTGACTTACATTGTTCGCATTTGAATATTAATAACTAATAAAAATTCGATCATGTAAGTTATTTCGAAGCAATTGATGTAAATTTTCGAGATTTTAACAAATAAATTTCCTGCAAGCCAATCGATTTTTACGATTAAAAATTGACGCAATTGAAAAGTAAATACAAAGAAATTTTCGATCAAATGTAAATGGAATTTTAGTCGTGCAAAAATCTTTAAATTTTCTTGGATGTTGTCCTATGTTGTCATTGATCGTTAAATACAAAGAAATGTAATAGCAAGCATAATTTGATAAATTAGAATTTCGTCTACAAGGACAAATTGTGTTCAATAAGACCTCAAAAGTAAAATCCACAGTCTCATAAGAATGACGAAAGTCATTCATAAAACCGTATTATTCCCGCTCGTAAACATGATTAATTAATCCGAGCGCTTGTTGTCGGCGCATCAGCTATGAGGGTTAATAATCCTTTTTATCTTGATGAATTTGTTGAGTCAATAATATTCAATTACGGCGGAGAAGAAACGGAACCAACTAGGTCAACGTTTCGCATAAACGTATCAAGTTCTCAGTTCGACCAGCACAAATAACGTAAGCATGAATAAATAAACACGTAAGCGCGCTACGTAAGTACACACACACATGTAGATAAATAAATAAACGTGACTAATCCGGAATTCATAGAGAATGAAATATCAACCTTGAATTTTAGATACCTACATGCATATACAGAAGCGGAATGAGAATAGGTACATACAGAGAGCGTTCAACGATCAACGGCCTGTGTGCTGCTGGAATTAATAAATATTTATGCGCACGGCATTCCTGCTCCACCAGAGGCCGATTATTTATTTAAGTCTTAAAAGTTGCCATTAAATTATTTAAGATCACGACGCTGTGCCTCCCACCTTAGGTTTCCGAGGCACGATCTCTTCGACGTGCAATTCTGAACTCCTCCGTGAAAAATAGAAGCACACCTTATAAGTATGTATGTATGTATACAAGTCTGCTCTTGCTAAATTCTACAAGCATTAATAATTTTAAAGAAAAAGAAAAATGAAGACAAAGTTACAGTTGTCAAATTATTAATTATTTGTGCTAACTTAACCCTCCAACGCTTGGTAAGCGCATTTGGAAACATGAAGCCCAGGTGTTACGTAACCTGGTGGTCAGAAAATTTGATGGGAGGTCAAATTAAGTTCTCCAATCACCGCCGGCTAACTCTTGGAGAAAAGGTCGAGGTCATGCGGAACGCCGAAGCTAACACCTGACGGATGTTGGCCCGTTTCGACGAAAAAGCGAACACCAAGAGAGAGTTTCTCTCAGTTACCACTTCGATGGCGTTAAAGTGGTAACCTCTCTTGTTCAGGAAACCACCCCAAAGATGGCGGACCAAAACGGCTAGCATACGCCATTAACCGAGAAAGCTCGAGGTCATGCGGAACCCAGAAGCAAACACCTGACGAATGTTGCTCCGTTTCAACGAGAAAGCGAACACCAGGAGAGAGTCACTCTCAGTTACCACTTCGATGGCGTTAAAGTGGTAACCTCTTTTGTTCAGGTAACCAACCCTAAAGCTGGATACACACGTATACGATTTCCGACATCCGATATACGAATCGTATATGTATTTTTGTGAGGGAAATTGTCATCATACACATATATCCGAATTTTGGAGAAAATCTGTCCGTTTGTTAGGGACAAATCTAGGGACGTTTCGTTAAAATGTTCGTTATTTTTGAGCTTAATAGTTGTAGAAGTGTAAACCACAATCATAACACTAAAATAAAGTAATAGAGGACACAGGTAAACAATTGTGGTAAATTGAAGTGTAGCGATCGCAGCGCCACCTGCGACCCATCTCTAGACCACTGTCACGCACAAAGCTCTAATACCCTTCCACGCCACACTCTTCTTCCTTAAATATAGTAACAAAAGAAGAATGTTATTTACATTTTGCAAATAATTATTTCTATTTAATGAGTATTGTGTAATAATTTCGTTCATCCTCTTCACTTGTCAACACTTGTAAAAGTGAGGTTAAATTACACACGACGTCGGACAAAAGTTGAAATATTTTTTACTTTTTCCGACATCGGATGAAAGTTAAAAATTATTGGATGAATTTACCGCCATAACTATTTTTAAAAATTTCAACCAATAGGCAGTCATTTCGTACCATCGGATGTCGTGTATCGGACATATGTGAAATCGCCTTAAGACGGCGGACCAAAGCGGCTAGCATACACCATTAACCGAGAAAGGCCGAGGTCATGCGGAACCCCGAAGCAAACACCTGACGAATGTTGCTCCGTTTTAACGAGAAAGCGAACACCAGGAGAGAGTCACTCTCAGTTACCACTTCGATGACGTTAAAGTGGTAACCTCTCTTGTTCAGGTAACCAATCCAAAGATGGCGGACCAAAACGGCTAGCATACGCCATTAACCGAGAAAGGCCGAGGTCATGCGGAACCCCGAAGCAAACACCTGACGAATGTTGCTCCGTTTCAACGAGAAAGCGAACACCAGGAGAGAATCACTCTCAGTTACCACTTCGATGACGTTAAAGTGGTAACCTCTCTTGTTCAGGTAACCAATCCAAAGATGGCGGACCAAAACGGCTAGCATACGCCATTAACCGAGACGTTTCACAACGATTTCTAGCTTGCCTCCGGTTAGCAAACTCCGGTAAAGCGTCCGGAACGTCGTGGGGGTGGACAGAAGGCGGAATAAGTCTTTCGTGGAGTCTGCTTTAGTTTCGATTGTTTTTTTTTTTTTAATTTTGTTATACTCGATTGGAGAATCGTCGATCTTCTTTTGTTTTTGGTTCACGTTATTCCTAATGATTCGTTTTGCTCTTCTTTTGTCTCTTTTCTTCCTACTTGTTTTCTTTTGTCGTTTTTTTTTTTAATAACAGGCGTTTCGTGCAGTTTCTTTCAGTTTCGATTGTTTTTTCAAATTTATTATAGTCGGTCGGTTGGAGAATCGTCGGTCTTCTTTTGTTTTTGGATCACGTTATTCTTATATGATTCGTTTTGCTTTTCATATGTCTCTTTTCTTTCTATTTCTTTTCTTTTGTCGTTTTTTTAAAGTTCTTTTGCTTCTTTTCTTTGTGTTTGTTTTCTTTGTCAATTGTTTTTAAATAACAGGCGTTTCGTGGAGTGCGTTTTAGTTTCGGTTGTTTTTTTTTTTAATTTTGTTATACTCGGTTGGAAAATTGTTGATTTTCTTTTGTTTTTAGTTCACGTTATTCGTATATGATTCGTTTTGTTTTTATTTTGTCTCTTTTCTTTCTATTTGTTTTCTTTTGTCGTTTTTTTTTAAGAACGAGTATTTCATGCAGTTTCTTTTAGTTTCAATTGCTTTTTCAGATTTATTATAATCGGGCGGGTGTAGAATCGTCGATTTTCTTTTGTCTTTGATTCACGCTATTTCCGTGTGATTCGTTTTGCGGTTCTTTTGTTTCTTATCTTTGTGTTTGTTTTCTTTAGACAATTTTTTTAAATAACAAGCCTTTCCTTTTTGTTTTAGTTTCGGTTGTTTCATCGATCTTCTTTTGTTTTTGGATCATGCTATTTTCGTGATTCGTTTTACGGTTCTGTTGTTGCTCATCTTTGTTTTGTTTTCTTTAGTCAATTGTTTTTAAATAACAGGCGTTTCGTGGAGTGCGTTTTAGTTTCGGTGGTTTTTTTTTTGGAAATTTTGTAATACTCGGTTGGAAAATCGTCGATCTTCTTTTGTTTTTGGTTCACGTTATTCCTAATGATTCGTTTTGCTCTTCTTTTGTCTGTTTTCTTTCTACGTGTTTTCTTTTGTCGTTTTTTTTTATAACAAGCGTTTCGTGCAGTTTCTTTCAATTTCGATTGTTTTTTCAAATTTATTATAGTCGATCGGTTGGAGAATCATCGGTCTTCTTTTGTTTTTGGATCATGCTATTTCCGTGTGATTCGTTTTACGGTTGTTTTTTTTTTAAATTTTGTTATACTCGCTTGGAGAATCGTCGATCTTCTTTTGTTTTTGGATCACATTATTCCTATACGATTCGTTTTGCTTTTCTTTTGTTTTTTTTTCTTTTTATTTGTTTCCTTTTGTCGTTTTTTTTAAGAACAGGCGTTTCAAGCCATTTCTTTTAATTTCATTTAAAGCACTTTTCACTCAAAAATTGAAATGGAAAATGTTCACTCGATTATTCTATTTTACTTCTTTGTTCGTATTTCAGTTTTATTTATTTAGAAACACACCTTTTTTACCTGACAATTTATTATTTATTTATTTATTTATCTGCTATATTTTTTTATAACGTATTTGTTTAATTTTTATTTGGTTTTTTATTCCTTCGTTCGTGTTTCACTTCTAATTTTTCGTTTCGTTTATGTTATTGAAAGCATCTTTTATTTATTTCTTCGTTAAGATTTTTTTGGTTTTTATTTCTTAAACTTACTTCCCTTTTCTATTTTGTTTCTTACTTTTTTTTTTATCAATTACGAATACCCTTCATTTTTTTACTTAATTATTCTTTTTTAATTATTCATTTCATTTTTCATTGATTTTTTACTGTTTTGTTTCATTTTTTAATTTTATTTTGTTTCATTTGTACCACTTTTCACTTAAAAGCTGAAATTAGAAACTCATTTATTCAGTTTTTGTTTTATTTTGTATTTCTTTCATTTTTATTATTTTTGCTGCTTCTTCAGTTTTTTCGTGTCACATCAAAAATACGTTTTTCATTTGTTCTATTTTACTTCTTCGTCCGCATTTCATTTTTATTTAATTCCTAACGCTCTTTTTTTTACCTGAAATATACTTGTCTGCTGTTTGTATCATTTTCATTCGTTCTTTTTAATTTCTTCATTCGTGTTTTATTTATTTATTTTTTTATTTTTGTTTCTTCATTTAAATTATCTTCACAGTTTCCTCTTCTACTCGATTTCACACTTCCTTTTTTAGGTATTTCGAATTAACTTCACTTTTTTCTTGTTTCAGATTTTTTTGGGTTTCGTTTATAATTCTTCCTTTATTTTCTGTATTTGTTTTATTTTTCCTCTTTTTGATTTTTATTTCTTGTTAGGTCTGCCTGAAATGTTACTTAATTTTTCTAATTCATTTTGTTTCTAATTCATTTAAAATGTTTTGTTTTCTTAATGAGCTTTTGCTTATTTATTTATTTCGTTTTTGTTTCACTTTCTTCACTTAAAATCTGAAATATTGCCTTTTATTTTTAGTTCCATTTTGTATTTTCTTTTATTCATTCGTTTTGACGGTTTTTAGGTTGTTTACTTCGTGTCACGTCTTTTCTTTTCACAAGAGAACACGCGTTTTTCATTTGTTTATTTATCTCTTTTTGGTTTGTTTCGTTTTTGTTTTACTTCACTTCTTTCTTTGTTATTGCTGTTCTTTGTTTGCATTTCATCTGTTATTTTTATTTGTTTCGTTTGTTTTGAAAGCATTTTTTTTGTTTGAAACACTCTTTCTTTGAAAAATTGAAATGGAAAACATTCATTTTTTTTTAGATTTTTTAATTCATTTTTATTTTTCTATTCATTTCTTCGTTTTTACGTTTCTGATATTACATTCACATATTTTCTTTCTGCCTGGGAGAGCATTCTTCATTAGTTCATTTATTTAATTTTTGCTTCCATCGTTTTTGTTTCATCTTTCATTTGTTTATTTTTATTTCTTTGTTTATTTGTTTGTTTTTTATTTATTTCTTTGTTTAGGTTTTTTTATATTCGTCATTTAGATTCCTTTCTTTTCTACTTCCATTTTTCTATTTGTGTTTCGTCAATATTCATGTTTTATGACTTTTTACGACAAACGGTTAAAAACAATGACGTAAAATTGTTTAATTAAAGAGAATAACTATACGTATAGAAAGTCAAATTTCTTAGCCCCATTCTAAAACCAACTCGATTTACAAGAATAATTATAGTAAAGCCACAATCATAAAAGCAAACTCGCATCACACAACCAACAACTTACAGTTACCTCCGGACTATTATTACAACGGTAAATCCGTTTATGCATTTAGCGAGTACAAATAAGACGAGCTGACTTTTATCAATTTGCGATTTGCGTGACTTATTCGAAACACTTTACTCAAAACATAGATACGACAGTGTTCCAGATAATGGCGAAAAATATTTGTGTCACTGAATACACAACGAGGTTTGTTATCACTATAGCCAGTACAGTACGGTAATTTAAGACGTCCTTGCATTTGCTCGCCGTATCAAGTTTTAGGAGCGTGTCGCGTTGCGCCCCCCCCCACCCGGGGTTATTTATGCTCGCCCTTAATGATAATAATGTCTTCTCAGTTACGCTTAAGTAATTTTTTTTCCTTTCTTCTCAATTTTAGTTCTAATTTAAAAGAGAAATGTACAGCCACAATTAAAAGTAATGCCTCCTTCCAATAAAAAGTTAATTTCTGACCGCTATAACGAGTAAGTGGGTACGCATGGAATTCTTGGCCATTACTTTAAATTCTGACTGTACTTCTATTTGGAGCGGTGCATGTTTTTTAAATATACTTTTTTCAGTTTGCGGTTAATCATGCAGGCAATTTTAATTTATCTTTGTGCTAATCAATGAGCAAGCGAGTGTGTAATCATGAGAGTTTTTTTTAGATTGTGAATAGATTATCTGAAAATTGTCAGTTTACTTTTCGGATTGCGTAATTTTAAATTACCTAGATTAATTACGGACTTAAACTTCAATGTCAGATATTCTGTAATTGGTTTGTAACGTCGCCAAATTTGTTTCTAACATTTTTTTGTTATTCTGTACCACACTTTAAAAAAATAATACTGTTGTATGTTTCGTACGTATTTACAGGTACAGTTACAACACCTACATAAAAATAAAATTCATGTTAAAAGAGAAAGATAGCAAGAAATGAAAAAAAAATTTTAGTTTGCAAATGCGCACTTCTAACAAATCTAATCTGTTTCCTGTTTAAATGTCACAAATACAATAAAACTAGTGACAAAGTTTTGACCACAGATACCCATTATATAAACCTACAATATAACGCAATATAACGTATGTACAGTTGAAAAAAAACTTGCAGCAATCCATGGAAAATTAACGTGTGTCTTAACTTGATTGTTAGATAAATGTAATGAAATAAATGCAAACCCAGTCATGTTACAGAACGTCATGAATGGTTTAAAACGTAGAGTTTTAAAATGTATTGAACAGGGTGGAGGGCATTTTAAACCCTTTTTATAAATTAAAAATAAAATTTTAATTAGTAACATTGCATTTTTTCAATGATATAAAATTGAGGTTATCTTCTGACAGTTGTAAATAAAATAAGAGTACTGAGACATACCTTCATTGTCATTTCAAAGCATGCTAGAGTTTTTTTTCAACTGTACATACGTTATTAACGAAATGAACGAAATGGTATCCTTCGATCGATTGCCAAGATCAACAACTTTTATACAGTGTGCAATCGAATAAGTTCCACGTACTAAAATCACTATTAATACACAAAGAAAACTTCGAGAAGCACTGGTTGTGATTTAAATGGCCCAGTTGAGCGATACTCATCATCCCTTCCTTTATGATTTTATTATTTTATTACGTTCAGACTACACGATCAAAATTGCCTTTATACTTTTCTGTGCAGATCTATGGATTGGTCTTCTCGCCGTAACATAAATTCTGTCCAAATTCGATTTACACTTTGCTATTGGCTTTACGATCACTTGTGAAAGGCAAACCTTTAATAATAAGGTTCCTCTGTATATTGGTTCAGGCTTTGGTCGTCTTGTTTTGATCATCTGATTAACTCGTGACTTTCTCCTTCAAGGTCACCATTAAAATCGTCACCTTTTTATTTAATAGGTTCGATGGTTTCTTTTGTGGACGGGCCTCATATTTTACATACGTGAACTGTTCAATAAGTTCTGGGACTTGGGGTCGGTTTCTTGCAGATTTTATCTTCAGATGTTAGGACCCTTTCTATGACTTCTATTTCTCCATTTCATGCGGATTCGATTATTCGAGATTTTTTTTTGGGATGGAAAAAGGAATGTTTGCGACGATCGCCTTTCTTTCGCTTTTTTCTTGTTAATTGGGGCGATCACAACTAATCGTCACTTCAGTGGTCCTGTAAGTACCCAAAACGAAATCGCCGCTTAATTTATCGCCTTTTGTTTCTTTCGATTTTCTAATGAGTGTCTTTTGTTTCTTTTGACTTTCTATTGATTGTCTTTTGTTTCTTTTGATTTTCTATTGATTGTCTCTTGTTTCTTTTGATTTTGTATTGATTGTCTCTTGTTTCTGTTGATTTTCTATTGACTATCTTTTGTTTCTTTTGATTTTCTACTGATTGTCTTTTGTTTCTTTTGATTCTCTATTGATTGTCTTTTGTTTCTTTTGATTTTCTATTGATTGCCTTTTGTTTCTTTTGATTTTGTACTGGTTGTCTTTTGTTTCTGTTGATTTTCTATTGACTGTCTTTTGTTTCTTTTAATTTTCTACTGATTGTCTTTTGTTTCTTTTGATTTTGTATTGATTGTCTCTTGTTTCTGTTGATTTTCTATTGACTATCTTTTGTTTCTTTTGATTTTCTACTGACTGTCTTTTGTTTCTTTTGATTCTCTATTGATTATCTTTTGTTTCTTTTGATTTTCTATTGATTGCCTTTTGTTTATTTTGATTTTGTATTGGTTGTCTCTTGTTTCTGTTGATTTTCTATTGACTATCTTTTGTTTCTTTTGACTTTCTATTGATTGTCTTTTGTTTCTTTTGATTTTCTATTGATTGTCTCTTGTTTCTTTTGATTTTGTATTGATTGTCTCTTGTTTCTGTTGATTTTCTATTGACTATCTTTTGTTTCTTTTGATTTTCTACTGATTGTCTTTTGTTTCTTTTGATTCTCTATTGATTGTCTTTTGTTTCTTTTGATTTTCTATTGATTGCCTTTTGTTTCTTTTGATTTTGTACTGGTTGTCTTTTGTTTCTGTTGATTTTCTATTGACTGTCTTTTGTTTCTTTTAATTTTCTACTGATTGTCTTTTGTTTCTTTTGATTTTGTATTGATTGTCTCTTGTTTCTGTTGATTTTCTATTGACTATCTTTTGTTTCTTTTGATTTTCTACTGACTGTCTTTTGTTTCTTTTGATTCTCTATTGATTATCTTTTGTTTCTTTTGATTTTCTATTGATTGCCTTTTGTTTATTTTGATTTTGTATTGGTTGTCTCTTGTTTCTGTTGATTTTCTATTGACTATCTTTTGTTTCTTTTGATTTTCTACTGATTGTCTTTTGTTTCTTTTGATTCTCTATTGATTGTCTTTTGTTTCTTTTGATTTTCTATTGATTGCCTTTTGTTTCTTTTGATTTTGTATTGGTTGTCTTTTGTTTCTGTTGATTTTCTATTGACTGTCTTTTGTTTCTTTTAATTTTCTACTGATTGTCTTTTGTTTCTACTGATTGTCTTTTGTTTCTTTTGATTCTCTATTGATTGTCTTTTGTTTCTTTTGATTTTCTATTGATTGTCTTTTGTTTCTTTCGTTTTTAAGAAAGAAGAAAGAGTGCCAATTTTTTTTCTTAATTGACGCGATCAAGACTTGCCGTCATTACAGCGATCTTTCCTGTCAAGAAATACAAAAATCGAAATCGTTGCTTAATTTGATTTTGGTTAATTTTGTTTCGATTGTCTTTTGTTTTTGAGACAGAAAAAAAAGATTGCTCGAGGCGATCATCTCTCAGTTGTTTTCTCTTGTTATTTTTTTAATCGACACATTAGATCTTATAATTTTGTCTCTCTCTCTCTCTTTGTCTCTCTGACTCTCTCTCTTTGCCTCCCTGACTCACTCTCTTTATCTCTCTGACTCTCTCTCTCTCATTGTTTCCTTCTCTCTGTCTGTCTCTCTCTATCAATAAATACAAAAATCGAAATCGTCACGTAACTGATTGCCTTTTGTTTAATTTGATTTTGGTTGATTTCGTTTTGATTGTCTTTTGGTTTTGAGGCAGAAAAAAAAGTCTCGAGACGATCATCTTTCAGTTGTTTTCTCTCTTTTCTTGTGACTCTCTCTCTGTCTGTCTCTTTTTAGCTCTCCCTCTCTCTGTCTGCATCTCTCTAGCTCTCTCTCTATCTGTCTTTCTCTGGCTCTCTCCGTCTGTCTCTCTCTAGCTCTATCCGTCTGTTTGTCTGTCTCTCTCTAGCTCTATCCGTCTATCTCTCTCTCTATCAATAAACACAAAAATCGAAATTGTCGCCAAACCGATTGCATTTTATTAAATTTGATTTTGATTAATTTTGTTTTAATTGTCTTTTGTTTTCCAGGCAGAAAAAAGAGTGCTCGAAACGATCATCTTTCAGTTGTTTTCTCTTGTTAATTTTTTTTAATTGACACGTTAATCTTACAATTTTGTCTCTTTCTCTTCTCTCTCTCTCTCTCTCTCTCTCTCAGTATGCGATTGTCTCTCTCTCTAGCTCTCTCCGTCTGTCTCCCTCTCCGTCTATCTGTCTCTCTCTATCATCTTTCAGTTATTTTCTCTCGTTAATTTTTTTAATTGTCACATTAAATTTTATAATTTTGTCTCTGCCTCTGTCTCTATCTTTGTCTCTCTTTTTCTCTCTGTTTCTGTCTATCTCTCTGTCTCTGCCTTTCTCTCTGTCTCTGCCTTTCTCTCTGTCTCTCTCTTTCTCCTTTCTCTGTCTCTTTTTCTCCTTGTCTCTGCCTTTCTCTCTCTTTTTTTAAATAAAAATCATGAAATGGAAAAATATTGTATCAATTTTGAATATTTACTAAGTAACCACCGTTGAATATTTTTTACAGTTAATGTTAAAACACCCTGTACTTATGTACAGGGTGTTTTAACGTATAAACGTTAACCACTGAAGCGCACGATTTTCGTACAAGAGAATACGGAGATTAACAGTTAGTGATACGTAAGCAGTCAAAAAAAAAATGATGAACCATTTCATTTGAATTTTTTATTAGTATTTAAGTAATAGAAATGCGCAAAATAATTACATAGTACAAAATAATATGAATTTATTTCCTTAATTAATTAACTTAAAACAATAAGTAAAAAAAAAACTAGATGATAATTAATTCAGTAGAGATCGCATTCTAAAAGTATTATTGGAAAAGAAGAACGCCGGACACTCATCTTCCCTTAATTTATGATTTCATTACTATATTACGTTCAGACTACACAAACAAAATTAGGAAAAATCGTCCAGATTAAGATGGATTCATTCAAAGTAATAAATTATATTTGATGCATTTTCTTTTCTGAGCATGCAGGCCACTCAGTGTTGTAATGCAAACTGACTAATAGTAACATTCACTTATTTTTCCAATCATTTAACAAATTAAATCGCATAGTGTGTTATTTGTTTACCTTCTGTAATTATTATCTGATGAAACTGATGGTCTAACATTAGAATACTTTGTTTTACTGATGTAAATTGCAACACTTTAAGAGCAGCAGTTATAAACTGTATTAACAATACGTAAAAATTGTCTTATAATAAATTATTTCAGTAATCGACTCCGTTATCGAATGTCTTACGCGCGACCGAGAATTTTGCTAGAGGTTTGTTGCTTTACCACGTGTTTATAAAAACCGCAGACGTATGTACATATAGCAGAACAGAGGTTTTTAAACAAAAAAAATGATGCGTACTTGTGGCAGGTCAATTTTTCATTTTATTTTTGAGCTAGACTAATTGATATTTCCAGAACTAATTCTTTTATATGAATTGGGAAAATTTTTATATTATGTTTGGGAGAACCATACGCAAACATCTGGCAACGCTGTTAAAAGATTAGTGTACAGGTTACTGATAATTAAAAAAAAGTGCTCAAATTGAACGTCATTTTAATAGAAGATTACAAACGATTAAATATGAATTTCATCATCAATTCAGTCATACCAATTTCTAGTATATTTTATCACCAACTATTTTTAATCACTTTGTAGTTTTAATTAGGGATGCAATTGGAGTGTGTCCAAATCAAGTCAAAAAGCTATAGAACGTTTTAATTTTGTTCATGCCCTCGCTAATCCTAAATCGATACAGTGTGCAGTCGGTTTTAGTTAATTACCATAAAGCATTCTCTTTGTTTGGGTCCTTTTGAACTGCCTGAGAGGAAACCGACGAAATTGGAGGTGACTTCGCAATATTAGTTCCTGTTAGCTGTCGTACCTATTAATAGAGACGACGAGCATTCGTGCGGTTTCCGTGCAATATTTGCAGCGCTCTGCAAGCATATGTTAATGACATTTGAGACGCTTCGCCCACTCTGTATAATTATATTTCCTCGCGGCCTTGTAGCGGCCCCCGCGCGTATGTACGGGCACATTGCTGACATAATAAGAGACTTTTTTGGCGAGACTACGTCTTATTTTATTATCTGGCGAGATACATTATTTATTGAATTGCTTTATGTTATTAATTTAATAACTACATCCATTTTACTCAAGTTTTGAGTGACCACAGATGTCATCAAGTCATCAAGTCACCAATAGACTCCTCAGTACTTAAGCAAGTAATTTTTTTCTTCTTTTCGTTTCTGCAAGCGACTTGCACCAATCCCCAAAAAATGGTCCTCGCAAATCCCGATGTTTCTAGCCATCCTCTTTGACTTTGGACCTTCTGGACCCAGTTTCATCCGGTGACTAAATTGGTACCAGTGAACTTTTTGACGTGGAACGCTGCGATGATTTTAGCGACAACAAAAGACTGACGAACAAAACAAATAAAAACAAAAACGAGGAAGTGCCCCTGCGCAATTACGTCGTGTTGGCACGGGCATCGAACACCACGTCCTCCGGAATGGTCGGCCCGATGGTTTTGCAATGCCCATGACTATGAGGCTGCACGGTAAAATCATGTGTAGTAGTGACTTTCACTAAAATTCACGACCTACTTACTCCGATAAATACTCGCTCAGCGACCGTGTGATTTTCCAAGCAATAATTAAATGTAGTAATAAAAATTTCATGTTTAAAAAAAAAAAAGGAACACAATTAGAATCCGTGCTTCAACTAATTAAGCGGAAGCCTAATTAAAATCGTAACTCTTTTTTTTTATTGTGGACATTACCTTGATGTGTGACAACAATGTAAAAGCCAACAATTCGAAAAACTAAAGTAATCAAGCACGAAACACTAAAAAAAAATTGAACGAAAAACAGAAGTTGTTTTAACTGTGCATTTATTAATTTTCAAATTTGGGACCCCTAAATACAGGGTGACCGCCAATTAAAAAAAAAACACCACTAAGAGAATTCATGCCATAGACTACAGGAAAAAAAAATACAATCCCAATGGCAGCTATTACCAACATTTAAGGAGAGTTTGAATTTAAGGCGTGTTTAGAACGTGACATGCACGTGTTTTGTTAAAACGTTGGTAATACGGCGGCCATCTTAGTCACGACGCTAAATATTTATTTAAATTTTTAAAACAAAAGAAGATCGACAATTCACCGCGCGAAGTGGCCTACGGAAAGAATAAAGAATAATGAGCGTGAAGTGTCGAATGTACGCAACACGAAAAATGAATCGCGTTATAAGTAAACTCGAAAAGCGAACGGCAAAAGGACGAAGAAAAAGCTGGAGAAGAAATCAAGCCTGACAAAAAAAACAAAAAAAGAACTAAAACAAACAATGTGGAAATACGAAAAAACGAAAACAAAAAACAAAAGAGCATCGATGTTTCGGGAGCGAAGCGTAAGAAAATTAAATCGCCAACAGAAAACAAAAGAAGAAACCTTCATTTTTTGCACGATTTTTAAAAACCGCGCCCCAATTTTTCATTTGTTATTTTTTGCTTACGAAAAAAAAACAGAAAAACAGTGAAATACTAGGAAACAAATGAAAGCTTAATTTATTGGATTTTCCAAGGCTTCCCGTCGATATGCGGCGATTTTTTTATTTTCAGAAAGAAACAAGAAGAAATATGCATAAAAAAGAAAACGAATAAAAATTGATTTTATTTTCAAAAGCCTCGCGCTGGAAATCGTCGATTTTTCATTTGTTCCCAGATTCATTTTTGTTTGCAAGAAAAAGGGGGGAAAAACAAATGAAAACCTAATTTGATTTTCAAGAATTTCGCGCCAATTTTTCATTTGTTATTTTTTGCTAACGAAAAGAAACGGAAAACAGTAAAGTGCTAGGAAACAAATGAAAGCTTGATTTTATTTCCAAAAGTTTCGCGCTGGAAATCGTCGATTTTTCATTTGTTCTCAGCTCCGCTTTTGTTTGCAAAAGGAAGGGGAAAGAAACGAAAAAAAAAACAAATGAAAACTCATTTTTTTTGCTTACGAAAAGAAGCAGAAAAACAGTGAAACAAATGAAAGTTTCATTTACATGCTTTTGAAAAGTCGCGCCCTGATTTTTCATTTGTTATTTTTTGCTTATGAGAAAAAAAAACAGAAAAACAGAAACAAATGAAAACTGAATTTGATTTTTTATGTTATTTTTTGCTTATGAAAAAAAAAACAGAAAAACAGAAACAAATGAAAACTGAATTTGATTTTTTATTTGTTATTTTTTGCTTACGAAGAGAAAAACAGAAAAACAGTGAAATGCTAGGAAATAGATGAAAGCTTGATTTGCTTTTGTTCTCGGCTTCGTTTTTGTTTACAACAAGAAAAAAAGAAAAAAACGAAAAAAAAACAAATGAATTTGATTTTCAAGAATTTCACGCCAATTTTTCATTTGTTATTTTTTGCTTGCGAAGAGAAACAGAAAAAAAATGAATTGCTAGGAAACAAATGAAGGCTTGACTTGCATTTGTTCTCAGCTTCATTTTTGTTTACAATTATAAGGAGAAAGATACGCAAAAAAAAAAAACAAATGAAAACTTAATTTGAATTTCAAGAATTTCTCACCAATTTTTCATTTGTTATTTTTTTACTTGCGAAAAAAAAACAGAAAAGCAGTGAAACAAATGAAAGCTTCGTTTACATGATTTTTAAAAGCCGCGCCCTACTTTTTCATTTGTTATTTTTTGTTTTTGAAAAGAAACAGAAAAACGGTGAAAAGCGGAGATTTTTTTTTGTTTCAGAAAGAAGCATGAAGAAAATTAAATATTTATAAAGAAACAAATGAAAATTGATTTAATTTTCAAAAGCTTCGCCGCGCTTGAAATCGTCGATTGTTCATTTGTTCTCGGCTTCATTTTTGTTGACAACAAGAAAAAGAAAGAAACGCAAAAAAAAACAAATGAAAACTTAATCTGAATTTCAAGAACTTCGCTCATTTGTTATTTCTTGCTTTCGAAAAGGAACGGAAAACAGCGAAATGCCAACTGGATTTATTTGATTTTCAAAAGCTTCCCGCCAATTTTTCATTTGTTATTTTTTGCTTACGAAACGAAACAGTAAAGTAATGAAATGCTAAGAAACAAGTGAAAGCTCGATTTATATGATTGTTGAAAGCTGCGTGCTAATTTTTCGTTTATTTTCTGAAAATATTAAAAAAAAAACAAACAAATGAAAGAAACCCGTTTTGATTTTCAAAAGCTTCGCGCCGGAAACCGTCGATTTTGCATTTGTTCTCGGATTTTGCTTACAAGAAAAATTAAAAAAATGGAACGCATAGGAACAAATGAAAGCTCGGTTTGATTTTTTTCAAACGCTTCGTGCCGAAAACCGTCGATTTTTCATTTGTTTTCTTTTGTTTTCAATTGCTCCCAGCTGAATAAAAATCGACGATCGTCTTTTGTTTTCATCTTTGTCGTTGTTGTTTCGGTTTCCTTTTTTTTTTTTTCTTCTTGGGTAATTAATTTTTCTATTATATTGGCGTCTGCATTTTTTTTTTAATTTTTAAACATGTTTCGAAAAGGTTCAAAATTTATGAGTGAAATTTTAGTTACATTACACCTAGGATCGTCTGCTGTATTTCTTTAACTTTTTTAATTTTTAAAGTGAGCACTGAAATTTGAAAAACACTCGCCACTCGTGTCCTAGTCTCCCAGTATAATTTCAGTCACCCTGTATTTAACCTCTCTTCGCGATAATTTGAAATGTTTTGTTAGTAGTTAGTTAACATGCAAATTTTATCAACAGATTATTTACTCATCCGCTCAAGATAAAGTTTATATTATTTAACGTCAGTATAAACATTAATGTTTATTATGCAATTAAGATATTAAAGTGAGCAAATACACTGCCGCTTGAATTAACGCTGTTGGCTTTATTTAAACGTCGATCCGGCTATGGTTAATGTGTACTTGGCTTGCTGACCTCGTTCGGCGGTGACTAATATCATAATTTACAAATTCCCGTTTACATTGGCCAGACGGGTTTGGGTATCCCGTAGGTGAGCCTGGGACCGTTTGCTCTCCGCTGCTGCTGCTGCTGTGATTTATGGACGCCATCGTGTTACGCATGCAAATTGAGCTCTGTTTGGTCGGCTTGCGAAAACGCTCAGAGGAACTGTGACACACAAGCAAGGGATTTTGAAATCGTAATTAATTAGTAATTGGGTTAACGGTAGCACGCGAGTGAATGTTACTTGCATTTATTAAATAAAAGCAAATCTTACACTCATAATTGAGTTCGAATTTGAATTTGATTTTTAAAGAAAGTCGTTCCACTTCTAGAAGGGATGAGCAAAAAGTAAATACGGGAGGATATTCAATAATTATCTACCTAGCCATGAAACAAAAGAGCTGGTTAATGGCGTATGCTAGCCGTTTTCGTCCGCCATCTTAGGGTTGGTTACTTGAACAAGAGAGGATACCACTTTAACGCCATCGAAGTGGTAACTGGGAGTGACCCCCTCCTGGTGTTCGCTTTTTCGTTGAAACGGAACAACTTTTGTCAGGTGTTTAACATGTTTTGTTTTCCACGGCCTACTTGATTTTCTTCTTCTCAATAAATGCAGCTTTACCCTCGTATATCGCTTGCCTGAGTACCAGGGTACATAAAACAAAAGAATAAAGGACTAGACTCTTCAAGCTACATGGCTCATTGTAGTGTGTGCGGCAATTGAATACAATCATGAGCAATCTCAGCATTTCCCTGATTAGATTCGCGCGATAATTCATCTATCCGCGAGCGAAGTGACTAATCCCATTAAGCATTCAGCGCAGGGAAGCTTCAGGAATGCGGTGGCGACGAGGACAGTAATAAACATCAACGCCGAAGTCTCGCAATAACGAACCCGCGAACTTCCGACATTTAAATAGAATGCAAATGCAAAATCTGGCATTCATCTCCTCCTTCCCGGGTTTTCCGTTCCGAGATTTCATTTCATTTTTAGACCGAACCCACAGATAATTACGAAACTGAAATCTGTTCGCTAATTGAACAATTTCCGTCCGCGTTCAGTTTCAAATAGGAAAATTAAGCAATCTAAGCAAATTTTAAAACGATCTCTTAGCTTGACGTTTAACTAAGCAAAGTATTCGCCACACAAGTCAATTATTTCAATTGCATGACGTAAACATGTGTTGAACGTTAAACAAGCTGATTCGACAAAGCGTAGAATTGAATTTGCTGAAACAATCGGAAGTAAATTCCTGCGTTTTTCTATAAGTACACATTTTTGTATTTGTAGACATACAGCGTGACTTTTAAAGACCGAGGATGATTTGAATTTACCGCCATGGTAAGAAGTTGTTATTACGTTGGCAACACCTGATTCTGTCACTCACCTTTGTCATTTTTTTTCTTTGTCTTTTGACAACGCACAAAAAATAATTAAATTAAGAATTAATTGCGCAATTGCTAAAAGCAAACGGTTTACTTGCGAATTATTAAGTATGAAATAAATTATTTATTGTCAGAAGAAATTATTCAATATCAAAATAAATTATAAATGTCAAAAAGGATTGATCAAATGTCAAAAATAAACGATTGAATATCAAAAACAAACGATTGTCAAAACAAGTTTTACATGTCAAAAACAATTTGACGTGAACATAAGAAAGTAGAATCAAAAACAAATGCGTAATGAAATCTGAAAAACAAATGCTTAAATATCAAAGCAACTTATTAAATTAGATGGAAAAAAATATCAGAAATAAATGATTAAATGAAAGCAATAAATAATTAAATGTCAAAAGCAAACGATCGAAGACGTAAATGCTTAAGTGTCAAAATTGAAAATGAATAAGCAAATGTAAAAAAAGAAACAAGTGATTAAGTGACAACAGTAAAATGTCATAGTATGATTTGTGATTAAGTGTAAAAATCTAATGATTAAATGTCAAACAAAAAACAAAATGTGTATAAACTTCAAAAACGATTAATGATGCAAAAGTAAATGACGAAATAAATGTTTAAATATCAAAGCAAATTAAATGAAAAAAGAAAAACAAATGTCACCACAATGATTAAATGACAACAGTAAATAATTAAGAATGTAATAAACAAATAATTAGAAGGTTGTGTGAAATACAACTGCGTAAAAATATTAAAGCAAATGCGTAATGTGTCAAACCCAAAGAATAACGTAAGTGTCAAGAATAAATAACAACAAAAAATGATGAAATATCAAAGGTAGTTGATTGGACATGAAACATACGCGATTAAATGCAAAAAAAATATATATTATGTATGAAATGTCAAAGCAAAATAAATGATGAATTATGAAAACAAACGTTGAATTTTAGTGCAAATAAACTAAATGAAAACAAAAAAAAAATAAGTACATATGCTAATGTAAAGTAGTGTAAAGTAAAAACAAATAATAAATGTCTGACACGATTAACGTTCAAAAAGTAAATGAAGTGTCAAAAATAATTAATAAAATGTGAAAAACAAGTGTCTGTTGACTTCCTCGACTCGAATTTCGATTGACGTTCTGAATGTCAATAAGAAAATAACTAATTTTTATTAATAATACGTAATTAACTAAGTGACGAGAGAAAATATTACAAAGAAAAGGATTACACAGAATTAATTCATTAATTGACAAGTACCTTTTACAAAATTTGAAAAACATTAAAATATGAAAATGCAAGACGATCAAAGCTAAGCTTTCAAAACGTTCAAAAATAACGGTTTGCGGTGGCAATACAATTAACAACATTTTTTTATTAAAACTGGCGTTTTAATTTGAATTTGAAATGTCAAATGACGCTTGTAAAGTGAAGGCCCTCAATGTCAAGCCGTCAATAATCGGAAGTTACTTCAGTCGTACAATTTAAAACTAAAATTCAAACAGTGATTCTTGACCACTTTGTACTACAACAATAATACTTAAGAAGATAAAAATAAAAGATAATCGATTTTTTCACACAATTTAATCGACTAATATTGTTTTTAAGTGAAAAGAACAGTGATAAAGTAGAAGAAATAATAGAATTTAAAAAAAAATACGAAATAGTAGAATTTAAGTGGTAGTAAAAACAAAAGACAATCGATTTTACAGCACAATTCGGTAGATTAATAAATTTAAAAAAAAATTTTTGGGATGAGAAGTAACGAAACAAATGAACAAAATTTTAAAAAATATACCGTGTGTTTCATTGAAAATGCATCAAACTTGATATGCGGGTAGATGTCGGGAAAAGAAAGAGAAGTTTCTTTGTAAAATTTTCTCTGTAATGAATAAATTTAGAGAAAATCGAACGGAAAGCAATGTCGCATATTTTTAGGATGGACTTTAAATGAGAATGAATGGATTGTTACTCATTCACATACGAAATCGGTTTATTGATTAATTCCTTCTAGAATGTCGCTTCGGCAAAACACATTTAAAAGATCATGGTTGTTGACAATCAATAAAAATGATAATTAGTCTTTTATTTTCTGTTCTCCATTTAATACGAATTTTCTAATTGTTAGTTGAAGAACTTTAGGATTGTTCAAACATTTAGTAATTTGCGCTTATTTAAGAATTTATTATTCACATTCATCGCTTCATGAAATCGTTCGTAGAAATTTAGCGCCCAAGTACCTGGTTTTACCCAAAACATTTCGTTCGCCATACTACCCCAATTAAGGACTTTATGGTATTAGATTTAATTCATAATAATAATTGACAAATTATGCAAATTTCAACTTGCTCCGATTCAAATTTTTTATTAAGATATTTTGTTTGAAATAATGTCAGAAACGTGTCCCTCAAGTTTGATGATGAAACACGCTGTATAAGGATAACGTGGTCCCAGTACACAAAGGTATTGATTGTTTTACTTATAGGCCAATCATGTGTTGCAAAAGTACTGGAGAGGTGTTTAGCAAGTCGTATGTATATTTAGTTTCATCGATAAGCAAAACATTATATCAAATTTGCAATTTGGTTTTCAGAAACACAAATCTACAGAAAACGTCATCGTAACTTTGGTTAAGGAGACTCACGAATCTTTGGATCACAATACACCAGCCAATTTTTATAGACCTATCTAAGGCTTCTGACTCCCTCCATCGCAAGATCCTACTCCAAAAACTGGGAAAGCTGAGGTTCAGAGGAATATGTCATAACCTGTTCAAAAGTCATCTGAGTGATAGGACTCAAAAGGTAAAAATTGGTAACCTGTTAAGCGATAACGAGAAAATTCACTATGGAGTGCCACAGGGAACCATTTTAGGCCCCATACTATTTATGCTTTTTATAAACGACTTACTCCAAGTAAATATAGAATGTAACGCCATTGTTTATGCAGATGATACGGTTTTCTTTTTAAAAGCCGGCACATGGAAGAAGCTATTCCAACTGGCTACTGATGCAATGACACAATTCACAAAATGGACAGATGTCAATGCCCTCACTATTAATCTTGGTGAAAGTAAATATTTACCGTTTGGTTGTTACGCAGATAGCATCCCAAAAATCGAAAATGAAAATGATGTTCAAACAAAACAATTTGGCTCCAATCAAGCAATTTTAAGTGTGCCAAAAGTTACAATAGATCGAGTGCTTGCTTAAACTACATCCTGAATGGCCTTTTTGTCCCACGCCTCCAGGGTTCATCACTTTTGTAATTGAACTGTCCCTTAGAAAACAACAGAACATTCTGAAGCAACTTTCCAGACACTCTTGTTTTTGGAATAATATTGAATATATTTGTTAGCTTCTGGCTGTTGAGTGTATTACCATAAAGGAACTCATTGTGGATCTTCCATTCAGTGGATCCATCTGCAACTTCTGGAGTCGCAAAGACTCTAACTGGTTCTTTCACATCTAAGCATCTTAAAAGGTTCGCAACGACATCCTTCATCGAATCTCTCTTCGGCCAGCCAAGTAACATGCTTTCAAGCATATCATCATAATCAATTAAGTTTGCTGATCCCATCTCTTCAGTCCTGTTAACATTCTCTGACTCCATGACCTCCCTTTTCGTGACTATGTCATCGAAAAGCTTTTGGACTTTTTGAAGACATTCTTGTGGGCAAGAATTTAATCTAGCTTCTTCTTCATTTTCGTCAAAACCTGTACCGCCTCGGATCAAATCACTCTCATTAGGTCTAAAATTGGGAGAAGCTTCATATCAACGGTATCAGAGGACAATTTTGCTAGGAATGGCAGGAGTCTATGGACTAAGTAGATGGTATGTCCAAATTCTCTATCTATCTTCTGATATTCAAAGGTATCCATACTTTCCTGGTATTTTGGATCTTGGGCGAGGATCTGGATAAGGCTTGTGTTTATTTCAAGGGCTTCAAGCTTCTCGTAAACTTGAGATACTGTGGGTACTAGATGAAGCAGGCAGTTCGGCGGAGCGCCATTTCTATTTAAAAAACTGAGAGGTACTCAGAGGTACCGTTTGAATCCCAAATAAGATATGGAATTATAGGTTGGGACGGAGCTTGATGGTAGAATCTGTGATATAGTAACTTTGCAGAAATGGATCCTACAAACTCGTCAGTATCCATCAGAAACTCTCCATCAAAAGACAGGAGTACTTCATCTTTTTAGTGGGTATGCTATTTTGTGTATGTACACAATGACGTATTTGAAGAAGTTAAATCTACAAATACAAGAAGATACTGTTCTGGTGTTGTAGAAATACCCAGAAAAAATAAAACTATCGGTTAGAGAAGTTATGACTGCATTAGTGCTAAATGTTACAATCAAGTGTCGAAAGACACCAAAGAAAAAAGCGCACAAAGTTAAATGTGATATACATACCAAAAATTGAGTGCAAAGCATATTTGTTACAATACTGAACGATACAACCCATTAAAGCAAGAAGTGACACTATTTTATCTATTCTTCACTGTTAGTTATTTAAGCAACATCTGCTGTAGTTTTTCTTTTTCTGTTTCTTTTTTCATCAGTGCAATCAAATGATCTCTAAATTAAGCACTTCAGTGATATTTATGTTGTAATTAAAAATAAATAAATATTGAAGAATTTTGTTAGCTGCAATTTGTCAATCCTAATTTCAATGCCCGAAGCAAGCTTCCGCTGGGATCTTACATTTTCCATATTGAAGCAAGTGTGTTCTGTAAATTTCAGCTGCCGGTAGTTACCGTTCTTTAAGCAGTAACGTTTAGAAGACATTGATGCAAATGAAAAAAATCCTGATTTTGTTAGTAATTGATTGTTCAACTACTGGTTCAATTTAATTCACGAATTAATTCACTAGTAACGATTGCAAAGTGTAATTTACGCTTACAGCAAGTTTCCCTTATTCCCTGCATTTTATCAATTATAGCAACTTTTATATGAAACATTTTTTCATATTTTTTATATTAGCGAAGTTGTTGGACTTTAAAGAAAATGGCGTTTTTCAGTTTTTCTGCGATAATATCTGAACTATTCGGAATTTTCAAATTTTCTCAAAAGAATCTGAATCAGCACATAAAACTGCAAAATATTGCATTTAACCAAATCTCTATCTTCACTAATAAGGAAGTTACCCATGGGTACCCAACCCAACCCAAGCCTACTCAATCTGGGACACACTGTATATCAATCCGAAATTTTAGAATCTTCGACTGTTACTTCAATTTCAACCCCTTGAAAAGTACCCTATTTTATCAGTGACATCTTTTGAGTTACTTTTCCGCTAATCACGAGCCAATTCTGAATAATTTTCAAAAGTTTCAGAATTTTCAGTGACTCTTGACCACTTTGTACGATAACTATAATACTTAAAAAGATAAAAATAAAAGACAATCGATTTTATGACACAATTTAATCGATTAATATTGTTTTTAAGTGAAATGAACAATGATAAAGCAGAAGACTTTTTTTAAGAAATACGAAAAAAATAGGATTCAACTAATATAGTAAAAACAAAAGACGATCGATCTTACAGGACAATTCAGTAGATTCAGAAATTTAAAAAGAAAAATTTTGGGAGGAAAAGTGGCAAAACAAAAAAATAACAAATGAACAAAATTCTAAAAAATATGTAACAATAATATTTAAAAATTTTGTTGGCTGCCATTTGTCAATCCTAATGCAATGTTAGGTCGAAGAGCGATCGCAAGATGTCGCGCTACAAACTTTTCAATAATATTATAAACAAAAATTAATAACAAAAGACGATCAATTTTAGAGAAGGATTCATAGATTCATTAATTAAATTAAAGAGAGAAACAAGTTGAAACAAACAGTGGAAAAACAAATAATTATTTGCCTTTCACATGGTCAAGTGATTATTAAAAAGAAGTGCAATAGATGACGCTGTTCAATATCTCACACAAATACTATTTATTTCGTCCCTTACTGACGACAAGTGAAATTTTCTTATGGCATCGCTAGCGAACCATCTACGTAAAAACAAATGAAAAAGAGAACTCTTGGTATGTTTTAACAAATCACATTGTTTTACAACGACGTAAGTCATTTTTTATGACTGCCGGTCAAAACTTTGCTCAATAGATGGCGGTTTTTCAACATAAATGGCTCCTTCTACATAAAAGAACAACTTCGAGCTGTCTAGGGGCTTAAATAAATCTCTTTTTTAGAAGAAAAAATTCTTAATCCTTAATGATACTAAAAAATTCTTTATAAAGTGATTCATCCCTTAAGTTGGCAACACTGAATCAATTAAAGCAGCTGGATAGAGTTTGCCGGTAAAGTCGGGTATTATCGACATCAGTTACGGGAATTTGGTTATTTTATGAACGGCAACACACGTTATAACCTAACGTGACATGACCCAAAGTGACATTTCCCATAAATACCACCTGACATACTCAAATTACTAAAGCTGATAACTTTGACATATTAAAAACGTATTTTTAACTTAATTTGACATATTAAAAAGTTGACACTTAAACCGTGATGTATTAAAGACGTTGACAGACAGTCATCTACTAACTGTGACACATTAGCTTTCCATCGTAAAATTGCAATTATTATCACGCAAACAAGTTTTATAACGTAATTTATGTTTCGTCAGTTAATAGTATCATCAAATTCTTATTGTAAGTGTTAGCTGTCAAGATTGACAGGTATTAAAGTCATTAATAGCCATGTGCACTCAAGCTGAGCTTAAATTTAAGCAGCGGCATTAGAGCAGTGTTGCCAATTCGTGGGAATTTTATGTCCTATAATTGCAAAACGGGAATTAATTTTAAAAAAGGAATTTTTGAAGACAAAATTACTTAAATTTTAAGGCAAACTTTGATGAAAAATGCATAAAAATAGCTTAAAATTGCAATTTGAGGGAAAAACAAGCATAAAAGGGATTTTTTTGTCCCAATGTGAGGGTGAGGGGAAAACGACTGTCAGTGATTGGCAGCCCTGCTTCTTACCTCTTCTCTTTAAACGCAACGACGATAAAAACATAAACGGAGTTAAAACTAAACTTATTTGATCGCATGGTATTTGGCAGCACTGACGTTTAAAACATTTGCTGACAATTTAAACGTCATTTTGACAGATGAAGTTCAACAACTTTCTATAATCTCACGCAATTATCTACAACGTTTATAAGTAATTTACGAAACATTAAAATAATGGTTAATGAACTTTAAAGCATGTGTCGTCACCTGACGGGTGACGTTTCTTGCAAATCTGAACCAGCGGTCCACATTTTAAGCAGAATTAAAATTCGCCACGGTTTCTTTCTTTAATTAAAAGAATGCCATTCGAAAGCATTTACATTAGACAGCGTAAAGAAGAAGGAGGCGGCTGATTATTCATACCTACACCGTCCCATTGACGTTAACGTTGTTTAAAAGCACATGGCATGCGCTTAAATCAAGGCTAATTATATACAAAACCTACTTGGATCGCTAGCATATTTCCTTCTTACACCTATTGTTTATTATTTGTGCGCAGGTAACTAGATAAGTATTTATTAGTGACGATGCAGAATAATTCGAAAGGGGACGAAACGTCGTTGCAGGTGCAGTCAAGCCACGTTTAATGATCTCACTACAGGTATGCCGCGAAGCAGTCGATGACTAATATTCGAAAGCAAATCCCAGATGTAATTTCACCGCACTAACGGAACCGAAACAGGTGTTACATTTTTTCAGTTCGTCTCCCCCATGTAGTTGTCTTTTCCTCACACGAAATACTATTTGTTAAAAAAAAAAACACGTTAAAGAAGACTTACCTTGCGGCTTACAACGTGTTATCATCAATGATAACGGTTTGTTTACCATAAATGTTTACTCCCACACCTGTTCTGTTGGGCCGAAGGAACGTCACATAATCGCTAACAGAATTAAAACTCAACACAAAACTGATTTTATTTGAGAAAAAAAAAAAGCAAGTGCTGAAGTGTGATTGGAAAAAATTAAAATCGACGTGCTGAATTCACGCGCCCGACGCGACCACTTCTCTGAACGTATTTCAGAACCACTAAAATCGAACTGTCACCGCCCAGCTGACCGGCGTAGCTTTCGCCGCTAACTTCACTTGATAACGGCCGACACATTTGCGCTGAGACTCTCATTGGATGACGCAGTGAATTCCGCCGTCCTCGGCCAATGAAGTGTTCAAATCAAGGCGGCAAATTCGATTATTCCCGCAGTCAATTGGCGTGAACTTAGGTTTAATTGCTTGTTTACACTCGCGCCGAGTAACGCGCATGCGTAGGCGAATCCGGTTAAAAAATGGCGGACGATCAGTTACCTGCCGGTTGGGAAAAGCGATTAAGCCGCTCTACAGGTTAGTAATCGTTCATAATTATTCGCAGCAATCAACACTAATCGTTCTAAAAAAAATAAATAAATTTGGCAGCACGGCTGGGTCCAACTGTCAAACTTGTATGCTAGGAGGTTATGATCCGCTTACGTTTCATTTATATACTTCGTAACCCTCTTTACTTCTTTGGCATTATATCTAATGAAAAGTGTATTTAAACCAAGTTCTTTCTTGCTGTGAGGTTATGATGTGTTAATCACAACCTCTTGTTGTTTGTTTCGGATTGTAACAAGGTGTGATTTTTCTTTTCTTTTATTATTTCTTGAATACAGGGCAGTACTATTACTTGAATGTCCACACCAAAGAGTCACAGTGGGATGCCCCCGACAAACCAGCAGAGCCGGCGGCCTCTGCGGGTCCCGAACGAGTTCAGTGCTCGCATTTGCTGGTGAAACATAAGGACTCGAGGAGGCCATCGTCTTGGCGGGAGGAAAATATAACAAGGTCGAAAGATGAAGCCCTGGAGATGGTAAAAGGTAGGCGATCGTTTTTGCTTTCGTAAAATGAGTGCCCGAAAAGAACCCCAACTCCTTATCTCAAACCAATTTTGCAATTTAGGCTTCAGTGCAGATATATGTATGCAAATACGAAGGAGAATGTCCAATGAGGACCAAAGAAATTGTATAAAAGCTTAAAAAAGTAAACCAAGGAAATTGGGAAAACTACAGTACAGTATTGCCAACTGAAAGACTTTTTTCAAATCATTAGGTATTAAGAGATTTTGTTTCTAAAAAAAAAATGGAATTTTGTTTGTAAGAAAGCAACTGTAAGCCCCTAGGCAGCTTAAAGTTGTTCTTTTATGTGTTAAGAAACCTTCTTATGTGCAGGGTTGCCAGATGCAGTGCCTGACAAAAGAGTACATTCTTAATTTAATGCAAACAGACATACTACATTACATGTAATATTATATTAAATAGGTATCATGATCTGGAAAGTTAAATGGAAGCATGTAAAGTTAAAAAAAAATCCGAGTTGTAGTGGCGCCATCTGACGACAATCCCATAGAAGTTACATTTACTTTCTGACACAATGAGTGGCCGTTAGATGGCAGATTTAAAATTTAATTATTAAACTTATCGTTTTCCTTTTCTCTGGTTGGCATATTATAACTCACTTGATATTTTAGGATTTTTAAGATATAGGTTTGAAGATCATCGACCGTTACTAACGATACTAGTTTGACTATTATTCTGTGAGATGGCACTTTTATACTTTACACTTGTCACTGTCAAATCTAAATAAAAATAACCATGACTTGTGAAAAACATCAGCGCCTCTGATGCAGTGTTGCCAAGTTGCGGATTTATTCCTTAGGTCTAAGGATTTTTACAAGCAATTAGGAGTTTATGAAGATTTTTATGAAAGTCCTAAAATCTAAGGATTTTGCCACACTTAAAAATGCGACCAAATTTTAAAATAATCGCTTATTTGACCTTGTGCCTACTACTAGTACAATATATTAAATAGGTATCAGGATCTAAATAGTTAAATTGAAGCATGGAAAGTAAAAATCCGAGTCGTAGTGACGCCAATCGATGGCCACCCTATAGAAGTTACGGTTACTTTCTGACAACGAGTGGCCGTTAGATGGCAGCATTAAAATTTAATCAAACATAACTTATTGTTTTCCGACTGCAACTAACGATAGTAGTCTGACTGTACCGAAATCTAAGGATTTTACCGTACTTGAAATGGCTACCAAATTTGAAAATAATTCGCTTATTTGACCTTGCACCTAACAATCTATTAAGTTATTAACGTAAAAGTTAAGCATGTTGGTAGCTCTTGTAAACTGAATTGAATTTATGTCAAACGTCAACTCAACACTCAACGACGTCGGGCACCATAATTTTTGCAAATTTGTTGCAAGTCACACACAATTTTGGTTTAAAAATCGGCCACAAGATGCCGCGAGCTTATTTTCTTTATTACTAAATGTATTAACATTTGCATTTTTATACAATTAAAATGTACTATAACAGGTATATGTTTAACTGACGAGAAGGACGATCAAAATCCAGAGATTTTAAAAATTTTACATTTTAAAGCAAAGGTCCAAAAAGGTCAAGGTCATCTCAACCCAAGGCAAAGAAATTGAAAAAAATCTTTAAAAATTAAAATTTCAAGAGGCGAGGTTCATAAAGATCAAAAGCCAATCCAACCCAAGGCAAAAGAAATTGGAAAAAAAATCTTTAAAAAGTTAGAGTTTCAAGGGGCGAGGTCCAAAAAGGTGAAGGACAACCCAATCCATGTCAAAAAGAAATGGAAAAAATTATTAAAAATTTTACATTTCAAGAGCAAACCAACCCAAGGTCAAAGAAATTGGAAAAAAAATTTAAAAAGTTAGAATTTCAAGGGCGAGGTTCAAAAAGGTCCGGGACAATACAACCCATGGCAAGAGGAAATGGAAAAAATGTTTAAATATTTTAAATTTCAAGAACAAAGGTTGGAGAAGGTCAAAGGTCAAGGTCTACTCAACACAAGTTAGAATTAAAAAAATTAGATGACGCCATTGAGGTAAAACAAAAGCCGATCAAGAAAGGCGAACTTCAAAAAGGTAAAACCAACCCAAGGTCAAAGAAATTGTAAAAAATCCTTAAAAAGTTAGAATTTCAAGGGCGAGGTTCAAAAAGGTCCGGGACAATACAACCTATGGCAAGAAGAAATGGAAAAAATAGGGAAAAAAATGTTTAAATATTTTAAATTTCAAGAACAAAGGTTGGAAAAGGTCAAAGGTCAAGGTCTACTCAACACAAGTTAGGATTGTCATTAAGAAAATTAGATGACGCCATTGAAGTAAAACAAAAGCCGATTAAGAAAGGCGAACTTTAAAAAGGTCAAACCAACCCAAGGCCAAAGAAATTGGAAAAAATCTTTAACAAGTTAGAATTTCAAGAGACGAGGTTCAAAAAGGTCAAGGACAACCCAACCCTTGACAAAAAGAAATGGAAAAAATAGGAAAGAAATGTTTAAAAAATTTTAATTTCAAGAGCAAAGTTAGTGACCTATGACCTTCATAGGTGAAGGTCTACCCAACACAAGTTAGGATTGTCATTGAAAAAAAAATTAGATGACGTCATAGAGGTAAAACAAAAGCCGATCGAGAAAAATGTTTACACTAAAACGTGACTATTAAGAATTTGGTGCGGGACTTTGGCATCACTCTGTATGTCTTGTTTAACATAAGTTTTACTTGTATCAGAAACGTTTTTTTTTTTTTTAATTTATTTATTAATCTACTAAATCGTGCTGTAAAATCGATTGTCTTTTGTTTTTATTGTTTTTTAAACTTTATTATTTCGTATTTTTTAAAAAAATCTTGCTTCTCGTCGTTATTTAAAAAAAATGTTAATCCATTAAATTGTCTCTAGTATAATCGATCGTCTTTTGTTTTATTATTTTGAATTTGATTTTTTTTTAAATTTTTATCATTTTTGAATTTGATTTTTTTAAAAATTTTTATCATTTTGTTTTCCTTGTTTTGTCACCATTCATTTGTTTTTTTTTTTTTTTGTAAATTTATTAATCGACTGGATTGCCCTGCAAAATCGATCGTCTTTTGTTTCGATTTTCTTTAACTTTTGTAGTTTTAAATTTATTCTTGGATCTAGTAATAAAATTTAGGGATTTTTATGTCGAAAAGTAATTTTTTTTGGTAACTCTTGAGGGTTGTAGGTATGCTTTTTACACATTGGTAACACTGCGGCAGTGTTGCCAGAAGAAACATAAAACTGCACAGTGTTGCCAACTCTGTATTTCGTTGACAGCCCGACGCTAACCAAAATAGAGCCTGATTTGTACGGCTCAAGGCCAAATACGATTTTGTCAGTTCCTTATTAGAACCAGCAACTTTTTGTTTTAGAAATCCGCCCTTTAACTGAACAAAATTTAGATTACAAATCGATAGAAGAATTGACAGTGGCGATCAAGAAAAATGGACCATATGTTAAAGCTCCAAATTTTGGGATTTATATGGTCGTACTTTTAGATTACAGAACACTGTAATCACCATTGAAATGTCATTGCCAGGGCTATGTTCGAGGACTACACCCTGGGGCGTTAGTTGGACGTATATCGCATCTTTGTCACACATAATTTGTAACTTATTTTACATCTCGCTCATCGATTGCACGACGTCGTCTGTTTACATTTCTTCCATGACAACGATCGCACTTTTCACATTCTACTTAAAGTAGGTCGTGAAAAGTGTGTCCGTTGTCATGGTAATAATGTAAACACAAAACGACTTGCAATAGATGAGTGAGATGTAAAATAAGTTACAAATCGTGAGTGACGAAGATGCGATACACGCCTAACTTGCGTTCCAGGGTGTAGTTCTCGAACACAGCCCTGTTAGGAACTTATTTATAGTTAGAAATGTTCCTAGAAAGAATTAAATGCATTTTGGAGCAGAATTTATTTTAATGAGCTTGAGGAGGAACATGTACAGTCAAAATTAAAAGCAATGTCCCCCCATTCTGATCACCACAATGAGGCGACCAAGCAAACACCGACAAGAATTCAATATGGGCTTGTCCGTCTACTTGTCATAATGGTCAGCAATTTAAGATTTTATTTCAGGGAGATTACTTTTAATTCTGATTGTACAGGGTGGGCCAAATTCGACACTTTTAATAGGAAACTCCTGTTTTTAGACGAGTTAGACAAAAACTGATCTCGGTCCATGGAGCTCGATTTTTAAGACAAAATTAATGGTGAAAACCGCGTTTCGATATCTTGTCGTTTAGGAGCCTCAGGGCGATTTTTAAAAACCTTCATAACTTTTTTGTTTATGAAAATTTTTTACTTCTGTAAAGACTTCTTTAAGGCACTTTTTCAAGCATTAAAAATTGAGCTCCAGGGACCGAGGTCAGTTTTTGTCTAACTGTTCTAAAAATAGGAGTTTCCTATTAAAAGTGTCGAATTTGGCCCATCCTGTACAGTCAGAATGAAAAGCAATGTCCCCCCAATTAAATGTAAATACGTTGTCTTATGCATTCTGAGCACCATGACAACCAGACGACTAAGCAAACATCGACATCGACTGGTCGATGTTTGCCCCTACTCGTTGTAATGGTCAGCAATTTAATTACTTCTAATTCTGAATGTACATCCATATCTAATGATTTTAAACATTTCGTCTTCTTAACGTTGTTGGAAGTTGAATCATCACTATACTTAATAATAATAATTTATGTTTTAGCTTACAGAGAACAAATCGTTCAAGGCAAATCCTCGTTCGCAGAACTGGCTCAAAAATACTCCGACTGCTCCTCGGCAAGAAGAGGAGGAGACCTGGGCCCCTTCAACAGGGGCGCCATGCAAAAGCCCTTCGAAGACTGTGCTTTCTCGTTAAAAGTCGGTGAGCTGAGCGATGCGGTCTTCACAGATTCCGGCGTCCATATTATCCTTCGCACAGTTTAAACCAAAACGCCCACCGTTTTACACAACCACAATTCCACAGGTGATTGCTTAACACTTGAAAGGAATAATGTTAACGTATTTCTTTAGGTTTTTACAATTTTTAAATGATCGCTCCAATTTCCATTGTTGTTCTTTAATTATCAGCAATAAATTCTTGCATTTAGCTTTTGTTCACGAACGATAGGCTTAAGAAGATGGGTGTTTAATGTTTTCTTTGTTTTTTTTGCTTAAATTTCCTACTCAGCAGCAATGTGCCCCCCAAAAATTTGTTAAACGCATTCTACTTATGAAATCAACGAGAACTTGTACTAGATTTGGAAATGCTTCTTTCTTATCCGCATCAAATGCTGAAAGTAACTATGAATATTGTTGATTGTTGCATTTAGTTCCGGTCCGAAACAGTTTTAGATTGTAAGCGTGTTTTTGACGAACCTGCAAAAAATACTTAATTTGTAAGACATCTTATCTTATTAAATAAATACCAAGAATGCCAAAAATATGTATTTCACAGTTTGTTTTGTAGATAAAACCCCAGCACTCGATTTAAAAAATAATTGCAATAATGGTTCGGGTTCAGTGAAAAATATTCATTATTTTTATTATTTTTTTTTTTTTATTAACAAACGAATTAAAAATCTGAAAACTTTAAGTTAACACTAATCTACACTTCTCTTACAAAAAATTAACAAATAACAAACAGAACCAATTAATTTAGGGAAATTAATTTAAAAATTGTTTTTATTATGTAATTAAAATCTGAAGTCCTTAAGTAAACACGTTCTGACTGACTTTCTCATGGAGAATTAGCATTATGAATCAAATGTGTATGTTTGGTTGCCTATCATGACATTTTCTAGGCGCTGGTAACAAGTAACAGATAGCAGTTAGCTTTATAAACTGTGGCCTGTTACTTGAAAAGTGTCTAGCAAAAGCCATGATAGGCAACCAGACATACATAATTGATACAAAAAAGTTAATTATCCATGGGAAAGTGAACCCGAACGTCCATATCCTATACTTCTGACTGAAGTGTACTTCTAGTAAAAATAAATAATGTTGGGCAATGTTGTGAGCTGAATAAAAATGAGCAGTGCATTTTAAATTAATTTGTGAACAATAAGTTTAAGTGAATCAAACAACATTTCACTAAAAACAATAACGAAGTCAACATAAACTCTTAACAAGAAATTATTTAAATTCAGTCTGCTTACAATTGCAGACAGTCAACTTAAAAGAGATGCTTATAATTACAAAAGTCCAACGACACGAAACTACTTACTAGACAATCTTCACTCTAGAAAAAAAAAAGAATGTAATTAATTGCTTCGTGCTCTGAAATTTTTTATGTTTAGAATACTGATGAGTACTTACTTTTAATTATCATAAAATGAAAATTAATTTTCGGTTGTAATGTTTAAAACAAATTTTAATTGTCTCTGTGTCAATAATAGTTATTTGTGTACCTAATTTAATGTACAGGGTGACTGACAATCGTTCCGCCAAAGAAAAATCACTGTAAGATGACAAAACTGCTCGTAAAAAGAGAGCGATCGAAAGGAGAAGTTCAAAACATGGAAACTGTAAATCTCTGACTTCTGATCTAACTCTTATGACAAAACTCTGCTCTGAATACCCACTCTTTTTTACCCAAAATTTTGACGAACCAAACCAATCGCAATTCACTTCTTTGAGCAATTGGTCTGTAGATAACCACGAACCTCGGCGCCCTTCCTCAATGGTATGAATTTTGGCCCTTTTCTTACCGCACCCTTCGAGTTTTTCCTCTTTTCTCTCTCTCCTCTATCTCTTAATTTTTAAATTAAAAGGGTGTCTAAACTAATATATTCAAATTAAAGAACAAAAGAGAATTACATTGGCAATCTCTTTAAAAATAATATAATTACGATAGTGATCGATTCACAAAAGTGATGCCAAATAAAATGAAATCATAGATAAAGCAATGACAAATGCAATGTAAGGGACGCGTAGAGTCTCAAACTCAACCGAAAAACAAAAGGAACTCCTTTGGGGAACGGAACTGCTGATTTTCTCGTTTCTCCCATGCGGGATTACTTAAGCTCTTTGCTTACTACGCCTGTTAGGAGGGGAGAACGAGAATTAAATTGGATTTTCCTGTCCGCGCGAAGCTTCTAAGCAAAAAGTAATCGTCACGAGAGGGCGGTCGAATCTCGTTTTTACCAATTTTAGCGTGCAACTGAGATTTTACGTGCTTTTGCTGACAATGAGTTACTAAATCGTCAATTTCGCGGTTTTCTCATGGTGCCGATGTGATAAGAACAAGAATTTTATCCGTGTGCTTGGCCTGACTCTAAAGCACGTCTGAAACATAAGATTTCCGTTTCGTTTCAAATATAAATAAATTACTGTTTCCTTTGTTTGGATTGCGTATGAATTGCTTTCGTGGGAACTTAATTTTTATGACTTAAAAAATTTTAAAACGTTAAAAAATTCTTTCTACTGTGGTTTTCGAGGAGTAATTAGTCCTCAAAACAAATATGGCTAAAAAATACAGGAGCGGATAAACGAAATAAAAATTTTATGAACTTGACCTTTAAATGGAATTTCACGTCAACTTCGTTTTTAGGTTAACAACCGATGCCGTGAAATACGAACTACAAATTATTTATTTGACAAATCACCTAAAGCAAATGATTCCATACTTAAACATTTTTTTGACAACCAGAATTTAAAACATTATGATACCTTCGTAATCTGTTAATTATTATAATTTCGTTTTGTGTGTGACGAATCATTGTTAACAAAATCCAAATTGAAGACTCGTTTGTAACTCTCTATACTGTGTTATTGATCGGCGCACTAGTTGTCAATTGTTCCTCGTTTCACCGTAAGCATTCTTTTCACTTTGAATAATTTGCTCAACTTAATCAATTATAAACAGTTCCATGGAATTTTTTTGAACATGATCCCGTAATTTGTTCATTCATCCACGTACGCGAATTGAATAAAAACTGCGCATATCACCACCGACTCAGGGGTTGTGCTGACGCTTCATAAAAAGGAATGCTGTGGTTTGGTTCTCAGCCTCGCCATTTTTTTTTTATGAGGATTCAGTGTTTTTTTATTTTCCTTTATTATTTTTTGACAAGTTGCGATATGCATCAATCCAGCACTAGTTAGTTGCTGCGACTTCTTTATCAACAATTCCCATCATTGTTACTTTATCTTGGTGCTTCACTTTTCTAATTCTGATCATATTTTAAAGACGTTGAAAAAATTAGAAAGAATAAAGAGAAAGGAAAATTAAAAAAAAATGCACTCATAAAGAAAAAAAAACAAATGAAACAGTGGAAGACAGAGTCGAACCACAATCCTCCTTCCCACGAGGAGGCATCGGCACTATCCGCTGATTAATTTCGCGGTTTTCTCATGGTGCCGATGTGATAAGAACAAGAATTTTATCCGCGTGCTTGGCCTGGCTCTAAAGCATGTTCGTAATCCGTTAATATTATAATTTCGTTTTGTGTGTGACGAATCATTGTTAACAAAATCAAAATTCAAGACTCGTTTGCAACTCTCTATCCTGTGTTATTGATTGGCGCACCAGTTCACAATTGTTCCTCGTTTCATCGTAAGCATTCTTTTCACTCTGAATAATTTGCTCGACTTTGAATTAAATTCTTAGTTAATTATAAGCAATTCCACGGAATTTTTTTGAACATGATACCGTAATTCGTTCATTCATTCACGTACGGGATTTGAATAAAAACTACGCATATCACCACCAACGTTTAAAACAGCTGCACATAATAAAGCTTTTACGGCCTAATAAACAAAAACAAAAAACTTGTCGGCGATGAATTTCATTGCTAAAATAGTTTTCTGATATTGCAGATAATCTTTTCTTTATTCTTTTTTTAATGGCAGATTGAAGATAATTATAATTTCTGTAAACAACTAAATAAATTTTTCTTTCATTTTTTTTTAATATTGCATCGTCCTTCTCGTTTCTTGACAATTGTTTTCAATTGCTCTAAAAGTGAAGTAATTTTCTTTTGTTTTTTTCTTTTCAATATTATATTTTTCTTGGCAATTGTTTATAATCGCCGTAAACAACTGGATCAATTTTCTTTTGTTTTTTAATGTTACATCTTCCTTTTGTTTGCTTGATAATTGTTTGTAATTGCTCTAAAAACTGAATTAATTTTTTTTGTTCTTTTTTCAATATTATAGTTTTCTTTTTCTTTGCTTGACAATTGTTTGTAATCGCCGCAAACAACTGGATCGATTTTCTTTTGTTTTGTTTTTCAATGACAATCTTCCTTTTGTTTTCTTGACAATAGTTTCTAGCCGCGGTAAACAACAGAATCAATTTTCTTGTTTTTTTGGTTCAATGTTGTATCTTCTTTTTCTTTTCTTGACGATGAACAATTGACAACTGGATCAATTTAATTTGTTTTTTTTGCGCTCAACTGTCAATTGTTTCTAATCGCTGTAAATAACTAGATCGGTTTTCTTTCCTTTCTTTCTCTCTATTAAGCTTTCCCTTTCTTTTCTTGACGCTTGTTTCCAGACGCTGTAAACAAACGCACCGATTTTCTTTTGTTTTTTGTTTCAATATTATATTTTTCTTTTCTTGACTATTGTTTTTAATCGCCTTAAACAACTGAATCAATTTTCAATCTCCTTAAAGAAATGAATCAGTTTGTTTTTCGATGATATTTTCAATATCTTCCTTTTGTTTACTTGACAATTGTTGTAATCGCTGTAAACATCTGAATTAATTTTCTTTTATTTTTTTCAGTATTATATTTTTCCTTTTTTTTCTGGACGATTGTTTATAATTGAATCGCCGTAAACAATTGAATTAATTCTCTTTTGTTTTTTTTTCAAACAATTTTATTTTTCTTTTCTTTTTTTCAATATTTTCTTGTTCTTTTTCTTTTCTCGACAATTGTTTATAATCGCCGTAAAGAATTGGATCAACTTTCTTTTGTTTTTTAATGTTACATCTTCCTTTTGTTTGCTTTGCAATTGTTTCTAATTGCTCTAAAAACTGAATTAATTTTCTTTTGTTCTTTTTTCATTATTATATTTTCTTTTTCTTTTCTTGACAATTGTTTATAATCGCCGCAAACAACTGGATAAATTTTCTTTTGTTTTGTTTTTCAATGACTTATCTTCCTTTTGTTTCCTTGACGTTTGCTTCTAGCCTCGGTAAACAACTGAATCAATTTTCTTGTTTTTTTGTTTAAAGTTGTATCTTCTTTTTCTTTTCTTGACGATGAACAATTGACAACTGGATCAATTTAATTAGTTTTTTTTTGCGCTCAACTGTCAATTGTTTCTAATCGCTGTAAATAACTAGATCAGTTTTCTTTCCTTTTTTTCTCTCTATTAAATTTTCCCTTTCTTTTCTTGACGCTTGTTTCCAGACGCTGTAAACAAACGGGCCGATTTTCTTTTGTTTTTTGTTTCAATATTATATTTTTCTTTTTCTTTTCTTGACTATTGTTTGTAATCGCCTTAAACAACTGGACCAATTTTCAATCGCCTTAAACAAGTGAATCAGTTTGTTTTTCGATGATGTTTTCAATATCTTGCTTTTGTTTTCTTGACAATTGTTGTAATCGCTGCAAACAACCGAATTAATTTTCTTTTATTTTTTTCAGTATTATATTTTTCCTTTTTTTTCTGGACAATTGTTTATAATTGAATCGCCGTAAACAATTGAATTATTTTTTTTTGTTTTTTTTTCAAACAATTTTATTTTTCTTTTCTTTTTTTCAATATTTTCTTGTTCTTTTTCTTGACAATTGTTTATAATCGCCGTAAAGAATTGGATCAATTTTCTTTTGTTTTTTAATGTTAGATCTTCCTTTTGTTTGCTTTACAATTGTTTCGAATTGCTCTAAAAACTGAATTAATTTTCTTTTGTTCTTTTTTCAATATTTTATTTTCTTTTTCTTTTCTTGGCAGTTGTTTATAATCGCCGCAAACAACTGGATCAATTTTCTTTTGTTTTGTTTTTCAATGACATATCTTCCTTTTGTTTTCTTGACGATTGTTTCTAGCCGCTGTAAACAACTGGATCAATTTCCTTGTTTTTTCTTCAATGTTGTATCTTCTTTTTCTTTTCTTGACGATGACAACTGGATCAATTTAATTTGTTTTCTAAGCAACCTGTTTTTTTTGCGCTCAACTGTCAATTGTTTCTAATCCCTGTAAATAACTAGATCAGTTTTCTTTCTTTTTTTCTCTCTCTATTAAATTTTCCCTTTCTTTTCTTGACGCTTGTTTCCATACGCTGTAAACAAACGGACCGATTTTCTTTTGTTTTTTGTTTCAATATTATATTTTTCTTTTTCTTTTCTTGACTATTGTTTGTTAATCGCCTTAAACAACCGAATCAATTTTCAATCTCCTTAAACAAGTGAATCAGTTTGTTTTTCAATGTTATATCTTCCTTTTGTTTTCTTGACAGTTGTTTCTAATCACTGTAACAACAGAATGCATTTTCTTTTGTTTTTTAATGTTACATCTTTTGTTTGCTTGACAATCGCTTCTAATTCCTCTAAAAACTAAATTAATTTACTTTTGCTTTTTTCAAACAATTTATTTTTCTTTTGTTTTTCTCAATATTTTCTTTTTCTTTTTCTTTTCTTGACAGTTGTTTATAATCGCCGTAAACAACTGAATCAATTTTCTTTTGTTTAGTTAGTTACAAACAATTCCAAGGAATTTTTTTGAACGTGATCCCGTAATTCGATCTATGTAATTCACGTACGCGATTTGAATAAAAACTACGCGTATCACCACCGACGTTTAAAACAGCTGCACATAATAAAGCTTTTACGGCCTAATAAACAAAA
This sequence comes from Serrognathus titanus, assembly GCA_039766575.1. NCBI lineage: Eukaryota > Metazoa > Arthropoda > Insecta > Coleoptera > Lucanidae > Serrognathus > Serrognathus titanus. The sequence continues at coordinate 71,166,597 of CM077913.1, forward strand.
AAAAAACTTGTCCAAATAACCCCAGCAATTATTGTTACATTTTCTCGTAATCCGTGACATGCATTCGCATACGCGATTTGATAAAAAAAATTGTACGCGCAACAATAGCTACGTTTAAAACAACTGCAAGTTTTATTACGTCTCCAATCGACAGCTGGTGCAAGTGGAATTGGGGGGAGTGGGACATACTCGCTGAGCGTTAGCTTTGTCTAACACACATAAACAGAGAGCAAACAATATATAGCGCCCTCGGACGATCACCAGATTTAAATCCTTGCGATTTTTTTTTTGTGGTTGAAGCAACTGATACATTCCGCGCTGACAAATAAACATATTTACACAATTATTTGCGAATTTGTTACTCTTATTTCTCACGCAATTCCAGTCATTTTGGAAATTACTAATAATTACGTCGCGTAAAAGAGCAACTCAACTTTCGCTCACAGCTGATAAATGTGTAATGAAACTAATTGAGAGATGTGCGTCAAGGTCGCATAGTGTGCAAGTAAATAGTCAGTAATTATAAGCTATTCACGAGCTTTTCAGACCCAGATTAGGCCACGTTAAGGTGACATTTTTATTGGTACTTCCAAGCGGATATGTTCCATTTTAATTTGATGGTTATATTTTTGAAAATTCACGCATCTTTAGCATTTTGACTTCAAGGGAAGTGCATGTGGTCAAGGGGGGAACGGTAAATGAAAATAGTGCCAATTTAAGGAATCGAGGACGCTAAGTCCGAATCTGAAGTCCGTCTTTGCGTAATAGTTTTTTTTTAGATTAGAGGCACAATTTTTGGGACGAAGTTTTTTTTACAGTCAAATTATATGCCATTTGATCCAAGTACGAAGAACGAGTCAGCTCAGGGGTTATTGCTGACGCTTCCTTTATGAGGATTCAGTGTTTTTCTTTTTAAATTTTTTAATTAATTCGAAACTGTTTACTATAATTTTCCCGAAATCTATGTCATCTATTCTCTTACGCGCGTTTTTTCTTTTTTTGGCGGAACAATTGTCAGTCACCCTGTATATGTAACTACGTGACCCTTTTACTTTCCAGTACAGAATTGATTTAATATAAATAAAATGAATCTTACTTTTGCGTCAAGTCCGATAATCAGCTTAGCACTGGCATAAAACTCCTTCTTCAAAGAAATAATGATGATCTGCATGGACTGTGCCCTCTTCTTCAAGTAGTTGATGACCTGGGCGATGTTCATCTTATCCAAGGCCGCATCCACCTCATCTAGAACCAGAAACGGTGCAGATTTATAGCTGTGCGTGGCAAACACCAGAGACAGCGCAGCCAACGTCTTCTCCCCCCCGGACATGTTCGACATCATCTGAAACCGCTTCTCCGGCGCAGTGCAGTGGTAATTAATCCCCCCCAAGTACGGCTCTTCTTCGTTGGTGGCGCTCAAAATCGCCTTGGCATGTTCGCATCTGGTCAAATCCTTGTAAACATTTTTGATTTCGTTCGATACATGTTGGAAGCACGCATTGAAGAGCTCGAGGCGCTTCTGTTTCACCCCGGCAAACTCCTGACTGACTAACTTAACATCTTTCTTTATCTTATTGTACGCATCACTTTCCTGCTTTAATTCCTGCTGAAGCCTTCGGAGTTTCTCGTCGGCCTAAAATATAAAAAATCAAATTTTATTGGATTTATATACATAATAAAGCTCTCTTACTTTAGTGTTCAGGATTTCCTGCGAGAGTGAGTCACGTTTCGCTTGGATTTCTTGAAGTAGTTTATCCGAAGCGTTCGAGATTTCTTCATCGTCAGTCAAATGCTTCAGTTTCTTCGGTAGGTCATCGTAATCGAATTCCAGGCTAATAAAATCAGTTTGGATGAAACAGGTGTGTTTAAAACGACATGAAATTTACCCGGCTTCCTTTTCGTATTGCCTGATTGAACCGCTTAGATCCACCGATGAGGTCTGGGAAGGCCCAGACTCAGCGATGTCCTCCATATTGCCTGCGAGCAAAGGCAAATCTAACCCATCAAGCTAAAGCGAAAAAAAAATTGAAATACTCTTGCAATTGTCTCGTAATGTGCTATTACTTTGCTATCGAGTAAAATGGCATGTCGTTCACTCCTTGCCTGCTCTATTTTGGATTCGAGTAGAGTAACTTGCTTGTGAATGTCCTGCACTTTTTTGTTTAAACCATTTAGGGTCTTCTTTGCCTTGTTGACTTGGGTTTTCATTGTGTTACACTCCTGGGATTTTTGTGAGTGTTCGTTTTTCAAGCGAGTTACTTCTTGCGAAGCCGAATTCAATTCGTCCTTCGTTTTCTGTTGGTGTTTCTTGTACTTGTCGAGTTTCTCTTGCTCTGCATCGACAGCGAGTGTCCATCTGGCGACGTTCGCTGAAAGAAAAAGTAATTGACATCTTTAAAGTGAACCAAGCTATGCGTCTTACTTTGAGTTGCACGGTTGCGCTCAAATATCAACAGATTAGAGATCTTATCGATTCGAGCCTGTAAATCGAGCCGCTTTTGTTTGTATTTCTCTCGAATGAGTAACTCTCTGTCTTCATACTGCCTAATATTCAGCACTCCTATTCGCAAGCAAAAATCAGCAAACACCGTGTCTTCTATGCCGTTTAATTTCGTTTCTAGTTCTTGAGTTTTCGGCTCGTTTGCTTGTATTGCTTGCTGAATGTTTGCTATGTTGATCTGAAAGTCAGTGCGTTAATTAAAAAGGTGAAAAGATGTAAGGTAGTGTTTACTTTGTAATTGGTGATTTCTTCTGCGAGCCTCGACAGTTCGGTTTTGTTGTTCTGGGCACGTGCTTTCTGCAAGGCAACGTTCGTTTAAATGATTCAACACTTTTGCGATTACATACCGTATTTTCTAAGTCTGTTCTGAAATACTTAAGCCGAGTTTCTAGGCCGTCAATGTGAAGGTCAAGTTGATTTATTTCGGATTCCTTATGTGAGTTTGTTCTAGCAGTTTTTAATTCTTCAGTTAACTTCTCCTACAATATATTAAATGCCAGGCAGCATAAATGCGCACAAACATAAATACTGTTTTTTTTTTTACCTTCTGCTCCTTCAACTGTGACATATGTTTTTCATTCCAACGTTTCGCCTTCTTGGCCAAATCAACAGAGCCTCCGGAAATTATCCCAGATTTCTGATAGTACGTCCCATCTAAAGCAACTGCCTGCAATTCAATTTGAAGCAAATTCTTAACTAAAGGTTAAACGGTGCCTATACACCGAAAAAATAACAAAGACATGTTAATAGCAAACATGTTACCAACAAGTATGTAAATAACAGTGACGGAAAATCTACCCTTAAAGACCGTAGGGGCAAGGGGAAGGAAAATTCTAGCCCTGAAAAGTCGTCTTAGGCCCGAGAACCATCAGATCTAAGAAGCCCGATTAAGCATCATAATCCGGGCTAAGACGATTTCGTAATAAACTCAAATATTTAGATAAAAATGTATGGACACTGGTAAACAACATTCATTTCATTGGTACCAGAAACGCAGATAATCATTTAATATTTACCTACATTGCTATAAACATGTTATTAACAAGAAGCAGTAATTAATTTCAAGGACATGTAACAGTGTTATTGAAAGCTATGAACATGTTAGTAAATTCATGTGTGGCAATTGTCGGTAATGCTCAACAAAAACAAAAAAAAGGAGAATGTGGATTCGGCCTTATCTGCAGGGTAGAGACATGAAGTAGACACAATTGCAATATTTGAAAAAATACGAGAATAAAATAACTAACAAAGCAGGGAGATACATTCAAAAGTATAAACCACAACAAAGTCCACGGCAAAATGTTACTAACATCATGTTCCCAAATATAACATGTTGGTAACATTTTGTTAGCAACACTCTTTGACCAAAACCGCCTCCAGACCGATCGCAAAATATTTGCTAGTAACAAAGTTATGAAGAAGAATGTTTATTAACAATAAGGAATAAATAAATAAATGTTAACACAAGCGTTATTAACATTATCAACATGTTAATAACATTTCTTCGGTATTTCTTCACAAGCTTGTCGCAAATGTCGTCAACAATGTTGACAACAGAAGTGTGCTATTAACAATGTTATCTCCGGTGTTAAGCCAATGTCGTCAACAGAAGTACCCTAACATTTTTCTTTACGATTTGTTAACAACATTGTTACTAGCAATTAATAGTTTACGTCTCATCCTGCGACCAATTTTTGACCTAATATTGTGTGAGAACAGAACTGTGCCAACACTTTGTATCTCAGTTTTTAAAATTTGTTAACAACATTGCTATTAAGAATAATGTTATTTTTGATATAAAGCCGGCTTTAGTCACAAATGTCACCGACAATGTTGATAACAGAAGTAGGCTAACATTTTTCTTCCCTGTTTTGCAGACTTGTTAACATCGCTCTCGGGTGTAGAGTCAGTTTCAGTCTCAAATATCACGAATACAGTTGATAACAGAAGGATGTTAATATTTTTAACCCTATTTTTAAAATTTGTTAACAACATTACTATTAGTAACAATGTTATCTTCGATGTAAAGCCGACTTTAATAGCAAAATGTCGTCAACAATGTTAATAACAGAAGTAGACTAACATTTGTTGTCCCGGTTTTTAAGATTTGTTAATAACATTGCTTTGAACAATGATATCTCCGGTGTAAAGCTGGTAACATTTTTGCCCTAGTTTTTAAGATTTGTTAACAACATGGCTACTAATAATATTATCTCCGGTGTAAAGTTAGCTTTGGCAAATGTCATCAACCGAAGTTCTCCAGATTTTTAAAGTTTGTTGGTACAAAGGCAGCTTTTTTCGCAACTGTCGTTAACAATGTTGTAAAAGAAGTTATCTCCGGTGTAAAGCTGACTTTAATGACAAATGTCATCAACAATGTTGATAGCAGAAGTACGCTACCATTTTTCGTCCAGATTTTTTAAATTTGTTAACAACATTGCTATTAACAACAATGTTATTTTCAGTGTAAAGCCGGTCCTAGTCGCAAATATCATCAACAATGTTGATAACAGAAGTAGGTTAACATTTTTCTTCTCAGTTTAGCAGATTTGTTAAAGTTGCTCTTAACAATGCTATCTCAGGTGTAAAGTCAGTTTCAGTCTCAAATGTCACGAATAATGTTGATAACAGAAGGATGCTAATATTTTTAACCCTGATTTTAAAACAACATTGCGATTAACAACGTTATCTTCGATGTAAAGCCGGCTTTAATAGTAAAATGTCGTCAACAATGTTAATAACAGAGGTAAAATAACATTTCTTGTCCCGGTTTTTAAGATTTGTTAATAACATTGCTATTAACAATGTTATCTCCGGTGTAAAGCCGGCTCCAGTCGCAAATGTCATCGACAATGTTGATAACAGAAGTAGGCTAATATTTTTCTTCCCAGTTTTACAGATTTGTTAACATTGCTCTTAACAATGCTCAGATGTAAAGTCAATTTCAGTCAGAATAATGTTGATAACAGAAGGATTCTAATATTTTAACCCTGTTTTTAAAATAACATTGCGATTAACAACAATGTTATCTTCGATATAGAGCCGGTTTCAATAGCAAATGTCATCAACAATGTTAATAACAGAAGTATACTAACATTTGTTGTCCCGGTTTTTAAGATTTATTAATAACATTGCTATTAACAATGTTATCTCCGGTGTAAAGCTGGTAACAGACGTAGACTAACATTTTTGCCCTAGTTTTTAAGATTTGTTTAACAACATTGCTACTAATAATGTTATCTCCGGTGTAAAGTTAGCTTTGGCAAATGTCAACCGATGTACTCCAGGTTTTTAAGATTTATTAACAACACTGCCATTAACAATGTTGTTTTCGGTATAAAGTCGGCTTTTTTCGCAAATGTCGTTAACAATGTTGTAAAAGAAGTATTAACAACAAATCCGGTGTAAATCTGACTTTAATTGCAAAAGTCGTCAACAATGTTGATAGCAGAAGTACGCTAACATTTTTCGTCCAAATTTTTTAAATTTGTTAACAAGATTGCTATTAACAACGTTATCTCCGGTATAAAGCCGTTTTTTTCGCAAATGTCGTTAACAAAGTTGTAAAAGAAGTATTAACAACAATGTTATTTCCGATGTAAAGCTGACTTTAATTGCAAATGTCGTCAACAATGTTGATAGCAGAAATACACTAATATTTTCGTCCCAATTTATAAGATTTGTTAATAACATCCTTATAATTGTAGTAACTGTAGTAAAAGTCTCAGCATTTATCAATTATACTTACGAACTACAAAACAGCATGCAAAACATTAATAATAACATTGTTATTAACAACAATGTTACATCCGTTGTAAAGCAGGCTTTAGTCGTAAATGTTATCATCAATGTTGATAACAGAAATATGTTAACAGAGGGATGCTAATATTTTTTATACCAGTTTTAAAATTTGTTAGCAACATTACTATTAGCAACAATGTTATCGTCGGTGTAAATCGGGTTTTAATAGCAAATGTCGACGATGTTAATAGCAGTAGTACCGTAACATTTTTTGTCCCGGTTTTTAAGATTTGTTAACAACATTGCTATTAAAAATATTATCTCCGGTGGAAAGCCAACTTTTGTTGCCAATGTTGTCAACACAAGTTACTAACAATGTTATCTCCGGTGCAAAGCCGGATCTGTTGCAAATGTTGGCAACAGAAGTGCGCTAATATTTTTCGTCTCAGTTTTTAAAATTTGTTAACAACATTGCTATTAACACACTTTATTAACAATGTTACCTCCTGCGTAAAACCGGCTTTTGACGCAATTGTAGTCAACGGAAGTACCCTAACACTTCTTGTCTTATTTTTTTAAGATTTGTTAACAACATTGCTATTAACAATGTTGTTGCAAGTCGGTTTGATTGTTATGTCGCAACCTAAACTATTTGTTATTAACAATGTTTTCTCCGGTGTAAGCCGGCCTTTGTCGCAAATGGTATCAATAAAAGCACCCTAACATTTTTCGTCCCAGATTTGTTAACAACATTGCTATTAATGTTATCTCCAGTATAAAGACGGCTTTAATTTATAAGATTTGTTAACAACATTGTTATAATTGATAAATGCAGAGCCTTTTCTGTAGTAAAGGACTCAGCATTTATCAATTATACTTACGGACTACAAAACAGCATGGAAAACATTAATTGTAACATTGTTATTAACAACAATGTTATATCTGTTGTAAAGCCGGCTTTAGTCGCAAATATTATCAACAATGTTGATAACAGAAATATTTTAACAGAGGGATGCTAATGTTTTTTATCCGTCTTTAAAATTTGTTAGCAACATTGCTATTACTAACAGTGTTGTCGTCGGTGTAAATCCGGCTTTAAAAGCAAATGTCGTCAACTATGTTAATAGTAGTATACCAACATTTGTTGTCCCGGTTTTAAGAGTTATTAACAACATTGCTATTAACAACGTTATTAACAATTTTATGTCTGGCGTAAAGTCGGCTTTGGTCGCCAATGTAGTCAACAGAAGTACCCTAACACTTTCGTCCCGGTTTTTAAGATTTGTTAACAGCATTGCTATTAAAAATGTTATCTTCGGTGTACAGCCGGCTTTTGTCGCAAATGTTATCAACAGAAGTACGTTAACATTTTTCGTCGCAAATTTGTTAACAATTTGTAAAGCCGGCTTTTATCTCAAATGTCGACGACAGAAGTATCCTGACATTTCTCGCCCTAGTTTTTAAGATTTGTTAACAACATTGTTATTAACACACTTTATTAACAATGTTACCTCCGATGTAAAGCCGGCTTTTGTCGCAAATGTCATCAACAGAAGTACCCTAACATTTCTGGTCCCATTTTTTTAGATTTGTTAACAACATTGATCATAATGTTGTTGTTAACAACATTGCTATTAGCAACGTTACTAACAATATTATCTCCGGTGCGAAGCCGACTTTTGTCTCAATTGTCGACAACAGAAGTATCCTAACATTTCTCGCCCTCTTTTTTAAGATATATTAACAACATTGCTATTAACACTCTTTATTAACAATGCTACCTCCGGTGTAAAGCTGCTGTTAGCAAAGTTACTAACAATATTACCTCCGGTGCAAAGCCGACTTTTGTCTCAATTGTCGACAACAGAAGCACCCTAACATTTTTCGCCCCAGTTTTTAAGATTTGTTAACAACATTGCTATTGATACTCTTTATTAACAATGTTACCTCCGGTGTGAAGCCGACTTTTGTCGCAGATGTCATCAACAGAAGTACCCTAACATTTCTCGTCCCATTTTTTTAGATTTGTTAACAACATTGCTATTAACGTCGGTTTGATTATCATGTTGTTGTTAACAACATTGCTATTAACAACGTTACTAACAATGTTATCTCTGGTGCAAATCCGGATCTTGTCGCAAATGTTGACAACAGAAGTATCCTAACATTTCTCGCCCTAGTTTTTAAGATTTGTTAACAACTTTGTTATTAACATATTTTATTAACAATGTTACCTCCGGTGTAAAGCCGGCTTTTGTCGCAAATGTCATCAACAGAAGTACCCTAACATTTCTCGTCCCATTTTTTAAAGATATGTTAACAACGTTGCTATTAACAATGTTGTTGCAAGTCGGTTTGATTGTTATGTCGCAACCTAAACTATTTGTTATTAACGATGTTTTCTCCGGTGTAAAAACGACTTTTGTCGCATATGTTGTCAACAATATCGACAACAGAAGTATGCAAACATTTTTTATTTTTATGCATTGCTATTAACAAATTCTATTAACAATGTTACCTCCGGTGTAAGCCGGCCTTTGTCGCAAATGTTGTCAACAGAAGCACCCTAACATTTTTCGTCCCAGATTTGTTAACAACATCACTATTAGCAATGTTACTAATAATATTATCTCCGGTGCAAAACTGGATTTTGTTGCAAATGTTGACAACAGAAGTACCCTAGCATTTTTCGTTCCACCATTGCTATTTTTCTCGGGAATTCTCTGCGGTGTAAAGCCGGTTTTAGACGCAGATGTCATCAAAAAAGTTGATAACAGAAGTAGGTACGCTAACATTTTTATCCAAGCTTTTAACAACATTGCTATTAACAACAATGTTATCTTCGGTGTAGTCGCAAATGTCATCAGCAATGTTGAGACCAGTTTATTATACTAACAGTTTTTAAGATTTGTTAACAACATTGTTACTAACAACGTTATAAACAATAAAAATTGTAATGAAAAGTTTAAGTCGCGACATCTTTGACCTAACATTGCCTTAGAACTTGGAATCGATTGGCAAGTAGCATCTAAATCCGACTTGCAACGAAATTAATATAAATTTTGTTGCGAGACAAAAATCGGTCGCAAGATGTCGCTGCCTAAACTATTGGTTATTAACGATGTTAAACGTACGTTATTTCTTGTTTCGAGTTCATAAGCTACTTTACAGGCATCTTCAGGAGTCTGGCAAACCAAGACGTTGCTGACGACGTATAAAACGACCGGTGCTATTTCCTGAGGCTCGAAAGCCAGAAGGTCATACAACAAGTAGACGTTCTTCGGTTCCGTAATATCTCTGAGCTTATTTTTAATCGGCTTGTACTGCACGTAATCGACTGATAGGAAGGTCTCTCGACCCAGTCTTTGCTCTTTGAGGTACTTGATGCATCGACGTGCCGTCTGCTCGGTGTCGACAATGATCGCTTCCATGTTGCTTCCGAAAACCTTGGTGAATGCTATGTTGTACCTCGAGTTTGTCGGTTGACATAAATCGATCATACGGCCATACTATACGGAGGTCGGAAGAAAAAATTGTTTCACGTATTATTTTCGTCTCCCAAATTATTTAATAACTGGTTTTTTTTTTGTTTAAACGTCAACTTACCACTCCTTTATAGAATATTTGGAGCTGTTCGACAATACTGGCCTTCCTTTTCCTGCGTTCCTCTTCATACTTGTTAGTTTTTTCATCCCCAAACTGTTCCATTACAGTTTCCAGTTGTGCCTGCACGTTTTCGAGATGCTCTCTCGAAGACACCATCCCCGATTGTAACTCTGTTCTTCGGTTGCGTTTATCTGTCAAAGTTTCTTCGCTTGTCCTGAAAGTAACTCACTTACCTTAAAAATTTTTCAACATTGTTGCAAGTCGGTTTTGATTACAATGGATTCCTCGAGGCCCCTTATTGGGGCCTCTTCAGCAGAGGGGTAACTCGAGAACTCCACCGCAATCAAACCAATCTGTCGCTAGGTCGATTAAGTCAAAAACTATTGATTTAAAAAATAACTAAATAAGAAATAGGGCCACTGACTGAATGATTTCAGACAAGACGTGAATTCTCCTTTGCAATTCCTTCTCCTCCTGCTCCTTGTGGCTGAATTTATCTTGAGCTTCGGCGATTAATCTGTCCGTGTTATCCAAGTGATCCTGGTCGGATCTAATTATCCGTTTAATCGATTCTAACTCTTGCATTAACCGGGCGGTCCTTTTCGCAGCCTCACTCTTCAACCGGCCGTACTCATGAACGTCTTCCTCTTCCATCTGTTGTATACCCTGACTTTGTGATTCTTCCAAAATTTCAGCTTCGTATTCCTCCTTCATCCGGTTCGCGTCGGCTAATTCTTCTTCTAATTTACGAATACTATCGGCCTGGGCTTCGTCAGCGCTCCTGGCCTTTTCCAACATCTTCACTGCGTCATCCAGTTTCTTCTGTATATGGGAAACCTCTTCTTTCGCTCTAACCAGCTGCGATTTCTTCTTGTTCAAATCCACTTCCTGTCAAGACTACGCATTAGAAAACGGGAGCAAAACAGTTTGCTTTTTTAACGTACAGCCTCACGAATGTCCTGCTCTATTTTTGCCAAATCCCGATCGCCCTTCCCCAAGTCTTTCTTCGTAGTCTTGAGGTTTTGCTCCGCCTCTGCGACTTTCTCTTCGAGTTTCTCGAGCTCGTCTTGCTGAGTCTTCAGACTAGCTTCTAGATTCTTGATTTGGCGCTCGTTATGGAATAGTTTGAAAAGGCAGTGGGTAATCGACGTTTTATTCTAAAATAGATTGCGTTAGCTGGCACCAAATGAATTACAAAACGAGTACCAAATCGTTTAATGTTTGTAGGTACTGTTCGGCGGCTTTGCCTTGTTTGTGTGCTTCGGCACAGTCGGATAGCAAATGCCTTTTCCTTCGCAGAATTACACTTAGTTTCTGTTGCACCTCCTCGACTTGTATTTTTAATCGGTCGTACTGCTCTTTTAATTCTGCAGAACTGATGAGAGAAATTGGTTTATTTCTTCCTCGATTCCTTCCCATACTCACCCGCTGATTTCCTCAAACATCTTCGTCATGTCCTTGGGGTGTTTCATCGCGATCGTCTCCACGGCACCTTGAAACACGAAGCAGTTGCCTGCCCCAGTCATTATTCCAATCGCTTCCAACTGCTTTATGTAATCACCATGACTAACCACCTGATATTAAACTCAGTTAACTAAAATATGTCGTCGTCTCCAAGTTTCCACTTACCTTGTCGTTAAACGTGTACTCTGAGGAGTTGCCTCGAATTGAACGCTTGAACACTAGTTCCTCTGATGTTTCAATGTTTTCAAAAGCAATTGTCACTGATGCACTAAGGTGCAGATACAATAGAATAGAGATTAGGTTTATTTGTAAAGCACTGAGGACTATGAAAAATGATAACGAAAGGAAATCACGGTAGATATATGATAGGTAGTTATCACACAAGTAGGTGAGTACTTGTTTGGTACTCAAAGGCAAAGGCAAAGGTGGAAGAGAAACTCAAGGATGTGTTTCAGGACCGTTTTCTACCTATTATACACCTGCGATCTCTAATTATCGAAAAGGCTGCGCAATGGCCAGCTGTGGCTATGTTTGATAACACCCCATCACCCTCGCAGGCTAAACTGAAATTAAATAAACAGTTTCATGTTTTGAGAAATTATTTCGGCACTCATAACTACAATAGAAAATAATTTTCAAATCTCCAATATCCCTCATCATAAATGAAGAGTTTCTGAATTTCTCCTACTCTAAGTCTAAGGCAATCGCTTTTTGACCTAATATTGATTGACCGCGCATTGGGAATACCCCGTACCACTGTTCAGGATGCCTGGAATCGGTATTTGGAGACTGGCAACTGCACTAGGAGAGCAGGATCCGGAAGAAGAAAAGCAACAACTGCAACGTTGTGCTCACATACTAAGGGATCGGAGATCAACGGCTGTTCAACTTCAACATCGCCTCCAAACAGCTCGTGGAGAGGACAATAAGGAGAAGGCTTGTTGAAGGAGGCCTAAAGCCACGAAGACCTGCAACAGGCCCAGAAAACATCGTCGAGCACGGTTGAAATTTGCACGATTTCATCCAAACTTGACTCCTCACCAATGGAGTAAAGTTCTCTTCACTGATGAATCGCGCTTTTGCCTACGCTCGCCTGACGGTCGTGAAAAGGTGTGGAGAAGACCATATGAGCGGTACACAGACTGCACCATTTCCGAAAGGCGGTCATTTAATGGTGGCTCTGTTGTGATGCGGGCAGGTATTTCGCCTGAGGCATATACAGAACTTCTTTTTGTGGAAAATGGGGCTTTAAATGCCCATCGATACGTGGAAGACATTCTGCATGAAGCTGTCGTGCCCTACTCTCACTTTATTGGAGATGGATTCACTCTAATGCACGACAATGCCAGACCACACGTGGCACGAGTAGTGACTGACTTCTTAGATGAGGTCGGAATTCAGAGACTTAACTGGCCAGCATGCAGCTCTGATCTCAATCCCATTGAGCACTTGTGGGATCAACTTCAAAGAGGTATTCGACGTCGCCCGGCTTTGCCAGAAACACTGCAAGATTTAAGATCAGCGCTTTACGAAGAATTTGAGGCTCAACGCACTAAGGGATCGGAGATTAACGGCTGTTCAACTTCAACATCGCCTCTAAATAGCTCGTGGAGTTGAAGTAAGTGAGAGGACAATAAGAAGAAGCCTTGCCAAAGGAGGCCTAAAGTCAGGGAGACCTGCAACAGACCCAGAATTGTTACCAAGACATGGTCGAGCACGGTTGGAATTTGCACGACTTCATTCAAACTTGACTCCTCACCAATGAAGTAAAGTTCTCTTCACTGATGAATCGCTCTTTTGCCTACGGTCACCTGACGGTCGCGAAAGGGTGTGGAGAAGACCAAATGAGCGGTACACAGACTTCACCATTTCCGAAAGGCGGTCTTTTAATGGTGGCTGCGTTATGGTGTGGGCAGGTATTTCGTCTGAGGCACATATCGAACTTCTTTTTGTGGAAAACGGGGCTTTAAATGCCCAACGATACGTGGAAGACATTCTGCATGAAGCTCACTTTATTGGAGATGAATTTACTCTAATGGACGACAATGCCAGAACACGTGGCCCGAGTAGTGACTGACTTCTTAGACGAGGTCGGAATTCAGAGACTTAACTGGCCTCTTCTCAATCCCATTGAGCACTTATGGGATCAACTTCAAAGAGGCATTCGATGTCGCCCGGCTTTGCCAGAAACACTGCAAGATTCAAGATCAGTCCTTTACGAAGAATTTGAGGTAATACCTCAAAATTCATTAACACATTTGATTGATTTGATGCCTCGACGTTTAAATAATGTCATTCGAGCAAGAGGAGGTCATACGCGTTATTAACCTCATCAGTAACTTAACTGAAGACATTTCTTTTCAGTTTTCGAACTGCCGTTTTTGTTATTTTTTCACATTAAACTTAATTTTGTTTAATCTCGTCTTTTTCTGGATAATTTTTATGTCTTTTTTGTCAATAATGAATGATCCTTCGATATAAAGTACATCTCAAATTAAATAAACCAGTATGTCAATGGTTTTGTTACACATTTTAGGGTGGCCGGTTTTTTTTCCGGTCGGTGTATGAAGAATGTGTTGCAAGAAATCGAAAAAATCATCGATGGCAATTAAAAGTTTTTATTTCAACAGAAAGCAAACTGGAAAGCATTGATTTGGCTGAATGTGAAACCTCTGAAGGAGATTAACGTATAGGATCGAATGGACTCTCTAAAAATAGTAATGACATCTATTGAGTATTGAACAAAATTCGTAAACTAAACATTTGTTGCTAATTTCGAAGTTCAACTGGTTTATTTACCGTCAGATGCCTCTTTTAAATAACAGAAAAATAAGTGGAAATTAAGGCTGGGATGAGATAACGTGACGTACGGTTATGTTATTCCCTCTTTAAACTTCATCACATGACTAATTGTAAATTATAGAATTTGTCTACGTGTTACTTATGTTTACGAATTTCGTTTTCCACAATAACAGTATTGCCACCACGTATTTGGCGAGCCTGCTTCTAGCTAACCGAGTTTAGCTCCTAATTCAGAGCGTCACATATCGTATCATGTGACAAATTTCATGGCAAGAGTCTGTGGTTAAACCATGTCCACGTAATTTAGCGACACCCTGTATATCTTATTGCAGTTCGATTACCCCTTGAAGAGTCACTGAGATTTTTTTCTTAAAAATCGAGCTCCAAAAGCCAAGGTCAGTTTAAAAAAAGGATTAAATTTGACCCACCGTGTACTTGCACCGAGTGATTTTTAAAATTTTTTTATCAACTCTTATAATGAAATTTTTACGGCATGTCTTAGCTTACTGTAACATAACCTCAAGGAGTGAGGAGTGCAACAGCTTATTTTTCAATGAAGCTAAGACATGCCGTCCAGATTTCAAGGCAAGAGTCTGTGGTTAAGTCAAGTCCACGTAACTTAGCGACTCCCTGTATATCTTATTGCAGTTCTGATTAGCATTTGAAGAGCCAATGAAATTATTTCTTAAAAATCGAGGTCAGAAGCCGTGGTCAGTTTTCATCTAACTCTTCTAAAAATACATGTTTTCTATAAAAAAAGTGTCAAATTTGACCCACTCTGTACTTGCACCGAATGATTTTTAAATTTTTTTTATCAACTCTTGTCATGGAATTTGGACGGCATGTCTTAGCTTACTGTAACATAACCCCAAGGAGTGAGGAGTACAACAGGTTATCTTTCAATTAAGCTAAGGCGTGCTTTTCAAATTTCATGGCAAGAATCTGTAGTTAACCCATGTCCACGTAATTTAGCGACACCCTGCATATCTTATGGCAGTTCTGGTTACCCCTTGAAGAGCCAATGAGAATTTTTTTCTTAAAAATCGAGCTCCAGAAGCCGAGATCAGTTTTTTCATCTAACTCTTCTAAAAATACATGTTTTCTATTAAAAGTGTCAAATTTGACACACCCTGTACCTGCCCTAAGTGATCTTTTAAATTTTTTTATCAACTCCTGACATGAAATTTGGATGGCATGTCTTAGCTTACTGTAACATAACCTCAAGGAGTGAGGAGTGCAACAGCTTGTGTTTTACAATTAAGCTAAGACATGCCTTCCAAATTTCATGCAAGAATCTGTGGTTAAGTCATATCCACGTAATTTAGCGACACCCTGTATATCTTATCGCATTTCAGGTTACCCCTTGAAGAGCCAATGAACATTTTTTTCTTAAAAATCGAGCTCCAGAAGCCGAGATCAGTTTTTTCATCTAACTCTTCTAAAAATACATGTTTTCTATAAAAAAGTGTCAAATTTGACCCACTCTGTTCTTGCATCGAGTGATTTTTAAAATTTTTTTATCAACTCTTGTCATGAAATTTGGACGGCGTGTCTTAGCTTACTGTAACATAACCTCAAGGAGTGAAGAGTGCGACAGCTTATTTTGCAATGAAGCTAAGATGTGCTTTCCAAATTTCATGGTAGGAATCTGTGGTTAAGCCAAGTTCACATAATTTAGCAACACCCTGTATATCTTATTGCAGTTCTGATTAGCCCTTGAAGAGCCAATGAAAAATTTTTTTATTAAAAATCGAGCTCCAGAAACCGAGATCAGTTTTTTCATCTAACTCTTCTAAAAGTGTCAAATTTGACCCACCCTGTACTTGCACCGTGTGATTTTTAAATTTTTTTATCAACTCCACGTCCACGTAATTTAGCAATACCCTGTATATCTTATTGCAGTTCTGATTAGCCCTTGAAGAGCCAATGAAAAATTTTTAAAAATCGAGTTCCAGAAGTCGCGGTCAGTTTTTATCTAACTCTTCTAAAAATAAACGTTTTCTATTAAAAGTATCAAATTTGACCCACCCTGTACTTATTTTTTTAATTTTTTTATCAATTCTTGACATGGATTTTGGACGGCACGTCTTAGCTTACTGTAACATAACCTCAAGGAGTGAGGAGTGCAACAGCTTGTGTTTTACAATTAAGCTAAGACATGCCTTCCAAATTTCATGCGAGAATCTGTGGTTAAGTCATATCCACGTAATTTAGCGACACGCTGTATATCTTATCGCATTTTAGGGTACCCCTCGAAGAGCCAATGAAAATTTTTTTCTTAAAAATCGAGCTCCAGAAGCCGAGATCAGTTTTTTCATTTAACTCTTCTAAAAATACATGTTTTCTATAAAAAAAATGTCAAATTTGACCCACCCTGTACTTGCACCGTGTGATTTTAAAATTTTTTTTATCAACTCTTGCCATGAAATTTGGACGGCATGTCTTAGCTTACTGTAACATAACCTCAAGGAGTGCAACAGCTTATTTTGCAATTAAGCTAAGACGTGCCTTCCAAATTCATGACAAGAGTTGATAAAAAAAATAATTAAAAATCAGAATAATTATTAAGGATAAACGGTTCCAATTTTTACCTGCGAGAAATCGGTTGCTTCACGACCGACCCGTGTATGAGATCCGCAAGTTTCTTCATGCGCAAGCCACTCGATTTCTCGCCGACAGCAAAGCAGATAGCATCCATGAAGTTCGATTTTCCTGCAACAACATTAAATTATTAACAATAAATAACTACCCACATGAAACAAACAACAACTTACCGGATCCATTTGGTCCAATTACGGCAGTCAAGTCTTTGAATTTCTCTATCACGTTCAATCCTTTGAATGACTTAAAGTTCTCGATCGCTATGCGCTTCACGCGTACCACCGACATTTCTTTATTTGTTTATAATAATTAATTATTGCTTATAATTGAACGAAAAGTAGCTATCAACCGCGGCGTCGGTTAAAAATAACGGCGGCAAACGTTCGTCGTTTTCATTGTTTTATCCCCACCACAGCCCCTTACGACATTTTTTCCCTTGAATTTCGCGAAAGAATATCCGGCGCCGCGCGTGAAAATAACGAAATTAAATCATTTTAGTTATTCTATCGCCTATTCGAGGTGTAAAATGGCGTTAAGCGAAATGTTCGTGGACATAAATTCAAATTTAAAGGAAAAAAGGGGCGGGTACTTCAGTTCACCTAGAGGCTAACAGATGGCGCCAGTCTTGGATGAAAAATTTCAAATTATTTACTGATGCATGTAAAAAAAAATAGTTTTCATTGCTTCTTGAAAATGAAAATATGATATGTAGAAACTATTAAACTCTTCCGTTCGCGGATGAAGTGCCAAGCGTCAAAAAAAAATGTAAGCGTTGTGATTGGCGGAATCATAAAAGCTGTGTTATCCTTGTTTGTTTCGGTTTTCTTAACCGTCAATCTGATTTTTCGAGCTTCATTTATATTTTTTTTCTTTTGACTACTGTTATTTTCCACTGTTTTTTTTATCAAATAATTTTTCGTTTTGCTTTGACGCTTTTTAGTTTTCTGTAATGTTTGTCAGCTTTCTTTTGTTTTACTTTCTTGTTACGTTTCATTTCGTATTTTGTTTTTTTTTTTAAATTTCAGTCCTCTTTAGTTTCTTTTTATTGAATTAATTTTGGATAGAAAATTTCCTTTTTCAAAAATTTTTCGCCAGAGAATCTTTGTTCGTTTCATTTTTTTGCATTTCCTTTGTTTATTATTTCAGCTATCATGTGTCTATTGTTCAATAAACTGTTAACTTATGTTGGTAATGCAGTTCCCCCTTTTGTTTTTCGTTAGTCTTTTGATTTTCTTACACTTTGAAACGTCGACTTTCTTTTGTTTTTCGATCGTCTTTTTCCTCGCATTTCGATTGATTGTTTCGTCAATCATCGGATGTTTCTCATACCTTTAACGCTTCATAGAGTTTCTTCAATTGTTTTCCGCAATTTTTTTATTTTCAAGCACTCGGCTGTAGCACCGTCGATTTTCTTTTGTTTTTTGTTCATGTTGTCCTTGTTCGTTTCAGTTTTCTTTGTTTCTTTCCTCGTCAAAATGTTTTTCCGTTTCAGTTTTCTTTTTTCTTTTCAGTTCAATTGATTTTCGCACTCATCTTTTGTCTACTGATTTTGTTTGTATTTTCTATTTCGCTGTTGTTTGTTGCAGGTCTCTTTTGTTTTTCTTTAACACATCAACTGTCATTCAAGTTACATTGGTGTTTCTCAAAACTTCTTTCCTTTGATTTTCAAATGATCTGCCACCGGAAAATCGTCAGTTTTCTTTTATTACTAAGTTTTCCACAATCTTTTCATTTTCAAGCACTCCGCCGGAGTACCGTCGATTTTCTTTTGTTTTTCGTTCATGTTATCCTTGTTCATTTCAGTTCTCTTTGTTTCTTTTTTTTTTGTCAAAGTGGTTTCTCCGTTTATAATTTCTCCTCTTTGATAATTTTCTTGATGACCGTCGCTCGAGAGTCGTTTGTTTCTTGTTCACTTGATTCTATATTTCGTTGTTGTTTGTCTCTTTTGTTTTTCCTTGACGAAATAGCTATCATGTTATTACATTGGTGTTTCTCTTTTTTTTTTATCTTTTGTTTTCTATTCTATACGTTGGTGATGCATGCAGTTCCCTCTTTTGTTTTTCGTTAGTCTTTTGATTTTCTTACACTTTGAAGCGTCGACTTTCTTTTGTTTTTCGATCGCCTTTCTCCTCGCATTTCGATTGTTTCATCAATCATCTTTTGTCTTTTTCCATCGGATTAGTTTTTTAACGCTTCTTACAATTTCTTCAATTGTTTTCCACAATCTTTTTATTTTCAAGCATTCCGCCCTAGCATTGTCGTTTTTTTGTTTTTCGTTCACGTTATCTATGTTCGTTTTTTTTTTTGTTTCTTTTTTTGTCAGTTATTCATTGCATTTCATGGTTTCTTTTATTTGTATTTTCTTTTTTTTTGTGTCCAATTAAGCTTATTATTACGTTGATGATTCGTGCAGTTTTCTTTTGTTTTTTTTCTTTTGGTGCTTAATTTTCTTACATAGGCTTTCTTTTCTTTTTCGTTTATGTTATTCTTGTTGTTCTCTTTTTTTTTCACCTTCTGTTTTCTATTCTACACGTTGGTGATGTGCCATGCAGTTCCATCTTTTGTTTTACGTTAGTCTTTTGATTTTCTTGCACTTTGAAACGTCGATTTTCTTTTGTTTTTCGATCGTCTTATTCCTCGCATTTCGATTGGTTGTTTCGTCAATCATCTTTTATCTCTTTCCATCGGATTAGTTTCTCATACCTTTAAGGCTTCTTACAGTTTCTTCGATTGTTTTCCACAATCTTTTTATTTACAAGCACTCAGTCGAAACACCGTCGATTTTCTTTTGTTTTTCGTTCATGTTGTCCTTGTTCGTTTCAGTTTTTTTTTTGTCAAAGTGTTTTTCCGCTCTCCGTTTATAATTTCTTCTCTTTGATAATTTTCTTGATGACCGCCGCTCGAGAGTTCTTTTGTTTCTTGTTCACTTGATTCTATATTTTGTTGTTGTTTGTTTTAGGTCTCTTTTGTTTTTCTTTGATGAAATAGCAATCATATTATTACATTTTTTTTCACCTTCTGTTTTCTATTCAATGTTTTTTTTTTTTTATATTTTATCTCCTTTCGTTGTTTTGTTCTCATATTTGTTTCTCGTTTTCAATCATTCTTGTATTACTCGCCGTTATCAATTGTCTTTTATTTTATTTTTTATCATTTCGCCAGAACTTTCTTTTGTTTTTCATTCGTTTTATGTTTCGTTTCGTATTTTGTTGTTTTCTATTTAAGTCGTCTTTTGTTTCTTTGTATCGATTGAATTCTGTTCTCTCTTCAATTGTTTTTAAATATTTTGTCTCCATTCATTGTTTTGTTCTTTTTGTTTCTTGTTTTCAATCATTTTTATATTACTCTCCGTTCTCGATTGTCTTTCATTTTTGTTTTATTTCGCCAGAATTTTCTTTTGTTTTTCATTCGTCTTATGTTTCGTTTCGTATTGTATTATTTTTTTTATTTAAGTCTTTTTTTGTTTCTTTTTATCAATTTCTCGTATGTATTTCTTTTTTTTTACGTAAAATTTCTTTTTTTTACGTAAAATTTCTTTTTTTTTACGTAAAATTTCTTTTTTTACGTAAAATTTCTTTCGTTTTTTTGCCCAATTAAGCTTATTCGTGCAGTTCTCTTTTGTTTTTTCGTTGGTCCTTCGACTTTCTTACATTCGGCCGGAGCATCGTCGACTTTCTTTCCTTTTTCGTTCGCTTTTCTTATTGGTTTCAGTTTTCTTTTGTTTCTTTTCAGTCCAATTGATTTTTGTGTTCTTCTTTTGTCTACTGATAGTTCATTTGTTTCTTTGCTTATTCATTTAATTTTCTATTTCGTTGTTGTTTGTTTCAGGTCTCTTTTGTTTCTTTCTTTAACACATCAACTGTCATTCAAGTTCATTGGCGTTTCTCACAACTACTTTTTTTTTTATTTTCAAATGATCTGCCACCGGAAAATCGTCAGTTTTCTTTTATTATTGTTTTTTTTTTTTTTAGTAATTAGTATTTCATTGTCATTTCAATTCTCCTTTGTTTTAGCCATTCACGGTCCTCGCTGCAATCTTCGTTTGTTTTTCTTTCGTTTTATTCTTCGTATGTTGTTGTTGTTTATTGTAGACCTCTTTTGTTTTTGTTTTTTTCTTTTTTAACAAACGAAAATGTCATATTATTTCATTTTCGTTCGAGTCGAATTTTGTTTTTGGCGAGGCTGGTCGACGCCTTCCGAGGGTTCGTCTTTTGTTTTTGATGAACTTTTCACATTTCGATGACACTTCTTGATTCGATTTTGTTTTTGGCGAGGCTGGTGAACGCCTTCCGAGCGTTCGTCTTTTGTTTTTGATGAACTTTTCACATTTCGATGACACTTCTTGATTCGATTTTGTTTTTGGCGAGGCTGGTGAACGCCTTCCGAGCGTTCGTCTTTTGTTTTCGATGAACTTTTCACATTTCGATGACACTTCTTGATTCGATTTTTTAATTCGTTGATTCTTGAGTGAATTTTTTTCTTCCTCAAATAACAGACTTGGACTTAAATACCAACTTTACACCAAAAAAGTCACAATTGAATATATACATAGATATTTACATAGTACAGTCGAGGGCAGTTAAAAGAGAACGCTCGGACCAACGCTCAACAGAAATAAGATCGAATTTGGCACAACTTTACTGTTCGTGGTTCTCTTTTAACTGTCCTTGACTGTACCTATAAGATAATATAACATTAAATACATATAATATATATATAAATAACATTAAATTTAATAAAAAAAACAAGCAAGAGAAATTAAAAGTATTTATTGAAAAGGATTCCCAAAAACATACTGTTTTTTTAATAAAAAAAAGTACCATAAAAAGGCCATAAATTTCGACTACTTAATCAATTTAGCCTAAGAATATGGATACTTCGTAAGATCGAATGTCAAAACCTGGCTCACCAAGCACTCTGAAGGCTGAAACCAAAAAAAGTTCACTCATAAATTACTTTCGAGCTTTGGCTTTACCTGTGGACATATTCCGATCAGTGCATCCGCATGCGAATAAAACTCCTCCTTCAAAGAAATGACGATAGTTTGCAGCGACTCGGTTTTCTCCGTAATATATTTGGCCACTTTTCCAATGTTGGTGTTATCCAGGGCCGCGTCGACTTCATCCAGAACAAAAAAAGGTGCAGGCTGATAGCTGTGTATGGCGAAAAGCAAAGCCAACGCAGCCACCGTCTTCTCGCCACCAGATAAGTTACTCATTGGCTGAAATCGTTTCCCGGGGGCCACGCAATTATAATTAATGCCGTCCAAGTAAGGCTCTTCGGGATTCTCGGCCCCCAAAAACGCCTGCGCAGACTGATTCTGAGCTAGAGATTTATAAATGTTATCGATTTCGTTAGAGACATGATCGAAGCAACGAGTGAAACGCTCATATCTCTGCTGTTTGATGCGTTCGAAGGCGCCTTTGGCTTTCTTGTTTTGCTTGCGCAGAGACTCGAACTCCTCGTTCGTGGATTGAAGCTTGCCTTGGGCGAGTTCAAATTTTTGTAACGCCTACAAATACAAACTTTGCATAATTAATAAAACCATTAATTAATTAATATCTTTTGTAAGAAAAAATAAATAAAAGACGATCAAATACGGAAAAATTTCGTTCACATTCTTTTGATTTAAGGAAAGAAAAACAAAAGACGATCGACTGTGAGATGGGAACAAAAGACGATCCACGGTAATGATGAAAAGAAGTTTCTGTTTCGTTGACTTTTTACTCTGGTAGTTTTTTTTTTAAGACAAAAACAAACGACGATCAACTGCTGTTTGACAACCGAAAAGAAAACAACCGTCTTTTGAATTTTTCTTAAAAAAACAAAAAAAAACACGATCGATAGTGAAACAAACGCCTGCTTTTTTCGAAAGATGGAAACAAAAAACGATCGACCGCGATTATATATAAGAGAATTTTCAATTTTCCCATTCTCAACGAAAAAAGGCAAGCGAACAAAGTCAAACATCTTTTGCATTGCTTTCCGAGAAAAGGCAAAATATTTTGATTTGATTTTCGATTTTTTGATTTTTTTTGTTTTTCTATAAACAAAAAATAAGAAAATCGAAGTTTCTATTCATAACCGTCGATGGTCGATCGTCTTTTGTTTCCACGTTTCGAAGAAGCAAGCGTTTGTTTTACGATCGATCGTCATTTGTTTCGCTTTTCTTTTTTAAGGAAACTGAAATTCAAAAGACCATCGAATTTACTTTCTATCGAAAAGAGAAGAGAATCGAAATTTATCTTCGTTACCGTCGGTCGCCTTTTGTTTTCATCTTTCGAAGTAGCAGACATTCATTACACGATCGATCGATGATAAAAAGAAAAACAACAGGAAAATCTCTAGTTTACTCTCCGATCGTCTTTTGTTTCAAGAATCAAACAAGCAAACAGAAACGATTGATTTTTCGGTTGCCGAAAAGAGAAAGAGAAAAAAAAAACAAATTTTCTCTTGATTACCGTCGACTTTTGAATAAGAAAAACAAAATTCAAAAGACGACGATTTTGTTTCTCTACAGACAAAAAATATGAAAATTGAAGTTTCTTTTTACTACCGTCGATGGTCGATCGTCTTTTGTTTTCCATCTTTGGAAGAAGCAAACGTTTGTCTCACTATCGATCGTGTTTTTTTTTGTTTAAAAAAAATTCAAAAGACGGTTGTTTTCGGTTGTCGAAAAGAGAAAAGAAAGAAAAACTAATTTTCTCTTAATTGCCGACGATTTTTCGACCGTTTTAAGGAGAACATCTAAAAGGCGACCTATTTTGTTTCTCTATCAAGAAAAAAAAAAAAAAAAGAAATCGGAAATTTCTTTTCATTATCGTCGATAGTCGATTGTTTTTTGTTTTCCATCTTTCGATGAAGCAAGCATTTATTTCACAATCGATCATATTTTGTACTTTTTTGTTTTTTTTTTAAGAGGACAAATATTCAAAAGAGAAAGAAAAAAACTAATTTTCTCTTGATTACTGTCGTTTTTTTTCCGCCTTTTTAAGAAGAAAATTCAAAAGACAACCGATTTTGTTTTTCTGTCAAAAAGAGAAGAAAATCGAAGTTTCTCTTTCATAAAAAAAAACGAAAATTGAAGTGTCTTCATAACCGTCGATCGTCTTTTATTTTCCTTCATTCGAAGAAGCAAGTATTTATTTTACAATTGATCGTGTTTTGTTTCGCTTTCGCTTGTTTCGTTGCCTTTCATTATTCTTTTGTTTGTTTCTTTTTGTAAACAAAAGAAAATAATACCGTATGAACAATCGGCGATTTCCGGAAGGAAGTTTCTTGAAATCAATTATTCATTTGTTTTTCTCTTAAATTTAATTATTTTCTGTTGTCTTTCTGCAAAAAAAATCTTGCTTCTTCGAGATGGAAAACAAACGACAATCGACCAACGACGGTAATTAAAAGAATTCTTGTCTTCTTAAAAAATAAAAACAAAACAAGAGACGATCGATTGTATAACAAGCGCTTGCTTCTTCATTGATAGATAAAAGCAAAAGGCGATCGGTTTCGATTTTATTTACTTTTTACATTGGTAGACTTTTTTTTCTTCTTAAAAAGCGAGTAACAAACGACGATCAACTATTATGTTGCAAACGTCTGCTTCTTCGGAAGATCGAAACAAAAAACGATCGACCATGAACAATTTTCATTTTTTCGACGATAGAAAAAAAAACAAAAGACCATCGATGACGGGACAAATTTTATTTATGAAATAAGGAACAAAAGACGATCGACCGCGCGTTTCCTTCTCGTTAATTCCTTTTTGAAAAACAAAAACAAGACAATCAAAATTACGCAAGGCAAAAGTTCTTTTTCATATTATTTATTTGAAAAAAAAAAAATTAAAGGAAAAATAAAAATTAACCAAAAAAAAAAAACTAATGCCAGTTCGTGTCAAAATTCTAGGGTTTCTGTGGAAACCCTGCTGTTATCACTAAATGTATGACAGAAATTTTTGAAATTTCCTAACATTTGGGCAAAGGTACCAACCTCAGAAACATTTGACAGGTATTATAGAAAAAAAAAAAAACAAAAACGGATTATACAACAAAATTCCGAGGCAAGTTTCTTTTGCATCATTTCTTTTTTAAGAAAAAAAAAAAGAACCAAAGACGATCAAGCATACGGAAAATTTCGTTCACATTATTTTTCTATTAAGGAAAAACAAAATCAAAAGACGATCGACCGCACGTAAAAAATAGTGTTTCGTCATTCTCTTTTATCTTTTGTTCGCTTGCCGTCTTGTTCCTTCCAACTTGGCATAATTAATAAAACAGAAGTAAGTGCAACCGACCTTCATGTTGGGGGCCTGGATTTTTGTGAGCGTATCTTGAAGAGATTGTATCGATTTCAGCAACTTATCGGCAGTCTTTTTGACTTCATCTCTTTCTTCCAGGTCTTTAAAATGATCGGAAAGCATGTTGTAATCGATTTGTATTCTAAAAAAAAAACCAAAAATAAAATATCACTTGCCACATTCATTGACGTACAGCTCAAAGTCTATTTAAATTTTCGATATTATTTGACTAGATTTCTAGATGTAATTAATGAGCAGATCAAAAGCAAATCGAATAAGCAAGGGGGTTTAATTAATTATGGTTATTACTACCTGGCTTCTCTTTCGTACTGTTGTGTGGTACTGCTAGCGTCTCCCGTTGATGATGATGACTGTGAAGGATCTGCTTGCACGATGTCCTCCATATTACCAACTAACATGGGTATGGCAATATCATCCATCTAGAATATCCGTTTTAAACCCGGATGATAATTTTGATGTAATTTTACCTTGCACTGCATCAAGATCGCATGTCGCTCACTCTTCTTACTTTCGATTTTCCCTTCAAGTGACACGACTTGTTTCTGAGCGGCCTGCACATCCTTTGCAATAGAACCCACTTCACGCCTTGCCTTACCCACTTCGTCCTCCATGTTATCGCATTCTTGTTTCTTCGTCAAACGCTCCGCTTTGAGCTGATCGATCTGTCGCAGGTCCTTATCGATCTCGTCCCTCTGTTTCTGTTCTTGTTTCTTGCACGATTCCAGTCGTTCTTCCTCATCGTTCACAGTTCGTTCCCAACGACTCACGTTATCTGCAAGTTAGAAATTTTATTCGAGTGAAAATGCACAGGAGAAATTTACTTTGCGTGTCTCGACTGCGCTCGAATTCCAAGTTGCTTGAAATCCTGTTGATTTGCTTTTGGAATTCGAGTCGTTTCTGCTTGCGCTCCTCTTGAGTGCGCAGCTCTCTGTCCTCGTACTGTCGGATATTACGGACACCGATCTCCTGGCAGAAGCGAGAGAACACCACATCCTCAACGCTGTTCATTTTCATTTTGATTTCTTCGATCTGCTGCTCTCGGACCTGCATGGTCTTCTCAATATCCGCAATGTTTGGCTGAACCAATCAAATGAAAGTAAACCTTTAAGTTAAATAAATTGGGCTGGTCTTACTCCGTATTGGGTCATCTCGCTGGAGAGTCTCAGGAGCTCCGTTTCAACAGCCTTGATCTGTTTGGTCTACAAGCGAATGAAATTAAATTATTGACTGCGCAAATTATTCCGGTTTTGTGTTACTTACTGTGCTATCCATGTCGGTTTTGGCATACTTCAGACGGGTCTCTAGGCCTCGGATTTGAGAATCAACGGTGTTCAGTTCCGATTCCTTTCGTGACTTCTTCATCGCATCTCTTAATTCTTCGGTTAGCTTTTCCTAAAATCGATTGTATTATGATAAAGTTTGTTAATCTTTAGGTGGTACCTTTTGGGCCTTCAACTGCGACATGTGTTTTTCATCCCATCGCTTGGCTTTTCGGGCCAAATCCAAACTACCACCAGAAATAATTCCGGACTTCTGATAATACGTCCCATCTAATGCCACTGCCTAAATAACACCCAATAATTGCTAGAGAGTCTAAGTTGCATTAATGCTTACGTCATATCTTGATCCTCCGAGTTCGTAGGCTACCTTCATGGCATCCTCGGGTGTCTCGCAAACCAATGCGTTGTTGGTGGCGAACATAACAGCCCTTGCAATTGCCTGGGGTTCAAACTGCAGGATGTCATACAATAACCTCACGCCCTTAGGTTCTGTAATAGTCCTCAGTCTCTCCTTGACCGGCTTCAGCTGCAAATAATCAATGGGCAAGAAGGTTTCGGGCTCCAACATTTGCTCCTTGAGGTACTTAATGCACTGACGTGCCGTGTGTTCCGTGTCTACCACGATGGCCTCCATGAACTTGCCCAGGACTTTAGTGATGGCCACATTGTAACGCTTGTGCGTTGGCTGACACATGTTGATCATGCGATCGTACTGAAACACATTCACATATAGTGAACAAAAAAAGAAATGAACAAAAGACGATCGACAATACACAAGAGAAATTCGAGTCTTTTTTGTTTTAGTCCGAAAACTTTGGAATTTTTCCTTAAAAAATTTAAAAAACTACAAAATTCGATCGATTGTGATGCAAGAACCGTTTGCTTGCTTCTTTTATTTTTGAAAGTTGAAAACAAAAGACGATCGGACAGTAAACTAGAGATTTTCCTGTTGTCAACCTATCTTTTGAATTTTTTCGGACTTAAAAAGAAAAAAAAAAGGCGTTCGATTGTGTAACAAACGTTCGCTACTTCGAAAGATGAAAACAAAAGGCGAGCGACTTCGATTTTCTTCTCTTTTCAATAGAAAATAAAGAAGCGAGCGTTTGTTACACAGTCGATCGACATTTGTTTTTGTTTTCTTTTTTTGAAGGCTAAAATTCAAAAGACCATCGACTTTATTTTCTTTTCTTTTCAATAGAAAACAAAAACAACAGACGATCGACTGTGTAACAAACGCTTGCTTCTTCGAAAAACGGAACTAAAAGATGAACGGAATGTCCGAAAACTTTGGAATTCTTCCTTAAAAAAATAAAATTAAAAAAAAAACTACAAAAGTCGATCGATTGTGATGCAAGAACCGTTTGCTTGCTTCTTTTATTTTTGAAAGTTGAAAACAAAAGACGATCGGACAGTAAACTAGAGATTTTCCTGTTGTCAACCTATCTTTTGAATTTTTTCGACTTAAAAAGAAAAAAAAAGGCGATCGATTGTGTAACAAACGTTCGCTACTTCGAAAGATGAAAACAAAAGGTGAGCGACTTCGATTTTCTTCTCTTTTCAATAGAAAATAAAGAAGCGATCGTTTGTCACACAGTCGATCGTCTTTTGTTTTTGTTTTCTTTTTTTTTAAGAAGGCTAAAATTCAAAAGACCATCGACTATATTTTCTATTGAAAAGAATAGAAAATCGAAGTCGCTCACCTTTTGGAGCGATTTCCATTTTCTTCTCTTTTGAATAGAAAGCAAAAATAACAGACGATCCACTGTGTAACAAACGCTCGCTTCTTCGAAAGACGGAACTAAAAGACGATCGGAATGTTCACGAAAAATTAGATTCTTTTGTTTTTCGTCGATAGGAAATTGTGGGTCCGAAAGCTTTTGTAATTTTTTACAAAAGTCAATCGCTTATGGTGTAACAAACATTCGCTTCTTTTAAAGTTGCAAAACAAAAGACGATCGGAAAGTAAACTAGAGAGCTTTCGATTTTCTTGTCGTTATTTCTTCTTTTTTTTTATAGAAAAAACAAGGTCGACCATCTTTCGAACATTTTTCTTCTTAAAATATTCAAAAGAGAAAAAAATCATCTCTTGAATTTTTGTCTTCTTTAAAAAGATAAAAACAAAACAAAAGACGATCGATTGTATAACAAACGCTTGCTTCTTCGAAAGATGGAAACGAAAGAGGGTAATGAAAAAGAAATTTCGATTTCGTTTACTTTTAGGTGCTTTTGGTGTTTGAAAAACGAAAAACAAACGACGATCAACTGATGTGTAACAAACGTTTGCTTCTTTGAAAGATGAAAACAAAAGACGACCTACGGTAATCAAGAGAAACTTCGATTTTCTTCTTATTTTTCGACAGAAAAACAAAGTCCGTCGTCTTTTGAATTTTTTTCTTCTTAAAATAGTCGGTAATCAAGAGGAAACTCGGTTTCTTCTTCTTCTTTTCGTCAACCGAAAAATAAAACCGAACGTCTTTTGAAATAAATAACAAAAGACGATCGATTGCTTCTTCAAAAGATGGAAACAAAAAAAACCATCGAAGGTAATCAAAAGAAACTCTGATTTTATTGTCTTTTTACTACGAAACTTTAGAAATTCGTTGCGGTTTAGGTCAAAAATCTGCCGCAAGATGTCTGTTGTGTAACAAACGTTTCCTTCTTCGGAAGATGGAAACAAAAAACGATCGAGAATTTGAATTTTCATTTTTTTTTCGAGACGATGGGGAAAAACAAACGGACAAGTCAAACATCTTTTGGATTTTCTTTTTTTTTTTCGTGAAAAATCGGAAGGAAAAACAAAAGACGAACGATACTGGGGCAGATTCTGTTTCGTCGGAAGTCAAAAATAAAATAAGGAACAAAGGACGATCGATGGCAGCACGTTTCGTTCCCATTAAATCCTGTTTGAAAAAGAAAACTAAAAGAAAACAAAAGACAACCAACATTACGCAAAACATTAAAAGAAATTAAAAAAAATTAAAGACAATCAAAATTGTGAGACAAGTTTCTTTTTTTAGGAAAAAAAAAAACAAAATACGATGAAACGTAAGGAAAATTTTCATTCGCTTTTTTAAGAAAAAAAAAACAAAAGCCGATCGACTGTTTATTACAAAACAAGAACTATTCTTTTGTTTTCTTCATCCCATTAGTCCCAAACAGTTTCAAGGTCGACGGCATGAATTTGTCTGAAATGGGGTGGGGGAGGATTAAGCGTTATAGGATTTATTTTTAAAGAACAAAAGTCACTTTTAAATTTGCCGCCTAAAACTAGAGTGAAAATGGCTGCCAAAATTGGAGCGAAAATGGTAGAAACAAAGAAAAAATGAAAGACAATCAAAATTACGATTGACTGAAACGGGAAGGGGGTGACATTGTAACAGGTTATAACATAACTTGTTATAAAGTACAAAAGTGACAATGACATGCACCTTCACTTTTAAATTTCCCTCCTAAAATTGCAGTGAAAATGGCCGACAAAATTGGAGCGAAAATGGCCGAACTTTAACATACTTTATTGATATTATTTACAGAGAAGGGAACACCCTCTGTGATCAAGAGCACGCAATTGTTTAGGAGGGGGGATTACTAAAGGTTTTTATAACATAACCTGTCATAAGGAACAAAAGTGACAGTGAAGGTTCAACATGTGCCTTCACTTTTAAATTTTTCGCCTAAAATTGGAGTGAAAATGGCCGTCAAAATTGGAATGAACTGGCCGCTCATTATTAATGGTATTAATCAGAGAGAATGGAGCGCCCTCTGTGATCAAGAGCACGCAATTGTTTATTAATGAATTTAAAATTTTTCCCAAAATATGTAATTAAATAAATCGGGCAATTTAAATGAAAAATCGATATAAACGTCGACGTTTCGGGAATATGTTTGACGGCTCCTTCGGGACGATTGTCTCATTATCTCTCGCAAAACAATCTACAGGATGTCACAATAGTCATGCAAAATTTGTCAACTTTATTAAGTACATGGAAATATTTTATACAAAAGTTGCAGGAGGCTAAAGTGTGTTTCTTACTAAAGTTGTAAAAGGTTAGAATCTACGTTATAAAAATGTAATCAAAGATACAGTATGTTTCCAATAATAGAATTTTTTTTTTATAAAGTTAATAGCGCGTTTTATAAAAAAAAAAATTGCAGAAGGATAGCCACGTTTATGCACGTGTACTTTGATTTGGCGTTTTGTGAATTAATACTTACCACACCAGGATAATTACTTTTGAAACGTTCGACAATTTCCTGCTTCTTTTTCCTGCGAGCATCTTCATGCTTGTCAGTTTTAGCATCACCCAGTTGCTCCAAGACATCATCCAATTGCTTCTGTATCTCTTGGACACGATCTTTCGATGAACCAACATCAGATTGCAAGTCGGCTCTTAACTGACGTTGGTCTATTAAAGCTTGTTCGCTTGTACTGTACAAGAGAGAGAGAGAGACTTAGATGACCAAACAAAAGACAAAGGTGTTTTATTACTTACCGAATGTGTTCTGCTAATTTCTCAATGCGCTTTTCCATCTCTTCTTTCTCGTGCTCTTTCTGTCGGTGTTTATTTTCAGCTTCGATGCGTAATCTCGAGACGTTATCCAG
The DNA here is from genome assembly GCA_039766575.1 of Serrognathus titanus. Lineage (NCBI taxonomy): Eukaryota > Metazoa > Arthropoda > Insecta > Coleoptera > Lucanidae > Serrognathus > Serrognathus titanus. Next base: position 71,197,508 of record CM077913.1, read on the forward strand.
GCGATCTTGATCGGACTTCTGTTCCCGGTTTACGGAATCTAACTCTTGCATGTACCTCGCAGACCTCTTGGCAGCCTCCTCTTTCAAACGATGGTATTCTCTTACCTGTTCGTCTTCCAAATGCACGTCCCTGCCTTGGCTTTGTGATTCCCCGGCAATAGCGGTCTCGTAATCATCTTTCGAACGCTCCACTTCTGCCAGCTCTTCCTCTAACTTGTGGATGTCGTTCATGTGTGCCTCGTTCGCTTTCCTCGCCTGCTCTAAAGTTTTGATCGCCCCATCCAATTTCTTTTGCATGTGAGAAACGCGTTCTTTTGCTTTGATGAATTGCGGCTTCTTCTTTGATATCTCCACTTCCTGCAAGTGTGAACTTCAGTAAGTAAATCTGGAAGGGACGGAGCAAGCGTCGGACTTACCACTTCGCGTATGTCTTGCTCTATTTTCGCCAGCTCCCTGCTGTAGCGACCCTGTTCCTTTTTCTTTTCTTTCAGGGATTCTTCGGCTTTCTCTTTCTTGCGTTCGATTTTCTCGACTTCTCTTTGCTTCGACTTCAAATCACCTTCTAGATTTTTCATCTCACGTTCGTTGTGAAATAATTTAAATAACTGGTGCTCGACCAACTTGTCATTCTATTAAAAAAAATAATAATAATTACGTTGATTTTACTTGTACTTTCGAATGAATTTGTACCAAGTCATCTTTTAGACGGGCGTATTTATCGGCTTCTTCCTTTTCAAGTCTGGCTTCTTTCCTCTCGGCGTTTATGCCTTTTTTCTTTTGATAGGCCAAGTTAATTTCTTCCTGGGCCTTCTGCATTTGTTGTTTGAGTCGATCGTACTCCTCTTTTAAAGCCCCCGAGCTACGAATGAATTATGTGATTGCTATGTGAAAAATTGAGTTATTGTGGGTGACATACCCGCTTATCTCCTCGAACAGTATGGTCATTTCTTTCGGGTTCTTCATGGCGATTGATTCCACCGCTCCTTGAAAGACCAGGAAGTTCTTGGCCTTCACGTTTATGCGCAACTTCTCTAATTCGGACATGTATTCGTGATTGGACACCACCTGGAAGCGAAACGAAATTCTAATTTTGGCAAAACGTGTTGCTCTGACTTCTTCATTTCAAGGAATGCAGAGCTAGGTAATATACGTGCCCGCTTAAACACTACTTAACTGGCTTGATTAAGAATGCTCCGAAAGGCACATTTTTATGGTACGAACTAAATGTAAAGTGAAGTTTTGGACTTACGCTGTTGTTGACTCTGTATTCCGAGGAAGCACCTTGCACGGATCGCTGAAATATAATTTCCTTGCCTTCATCTTCGTCAATTATAAATACGGCAGTCACAGAAGCACTGAAAATACACAAAAAATCAGAAATTATAGTTTTCCAAGTGTGGCTCCCTCTATATAATTTTGCGTTGAACTTCTACCGTTGCCATAGTTACCACTTTTACTATTACTTTTGATACATCTGAATTCAAATTTTATGTCAATTTGAATAATAAATCAAAAATAATAAATAAATATATTGAATTCTTATCACCTCCATTTTAACAGATTGTGCGCTTTTTTTTGGCAATCATTTCTCTGAAAATAATAGTAGATCTAGTGTGGCTCCCTCTGTGGAACGGAAAAATAGCTCTGAACTAAGAACCGGTGTTTCCAACTTAAGGAATAAATCCCTTTGCAAGTTTTTTTCCAAATTATTAGGGATTAAGATTTCTTTTTTTAAAAAGGAGTTTTTAAAATGACATTCAACAACACCATCTGTTGAAACTTGCCGATAGTTTTCCTTTCATTTGTTTCTACGAGTGGTTCATTGCGCTGTAAAATCGACCGCCATTTGTTTCTGCTTTCTTCAACTTTATGTATTTTTAAGGATTTTTTACGTTTTCTTCCAATTTATTCTTCAATTTAGTAACAAAATGGGCCCAATTAATGAAATAAAAAAAATTCCTACTTTACCAACGCCATTCTAATAAATTGCAAAACTACTCTTCGTAGTACTTTCATGTTCTTCCTTTGTGACGTATGACTTTATTGCTTCCTTCTCTACAAACACTGTAAGTTGAAGCTTATTTACCTGCGAGATACTGGCTTATTGATGGCAGCTCCGTGAATCAAATCGCTTAAACGTTTCACTCGCAAACTTGTCGTCTTCTCCCCCATGACGAATGATATGGCGTCCATGAAATTCGATTTTCCTGCAAAGCCCATGTGCTTTTTACAAGTGGTGTGAAGGTCATGAGGACGTACCTGAGCCATTGGGGCCGATGATGGCGTTGAAAGGTTTCAGGGGACCAATAATACGCCGACCTCTGTACGACTTGAAATTCTCTACTTCTATGTGTTTTAAGCGTGGCCTCGGCATTTTTACACTTAATTATTTACCGTTTTAATTAAAATTACATTGAAAATTAAACTAAACAAGCAGAGACGCCAAGAGTAAACAATGGCGGCATAACTGTCAACAACAACAATACCAACTGCACATTAATAAACTTTAGTGCATCGCAAAGTGCTTGAATAACACAATTATTAATGTTATTTACTAATTTAGTAATAATAATCATTTTCTCTTGGAACTGTATACTGTGTGTTATATTTATATTTGTATTTTATATTATTCATGCGAAACGTCTGTTATTGCCAACTTCAATATGACGTCACATTTTTTGCTATATTTTTTATTAAATAAACGATCACAAGATTGTTTTGAACTTACGTTCATAAAACATATTTGAATGTGTATTTACAATTAAACATGAATTATTTTACTTGATTATAATTCCTAAATTATTTCTCCTGCGATTCGAGCGGCATCTGGAGCTCAGTAATGGAGATGTGTTTTCTAACCTCACTTTTTCTGTTTGTCATTCGCACACGATCAACTTAATTTAGAACGAGCTTCATTCATCCCAAAAATGACGAAACTCAGGAAACAAAGAAGACGAAAAGTGTACAGGTATAACGTGAATCGCAAACGGTTGCGCAATAAAATATTCAGCGTGGGAAACATAGAATGGTGAGTACCTCGCAACAACACAAACCTTGCTAACGCTCCATTCTTTACAGCAAGGAAATAAAACAAGCATGGGACAAGAGCAGGTCGGTGAAATCCAATTTGAAGGAAATGGGACTGTCCTACGACCCAAACCAGACTCTCAAAATACCAAAAACGAAGGCTAAGTTTAAGGCTTCGATGTCTTCAAACGAAGCCGACTGGATTGAAGAGAAAATACAGCCTGTTAAAAGTCATGTTGCTGAGGCGCTGGAGAAAGATGCGAAGGCACCGAGGGTGAAGCTATTTCGCCTGCCGAATGGTCAAGTCGAGTGGATCACTTATTTGATGGACAAGTACGGAAGTGATTATAAAGCAATGGCCAGGGATAAAAGGAATTATTATCAGGAAACTTGGAAACAGTTACGGGCTAAAATCAAACGGTTTATGTCCATACCAGAACAATATTCCAAATATTTAGAAACAAAAAATGGTAATGAGACCGCAAATCTAGTAATTAACAAAAATGAAGTTGACGATGATGATGATGACGATGTTTTTTAGTAAAAGTATTTGAGACTAATATTTGTAATTTGATTGACAATTTTCCTATTATTAGGCGCTTTCCAGATTAGCGTTAGAGTAGCTCTAAGCTACTTTGGAGTAACTTAGAGCTACTCTGGTGTAGCTTAGAGCTACTGCAACACTAACCTGGAAAGCACCTATTATATTCTTTTATAAATATGAACAACAGCCCGTTTAAATATGACCAGATTCAGTAAATGCTCTTAGTTATACAGTTCTGATATTTATATCACTTTTTGGTCAGAAATAAAATGCATAGTAAATATAATTTACTTTTATAGAATACAGCATACTGGTAAGCTAAAGCACTTTAATTATTTCCTGTAATTTTATGTGACCATTCATACACTTCCTCATAGTATCAATGCCTTCTCTTATTTTCTGGTTTTGTGCTTTATTTCATAAATTCTAAAGCAACCTTTCCTTATGAATTTTATTTAATTTACTATGTTTTATAAAATTTAAGTTCAACTTCATTTATTCTTCAAACATAAACGTTATATAATTTAAAGGCATTAAGGGACAAATGAAAGCATTAATTATAAAAAAAATATGTATTTACAAATATCACAGAATTACATAAGTTATTACAAATGTACAGATACAAGTTATTTAATTTATAAAGCAATAAATTACATTCTACACAAAAATTAAACTCAGTCTACTTCCTCAATGGTTGGACCTGATTTCTGCTGTCCCCCGAAACCTCCGGCTTCCTGACCGCAAGATCCATGACCTTGGGAAGCACCACCGGAGCTACCTCTGTGTAACTTCGTCATTATGGGAGAGCAAGCCAAAGTTAATTGCCTTTGCTTGTCCTCGTATTCCTCCTTCTCTGCCAAAGTGTTGGCATCCAGCCATTTTAAACAGCTCTCACATTCCTCTTCCACTTTCCTCTTATCTTCGGCGGATAATTTGTCTCCGGCATCATTCACAGCTTGCTTCATATTGAACACCAATCCTTCTAACTGATTGCGAGCCGAGACGCGTTCCCTCTGTTTCTCATCTTCTTCACGATATTTCTCCGCATCGGCTACCATTTTATCAATGTCTTTCTGTGACAGCCTGCCTTTGTCATTCTTGATGGTGATGTTCCTCGAGTTGCCTGAACTGGTGTCTTTTGCAGAGATGTTTAGGATACCATTGGCATCCATATCGAACGTCACTTCTATCTTAGGGACTCCTCTCGGTGCTGGGGGTATTCCAGTTAAGTCGAAGGTACCCAGGAGATTGTTGTGTTGCGTCATTGCTCTCTCACCTTCAAAGACTTGCACGGTAACAGCCGGCTGGTTATCAGTATAAGTACTGAAAGTTTGAGTTTGCTTGCAAGGAATCCTCGAGTTGCGTTCGATAATCTTCGTCATCACACCACCCGCTGTTTCAATACCCAGAGACAAAGGTGCAACATCCACTAGGAGGACGTCTTGGATTTTGCTGTCAGTCTCACCGCTGAGGACGGCGGCTTGCACTGCCGCACCATATGCTACGGCTTCATCAGGATTGATTGAAAGATTCAAAGATTTACCACAGAAATAATTTTGCAGTAAAGCCTGAATCTTTGGAATTCTGGTAGATCCACCGACCAGAACTACATCGTGAATCATCCCCTTGTCCATTTTCGCATCGGCAAGAGCCTTTTCAACCGGTTGTAGAGTGCCTCTGAATAAATCGGAGTTCAGTTCCTCGAATCTTGCTCTGGATACCTTGGTGTAGAAGTCGATGCCTTCAAAGAGAGCATCTATTTCGATTGTGGCTTCCGTACTGGATGATAGCGTGCGCTTAGCTCGCTCCGCTGCTGTTCTCAGGCGACGCAACGCCCTGGGATTTGAGCGTAGGTCTTTCTTATATTTACGTTTGAATTCATCACACAGGTGGTTCACTAATCTGTTGTCGAAGTCTTCACCTCCGAGGTGAGTGTCGCCTGCTGTAGATCTAACCTCAAATAAGGAGCCCTCGTCGATGGTCAAGATGGAGACGTCGAAGGTACCACCACCAAGATCGAATATCAATACGTTCCTCTCACCCTTGAGTTTCTTGTCGAGGCCATAAGCTAGGGCAGCCGCAGTCGGTTCGTTTATAATTCTCATTACGTTAAGGCCGGCTATTACTCCGGCGTCCTTCGTGGCCTGGCGCTGTGAATCGTTGAAGTATGCCGGGACAGTGATGACCGCATCTCTGACTTGACATCCAAGGTATGCCTCGGCCGTTTCTTTCATCTTCGTCAACACCATCGAGCTGATTTCTTCGGGCGAGAACTTCTTGGTTTCCCCCTTGTACTCGACTTGTATTTTGGGTTTACCGCCTTCGTTGGTAACTTTGAAGGGCCAGTGTTTCATGTCCTCCGCGATTTTCGGGTCGTCATACCTGCGCCCGATTAATCTTTTGGCATCGAAGACTGTGTTGCTGGGGTTCATGGCGACCTGGTTTTTGGCAGCATCGCCGATGAGCCTCTCCGTGTCCGTGAAGGCGACATAACTGGGTGTCGTGCGGTTACCTTGGTCGTTGGCGATGATTTCCACTTTGCCTTGCTGCCATACCCCGACGCAGGAGTAGGTTGTTCTCTAGTCGATACCAATCGCTGGTGCTTTAACCATTTTGTTGTTTATTTCTTCGACTATCACAAAGCAACTTTAACTTGTAAAAGCTGGAGCACTTTCAAATTACAGCTTCTCTATTCGCTGAAGTCTTTCAAATAACTGCGTTTGCCGCAAAATCCGTCGGCTTATATATGAACCGCTTCGGCCAACTCGAATAAGCACGAACGCTCCAGAAATTTCTCGAAGGGTAGACAGGTCGTCGGACCATAAGTCTATTCGATGCATTATCAGCTGGAAAGTTCTAGAAATAGAAGTAGCCAGAATAATTTGTTTATTTTCATTCTGTTGCGTAATTTGCTTTAAAAATAGGTAGATATTGGAAACCGATTTCGAGTATACAGTAATTTGAAGTATTTGGTATACCTTAATGCATAATTGTTTGAATTTTTTCTTTTTCGAATTTCAGGGATATAATAATTTGGAAAGATTTATACTACTAGGCTATTAGAATCGGTTACTACATTTATTTTTGCACTTATTATAATTAATAAAAAAAGTTCATTGTTAATGAAAACTGGGCCTATGAAGTAAGAATATGGGCTATATTTGCTAAGTTATTAATAAACCAAGTTACTAATATTCTGACAATTTTATAAATATACTAAAAGGAAGTAATAGTTAATTAATCTCAATACCTGTCGTCGTTTGATGTATTTATTTATAACAATTTAGCAATAAAAAGCATGTAAACAAAGAACAGCGCACTTAAAAATTCCAGAAGGATCCAGTCGTTAATGCAGGAAGCGTTCCAGAATGTTCGGCAGCTCTCGAGAAACCGAAGCTTTCATATATAAACCACGACAGTTCGCCGCGAACGCAGTAACATTTGAATACTTGTCAGGAACGAGTAACCAAAGAACCCAACGAGTTAAAAGTGCAAAATATTTATTCTCAATTAAAACAAAATAGTTAAAGCACCAGCGATTGGTAACGCAGATATTTGAAAGACAATAGTGAGTAGAGAAGTTGTAATTTGAAAGTGCTCCAGCTTTTACAAGTTAAAAGTTATTTTGTGATAGTCGAAGAAATAAGCAACAAAATGGTTAAAGCACCAGCAATTGGTATCGACTTGGGAACAACCTACTCCTGCGTTGGGGTATGGCAGCAAGGCAAAGTGGAAATCATCGCCAACGATCAAGGTAACCGCACGACACCCAGTTACGTCGCCTTCACCGACACGGAGAGGCTCATCGGCGATGCTGCCAAAAACCAGGTCGCCATGAATCCCAGCAACACAGTCTTCGATGCCAAAAGATTGATCGGTCGTCGGTATGACGACCCGAAAATCGCGGAGGACATGAAACACTGGCCCTTCAAAGTTACCAGCGAAGGCGGTAAGCCCAAAATACAAGTCGAGTACAAGGGGGAAACCAAGAAGTTCTCGCCCGAAGAAATCAGCTCGATGGTGTTGACGAAGATGAAAGAAACGGCCGAGGCGTACCTAGGATGTCAAGTCAGAGATGCGGTCGTCACTGTCCCGGCATACTTCAACGATTCACAGCGCCAGGCCACGAAGGATGCCGGAGTAATAGCCGGCCTTAACGTAATGAGAATAATAAACGAACCGACTGCGGCTGCCCTAGCTTATGGCCTTGACAAGAAACTCAAGGGTGAGAGGAACGTATTGATATTCGATCTTGGTGGTGGTACCTTCGACGTTTCCATCTTGACCATCGACGAGGGCTCCTTATTTGAGGTTAGATCTACAGCAGGTGACACTCACCTCGGAGGTGAAGACTTCGACAACAGATTAGTGAACCACCTGTGTGATGAATTCAAACGTAAATATAAGAAAGACCTACGCTCAAATCCCAGGGCATTGCGTCGCCTAAGAACAGCAGCCGAACGAGCTAAGCGCACGCTGTCGTCCAGTACGGAAGCCACAATCGAAATAGATGCTCTTTTTGAAGGCCTCGACTTCTACACCAAGGTATCCAGAGCAAGATTCGAGGAACTGAACTCCGATTTATTCAGAGGCACTCTACAACCGGTTGAAAAGGCTCTTGCCGATGCAAAAATGGACAAGGGAATGATTCACGATGTAGTTCTGGTCGGTGGATCTACCAGAATTCCAAAGATTCAGGCTTTACTGCAAAATTATTTCTGTGGTAAATCCTTGAATCTTTCAATCAATCCTGATGAAGCCGTTGCTTATGGTGCGGCAGTGCAAGCCGCCGTCCTCAGCGGTGAGACTGACAGCAAAATCCAAGACGTTCTCCTAGTGGATGTCGCACCTCTGTCTCTGGGTATTGAAACCGCGGGTGGTGTGATGACTAAGATTATTGAACGCAACTCGAGGATTCCTTGCAAGCAAACTCAGGCGTTCACTACTTATGCCGATAACCAACCAGCCGTTACTGTGCAAGTCTTTGAAGGTGAGAGAGCAATGACGCAACACAACAATCTCCTGGGTACCTTCGACTTGACTGGAATACCCCCAGCACCGAGAGGAGTCCCTAAGATAGAAGTGACGTTCGATATGGATGCCAATGGTATCCTAAACGTCTCTGCCAAGGACACCAGTTCGGGCAACTCGAGGAACATCACCATCAAGAATGACAAAGGCAGGCTGTCACAGAAAGACATTGATAAAATGGTAGCCGATGCCGAGAAATATCGTGAAGAAGATGAGAAACAGAGGGAACGTGTCTCAGCTCGCAATCAGTTAGAAGGATTGGTGTTCAATATGAAACAAGCTGTGAATGATGCCGGAGACAAATTATCCGCCGAAGATAAGAGGAAAGTGGAACAGGAATGTGAGAGCTGTTTAAAATGGCTGGATGCCAACACTTTGGCAGAGAAGGAGGAATACGAGGACAAGCAAAGGCAGTTAACTTTGGCTTGCTCTCCCATAATGACGAAGTTACACAGAGGTAGCTCCGGTGGTGCTTCGCAAGGTCATGGATCTTGCGGTCAGGAAGCCGGAGGTTTCGAGGGACAGCAGAAATCAGGTCCAACCATTGAGGAAGTAGACTGAGTTTAATTTTTTTTGTAGAATGTAATTTATTGCTTTATAAATTAAATAACTTGTATCTATACTTTTGTAATAACTTATGTAATTCTGTGATATTTTTTATGATGTAAATAAATATTTTTTTTATAATGAATGCTTTCATTTGTCCTTTATTGCCTTTAAATTATGCAATGTTTATGTTTTGAAGAATAAATGAAGTTAAAGTTAAATTTTATAAAACATAGTAAATTAAATAAAATTCATAAGGAAAGGTTGCTTTAGAATTTATGAGATAGATAAACCATACAACCAGAAAATAAGAGAACGTATTGATACTATGAGGAAGCGTAACAAAGGCCACACAAAATTACAGCAAATAATTAAAATGTGAGAGTTGTTGGCTGAATGCCAAGGAGGAATACAAGGACAAGCAAAGGCAGTTAGCTTTGGCTTGCTCTCCCATAATGACGAAGTTACCCAAGGTGCTTCGCAAGGTAGTGGAATGCCTGGATCTGGTCAAGAAGCTGGGAGTTTCGGGGGACAACACAAATCAGGTCCAACCGTCCAACCATGAGGAAGCAGACTGAATTTAATTTTTAATTATTTGTATATACATATACTTGTTGTAAATAAAATTTTGTATTTGGTAAAAACCTGGCTTTATTTTTTCAAATAATTCCTGAACTTTTAACGTAAATTCATAGATGGTGCTGAAGTGTCAGCGGCCAGTCAAAATTGAGGTTATATTGACTTTGCATTTGTAACTCTTGGAGTAAGTTATCTCTGAATCACCGACTCTGAATACTCATCGAGTATTGCTAACACAAGTGTTCGGTGGCCAACACTAATGTAATGTCGTCTATGACCTTTGGCCAAAAAAAATTCACACCGACTCCTCCGGATAAAGGAAGCTTCCCACTCGATCACGAGGGCATTTGCAAAAGGTTGATGATACATTACATGAGGTGCTTAAGAGTTAAGGACAACAATAACAGTGCTTGTCGAGACGAGGCCAGGGATTACTTGAATTGCCGCATGAATAACAACCTAATGGCAAAAGAAGATTGGTCGAAACTAGGCTTCACAGACCTGGAGAACAAGTAATTGTGCTATCATGGTGAAAATATTAGTAGGTTGTACCGGCAGCGTAGCCACAATTAAACTACCAATACTATTAGATTATTTACAAAACATTAAATTGGACGGGGATGAAATTGAAGTACATTTCCTATAAACGAAGTAAATCAATTAATTCACTTGATATATTTCAGATAAAAGTAGTAGTCACCGAGCATGCCAAGCACTTTTACAATGAGGCAGAACTCCCTTCAAATATCCCAGTGTTTTGCGATAAAGATGAGTGGACGTTGTGGTCACAACGAGGTGACCCCGTCTTGCACATAGATCTAGGTAAATGGGCCGACGTATTTTTAATAGCCCCCTTGGATGCCAACACTTTGGCCAAAATAGCAAACGCAAGTATTACCGTAAGAAACCTAAAATCAAATTTAAAATGCAATTACTTGCAGGGCCTCTGCGATAATCTATTGACTTGTGTTGCCCGAGCTTGGGACACGGCGAAGCCTTTGGTTTTTTGCCCCGCGATGAATACGAGAATGTATCAGCATCCGTTGACGAAGAAGCAAATTGATGTGCTTAGGGATTGGGGTTACTGTTGTCTGCCCGTGGTGGAGAAAGTGCTTATGTGCGGTGATGTGGGACCCGGTGCTATGGCGGAGGTTACAACTATAGTGGACTATATTAAATATAATATATTGAAAATTAATGATTTGTAAAAGTTTTGTTTTAATAAAAATAATTTGTTGTACGTATAGATACTTCGATAGCGAATATCGATGGTGCAATTGAAATATGGCACAGGTCAGAGTACCTAAAAGAAATTCAGCCAACAAACAACAACAACAAATCAACGGAAATTCGGTGGAATTTACAAAAATCGAAAAATAATTATGTAACACTAAATATTAATTTAATCAAAAAATTAAATAAAAAACAAAAAGAAAGTGTCATTGAAGTAGGAAGAATCATAAACAAAAGACAAACGGAAAACAGAAAGTAGAGAGATAAATTCTACTACTCTTTGTTTTTTTTTTTTTGCTTCCTAGGTATCAGTTTTGAATTGTCAAATTTCCGTCGGAAAATCGCCGATTATAGTCACTGATTTTTTTATTTTATTTTTTTATTTCACGTTCTTTGCGTGGGTTTTTGTTTTGTTTTTTTTCTACCGAATTAATATTTTACTTCGTAAAGTTTCTTCTTTTGTTAATTTTCTCTTTTTTTTAAACATTTTCTCGCATTTCATTGGCGCCATCTATAGGCGATTAGAGAAAAATCGCTTGGAATTTCGCGACCAATCCAAAATACCCAGTCGCAGTGTTGCCAGGCGATCCAAATTTAAGTCAGTTACCAACCTAAAATCACCAGTTTAAATTCTTGTTCTCATTTGTGATTTACTTTAGTTTTTGACATTATTACTGAAGCTTACGTAAATTAATTATTATTAATTTATTAATTAAAAAAAAGCAATTTTAATTTTAAGAAAGTAAAATAAAAATTGTGAAAAATAATTAACTTAAAGAATAATAAAAACAAAATATAATAATAAGATAATTTAATATTTAAATTAATATTTTTAAACATTTTGAAAAGGATGGTGACAAATCGAAGAAAATAAAGAATAAAATTAAAAACAATCAAATAAAAAAAATATGTAATAATAAAAACAAAAGACGAGCGATTTTACTACACGATTTAACAACAGATTAACAAATTTAAATAAAAAACAATTTGATAGGACAAATGGTGACAAAACGAAAACAAAATAACAAAAATTCAAAATAATAATAATAATAAAAACAAATGACAATCGATTTTACAACATAATAAAATAGAATAAATTTCAAAGAAAAATTTGACAATACATAACAAAATAACAAAAATATGTATTAATAAAAACAAAAGATAATCGATTTTAGTGCACGATTTAAAAGATTAACAAATTTAAATAAAAAAACAATTTGATAGGAATGGTGACAAAACGAAGAAAACAAAATAATAAAAATTCAAAATAATCCAATTAAAAAAATAATAATAATAAAAACAAATGACAATCGATTTTACAACATAATAAAATAGAATAAATTTTAAGGAAAAATTTGAAAATATATGATGGCGACAAAACGAAGAAAATAAAATAATAAAAATTGAAAAATGGTCAAATTAAAAAAATAATAAAAACGAAAGACTATTTTACGAGATAATTTAATATTTTAATAAATAAAAAAAAGACATTTTGAAAAATATGGTGACAAAATAAAAAAAACGAAATCAAAAGCTTGAAAATAATCAAATTAAAAAAATATATATAATAATAATAACAAAAGACAATCGATTTTACTACACGATTTAACAGATTAATAAATTTAAATAAAAAATAAAACAATTCTAACAGAATGGTGACAAAACGAGGATAACAAAATGATAAAAATTCAAAATAATAATAATAAAAACAAAATAATAAAAAAACAAAAAAATTATAATAAAAACAAAAGATAACCGATTTTACAACATGGAATAAATTTGAAAGAAAAATTTGAAAATATATAATGGTGGCAAAACAAAGAAAATAAAATAATAAAAATTAAAAAGTATTCAAATTAAAAAAATAATAAAAACAAAAGATAATTTAATAGATTAATAAATTAAAAAAAGATATTTTGAAAAAAATTGTGACAAAACAAAAAAAAACGAAATAACAAAAATTCAAAATAATTAAATAAATAAAAATATGTAAAATAAAAACAAAAGACAATCGATTTTACTACACGATCTAACAGACTAACAAATTTGAAAAAATTAAAAAGTTTGAAAGGAATGGTGACTAAAGAAAGAAGACAAAATAATAATACAAATAATAAATAATCATTAAAAAAAAAAAAACAATAAAAACAAAAGACAATCGGTTTTACAACAATGTAACAGATTGATACATTAAAAAAAAACAATTTTAAAAGAATGGTGACAAAACAAAAAAAACGCAAAACAATAAAAATTCAAAAATAATAAAATTTAAAAAATACTCCTAATATAAACAAAAGACAATCGATTTTACTACACGATATAACAGATTAATAAATTTGACTAAATAAAGAGAACAAAATAATACAAATTGAAAAACAATCAAAAATAAAAAAATAATAATAAAAACAAAAGACGATCGATTTTACTACACGATTTAACAGATTAATAAATTTAAATAAAAATAAAACAATTTTAACAGAATGGTGACAAAACGAGGATAACAAAATGATAAAAATTCAAAACAATCAAATTAAAAAATTAATAATAATAAAAACAAAAGAAAATCGATTTTACAACATGGAATAAATTTTAAAGAAAAATTTGAAAATACATTATGGTGACAAAAGACTGTTTTACAACATAATTTAATAGATTAATAAATTTAAAAAAAGACATTTTGAAAAAAATGGGATCAAAACAAAAAAAAAACGAAATAATAAAAATTCAAAATAATCAAATAAAAAAAATGTAATAATAAAACAAAAGACAATCAATTTTACTACATAATTTAACATGTTGACAAATTTGAAAAATAAAAAAATGTGAAAGAAACGGTGACTAAAGAAAGAAGACAAAATAACAATACAAATTGAAAAATAATCAAATTAAAAAATTAATAGAAACAAAAGACAATCGATGTTATAACAAGTTAACAGATTATTAAATTAAAAAAGAACAATTTTAAAAGAATGGTGACAAAACAAGGAAACCAAAACGATAAAAATTTAAAAATAATAAAATTTAAAAAATACTCCTAACGTAAGCAAAAGGCAATCGATTTTATAACACAATTTAATGCATAGATTAATAAATAAAAAAATGAATTTGTAAAGAACGAGGATAAGAAAATAACAAATTCGCTAACATCTTTAAGAACACATTAAAATCATCATCAATATAATAGAAATATTAAACTCTACCAATTCAACTGCAGCCAACTCGCAATGTTTCATTCAAAGTAGGTATGAGAAAAGAAATGGAATACATAATTAGGTTCTGTGGTTATTTTGAACAGATAAATTTTCCATAAACACAGGGACGGTTTGCAACAACATTTCTAGGAACACACTTGTGTTATTATTCGCAATAAAGCAAGACCATCATTTCGTTTCTCGTAAAGCTTGATATGTTTCAAACAATTATTTTAATTTTCTGCTTAAATAATACGTTGCTTAACATTCGTTTCCTTTCGTGCATTATAAGTGGAAATAAAAAATTTTCATTTCATTATATTTTGTTTTTCTTTTTTTTTAATCTACTTTTAGACGTGCCAAACGATGTTTCTAACGCCAAGCAAATAACGAGTACATTTTCCATTAAATCATCCTACTTTGATTGTCAAGGACTACAACATTTGTGACTCACAGCCAGCGACAATTAAAACCAAAGGTGTAGGAAGTACCGACGTTTAATAAAAATAAATCATAGAATGTTTGCATAATAATTGCATAACAATTCAATTTAAATATGCCAGTACGAACGACTACAGTTGTAAGCCCGAAGTTCTACCTACAGGATTTGCCGAATGTGAGTAAAACTGTTGGGCCTGTATATTTTGATGATGATGGTGACATGTACTGGGTGTCTATTTTAATCGTAGCCCCTTAAAATTTCAGTACAGGTAACCCATCGATCAAATCAGAAATAACTTTGTGTTTTCATCATGCATGGAAGTAGAACGTGTTGCCTATTTACTAACGTTAAGGGGTCACGATTTAAAATGCTCACTTGAAGCAGCTTTTTGTTTAAAAGTTGTCGCCGTGGATTTTCTATTTGCATGTTCAAATACGTTCTCGACGAAAAACGTGCAATGGCACTGATAAAAGTTATCATTCCTGCCTGATTTCTTTTTGTAAATTTATTTTCCATTTTTTTATTGTATTGAAAAATTCTTCGTCCCTGATATATACAGAGACATCAGAAATGATTTCAACCCACGTGCTCCTGCAACAAGTTATACTCTGTTGGTAACAGTGTAGTATTTTGTTAAATACAACAGAACACTTAGTGCCATGAATCGTTAAACCTCACTTTTCTCAGTCTTGCCACTTCCAAGAAAATAAAACCTACTTGAAATTGGTCACGCGGGTTGATATTATTTCTGAAGTCACTGTAGATGAAGTAAAAGTTCAAGTCGCATTTCTGTAAAGTGATTGCCATTACATTTCATTTATTTAAACAAAAAAGGAATTTTCATTTGTAATATAACCGAATGCTTTGTTTAATTCAAAGTTTGATTTTCTGGTGGGGATATTATTGTAATAAATTGCGATTAATAAACACACCTATTTCAAAGTTGAATTAGCGTTCGGTATGGTGAGAGGTACTTGATTAAGGACGCAAGGAGTAGGATTGTAATTACATAAAAACCACGTACTCAAGGTAAGTTTTACAAGCAGTTTAAACAATAGTAAATTAAACATCTTTTTCATGCGACTTTTTGTCATTAAAATATTTAATTTAAATTTATTTACTTTTAGACACGTCTCTATTTTTCTTCTTTGATTGAATCGTTTGTTTACGTTTGTATTTCGTAGATAAAAAAATGAAATTAAGTAACTAGTAAATTATTCTAAAAAAAAAATTTAGTGAAATTAAAATGAAAGACGAAAGCGAATTTCCTGAAAATTTTGTATTTGATTATTCTTGACAAACTATGAAAAAATATCTCTGAGAAATAACAGAAGTTGGTTTAAGTTCTAATAGAATTAATAATGAACGAAGATTAATTTGCTGCTGCACTTAAGCAGTGGCGCCGTCTGCAAAACATTTTTGAAAAGAAATTTACTAAAATTAAAATGAAAAGCGAAAGAAAATTTATTTTTTATTAATTTGTTAATTAATTATTTGTTTAATAGATTATGAGGAAAAAATCTGAGCACTAACACAAGTTGAATTAAAAATGTATGGAAATTGAAATACAACTGTATTTAAAGAGTACCGCCATCTATTGAATATTTTTAAAATGAAACTTACTGAAATAAAAAAAAATTAAATTTATTTGTTCTGGATAGATGATGAAACAATGAGAAATAACACAAGTTGATTTAAATGCTAGTAGAATTAAAAATGTATGGAAATTGAATTACAACCGCACATAAGCAGTGACGCCTTCTCTGGAATACTTTTAGAAACAAATTGAGTGAAATTAAAATGGAAAAAATTTCATGAAAATTTATTTTGATACTTATTTTTTGTATTTATTTATTCCTGATACACACTGCTGGGCAAAATTAAGGGACCACCAAATAAACTTGAAATAACTTTTCCAGTTTACAAGTTATTTTTAATAGACTTTTCACATGTCATAAATTGACGTTTTTTAATTCTATTAGAATTTCAATCGACTTGTGTTATTTCTCTGATTCTTTTCTCATAATACTTCAAGAACAAATAAATACAAAACATAACTATTAAAATAAATTTTCGTTAAATTTTTTTCACTTTAATTTCACTCAGTTACTTTCTGAAAATATTCCACAGATGGCACCATTGAAGCATAATTCAATTTTCGTACATTTCTAATTCTATTAGAATTTGAATCGGTTTGTGTTATTTCTCAGATTTTTTTCGTAATTTATTAAGTATAAATAAATATAAAACTATTGAAATGAATTTTCACGATATTTTTTTTCATTTTTCATTTTAATTTCCCTAATTTCTTTTTAGAAATATTCCACAGATGGCGCCACTTCTGAAGTGCAACTGTGCTTTCACAATATTTTCTTGCATTTTTCATTTTCATTTCAGTACGTCTCATTCTAAAAATATTCAATAGGTGGCGCTACTCTTTAAATGCAGTTATATTTCAATTTTAATACATTTTTAATTCTACTAAAATTTAAATCAAACTTGTGTTAGTACTCAGATTTTTTCTTTTTCATAATGAATCATGAACAAGTAAATATAAAAATAAATTTTCACAAAATTTTCTTTCATTTTTCATTTTAATTTCTTTTTAAAAATATTCCATAGATAGCGCCACTCGTTTACGTGTAATAGTCAAGGCAGTTGTAATTAAATTTTCGTTTACATTTAAACGGACATCTGTTATTTTTCAAAGATTTTTTTCACAAAGTATCAAGAACAAAAGAATGTAAAAATAAATATGAAATATTAAAATGAATTTTCTTCAAGTTTTCTTTTATTTTTCACTTTAATTTCACTAAATTATTTTTTTTATATTCAATAGTTGGCGCCACTGCTTAAGTGTGGTTGTAATTCAATTTCCGTACACTTTTAATTCTATTAGAATTTCAATCAACCTGTGTTATTTGTCTGATTCTTTTCTCATAATACATCAAGAACAAATAAATACAAAACATAAATATTAAAATAAATTTTTTTCATTTTAATTTCACTCAGTTACTTTCTGAAAATATTCCACAGATGGCGCCACTGCTTAAGTGCATTAATAATTCGATTTTCGTACATTTTTAATTCTATTAGGATTTAAATCAGCTTGTGTTATTTCTCAGATTGTTTCTCGTAATTTATTAAGAATAAATAAATACAAAAATATTGAAGTGAATTTTCGCGATATTTCCTTTCATTTTTCATTTTAATTTCTTTTTAGAAATATTCCAGAGATGGCGCCACTTCTGAAGTGCAACTGTACTTTCACGATATTTTCTTGCATTTTTCATTTTCATTTCAGTACGTTTCATTCTAAAAATATTCAATAGGTGGCGCTACTCTTTAAATGCAGTTGTATTTCAATTTTCATACATTTTTAATTCTGCTAAAATTTAAATCAAACTTGTGTTAGTACTCAGATTTTTTTCTTTTTCATAATGAATCATGAACAAATAAATATAGAAATAAATTTTCGCAAAATTTTCTTTCATTTTTCATTTTAATTTCTTTCTAAAAATATTCCATAGATAGCGCCACTCGTTTACGTGTAATAGTCAAGGCAGTAGTAATTCAATTTTCGTTCATATTTAAATGGGCATCTGTTATTTCTCAAAGATTTTTTTCACAAAGTATCAAGAACAAAAGAATGTAAAAATAAATATTAAATATTAAAATAAATTTCATTTAAATTTTCTATTATTTTTCATTTTAATCGTACTATTGCAATTATTCAATAGATGGCGCCACTGCTCAGGTGTGGTTGTAATTCAATTTCCATACGTTTTTAGTTTTTAATTCATCTCTAATTTATTCAATTTTTAACAAAAATTCATAAAAAAGACAATGTTTACTCGTGAACGCCTAAAATAACACACTAAAATCATCAGTTCATTGTGGAAAACTATATTTTAAGGTTCAATCATAATTCAGGTGAGTACTACCACAGATAATAGAACTAGACAGATGGCTCATCAAATGTTTTAAAATTGACGCCCCAATTTGGAGACAAACTCGGTGTTAGTTTGGAGACAGCTCACCAAATATGTAGCGGCGCTTCTGTTATCATAGCAGAGTGGAAAACCGAAATCTCTAAATATAAATAAAATTTGTACAAATTCTCTCATTAAGTGGTGTAATGCAAAGTTTAAAACGAGAATGAACAACGTATTATAACCGTACAACACATTATCGTGTCCTGGTCCAACTTTAAACGTATTTCTCTTTTATTTAAAAGAGACATCCGGCGGTAAAAGAGCCAATTGAGCTTCGGAATTAGCAAACGGTTTGGGACAAATGTTCAGTTTTCGATTTTGTGCAGGCAAGTGACATCTACTGAGTATTTAATAAACTATTTTAAGAGCGTCCAGTCGTTCCCATCTCGTTAGCTATCTGGAGAGATCTATTATCTGTGGTATTATAGAAACTAGAAACTAGAAACAAACGCGTTCGGTGTGCACATGTGTGTTCATTTCATTTATCTGCTTGCAAGGTATGTTCTTTTTGTTGATATTTTTAGTAAAATGGTTTTTTTTTTTTTTAATATATGTTTTGTTCGAATAGATTATCACTATTCACGATGGTCAAATTAAAACGTCCAGCAAAGTGTGTCTATAAAGACGTCGTTAAAATGGGAAAGTTTCCGTGGGCCGAGGCACACGTTGCTGTTTTGAAGACAGCAATTGTAATTATCTCTGATGATAGCATTTTTTATATAAATACCTGCGATATAAAGGAATAACCACCAGATGAAATTAGTATTTGTGGACATAACAAATATGTGAAGCTGAAATTTGGTACAGCAGCAGACAAACTTGATTTTCTATTTAAAGCTGGGTAAGAAGCATTTCTCTACTATTTAATTTATAACAGTAATAAGCTGCCTAACAAATCACCAGGAAAAAAAATAATTTATTGAATAAAATAAATACGAATTTAAAGCAGTATTACATCTACGTATTTTAATATGAAAAGTAATTGTTTGGTAAATATTTTTGTCATTAAATGTTATAAAATATATCAGTGTTCTACTACATTTTTTTCATGAATTAATCCAAATTATTTTGTACATAACTAATAATTCTTCTAGTAAAACTAACACCTTGGGTTTGACGCCATCACCTCCTTCGAAAACCCCGTCGCCGCAAATCTCCGCATCAGAATAGATATATTGTGGTTATTAAATATATTGTGGTTATCTAAACATGTAAAGGAAATGTTTTACATAAAGTTTATTGGAAAGAATTTTTTATCATTTTATAATATATTCATTTTATCTATATAGTTCCTATTTATTTTATATTTCTTGAAGAATTATGTATTTAACTTTATTAACTGTTGGATTATAATACATAAACACTTGCAAATATTTAAGTAAAATGTGAAAATATGAATTTCGTAATGCACACACGCGCACAGTGGCCCAAAACTTTAAATTCTTGGCCAAAAATCTAATTTTCTCAAAACTGATAGAAAATGTATCATTATACATTATCTACTAATTTCTACACGATAATTAATTATTCTTTTTTAGAAATAGAAATAAATTTATTTGCCAATAAGATGCAAATCTTGTCGGACATTGTCAAAAATAGAAAACCTAGAGATAATAATACAAAAGTAGGAGCATATAAAATTTAAAATAGTAAATTATTCATGACGAAACTAAATTCAATTCAAGACGAAACAATAAGAAAGACATAAACATAAATTCACATGGACACATGCGACTCTAAATATTCATCTACGGAATAAAACACTTGGTCCAGTAAAAAGTCTTTTAGCCACTGTAATATTTTCTTGTTTGGTAGTTCCTTGATCTGTTCAGGTAGTTTGTTGTAGATTTTAAACGCCAAATGGTTGGTACCGTGTTGTGACTTCGAGATCCTGTGGTAGGGAATAACAATATCGTCTTTCTTCCTTGTATCGTAAGTGTGAAAATCTGCATTTGTGGAGTATTCTTTAGGGTTTTGGATTAAATATTTGACACAGGCATGTATGTATATACTAGCCAGAGTAAGTATTTTACTTTTATGGAAGAGAGGTTTACAAGTTACTTTCTGATCGTGTATACCGTGTATAATCCTTATCACTTTTTTTTTGCAAGATGAATATTCGCTTTGCTTCAGTTGAATTACCCCAGACCAATATTCCATAAGACAGCAGGCTATGGAAGTTTGCATAATATACGGTTTTTAGGGTTTCGTAAACGGTGCAGGTAAGTAGTTTTCTGAGGCAGTATAAAGTGGTTGATAATTTGGAACTGAGATGGTTAATGTGCGTATTCCAAGTGAGGACATTGTCAAAATGAACTCCTAGAAATTTCATACTACCTTTTTGCTGTCCTTCTAGCTTTGTCGAGAACGTTAATTACTTTGTTTTGGTTGTATTCAATTTAAGTTTGTTTGCTTCAAACCACTTCTCTGCTTCTGATAGGACCTCAAGCATCTGTTGACATAATTCGTTGCTGTCAGCATTTGTTATTAAAAAGGAAGTGTCTTCAGCGTATAGATAAGTTTCCGCTCTTGGAATGTTGTTGGGTAGGTCCTTCATATATATTATGAAGAGTAACGGGCCCAGTATGGATCCTTGTGGTACTCCGGCCTTTAGGAGTTGCTTCTGAGACAGATTTCCTTGCCAGTCAACTTGCTGTTGTCTATTTGTTAAATAAGACTTAAAGAATTCTAGGGGTTTACCTCTCACGCCGTAATAATACAATTTTTGTAGAAGTATTTCGTGATTCACTGTGTCGAACGCTTTGCTCAGATCACAGAAAGCCCCTAATACTTTACTCCCGGAATAAAAATCTTTTGTGATTTGCTCAACCATCTCTATCAGAAACTTTACCAGCCTTTCTTTTACCGCTGTTTGTATTATTTTTGAGAAAACTGGCAATATTGAAATGGGTCTGTAGTTATTACATGACAGCTTATCTCCTGATTTGTAGATAGGTACAACTCTTCCATATTTAAGGGCGTCAGGAAAAACACCTTCGTCTATACATTGATTTGTTAGCTTGTGGTTGAAAGATCATATATGTCAGGTGTTACTTTACCTTTCAAGGCCCTAATGATTCTTGTGATTTCTGTTTCGTCAACTGGATTTAGAAAAAACGATTTGAAATTACTAATGTGTCGATTTCCGAGAAAAAACTATTATTATTATTATGTACATTATGTTTTACACAGAAATCAATACACATCAAACAGAAATTTTAAAAGTAAGAGCATTTCACTACAAAATGCTGTTCAACAGCTTAGAAAATGTTAGAAGGTGTCATATGCTTCTTGTTCATATTCTTCTTCCCCCTCCTCCTCTTCCTCTTCCTCTTTTTCTGCTTCTTCTACTACTTGCTGTTTTCTTTCTTCTTCTTCCGCTTCTTCTATTACTTCTCCTTCTTTCTCTTCGCTTTCTTCTTCTTCATTTTCTGTTTTTTGAGGTTCCATATCAAGAAGTTTTAAAACTTCTGAAAGAAAATCAGCTTTCTTCCTATCTTTCTGCTTTGCTAAAGAAGTTATCAATGGATCAGATGATACTAATAATCTATTGAATTAAAATTTTATGTACCGTAACTGGCATGTAATACCAACCATATTCAACAACAAATAGTTTTGCTACTTCTATGCCATAATTTTTAAATTGTTCGATATTTATTTTTTCGCCTGAAGAAATTACACGTAAAATAACAGAAAATTTGAATATAATTTCCTTAGAAATTCCTGTAACGTCTGCAGATACAGCTGGATTTCTAAAAAAAATTCGAGCTGTATTCCTTGCCTGGATACATCCACTAGCAATCCTAAACGTTTTCTGAACTCTTCCTGAATTTTCTTCTTTCTCTCTTGGATTAAACACATTTCACGTTTTCTTACTTGCCATTTTTTAATTGGTAAACGGTGAGCAATATGTAATAAACACTCAAACATTCTGATCCAGGCATGTTCCTGAGCAACACATGACAAAGATTCAACAGAATTCAATTTAAATTTTAAAACATACAAATGTGTTTCGTTTCTAACAGCATTTGCTATTATCTTATTTTCCTTTTTAATAAGTGCCTCCTCGTTTGCGAATGTTACTTGAAAACCATTCATTACCAATTTACTTACTGATAACAAATTATACTCTTTCAAAATGTTTGTTATTTTAATTGGAATGTCTTTACCATTAACTTGACTTATAACATTAACACAATTACATATTTTGGCAGTTAAAATTGAACCTGATTTGGCACTTTTTATTTTAATTGGTTCCTCTAATCGTCCAATTTGTAATGTAACATTTTTACTCACCATGTGTTCCGTAGCACCAGAGTCCAAAAAACAATTTAAATTGTTGGTAACCAACTCACCACTAAAGGCTGAGAAACAATAATTTTTATCTGCTGTTCCTGTTTTTGCAGCCACATTTACAGATTCAAATTTTGTGTCCTGTTTCTGTGATTTCCTTTTACAGTCTGCACGTTTATGTCCAATCTCAACACAATTATAGCACTTAAAACGAAAATTGCTTTTATCTCCACCTTTTCCAGGTTTCTTGTTAACAGTTGTATTTCCTCGAAGCAATTTTGCAGAAAAAACAGTTAATGATTGAAGATCAGTTCTATTTTTCTTCATGGCCTCATCACGTTTGGCATCCTCATCCATTAACTGGTTCTTAACAAAAGCCAGAGTTACTCTATCTGTCTATTGCTGTCACAACATTGTCATATTCACACGGCATTGTGAGTAACAGATGACAAACATCACTCTCCTGTAAATCTGCCCCTGTTGAACGCAGTTCACGTATTAATTTATCAAAACGTAACAAGGTTTCTTTCGAAGGAGTGAACTTCATTAATAGAAGCTTTTTGTGAACAAGTAGTTGGCTGGCTATACCTTTGCATTGAAAAGTATTTATCGATGTCCAAATCTCAAATGCATTATCTTTATCCTTTACGTATTCCAGGTGGATATCAGCAACTCGTTGAATTATTTGTGAACACTTCCGATCACGTTTCCGTAATTCTTCCAGCTAAGTTTCCTTTTGGATGCGCTCTTCTTCTGAGTCACTCTCGGCTATAATTACTCGACTTGTGTACACTCTTTCCGCGAAACTTAGTAGATCCAGCTCACTCAATAACATTTCCAGTTATCGAAATTTGTGCCATTGAAAAGCGGCATGTGGTACTTTTCCGCGCTTTCCGCCATGTTTTACAATTCCGTATTATGATTAATTTTTCCTTTTTCCAGTTAATATGCGGTAATCTGGGCCCATAACCTGAAGAATTATGTTTTTAACTTTATTAACTGTTGGATTATAATACATAAACACTTGCAAACATTTAAGTAAAATGTGAAAAACACACAACTCGTGTCAAAATATCAGAATGAAGTTGTCCACTTGTATATTTCTGACATTAGCGTCGAATGTCAGCTTAAATCCTCACTGTTGCCAACTGTGACAAAGTTAGTTCAAATTGCATCTCACTACATTTCTTATTTTTTACAAATACAATATAATCAAATAATTAGGAATTTTAATATAATTTCTAAATTTGAATATTCATTTTCCTTTCCTCTCAATCCCTCCAATTTGGGGGGGGGGGGGTCAATTCTCTTTTTAAACTTTGCATCACACCTCTTAGTTATAGAGTTTGCTTAAATATTACTTATACCTATTTACAGATTTCGGTTTTCCACTCTGTTATTGTAATAGTAGCGCCACCACATATTTCGTGCGCTGTCTCCAAACTAACGCTGAGTTTGTCTCCAAATTGGAGCGTCAAATTTAAAGCATTTGATGAGCCATCTGTCTACTTCTATTATCTGCGGTAGTACTCACCTGAATTATGATTGAACCTTAAAATATAGTTTTCCACAATGAACTGAAGATTTTAGTGTGTTATTTTAGGCGTTCACGAGTAAACATTGCCTTTTTTATGAATTTTTGTTAAAAATTGGATAAATTATAGATGAATTAAAAACTAAAAACGTATGGAAATTGAATTACAACCACACCTGAGCAGTGGCGCCATCTATTGAATAATTGCAATAGTGCAATTAAAATGAAAAATAAAAGAAAATTTAAATGAAATTTATTTTAATAATTTATATTTATTTTTACATTCTTTTGTTCTTGATACTTTATTAAAAAAATCTTTGAGAAATAACAGATGCCCATTTAAATATGAACGAAAATTGAATTATTACTGCCTCGACTATTACACGTAAACGAGTGGCGCTATCTATGGAATATTTTTAAAAAGAAATTAAAACGAAAAATGAAAGAAAATTTTGTGAAAATTTATTGTTATATTTATTTGTTCATGATTCATTATGAAAAAGAAAAAAATCTGAGTACTAACACAAGTTTGATTTAAATTTTAGCAGAATTAAAAATGTATGAAAATTGAAATACAACGGTATTGAATATTTTTAGAATGAAAAGTACTGAAATGAAAGTGAAAAATGCAAGAAAATATCGTGAAAATGCAGTTGCACTTCAGAAGTGGCGCCATCTGTGGAATATTTCTAAAAAGAAATTAGAGAAATTAAAATGAAAAATGCAAGAAAATATCGTGAAAATGCAGTTGCACTTCAGAAGTGGCGCCATCTGTGGAATATTTCTAAAAAGAAATTGGGGAAATTAAAATGAAAAATGAAAGAAAATATCGCGAGAATTCATTTCAATATTTTTATATTTATTTATTTTTAATAAATTACGAGAAAAAAACTGAGAAATAACACAAGCTGATTCAAATCCTAATAGAATTAAAAATGTACGAAAATTGAATTATTACTGCACTTAAGCAGTGGCGCCATCTGTGGAATATTTTCAGAAAGTAACTGAGTGAAATTAAAGTGAAAAAAATTTATTTTAATATTTATGTTTTGTATTTATTTGTTCTTGATGTATTATGAGAAAAGAATCAGACAAATAACACAAGTCGATTGAAATTCTAATAGAATTAAAAGTGTATGGAAACTGAATTACAACCACACTTAAGCAGTGGCGCCATCTATCGAATATAAAAAAATTGATTTAGTGAAATTAAAATGAAAAATAAAAGAAAATTTGAAGAAAATTCATTTTTATATTTTTATATTTATATGTTCTTGCACGTTATGAAAAAATATCTCTGAGAAATAGCAGAAGTTGGTTTAAATTTTAATAGAATTAAAAATTCATGAAGATTGAATTACTACTGCACTTGAGCAGTGGTGTCATCTATGGAATATTTTTAAAAAGAAATTAAAATGAAAAACAAAAGAAAATTTCCCGAAGATTTATTTTAATATTTTAACAGAAATGAAAACAAAAGTAAATCGATCAGAGCAATGAAACTTTATAAGAGATTTAATTACAGAATTATGCAACTTTTGATTTTTAAATTTGATCAACAAAGTGAAACAAAAAAAAATTATTCAGTTTAATTCCCCTGAGCACTGGAAATCGCCTCCGTGCTGGAGCTTAATACATTCATAAAAAATGCAATTAAGTTTCACAACAACTAATTATTCCATATTGATTTGCGATTATTGCTTGTACGTGATTAGTTAAGATTCAATGCTGCTCTTTATGTTGTCACGCACTTGATTAATTAACAGGAATTAACGCAATCGTAATTACAGTGACGTAGTCAGAATTTTTTTGTTACATAATATATTGCTTCCGTTGTTTGCAATTTATTACTACGATTTTCTTCACACAGCATTCATTGTTTTCCTATTAATACTTCTGTAGTATCTAGAAAGTTACTGTATTTTGGCTTCTGTTCGATTCAGTTCTATTTCTTAATGTCTTCCGCTTTATTTGGCTTTGACGATTGGCCATTAAGATACATCAAAGGAAATAAGCCACGCGATAAAGATCCTGAGTGCGTGAGAACCTCACCCATGACCACGCAAAGTAACGGAGCCGATCCAAAAACACTTCGCAATCCCTTGAGGGTAGGCAACTTAAGTTACTCCGGCGATCTAAAAGTGAGGGATCCAAAGGAGGACTCGCACAGATCCCCCCACCCAGCAGTCGCAAATTACGTAGAAGGAGCTCAGGTTTTGAATTTCGCGAACGGTTTTCATAAAATCTCCGCTGAAACAAAACACGATCGATTTTCTTTTCTTCAATTTAAGAACAAAAATGAATCTGATTGAAGAAAAATGAACTTCTCCCAAAAACGAGAATTTTAAATAAGGTAAACGCATTTATTCAAAAAAATATTTGCACGATTCTTTTTATAAAAATTATCTGCGATGAAATAATTTGTTTATTAATTATTAATTAATTTTTTTTTTAAATTTTCCCGACAAAGTTATCTTTCGCTTGCGTATTTTATTTAATTGTTAAATTTTGTGTTAATTTTATAGAATGGAGTTGGATATCAAAACGGAAAAAAGTTTACCGGATGTTGCTACGGATTGTTACGAATCACAAGGCAGTTGTCAGACTAATGGACGTTCTGGGTGAGTTATCAACACCAATAAGTTACAAAATTTACTTTTCTTGACTAGTTCGTCATCTTGTTAGATGCATTCAGCCACAGATAGCGATATTAAAGTGAACGCTTAGCATTTAGAACCGATGTTCCTGGCTGAACGCAACTATTATCTTGCCTTAATCATTTTAACTATGCAAACAAATATCTATAAATTAACTTTTCTTGACTAGCTCGTCATCTTGTTACTTGCGGTCAGCCACATATAGCGCTATTAAAGTACACACGTAGCGTTGCTAAGCGATGTCCTTGGTTGAATGCAACCGTAATCTTTCCTTAATGCTTTTATCTCTGCAGACAAAAGTAATATAAATGAACTTTTCTTGACTTCTTTGACACCTTGTTAGCTGCATAGAAGCGCCATTAAAATGCACACGTAGCGTTACTAAGCAACGTTCCTAGCTGAACGCAGCTATAATCTTTCCTTCACGATTTTATCTCTGCAGGCAAAGATACTATGAATTAACTTTTCTTGACTAGCTTGTCATCTTGTTGCTTGCTGCTAGCCAAGATAGCGCTATTAAAGAGCACACGTAGCGTTACTAAGCGATGTCCTTGTTTGAACGCAGCTGTAATCTTTCCTTAATAATTTACCTCTGTAGGTAAATATATTATAAATTTATTATTTTTTTTTTGCTAGCTTGTCATCTTGTTACTTGCGGCCAACCACAGACAGCGCTATTAAAGAGCACACGTAGCGTTGCTAAGCGATGTCCTTTGTTGAACGCAACCGTAATCTTTCCTTAATGCTTTTATTTCTGCAGACAAAAGTACTATAAATGAACTCTTCTTGACTTGCTTGACACCTTGTTAGCTGCGTAGAAGCGCTATTAAAGTGCACACGTAGCGTTACTAAGCGACGTTCCTAGCTGAACGCAGCTATAATCTTTCCTTCACGATTTTATCTCTACAGACAAAGATACTATGAATTAACTTTTCTTGACTAGCTTGTCATCCTGTTGCTTGCTGCTAGCCAAGATAGCGCTATTAAAGAGCACACGTAGCGTTACTAAGCGATGTCCTTGTTTGAACGCAGCTGTAATCTTTCCTTAATAATTTACCTCTGTAGGTAAATATATTATAAATTTATTATTTTTTTTTTGCTAGCTTGTCATCTTGTTACTTGCGGCCAACCACAGACAGCGCTATTAAAGAGCACACGTAGCGTTGCTAAGCGATGTCCTTTGTTGAACGCAACCGTAATCTTTCCTTAATGCTTTTATCTCTGCAGACAAAAGTAATATAAATGAACTTTTCTTGACTTCTTTGACACCTTGTTAGCTGCATAGAAGCGCCATTAAAATGCACACGTAGCGTTACTAAGCGACGTTCCTAGCTTTCTTTCCTTCACGATTTTATCTCTCCAGGCAAAGATACTATGAATTAACTTTTCTTGACTAGCTTGTTATCTTGTTGCTTGCTGCTAGCCAAGATAGCGCTATTAAAGAGCGTACGTAGCGTTACTAAACGATGTCCTTGGTTGAACGCAGCTGTAACTTTTCCTTAATAATTTACCTCTGAGGTAGATATATTATAAATTTATTTTATTTTTTGGCTAGCTTGTCATCTTGTTACTTGCGGCCAACCACAGAGAGCGCTATTAAAGTACACACGTAGCGTTGCTAAGCGATGTCCTTGGTTGAACGCAGCTATAATCTTTCCTTCATGATTTTATCTCTACAGGCAAAGATACTATGAATTAACTTTTCTTGACTAGCTCGTCATCTTGTTGTTTTCCTTAATAATTCATCTCTGTTCGTAACTATATTATAAATTTATTTTTCTTGGCTAGCTTGTCATTTTGTTAGGTGCGTTCAGCCATCGATACCGCCGTTAATGCGCACGCGTTACACGAACCGCTCGCTCTTTTCATAATAATTTGCTCTTTTAAATGCTCTAGAAATGAAGATTCGTTGACGTTTCAGTCTAAGGATCCGATCATCTCCATTCCGATGCAGGACAGGAAGGAGAAGAAAGGTGTCGAAGGTGAATCCCTCGCAAACAAAGCTGTACATCGCACATCGTAAGCTTTTTTTTTATTTATTGTAATTAACGGATTATTAATAGTTCAGTTTTCAACCTAATTAATTAATTAATTGTTTAGTAATTGTGGATTCAATAAAAATAAATTTTCCATCTGGTATTTTTTTTATTCTTCGTTAGTTTTTTTAAATTATTTTTAGATGAATTTAATTTCGCTTCTTCAGGTATCTGGAAACTTTGATGCACTTATTAAGGGGTAACATCGGCTCCGGCGTTTTCGCCATGGGGGATGCAGTCAAAAACGCGGGTATTTTCTTGGGGCCGTGCATTATCCTCCTTTTGGGCATTGTGTGTGTCCATTGTCAGCACATCCTGGTAAGTACGTATCCGTTCTTGTCCTTCTCCTTCTTTTTCCAAACACATTCTTTTTTTTAAATAACTGCTTCCCCCTTTTTAAATATTTGTTGGATCATTTTTTTGTTTGTTTTGTTTTGTTTTGCAAAATATCGATGCAAAATTAAAGAAAAATCACTTAAAATTGAAGAAAAAAATAATCACAAGTATGTATAGGGTGTTTCAGGATTAACTGATCATCATTCTCAAAGTCGCATATTAATTAATCTAGTTATTATTTTTCTTTAATTTTTTTTTGAGAAATGTTGAGCAGACGGTCTGTCGGAAAGACTTTTCTTTCTTCTATTACGACGTTTGGTTTTAGTTGTCTGCTTCCAGAAAAGTGGAGAAACTAACCGAATCTCCAAGATCTCCGGATTTTGCTCACACAGTAGAACTTTGCTTCGAAACGGGGCCGAACGCCATGAAGAAAATGGCCCCATACATGAAGAAATTGGTCAATCTATTCCTGTGCATCACCCAACTGGGTTTTTGCTGCGTGTACTTCGTCTTCATCGCAACAAACATGAAACAGGTGCGCCTAACTTCACTGCCCCCCTTCCGCATCAAAATTTCCCCAATTTTTTCAGGTGCTAGACCATTACGGGTATGAAATAAACGTCCATCTTCACATGGCGATGGTTTTCTTGCCGATACTCTTGAGCTGCTTGGTGAGGAACTTGAAGTTCTTGGCACCCATCAGCACCGTCGCCAATGTGTTTATGGTCGTCGGCATTGTAATATCCTTGTACTTCTCCACCAAAGACTTACCAAAAACAACCTCGAGGAAGTACGTGGCCCAATGGGATCAGTTACCGTTGTTTTTCGGAACTGCTCTTTATGCTTTTGAGGGAATTGGATTGGTAGGTCTTATTGCGTGCGTTTAATACGCGAGGGCGCTGGGAAGGAGAGATGATTTCAAAAACATTTGGAGGATAAGAAGTTTGGGAACTCTTCTTCTTATCCTTCGCTCCATTTTGGAGTTGCACAACACTCTCTCTTTTTCTCAGCGTGCGATTTAAGTTTGTCACTTTTGTACCTGTAGGTTTTGCCCTTGCGGAACGAAATGAAAAGTACAGAGCTTTTCACCAGGCCATTGGGCGTTTTGAATTTTGGCATGACCATCGCCACCCTAATTTTCATTACGATGGGCTTCATCTCGTATCTGAAATACGGAGAGGCCATCAAAGGTAGCGTCACGCTGAACCTGCCAGAACACGACATGTATAGCCTTACGCAAACGTGCCCGTTTTGTTTTCTCAAAAATTTTTATAATTGCAGCTTGGCGCAGTCTGTAAAAGTCATCATATCTTTAGCCATACTGTTATCGTACGCGTTGCAGTTCTACATTCCAGTTGAAATAATGTGGCCACGCGTCGTGGAAATTTTGGGGCCGTTCAAACACCCCATTTGGATGGAGTATGTTTTCAGAACTTTGCTGGTTTTGCTCACGTGTAAGTTTCCTGCGCGTTATACTAACTTTGTTTTAGTTATTTTGGTTGAAGCTATACGTTATTTGAACCTCTTCATCTAACCTTTGATTCTAGTTGTTCTGGTTGAAGCTATGCCTGCCTTATTTGAGCTGAAGCTAT
This sequence comes from Serrognathus titanus, assembly GCA_039766575.1. Taxonomy (NCBI): domain Eukaryota; kingdom Metazoa; phylum Arthropoda; class Insecta; order Coleoptera; family Lucanidae; genus Serrognathus; species Serrognathus titanus. The sequence continues at coordinate 71,228,544 of CM077913.1, forward strand.
ACCTTATTTAACATTTTCATCTTTTGTATAACTAACCTTTGGTTCTAGTTATTTTGGTTGAAGCTATACCTACCATTTTCGAGCCTCTTTATCATTTGGGCTGAAGCTATACTTTACTTGAGCTATAACAAACATTTGGTTCTAGACTTAATTTGCATCTCTCCATCTTTTGTATATAATAACTCACCCTTTGCCTGAAGCTATACCTACCATATTTGAATCCCTTCGTCTTTTGGGCTGAAGCCATATCTTATTTGAACCCTTTTCATCTTTTGTGTTAACTAATCGTTGGTTCTAGTTATTTTGGCCGAAGCTATACCTTATTTGAACCTCTTCATCTCGCTGGTGGGAGCTGTTAGCAGCACGGCTCTGGCTCTTCTTTTCCCCCCAATCATAGAACTGGCGATAACTTGGAGCATATCGGAGATGAGGCCTTGGATTTTGATGAAGAACGGCGTTATTATACTCTTGGGTCTGTTAGGGTGTGTTACAGGTACTTACGAAAGCTTGCGTGCCATCGTCAAAACTTTCATGGGCGAACGCTGAGGGTAGTTTTGTGAATAAAAGACTTTTCCATCGTTTTTAATTTGTTATTTATTGTCCTACGTGTATCCGTTTACTACACATTGTTCATTTTGATTCAAAATTTTAGTTTCAGTTCACCAAACCATTCTTCCATCTCTTGTCCTCCTCGCGTCTTTGTCCTTGAACGTCCTGGTCGAGTGCTTATCCAAACTAGAAGCTCTGCTTGTCTTTCGGCCAGCTTGTTCCTCCTTCTGCTCGCCGACATCCGTCCTGGCCTTCTTGTAGCAGTTATACATGGAGTTCCAGCTTCTCTCGATCATCCTATCCAGGCGATCCTCGTAAACGGGACCCGTCGTAGGCAGCCTGGAGTAGATCTGCTTGTTCATGACGAGCGTCCTAAGAGGTGGAATGCTCATTTCTTCTATTCTTGCGGAGGCACTCGCCGTGAGGGCTTTCGGAGACACACCAGATTGGGGTAACTGGACGGGCTTTTCGTATTTCTTACCGTGGTATCTGGGCATCGCCAGAGACTTGATGCGCGGGCTGGAAGCGGACGTTTTCTTCTTTGGGGACTTCTTGGTCTGCTTTTTAGGGTCCCGCATTGATGAAAAGGAGGATTTCGTACCTGATGGCTCCATCGGAACGGAATGGTCGGGGGACGAAAATTTAGTCATGCGAGGTAGGCGCCGTCAGTTTGAATTTTGATTGGGTTCTGACATCTAATGTCAAAATTCATAAGAAAATTCAGTTGGCCACTTATTCTAGCACGTGGTGAAAGAAGAAATGTGTAGAAAAGGAAGAAGAAGTCGCGAAAGGTAAGGTACCTTCGCCCATCAGTACCAGACCGCTACCTACCAATTCTGATATGGTTTCTTTGTTTTATTCAAAGTTTGGGAAAAAAAAACTCACCAATTTTCTTGGAATGATACTTAATAATTGACGTTGTTGCAACAATTGTTTATACATATATAGGTATTATAAAAACTAGATACAATAAATAACATCTGTTGTCCTTATTGTTTCCTAAAGGGTGTCCACTACGAAAATATTACAAATGGAGCCGTCAAAATATAATAATTTATCTAACGAAGTCCCCCAACATTTGGTTCCTGACTTAACATTGGCAATTCCTCAATCACTACCACTACCTTAAGAGTACAGGGCGACTTCACGAATCCAAGTCAAAATCAGTCGTGAAGCAGACTCGCTGTCAAAAGTTGACGTCCCAATCGGACAGGTCGTCCGGTGGAATGTCGTTGTCCTTTCCGAAACAGTCGAAATTGGAAGAGTCGCATGGGCCACGCACGTGCTGGATGATGGGGGCCGGAAGTGTTTGGGCCTTGACACCATCCCAGTCGAAACTTTGGAACCACCTATCCAAATAAAAAGAGCAGTGACCCTCTGTTCCAAAAAATATTTAATTTAAAAAAATTACAATTTATAAGAATTTTCAAATGTCAGCCTACTAGAGAGAGCAGTTTTTTGTTTGTTTTCGTCCTTTTTTTTAACTTCATTTCTTCAAATTGATTTTCACTTTTTTTATTGTTTCGTTTTCACCATTTTTTAAACAATTTTCTTGCTTCAAAGTGAATCTCGTTTTTTTTATTGGCGATCTGTCAGTTGTCTTTTGTTTTTGTAATTTACTTCTGTTCTTCATTAATTATTCAATTTTTTTTTTAATGAAATCTGGCGATCGTGTTTTGTTTTTCTTTTACTTTTTGTTCGTTTTTTTATTTTTCGAGACCAAATCTCGTGTTTTTTTTTCAATCGAATTTCTTTTTCTTTATCTCTTGTTTTTGTTTCAAATGGAATCACTTGTTGGTCGTTCGTCTTTTGTTTTTGTAATTCGTTTTCGTTTTTAATTAAAATTCTTCTAGCTGCTTTTTTTTTCTTTCAGAACTGAATCTCCTTTTTTAATTCGAAAGCTGGCGATCGTGTTTTGTTTTTGTTTTATTTTAAATCGAAATCCGTCGTTCGTCCTTTGTTTTTATATCATTTTTTCTATTGTTTTTTTTTTGTTTGTTTTCGTCTGTTTTTAATTTAATTTCTTCAAATTTCACTTTTTTTTATTTGAAATCTTCGGTTCGTTTCTCACTATTTTTTTAAATCTATTTTCTTGTTTTAAAGCGAATCTGGCGATCGTGTTTTGTTTTTCTTTTACTTTTTGCATTTTTTTTTCCAGACCGAATTTCTTGTGTTTCAAAACGATTTTTTCTTTGTTTTTGTTTCAAATTGAACTTCTCGCTGGTCGATCGTCTTTTGATTTTGTGATTTGTTTTCGTTTTTAATTAATATTCCTCGAACTGATTTTGTTTTCAGAACATCTGCTTAACTCGAAAGCTGGCGATCGTGTTTTGTTTTCGTTTCATATTAAATCGAAATCTCTCGTTCATCTTTTGTTTTTGTATCATCTTTTTTTCTACTGTTTTTTTTGTTTGTTTTCGCCTTTTTTTTTAAATTTTATTCTTCAAATTTCACTTTTTTTTATTTGAAATCTTTGGTTCGTTTTTTTACTAATTTTTAATCATTTTTCTTGTTTTAAAGCGAATCTCGTTTTTTTATTCTGTTATTTGTCTTTTGTTTTTGTCATTTATTTTTGTTGTTCGTTTAATTATTTAATTCTTATTTTTTTTTGGCGTTCCTATTTTGTTTTTCTTTTACTTTTTGCATTATTTTAACCGAATCGTGTTTTTTTCATCGATTTTTTTTGTTTTTGTTTCGAATCGAAATTCTCGCTGGTCGATCGTCTTTTGTTTTTGTAATTTGTTTTTAATTAATATTCGTGGAACTGATTTTGTTTTCAGAACGTCTGCTTAACTCGAAAGCTGGCGATCGTGTTTTGTTTTTGTTTCATTTTAAATCGAAATCTCTGGTTCATCTTTTGTTTTTATATCATTTTTTTTTCTTTTATTTCTTGTTTTGTTTTTGCAATTTTTTTTTTAACCGAATCGTGTTTTTTTCATCGATTTTTTTTTGTTTGTTTTTGTTTCAAAACGGAACTTCTCGCTGGTCGATCGTCTTTTGTTTTTGTAATTTGTTTTCGTTTTTAATTAATATTCCTCGAACTGATTTTGTTTTCAGAACGTCTGCTTAATTCGAAAGCTGGCGATCGCGTTTTGTTTTTATTTTATTTTCAATCGAAATCTCTCGTTCATCTTTTGTTTATGTATCATTTTTTTCTCTGCTATTTTTTGTTTGTTTTCGTCCTTTTTTTTTAATTTCATTCATACTTTTTCACTCTGTATATCGAAAACGAGGCATTTTAGGCCATATGTTTATATGAACTTTTTTACTTAAAAGCGACCCGGGAATCACCCTTTGAAATTTTGATTAATCATTAACTTACACCCTGTATATTTATTGTACAATACAAGGTGTAACTTTATGATTGAAAAAAAAAAAATTAAGTGAGAATTTCTATTCTTATTAACTAAAGAGTTAATGGGGATGAGATTTTTACGTTGTTGACGATGATGGCGAAATATCCAGGGGCGGACTGGATCTAAAAATTTTGGTTGCTAAAAGACACACTGATAAGGCAATCTTTTTTAACAAATTGTTGCATTGGACAAGCTGACATCTTGCCCAGTCCACCACTTTTACTTGAAATTTACTTTTCGTGTATAATTTCGAAAGGTCCGCATCGATTTTATAAGCGCAACACTAGCCCAACCAGACGGTGCTTACTTATGTTTTTTGATGTCTTGGATTCCCCCGCGTTGATACCCGAGTCGTTCTGAAGGTGAATCCCTGCAAAGTTTCTTGATCAAGCTCTGAGCTGATCTGCTCACGTTGTACTTGGCAAAGTCGATCATGTCGATGCCCTTCAAGATCAAGTTGTAGGTCTTCATGGGATCAGCTGCCGTGAATGGAGGACTGAAATGTAATGTTATTGGTTGAAAGACGATTTGGGTGGGTGAGAACCCTTACTTTCCAGTTAACAGTTCATGCATCAGAATCCCCAATGCCCAATAATCGACGGCCCTATCATGGCCCTTATTCAAAATTGTTTCAGGCGCGACGTACTCGGGTGTCCCACAGAAGGTCCAAGTCTTACTGCTATACCCCAAACACTTGGAGAAACCAAAATCGACGAGCTTCACGTATCCCTTTGCGTCAAGCAAAAGATTCTCGGGTTTCAGATCCCTGTAGATGATCCCTCTGACGTGTAGGTAATCGAAGGCCTCAACCACGCACGCTGTTATGAAGCGCGTCGTGTGATCGTCGAAACAACCCCGATCTCGTAAGATGGTCCAAACTTCACCCCCCAGGCAAGCCTCTAGGAGCATGTAGACGTATTTCGTATCTCTGTAGGTGCGGTACAATCTGTACAAGAAAAAAACTCTGAAGGTAAAGGCTCGATCCACTCGAGTTCGATCCAACCTGCATATGAAAGGGCTCCTACAGCTCATCATGATCTGCTTCTCACTGTAGACGTGCTCTTGCTGTTGAGTGTCTACGATGTGGTGCTTCTTTAGGCATTTCAAGGCGAACGTCAAGGAAGGATCCCTCGAGTACTGGACCAGCTCGACCCTGCCAAAACCGCCGACTCCTAAAGTCGCTACGACTTCCAGGTCATCCAACTTGATGTATTCGAACTCTGAGGAGACACCAAGCGTAATTAAACGAGTTGGGCCATTTTGGGGCACCGACCTTGCTCCGGGGAAAAATTTGCCGTGCTCATGGGCCTATTTAAAGCGCGGTGGTGATCACCGTAGTCCTTCTCCTTGATCTCACTCAAATCCCCAATGAGTTGGATGAAGGAATCCCGATCTAACGTGAGGCACTCGACCCCAGGGTGAAGGGCGATTACGGATGCTGTGCGACAATCCTCTTTCAACAGCGCTTGCTCCCCGAAATAATCGCCGCGCTCGAGCGTGCGGATCTCTTCCTCTTCCAAATGACCTAAAGAAACTGCAAGGCTTAACCCCAGAGGCCACCACAAAAAAAAACAAAACAAGGTGCTTACCAGGAATTCTCTGAGTAATTTTCACTTTCCCACTGCTCAAAATAAAGAAGGTATCTCCGCTTGCGCCTTGCCTGATTATATAGGCGCCTGCTGGGTAGAATTCCTCCAAAAAACAAAGAAATAGCCCCCGTCAATTTTTGGTTACCTCCAAGGAGCTAAATACTTACGACTTCAAGCACATCGGCGATCTTTGCGAGCACTTCGTTGCTGAGGTTTTGCAACAGAGGCACCGACCTGAGGAAGTTGATGTTGTCTTGTAGCCTCTGCATGCCCGTCCTCACCATTATCTGTTGGAATACCTTTCGATCTAACACCCAGACTTTGGAGTCGATGATAACTATGGAAAAAACGCCTTGGAATTTGTTGTTAATTTCGGGGATGAAGGGGGGTAACCTCGAATCGAAGCAGTCCTCGTGCAATTGTATAGAATAGCGAGTTCACCGAACGCCTTTCCCGAACCCATCTTCCCCAAAACTTTTCCGTCTTTGATCACCTCGAATTCACCCCCGGCGGAAACGAAGAGGTGAGCCCCGGCTTCGCCCTCCCTTATCACGTAGGAACCCGCGCGGAATTCTTTGGGGTACATCGAGTCGACCAGCTCGCGTACCTGCGATGAATCCAGGTTCTTGAGGAAGTCATTGTCTAGGATCGCGTCTTTGATCAGTTGTTTCGACCTGCGCCAAAAAAATACATGACGATGACTTGAAGACGCAAACCCGCGGTTTACCTGAAATCTTTTTCGTGCTTCGTTATGGGGATGTCGCAGGGTTGACTGCTGGTGTCGCTGGATTCGGCCGAAACACCCTGCTTTTTATTCATGGAGGTGGCGGTGGGATTTTGTTGGTTTTGGGGGACCCGGTTGGCCATCGCGTGTTTTTCTTGCAGGCTAGTGAGGATGTCGCCATCTTGGTAGATTATGGTTGTTTGCTGGAGGACGCTCTAAAAAAAAAAATGTTCCAAATAATTCTGAGAAAATTACAGAACAGTCAGAAACATTGATATTAAAGAAGCAGAAATTAGATTTGTTTTTTTTCCAAGCAAGAGCAAAATATACCGATTGTTTCAATGCAACTTGAAAAGGGGACGGAAATGATTACATTCAAAAACGAAGGTGCGTTTGTTTGTTGGGTAAGCCACGCTTGCTGGGTACGCGTTAAAGGGATCTAAGGCAACCGAGCTCAAGCGTTTCCAACTCAAAATTGAACACACCATATACATATAGAGGACTACTGAACTTAGTGGTTCGTTTTCAGTATTAAAATATTATGATTACGGGGTAAAAATTAAAAAAAAGTTATTGTGAAAAAAAATTATCTATGACATCATCTTGTATGACGTCAATCAGCGGATTAGAGAAGTTAATTTTAGCTCCATAAATGTCGTGTGATAAGAAGAATTATCAGAATTCACTTTGAGAGCCTCGTACATACTGAAAAAAAGACTTTAAATTTATTTTTCGAAAACACGTGCGAGATATTGATGTGAACGCCAATTACATATACACAGGTGTCCCGGAGTTGTTGTAGCCGGAGAATATAAATCATTACCTATGACGTTTGAATTGAAATTTAGAATTTGGCGTCAAGAGGTGAATGCAATTTTGAAAATTTGAGAAGTGAGGCGTAATAGGCTAGAAAACAACAAAAATACTTAAATATTTAGTTTGAATTTGGCGCCAGAAAACAAACAACCGTCGATAGTAATTAACCACATAATATTTTTACTTGTTTTATATAACAACCTTGAGAAGCGATAGATTTTAGATTAAAAAGTAAGAGTAATTTAAATATCGATTATTTTTATTAACAAATTTGAATTTGGCACCAAGAAGTAGAAATACTTGACAGCAGGTTAAAAAAATAATAAAAATGCCGATTATTTCAGGATTTTTTTTAATTTGGCGCCAAGAAACATAATTTTTGAAATCTCGAGAAATTATGGTTTGCAGATTAAATAATAATTAAAATGACGACCATTTCAATTTAAAACATTTGAATTTAGCGCCAAGAAGTAGAAATGCTGACAGTAGGCACAAAAAGTAATAAAAATGATGATTGTTTAATTAAAAATTTTAAATTCGCCGCCAAAAATTAAGCACAACTTTTAGAACCTCAAGAGATGATTAATGGACATTAAAAAAAGAATCAAAATGTTGATTGTTTAATAAAAGATTTTGAATTTGGCACCAAGAAGTAGAATTGGTGACAGGAGGCTAAAAGAGTAATAAGAATGATGATTAATTTAATTAAAAATCTTGAATTTGGTGCCAAAAAATAAACATGACTTTTGGAACTCGAGCAATGATGGATTGCACTTTAAAAAAAATAATTAAAATGTCCATTATTCTAATTAAGTAGAAATGCTGACAGTAGACATAAAAAGTAACAAAAATGATGATTGTTTAATTAAAAATTTTAAACTTGCCGCCCAAAATTAAATGCGTTAAAAACTTAATAAAAATGCTGATTAATTTAATTAAGATATTTGAATTTGGCGCCAAGAAGTAAATACCATTTTGAACTAAGTTATAGACTGAAAACATGATAAAAATGCTGATTGTTTTTAGCAAAAAATTTAAATTTGGCGCCAAAAATTAAGTACAACTTTTCGAACCTCGAGAAATTATTAATTGCACATTAAAAAAATAATTAAAATATCTATTGTTAGATTGTTGTAGAAAAGGTGACAGTTGTCTAAAAAAGTAACAAGGATGGTGATTAATTAAGTTAAAAATCTTGAATTTGGTGCCAACAATTTTTGGAACTCGAGAAATTTAATTTATTTAATTAAAAAATAATTAAAATATCGATTATTCTAATTAATTAATTTTGAAAAATTTAAAGAAATAATAAAAATGATTTTAATTAGAAATTTTGAATTTCGCGCCGAAAATCTAACAACTTTTATGAAAAATTTAATCCATTTTTTTTAATTTCATATGATACACATACATGCATATAATATTTTTGGGCGTTGCCAAATAAGAGATATTTAAGAAAATGTTTGAATATGGCGCCAAGAAGTAGAAATGGTGACCGTAGGCAAAAATTTTGAATTTGCCGCCAAAAATTCGTATATTACTCGACAAATGAAGGACAGTAGATTAAAAAAAATACTGATTATTTAATTAAAATTTTTGAATTTGGCGCAAGAAGTAAATTCGCTCGCCAAAAAATAAAAACAATTGAAACGTCGAGAAATGTTGGACAGTAGATTAAAAAAAATAATAAAAATGTTGACTATTTTAATTAAAAAATTTAAACTTTGCACTTTGAACTAGAATACAATTTTCATTAATAATTACATAATACCGGGTGAGCCAGAAATACGGGCGCTTTTTTGAATTTGGTGCGCGGTGCATCTGTTGTTACTTTATTAAACAATAGTTGGCAATCGTGTTTCCTCCTCTGTCAAGATTGACAGTTCATTAATTTAAATCACGAAAGCGATGCAGTGATTATACATACATAAAAGAGAGATGCGACGAATGACATTAACCTAGCTGCATAAAAAATTAATTGAAACAAAGCTGAGGATTATGAATAAAAAAAAACTTATCAATACCTCCTCGTATACAGCAAACTCTTTTATCTGAATTTTCCAAGAGTTGGTTAAATCGTAAAAAAATCTGTCTGTTGGACTTACGGTAACATAAAAAAAAAACAAAAGACTGTCTACTTTTTGAGAAATCTTCAGTTGTTTCATTTTATTTTATTTTTTTTTTAATGAAAAGTAGTCGCTTTTCCTTTGTGGTAAGTTTCGAAAAATGGACATCCTGTTTTGAAATACATTGACGTCTTCTACGTTTGGCTAAGAACTTATCAATACCTCCTCGTATATAAAATTTTTTGTTGCAAATCGGTTTTGATTGCAGTGAAACCCTCGAGCATCCTCTGTACAGCTGTTTCGGCCCTATTCGGGGCCTCGTCAGCAGAGGTGTAGCTCGAGACTTCCACTGCAAGCCAAACTAGCTGCAATTTGTCATTTCCTGTACAAAGTTGTGTCAAAAAGTGATCGCTGGATGTCGCGATTCAAACTATTCCTCGTATATAGTATAGTTTTTTATTGAAACTTTCCAAAGATTGGTTAAATAAAAGAAATTATGTTCGACTTATGGTAACATCAAAAAAAAAAAAACAAAAGACTATCTAGTTCTTGAGACGTCTTCAGTTGTTTTGTTTAATCTTTTTATGGTAAGTGTAAGTATCCACTTTTCCTCTGTGGTTAGGCTCGAAAAATGGACACCCTGTAGAATTAAAAGATGATTATGTTAAATAAGTGAACTTATCGATACCTCCTCGTATTTAGTATAGTTTTTTATTTAAACTTTCCAAAGATTGGTTAAATAAAAGAAATTCTGTTCGGCTTATGGTAACATTAAAAAAACAAACGAACATCTAGTTCTTGAGAAGTCTTCAGTTGTTTTGTTAAATTTTTTATGGTAAGTGTAAGTAGCCACTTTTCCTCTGTGGTTAGGCTCGAAAAATGGACACCCTGTAGCGAATATTTGTTTTGAAATACACTGATGTCTTCTACGTTTGGCTAAGAACTTACCAATACTTCCTCGTACTTAGTATACTTTTTTTATTTAAACTTTCCAAAGGTTACCTTAAAGAAAAAATTTGAATTTCGCGCGTCAAAAAAAAAATAATAAAAACAATTGAAACGTCGAGAAATATTGGGCAGTAGGTTAAAAAAATAATAAAAATGTCGATTATTTTGATTAAAAAATTTAAATTTTCATAAATCATTAAATAATACCAGGTGAGCCAGAAATATGGCGCCTGTTTGAGTTTGGTGCGTGGTGCACAATAGTTGGCAATCGTGTTTCCTCCTGTCAAGATTGACTGTTCACTTCACCGTTCTTTCGCTTTTTTTTTAGTAGTTTTCCTTAGCCATTGGGTTGAATTGAATAAGTTGTTTATTAAAAAAAAAGAATTATGATTTGTTTCAACACTAGGAGATATACATTTATATTCCGAACTGAATTTGAAGCGCCCCTGAATATACGGAGTAGAGTCACAAGATCCTAGTGGTGCCAACATGATTAATTTGTCGAATTTGTCAAATTCGAACACGCGACAATATTGCTGGCTCACCCAGTATATTATTTAACATGCGTTTTCATGCTCTCATATATTTTTAAACCACCGGTGAATGTCAATTAAAGAAGAAATAGCAATTGATTGTTTAAATATAAGAATTTGAATTTGGCGCCAAAAATTGAACACTACTTTTATAAATAAATCTAGTAATAACATTTTTTTATTTACTACGTGTATATGAATTAATATTTTACACAATATTTTGGGGTCTCGAGAAATGATGTGCAGACGATTTAAAAATAACGATTATTTTAAAGAAAAATTTTGAATTTCGCGCGCCAAAGATTAAAAACAATTGAAACATGGAGGAATCTTGGGCAGTAGGTTAAAAAAATTGTAAGAATGTTAATTATTTAAATTGTAAAATTTAAATGTGGCGCCAAAAAGTAAATACTACTTTCACAAACAATTAAATAATACCAGGTGAGTAAAAAGTCTGGGGCCTGTGATATTCTTTCATTAATTATAGTTGGTAATCATGTTCGCCCTTGTCAATATTTAAAATGCCGTTCTGTCGCTTTCAAATTTTTTTATTTAGTACTTTTGCTTTCCTTCACCACTGAGTTGGACTGAATAAATTGTTTATTAAAAAAAAAAAACATGATTTGTCCAACACTAGGGAATTTAAAGTCATATTTCGAATTTTTGAAAAACCCCTAAATATACAAGACCCTATTGGTATCAACATTGTCGAATTTGTGGGAAATTCAAACAGGCGACGTTATTTCTGGCTCACCCAGTATATTATTTAATATGCGTTTGCACGCTTTCATATACCGAGAGATCGAAATTGATTGTCATGATCCTACACTGCTTGTCGTGTGCTTGATAGCAATACTTACATCTATCACATGAAGGTGAGGACGAAAAGCAGTGGCGTGCATCGAACATTCATGAAACTTACATCCAAACCCAACCTAATTTATAAAGAACATAATTATTTGTTTAATCAGATTGTTACTACAATGAAATAAACTATTATTAACGAATGAACGACAATGAACCGTCAACAAAACCTTGGGATGTCTAGTAATTTCCTTAGATCTCCCTAAGTTGCTAACTTCATTTGAATAATTGGATGTAAATATCGAGCTCGTGGAAAGTAGTGTAGGATTCAGGACAATCAATTTCGATCTCCCTGTATTTTTGAGCCATCAGTGAATATTTAAAATAATTTAAAAGGCACGAGATTATTTAACATAAAAATTTGAATTTCGCGCCAAGCTTTCGGCGGGAAATTACTATTTTTTAAATTAAAAAAGCGGGAAAAATTATTTTTTCTTCAAAATTTCTACTCGTCGCAAATAGAGTTACGATTTATGATTTAAATGAGTCTAGCTTTGTTTTCATTAAAAAAAAAAATCGTCATTTCTATTTTATTTTTTCGAATATCTTAGGAATCCATGTGGTCAAGTTCAAAAACTGGACACCCTGTCGAGTTAAAAGGCTATTGAGTTGAATCAATAAAAATTTGTTTTGAAATACAGTGACGTTTCTATATATGGCTAAGAACTTATCAATATCTCCTCGTATGTAGCAAAAATTTTTTTTTTAGCATCAAGTAACAATATAACAACATAAGTACACGTTGTCACGAATTCGGCGTGCAAATTAAATCCAATATAGCAGTCAACGACTCGAAAAAGAAACATAAACGAATGCTTGGACCTAATCGCGTTGTCGCGTGCCCCCCGAATTACAATCATCACAACCGGATTTTCCGGTGCGTTCCGGGACTCCACCGGCCCGATGCGACGCTTTGCGACACAAACAAACGCAGTTGGCCCACATCTCTCTGCGAAAAATAAAAGGAGGAAATCGTTATCTTATCTATATTAGGAAGAATGAAGGAGAAGCGGCGGGCGTCACAACAAACTTTTTCGAGGCACTTAAGGCGGCAGATTAAATCGCCCCCTGCTATAAATAAAAAATCGATTGAGATCACGAGGAATTACAAATAATAACACTTAATAACTGATTAAATTTTTTGGCGTAATTAATCGGGCGCCTTCGTACATACCGTCCTAAACAATAATAGTAAATAAAATTAATATTTGGAATCTTTTTGACATCGTACTTCGCTAGCGCATCAAAACTATTTCAAAATGCGCGCCCGGTTCTATTTTTATATCCGGCGCGCATTTGGAACCTTCGAGAATCCTCGGGAAGCTGTTAGATGGCACAACAATCATAAAATCAGGCCAATCATAATTATAACTAATTGTAATACACAATTGCAATGGTGTTGGCAACACTGCACCAACAGCTACGTAACGAGTGCTACAAACCAGTGCTGTCAACGGACCAAGCATACTTTTCGGAAGATAGTCGTGAAAAAATTCGGTAGATGTCTCTGAATTTCGATAGATTCAAGGTTGGTGAAGCTGATTCAGTTCTAAGCCCTACCAACCTTAAGTTGGCGTAAAAACTTTCAAGTACTTAGTTCAAAAGTGACATTTTGCAATTAATAACAATAAACGTCAGTATGACACTTCAAGAATTGAATTGAGCTGTCAAATTCGATTCGGAAACAAAAGTGACGTTTGCTGTTTCCGAAGCGCACTCTTTGCATAGCAAGTGATTTCGAAATTTCATCCAGAATCTAACTGAAACGATCAAGAGTGACATTATATCATATTGTAATCAGAAAAAGAAGCTTCATTTAACAGTGTCGAAATCCAAGACGGCTTCCATAAGAAAATAAAAATTGAGTGACGTTTGTTTGCGATCCTTGACGACATACCAAAGACGATGGCATATTTAAATGAGAATGTGCCTTAACGATCGTGATTTTTATTTTATTTTTTCGAATATCTTAAAAATCGTAGAATTCCATGTGGTTAGATTCAAAAAATGAACACCCTGTAAAGTTAAAAGGCTATTTGGTTGAACAAATAAAAATTTGTTTGAAATACAGTGGCGTTTTGTATGTATGGCTAAGAACTTATCAATATCTCCATGTACATAGCAAACTTTTTTATGAGAATTTGGTTAAATCACAAAAAAATTCGGTTCGACATTGTAGAGAATTATAAAAAAAAAAACAAATGAAGGACGAATTATAGAAATTTATTATTATACCATTTTTTTAATCAAAATTTAATAATTTTTTTTCAATTGAAGGCTATAGAATTATGAAAAAACAAATGAACAACGAATTTTAGAAATTTCTTGTTAAAATTTATTTTTTTTAATTGAATGGCAGAATTATGAAAATAAAACAAATGAACGACGAATTCTAGAAATTTCTTGTTAAAATTTATTTTCTTCAATTAAATGCCAGAATTATAAAAAAAAAACAAATGAACAACGAACAACTTTTATTAAAAATTATTATTATTTTTTCAAAGCCAGAATGATGATGATGATGAATCATTTTTTAATTAAAAACTGATTATGAAAAAAAAAAGCAAATTATTACATTATTTTTTGTTAAAATTAATTTTCATAATTGAAGGCCTGAATTAGGAAAAAAAAAACAAATGAACGATGAATTTTAGAAATTTATTATTTAATTTTTTTTTATTAAAAATAAAAACAAAAGACAATCGATTTTACAGTTCAAGAGAATAATAAAGTTTAAAAAAAATCGTAAAAAAAATCATTAAATACGTAAAGTTAAAGAACAGAAACAAAAGCCGGTCGAATTCAACGATGAGAAAGCAAGAAATAAGAAATAATAAAACTTTTAAAAAAAGTAATAAAAACAAATGACAACCGATTTTACAGCTCGAGAAAAATTAATTATAAAAAAAGCGTAAAAAAATCAATAAATACAGAAAGTTAAAGAACAGAAACAAAAGACGGTCGATTCTAAAGTAAAACGATTTGAAAAGAAGAATGGCGATAAAACAAATAACCAATTAAAAAATATAATAAAAAAAAGACGATCGATTTACAACACGATTTAATCGATGAAAAAATTTCCAAATAAATAAAAAGAACGATGAGAAAGCGAAAAAAATAAGAAATAATAACAAAACTTAAAAAAAGCAATAAAAGCAAAAGACAATCGATTTTACACTTAAAGTGAATAATAAATCTAAACAAAAAAACGTAAAAAAATCATTATATACATAATGGTGAAGAACTGAAACAAAAGACGGTCGACTTGAACGGTGAGAAAGAAAAAAATAACAAAACTTAAAAAAAGCAATAAAAACAAAAGACACATTACAAACGTTTTACGATCGTCATTTGTTTTTCTTACTTTCTTCAGAAACTTTTCTTTTTTGTTCCATTTCGACTCGATTTCTCAATCGTCAAAAAAGTTTTCAATTTTCTTCGTCTTTAATTGTTTATCTTCTTTTTTTTTGAAATGAAAAAATTAAAAACGAAAGGCATCCAAAATATAAAGCAGAAAATAAAACAAATGAAAACTGAAAGTTGTTATAAGCAACAAATTAAATTTGCGTTTTCTTCTACGAATTTGAATTACCTTTACGTTATTACGTATTAAATATTTTTTTGAGTTTTTTATTGTTTATTATGATCGTCATTTGTTTTTCTAATTTCTAAATTAAAGTAAATAATGAGTAGGAAAGGAAAACGAAAAGCAATTGAAAAAGAAACAAAGAAGAAGCAAATATTAAATGAAAACAGAGACAAGGAGAAAATTTAAATGAAAGATCAACAGCATTTGAAAAGCTGAATTGAGGTGAAAGCTTAAAAAAAACAAAAGAAAACAAAAACAAAAATGAAATGAAAAATTGAAAAGCAAAAGGCAAACTAAATTCAAAATAGAGAACAAAAAAAAACGAAAACTGAAAGTTTTTATGAACTTTACAAATCGTCTTTTGTTTTTCTTACTTTCTTCAGAAATTTTTATTTTTTGTCCTATTTCGATTCGACTTCTGAATCGTCGAAGAAATTTTTAATTTTCTTCGTTTTTCATTGTTTTTCGTTTTTCCAGAAATTAAATTTGCGTTTCTATTTCTTTCGTAAGTGTTGTGATTGTCATTTGCTTTCCATTCTGTTTTTTGTTTACGAATTTGAATTACGTTTATTAATTATTTTTTTGAGTTTTAATCGTTGAATTGTGATCGTCATTTGTTTTTCTAACTTTATAATAATAATAAAATTATCAAAAATAAAATGTCCGACTTATCGAGAGAAAATAAAGAACTCAGAGAAGAAATTAAGCAAATGAAGGAAATCATCCTAAGTGGAAGTTTCAACGCAGCATCGACTGACAAATCCTACGCAACGGTCGTAAAGGATAAGACCGATAATATATGTCATAAAAATCTATTGCACGAAGTGAGAAATACCAGCCACGTTATAGTAATAGATCAACCAAACAAAAAGGAGAATAAGCAGGTCAAAGCCGAAGTAAAAAATAAGATAAACCCAGAAGAACTAAAAGTCAAAATATCCTTAGGAGGTCAAACAAAAAAGGGGGGTCTAAAAATAAATTGTGAGAATAAAGCCGAGGTGGATCAAGCCAAAGCCTTAATAAGCGAAAAACTGGGAGCAAACTTTACGGTGGAAATCCCCAAAAAAATTAATCCAAAAATAATAGTCTATGGCATTCACAAAGACGACGCAGAAATTGACCCAATAGAGAAGATCATCATACAAAACGACTTGCAAGCACAACGTACTGACTTCCTTCTAAATTTAAAATACACTTCTAAAGTCCATAAAAACAAAGTAAATATGGTGTTTGAGGTGGACGGGAAAACCTTCGATCAGATGATGGCAGAAAAAATTGTCAGAATAGGCTGGTCCAGATGCAGAGTTGAGGAATCTATAAATGTAATAAGATGCTTTAACTGTTACGGATACGGACATAAAGCCAACGAATGCAAGAACGAAAAAGCGTGCCCGAAATGCAGTACAAAACATGACGAAAAAAAATGCTCAACTGATGAGCCAGCATGCATAAATTGCCTGACTGCCAAAAGAAAATATAACATTGATGTTGACGTGAAACATACCGCATACGACACTACCTGCCCGTACTATCAACGCATTAAAGCAAGACTGGTAAATAGAATCAATTACGATTGACAATTACAGAACTCCGAAACGATGAGAGCAACCCAAACACATAATGCTATGAGTGCCATCGAAAACAACAAACTTGGGATCGTACATAAGGTGATGCATTTCAATATACAAGGCATGATTTCAAAATTTGATCTGCTAGAAGTAGAATTTGGTAAACAGGATTTGGATGTCATATGCCTCACGGAGCATTGGCTCACAAAGGATCAAGTAGAAAATTTAAATTTTGCTAAATACAGGGTAGTCAATTTTTTTGCGAGAAGCCAATTCCTGAGAGGAGGTGTCTGTATCTTAGTAAAAACAGACCTAGTAGCAAACCCAATTACTATAAATAGTGAAGAAAAAATCTTTGAAGCATGCGCATGCGAATATATCCTGAACGGAGTCAAAACCATAATTGCTGTGATGTACAGGACGCCCGACTCAGACCCAGCGCAATTCCTCGGCAGAATCGAATCTTTCCTAAACCACTCGTTTTGCCCAGACTATCACTACGTTATTTGCGGTGATTTTAATATAAATATGCTAGCAGAAACCCGCACAAAAACTGAATTAACAAATCTGTTTCTCGAATACGGATTAGTGCAGACCATCTTTAAACCAACAAGAATAACAAATGCATCACGCACATGTATAGATAATATCTTCACTGATATTAGTGACTACAGCGTGGAGGTGACGGAGACGTTCATATCCGATCATACATTCCAGCTATTCACAGTACCTACTTCAATATGCCCTAAGCAACTACCCCGGACTATTAAAAAACGGATCATCACACCCAGTGGCATGGAAAACTTCAAAAATAAGCTAAATCTGCTAAAACCCGATCGTGATCCCTCAAGAAATACTGATGAACTATTTGATGAATTTTATTGCGCGATCACAACGTGTTTTAATGATTGTTTTCCCCTAAGATCAGTTGAAGTGAAGTTGAACTCAAAAAAGAAGCCACCCTGGATTACTCGTGATCTGATGTTACTCTCTGAAATGTTAAGTGAAATGGCGGAGATAACAAAAACAAATGTCACTGATGAATATAGATATAAATTCAAAATCTTAAAAAGTTTTTACAAAGAAGCTATTGCAAAAACAAAACTAAACTACAACAATAACAGAATAGGTAACGCGGAAAATATGTCTAAAGAATGTTGGAAAATAGTTAAAGCACAGAAAAATAACAAGAAATCTGTATATATCGATCAAATCGAGAAGGAAAACGGAAACATAGCGCTAAATCCATTAGAGATCTGCAACACATTGAATGACTTCTTCACGAAGGAGCCCGACCCGCAGCTACAGGATACTAATCCCTCAAGTTTTCCAATACACAAAATAAATAATAACAGTCTGTTTTTATTCCCAACGACCAGTCAAGAAATCACGGAAATAATTCAGCTAGCTTGTAAAAAGCCTACAGCAGGTCACGATGGCATCCCGGGAACGGTACTTAAAGAAATAAAGTATACTATAGCCGAACCCTTATCGATTATCATAAATAAATCATTTAGTGAGGGAAAATTTCCTAAAGCTTTAAAAGAAACTAAAGTAATTCCCGTATATAAAAACAAAGGAGAGAGGCACTGTATGCAAAATTACCGACCTATCTCAATCCAAAACCAATTGGCAAAAGTTTTTGAATACTGCTACTTAAAAAGACTACTTCATTTCTTGGATAAATTTGAGCTGATTGATGACAGCCAACATGGATTTCGGAAGGGAAGATCCACGATGTCGGCAATTAATGAGGCAGTACACTACATAACACAATCTCTGAACGAAAAATGTAGAACGATTGGCATATTTTTCGACCTCAGTCGGGCCTTCGACATGGTCAACCACGATTTATTACTTAGCAAACTACACAGTCTGGGAATACGTGGAACAGCGCTTACATGGATACAATCCTTTTTAGAAAATCGGACGCAGAGAGTGGTAATGGGGGACGTAATTTCTGACACCAAGAGTGTAAGCATCGGAACCCCACAGGGATCGATCCTATCTCCAATTCTTTTCTGCTGCTTTATAAACGACCTTACTGAACATCTGAATAATAAGGGCAAAACAATCATATACGCCGATGATACAAACATCCTCTTGAAAGCTCCTGACTGTGGTTCGCTGCATATTCTTGCTCAGCACGTGGTCAACGAAGTAGAAGCTTGGTGCAAAAGTAATAAATTGATACTGAATATGTCCAAAACACAATTGATGGAGTTTCGCACAAAAAACGCGACCGTGGACCAAAGCTACCTCTTACATCTGGGAAAAAAATCAATAGTGCAAGTGCCGCATATCAAATTCCTCGGACTTTATGTAGATAACAAAATTACGTGGAAAGACCATATAGACTACGTATGTAATAAACTAAGCTCTCTTTGTTTTTTGTTTAGACAGCTAAAAAATACTGTATCCAGGAATGTTTTACTATTAATGTATCACGGGCTTTTCCAATCAGTTATGTCGTACGGTATAATTCATTGGGGCGAAGCGCACTACGCGAACGGAATATTCGTGATTCAGAAAAAACTTATAAGATGTATGGCAAACCGGTATTCAAATCGCGACTCGTGTAAACCTCTATTTCAAGAAATGAAAATTTTGCCACTTCCATGTGTTTATATCTATTCACTTGTCTTACTAGTGAAACTATCTAACCAAAAACAGACAAAAAATGGAGATGTACACGACTACGATACCAGAATAAAAAATTTATTGAGAATTCCGTTCAACAGACTTACCGTCGGACAACAAAGCTATGAACCAAAGGCTCTCCGGTGCTATAACAAATTACCACCTGAGTTAAAAAATATTACAAAAATCTCGAAGTTTAAAAATAAACTAAAATTATTTCTGTTAGATAACATCTATTATAGCACCGAGGAATTTCTTGGTTAATTATTAAAATATTCTAAGAAATAATTAATTTAATTTAGTTAAATGTGATTATCTGTATTGTAACTCTTTCTACTTTTATCTTTCTATGACGGGTCTTATGTTTATTTATGTATTTATACAAACTTAGACATGAACTAAATAAATTATTATTATTATTATTATTATTATTATAATAATATTTATTTCCAATAAAAAACAAAGATGAAACATCAATGTTAGAGATTGAAAAAAAAAATCAAAAAGAAACAGTTAAAGTTCAATAAAAAATATAAATGAACAAATAATCAAACAATTGGAAAAAACATGTACTGCAGAAAACAAAAGAAGATCGACGCTTTTACAATGGAGTGTACGAAAATCAAATCGTAAACACGAAAGAAAAAGATGAACACGAAAATTAATGCGACAAAAAAACAATGAAATCCAAAGAAACAAACGAAAGCTTATCGGATGAAACCTTGAAAAATTAAGAATAAACAAAAGATCGTTGATCGTTCGAAAAGCAAGACTGGAAAAGATAAGAAAGCAAAAAGTGATAAATCAAAAACAAACAAAAAAAATACAATGAAATACAAAAATTATTAATAATTCGACAAAGTGAATGGAAACAAACAATCAGGATCAACAAATAAACAAAAGAAGATCGACGTTTCTACAACGGAATGTAGGACAATCGAAACACCAACAAACAAAAGAAATTGTAACACGAAAAATTAATGCAACGGAATGAAATTAAAAAAAAAAAAACCAATGAAATGCACAAACATTTGATGACGAAAGCTTGAAACTTGAACAGAAGAAGATCGACGCTTCCATAACGGAGTGTACGAAAATCAAATCGAGAATACAAAAAAAAAATTAATGTGACAAAAAAAACAAAAAAAAAAAACCAAGGAAATGCAAAGAAACGAAGGAAAGCTTGAAAGACAAAAACTTGAACAGAAGAAGATCGACGCTTCCATAACGGAGTGTACGAAAATCAAATCGAGAATACAAAAAAAAAATTAATGTGACAAAAAAAACAAAAAAAAAAAAGGAAATGCAAAGAAACAAAGGAAAGCTTGAAAGACAAAAACTTGAACAGAAGAAGATCGACGCTTCCATAACGGAGTGTACGAAAATCAAATCGAGAATACAAAAAAAAAAATTAATGTGACAAAAAAAACGAAAAACCAAGGAAATGCAAAGAAACAAAGGAAAGCTTGAAAGACAAACAATAAACAAAGAAAGAACTGAAAGAAACAACGTGGATATATGTGGCGAACAAGCAAAAAAAAAAAACAATAGAAGATCGACGTTTAAAACAGCATCTGAAAACAAAAGAAGAGACTGCGCAAAGTGTTCGATACAAAGGAAAAAACAATGAAATTCAAAGAAATAAATGAAAGCTCGATAGCTTAAAAAAATAAAAGCAAAAGATTGTTGATTTTTAGGCAGTTTGTTTGAAAATCAAGATTAATAAGAAAACAGAAGAAAACAACGACAATTCGACAAAAAAAGTACTGAAACAAACAACATGGATATACAAAGAAGGAGGTGAACAAAAAAAAAACAAAAGAAAACGGAACGTACGAAAATTAAATCGCCAACAGGAAACAAAAGAAGATCGACGTCTCTACAATGATTATAAAAGCAATTCATCCGAAAATAATGTAAGGGTTGAAAACTGTAAAAAAAAAGATTGAAGAGAAAGACAAAATTTTTAAATATAATTTAATTTTTATTTGAATTTTCCAATGGACGTATCCGTTCCGGTTTGCGAAACAAACGAGTTTAGATCATCTTCGCATGACAGCTACTAGTTTATAATTATAATTTCAGGAATCCGGTTTTCACAGCAAACGATAAGGTTATCTGCATACTTGAATAACATTTGCATACATTTCAGATAGCGTAAGTTTCTTTTTTCGTAACAATTTAGCCCGAACACGATTACTCGTGTGTGTCGGACATTTTTCTCCGTTTTCTTACTTACGCAGTCACAATTCATGAGTCACAAGCCAACCACAACTTAAAAAAAAGGCTTCTTTAACATCGGATCAGATTAATCTCATTATTGGCCCGTATTCTCATACTAGGAATAAAATCGTATTTAATTTAAGTCGTGATAAAAATAAACAAGAAACGAAATAGCTTTATGTAGGTTTAATGTGCAAGACAGAGAGACGAGCGTTGCCATGGGAATTAAACACGTCATTAAATCAATCAAAGGATGAGAATACGGGTCTATGTACAATTGTTCTTTCTCTTAATTGTGAGTTTGAAGAGAGATCTCTGGATCCATCTTAAGGCTCAATCAACATCAGACGTAAATATAATTTAAGGCTCAATCTACATCGGGTCGTTCGTGTTCGCGCCTCGCCGCTAATTAAAAATAAAATAATTCGCCGGCTATTTTTGGTCGTTGTTTGCCCTAATCATTGTCGAAATGCGTCTAATAATTCTGATTTTGCACGGATCTAATCGGCTCGCAAATATTTTCATAATTCCTAATTGCACGGTCGCGATCGAGTTTCGTCAAGTTCTTAAGCGATGATTTGGAGATTACCGAGAACGCGTTAAGTTTTTGTTGTTAAGTGCGGGCGCAAATATTTTTGTTGGCGGCCTGGCTCGAATTGGTAGCGAGTACAGAAGTGAAAAAATAATTTGGGGGGCCTTGAGTTTCCGCCGTCGCCGAAATACCTGAGATGTTCGGAGTTATTTTTTAGCGACGTCAACTTAACGCATAAAAAAACAATTCGTAGTCAGCCGGTGTGAATTGTGCCTTAAATGCAAATACGACGAGTTCCTGAAAATCGCAGGAAATTGTAAATGTTTATCTAGTTGAACGTGTAAGTCAAGGTCAACTAATACACATTGTAAATTATCTAAACCTTCCTCGGACCGCAATAATAATTAATAGTTTATACAAATGATAAATAAACTGGGACAAATTGCGCATGATTACACGTGTATTTATCAAATAGTATAAACTTTATCGGGTTTTATTTGCTTCAATAAATTTATACTTATCTACTATCTAGGTCATTATATTCGCGGGAGCTTACGAATCATATCAGAGTTCCAGATTTGGATAAAACAAGAACCGAAAAGCTCTGAAAATTAATTAGATTAATTGGTTAATGTGAAGTAACCATAAATTGGTTGAAGCTGAAAAGTGTGGAAGATTGAACACAATCGCTTATTTGTTGCATAGCAATAAACAATAAATGTAAATTAGTCTGCAAAACGTCAAGCCCAAATTACAAATATTACAGTATCCGCAGATACGTATTTCGACAGCCACACTGCTATCTTCAATACCCACACGCATACTCACAAGTTAAAAGCACTTGTTGAAGTCTTTGATAGTGATAAACCCTCGTATACGAAGTGATGCATGAGGGTTACTCAAAAATACAATTGGAATTTAAATTAATCAATTAAAATTTTTTAATTTAAATGTCCTGGAAACGACAAAGACTTAATCTTATCGGAGAAGTCGTCACAGGTTCAAATTTCAGCTCGCGTCGAAAGATACGAATTAATTAATTAATTTGATTAACGCTAATTGTCGATATGCGTGCGTTCGTCATTTGATTTTCGGGCCCGATACGTTGTGCCGCTGACGCGTTACAAAAAATAATAAATTAAAATGATGGCGCGCTTTTAATAACAATCAGCGGCGCGGCGGCGTGATAAATATTTATCTGGAAATTGGTACGAGTGATATGTTTGGATTAATAATAACATAATAAACAACGCGGTTGGAATTGCGAAAATATTCAATTTGAAAGCGTATGTTTGTTCGTCACGAGTTTTTTTGTTGTTGTTTCAATTCTAGTTGAGATTAATGACGTAATTATAAATTGGTACATTCTGATTCTTCATTTTTTTCTTCTAAACTTTAGACTTTATTGTATACATCTGGTTTATAATTTGTAGTTGGCTGAAATAATAATAATAAACAGTAGAGGACCTAAGTGTGATGAACTACGTTTACCAATTCTCTTCCATTACTTAAAACCACTCCTTGGCCTTGTTGCCAAATACGGTACAAAAAATTACTTTCTGGTTATTACTTTGTAAATAGTCAAGTGTACAGGCACCATAAGATGCATGTAAGATTGTCTGACGGATCAGTTAGGTGAACACCAAAGAGTAGAGGACCTAAATGCGAGTCTTTGGGGACTCCAATTACCTAACAGGATGACCTAAAAGCATTTTCTGTGATAGGTTTGACAGGTGCGCCTTACCTGTGATCGGTTTGACAGGCAAGACGCAAGAAATATCCAGAGGTTTGATCTACAATTCGAAGGGCATCGCATATCATAATGGGTTGGTAAAAAGGTGGACAAAAAAGTAGAAGATTTAAAGATATAAAAAGAAGAAAATGATCTAAAGAAGGACAACACACAATTGGAGAAACACGACAGTAGAAAGAGTCCAGCATAGTTTCACTAAACTGATGCCCCTTGTACAATTAATTATAGAGATGGTGAAGCAGGAAGAAAAAAAGAGTCAACATTAGAAAGTATTAAAAAGGAGCATATAGTAATACACAAAAAGAAAGCGAAAATCTAAAATGCAGAACAGTTCACGGTAATGGAAATTGTGAAGGAAAAGAAAACTAATACCAGTCCCATGGTAAGCAGACTGAGTAAACGCGAAGAGTTTCAGACAAGGACAACAACTCCAAAAAAGAATCCCAACAGTGAAAAAGAAGATCAAAGTATGTATTGTAAGGAGAAGACGATGAAGAACGAAACATCTTCGCTCTAAAGGAAGCAAAACAAATAAACAGTAGTAATAGTTGGATATACATATTTTCTTTAATAGTGACGAAGATTCTTCAACAATATTGGGAAACTCATTAATATTGCGTGAAAATCTTCATTGGCGGCGAAGATTCTTCAATAATGACGGAGATTTTGAAATAGTGGCGGAGAGAGCAAGGTTACTAAGCATAGAGATAAAAGGGCCATAAAACCACACAGAGCAGACGATCAGAAGACTCTAAAAGAGGAAGCAACAAAAAAACAAGGAAAGGTTTAAAGATTGGAGATTTAAAGCGACACAACTGGAGAAACTACGCCTAAATTCTTATTGATTTGTGGTATTAAAGTATGTATCATTGTGTTTTTGAATTGACCAATAAAAATAGTAGGTATTGATCAAAGTTTATCGTTTCTAAAGCAGCAATGTCTTCCTGAAAAAGCCAGAAAGGATCTAAAAGCAAGAAAATGGTCGAAAAGACAAGATTGTTTGTTTCGAAACATCTAGAATATCATTTAGAATAGTTTGGAAACGGTGAAAATAGAAGTTGGTCCTGTAGTCAAAAATAGAAAAGGTATGCAGTATGTAGCCGAAAATGCGAAATTTGCTACAAGAAGACTGTTGCTTTTGATAGCCATTGCAAAAAATTATGGTGTATATAAATCGGAATTCTATACAAAAAATGTATTATTTAAAAATTAGAAAACAAATTACAATCATAAAGTTTAAGCGGAAACAAAAGGACCAACTATTATTCGCATTAAGACTAAACATGTCATATAAATTGAAACTAAATTTTTTAATTTTGAATGTTACGGGTGATGTCATTTTACCCCTCTTAGAGACGCCGGATAAATTATTTAAGTACTGTGATTTCAAGAAAAAAGAGTTAGTTCGTTCGTTCTCATCTTAAAATAATTCGTTGGGGGGTTTTCAGTTTAGATTGCGATACTATTTTCTGCTTTTGTCAGCATTTCGTCTTTACGAAATCGTAAATTCTATTTCCCACTTCGAAACTTCGTGTGGAAGAGAAATATTTAAATTTTATTGATTCATTATGATATCAGCCATCCACCTACAAGACTCGATATACCGGGTGTCCCAATAATGGTGGCCACTGGCGATATACAGAAAACCGCAATACCCAGAGGCTTGGGGAAAATGTACATATATCTAAAGTAATTAAGAGAAATTCAAATAAAGTATCAGATTTGACCGCAAGGGGGCGCAATCAATACTAACCAAGTTTGACCTAAAAATTGATGACGAAATAATTGAGAGAGTGCCTGCTATTAATTATTTAGGTATTACGATTGATAGTCATCTGAGAAGGGAGATTGAAATCTTAAATCAAGTTAAGAAAACAAAGTACCTAATCTATGTTTATTCAAAATTAAGCACAATATTCAATCCTGAATTTGTACGTGCAATTTTCTCCAGTCTATACTAGGGGTGGGCGATTTTCTAGATAAATTTTGAACAAAAATAAATAAAAAACAGCGGGTTTTAATTAAAAAAAAAAAACAAAATAAAATGCATCAGTGGGCAATTTTATCAGCGACTGACACTTAAAAAAACAAAAGACAAACGAGATTCCAACTACGAATGACGATTACAAAAACAAAAGACGATCGCGTGTTTAATTTAAAAAAAAAAAAACATTAAAGCGTACTGATTGTTTCTTGAAACTTGAAAAAAAAAAAAACTCGGAGGCTTGTTTTCTAATTAAAATTTCCACGACTGATGGTAAAAAAAGCAATAGACGATCGCGTTTTAATTTAGCTAAAAAAATGAGAAATTTCAACAACCACCGCCACTTAAAAACAAAAACAAAAGACGATCAAGATTTCCACGACGAAAAGATTATCGGGTTTTAGTTTTGAAAAAAAAAATACATTAGCGGGCAATTTAATCAAAATTTTGACAGCGACTGATGCTTAAAAAAAACAAAAGAAAACGAGATTTCATAAAGGAATTATAATTATGAATTACTTAATAATTATATAAAAAAAAACAAAAACAAAAAAAAGACGCGTTTTTGATTTCGCAAAAAAATTATACAGTTTTAAGAATATTTAATGAAAAAAAATGTGTGAAAGCATACCGATTGCCTCACTGAAACTTGAAAGATAAAAAAAAAAACACCAAGACTAGCTGTGAGCGTTCATTGGCTCGCCATATCGCTGTTATATATACATAGGTATGGCTGAGAATGTTACCGACAGTTTCGCTAAAACACGAAAAGTTGGAGAATGGCAAAAATGACGCTGCATTGTGAAACAAATGACATAAAATGCAAATTTATGTAACAATAATCACAAGACAATATAGAGACATGACGTCACACAGGGTTTGAATATAGCCAACACGCATTTGCCTTCGTGCGTCACTTTTTAATTTGTTTTTTTAATATTTTCATATTTCTTTGAATTGTAACATTTCTATCAAAAATTTATTTGGACAATCATTATATAGGTGTCCCAACAGTATCTCCATACCAACCGAAGATACAAAAAAATTTTCAACGCATTTCTTTTTTAAACTTTAGAAATTTCATCTCTGCTGAATACTACTGTAGTATTTGTTACTGTTTTATGTAACCCGGTTTGAAATAAATAAATTAATTAAAAAGTCTTAAAATAAGGTGCAACTTTGATAGCGCCATTGGAAAGTTGAGTTAATTCTGCGAGACTTTGATTCATCCGGCGTGTTCTAGGCGTAAAGTTCGGTTTTCGTGAAGAATCAATTTTAACTTTCCCCACAGTTTGTATTCCGTAGTAAAGAAAATGATAAAGATAAACACACTCAACAAGGGGTGAGCTAAAATCAATCAATTTATCTGCTTCAAAATCAGAAATTAAGAAAACCTTCCAAGGTGGTACAGAATACCGTTTCTTCTCTCTTCGAATCTTGATCACACTGTTTGTATCTTTCTTTATTGATTTTTGCGTTATTATCAACTCTAACTTTCTTCGACATTTATTTAATTATACACTGTTTAAAAAGTACAGTTTTCATTAAACATAAACATTCGTAAGTCGTAAAAAAGTAAGAGAGGAACTTTTGCATATCTCGTAGTAGCGGTTACGGTACGGAAAAGCACGATTTGCATCTTGGGTCTCTTATGGTTTGATGAAAAAAAAAAAAATTGACAAAAACAGTCAGAAAGAAGGAAGAGATTTTGGACCATTTCTTGGACCCTTTTGATCATTTCTCCTCAACACCGCCTGGTCGTTACAATTCCTTAACTTGGTGGTGATGGATGGAGGATGGAACGATGTTCACGTTTCGATTGCTTCAGGTCGTCCCTTTCTACAGACTCCTCGCCCATCCCAAAGCCAAAATTTCCTTTCCATCCACTTACAAGACCCGAGAACAATACTTTAAATACCGCAGCTCTGGAGAGAAAAGACAGTTCCATAGTTTCAAATATTAAATTACTCAGATAAAATTCGAAGTTCGATTAAAATGATATAATATAGCCTTGTTTTCTGCATAGGCGTCATTCTTATCGCGGTTAGGCACCTTTCTAAATAGCCTTAAATCGGCAAGTTAAGAACATTCTGCTTTTTCAGCAAGTGTAGACGAGTCCACTATTTAGAAAGGTGTCTAAATTAAAGTTAGAGTTGATAATAACGCAAAAATCAATAAAGAAGATGCAAAGAGTGTGGTCAAGATTCGAAGAGAGAAGAAACGGTATTCTGCACCACGTTGAAAGGTTTCGTTAATTTCTGATTCCTAAGCAGATAAATTGATTGATTTTAGCTCACCCCTCGTTGAGTCTGTTTATCTTTATCATTTTCTTCACTACGGAATATAAACTGCGGGGAAAATTAAAATTATTTTTTCACGAAAACCGAACTTTGCGCCTGGAACACGCCAGATGAATCAAAGTCTCGCAGAATTAACTCAACTTTCCAATGGCGCTATCAAAGTTGCACCTTATTTTAAGACTTTTTAATTAATTTATTTATTTCAAACCGGGTTACATAAAACAGTAACAAATACTACACCAGTATTCTGCAGAGATGAAATTTCTAAAGTTTAAAAAAGAAATGAGTTAAATTTTTTTTTGTATCTTCGGTAGGTAAGGAGATACTGCCCTAGAACACACTGTTGGGACACCTGTACATCGATTGTCCAAATACATTTTTGATAGAATTATGTGATAATTCAAAGAAATATTAAAAAACAAATTAAAAAGTGAAGCCCAAGAGCTATATTCAAACGCTGTGTGACGTCACGTCTTTATATTGTCTTGTGATTATTGTTCACTTGTCACTTGTTTCATAATGCAATGTCATTTTTGCCATTCTTCGACTTTTTCGTGTTTTAGCGAAACTGTCGGTAACATGCTCAGTCACACCTGCGTATTTATATCAACAATTTGACAATGAACGCACACAACCAGTCTTGGCATTTTTTTCTTTCCAGTTTCAATGAAACAATCGGTATGCTATGATTTTTTCATTAAATAATATTCTTAAGACCGCATAATTTTTTTGCGAAAGCAAAACGCGTCTTCTTTTGTTTTTGGTTTTTTTTTAATATAATCATTATATAATTCATAATTATAATTCGTTTATGAAATCTCGTTTTCTTTTGTTTTTTTTTTAAGTGCCAGACGCTATCAAAATTTCGATAAATTGCCCGCTAGTGCATTTTTCTTTTTCAAAACTAAAACCCGATAATCTTTTCGTCTTGGAAATCTTGATCGTCTTTTGTTTTTGTTTTTAAAATTGGTGGTTGTCGAAATTTCTCATTTTTTAACTAAATTAAAACGCGATTGTCTGTTGTTTTTTTAACAGTCAGTCGTGGAAATTTTGATTAGAAAACATTTTTAAGTCTCCGAGTTTTTTTTTCAAGAAACAGTCAGTATGCTTTAATGTTTTTTTTTTTTTAATTAAAAACGCTATCGCCTTTTGTTTTTGTAATCGTCATTCGTTGTTGGAATCTCGTTTGTCTTTTGTTTTTTTTTTTAACTGTCAATCGCTGACAAAATTTTTCACTGGTGCATTTTATTTTATTATTATTATTTTTTTTAATTAAAACCCGATGGTTTTTTATTTTTTTTTATTTATCTAGAAAATCCCCCACCCCCGGTATAGACTATAGAAAATTGCACGTAAAAATTCAGGATTGAATACTCTGCGTAGATTAGATATTTTGTTTTCTTAATTTTATTTAAGATTTCAGTCTCCGATCTCAGATGACTATCATTCAGTCAATCAAGTTTTAACTCAAGCTTGATATTGATTGCGCCCCCTTGCGGCCAAATCTGATACTTAAAAATATTTTCTTTAAATTTCTCTTAGTCACTTTGGATATATGTTCTGCTTTTTCAGCAAGTGGAGACGAGTTATGATTCTACTGCGCGGGCGAAGACTATTTCCCACTTCGAAACTTCGTGCGGAAGAGAAATATTTAAATTTGATTGGTTCGTTATGATATCAGTTACCCATTTACCGGGTGACCCAATAAGGTGGAGACCGACGATATACAGAAAAACGTAATATCCAGAGGTTTCGGAAAAAAAATGTACATATATCCAAAGTGACTACGAGAAGTTCAAAGAAAATATTTTTAAGTATCAGATTTGACAACAAGGGGGCAAAACCAAGTTTGAGCCAAAAATTGACGACGAAATAATTGAGAGACTGTCTGTTACTAAATGTATTACGATTGATAGTCATCTGACATGGGAGACTGGAATATTAAATAAAATTAAGAAAACAAAATATCTAATCTGTTTATTCAAAATTAAGCACAATGTTTTAAATTGGATTTTTACGTGCAATTTTCTGTGGTCTATGGTCTATGTCATGGATGGGGGATTTTCTATACATATTAAAAAATTTAAAAAAAAACGTCGGGTTTTAATTAAAAAAAAAGAAAAAACAGAATAAAATGCATCAGTGGGCAATTTTGACAGGGCCTGACAACTGTTTTTTAACTAAAAAAAATCAAAAAACAAACGAGATTTCAACAACGAATGACGATTGCAAAAAAATCGCGTTTTTAATTAAAAAAAAAAAAAAACATTAAAGCATACTTAAAAATGAGACTTAAAAATGTTTTTTAATCAAAATTTCCACGACTGGCGGTTAAAAAAAAAACAATAGACAATCGCGTTTTAATTTAGCTAAAAAATGAGAAATTTCGACAACCACCGTTATTTAAAAACAAAAACAAAAGACCATCAAGATTTCCACAAAGAAAAGATTATCGGGTTTTAGTTTTGAAAAAAAAAATGCATTAGCGGACAATTTAATCAAAATTTTGACAGCGACTGACACTTAAGTGGGTGGCTGACATTGTAAAGAACCAATCAGATTCAAATATTTCTGTCCCGCGCGAAGCTTCGACCACGGCAGTGAAATCATACGTCGCCTAAACTTGCTGAAAAAGCAGAATTTTCTTAACTTGCCGTTTTGGGCTATTCAGAATAGTGCCAATCGCAATAATACTTTCCACGTTTTCCATGTATTCCACGAATTTTATTTAATATTTCCTTTCCATCCTAAGTGCAGACTCATTTGTTTAAAACGATGACTTCATTCTTTGCGTCGAAAATTTAATTGCTTTTCAACTTCGAAATAATACATATTTCTGTACAGAATTCAGGTATCTTACAGAATACATTTCTTGTAGAATTTCTTCCAGGTTTTCCAACTACTTACTGGCCTATTCTTTCTAATTTTGACTAAATAATTAAAATCTTCACCATTCCCACTGTAACGGACGGTTGGGCGGTATTGAAAAGAAATTATCAGAGAAAGTAGTTTAAAGAGACCTTTACTTTCAAGGTTACCAATTTCACAAGGACTCCTCGAGAAGCCTTTCTTTCTGGACGCCTCGACGAGAGTGAGAAAGAAATTCGAATACTTAAATCCAAAACCTCTAACTTTATACAAAAAAAAAAAAAACTATTTTCTTTCATTCTTTCTCATTCACTTTACCACGTTTTAGTCAAACCATGAAAACGTCAAGTTAGAGTAGGTACGTTTCCGGATGATCCGACAGAGTTGTGCCTTAGCGTGCGCTAACTTTAACATCGTGAGAAGAAAATCAACCGTTAACATAAATAAGAAAGTGAGGGGGGCCAAAGCTGAACCCTGAAGAGTACCGTACTAATCATTGCTGTTACGATTTCGTAAAGACGTAACGCAATCTAAACCGAAAACACCAACGAATTCTTTTAAGATGAGAACGAAGGAACTAACTCTTTTTTTTTTAAAATAATTTGTCCGGCGTCTCTAAGAGGGGTAAAATGACATCACCCGTAGCATTCAAAATTTAAAAAAAATCGTTCAATTTATGTGACATGTTTAGTGTTAATACGAATAATAGTTGGTCCTTTTGTTTCAGCTTAAACTTTATGGTTGTAATTTGTTTTCTAAGTTTGAAATAGTACATTTTTGTACAGAATTCCGATTTTTATACACCAGAACTTTTGCCATGACCACCAAAAGGAACAGTTTTGTTGTAGCAGATTTCGCATTTTCGACTACATACTGCATATCCTTTCTATTTTTGACTACAGGACCAACGTGCAACTTTAGTACTTCTAAACTATTCTAAATGATGTTTTAGATGTTTCGAAACAAGCAACCTTGTCTTTTCGACCATTTTCTTGCTCTTCGGTCCTTTCTGGATGATTTTGGTACTTTGGAAACAATAAACCTACTATTTTTATTGGTTAATTCAAAAACAAAATGATACATACTTTAATATCACAAGTCAACAGGGATTTAGGTACAATTCATAATAATTCTTATGATTTTCGCCTTTGCTTTGTTCTGTTGTTCTGTGTTGCTCTAAGTCTCCAATCTTTAAATCTTTCCTTATTTTTTTATTGCTTCCTCTTTTATATCCGTATTCATAGTGCTTTCTTGAGGTTCCCTTCAATGTGGGAATCCTTAGAATGAGATTGTAGTAAGGCAGGTGCATTATGACAGTACCCAATCTAAGGAGTCCCTTATTGAAGGAAGCCTCAAGGAAGTATTATGAATACCGACATTAGAGTCGTCTGATTGTCTGCTCTGTGTGATTTTATCTCTATGCTTACCTTGCTCTCTCCGCCAGTATTTCAAAATCTCTGTCATTATTGAAGAAATTTCGCCACCATTGAAGATTTTCAGGCAATATTAATGAGTTTCCCAACGTTATTGAAGAATCTTCGTCACTATTAAAGAAAATATATCCAACTGACTATTTGTTTTGCTTCCTTTAGAGCGAAGAGGTTTCGTTCTTTATTGTCTTCTCCTTACAATACACACTTTGATCTTCTCTTTCACTGTTGGTTTCTTTTTCGTGCATGTCCAAGTCCTGTTGTTGGGATTCTTACTTGGAGTTGTTGTCCTTGTCTGCATTTGTTCAGTCTGTTTACCATGGAACTGGTTTTTCTTTTCCTTCACTATTTATATTACCGTGAACTGCTTTGCATTTTAGATTTTCTCTTTCTTTCTGTATGCTCCTTTTTAATACTTTCTAATATTGACTCTTTTTTCTTCCTGCTTCACCATCTGTAAAATTAATTGTACAAAAGGCATCTGTTTAGTGAAACTATCCTGGGCTCTTTCTACTACCCCGAAGATGTCTTCTTTTATGTTTTTCGTCTTGTTTCTCCAATTGTGTGTTGTCCTTCTTTAGGTCATTCTGATTGTCGATGTCCTTCTAATTGTAGATTAAACCTCTGGATATTTCTTGCGTCTTACCTGTCAAAACTGAACCCTGAAGAGTACCGTACTAACCATTGCTGTTACGATTTCGTAAAGACAATAGTAACGCAATCTAAACCGAAAACCCCAACGAATTCGTTTAAGATGAGAACCAACGAAGTAACTCTTTTTTTTTAAATAATTTGTCCGGCGTCTCTAAGAGGGGTAAAATGACATCACCCGTAGCATTCAAAATTTAAAAAAAATCGTTTCAATTTATTCATGTTTAGTCTTAATGCGAATAATATCTGGTCCTTTTGTTTCAGCTTTAACTTTATGGT
This sequence comes from Serrognathus titanus, assembly GCA_039766575.1. NCBI lineage: Eukaryota > Metazoa > Arthropoda > Insecta > Coleoptera > Lucanidae > Serrognathus > Serrognathus titanus. The sequence continues at coordinate 71,261,806 of CM077913.1, forward strand.
TGTAATTTGTTTTCTAAGTTTGAAATAGTACATTTTTGTACAGAATTCCGATTTTTATACACCACAACTTTTGCCATGATCACCAAAAGGAACAGTTTTGTTGTAGCGGATTTCGCATTTTCGCTTACATACTGCATATCCTTTCTGTTTTTGACTGCAGGACCAACTTCCATCTTCACCAATTCCAAACTATTCTAAATGATATTTTAGATGTTTCTTTTATGGTTTGATGAAAAAGAAATTGGCGAAAATGTGGGAAAAAAGGAAAAGATTTTCTCCTCAACACCGCCTGGCCGTTACAATTCCTTTTGGTGGTGATGGATGGAGGATGGTACGATGGATCCAAATGAAATGCCTTCGTCTGCCCACGTTTCGGTTGTTTCAAATCGCCCCTTTCTACAGACCCCTGAGTCATTCCAAAGTCAAAATTCCTTTAAGGCACACGATTAGTTTGAAGCACTTCTAATTTACTTTTTAAACTTATCCAATACGCACCCTATTTTTGGAAGTTTACAAATTGGAATGACATGAAAAAAAAACTCCTAACTTTTTTTTAGTAAAGGAACTTTGCGATAATAGAGTATGAATGGAAAATATAATCGATTCGGTAACCTAATACATATAAGGCACGCAAGAAAGAACTTACCATTGTTTTCACAAGGAGTTCGTCGTGTGGTCATAGAACAATTTTTTTGGCGCATCTTATCCGACGAAACAAAGTTGAAAATAAATAATACGTTTAATTAAAGATGTAAACTCGCGTTTCTCGCAGACCGTTCCGTGCAAGCGACTGAATGCCTTTAACGACGATAAATAATTATTCCAGCTTGCAGGAATACAACATAATATAATATCGAACGTGCGGAGCAAAATATGTATTCCCAAAATAGACCGTGCAGGTCATGTCACGCCTGTGGAGAAACAATAGAAGAGATAGGATACAACTCACCTTCAGTTTGTGAATCTCCCTTTGTAGCTTCAGTACTTCGGATTCTTTACAATGGAGCTCCTTCTTTGTCTGCAACAGTTGCGTCCGCGTATCAGATAACTCCTTTTCCAATCTGGGCACAATGGTTTTTAAATAATCATAGTCGTCGGGTGGACGTCTCTGCGTCGAAGTCCTCCTTAAATCCACCTCACCCGACGATACCTTCGAGTTTCTGCGAAGGGCGGTGATGCCGTTTCCCATTGGTCCGAAAATTCCGAAGTCCTGCAGGAACTTCCTAGCCGGGTCCTGGCTCTCGTAGGCCAGCGCAGTATACTTATGGTAGTTTAGGTTTGCCTGCTCCGATTTCTTCGTCAAATCAGCGTCTTTAACGCTGAAGCTCACGCTCCTCCTCTGAGTCTGATTTGGCACTGTTGTTCTCTTACTATCACAACCGATTTGATGATGATGAGGATGTTGGTGGTAATGCTGAGATTCTTTGGGGTTCGTTATGGGGTAGGGTATATCCGGGTGTGCGAGGCAGTTGGGTTTCGTCTTTATCACAGGCTTGTCGCTTTCGTTTTTTTTCGATATTTCCGGGTTCGATAGGCGCTTGGGGCAAACCTGAGGCGGCGGGTGGAAACCGGACAGCGTCGGAGTGGAGAGCCTCTTGTGGGGTGTTTGCTGCGAGAACGTCTGCAGGAGAGCACCGTTTTCATGGTTACCACCGCATTTGGCGAACAAACTGCCGCATGTGTGCGCCTTTTTAAAGGGGCCGCGCGCTTTATTCGTGTCGTCCGCAGGGGCGTCCGTCTCGCCCGATGAAGGAGGGGTGTCCAGGTTTGCGCACTCACTCAGGGACTCCCTGTGTGCTTGCACCAGGATGGCGGAAAGTTCCGTCACCGACGCCGGGTACGTCTTCATGTTGCACGTGCCTTCGGCCTTGTATGAGCACCTCACGAAAGTCACCTCCGAGTTTGACATTATACACCGGCGCGGCGCGGGAAGATTTTATCAATCTGAGAACAATAAACAATTTTAGAATGAGGTACACCACACAATGTTACGACGCATAATGTTAAATTGAAAGAATTTTTTTTAAAGATCTTAACAATCAACGTGTATAGCGATGGAAAAAAGTAATGTGACATTAGAATACATGCAACGCAAATGAAATAAACAAAAAGATTTGCAAAGCATAATAAATAAAACAAAATAAACGTTTCTTTAATAAAAGAAAAGAGGTTACAATTAATTAATGATTAAAACAAGCGGAGAAGTAATTCGTGATTAACAGACTTCGGACTTTTCGGAGCGTTGCCAAGGCTATGCCACGAATGGGCACTTTTCATTGATTGCTTCTCATATTGCGTAATCATGGCATCGCTCCGAAATATCCGAAGTCTGTTAATCACTGCCTCCAGGAAGGCGATTCTTGTAATTCGTGATTAACAGACTTCGGACTTTTCGGAACGTTGCCAAGGCTACGCAAGGAATGGGCACTTTTCATTGATTGTTTCTTATGTTGCGTAATCATGGCATCGCTCCGAAATATCCGAAGTCTGTTAATCGCTGCCTTCAGGAAGAACACCAAAACCGATTCTTGTTCTTCTTTTTCTTAAGCCGAGACCAATGTTGTTCAAATTTTATCCGTTTTTTCAAATTTTTATGAAGTATTACACCGGAATTTCACTTATATTAATTTTTTTGCCGTGGTTATAAGTTCTTTTCGTTTTTTTTTTAATATTTATTATGTTCAGATCATCTTTGCGACTGCGACCGATATACTAGATGTTTTCCGCGCGCGTCTCTTAATTTTTTGGCACATTTATTTATTTACAGCAACATTTGTGGCTATATCAGTGTGTTTAATACCTATTACGCGATCAAGACTTGACAAAATTCGACAGTCTTTTATTTTAGATCGTCTTTTGTTTCTGTTGGTTTCGATACAGACAAGAAAACAAGTGTTTCTTTTGCGTTTTAGGGCTAAAAAGTAAACTACTTTGTTGTTTTTTTTTTAATTTTATGAGAAAAATATTTCGTAGTTTTGTTTCTTACTTTGTATGGAAAAAATTCGAAATATTTACTTTTTTTACTGCGAATATCGGTGGTCTTTTTCGATATTCTTTTGTTCCCTTTACTTTCCTAAAGAAAATAAACAAAGTATTTCCTTTGTTTTTTTTTTAATGAATAGTTTGGATTACGACATCCTGCTGACGAGGCCCCAAATAGGGCCGAAACAGCTTTACAGAGGATGCTCGAGAGATCCACTGCAATCAAAACCGATTTGCAACAATTTTTTTTAAAGTTAATTATTCGTCGTTTGATGATCTTTTGTTTTTTCTGTTTTTTATAACTCGCAGCACATCTTTTGTCTTTTTCGTTATTCTTTTGTTTTCTTTACTTTCCCGAAGAAGAAAAAGTAAAAATTTTTCTTTAGTTTTTTTTTTTTTTTGAAGGTAAATTATTCGTGGCAATTTTGATGATCTTTTGTTTTTTTTTTTCTGTTTTTTATAACTCGCTGCACATTTTTCTGCTTTTATTTTCTTTTGTTTTTGTTGTTTTCGATAAAGACAAGAGAGAGAAAGACGTCCATTTTCGTTTGTTTCTTTTGCTTTTCACGACTAAATAGTAATAATAATTCTTTGGCTTTTTTTTTTTGATTAATAAAAAATATTTCATAGTTTCGATTGTGTTTTGTTTCCCTTACTTTTCATGAAACAAATTCAAAATACTTTCTTTTTTTATTGCGAATATCGGTAGTTTTTTGTCTTTTTCGATATTCTTTTGTTTCCTTTACTTTCCTGAAGAAAAAAAGCAAAGTATTTTCTTTATTTTTTTTAATGAATAGTTTCAATTACGACATCCTGCTGATGAGGCCCCAAATAGGGTCGAAACAGCTGTACAGGGGATGCTCGAGGGATTCACTGCAATCAAAACCGATTTGCAAAAAAATTTTTAAGTTAATTTTTGGATGATCTTTTGTTTTCTTTTTATAACTCGCTGCACATTTTTCTGCTTTTATTTTCAATAGTCTTTTGTTTCTGTTGATTTCGATAAAGACAAAAGAGAGAAGTCCATTTTCGTTTGTTTTTTTTTGCTTTTCACGACTAAATAGTAAAAATACTTCTGTGGCTTTTTTTTTTGATTAATAAGAAATATTTCATACTTTTGTTTTCATGAAAAAAGTTCAAAATACTTTCTTTTTTTTGCTGCGAATATAGGTAGTCTTTTGTCTTTTTCGCTATTCTTTTGTTTCCTTTACTTTCCTGAAAAAAAAAACAAACAAAGTTATTTTCTTTAGTTTTTTTTTATATTAATTATTCGTCGCAATTTTGTTGATCTTTTGTTTTTCATATTTTTCTTTATAAGTCGCTGCACATTTTTCTGCTTTTGTTTTGGAACGTCTTTTGCTTCTGTGGCTTTTTATGAAGAGAAGAAAAAGAAGTCCATTTTCTTTTGTTTCTTTTGCTTTTCACGAGTAAATAGTAAAAATACTTCCGTGGAAAAAAATTCAAAATACTTTCTTTTTTTTTATTGCGAATATCGGTAGTCTTTTGTCTTTTTCGATATTCTTTTGTTTCCTTTACTTTCCTGAAGAAGAAAAAAAGCAAAAGTATTTTCTTTACTTTTTTTTTAATGAATAGTTTCAATTACGACATCCTGCTGACGAGGCCCGAAATAGGGCCGAAACAGCTGCACAGAGGATGCTCGAGAGATCCGCTGTAATCAAAATTTTAATGATCCTTTATTATTTTTTCTTTTTTTTTTAATAACTCGCTGCACATTTTTCTGCTTTTGCTTTGGATCGTCTTTTGCTTCTGTTGCTTTCGATAAAGACAAGAAAGAGAAGTCCATTTTCTTTTGTTTGTTTGCCTTTTTTTTGATTAATAAGAAATATTTCATACTTTTGATCGTCCTTTGTTTCCCTCACTTTTCATGAAAAAAATTCAAAATATTTTATTCTTTTGTTACTGCGAACATTGGCAAAATATTTTATTTTTTTTTACTGCGAATATTGGCAAAACATTTTATTTTATTTATTTAGGAAAGTAAAGGAAGACAAAAGAAAATCGAGAAACAAAGGGCCGTTTTCCAATATTCACTCGTTTCCTTTACTTTCCTGAAAAAGAAAGCCCAATATTTTCTTTTACTTTTGTTGTTTTTGATAAAGACAAGTAAAAGAAGTCCATTTTCTAAAATAAATCAAAATCGGTTTCTTTTATTTCCCTTACATTTCTCATGAAAAAAAAATGTGCTGTAAAATCGATTGTGTTTTGTTTTCATTGTTTTTTTTTTTTAATTTCTTACATGTTTCGTATTTTTTTACATGTTTCATTTTCTTATCATTTTTTCTCGTTTCTTGCATTTGTTACACAGTTGATAGTCTTTTATTTATTATATTTTGATTATTATTAAAAGAAGAACAAAACCGTCTTTTGTTTCTTCAATATTCTTTTGTTTTCTTTACTTTCCTAAAAAAAAAAAACAAAATATTTTTTAAAATTAATTCCAAGGATATTCGTGGCAATTTTGATGGCTTTTGTTGCCTCATTGTTCTTCCTTCTTGAATTGTGTTTTATTTTTTAATGACGTCTTAACATTAACATGTTATTGTTAATTAGCCTTAATGACATGTTTTACATCTTGAATAGATGAATAAAGTTTTTTTCTGTATTTTTATAACTCACTGCATTTCCATGCTTTCAATAAAAGCCCACCGTTTTTTATTTGTTTGTTTATTGCTTTGATTAATTGCAAAATGCATAACAACTGAATTCAAACATAACATAACATATTAAAAAAAAAAATGTTTCAATGGCGAAACTTCACGTGACATGTAATTTTGTCTTTTTTTTTAACAAATCTTTTCGACTATTGAAAAAATTTAAAATTTCTTTTAACGGAAGAAAGTCCCCATCGCTCAATAAAAAATAATAAATGAAGAATGACTTCGTGAAGACAAGAACTTTTTGAGTTAAAAAGAGCAAATTGAAAGTAACTAACCATTAAAACAAACAAGTTCTTTTGATTTTTCTTTTCTCTCTTATATACTATAGACGGTAGAGAAGACCGCGGCACATCCTGTATAATAAAACAAACGACGGTCGAATATTGAGGAAGTTAAACATTTCGCTTAGGTAACCGAAGAATTAAGGAAAGAAATCACAGTTAATTAATGAATCAAGACGGTGATTAAATAATTTTTCAAAAAAAAAGAATAAATAAAAATCAGTTTGCAATTGATGAAGCAAGGGAGCGGTTAACTATTAAATAAAACAAATGACAATCGTCCAGTGAAGATTAGTAAGAGAGGAAATGGAGCTAAGCGGAATGTGAGACTGGAAGAGAAAGAGAAACGAAAAAATATATAACGAAAAAATATATAACGAAAAAACGAACGAAAAAATAAAATTCGCAGGAAAATTAATTTTCTTCTAAATCGACAAAAAAAAACAATTAACAAGAACGAAAACGCAACCGATTTGTTAATAAAACAAGCGAGGAGCTGACTGTTAAAAAAATTTACAAATTCTTTTAATGGAAGAACGTCACGATTGCTCAATAAAAAAAAACAAATGAAGAATAACTTCGTGAAGACAAGAACTTTTTGAGTTAACAAAAAACAAATGAAAAAGTGACTAACCGTTAAATGAAACAAGTGACATCTTAGCTAGTTTCATACTGACGCTAGAGAAGACCGCGGCACAGCCTGTATAACAAAACAACTGACGGTCGATTATTGAGGAAGTTAATCATTCGTGAAGACAAGAACTTTTTGAGTTAATAAAAAAAAACAAATAACAAAGTAATTAACCGTTAAATGAAAAAAGTGACATCTTAGCTAGTTTGATACTGACGGTGGAGAAGACCGCGGCACAGCCTGTATAACAAAACAACTGACGGTCGATTATTGAGGAAGTTAAACATTTCGCTTAGGTAACAGAAGAATTAAGGAAAGAAATCACAGTTAATTAATTAATCAAGACGGTGATTAAATAACTTCTCAAGAAAAAAATAAATAAATAAAACAAAATAAAAATCAGTTTGTAATTGATGAAGCAAGAGAGCGGTCGACTGTTAAATAAAACAAATGACAGTCGCCCGGTGAAGATTGGTAAGAGAGGAAATGGAGCTAAACGGAATGTGAGACTGGCAACGAAAAATATGAAATAAGCGACGGATGAACGTGTGCGTTTGTTAACAAATACACTAATCCGAGAGAGCTAACGTTATTAACCTATGCCAAGACTTGGGTAGTTCGATTTAGTTAACTCTGACGTCATAATTTGGCGCAGTTAGTAGGTTTGCTGTGGTCAAGAAAAGTTAGCTCGGTAGAAAATTCCGGACGTTTTCTTTAAGGGAATTGGAATTGTAATAAGTCATTCATATTGATTTAAAACTTTAAATACAAAAGATAAATATATTGCCTGTCGTGCCATCTTATGGTGAGAATGTGAAGTTAGAGGTTAGAGTTACAGTTTCCTTTCTGGGTTATGACACTCTGAGAATAATGCTTGTCTATTTCAATCAATTCCAATACATGCTTTCAGTAACTTGAAATTGCATTTTTGTTTACGCGAAAATAATAATTTTATAGTTTAAATAATCATACAAAATAAACACTAGCATGATCGTTTCTCCCTTTGACGATTAAACAAGATAGACTTGGTAATGCCAGTGCAAAGGAAGGCGATTTGTAATAGTATATAAGGCAGATAGTTTAATTCTATTTAAAAATAATATTTTTTTATAAAATAACATCTGCGATACGTTTTTGCTATTACGTTATATTCCACATTTACGTTAACGTTTAGCGTTTAGCATTTCATGTTTAGGATTATGAGAACTGCTTTAGAGGTCCAGATTGAAAGTTTATTAGAATATGAAAAATCAGGAAATGTTGTACAAGCTCATGTAATGACGTAGACCTCTAAGATTATTCATTGGTCCTCGTATTACGTAACCATGACAACGCTCCGAAATATCCTAAGTCTGATGATGACATTCAATCTGCTCATTTTTTAATAATGCAAATATGAACAATACTGACTTCAGATGTTTCGCATTTAGAAAAAAAATGTTCGTACATTATCTCTTAATCCTCAATCCTACAAAAGCGTTCGTTCATTACGAATGAAATTGAGTACAAAGCAAATTTTAATAATAAAAAACAATCAAGCCGCGAACTGCGATGATGATAAACCTATTTAGTTAATCAGTAAAAATTTCTGTTTTATCAATCAGTTGTATTCCCCGGATTCCGGGAAACACCGACAATGAACCGTGTACATACATGAGCTTTCGGTTTCGGCCGAAAAACCCTGAAAGTCGATCGGTTTTAGTTTGCCCAATCCCCGGCATTAACGCCCGATAAGATAAAGCGCATAATAAGCAATAAACATGAAAATTATAAAGCCGAATATTTTTAGAATAATTGACACCTAAATTTAGGAGCCTCATGATCGATTACGTAAGCCGAATTGTTCGGAACTAGTTGTTTACTGGGAATAATTATTTCGAGCGAAAGTCACAACAACACGCAAAAATTCCTACATTTCTCTCTTCTTATCAAAATATTTTTCTGCAAACAATTCCCCATTAATTCAGACTAGACTTTCACAAAAATAAAAATAAATAAATTCGAGCTCAAGATAAATCGCTGCTAATTAAATCAAAAATAATTCAGTTGTTTACCTCGCGTTTTGTAACAAAAGTGTTCAAACTTCGCGCTTTTATAACCACATCTTTCGTTATGGGTCATGAGCCTTCGCGAATTATCCGCGAAGCTACTAGAATGTGGAAGCATTGCTCTATCCACCAGGATGTAAGAGTGTGGTCGTAAGTTATAAGAAAATCCAAGAATCCTTAGGTTTGCAAATAAAAAAAATGAGCTCTCCGAAGTCAAATTGTACAAGAAAAACAAAAACTCAACACGTTTTTGCCACACAGCCAATCGAAGGAGGTTGTTAACAAAGACTCGACGAACTTTTTTATTAAATCTCAAGGTTTCCATCAAAGAGCTTTCTTGCAGCCCCCCCTAATTTAATTTACTGTATTGTTCACCGGAAAAATGCGTTTCACAAACCAGCAAACAATTGCGCCGGCGACGTTTCGGATTCCTATTGTGCCCGTCGATGATCTTTCTCCGACGCACTTGCGGGTCATCTATTTGCGAAAGCCGAATGCGCTTTTAAGCGCCCGAATTTTTTTCTTCGGCAACACGTGACGCACACGTTCTATTTTGTCCTCCCCCCCCCCCCCCCGCAATTTTACAATAACAACAATAATTGGCTTGATTGCCGCTTTAATTAACAACCGCCGGCAATCGGTGTCGTCTGTGTGTTTTACTTTGGAAATTGTTCGCCAAGGTCAGTGAATTAATGCGACTTGAAGAAAAATCAAAACTTCGTCTGCATACAAGCAAGAGTTGTTATTATAATCTTCGGATGAGCTTCAGGCAAAATGTGAACTGAATACAAATCGATGCGAAACTTTCTGGAGAACCCCCGAGTTGGTGTATTACATACAAAGTTACCCTCGTAAATGGCTGCTTATAAACGGGGGCGTTTTCGACCGATTGCTCCAGGGCATTCTGAGAGTAACTCCAGCCCCTGCTATTACATGAGGTTAAAACAAGATGGAGATGATCTCAAATCTTCTGGAGTAGTTAGTTGAAAACGCCCCCGTTTATGAACGGCCATTTACAAGGGTAACTATGTAAGTCATATACCAAATCATCAAAGAAGTAACCCAGGGGTTCTCTAAGTGACTTCAGAAAGTTTCATGTCGAACGAGTCTGAGGGCGCAGAGCAGAATGATCACCAGAGGATTGAGGGTGGCGACAATCCAGGCAATTTGTTGTAAATATATAAACAAAAACTCGAATACTTCCGCATTCGCACTGCGATAGTGACGACGCGAGTGGATCGAAAAACAAGTGTGTGAGTGTGTGAGTGTGTGTTGCGCTAATCTTGGGACGCGGTAATAGGATACGTATAAATTGTTTATGAACTGCCATTTACAAGGGTAACTTTGTATGGCATATACCAAATCATCAAAGAAGTAACCCAGGGGTTCTCTAAGTGACTTCAGAAAGTTTCATATCGAACGAGTCTGAGGGCGCAGAGCAAAATGATCACCAGAGGATTGAGGGTGGCGACAATCCAGGCAATTTGTTGTAAATATATTTAGATCGAACCTGCTGCACCGTTCTCCAACTATGTTTCTGCCTCTGGTTCCATCTAAATATATTTTTCACAAATTGCTTGTATCGTCGCCGAGCGTGTATCCACACTCAATCCTCTAGCGGACTATCCTGCACAGGAATGCCGTCGAGAAGAACGAAAGAACGTCTTCACTCGCACAGCACGTAACATCCACCTCACATAAGATAGATTTCGACAATACAAGAACGTACAGCACTTATCGAAGAGAATTATGCGAGAAGCCATAGAAATAGAGAAACATCCGAGAAATCTAAACACTAGAGACGATTCTCAACGTTTATCAACAACATGGAAACCAGCGACAAGGATACAAAAATACAAACTAAGTTAGCTAAACCCGATTATCGCCAATTCTCCAACAACTTCAACTTTCAAGTCAAAATTAAAATCATTTTTAAAACAAAAATGTTAACCGTTACTGATGCTATTCATCGAGTCTCTCCTTGCGTATCGCACAGGGTGAATCTTCAATAGATCGCCAAATAATAATCTGTACAAGAATAGAAATCACAGATTATAGTTAAACTGGTAAAAAAAGATATTGCGTTCTTTAGTTCTCGAATCAACAATTTTACACAAATACACGACACTTCGCTGGTTAAGAACCAGCAGCTAAAGGAATGAAAATAAATACAGTCATAAATGTTTTATCGTTTTATGGCTGTTGCGGCGAGAAATCGGGCGAACTTGGCCTTCAACGGAATTCAATGTGAAATGGTCGCGGATTTGCTTTTAAAGACAAATCGGGTTGTTGCTTCAAACAACAAATCAAGGTTTAGATTCGCGGAATTTTACGAGGGGTAGAATGGCCACCGGAAGGGACCCAGGTCTTTTAGGAGACGCTGGTACCCCAGCGCGACGCTCATAAATATTTGTAACATTTGTGCCCTGCCCAATTTTCACTGTTAGTTTGCGCTGTCATATCATAAATCAGACAGATTGGAATTTTAGTTTGCGCTATTTTGATCTTTGTACGAATTGGTCACGGTTAAGTGTTAGAGACATATCAGTTTTAGAAATTAAGAAAGGAATTTGCTATTTGTTCTATTGTCTAAACGTAAGGACTGGAAAATGTCCAGTAGACACTTGTAGGGCCGCTTTATTGAGACAGTTGGAAAGTTTCAAGTTGTGAAGGGCCACCCGCGGACATATACCTAATTGGGGTTCCATAATTTACAAGTACGGTATAGGAAACGATGAGGAGGCGTGATTTCTGCGCTGAAGCAGCGGTTATTGGTCAGAAAGATTTTTAAAATTTGCTTCTGGAGCCTAAGGAGGAGGAAATTTTGATTACGTGCGAAGGAAAAAGCAAAAACCGAGTTCAGAAAGATTGAAATCTCTTGAGCGAACGGTTGAATTTTGAATTTGACTTGGCAAGTTTCGTTTGAGTGCTTTGCAGTCGTTCTCGCAGTTTTCTCATAATTATAGTTAAATCATTTTATTCCGGTACGGTCAAAAATCCAGTGTGTTCAGAGAAACGGCAATTAAACAATCAAAACTCGAATACTTCCGCATTCGCGCCGCGATAGTAACTCCGCGAGTGGATCTAAAAACAAGTGCGTGAGTGTGTGTGTTGCGCTAATCTCGGGACGCGGATAGGTAAATTGTGTTCGATAGGTTGCACGTGCTGTGATTTAATCAACCGTCCCTCCAATTTATTGGGCAATTCAAATACAGTGTATTCTTGTAAAATAGTTCTACCTTTTGGCGATATTCTCTGGCAAGTCGGAACCACGCTATCGGTGTTACTTCGAGTTGTTCAGGGAAGTCTGCAGCTCGAATCACTGATCTAGGGCAAAGTTATATCTGCCGACGAAACCAAGTGTGGCCAGCACAATCTAACCCCAGAAATCAAGACCAATTTACTGCTCGTTACGAATTTCGTAAAATTACGAGGCCAAACAATTTTAACCACATCTTAATAGAATGTGTGGACCGAAGTGTGGTCTTTGCCGAAAGATTTGCAGGTTAATTGAAAGCAATTTGTCAAGAGACTGAAAGTGCCATAACCGCATAAGCGGAGTGCCGATGGGTCCATTGCGTCAACAAATTAGTTCGATAATAGGTTTAGCCGACGAAAAACGACGTAGAGGGATTTGAAGAAAGGCGTACACTGTACCACCCTCTAATAGCGTTTCCACTGGCACAGTCCGCGTACGCGAGTGTACACTCTGCCAGAATTATATGTTCCACTGGGGAGATACGATTACACCTATCGAGAACTGCGCATTCCACTGAGACAATCTGTTCTTTAGCAGTGCACACTAGTGTACACTTTTCTACACGGGCTGTCTGAGACGGTGTAGAGACATGGCGGAAAATTTTGTATTATTAGAGTTACTAGAAACTGAATCGAGTAACTGTAGTGAAGAAAAACTTTTGGTGGCGGTTTTCAAAGAAAAATCGAAAATAAAATTTTTTGTCGAAGATGTAGTTCACAATTTTCAAGAGAAAAAAGTATGTAATTGGCTTTTTTATGTCTTTTTTACCATTAAATCAACATATTTGTAGTTTAGAGCTAATTTTCGAATGAGTTCTGCAATCATAGAGAATTTTAAAAATTCAGCTCTTCCATACAAATCACCACAGAACCACCAAGAACATCAAATCACCATAACCACCGATCAAATCAATATGGCCTGACCATAATCTCATCATCTAATGCGCTTGCACCACACAATTGCACGTTCCACTCCAAAGTTGTTCTGTTACAGAATTTGGTTTACTCTACACTGGAAGATTTTGACGTCATTTATTCGCGCGCAGAGTGCGAAGGTGTAACTCAGTGGAAAACGCTATAAGGTATTTGGACGTGGTTGACGAAAGATCCTACCCATTTGACCTCAATTAATTAGGTTAGCTAGCAATAGGGTTGCCCATCACCTCTGAGAGGAGTCCCTGAAAAACTAGCGGCAGTTGCTGTTAATTATCTTGCAGATTGATCGCCGAACAAGTCGAAATAACACCACGCTATTAGTGTTATTTCGATTTGTTTAGGAAAGTCTGCAGCTCGAACCACTGGTAAGGGCAAAGTTATATCTGCCGACGAAACCAAGTGAGGACAGCACAATTTAACCTCAGAAATCAAGGCCAATTTACTGATCGTCACGAATTTCGGAAAATTACGAGTCCAAACAATTTGAACCACCTATATATAGTCATCTTCTTAACAGAACTTCTCTCACACCCTGTGTGTAGACTGAAGTGTGGTCTTTGCCGAAAGATTTGCAGGTTAATTTGTTGAGAGACTGAAAGTGTCATAACCGCAAAAGCAGAGTGCCGATAAAACAGTCATTTAGGTCCATTGCGCCAACAAATTAGTTAGATAATAGGTTTAGCCGACGAAAAACGGTGGGATTTGAAAAAGGCGTACACTGTACCACCCTCTAAGGCACATGGACGTAGTTGATGAAAGATCCTACCCATTTGATCTCAATTAATTAGGTTAGCCCATTACCTCCGACAGGAGTCCCTGGAAAACTAGCGGCAATTGCTGTTAATCATCTTGCAGATTGATCGCCCAGGGCGGCATTTTGTAACACATGCTTCTCCCGAGCATCTGATTAATCAATGAAATAAATGTATTAATTAAGTACACTGTAGACACACTGTGCGTTGGTTGATTATACATAGCGTGTCTTATAGTACGATCTGAGGTGGCAAACATTAATACCAAGGCCAATCGACCTTGAACACAGATTACTTGTTAATCTAATTGAGTCACAAGGTTGACACAACAACTAATTGTGTGTGCACCAAGCCACCAGCTGTGTGAGTGAAGTAAGTTAGGTTGAAATCCGTTAAGCGAATTTTACTGTACTTCGTGATAACTGTACTTTTTGTTTTGCTTTGCACTGTTTTAAAACACAAGGGTTTTTACGCTCATTTTATTAGATCCCTCAGTGGCTGGTAGAAGGAGTTTTTACCTTTTTTTTTTCTTCGCAATAAATAATTAATTAAATTTAACTTCCCGCATTTTCATTTATTAATCTCTCAAATTTATTCGCCGCCGCACCAAATTAGAATCCACTTACAACGACGTAGGCCAGGATTAAGTAGACGATCACGGGCAATAAGCATTGGAAGGTGTTACGGGAGTTCCGTAAGGTCGGCGCAGAGCGTAATACAGCTAATGCCCGACCCTGTGGAATATACTATACGACGACATCATGCGGCAGGATCTGGGGCAGGGCATGACCTTGAATGCCTTCGCGGACGACCTGGCAATCTTGGTAACCGCGAAGACTGCCACCATGTTAGAAAAGAGCGCTGCTAGCGATGTCAAGGACTAAACAGTGGCTCGAGGATCGGGATCTGGAATTGGCCACGGCCAAGACCGAGATGATGATCCTGGCGGGCCCAAGGAAGATAGGACACATCACACTAAATGTCCAGAACACAGTTATAGCTTCGAGGGACTCGATAAAGTACCTCGGAGTACAAAAGACAGAGGTCTGAAGATGACCACACACGTGAAAAGCACATGCGAGAACGCAGATAGCGTTAGCGAGACTCATGCCGAACCTCGGCGGTCCCAGACCGAAAAGGCGAAGGGTTCTGGCGGGAGTGATCGCTTCGATCGTGTTATACGCCGCGCTCATTTGGGCGCCTGACATGAAATCAAACACTACGATAGCAGCCGTCCCACCTATAAAGCTGAAGGTGGAGGAAAGAGAACAGGAATACTTGGCCAAGAGAACGGATACTCGACCGAGCACCGTTCCCCTCATAGAGAAGTGGCAGACCGCATGGAATGCTTACGATGGATGGGCAAAGACCTTCATAAGAGACATCGGGAGATGGTGTAATAGGAAGCACGGCGAGGTGGACTATTACATGATCCAAGCCATGACTGGACACGGAATGTTCGTGAAATACTTACACAAGATCGGGAAGGCACCGAACAACCAGTGCTGGTACTGCGCTGAAGAAAACACGGCAGAACACACGATCTTCCTTTGCCCGAATTGACGGGACATGAGAGCGGAGGCGGTTCTCCAATGCGGAACAGACCTCACGAGGGAGAACATCTCGGAGGTCCTGCTCAGCGGTCCGGAGGGCTGGGACGCTCCCGCTTTCATAATGCGCGGCATTATGGAAAGTAGGGCAAACTACGACTTTAAGATACCAGATACGAACCAAGCACACGGCTCTTAAGGAGGATTCCAGGAGTCGCGCGACCCACCGGATATAACAAATACCTGAGCAGCTGCGAAGTTTCTGCGAATTCCAGAAACCAGCGGCTGGGAAAGACTAAAGACAGTGCGAAGCTTCTGACGCTATCCCGAAAGGCGGATTACAGAAGTTAGCAGCTAACAAAAAAAAGTAGTATAGGTAGTAGAGTATTTCCTTACCGCCGGCCATAAACTTCACATAGTCCTTAGCCGAGGGTTCAGACAAGTCCTGTTAGTGCATGTCTCATTGAAGTACCAACATTGTTTGACCTTTTCGGAATTTCTCAGAAGTAAACCCTTCTGGTAAATACGCGTTTATTTCGTCTAGTTCAGGCAGTAAATTTTTCGGTCCAGTTAATCAATTTGTCAATAAGTGCTTCGTGTTTTATGTTTTAAATTGTTGTCTTTTGTTGAAACTCATTTTAGTCGGATCTGATTTAAATGTCCCAGCGGAGTGACGTTCGTAGGTCATTGCCTTCGTGCTAATAAATTAATAAATGCTGTGATGAATTGAAACGTTTGAGGCAGGTCATTACAGCGACGTTCCCTCTATTAAATAAGTTTCACGGTTAACTTTTAATAGTTTAATTGCTCTGGGTAATAAACACAATAAAACGTATGAAAACACGATATCATAAAACATACACATTGACGTAACGTGCTTTGTTTTCATAATCTACGATTTAATTCCTTTCACAGGTTTTTCTTTGCGGTTTATTGAAGAATCGCCATGTATATGATATTTAATTTTATATTGACGTGCCTAAAATACGATATCATAAAACTTATGATTGCGACGAACTCCATACACATTGACGTAACGTGCTTTGTTTTCATAATCTACGATTTAATTCTGCACAGGTTTTTTTTTGCGGTTTATTCAAGAACCAGCCTGTATGTGATATTTAATTTTATATTGACGTGCCTAAAATACGATATATTGACGTGCCTAAAACACGATATCATAAAACTTACGATTGCGACGAACTCCATACACATTGACGTAACGTGCTTTATTTTCATAATCTACGATTTAATTCCTTTCACGGGTCTTTTTTGCAGTTTATTCGAGAATCAGCCTGTATGTAATATTTAATTTTATATTGATGTGCCTAAAATGCAATGTAAGGCAATGTACCTACACTGTATATATTACATTATGGCGAAATAAAGTGATTTGATTTGACCTGGTTTCAATAAGAGACGCTGCAGCCTCTTAGAATTTTTCCATTTTGTTACTAAACCGTAAGAAATATCAAAAATTACAAAGACAAAAAAAAGTTTCCTAATGAATGCTTCCTTCTAGAAATTAACTAATTAATGTTACCTTCCTAACCTCAAAAAAGTTATTCCAACATCTGTATAGTGGCAACCCTTTTTCTCGCACCAGCGATCCAATGTTAATTACTCAAACCATCTGAAAACGTGGGCACTAAAACCAAATATCATACAAATTGGTTTAAGCGTAAGAAACATGAACTGTATTTTCAGAATTCTGGTTTAACGAAGCACTTTTGGTTATCGACAAGTTGGGTTAAATCGTCTTATAGGTAATTGCACGGAATTCAGCGACAGCCTGTATAGTATTCGGTTAAAAAAATCTGCCACTTTTAAAAGAACCACCCTGTATAGTTGGAATTTAAATTTAATATGGAATTTAATTTTTGGATTATTTCGGAGGTTTGGGACATACTGTATGTGTACAAACATAATACGAGTTTGATTCATTTTTTTAATCGTTTAGTAAAATAATCGCATATAAGAAAAACAATTTCTTAAAAAAAAATAGCCGAGTTTCTTTGATAATCAATTAAAGACTAAAAATTATTCGAATTCCGCGTGTCCACTCAGTATCTTGTTTCTATCCGCAGGAGATATTTATTTTTTAATTCGTGACTTTTGTAATCATTAAACTGAGGATGTTTAAATCGGTCGGTGTATTTTTTTACGACTCTCAAACATTAAACAATTTCGGCTCGGCTGGAAATTCGCAATTGCAAAAAACAAAATTATTTTCGACTTACACCTCCAAGGAAATGTTCGTATACGAAAAAATATACAGATTGTTGAGTTTAAAGTTAATTATAAATTTAAGTGCCTGTCGTGCACGTACTAAACTGAGTATGTAATTCAAATATTTATAAGAGGCTTCAGGATGTTTGTTACCTGGGCCCCGTTTAAGGCCGAAATTCTTTTTCTTTTCCGGCGGCGGGTCATACAAACCTGAATATGAATAAAAATCGCACACCTCACTCACACTCGCACCCGCGTTGTTAATCGCCACTTAAGAGCCTCCGGACTCGTCTCATTCGCGTTCTCGTTCGCAACTTGTTGCTCTTATAACTATCAAAGCTTATTGTGAGCGCGACGGGTAATTTGTTATAAATAGAACTCTCGCAATTAGCAAGCGGGTTTCATTAGCGCGGGGTGGGCAGAAAACGAGCAAAAAAAAGTTCAAGAATATAATACACACCACCGCCGGCCGCCACGCGCGCGTTTAATGGCCGATTTGGACGCACACTTTGATGAATTGAGGCGACGACTGCTGGTGTGCAAGAGGCGATCAGCCTAATTTACAGTGTGTCCCCCGACCTTGCTGTTGCTCTCGCCGCCTCCTATCTCTAATCTTATCACCGGCTAAATATAGCGCCTAATATGTAAATGCAAGTGTTTGTTTACTTTTTTAATTCGAACGCGCTCTCTCGCTCTGGCCATTGTTTGAGAAACTTTTGTGTGCATTCGCCTGATGATGTCATCAAATGACATGTGTAAAATAAGAACAAATTCAAATAGGCGCTAACATTGACGTAAAAACCTACATTTTTAACAACGAACGATTCTTTTGCGTAAGACAATCGAATTCTGTTATTTAATATGTTGGCTATACATTTTTTTTTGTTAAAATAATGTTGGTAATCAGAGGACGCAATTACAATAAACATTCGCTCACCCTTTGCTTTCTTTCTCTCTTTCTCGACCACTGCATGCAGTGGTCAAGAAAGAGTTGCAAAGTTGAAGGTAAATGTTTTAACATCCGGGCGGCCACAGTCTCAAAAATAACAAAAAAGAAAATCTGCATTGCGATCTGCAATACTAATTTTCTAATACCCAATGAATTAAAGTTTTATAATCAAGTTAGAAAAGTTATTAAAACGTTCACTGGGATTAGTTATAAGACGGAGAATTTCGGAGTTCGATGCGATTGAAAAAGCGGCTACTCTGAACCTCGTTTTAAATAAACAATTACGTACCTATGACGCAATTAAAATATAAAGTGTTATATATCGTTGGAAAGGGCATATCTCATAGTATTAAAGCAACTATACAGATATGTAAAGTTTTTATTAGTTTACATAAACGTAGGTATGTTTAGTTTGTCATTTTGAAACTTCGCTCAAAGATTTAAGAGTTATCGGAATTTGCCGGTGTGAAGTTCTTGGGTGGAAATAACAACGAAAATAATCCTCTAAGTGAGACAGGAAAAAACTTTTGCACATATTTGCACCTAACATCAAAAAACAAGTTGAAAGATGGTTAGCTACGTTTCACTGTAGCTACTCGTATTTTGTTTTTAAGCATAAAACTCCATAAAGATACACAAAACCAATGAAAAGGTAATAATATTTATTCATTATCAAAAAACCATCCTATTTGTTTTTCCACCATATCACCAGTCACGCGGCTACAAATATGATATTAAGGAAAAATATGTTGAAACGGTCGCGAATTTGATTTTGAAAACAAATCGCGTTTGTTTATTTGATTGCTTGATAACAAAGAGGAATTTTTCAAGTCGGAGCATGCCACCGGAAACGACTCGGTTTTCATATTTATGGTCTTTTAAAGCACCGATTTCGTAAAGGGCACTTGAAGCGTAGTTACTGTCATATTATAAATCAGAACTGCTTTCAAGGGTTGTTTTTGTATGCGTTAGACTCTTTGAAAGAATTCGTCACGCAAGCATTCATGTTATTGTAAAATTTAGAAAAGGATCCTCTGGCATCGCAGAAGACAAGAATTTGGCTTTTGTTTTGAAACTATTCAACGAGCTCGGGAAGTAATAAATATGTCAATCGACACTTGTATAGCGTCTAGTTATTGTCAAGAATTCTGGAAAGTCGCAACATGTGCAAGACCACCGGAGGACTCAATGGCTGTCGCGCAAATTAGGGGTTGAAATTTATTGTAAATACCGGGAACGAGAGAGAAGCGTGAGCTGAACTAAAAGCGTTTATTGGCCAACGGGGTTTTCTTTAAAGTTGCTTCGGAGGATGGGGAGGAGTCTAATTTGTCACTCGTGAAGAAAAAAATCAAAAACTGAGGCAGAAATATTCTGATCGTTCGAACGGAAAGTTGCATTTTAATTTAACTCGAGAAGTTTTTTTCTGAGTGCTTTGCAATTGGTTTAATTTGGCTTTCATAATTAGAATTAAATCATATTATTTCGGGACGGTCAAATATAGTGTTAAGAGAAAGGACAATCAAATAAATAAACGCGAATCGCGCCGCGATCTAAGACGCGAATGGATTATATACAAAACAAGTGCGCACGTGAATTAGGGAAGTGTGCATCGCGGAACGGGAACAGGTATAATTGAATGAATTTTTATATTTCTTTTCACATACTTGGTGGTATAAATTTATTTAAGAATTATTTTAATTGGCTCATCAATCAGTGGCTTGAAAAATGTGTAAAGTTCAATCTTTGCATTGCTTAGGCGATTTTTTGGATTAATTTTGGTACTTGCGTTTGCTTTTGAATTAGAGTTAAAACTCAATAAATTCAGTAGTTTGAGCGACCTGTGATTTAATCAATCAGAGTAGCTATACCTAAAATCTATTGTTTGATTTCGAATACAGTGTATTTTTTTTTTGTAATTTAGTTCTACCTTTTTTTGCGATATCCTCGGGCAATTCGAAGATACGCTATCAGTGTTATTTCGATTTGTTCAGGGACATCTGCAGCTCAACCCACTGGTCAGGCAAAGTTATATCTGCCAATGAACACGTTGCGGCCAGCACCGTCTAACTCAGAAGTCAAGGCAAATTTAATACTCGTTACGAATTCCGTAGAACTATGAGGCCAACAATTTGAATTACCTATAAATAGACATCTTCTTAACCGAATTTCTCTCACACCCTGTGTGTGTGTGTGTGTGTACTGAAGAGTTGTCTTTGCTGAAAGATTTGCAGGTTAATTGAAAGCAATTTGTCGAGTGACTGAAAGTGCCATAACTGCAAAAGCGGAGTCAATTGGATCCTTGCGCAAACAAATTAGGTTTAGCCGACGAAAAACGACGCAGAGGGACTTGAAAAAAGGGGTACATTGTACCACCCTCTGAGGCACGAGGACGTAGTAGACGAAAGATCCTACCCCGTGACTAGATTAATTAGGTTAACTCTTCCAACACCTCCAGAAGGAGTCCGTGAAAAACTAGCGGCCGTTGCTGTTGATTATCTTGCAGATTGATCGCCAAGGGCTGCCTTTTGTATCACACACATCTCCGAATATCGGATTGATCAATTAATAACTCCCATTAACAAAGTACACTGTAGACACACTGTCACACTGTGCGCTGCTTGATTACTCATAGCGTCTTCGAGTACTATCTAAAGTGGCAAATACGAGTACCAAGACCAAGCTATTTTGAATAGAAATAAATTAATTGTTGATCTAATTTAAGTCACAAAGTTGACACAGTCACTAATTGCGTGTGCAACAAGCAACCAACTGGGTGAATTGAAATAAATTAGATCGCTACAATATTCGACGTTAAATACGTTAAGCGAAGTTTATTGTACTTCTTTGGAAGCGTATATTTATTGTGAAATATATATTGTTTCAAACGAGGTTTTTACGCTCAAGTTCCCAGGTACCTTAGACCTGGTAGAAGGAGTTTTTACCTTTTTTTTTACTGCTGGTTATAATACAACACCATCCTCGACGAGTGCCCAGGACTCCGCCACATCCGGCGGTCCCTTCACTTCGCTAAGTCTAGGTCGAAGTATTGCGAAACCATCTTTACCAAAATATCGCCATCTTGTGGCCGATGTTATTTCTGGCAAGTTATCGCCTTCTCAAGGCCGATATTCCACAGAAAACCCTTATCAAACATCTAATACATTTTATTAACAACACTCGCGGGCGTGAGTATTTTTTGTACGTGTCCAACACGTTTAGCACTCAAAGCCTTCAAAGACTTCCCGTTCTACCTTCTCTTTTTTCTTACATCTCTCTGCCTGAAATGTATCCCAGTATCAAATTAGCAGAGTTATCTTCTAGAGCGTCTTCTCTCGTCCAATGCTGACAATTTCATCGCTGCAATTCTACTTCTGACAAAAGAATTTAGGCACAATTTATAGTTGTTGCAATGGCAATTTACGATTGGGATTTGTAAGAACTGGTTCCAGCAATTTTACTGAAATAAAACTAAAATATAAATCTTTTCTGTCATTTGGGTTTCATGTTCTCCTAACTTTTACAATTTATTAAATTAGCCAAAATAAACGGTCTTTTCAATGAAGAAAGCAACTATCAACAGCCTTACCTACTTGGAATGTACTGGCATTAGGTATTTCAGAGCGATATTTCTCGATCGGCTCGCATATTGCGCCATCTCTCGTCCGGTATCGATAGTATCTTCTCTACGATTGTAATCCTGATGGGAAAATTCGCGTTCAAATCTAGACTTATTCGAAACAAGACTTTACACAATTTACACAAAATGAAATAAAATAAAAAGACGTTGACTGTTTATGATTATGAAAATAACACTTTCTGAACGAATTTCTAAAATTATCTTCTAGAGCGTCATCTCTTATCCGCTACTGATAGTTTCGTCGCTTCAATTTAAATTTCGCTAGAATGAGTTGCCTTCAATTTAGACTTATTCGAAACAAGACGTTTAACAAAATTCTAAAAAATAAAATGAGAAAAACCGTCGATAATTTATGATTTTAGAAGTGACACTTCTGAATGATTTTGTAGAGTTATTTTCTAGAGCGTCATCTCTCGTCCGATGCTGACAGTTTCATCGTTGCAATTCTATTTCTGACAAAAGAATTTATACTTATTTTGAAAAATCCAACAAAATAAAATAAAATTAAAAAAAATATAAGAATACGTTGACAGTTTGTGATTTTAAAAGTGGCATTCTGTAAACTTATGTTCCGCAGCGCCATCTCTCGTCCGATGCTGACAGTTTCATCGTTGCAATACTATTTCCGACAAAAGAATTTAGGCACAATTTATACTTATTTTGAAAAATCCAACAAAATAAAATAAAATTAAAAAAATATAAGAATACGTTGACGGTTTGTGATTTTAAAAGTGACATTCTGTAAACTTATCTTCCGCAGCGCCATCTGTCGTCCGATGCTGACAGTTTCCTCGCTACATTTCTTAGGTCTTACATAATGAATCGCACACAATTTAGACTTGAAGTAAGATTTTTCAAAATCCTACCGAAATAGTTTATGATTTTGGAAGTAACATTTCTGATCGATTCTTTTAAATTGTCTTATAAGTCGCCATCTTTCGTCAGAAACTGACTTCTTCATTCTAATTTTATTTATTTATCAGTGAGACGTCTTGATGGGAAAAGTAAACAAAAAGCGCCTGGTTAAAAAGAGATTCATTATAAACAAAGTTAAGAGCGATTAAATCGGTCGCTGAAACAAGAAAAAGAAGATGAGAAACAAAAGACGGTCGGTTTCACGACAATTTCAGTCACTTGTGCTTAATAAGTTGCCTAACTTGTAAGAACGTTGGCCTAATAAGCATCAGACTATACTCAACTATAGTATGTAACGAACTTAGAAATACAGGAATAGTTAAAAAATTAAGCAAATTTCTTGATAAAATTACAGACTGACATTTTTATTATGGACACATTTCTTCAATATTTTTTTTCCGAATTAACGAAAAGGCATTTCCTTTAATTTTGTAATTTGTTTTGTTTGTTCATTATTAATTACTTTAATAATTTTCTCCCGTCCGTCCCCCGAGAAACTTTTTCTGGAATTCTTTCTTCGTTCGCTTACGCGCTCGGTCGTCGGTGTTCGTTTTGGACGCCGGTCATCACCGCCGTCTCGACGGAATTAGTCATCTGCCGGCCTCTTTAAACCCATAAGCTCTGGACCACCGCAAGAAACCCCAAATTCGATTCAAAGTAAGTGAAAAGTGTGACTGATTGGTTCCTAACGCTTTGAGTGCGAACTGAAAAAGAACGAACGCTTTCAATTTCTTTTTTTTCTTATTCAGTCTCGTATTTCTACCCAACTATTTTACGCATGCAAGTGGATGTGCGAGTGATCCAAAATGAGCAAAAAATCCAAACGAATCGAAGCTAATTGAAAGGCACGAGCAAGTTTGTTGGGTTTAACGCGTGGCTCGTGGATTAAAATAAGTTTCCGAGGCCGAAAATAGAACTTGGTTTTTGTCTTTCTTTGAAAACATACGCCGCTTTATAAATAAACGGGGCCGAAGATATTGTCGTTCGTAGAAATTTTTGGGCAAATTCTGAAACCAAATAGGTTGGTTTAATTATCGCCATTCTGGCCAACGTAAAAACGAGGAACTCTGCCAGGATTTCACTGCGTAGTATTTTCCAGATTTTACGAGCGCTTGGCAATACTTGTAACTAATAAGAAGTTACGAGCTTCTGCCTTCTTCTTGGGTATAGTAAACATAAAGCTGTTGAAAGATATTTAATTCTGTAACGCTTTGATATGGTTTCGCCTTTCTGCTGTTGAGAAAACGAAGACTCGTTTATGAATGTAATAGAGTAAGCTGAACATCAAAGTCAAAAGATAGGATTTTATTATTCGAATTTAAATCGGGAAACGTGGCTGTGAAGTTATTTTCGAAATTAGTTCTCAAACTCGTTTAACGAAGAAAATATTTTGGCGAATTTATTATTTTTTTTTAGCAGTTTATTAATTGTGATAATTAATCATCGAGAATTTATTTGCGTCAGTGTTAAAATGTTTGTTCTTATAACTCTGTGAACTCCACATTTGCAACTAGCATTTTATGCTATTAGTTTTTTTTTTTTTTAATTGATGCAGTGATTTCAATTTTTTTATGACGAACTATTTTTCGCAGATTTCCTGTTTCTATCAAACAAACAAATTTATTGCTTTACATTTTACTTATTATTTTTTGCTCTTTACTTCTAACCCATTATAATTTACTATTTGATGCTTTGTTATCCCCCCTTCCCCTCGCCCCCAACTGCTTTTGTTTTCCTAATTTTTTCGATAGGTACTTCTTCTATTTCTTTTTTCACATGTTATCCTCTGTGTCGTCTTTGACTTTTGTTTTATTTCATCACTCTTTTACCAATCGTTCCTTTTCTTCAGTTTGATTTCAATTTATTGCTTTTGTTTTTTATTTACCTCAGATCAACTATTTTCTTTCCTTTCTCACCTTATTCGAGCAAATTAATAATTTTCATTTAATTCTTTGCTGTAGTTTTTGCTTTCCTTTTTTTATTATTTTTTGGCGTTTATTTTCTCTATCTTTTCTAATGGTTGTACTTGCTTTGCCTTCGTTTTTTTTCTTTAAATTTATTTTCGTTTTTAATTTTATTGCTTTAGCTATTCATTCCTTCATTTCCTAATTTTATTTTCCTTATTATTTATCTCTACTTTGGCTAAAACAAACACGTAAATATTTCGCACTTCATTTCCAATTCAATTTGCTGTTTGAGGATCTACTACTTCCCCCCCTCCCCCCCGTCTTTGTTTTTCTAATTTTCTCGGTACTTATTTCATTTTATTTTTTTTCTCAGACGTTTGTTTCTTTTCCGTTTTAGGTTCTTTCTCTTTTTCCCGACCGGTTTTCATTTTCTTAATTTGGTTTCAATTTGTTTTTAATTTTTTGTTTGCCTCATATCAGCTGTTTACTTTCCTTTCTAACCTTATTCGCACAAATTAATGATTTTCATTTAATTCTTTGTGTCAAATTCTTTTGCTTTTCCTTCTCTTGTTACTTCTAGTGCTTGATTTATTTGATTTTAATTTTTCTTGTCTCCTTTATTCGCTTTGCCTTTTTCTTTTTGATTTTTGGTCTTAATTTTCTTTTGCTTTAGTTCCTTTCTTCACATTGATCTCCTTTTTCAACTTGAAACTTCACGTTGGGCTGTTACTATTTTTTGTAATTTTTTTAAAGTTAGAATTGGTAAGATATATTACGATTTGCCCCCCCCCCCTCCCTCCTTCCCTAGCCTTTGATTTTGTAATTTTACTTCTTCTATTTCTTTTCACATATATTCTCCTCTGCGTTGTTTTTGACGTTTATTTAATAATAATAATAACTTTACTGTGTCAAATAGAAAAAAAAAAAATACAGAAATAAAAATAAGAAAATAAAGAGTCAAGACACAATCACAAGGTGAAATTCAGATGGTAGGTCAAATCAACCCCTGTTCTTACGTCTAAACCTTGATTATTAATTGATAAACAAATTTCGCGAACTGCCTGAATATTAAATAAAACAAAATGAAACAAAAAACGTATGATACAGTTGAGTATCATCGGCATATGCATGCAGTTTACAAAGTTGAACATGATTAATGAAATCGGACGTGTAAATGGTAAACAACAAAGGTCCCTGGAACCCTGAGGAATAGCACAATTTAAATGTGGGCTTTCAGAGAGACAAAACCATTCATCTCTACTCGCTGACATCTGCGTTTTAAATAATTTCGTAAGAGATAGATTGAATTGGGTCCTAAACCAATATCTTATATCAAGTATCTTAAGCAAGAGGGAATGATCAACGGTGTGTCAAACGTTTTGCTATAATCAAGCAAAATCAGTGCAGTAATTTTATCAGTATCAAGGTTAGTCAGTACTGGGTGTTTCTTAACTTCATACAAAAAATTAAGCCAGTGAAAGTTTGCATTAAAAGTGATAGAATGAACCAGTGTTTGTATAACAAATTGATTAATAAATATTAGAGATAATAAATGTATTTGGCGATCGATGAAACAGTTTATTTTATGACGTAATTACGTACTCTGAGAAATTTGCTGATGTTAGCATCAGTGGGTCAGTTGTCAGCTGCACTTTGTCGCGTTGAAAACATGGCCGAATTTTCCAATATTGTTCTTGTGGACATGATTTTAATTTACGGCGAATGTGGTCAAAATGCGTTGGCTGCATGCACAGCGTTACGACAAATTAGTGTTTACAAGGGATGTACTTTAATCGGTCTATTTGTTTTACTTAATCGCTTGGACGAAATAGTGTATTTACGTTTTTTGCAAACTAATTTGCCGGAACTCCTAGAGGATGTAAATTTAAATATTAGAAAATAATAGACCTTAATTCATTAGATTTTTATCTGTGGGGACATTTAAAAAATCTAGTGTACGCTGAAGAAAAAAAATCTTTTCTTTTTAAAATTTTTTTGGCACTTCTTTTACTTATTTATTTTATTTCGTTTACTTGCTTCGTCCTTCGGCGTTCATTTTTTCGTTTTTCAAAGGCGGGGTGTTTAAAGCAACAGGAAATTAAAAATTAAATTAAATTAAATTACTAATGTAAACAAGAAAATCTAAAAAAAAAATATATATATATTTGCGGGTGAAACCCGAAAAGAACGACACTAATTCTTGTTAAGTTTGGGAAATTTTTATTAAAAATTGTCAATTCTACGGCGAAACGTTGACTAACAGTTTCATGAAAGGCGTCGAAAAAATTTTTATTTAATTTTTGTTTAATGAACTTCCAACAGACAACAAGTTGTGTTAACAAGAAAAACGTTCTAAGGCATTTTTTTTTCTTTAATACAGATTATTTCTAGAGACACTAATTATACAGGGTGTCTCAAAACCTACGTCTTTAATTTAAATTGTAAAAAAAAGAGATTGATTCTCCAAATCTGAATGGGACTGGTCGAAAATGAAAAACTGACCTAGCAACATCTGTGAATTTATCACAGCATGATAATAATAAAAACAAACAATAAAGTACGACGAACGAAACTGAGCCAGCTGAATTTTATTTTATGACAGTGCAATTGTTACCAATAAATCGCCAAGGCGAATGTAGGTAAACGTTTCTGAAAATTCCGAGTTATTTTAAACCAGAATCAAATTTTCATCACGAAAACTAATTGAGTCACTCGTTTCATGGATTTAATTAATAATTAACATTTATTTTCGTCTTATTAATGAACGTAAACATAACATTTTGCAGTTTACAGTATCAAGGTCGATGTACTGTCATGAAAATGAAACAAATAAAACTGAAGTGCTACGAATTCAGTTTGCTTTTAAATTTTACTTTGAATAAATAAACATAAATAAAGTAGTAATTAGTAATTGCAATTGTCGTCGTAGGAAACCTCCCGGCAGCGCGCGTGAAGACGATTTTATCTGTGGTTTCAATTAAAGACATAGGTTTTGAGACACCTAGTAATACCTAGTAAAATTAAATAAATTTCAAAAATCAAACCCAAAATTTCAGCAAATACATTTCAGCGGAATTGACTGACAAAGATCATGAATCACCAAACTAAACAGTGTTGCAGAGACACCCCGTATAAACGATTTAATCAATATTATTATCAGACTTCGATGTTTCTTAGGACATTTTGGAGCCGGACTTGTTTTATCTCATGCGCATATTTAGGTTTATAAAACACGAGGTTATTAGTTATTAATCGTTATCATTAATGCAGCACGTGTTATATTAATATTTTTTAAATTAAATTCTTTTATCGACACTTCTTTAATTAAGGCAAAAAGCTATTTACAACATACACATTTTTGCGTAGCACTGATAAATAGCCATGTATAAACGATTCTTGTTTATAGGTATTTGTCATGATCGGTTTACGACTTATCAACACTTCGGGGGGCGCTTTGTATTCGTAAAAGATGTTTGTTGATATAACAAAAACCGGAAAATTATCGGAGAACTCATAACCTTATGCTTTATTAACTTAAATGTGCGCGTAGGACAAAAACAAATGAATTGTCTTAAGAAACGCCGAAGTCTGATTATTATGTAATCCGATTTCAACGCTTGCTTATTTTATATTTTTGGGCACTGTTGTAAATGCAACATATTCTACACGGAGGAAAGTTTTTTATATTAACAAAAACAGTCGCATTTTACATTTTTCGAAAAAATCCATTGCTTTAACGCAGGCAATTTCAAGAGTCAATGAAACGAATTAAAAAAAATTCACTCGACGACATTCCCAAACGAACACCTACGTAAAGACAACCTGCATGTTGATTAAATCGTTGTTATTTTTTCATCCAATTCGTGATCAATTTTTTTTTCCTTTTTTGTTAGTTAGTTGTTTTACACTCAGTAATGATGTTAATGTAGTGTACGTACGCAACGTACAAACAATGAAAATAAATGCTTTTACTTATAATACAAATCTTGGCAGATGGTGGAGCCGCCGCCTTGCAATGTGAATGCTAAGCGGTGGAAATAGAACAACCACCCATCTTTTTCCCAGCGAATGTTATTTTAATTGGGTCGAGCGCGTTCTGTACTCGCTTAGATTTATGCCCGACATTTGCACACCAGAATTAAAAACAATCGATCAAAATTTTCTTCTTCTTCTTCTTCTCGTCCAATCAGTCGCTGTCATCTTGATCGTTTAGGTCGCTTTGCATTGCGAACATTGCGCGAGTCAAGTTCTTTTCTCTGGGATTTTGGGTTGAATCAATCCTTAACCTTTCCAACGCGCTTCCGAAATTGAAATTAGAAGACCTTCACTAAATCAGCGTAAACGATCTAAAATTATTTTTATAAAGAGCGCACCGGGGCATTTGATTCTTGACGTGTTCTAGATTTTATACGGTTGATATACGACTTGGCACTTTTTCTGGCCGCTGTTTTTCCTGTTTCTAAATAAAATGAATAGTAGGTGGTACAATTGCAACCTCTACATTTTAGAATAAACTTAGTGCCTTCAAATCGGAAGTTTCTCGATCACTTCCGGTTAAACCGGAAGCGATGGGCTTAAGTTTAGAGTTTAATGCGTCTGTAACGTAATCATATTTTTCAGATTTCCTTTCTGGTATGTATGATTTCTGGAATTACGGAAAGAGTCGATGTTACGTCAGGTTAGTTGCTTGACCTGCCTGAGTTAAACAACACAATACACTCTTGATTTAAATCGGCACTTATTTCAATTAATTAATTCATTAGTACAAGAAACTATTATTTACAGACAACTACAGACTTGTCTTCTGATTGTGTCAGTTCGATAAATTATGTTGATGAATGAAAATGCTAACTAACAATTCAAAGCTGATACGAATTGACACAGTTATGAGACCACTTAAAAGACTAATTGCACTCAAAGGTGAAAAATAGATTAGTTTTTTTTTTATAGCACTGAAACGCATGCTCAAACAAACTAACTAAACCACCTACACGTATAGTGCCTTCATAATTGATTGTACCCCCACGTGATCAATTGTGCCTGACGGACAAACGGTTGGCAAAACTGCGACGGTACCAAATTTTTCAAATTAGATATAAAACTCGATCTGGAACAAACGAAAACGAATTGAATACAATCATTCCCTCACTCTACCATAGATGGCGCTGATTTCGGCAGCCTTCGACAAAGTGGCGACACTGTTTTTGACGTATTCTTAGAAATTTGTAGAGAAAAAATGAAAATTGTCGTTGAAGTCGAACGTAAAAAGTAATTTTGTATTAAAAAACAAAAAAACAGCAGAAAATAGGGCGAAAATGAATGAATGCAATCATTCTCTCACTCTACCATAGATGGCGCTGATTTCGGCAGCCTTCGACAAAGTGGCGACACTGTTTTTGACGTATTCTTAGAAATTTGAAGAGAAAAAATGAAAATTGTCGTTGAAGTCGAACGTAAAAAGTAATTTTGTATTAAAAAACAAAAAAACAGCAGAAAATAGGGCGAAAATGAATGAATGCAATCATTCTCTCACTCTACCATAGATGGCGCTGATTTCGGCAGCCTTCGACAAAGTGGCGACACTGTTTTTGACGTATTCTTAGAAATTTGAAGAGAAAAAATGAAAATTGTCGTTGAAGTCGAACGTAAAAGTAATTTTGTATTAAAAAACAAAAAAACAGCAGAAAATAGGGCGAAAATGAATGAATGCAATCATTCTCTCACTCTACCATAGATGGCGCTGATTTCGGCAGCCTTCGACAAAGTGGCGACACTGTTTTTGACGTATTCTTAGAAATTTGAAGAGATAAAAATGAAAATTATCGTTGAAGTCGAACGTAAAAAGTAATTTTGTATTAAAAAACAAAAAAACAGCAGAAAATAGGGCGAAAATGAATTGAATACAATCATTCTCTCACTCTACCATAGATGGCGCTGATTTCGGCAGCCTTCGACAAAGTGGCGACACTGTTTTTGACGAATTCTTAGAAATTTGAAGAGAAAAAAATGAAAATTGTTGAAGTCGAACGTAAAAAGTAATTTTATATTTAAAAAAAAGTTGGTTGGATCATTGAGTGTAAACAGGAATGAATGCAATGGAAGCACACCCATTCTCCAACACCAAAGAAATTTAAACTTCAACCATTGGCTGGCAAAGTGTGATGGCTACGTGTTTTTGAGAACTCAAAAGAATTTTGCTGATAGATTATCTTCCCCACAAAAAGCGACGTAAAAGCGACAATGCTTCTGTCCACTGTTGGTGATTCCCTGAAGGATTTAGACTTCGAAGAGTTATGCCACTCTCCCTGTTTGGATTCCTGCGATTAACTACTTTCTATTTCGCCCTTTGAAGGAAAAATAATCATTCTTTTTTCCCACTCAGCCTTCCATGTAGTTTTGAAATAGAAAATGTCTTCTTTCATTCTTGTTATACGCGAGAGCTTACTTAAATCGGTTTTCGTTTACATACTGCATACTTTGAACTTTACAAACAATTTAATGCCACTAACCACTTAATAAATTGTATGTTTAATTAAAATCTAGAAGTGCACAGAATCGTTTCGATGGTAAGTCAGCATATTATGACCTGAGCTTTTATTCCTTCCAATTCTGAGCGATTTGGCGTACGAGAGGACATAGGGTCATGGTGTAGGAGTTCGTAAATCAAACCATCAATGCCATCACACCCCATCCTATTGTTCTTCTTCTCAGAACTCCTGGATTTTTATAATTTTTCCAAATCTTTGATCTTCCTTTCTTCTTTTCACCACCTTCTAACTTGCCATATTTTTTAATAAATGGTACAGCCAATGCAATCTCTTTTCTTCCGTTCTCTTAAGTAATACTCGGAATTATTCTTCTTCATTCAACAGATCGGTAATCATCTTCTTCCTAGACTTTTATTTGCTTTGCTTCTTTGCTTTGGTTCTCCTACTAACACACCTGCTTCCTCCAAATCCTTGGCCTTCCATTTTTCCTACCATCCAATTCTTTCACTTTCCCTCTTCCCCTCTTTCACTCCCTTTCCAATATTCAAAATCGATTCTGCCTCGTCGTTTGGTTTCCATATTCTTGGTCTCCCTTACTTCCTTTTTGCCTTCCACGCAGATCGATTAAATATATCTTGAAGCTTTATTTAAGAAAGGAATAATGAGTCGTCCTTCAATGTTCACGAAATAAACGCGAATCGCCGATTAAATCAGCGCGCTGACATTTATGATTGATAAAACATCGTGAGCGAGAGAATTGATTTAGCACGTCGCCGTCGTAACAATTACACGTGAACCTGATTGGAAAATCAAAATCCTGATAATTCAGAAGGATATTTGCTACCAAATCTCTAAATGAATCGTGATGTACTTGTAGCTACCATCCCTTTTTTGCTTGGACATTGAAAGTGCAATAGAAAAGCCAATTCTTCTCCTAATAAGAATACGCAGACATGAATTTCAAGATCAAAGAGGAGCAGCTTTCATTTAGCCCCCAAAGCTCAATTCCGAAATAATCTCCTGCGAGGAGGGCGCATGAGGGGCCACACAACCGAGACGGAATTTCGCACATCGACGAGTTTTATTTCACAAAGTGGGCTGGTTAACATAATAATAGGAAAGTTTAGTGTATAAATATATTTCATGTCAATGATCGCTTCACTTTTTTACACATCTGACCTCTGAAGCCTTCTTGTTCGTGGAATATTTTCTTACTCGATTTTTAGAGGTGGTTGCGAAATAGTTGAAATCTATGTTTAGCGAAATTCGTGAACAATGAACTCAAAAAATTGAATCCGTTGGGAATTTACAATCATCATCATCAAGCCGTGCAGTCTTGAGATTATGGCTAACGCTAGTGCGTTTCAAAATTCGTTTATTGGGGGGGATTAGTCCTTGTTTCCTTTGGTGTATTACATTTCCTTGCGTGTCCTAGCTTCGTGCGTATTTCTTTTTTTTTTTCGCCCTATTCTTGCATTTAGATTTCCAGTTTGTTATTCCTAGCGTTCTTATGTCGTCCTCTGTTTCGTTTTGCCATCGTTTTCTCGGTCTTCCGCTTTTTCTTGGCCATGGGATCCATTTGAGCATTTCTGTCTGATTTCTTCTCATTTCAGACATTGAGACTTTATGAACCGTGTTATAGTTTCGTCTCCAAGTTCATCTTCTGTTTCTTTATATGGAAGTGCTCCCATTCTCCAAGTCCAACCATCAAGTAGCAAAGTGATGGCTACAATTTTTGGGGATTCCAAAAGAATTTCGGTCATAGATTATCTTCCCCACAAAAGGGTCCTATTAAGAAAAATAACGTCGATGCTAGCGATGATGAAAGGTAGAATAAAATTAATGCAAAATGTGTCAATTGGAGAGGAAGAGGAGTCCGTGAAGGAAATTGCCAAAGACAGAGGAAGGTATGAAACAAAGTACATAAGTGGGTCGAAAATGATTGGGATTTTCGATTACTAAATCATAAATATCCAGGTATTGTTTACTTATTTATTTTTTTTTAAATCTTCTTCGCTACGATTTGAAGCAATATTTTGTGAACGACTTTTGCATCTAGAATTTTCAAATTTTTTCCAATATCACATAAAAGGAAATATGAAGAAAGAATTGCAGTAAAAGGTTTGGAACAAGGTTCATTTTAATCCCTAAACCACCAGATTTTGTTTGTTTCTTCACCTAGATCTGAAACTATATTTTATGAATGACCTCTGTATACTTACATTTGCACACTTTTGACATTGTCATTGTTAAATGGCTCCAAAAACGATTCAACGAAAACGCAAATTAATAAAGGAAGTAAAATTTGGTGCATATGAAAATGACTTGACCGTGAACTTAATAAGAAAAGTATCGATCACACCAGAAGCAGTTGGTGCAGTAAAAAATTGAAAGAGAAAAAGATCGAAAAACTGCAAGAACAAGACCGATGTGCCTAAAAATTGTCCGAAACGATTGAAATGAAAATAACAAATATTAAGCACCGCTGTTCCTTTAAAAAAAAAAAAACAAAAAAGCTTTGGGGCGATTCTTAACAAGCGATGATTACGAAGTTAGTGTTTCTAACACGCATGCATTTTATTTCATTCGCTGCTTCAAGGAAAGAGAAGTAACTAACCAACTATGATTGATGGAAATGAGCCCTGGGTGCTAAGTCAAAAGCTAGAATCCAAAATAACAGCGATGGAAATGAAGGAGCTAAGAAAGAGAGTATTGGCACTTGTCCGACTAACAATAAGAAGCACGGAAATAAGAGCTAGGCTCAGAGGAGAATGGATATTCGACGTAGAAGAAGAAGGAAGATAACTTGGCTGGTTCGGGCACTTGTGGGAGAAAAATACGAAACGAAGTAGGTCAAGAAGTAGGAGAAATCCTCAAATTTAGAGGACTGACGTGGAAAGAGGCAAAAAATAAAACGAAAGGCAGAAGAGGGTGAAACAGCATAACCCCTACATCTAACGGTGTGAGTGGGCCCTGATTACACACACACACACACATGCGTGGTATGATTCGATATGTGAATAACAACTCTTATACTGCTTTTCCCTTCCCACTTCCATTTGAGGCAGGATGGAAAAGATGTTTGTTACCATTTTCTGTGCAGAGCTGATGAAATTCACCAGCGTTCCATTGTCCATTACGATCGTGTTCGGTAAGCCTTTTTGCAGAAATAATTTTTTTAATGCATTTACTGTCCTTTCTACCGTCGTTCTTCCCTTTTTTATTACAAACGGATGCGTCCAGAGCGATCATCCACTTTGTGTTAAGGAAGAGTCCAGCGAAATCGATGTGTATTCGATCCCATGGAGCTGTTGCTCCACTCCACTTCTCATATTCTTTTGCTGGATTAGTTTGGTGATTCTGGCATATATCATTTTTCAATACCTGGTCACCAACAACGTCTTCGTTGATTGGGAAGCTATCCAGTATCTCGGAGAATTCATGATTTAAGACTATTATAAGCTTCTTCACTTTTACCTGATCCACAGTGCGTTCCATCGTCTTTGATGCGAGTGCAATGGGATGTTCACTTCCATCTGCCTCTCTATGTGATAATACAGTCCAATTCTACATGACGATGTATCTGTGACCAATATAAGTGTCGATTCGGGTTTGTAGTGGACAAGGGTTGTCGCCTTAGAGTTCACGACCCCATTTGAACTGCGCACCTTTCTTTCTTAAAGCATTGAGAGGTCTCGCAAATTCTGAGTGATCCATTTAGCTTAGATTCTATGGTGATGCCCATTTGCTATAATTTATTGGCATTTTGTGAACGTTGCAGTTCTTCTTTAACCTTGTTCTTTTGGCCTTGGTTTGTAAAATTTTGGAACGGCGTCCCTCTTGAGATACAGCTCAGCCTTCACACTGGTACATTTTCTCAGCTGATCTTTAAACAGATTTCGGTCTCGTGTACAAACCTCTTCTACTTTGGCTTGATGTTCAATTGACTCGGTGATCCAAGGCGCTACCCACTGATTCGCTGTGAATCTTCATTGTAAATGCTTTGACCAACGACCGCGACCCAACAGACGTAATTAGTTGAGGTGTGTCCCAATTCTAGCTTCGCATGTAAACCAGCCTTTGATAGGATTTTGATTGTGATTTGGGTTTGTCATCAGTACCCATGCGATTGATTTCACCTTGAGTCATTTCTTTCTTCTCACTGATCAGCTGTTTGGCTGCTTGTATCGCTTCGTAAGTTTGACTAATTTTGATTACGTCGTCCAATGGTGGATTTAGTTGCAGCAACACTGCAGTTCTGCTTTTTTCATGCGGTGTGTGTGTAGGATCAACATGTCCCTGACATGGGACATGTTGATCCACTAACGATTGTCCGCATTCATCTTGAGCCACTTCTTCCTTCCCACTGATCAGCTGTTTGGCTGCTTGTGTTGCTTCGTAAGTTTAAGCAATTTGATTACGTCGTCCAATGGTGGATTTAGTTGCTGCAACACTGCAG
The DNA here is from genome assembly GCA_039766575.1 of Serrognathus titanus. NCBI lineage: Eukaryota > Metazoa > Arthropoda > Insecta > Coleoptera > Lucanidae > Serrognathus > Serrognathus titanus. Next base: position 71,297,506 of record CM077913.1, read on the forward strand.
TTTTAATTTTTTCATGAGGTGTGTGTAGGATCAACACGTTCCTGATATGCTGATCCACTAACAATTGTCCGCATTCATCTTTTTCACAAATAAAATGGAAATCCTTTGTTTAACCTCTTAGTTCAGCGATCCACTGGGTGTACGTTTGATTTGGTTTCATGAGACATTTATTGAATTTGCCATAAGTACATGAACAGATGCCCTAAAATGGTCAATTCTTGGCACTTTAATGTTCTGAGGTCTCTGTTTCACTTCCCACTCATTAAAGAAAATAAGCTCGACGTTGATCATTAACTCGATGGGCTTCAAAATGTTGGTCAATACGTCTCCTAATCTTCAGTTAGTACGAATGGCGGGAAAGCAAGTACATTTGTTATTCGTTGACTGTCAGTGTGAGTGTCATTGCACACTTAACTCAATTACGCGAGTCATGAATTCGTTTCGCCTCTATCTTCTCGGGCAGGTGGAAAGGAAGAGGAAGATAAACTTTACACCACTTGATTTTTATTTATGGGGTCATCTCAAAAGCATGGACTACAAATGGCAACTCGACTTTTATAGATTCTACTGTACACAAGGAAAATACTTGCGGAATTTATTTTTTAAACGTGCAAAATAAATGAGAAAAATGTTGGCCAAACGTGCAACGAATCCTTCTGGCTCTTTAAACCAAAACAATCCGACGCTGGGGATTACCCAAAAAACTGGCCCAAACTTGAGTCTATATTTACTTATCACTCTTCCTCACGTTGAAATGGCGCCGCGTCGCTCTAACGGGCGCCCGACAAATTTGAAACGCGCCAATTGATTTCGTTCGAGATTTAAACGCTCGGTTTCGAATAAACAAACGTCTGTTCATTTCCAGTCTGTCTGAAACAAATTCTCTAAGAAAGACAGTTTTGGTCACGTGGATCTCGGGAATTGTTAAAAGCACGGTAACTTTTGAGGTTGGTTGTTGTGTCGAATCTTGGCTGCGACACCCTGTATGTTCGGACCGGCTTATTTCGAACAGCAACCACTTGTCGGGTTTGATTTATGCGAGCCGGGTCGTAAAAATTGGCAAGGAAGCCGCACGACATACAAGAAACGCACACAAAGACCGAAGACAAAAACACAGGCCCGGCGCACACCATTCGCTCTATAAATAGCGCGTGCGTTTTTAGATTTCTAAAATAAAATGCGTGCGCGCGTGTTTTCGAACGGTTGCGCGAATGCAATCTCGACCGGCCGTAAAATTTAAATATATCGATAACCCGCCCCCGGAGGACATGTCGCATTAAAAAAGCAAAAACGATTTTGCGCTTCGATATAAAGACCTCTAATTTTGGAGCATCATCAGGGAGCTCGTTTTATATAAATAAGAAATTGCTAAGCTGGTTAATTCGGATTATATTTCATGTTGTCCAAGAACTCCTCAGTGCCATACAAATCTATTTCTTCACAAAATAAACTTTCCTTCTTCCTCGCCAATAGCTCTTCACTTTGGTTATTAAAAACAAATATGAAATAAATTTGCTTTGATCACGAACGTTTCTGCAAAGCGAATTGAATCTAATCTCATTGTTCGAAATGCTGGCGTCCGGCCATGTTTTTTCGACACTCGCAAAAGAATGTTGCTCTAAAAATACGGGCGTTTGCCAACTATCAAGTATGCGAGGGAACTATCAAGTAACCTCAGCAAGTGCGCCCACTTTGTAAATCCGCGACACAAACACATACATTTTCTGTCACTCCCGTTTTGTTGGACGACTGGAATTAGTAGCAACAGCCGAACAAGATATTTTGCTGCCCGCGAACGCATTTTGTAACCAAACCGTACACGCAAAAGATCCTTGATCTGTCTCGGTAACAAAATAATAAAATTGTCTCGACTGAAAGGATTCGAAAAATAAACGCTCTTGTTGACAGAGTTGTTTCGCGTTTCGTGCGTAATTGCAACGACAGCGTTGAAACGTGTTCGAAAATAATTCTTTTCTTGTTTTGTTTTCGCATGCCAATGGCCTTTTTCGCAAATATTGGAAACACGACCAGTCAGAGTTTGATTTCCGCAAACGGACCTAGTAGAGAGGGGTTTCTTTAGGAATCTCTGGTTGCTTCCTTAGCAGATTGTCAATTACTATAACTTGGGGCAAGATTTTTCTCATATTAATTTCACGCCATCCTCCCTAATTATAAGTCACACTTCTTCTAGAATCGATGTTATTTTCCATAATTTCTTTACTTTCTTTTTAAGTTGTTCGGATACCCATTGATGATATCATAACTGAAGTTGAATCCGCCCTTATCAAACTTCCTTCCCACATTGCCGACCCTATTCGTCACGAAACTTCCAAAATTCCTAAAAACAGCTAAACCCCTTAAACAAAACTGAATTTCAAGTCCTCAAAACCCTAAAAATTAACCCCGATATAGTCATATTCTCCACAGACAAAGGGAATGCCACTGTAGTAGTTTTGGACCGCGTACAATACGACCAGAAAATCCTTATTACCCTAATAGAGGACCCTGCCCACCAACCCTTGCGACGCATTCGACCTCACGTATAGAACGTACCGTAACGGCTTTAATAAAATCTTCTTCTATTCTTTCAGAAACTGACTCCAGAATATCCAGACTTTATCCACAAACCTTTACGTCCCAAAGTCAGCGCTATCAACTCACCAACCTACAAAGTCTCCAAATATCCTGCAAACACCCTCAAACCTTTTGCAGGGAAAAGTGAAACTTTCATCCTCAATTTCCTGTACTTCATCCAAAAAAAAATGACTTAGATCCCCAAGACATTCTGGTCAGCTTCGATGTAGAATCTCATTTCACCAAAGTCCCTATTCCTGACACCGTTACAATCGTCCAGCAACTGTTCAGAGCCCATAACTACTCGGTTTCATTGACTAACGAAAAGTAGCAGCAATCCATCAGCAACAGCAACACCGCCAGCAGCATCAGCAGCTCCGAAGAAGTTCTTCTGCAATGAAGAACGAAACGTCGACAGTAGAAGCAGTCGTGATGTAGTTCCAACCGTCAGTCAATTCAATTATGGACAACGGCCACGGAAGCCTCCAAGTTAAATCACAGAAGATGAACTTGGAGAGGAAACTACAACAAGATTCATAAAGTCTCGGCGTCTGAACGTCTGGGTAGGGCATATCATGAGGAGAAATCCAACAGAAATGTTAAAATGGATCCCATTGTGGCCAAGGAAAAGGGAAAGACCGAGAAAGCGACAGAACGAAACAGAGGACGACATAAGAACGCTGGGAATAACAGACTGGAAATGTAAATGCAAGAATAGGGCAAAGTGGGAAAAAATTACGCATGAAGCCAAGACACATGAGGAAATGTAATACATCAAAGGAAACGAAGACTAATCCCCCCCCAATAAACGAATTTTAAAACGCACTTGCGTTACCCATAATCTCAAGATTGCACGTCTTGATGATGATGATTGTAAATTCCCTACGGATTCAATTTTTTGAGTTCATTGTTCACGAATTTCGCCAAACATAAATTTCAACTATTTTGCAGTCACCCATGTAGTACCAAACTCTAAAAATCGAGTAAGAAAGAATTCCACGAACAAGCAGGCTTCAGAGGTCAGATATGTAAAAAAGTGAGGCCATCATTGACGTGAAATATATTTATACATTGGAGGCGAAACTTCTGAGAAATGCTAATAATTTAACTGCTAAAAGTGTGTCGAAAATACCCCAAGAGGCAGTGTTGCCAACTTCTAGAATTGGTGTACAAGAGCAAAAAGAAATTCTTTCTTGAGCTGCAAAAAATGTTTTCTACTTCCAATTGTGACTCCTCATCATCCGAAACTCTTTGTCCATGAAATTATGGAATAGAAAATAATGGTGGGGGGGCTAATCTGGGCCGTAGCGAAAAATCGAAATTTCTCAGAAAAGAAGGGAACACCCCAAAGCATATACTTGATAGGATTTCTGCGATTTATGAATGAAACTTCTCCATTTTATGAAACTGTCAAATTTTGGTCTAAACAATTTAAATGGGGGGTAAGGTGAAGACAACTCTCGCAGTGCAGTGGACGTTTGAACTCTACGACAACACCAGAAGACATTAAAAAAATCGACAAATTAGGATTCGAAAAGAAAGAAGCTGGTTCGTCCGTTCGACAAGAATGAGAGAGGACATTTTCTATTTCAAAACTACATGGGAGGCTGAATGGGAAAAAAGAATGGCTAGCCACGATTTTTTTTCCTTCAAATGGCGAAATAGAAAGTAGTTAATCGCAGGAATCCAAACAGGGAGAGTAGCATAACTCTTCGAAGTCTAAATCCTTCAGGGAATCACCAACAATGGGCAGAAGCATTGTCGCTTTTACGTTGCTTTTTGTGGGGAAGATAATGTATCAGCAAATTCTTTTGAGTTCTCAAAAAAACACTTTGCTGCCAGCCAATGGTTGAACGTGAAATTTCTTTGGTGTTGGAGAATGGGTGTGCTTCCATTGCATTGATTCCTGTTTACTCCCAAGGCCGAAGCCCTCTGCCACAACTTTCTCAATAGAGTTCTCTTTTTATCCTTCACAGGCGGCCAAAAATTACTGCGAACTTTCAAATCTCCATTGTGTATCGAAGGAGGTCAGCATTTGAGGCATCCATCTTGCGCTTACCTTAAACAATCCTCTAAGTCCATAAGTTCTTTTCCCACCATCTGATTAATTCCAATTCGTCGATCTTTAAGAATAATTTTTTGAATGTCTTCTGATGTTGTGACAGAGTCTAGGCGTCCACTGCCATTGTCGTCTTCTAAAGACCCACCATCCATTTAAATTGTTGAGACATAGTTTTATAAAATGGTGAAGCTTTGGAGTATAATTTATATAATAATAATTTGCCATGCACCAGTGGTTAAAAAAAAACAAGCTAGGCAAAAATGTCTTAGTTTTCATGGCGTCCTTCATGGTCAATCAAATAGCCCTCGAATTTTAGTTTACCGTAAGAAAGGTAGTCCTGTTTACTTAACGTATAAAATGACCTTGTCTTAACGAAATTTATTAATATGCGGCAGTTTACTGCCAATTATGTTAAGTAACGACACAGTCAAGGTGTAAGCATTGAAATAATTGGTTATCTGTCAACCTGCCAGAGTTATCCGCGGTGTCTTCGATGGCATGCGTGCGATCGCTCTCAATTTGGATCTCGAATCCTGGCGCGATTGGGTCCTGCAGGACCACGAACAGTCTGCCTGCAATGACGTAATAAGGTGCACACAAAATCCGGTGCGTTGATTTGATTGAGTGGAGTTTCCATCATGTTGAAACAGTGGTTAAATTACTTGTGGACGTTTGCTCTCAGCTTTTTTTATGCTAATACGCCCGAGGAAATTTTGGGGTAAGTCAAGGTTTGTTAAACGCCATAGGTCGTTCACCACCATAAATCATTTATATACATATCGTATTATCGGTTCATTTTTCTTTTTCTTCTTCTCTTTGAATTGCATTAGATTTGATTTGAATGACCATTCTTTAATAATAATAATAATAATAGTACTTTCTATCGTCCAAATTTCTTTAAGTCCGATTCTCTTAGCAGGGGCGTGAGTAAGTCTTTTGGTTTAGAAGTCGCGCTGTGGTACCTGAAGTTCGGAAGTTCTATATTGTTTGTTGCCAGTTTTCAATTCGATTAGTATTTTTTTTGCAATAATTTGAGTAAATTTTCGCTTTAGAAAATTTACTTAAAATACAGGGTGATATGTACAGTTGAATTACCTTGTGGATAAATCTTTAACATTGTTTTCAAATTTACATTTTCTGTCAACTTTTTTTTGCAAATCAATGGAGCATGAATTTATTTAATCAAAAGAGAAAAGTGTCACTTATATTAATAGGTACAGTTATTTACAGTACTTCTCCTAAAAATAGTGTGTGGTACCGTCGCGTCGTCAGCAGATTTACTGTCTTGTGTGGGTGTCGAGAACTGATCGTCCATAAAAAGTTTGTGCAAATATTTTTGAAACTGCCTGTAGGTGGATTTAGTATCAATTTATTTAAGTATATTTTCGTGTACGAGGACAGGTTGAAAAATATACATGCAATAATAAAAAAAAAACACTTTAATGTGCGCAGTCGCTTTCAACATAATAAAAACACAAGAGCAAAAACGACACTAGTCGCCATGTTCACACTCATCGCCTTGGGAATAATAGCAGATTCAAATAGCGCGCTCATCCTCGCTTCTATAGCGGGTGCATTCGAAATGACATTCAGGACACGCTCTGAGCAAAAATGTGAAGGAGAGCGAATGCGTTTCAGTGCACGTAAGAGTGAGAAAAAGGAACACTCCGAGTGCTCCGGGCATCATGTCGAATGCATACAGTAATTGACTCTTTCGAGAGTAACGTGCAAATTCTACCGCCATCTAGGAAGCGTCTGAAAAGTTCTGGAATCTTTGGGTGACTCATAGATGGCGTGGCTAGTCTAAAAAAAAGAATGTGAGTAACTGCAATTGAATAATATTTAAAATTAAATTCTCTACGTAATTTCTTCTTAATTGGATATAGGTAAAGTATGTTGTAGTCAGTGTAGGACTTTTATCAATTAAAATTTCAATTAATTAATTGATCAAAAATTTATCGATTAATGTTTAATAGCAATTATATTTGATCACTATTAACCTCAGCTGCATTTTACAATTTAACTTAATTGCAGTTAAATAGATTAGTTACAATTAAATTTAGTTACCATTAAATTTAGTTACAATTAAATATAGTTACAATTAAATTTAGCTACAATTAAATATAGTTGCAATTAAATTTAGCCACAATTAATATAGTTGCAATTAAATTTAGTTACAATTAAATTCAGTTACTATTAAATTTAATTGTTAATTGCAATTAAATGTTTTCAATGCCAATTATAAAAAAAAAGATTAACATCAGGATTGTCCCATTTTTTTTTTCCAAATTAACGAAGCGCAGGCACATGAATTATCGATTTATTGTAAATTTATAATCAACAATGATAAAAAAGAACAATGACTCTTATAGATTCTCTTACAAGTAGGAGTTTCGTTAGAAATTGAATATTAACGAAATTAAAAGAAAAATTAACGAAGCACATACATTTAAATATTGATTTACTATAAATTTAGAATCAAGAACGTTGAAATAAGACGACGACACTAATAGATACTCTTATATACAGCATTTTCTGTGATAATTGAATATGAAGGAAATTAACGAAATAAAAAAAATAATTAACGAAGCTGTAAATTTATAGTCAACAATAACGAATGAGGATGACGACAGCATTTTCCCTGAAAATTGAATAATAACGAAATTCGATACTTATAGATACAGTAATGTTCGCTCATTACGAATCCGGTTAAAACGGACTTTCGGTTATAACGAACCAATGTGAAAAGTACGAACTAAGGCATGGTAACTATAATAACTCATCACTTACAAGGAATTTCGTTTATGACGATGAAACTGATTTGGAGGTCCCTTGAGGTTCGTTATAAACGGAAATAGCTGTACTGCAATTTCCCTGAGAATTGAATATTAACGAAATTTAAAAAAAAGTTAACGAAGAGCTTGATTTACTATAAATTTATAGTCAAGAATGACGACACCTATAGATACTTCTATATACTGCACTTTCCTTGAAAATTGAATGTTAACGAAATTAAAAAATTAACGAAGCACAGACACATCAATTATTGATTTATTGTAAACTTATAATCAACAACAACTAAAAATGGTGACGTAGAATGTAGAATATTTTCCCAGAAAATCGAATATTAACGAAATTAAAAAAGTTAACGAAGCAAAGAGACATCAATTATTGATTTACTGTGAATTTATAATCAATAACGACGAAAAGGACGATGACACTTTAGATACTCCTAAATACTGCACTTTCTCTGAAATTTGGCTACTAACTAAATTAACGAAATTAAAAGAAAAGAATTAACGAAGCACGAACACGTGAATTATTGAATTACTTACTTTTATAATTAACAGCAACTCAAAAGGATGACGATACTTATGCAGAGTATTTTCTCAGAAAATAGTATATTAAAGAAATTAACGAAATTAAAAAAAATTAACGAAGCACAGACACATCAATTATTGATTTGTTGCGAATTTATAATCAACAACGACGAAAAAGGATAATGACGCTCTTAATTACTGAACTTTCTCTGAGAGTTAACTGTTAAGCAAATTAACGAAATTAAAGAAAAAAAATTAACGAAGCACAGACACATCGATTATTGATTTACTGTAATTTTATAATCAACAACGAAGAAAAAAGTTGACAACATTCTTAATTACTCATACATATATGCCGTACATTCCTTGAGAATTGAATATTAACGAAATTAACGAAATAATAAGAAAAGAATTAACGAAGCACAGATACGTTAATTATTGATTTACTGTAAAATTATAATCAACAACAACGAAAAACGTTGACGTCACTTGTGTGCATGTAGCATTTTGACTGAAAATTGAATATTAACGAAAAGAAAAGAAAAATTAACGAAATTGTCATCTTATTATTGATTTATTGTAAAAATACAATCAACAATGACACAAAGGGATGACGACATTACATATACTCTTATACATGTATCTAGCAAATTTCCTTAAAAATTAAATATTAACGAAATTAAAAAAAAAATTAACGAAGCAGAGACATCAATTATTGATTTATTGTGAATTTATAAACAACAACGACGAAAAAGGACACTTGTAGATACTCCTAAATACTGCACTTTCTCTGAAATTTGGTTATTAACTAAATTAACGAAATTAAAAGAAAATAATTAACGAAGCACGAACACGTAAATGATTGAATTACTTACTTTTATAATTAACAGTAACTCAAAAGGATGACGATACTTATGTAGAGTATTTTCTCGGAAAATAGTATATTAACGAAATTAAAAAAAATTAACGAAGCACACACATATCAATTATTGATTTATTGCGAATTTATAATCAACAACGACGAAAAAGGATGATAACGCTTGTAGATACTCTTAATTACTGAACTTAACTAAATTAACTAAATTAACGAAATTAAAAGAAAAAAATTAACGAAGCACAGACACATCGATTATTCCTTTACTGCAATTTTATAATCAACAACTAAAAAGGATGACCACACTTATGTATTTTCCCAGAAAATCGAATATTAACGAAATTAACAAATTAAAAAATTAACGAAGCACAGACACGTTAATTATTGATTTATTATAAATTTATAATCAACAACAACTAAAAAGGATGATGACACTTGTACAGAGTATTTTCACAGAAAATAGAAAATTAACGAAATTAAAAAAATTAACGAAGCACAGACACATCGATTATTGATTTACTGTAATTTTACAATCAACAACGAAGAAAAAAGTTAACAACATTCATAGTTACTCTCACATATATGCCGTACTTTCCTTGAGAGTTGAATATTAACGAAATTAACGAAATAATAAGAAAAGAATTAACGAAGCACAACGCGTTAATTATTGATTTACTGTATATTTATAATCAACTACAACGAAAAATGTTGACGTCACTTGTATGTATGCAGTATTTTGACTGAAAGTTGAATATTAACGAAATTAACGAAATAAAAAAATAACGAGGCACAGACGCATCAATTTTTGATTTATTTAAAATTTACAATCAACAATGATAAAAAAGGATGGCGACATTTATAGATACTCTTATATACAGCATTACCTTCGAAGTCTGAAAATTGAATATTAACGAAAAGAAACGAAAAATTAACGAAATTGTCATCTTGTTACTGATTTATTGTAAAAATATAATCAACAATGACGCAAAGGGAAGATAACATTATAGAGACTCTTATACATATATCTAGCAAATTTCCTAGAAAATTAAATATTAACGAAATTAATTAAAAAAGAAAAATTAACGAAGCCCAGATATATCAATTATTGATTTATTGTCAATTTACAATCAACAATGACGTAATTTTCCCTGAAAATTGAATAAGTATAATATTTTTATACTTAAGCGTCCTCAGAGTTTGTATAAGTTTTTCTGAATCACCCTATATATGTGTATCTTTAATTAGATTCCATTGATTTGATTTTAAGGATTAAAAAATGAAGTATTTTGGATTAACTAAAAATTTCTTCTTGCTTCATGTCGGGGTATTTAGGATTTTTATGTTTAAGTGTGAACGACTGCCTCTCCAAGTTTCTATAACCATTTCTGAATCACCCTATATAACTTTCGAGTAACTTGATTTTAAAAATTCAAAATTCAAAAACTTTTGGACAATTTAGAACTTTCTTCTTATTTTGTATCGAGCTAGTCAGTATTTTTAACACTCATAACTTGACCTCAAAGTTTGTATAAGCATTTCTGAACCACCATATATATATACCTTTAATTATTTTTGATTGACTTGATTTTAAGGAATAAAATGTCAAATATTTCTTCCTGCTTGGTGTCGGGGTATTTAGGATCTTTATGTTTAAGCGTCCACAACTGTCTCTCCTGGTTTGTAGAAACATTTCTGAATCACCCTATATATCTTTCGTGTAACTTGATTTTAAAAATCAAAAATTCAAAAACTTTAGGACAATTTAGAACTTTCTTCTTGTTTCATATCGTGCTAGTCAGCATTTTTAATGCGCACAACTTGACCTCAAAGTTTGTATAAGCATTTCTGAACCACCCTATATATATCTTTAATTATTTTTGGTTGAGTTGATTTTAAGGAATAAAATATCAAATATTTCGACCAAATTAAAAGTTTCCTCTCGTGCCAATTTCATTAGGGAATTTGTGATTTGAAAATTGTCCGGCGCAGGTGTTCTAAACTTAACGCGTCCAATTTTTTTTTTTTAATAAAATTTTTGATGAGTCGGTCACGGCTCATCTTCCCGTCTCGTTTAATAACCGAACGTCCGATGATGCGTTAAACCGGGCGCGTCATCAAAGGCGAGCGCGCGCCGGCGATTAATCAAAGTCGACGGCCTCAAAAGACGTCCTGTCAGGACGAATTCTGGACGCGGCGAATTTCCGCCCGCTCTTCGTCCGTCCGTCCGTCCGTCAACGCGCCGTCCGAAACTGGGCGGGCTATTTGCGGACGCGGAAACAAAACGAACACGCCCTCGATGGCGATTTTTTCCCGAATCAGTTTATGGGCGTCGAGCAAGCGTCGGCTCTAAATTATCCGCACGTCTAACCGGCGTGGCGTTTGGAGTTATTGCCCGATTAATAACTTTGCCAAGAGTGCGGTTCTGGCCAATGTATTTTCCCGTCCGCGAAGGTTTTTCCGCGTCACTTTGATTTTAGAATTTTCTTTCGCTTGTTTCATTTTAGGAAAAAAAATATGTACAGGGTGTCCGACCATGATTTCACAATAGCTTGCCAGTGTAATCTTGATTCAAAATCAAGCAAAAAAGTTCGAATGAACATGGGTCCGCAAATGCATGGTTCCCGAGATAATCGCAAATTTAAGTTCTAAGTGCTGAATTTCTGCTTGATTTCCGGTATCCAACCATCTTTCACGATTCTGATCATTCGCTGTCATATCATCGGCAACTCAAATTTCCGTAATGCTTTATTTGCTTTCTTTTTTATTTCAGAGACGACGAAAAACGTTCCTTTGTAGTAGTAATGGGATGTATAATGTGGAACCATTTCGAAAGGTACACGAGTAGAGCGCAGTATAATGTGATTGTCTTTGTGTCGATGTACAGAATGTTTCCTGATTTTGCGAACAACCGTTAATTTATGTAAGACGTGAACGATTTATAAACTGAACTAGTGAATCAATTACACAACAGAAACAGAAATAAAAAAGCATTTAATCCTAAGAGTGAAAGTACAGTGAAACCTCGGTCAAAAATGGTCAATCACAACCCTTGGAGTCAACGAAAACCTGAAAAGCGTTAGAGTCGATTTTTTTAGCCCCGAGGAAACGTCTCTGTGTAAATAAAGGCAATAATTCTGTTACGCCACTGATTATCCTGTTATTGTAACCATTCTATACAGGGTGACTGTGATAGCTGCGCAAAGCTTGAAACCTCGAAAACTATTAACTTTTTGTTTAGAACATATTTTATTCGTTATCATTTATAGTGATGTAAAACAAGTTTCAAGCTTTGCACAACTATCACAGTCACCCTGTATGTATATCAAATAATTTTCGTGGTACTTAATGGTGTTTATATCTGCGGTGATGTGGGGGTGCTGTTGACTATTGACACTTACACGTGTTCCTCAGCTCATCTGCGTCCGATCTGTAAAGTAATTGCCCTGACAGCTTCGACGATCAAGTAACGTCGAAGGCGTCGAATTTGATGGCGCGCAGACGCTCGGAAGCGTCAGTTCTGGCAGCGTCGTCTTTCATCCGGAATCGTCGCTCGTTTATTTATGATCACCGTGCATCTGATCTGGAGCAATGCCAGATGGACAGTTGTGAGAGGAGGTCCTTTTGCTCCCCGCCTGTTAGCTGACGAATCGGAAAAAGTTATTCTGGCCGCGACTTAACGACAGGTTGCGGTTTTATTTTAATTCGTTGCTGATTTATGCCACCGCCTGGAAATATATTTCTAAAAACCAAAGCTCTGCCTTCTATGAAGAGTGTTATCTTCACTGGATTAAAAAAAAAAGAAGTCTTAAAGCCCCAAGCATAAGTTGGTGTCACTCTTTTGTTGGAAGGCCCTGTATCTTTGATTTGACTTTCACTATAGTGCTATACAGCTTTCGTTTAAAATATTTTCTTCTATTCTTATATTTGAAGAAAAAACAAAACAAAAAGCCTGGCGCCTCCACCAATAAATTAAAAAGGTTTACTACTATTATTCGGAAAAGAGTGATGGGGGCCTGAAATAATTTTGGCTTGACCATCACTGGTCCGTTCCCAAAATATCTAATTTCTTTTTGATTTGATTCGACTTTCAATTTTTCAGACCCAAACAAACTGCGAACAAACCAAAGAAAGTTGAAGACCAGCAGAAACAACCCAATCCAGAAGCGAACGTGCCATCAACATCCACCGCCGAAAACACCTCTAACGCAGAAGAAAAAGAAGACAACGTTCCATCGACGTCAGATAAGATGGCTCTTGTAAAGGCAGAACCTGGAGTGCGAGAGGAAGAAACCGAAGAAGTTACCGAAACCAGCGTGTCTGAGGTGGGTGAATTCTTCTTTCTCTCTTTCACCCATACCATTCCACGTTCAGTTCCTTTTGGATTTAAGTATTAAGTATTAAGTATTGAGTTCAGTGCATTCTCTGTACAGCTGTTTCGACTCTATTTGGGGCCTCGTCAGCAGAAGCGTAGCTCTGCAAACAAACACTGTACAAAGTTGTGTCAAAAAATGATCGCGATTCAAACTAGTCTAAAAAAAAAATTCAAGCCTGGACCACCTTTTTGGAATTCCGGAAAATCCAGCGCTTGGTCATCGAACAAGAATGTGTTTCATTTTCTTCTTGCTTAGTACCGCCGTGAACATATTGGACCTGCTCCAGACCTTTTGATGTGCACGTTGCACTTGCATCTGCTCGCTTGCGTCAGCAATGACAGAAATGGTTCATTGTGTTTACCCGCTATTGCTCATTAAGAAACGAGCAGTTTGGGAACGACTTTCATTAATCTTACCTTCACGGTGGGCTACTTTATTGCCGCTATGAATTATGCGAGTGAACGCAAAATCTGAAGAGATGATGAAGGCCTCCTTGGACGTACTTGCTCGAACTGGCTTTTATTTAATGGAGCTTGGAGCTTGGAGCAGTCCGATGAAAGCGCTTCCAAATTGCTTTACGGCAGCGGTTAAAGCGTTAATTAGCTTTCCGGAAGTCGACGTTTACTCCTCCTCGACCGTCGAAGGTGGGCGCGAGCGTCGAACTATTAAATCTGAAAATGAATGGCGCCTTAACGCACCTTTTAATTGGCTTCGGCTACCTGTGCCAAGACAACTGGGAAACGCATTAATTTACGTCAGAGCCATAAACCAGCGGAACACACGTTAAGTGTTAATTTATGAAATTGTAAAACACGCTTTTTTTAATTTACTTACGAATTGGTGGCAGCGGTGGGATCGGAATTCACGCCACCATAGAAGCTGGCGAGGTTTGTTTTCTTTGATCATTTATTTTTCAACCTCCGTTAGTTACAATTTCGATCCCATTTGTTTCTCTAACTCTAACATGTACAAATCGGTTTCGTTTATAATTTTTTTTTTAGATCAGTCGCATTTTCCTTGGTTATTATTGGTTAACGACGTATTTTCAGTTTCAAGAACTATCTTGGTTGATTATAATTTTTCTTGTAACGATAGGCGGTTTAATTAATTCCTCTGATCATTTCCTTTCAACCTCCGTCTGTTACAAATTGGTGGCAGTGGTAGAATCCAAGTTTACGCCTTCGAAGAGATTTGTGAGGCCTTGTGAAGTCGATAATCTTGAAAGTATAGGTTTATTTAATCTACTTTCTTTGATCGTTTCTTTTCAACCTAATTCTGTTGCAAATTGGTGGCAACGGTGGGATCCTAACCTTGCCACCGAGGAAACTGGCGAGTCTTTATGGAATTGGTACTCTTGAAGGTATAGGTTTCTTTTCTATCCCATATGTTACACTTTGAAACCTTCGACTCCCATTGGTTTCCGTAACGTTCGGAAATTACCACATTTACATGAAGAAATTAGTTTTATTTTAAGTTTTTTCTTTAATCAGTCGCATGTTTGGTTACTTGCTACTGTGATTGACGACGTAAGTTAAAATACTTGCAGTTTCAATGACTTTCTTGGTTGATTACAATAAAAGCCCTTTTCTTTCTTTTTTGTAAAGATTATTTCTTTTCCAACTCCGTCCGTTACAAAGGGCTTAATAATAAATTTCTATTGTCGTTCATTTGTTTTTTTTTATTTTGGCCTCCAATTAAAAAAAAATTAACAAAAAATGGGATAATAATAAACTTCTGTCTCGTTCATTTAGTTTTTTTTTTGTTTTGTAAATCTAGCCTTCGATTGAAAAGAATTAATTTTTAAAATTCACTTGTTTTTTTCTTCATTATTCAGGCCTTCCATTAAAAAAAAAATAAGTTTTAACAAAAAATGGTATAATAATAAATCTCTAATATTCGACGTTCATTTGTTTCTTTTTCATTAATTCTGGCCTTCAATGGAAAAAACAAAATAACTTGGACAAAAAAATGTTATAACAAAAAATTTGTAAAATTCGTCGTTCAATTGTTATCTTCATAATTCTGGTCTTTAATTGAAAAAATTCTTTTTCACAAAAAATGGTACAATACATTTCCAAAATTCGTCATTCATTTGTTTTTTTTTTACATGATTGTGGTCTTCAATAGAAAAAGAATCAAGAAATGGTATGTTGATGAATTTCTAAAATTCGTCGTTCGTTTGTTTTAATTTTAATAATTCTCGTGTCCTATTGAAAAAAAAATTTAACAAAAATTGACATAATACATTTCCAAAATTCGTTGTTCATTTGATTTATCGTAATTCTGGCCTACAGTTGAAAAAAAAATGAGTAAATTTTAATTAAAAAAATAGTATGATTTGGTTTTTTTTTCATAATTCTGGCGTTCGATTGATAAAAATAAATTTTAACAAGAAATTTCTAAAATTATTCGTTCATTTGTTTTTTCATAATTCTGGCCTTCAATTGAAAAAACAAAATGATTAAATTTTAATTAAAAAAATGGTACAATAATAAATTTCTAAAATTCGTTGTTCATTTTTTTTTTTTTTTTTTCATAATTCTGCTATTCGATTGGAAAAAATTAATTTTAACACGAAATTTCTAAAATTCTTCGTTCATTTGTTTTATTTTTTTCATAGTTCTGGCCTTAAAAAATAATTTAGGCAAAAAATGGTCTAATAATAAATTTCCAAAATTCGTCGTTCATTTGTTTTTTCATAATTCTGGCCTTCAATTGAAAGAAACTGATTAAATTTTAATTAAAAAAATGGTACAATAATAAATTTCTAAAATTCGTCGTTCATTTGTTTTTTTTTTCATAATTCTGTTATTCGATTGGAAAAAATTAATTTTAACACGAAATTTCTAAAATTCCTCGTTCATTTGTTTTATTTTTTTCATCGTTCTGGGCTGAAATTGAAAAAAAAATTATTTGAGCAAAAAAAATGATTTAAGCAAAAAATGGTATAATAATAATTTTCTAAAATTCGTGGTTCACTTGTTTTTTTTATAATTCTGGCATTCGATTGATAAAAATAAATTTTAACAAGAAATTTCTAAAATTCGTCGTTCATTTGTTTTGTTTTTTCCATAGTTCTGACCTTTCATCAAAAACAATTAATTTAAGCAAAAAATGGTCTACAATAAATTTCCAAAATTCGTTGTTCATTTGTTTTTTCGTAATTCTGGCCTTCAATAAAAAAAATTAAAGTAATTTTTAATTAAAAAAATGATATAATAATAAATTTCTAAAATTCGTCGTTTATTTGTTTTTTTTTTAATAATTCTGGCATTCCATTGAAAAAAATAAATTTTAACAAAAAATTTCTGAAATTCATTTGTTTTATTTTCATAATTCCGTTATTCAATTGAAAAAAATTTATTTTAACAAGAAATTTCTAAAATTCGTCGTTCGTCTGTTTTATTTTTTTCATAGTTCTGGCCTTAAATTAAAAAAAAAAATTAATTTAAGCAAAAAAATGGTCTAATAATAAATTTCCAAAATTCGTCGTTCATTTGCTTTTTCATAATTCTGGCATTCGATCGAAAAAAATAAATTTTATCAAGAAATTAGTTTTTTTTTTTTAATTTTTTCTTTGAACAGTCGCATGCTTGGTTACTTGCTATTGTTGATTGACGACGTAAGTTAAAATACTTGAAGTTTCAAGGACTTTCTTGGTTGATTACAATAAAAGCCCTTTTCTTTCTTTTTTTGTAAAGAATATTTCTTTTCCACCTCCGGCCGTTACAAATTGGTGGCAGCGATGGGATTCGAGGCACACCTCCTAAGAGGCCTTGTGAACTTGATTATTTTGAAATCTAATGTGCTTTTTTAATTATTTCATTTCAACCCGCCACCATTACATTTTAAAACCTTTGGCCTCCAAAACCTACACTCCGCCAGATTTACATGTTGAAATCGGTTTCGGTTATAATTTCCTTTTCCATCAACTTCTTACTTTCGAACCCGCTCCCGTCAGTTACAAGTTGGTGGCAGTGGTGGGATCAGAAGCCACACCTCCGGAGACTTTGTGAAACCTTACTTTCTTTGATAATTTCTTTTCAGCGCCTGTCCGTTACACTTTGAAACCTTTGGCCCCCGTTCGTTTCTACAACGCTCAAAAATTACTCCTCTACCACATTTACAAGTAGAAATTAGTTCCGCTTCCATTTTTTTTTATCAGTCGCATGCTTCTTGGTCACTTTTTGTTATTGATTGACGGCGTTTGTTAATCTATTTACAGTTTCAAGGACTTTCTTGGTTGATTACGACAAAACTCTGTTTCGTTTTTCTTTTTCTTTTTTTACAGATGTAAAGATGGGTTAATTACTTTCTTTGATCGTTTCTTTTCAACCCACGTCTCCGTCTGTTATAGATTGGTGGTAGAGGTGGGATTCCAATCCACACCGCCGATGAGACCGACGCGTCCTTGTGGAATTGATGATCTTGAAGGTACAAGTTCCTACTTTGATTTAGTCCTCTGCCACATTTACTCTGCCAAATTACCTTCGCTTATATATTTTTTCTTGATTACTTGTTATTATTGATCGATGACGTATGTTAATCCATGTACAGCTTCAAGGCCTTTCTTGGTTGATTGTATTAAAAGTCCTTTTCTTTTTCTTGTAAACGGAAGCGGATTATTGATTATTCCTTTCCGAGCACCAAATTGGTGGCAGCGGTGGGATCCAAACCCGCACCTCCAAAGAGACTGGCGAGTCTTTGTGAAACGCATTGTGTATTTCGATAGCTACGCTATGTGTACTGCGTATTTCGACAGTTACGCTGCCTTCTTCAGTGCACTCACGATTTAAAAGTATTTCATGGAATCTTTGACTGGTTTATCGCGTCCAATGGACATACAAGGAAGTTGGAAATGTGTGCTGGTTGTTAAAAATCCCTTGATTTCATTCATAGGATCCAAATCACAGAACGATTTTTGTTTCAACTAGAAACCT
Source organism: Serrognathus titanus (assembly GCA_039766575.1). NCBI lineage: Eukaryota > Metazoa > Arthropoda > Insecta > Coleoptera > Lucanidae > Serrognathus > Serrognathus titanus. Next base: position 71,315,649 of record CM077913.1, read on the forward strand.
GGTGACCTTGAAAAAAATTCAAAAGCAGACGAAAATCTTTGATTGTTTTCACAGAAATCTTCACAGAGTGAAAGCTTCGAGCAATAAACAAAAGACGATCAACAAGAAAGTTGGTGTTTGCAAATAAAAGGAAACAGTAAATTTGATGTTATTTCTACGTTTTTCTCTAAGAATATTTTTTTTACAATTTTCTTTTATATTGGAATTTATCTAAGGGATTTAAGTTCTAAGAATAATTACTTTATAAATATAAATAATTTATTATTTGACCCGAAAAAGCTGTCAACGTACAGCGAAATGTCGACTTTCCTTATTTTTAAGAGACGAAGAAGACTTATAACTTCACTCATTCCATCCAAGTTTCCAGTTTCATACGAAAATCATAACATCAAATAAATTTCATCGTTTATTTCGATGAAATTCGTAAAGTATGTTGATAGCATAATTGGTGGTATCGGTGGGATACGAACCCGCGTCTCCGAAGAGACTCTTCCCACCGCTGCCACCAATTTAGTATCTCAAACGAGAGCATCAGACCGCGTGTTCTTGATAGAAACATCAAACCAGGTGATCTTGGAAAAAATTCAAAAACAAGCGAAAATCTTTGATTTTTTTTACAAAAATCTTCACAGAGTGAAAGCTTCGAGCAATAAACAAAAGACGATCAACTAGAAAGTTGGCGCAACTGTTCGCAAATAAAAGAAAACAAGTCTGATCTTATTTCTACGTTTTTCTCTTTGAATATTTTTTTTTTACAATTTTCTTTTCTAATGGAATTTATCAAAATTCTAAAAATAATTATTACGAATGATAAATTTATTATTTGGCCTGAAAAAGCTTATAACATACAGCGAAACGTTGACGTTTCATGTTTTCAAGAACCGAAGAAGACTTATAACTTCGCTCATTTCATCCAAGTTTCCAGTTTCATACGAAAATCATAACAACAAATAAATTCCATCGTTTATTTCGATGAAACTTGTAAAGTATGTTGTTAGCATGCATAATTGGTGGTAGCGGTGGGATACGGACCCGCGTTTCCGAAGAGACTCTTCCCACCGCTGCCACCAATTTAGTGCTTCAAACGAGAGCGTGTTCTTGATAGAAACATCAAACTCACGTCTTTTACTGGTAACCTTCAAAAATCTTTTCTTTTTTTTTTTGTTGATTAATTCTTTAGTTTGTGTAAACTTGATTTCTCAATGTATTTTTTGTATTAGGTCACGAAAGACCTGGGCAACACGCAGATGATGGAGAAATCAGCCACCTTCGAGGGCCAACAGACGACCAAGGTCCTCGAGGAGCACGGTTCCAGCACCCAGAACGTGGAGGCCGCTGCCAAGGTACTACAATCAGTCGAACAGACCGTGACCGAAAATCGGAAAGTGACCACCTCCAAGGTGTCCACTTCCCAGAGCTATTCGTTCGAGGAAAGCGGCGAATACGAATACGAGGGATAAACCTAGTAAACTTGCATGATCCGCCCGCCCCTAAACGCACCCGTTTTCAATGGGTACTCCTCATAGTGGATCATGTGCTGAAATTATGTAGCTCTCTTTTCTTTTTCTTTTCACTTCTACGATCGCCTATCTCTCTCTCTTTCTTTACGATAACGTACACATACCTCCTTATAATATATCTTCTTTCCGTAGCATTACACCGTTTTGATTAGGATATTTTTTTTAAACTTAGATTTTTTTGTAAACACGAAGTTGCAGATGCATTCACGCTTAACAAAAACGAACAAAAAAAAAAGAGGAAGCGAATAAAACTTGTGACTAACTAAAGTGCACCTGCAACGGAGAACAGGGTTTTGCATTTTGAGGCATTTACATATATTAAAGTAAGGGTAGGATTACAAATAAGTTAAAATAACGAGATGTGATAAACAGTAAAAGACAATGCCTACGATTAATACTGTGTATGTCCCATTTCATTACTACTTCTTTGTCCCCCCCCCGCGCGCTTATTTTCGTCGTCGCTTGTTTAGATTTGTGAAAGTTATATAGAACTGGCGCTTCCACCTAAATTTTCGAAGTTAACGAAATGTACGTGCGTTCGTCCTGTGGAATGTTTTCTTTCTTTTCACTTAATTAACACGACATGTCCTTGTATACTTCAGTATTTTACGACGAATAAACTGTGTAGAACTAACTCTTTCTTTCATTTATTTTGCAGAACACACTGAGCTTCAAAATGTTATTATTATTATTATTTTTTTCTGTTTTCACGCTTCGTTCTTTTCTATGTTCTTTTTCTGTTCGTGCGCGCTCAGTTCTATATAGCTTTTCGAATCGCCCTCGTATGCACAACGGCGAATAACGTTTTGAAGCTTCAGTTTGGAAACCTCCTCTTAGTAATATTCTAGAGTTTAAAGAAGTATTCTTCGGTGATTAATATTTAAACATGAAATAAATTGGCTGATCTGAAACAAAGTGCGCTAGTAACACGTTTCCAGTGAACATCCTGTATAGTCGAAATGCGTAAGAAAAAAATTATACCTGTTAACCACACAACAAAAAGCTCTTATTATGGCAATGTAGATCGTTGCAAAAGTTATTTATTTTCAGTACAAAATTCTATGCTACAGTATGTTCGAAAAGAAAGGAACAAAAGAAATTTATTATCAATAATAGTAGTAATGCAATTGTGTTCTCTTACTGACAGTATTGGAGAATCAATTTAAATTTGCTTGTAAAATTTAATTTAGATTAAATCTGCTAATTAATAAGTTCATAAAATAGATAAGAATGAAAAAATAAAATTGAACGGTATAATCGAGAATAGAAGTAAAATATTTTTTCTGTATTCTTCATTCATTCATTCATACTGTAGATTCCGATCCATTCTTTCTCTGAATGCTGACATTTTTATAGTCGTCGTGCTCAGTGATGCGCTGTATGAGGTAACTCAGAGAAGAAATTGTTGTGTCGGTGTTCAAGAGGTTCAAATGTTTGCCTAAAATAAAAAAAATCGATGCGTTATTAACAAATGAAACACAAAAGCATTAAAAAATTCTTGTAAATAATAAGTCGAGAAAAAAAAACGTTTCTGGCCGTACTTAATTAATTTCCCCAAATTGAGAGTGATTTTTTTAAATATCTAATTGAAAAAATAGATAACTTTAAAAAAATAAATTTTAACAAAAAATGATAATAAATTTGTTTTAATTTGTCATTCATTTATTTCTCTTTTATCATCAACTTTTAATTGAAAAATGATTTATCTTCATCATCATCATTCTGGCTTCTAACCGAAAAAAATAATAATTTTAACAAAAAGTGGCGTAATAATAAAGTCGTCGGTCATTTGTTGTATTTTTTTTTTCATAATTAAAAATATTAAATTTTAGTATAATTTAATATAATAATGATTTTCTAAAATTCGTCACTCATTTGTTTTTTATTTTCATAACAAAAGTGGCATTTAATAAATTTCCAAAATTCATCGTTCACTCGTTCACTTGTTTTTGCTATTCTATTTTTTTCATCATTCTGGATTTTAATTAAAAAAAAAAATAATAAAAACCGATATAATAATAAATTTCTAAAATTCGTCGTTCGTTCTTTTTTCTATAATTCTGGCCTTCATTTAAAAAAAAATAAATTTCTAAAATTCATCATTCATTTGTCATTTTTTTCATAATTCTGGCCTTCAATTGAAAAGAATAAATTTACCAAAAAAAAAATGGTACAATAAAATTTTTAAATTCGTCCTTCTTTTGTTTTTTCTTCATTCTGGCACTTACTTAATTGACAAAAAGAAAATAATTTTAACAAAAAGTAGTATAATAATAAAATTTTTAAAATTCGTCGTTCATTTATTTTTTTTACGATTGTGACCTTTATTTGAGAAAAGTAAATTTTAACAAAAAATGGCATAATTATAAATTTCCGTCGTCATTCATTTGTTTTTTTTATATATAATTCTGGTTTTCAATTGACAAAAATTAATTTGAACAAAAAATGCTATAATAATCTAAAATTCAGGGTTCATTGTTTTTTTTTTTTTTTTAATAATTCTTGCCTTCATTTGTTTTTTTTTCATATTTTTTTTTCCTCCAATCGAAAAAAAGAAATTTTAACAAAAAATGTATATGTAATTATAAAGTTTTGAAATTCGTTATTCATTTGTTTTTTTTTCATTGTCGTCTTTAATTAAAAAAAAATGAAATAATAAATTTCTAAAATTTATCGTTCACTTGTTTTTTTTTTATAATTCTGGCGTTCAATTAAAAAATAAATAAATTTGAACAAAAAATGGAGTAGTAATAAATTTGTTTAATTCGTCATTCATTTGTTTCTTTTTATCATCAGCTTTTAATTGAAAAATGATTTATCTTCATCATCATCATTCTGGCTTTTAACCGAAAAAAAAAATAATAATTTTAACAAAAAGTGGCGTAATAATAAATTTCTAAAATTCGTCGGTCATTTGTCTTCTTTTTTCATAATTAAAAATATTAAATTTTAACATAAGTGGTGGGTATAGTAATGATTTTCTAAAATTCATTTGTTTTTTATTTTCATAACAAAAAGTGACATAATAATAAATTTACAAAATTCATCGTTCACTCGTTCATTTGTTTTTTTTTGTCATAATTCTGTGTTTTTTTTTCATTATTCTGGGTTTCAATTTAAAAAAAAATTATAAAAGACGATAATAATAAATTTCTAAAATTCGTCGTTCGTTCTTTTTTCCATAATTCTGGCCTTCAATTGGAGAAAATTAATTTCTAAAATTCATCGTTCATTTGTTTTGTTTTTCATAATTCTGGCCTTCAATTGAAAAGAATGAATTTAACAAAAAATGGTACAATAAAATGTTTAATTCGTCGTTCTTTTGTTTTTCCTCCATTTTGGCATTTAATTGACAAAAAAATTAATTTTAACAAAAAGTGGTATAATAAAATTTCTGACTTTTAATTAAGAAAAGTCAATTTTAACGAAACAGAGGCATTATAATTAATTTCCGTCGTTGTATTCATTTGTCTTTTTTTTTATAATAATTTTCAATTGATAAAAATTAATTTGAACAAAAAATGCACTAATAATAAATTTCTAAAATTCATGGTTCTTTGTTTTTTTTTTAAAATAATTCTCGCCTTCAGTTGAAAAAAATAAATTTCTAAAATTCATCCTTCATTTGTTTTTTTTTGCATAATTTTTTCCTTCATCGAAAAAAGGAATTTAAGCAAAAAATGGTATAATAACATTTTCTTGTCGTCGTTCATTTGTTTTTTTTATTCTAGCCTTCAATTGAAAAAAATTCTAAAATTCATCGCGAATTTGTTTTTTTTTTAATAATTCTGGCCTTGAATTAAAATAAAAATTAATAAAAAATGGCATAATAATAAATTTCGTTGATCATTTGCTTTTATTTTCATAATTCTCGCGTCCGATTGAAAAAATAAATTTTAACAAAAATTGACATAATAAATTTCTGAAATTCGTTGTTCATTTGTTTTTCATAATTCTGGCTTTCAATAAAAAAATAATAAATTTTAATAATAAAAAAAAAAATAGTGTAATAATAAATTTCTAAAATTCGTCGTTCATTTGTTTTTTTTTCATAATTCTGCCGTTCGATTGAAAAAAGTAAATTTTAACAAGAAATTTCTAAAATACGTTGTTCATTTGTTTTTTTTTTATAATTTTGGCCTTCAAATGAAAAAAATGAGTAAATTTTAATAAAAAATTTCTAAAATTCTTTGTTCATTTGTTTTATTTTGTCTTCATAATTCTGGTCTCAAATTGAAAACAATTAATTTAAGCAAAAAATGGTGTAATAATGAATTTCTCATTCATTTGTTTTTATTTTCATAATTCTCGCTTCCGGTTGAAAAAATAAATTTTTACGAAAATTGACATAATAAATTTCTAAAATTTGTTGTTCATTTGTTTATTTTTTTGCATAATTCTGGCATTCGTTTGAAAAAAATTAATTTTAGCGAGAAATTTCTAAAATTCGTCGTTCATTTGTTTTATTTTTTTCATAGTTCTGGCCTTAAATTGAAAAAAATAAATTTAAGCAAAAAATGGTGCAATAATAAATTTCTAAAATTCGTCGTTCGTTTGTTTTTATTTTCATAATTCTCGCGTCCGATTGAAAAAATAAATTTTAACAAAAATTGACATAATAAATTTCTAAAATTCGTTGTTCATTTGTTTTTTCGTAATTCTGGCTTTCAATAAAAAAATGAGTAAATTTTAATTAAAAAAACGGTATAATAATAAATTTCTAAAATTCGTCGTTCATTTGTTGTTTTTTTTTTCAAAATTCTGGCATTCAATTAAAAAAAATAAATTTTAACAAGAGATTTCTAAAATTCGTTCTTCATTTCTTTTACTTTTTCCATAGTTCTGGCCTTGAATTGAAAAAATAAATTTAAGCAAAAAGTGGTCTAATAATAAATTTCTAAAATTCGTTGTTTGTTTTTTTTATAATTCTGGCCTTCAATTAAAAAAAATAAAATAAAAACTAAAGTACCTCCTGACCGGATTTAACAGGCACTAATTTGAATTGTTAATTTATAAACAATTCAAAAATATGTATACAGGGTGTTCCATTGGTGAACTGTTTCTCTGGACTAATAAAATTGAAAAAAAGAAGTGTTTCAGTCAATTGTTTGATTAATGCCATGAGAATTTTTATTTCATTGGTTGAGACAAGTGTTTGCAGATTATAAAGAACCTACCAAAGAACGTCAGGCAAGGACAGATGTGGTTGCAAACGTACTAAATTTGTTTTTAGTTCCGGCTAACGATTTAGTTCAATGGTACCACCTAAACTGAACATACCCTAGAATATAAGTCATGAAGACTTACTTAAGCTCTAGTACTTAGCGTAAATGAAGGTAAGTACAACCCTAAGCATTTTATACCCCTTTACACAAGATCAGTTTGGATTTATTTTAATAACGTAAACAAAACTAAGCAACATTATCCTCTGAACTGAAGCTCGAAACGTCGATCTTTCACAGAAAACTCAAAAAGGCAAAACACATCACTTTATTGAAGAGTTCATTGATATAGAATAGGGGATTAAATTTTGAGTTTCTTTCCAACTTCAATGCTAGCGCCTCCATAAGCAATCTCTAATTTTAGGGGTCGTGACAATATAGGCAAATTGGAACGAAATCTTGATTGAAATTGGGACTAATTGTTTGCAGGCTGGTGTTACAGTGTCTTCGGTTAGCGACGAAGCTAAACCAGAAGGATCCACACTCCCCGACATCTACAAACCTCTGGAACCAATTAAGAAATTCGAGCCCCTAAAACCGTTCGATTCCCTGCAGCAAATCGACACGCCCAAATCCTTCGGCCTGGTCAAAGAAATCGAGGCGAGCAGGCAGGCACAGTCGAACGCCGATGACTCAAACCCTACATCCATTCCAGCGGAAGGTTCCGTACCGTTCGAACTGAAACCGTTAGAGCTATCATCGAACGTAACCGGCACGAAACAGTTCGAACCACTTCAACCGTTCGACGCGGACCCAATCGAATTAGAAGCGGAAGCCCCCACAAATCAACCGTTACCACCCACGGTTGACGCTGACGCAAAACCACCGGAACCTTCTCAAACCAATCTAAATGGTGATGTGAAACCACCGGAAGAACCGATTTTTAAAGTGTCCGACGAGCCTTTTGAATTGCTCACCTCAACCGGAGAGCCTTACGTACCGGTTGTACCCCTGGAACCGCTTAACCTCGAGGATTATTTAAGGCCGATCGTAGTGAACGGTTCAAAGGCGGAGATACAGGAAGACAAGATCAAAAACTCGTTGAAGGAGATCATTTCGGACTTGGATACGTACGCGGAAAGAGACAAGGAACTGAAGGAGTCGTTGCAAGGAGAATCGGATAACATCGTCCAGGAGATTATTAACGGGGCGTATCAGGGTAAGAAGGTGAGGACGAAATTGTTAATTCTTAATATCGGGTTTTCCAAAATAAACTCGTTTTGGGAATCACCGACTTGCATGGAACTCTTGAATGTTGCATGTGTGTATGTACCTACATGTTGTAGCGCGATTCAGGTGCGAGCCAGGACAAGTTGGTTGCCCGCTTACCCTCATGCGTCGCCCCCAGGACACGCCCCGTTTCCTTGCCCCCAGAGAACATACTTAACCTCATCAAATGTGCACAGGTACACTACTAGTTACATCATACATTTTCACACTTTAAGCGATTTTTTTTATTTATCATTTTGCATAAGAGTTTTTTCTTTTGCATTTTGTATACTTGAAGCTCCTTTTTTGTCTCACCCTATATATAAAAAAAAACCTTAATGTGTTTCATCCTTGATTAATAAATGAAAAGTGTTATTAGGAAGTGAATCAATAAAACAAAATATGTTTGCCGTAGTAATTGATCTATTTATAATTATGCGATGAAGCTCGACCCGTTTAAATCACGTAGCAATTTGATTATGCTTACGACAGTGATTTATCTTTTGAGTTATTTCGGAATAATGTAGGAAGGAGGACGCAGACGTGTGCGTTCCAAACAAATAGTTTCCTCGACACGAAATCACACAGAAAACACTACAACAAATTATTAATTAAGTTGCTTTTCACGTCGTTTCATCTCTGCCTTACGTTTTTAATTGCTTATTTAAATAATTAATTTTCTTGTCGTAGATTGCTCAAGAACTCAATCAGCTTGCCAGTGCAGAGGAAGAGCAACAACAAGTAAGTCATTTTTTACCACATATAGGGTGACTGTTAATTAGTCCGACCCGATGGAACGGATTAATTAACAGTCATCCTGTATATACCGCATATGTATCTTCTCTTCCGATTCGTAATAAAACAGGGCGAAAATTGTAATACTTTTTTTTTTTAAAACAGGATACTTTAATACATTTGGAAGTCAGTGTATATTTCTAATGTGTCCAAATAAAAAAATGAAATAAATAAACAGAAAACTAGATTCAGCAAAATTCTGTTTTTCCCGTTATGATACTTAAATAGATCTCTTCAATAATAAACATATTTTACATGTGTTTATTTAATAATATTATTTTTTTTAAACGAGCAGACAAACATTTTGATGTTTCAATAATAAATATGCAATTCTAAATTTATTTCGTATTAATAAAACAAACATGAACTAAGACGAAACGGACAAGTGAATGTTTTCAAGATTGGCGCGGAAAGAAATCGCGAGTTGTTTCGATTTTAATAATAAATTTCGTTGATTTGTTTTTTTTTTTAATTCTAGCCTTCAAATTCGAAATTTTGACCTCCAATTAAAAAAAAATTAACAAAAAATGAGACAATAATAAACTTCTGTCTCGTTCATTTGTTTTTTTGTTCTGTAAATCTAGTCTTCGATTGAAAATAATTAATTTTTAAAATTGATTTGTTTTTTTCTTCATTATTTAGGCCTTCCATTAAAAAAATAAGTTTTAACGAAACTGGCATAATAATAAATCTCTAATATTCGACGTTCATTTGTTTCTTTTCCATTAATTCTGGCCTTCGATGGAAAAAACAAAATAACTTGGACAAAAAAATGTTATAACAAAAAATTTGTAAAATTCGTCGTTCAATAGTTATCCTCATAATTCTGGTCTTTAATTGAAAAAAATTCTTTTTAACAAAAAAATGGTACAATACATTTCCAAAATTCGACATTCATTTGTTTTTTTTTTTACATATTTGCGGTCTTCAATAGAAAAAGAATCAAGAAATGATATGTTGATCAATTTCTAAAATTCGTCGTTCGTTTGTTTTAATTTTAATAATTCTCGTGTCCTATTGAAAAAAAAAAAAATTTAACAAAAATTGACATAATAAATTTCCAAAATTCGTTGTTCATTTGTTTTTTCGTAATTCTGGCCTTCAGTTGAAAAAAAAAAATGAGTAAATTTTAATTAAAAAAATGATTTAACAAGAAATTTCTAAAATTCGTCGTTCATTTGTTTAATTTTTTTCGTAGTTGTGGCGTGAAATTGAAAAAAAATTGATTTAAGCAAAAAATGGCATAATAATAAATTTCTAAAATTCGTCGTTCACTTGTTTTTTTCATAATTCCGGCACTCGATTGATAAACATAAATTTTAACAAGAAATTTCTAAAATTATTCATTCCTTTGTTTTTTCATAATTCTGGCCTTCAATTGAAAAAACAAAATGATTAAATTTTAATTAAAAAAATGGTACAATAATAAATTTCTAAAATTCGTTGTTAATTTGTTTTTTTTTTATAATTCTGCTATTCGATTGGAAAAAATTAATTTTAACACGAAATTTCTAAAATTCTTCGTTCATTTGTTTTATTTTTTTTTTCATAGTTCTGGCCTTAAAAAATAATTTAGGCAAAAAATGGTCTAATAATAAATTTTCAAAATTCGTCGTTCATTTGTTTTTTCATAATTCTGGCCTTCAATTGAAAAAAAAAATGATTAAATTTTAATTAAAAAAAATGGTACAATAATAAATTTCTAAAATTCGTCGTTCATTTGTCTTTTTTCATAATTCTCCTATTCGATTGGAAAAAATTAATTTTAACACGAAATTTCTAAAATTCCTCGTTCATTTGTTTTATTTTTTTTATAGTTCTGGCCTTAAAAAAATAATTTAGGCAAAAAATGGTCTAATAATAAATTTCCAAAATTCGTCGTTCATTTGTTTTTTCATAATTCTGGCCTTCAATTGAAAAAAAAAATTAATTAAAAAAATGGTACAATAATAAATTTCTAAAATTCGTCGTTCATTTGTTTTTTTTTTTTCATAATTCTGCTATTCGATTGGAAAAAATTAATTTTAACACGAAATTTCTAAAATTCGTCGTTCATTTGTTTTATTTTTTTCGTAGTTCTGGCCTCAAATTAAAAAAAAATAATTTAAGCAAAAAATGGTGTAATAATAAATTTCTAATTCGTTGTTCGTTCTTTTATAATTCTGGCCTTCAATTAAAAAAAAATAAAATAAAATAAAATAAAACCTAAAGTCTCCCCTGGCCGAACTTAACCTTCCGTGGGCAATTTTAACAAGAAATTTCTAAAATTCGTCGTTCATTTGTTTAATTTTTTTCATAGTTGTGGCGTGAAATTGAAAAAAAAATGATTTAAGCAAAAAATGGCATAATAATAAATTTCTAAAATTCGTCGTTCACTTGTTTTTCATAATTCTGGCATTCGATTGATAAAAGTAAATTTATTTATTTATTTATTTATTTCGTATTAATAAAACAAACATGAACTAGGACGAAACGGACAAGCGAATGGCTTTTAAGACTGGCGCGGAAAGAAATCGCGAGTTGTTTCGATTTTGTTTTAATTATTTAAATGTTAAACAATTAGAAACGTTCAAGAAAACTAATCGAACTAGAAAAATCAAATAAGAATTCCCGAATTAAGTGAGAAAAACACATGACGGATCACAATAATAAAAAAGAAGTAAAAAGCAATTATTGTACATTTAAATTTTAAAGTTTTTATTTTTAAACAAATTGTAATGACATTTTGGACAACTGAAAGTTATTATTTGATATTTAATGTTTCAAAATTTAAAGAGATTGTGGTTTAAGAAATAATTAAAAAAAAATAATCTCCGCCTACAATAATTTTTATATCCGTAGATACGTATTTCGGCAGCTAAGTTGCCATCTTCAGTACACACACTACCAATTTAAAAGCATTTCATAAAACTTAAAAGCAACTAATCATAATCAAATAAGAGCAAATGAAATAATACAGAATAAGTATTGGTCCATTTTCCTGAAAAAAATTCTCTTTCTACCGAATAAAGAACTTTCCCTGTTATTTGATACTGCCTTAAATATTTAAAAATATCCCTAAAAAATAATAAAACATATAAATATGTATATATGAATAAATCGTGTCAAAAAGCAGCCTACAGATTAGAGGAGATCACACCCACTCATTACAAGTTAAGAGCACTTCAAGAAATCTATCTCGGAGAATCCTTTCCTTATCAAATATTCAATGCAAATGCGCGTAACTATCTCTAGCACCCCTTTATATATAATTCAGGTCGCGACATCTAGCGGCTGATTTTTGACCTAACAAAAATCATATATTTCGGTCGATTTTAATTTACATTAAAAAAAAATTCGTGTATTTCTAAATATGGTCCGTCAAAAAGCAACCTACAAATTAGAATAAATCAAATAATACGGAACCAGGTATTGGCCCATTATCTGAATTCATTAAATAATTTTTATTTTTTCGAATAAAAATACTTTCGTAAGCATTTAATTCCCTGTTATTTGATACTTCCTCAATGAGTTTTAAATTGTCCTCAATAAACCGTGTCCAGTGTTGTAAATATGTTGGGCAACACTCGATTTCTCAAACCTATTATACCGGTAGTGATTTAAATGTTCCTTAAAGCGTGTTAATATATTTCTTTTTGTTTGTCCAATATATTTATTAGCACATTCATTACATTTAATTTCGTAAATTCGAGATTTCTGCTCAACTTCAACTTTATCTTTCAGGTTTCCCAATAAATTCTTTATGGTATTGTTAGTGGAAAAAGCTAATCGTAAGTTTTGAGTTTTAAAAATATGATTTAAACCTTTGGTGTAATCCGCATCGAAAGGCATTTTTACAAATTTTCCTAGAGACGGAAATTTAAGATTAATGTATCTAATCCCACTGTACCCAAATTGTACTTTCTTCGAAAAATACACAAAGCAGGTAAATCGGTGAGACTAATCGTGTCTGGCATAAACTCACCCACTTACTCTCTTTCCAAATGGTTGAATAGTGAGGTCAGTGCGCTTCCCAATCCTCAAGATAATTTTTCAGTAAAAAACTCAATGGAGTTTATAAATAAGATTAAAAATATTTTTTTAGAAGAAGGGGAAATTCTGGTCTCTTTTGCAATCGTTATTTCCCAGTGTGCCCATACCTGAAACATTAACTTATTTGCGGGAACTGCTGACACTTAATAATATAGATAAAGATAGGTTGGAGGAATACGTCAGGCTTACATCTCTTTGCATGTCTGAGAATTGCTTTCAAATAAATGGCGAGTTGAACAAGTTCAAGGGACCGCGATGGGAAACTGTTTGCCTCCGTTTTTGGTCAATTTATTTATAAGTAAATTTGAAAATGACGTAAGAGAAGATAATCAGTATTTTCCAAGAATTTGATTGCGTTATGTTGATGAAATTTTTGCTATTTTTGATACCAGGAAATGTAATTTGGAAACAAGAAGAAATATATTAACACGCTTTAAGGAACATTTAAGTCACTACCGGTATGGCAGGTTTGAGAAATCAAGTGTTGCCCAACATATTTACAATACTGGACACGGTATTATTAAGGATAATTTAAAGCTCTTTAAGGAAGTATCAAATAACAGGGAATTAAATACTTACGAAAGTATTTTTATTCGAAAAAATAAAAATTATTTAATGAATTCAGATAATGGACCAATACCTAGTTCAGTATTATTTGATTTACTCTAATTTGTAGGTTGCTTTTTGACGGAACATATTTAGAAATATATGATTTTTTTTAAATGTAAATTGACGAGATTATTGAAATGCTTCGAAACTCCGAAGAAACTGGAACGTCGAAGGATGCGACAGTCGAAGATATGATGTAAAAAATAAAGAAATAAACAACACAAGAAAGGAGGACAGCAATTGGACTCAAGTTCGAAAGAAAAAGTGCAAACAAACAACAGGGATTCTAGGAAACCTTAACAATTCGAATATAAAAGGAATTGAAAAGATAACGCATATGTCATTTAAACATACAAAGTTTTCTTGAATAAAATAACACAATTAGAAAGTTAAAACAATAACGAAACTTTAAAAGTTTCTCTTTATACTATACGAATACTCTTTCGCACGATGAGGTACATATTTTTTTAAAATTAGACATAAAAACTAAAGAAATTCATGTAGAAACATGTTTAGATGAACTTTTCGAATTCATATAGCCTGCAATCCAAAATTGTGAAGTGTAGTGAAAAATTTTATATTTCAAACCTTCGGATGTAACTTTTAAAGGTAAGAACGTAAGGTTGCTTTAGAAGATAATTTGCTATTTTATACTTGGTGTATTTTATGCATGTATCAGTAACACAGAGACGTATGTTGATGCCTATTTTAATCAAATGAAACATTTCGTTTTGATATTATAACATGGCGTCCTTCGGGGATATATTGGACAAATTGTCCATTTCATCCCCGGCTTGTCAAATCTATTTCCAAGACTTTTTTTTTAATGTTTAATATAGTTCTGTTATAGATTCCACGGAAATATAAGAGAAAGCTTAGGCAACATCTCTTGCTAGGATGACAGCATTCGATCAAAATAGAATGATGACCGGTACAACTCTGGGAGCATTAGGGCTGACCCACAAATCTGGTTGGATGACCGCCGAAAATTTCGTTTTGGTTCTGAAGTTTTTCAAGAATAATGTGAGGTGCGGTAAAGACCATCCGGTGTTACTGCTAATGGATAATCATGATTCTCACCTCAGTTTGCAAGGGATCAATTTTTGTCGAGAAAATGGAATCACAATTCTGACTTTTCCTCCTCACACTTCAAGCCGCCTACAACCACTAGACCGGTGTGCGCTTGGGCCGTTCAAAAAGTACTTTGGATTCATGGATGTTAGCTCATCCAAATGACCTTCCTGACCTGACAAATCTTGGTATCGCGCTGCAACACCTCAGAATGTGAAATCGGGGTTTCTGAAGTGTGGGATTTCACCATTTGATCGGAACATTTTCCAAGACCACGACTTCCTCTGTTCTTTAGTCTCAGACTGCCCAAGTCCTGTTCCAGCGGAATCTGAGTCAGCGCCGGCAGAAATTTATGGAACGACTGTTGTTATGGTTTTTCGGGCAACAATCACCCAGTCTTCACAGTCTCCAACATTGACACATCCAATCTTTCTCGTTCCTTCAGAAGAAATAAGCCCGTATCCTAAGGCTGGGCCAAGAAAGTTATCTAGGAGCGATCGAAAGCGTGGAAAAAGCATGATAGCCACAGACACTCCAGAGAAAGAAGAATTGGAAGAAAGGGAGCAAATAAAAAGGATAAACAAAGTGAAGGTCGTGAGGAAGAAAATATTAGAAGAACGGGAGAAAGTAGAAAAAGAAAAAGACTCCTCGGATGAAGACGTGGGAGAAATCATCACATCACATTCTTCTTCTCAATGGGAAGAAGACGATGAAGATGACGAGCGTCTTAAATCTATAGAAGATGTTGATAAAGGTGACTTCCTCATTGTTAAAGTACCGTCGAAATAGGGCAAGTTTGCAAAGAACTACATGGTAGAGTAGAAAGGAAGTTTCACGATGGGCTTGAAGTAAAGTTCTATAAGCGGCTGCTTCCTTCCAACCGCTTTCAACCAACAGTAGAAGATTCTTCCTTCATAACTTTTACTCAAGTGATTTCGATTCTGCCAAAAGCGATCATGGATAAGCGCCCAAGATTCAAAGACATGTTACATTTCAACATTGACCTTTCAAGGTTCTGCCTACAATAAATTTCTACAACTTTGTGTACTTTTTCATTTTACCAATTGAACAAATGCTCCTAACTATTCGTCCATATTCCCGACTGACCAGAAACCGAGGTGAGTTTTTGTCTAACTCTTCTAAAAATAGGAGTTTCCTATTAAAAGTGTCGAATTTGGTCCACCCTGTACACAAACATAAAATTGGTATGCAAAATTGGTACGAAATATAAACTTGTGAATTCCGGCTTCCCAAATTGATTTTCTCAATAAGCAAATTAAATTCACGTCTGATAAAATAAATCGTCCTCTGGCGAATTAATGTTGAACTCCTTGCAAATTTGTAATTTGAAAATTTACCGGCTACAATACGCTCGTAATTTTCGCAACGTATGGACCTTGGCACCGCCGCGACGCCCGATACGTAAACACCGCCGTTCTATTTTCGCAAAATTCAACAAACCGCCGCGCCGTCGTTTCTTGGAAGTGGCAAAAAAATCGCGATCGCTAAACGATAATAATATTTATAACGGGGAAGCAATATCCGACGCGTCCGTACGTCTGTTATGTAGAACGTGTCCGCTATTCTGGAAATCTGCGCAGCAATCGTGTTTATACGAATCTAAATCGACAAAATACGCACTCCATATGGCGTACTTTATTTGTTTTTTAAGTCGAACTTAAAAAAAAGAACACGATTTCGATCTTCTTCGCTGTTTCGTTTTGATTTGGAAGTGTACGTGCATTGCAGTACTTCTGTCGAATTTGTCAAACTTGTCAAACTGAAGTGTCGACAAAGGACTTTCATTTCTAATCTGAACTAAAGTGAGCACAGAAATCAGTTATTTTCCTTGATCGCATATGTTTCTATTTTTTGAATAATAAATAGTAATAAAAGAGCAAAGTGTAGGCAATTTTTCTTATAAAAAGTTTAATCTGGAGGGAAACAGAAAAATCACTTTTCATAACTTTTTTATCGACTGTCAAACTTATCAAAGTAAAATGTCGACAATAGAGCAATAATTCTGAGATATCTGGCAGCAAGAGTTTAAATTTTCTTTTTTTTTATTTGTAGGTGAGCACATCAACTACAGTTGCTTTCATAATTCTTATATTTCTCATATTTTTTTATTAACTGTCAAACTCGTCGGAGTGAAATTTCAATAAATATTCTGTAAAAGAGTTTAATTTTCTTTCTTTTTTTTATTTGGAGATGAGCAGAAATGTCAGTTATCTTCGTAATTCTCACATTTCTCGTATTTTTTTTATTAACTGTCAAATTTGTCGGAATGAAATATAATCCAATTTTCTGAAGTATCCTCTAAAGAGTTTCATTTTTCTTTCTTTTTCTAATTTGGCAACCATTAGTTGTGTTCGTAATTCTTTTGTTTTACATACTTTGTTATTAACTGTCAAACTTGTCAACGTGAAATGTTGACAAAAAATCACTTTTTTGAAGAGAGTTAAATTTTTTTCTAATTTGGATATAAGCACAAATATAAGTTGTCTTCGTAATTCTTATATTCGTCATATTTTTTATTAACTGTCAAACTTGTCAAAGTAAAATGCCGACAAAAGAGCAATAACCTTTCTGAGGTAACCTGCATTGAGAGTTTAATTTTTCTTTCCTTTTTTTGTAAGTGAGCACATCAAGCACAGTTGTCTTCGCAATTCTTATATTTTTCATACTTTTTTGTAACTGTCAAACTTGGAGAGAAATATCGATAAAAGTTCAATTTTTTTGTAGAGTTTAATTTTTTTCTAATTTGGATATAAACATAAATGTCAGTTGTCTTCGTAATTCTTATGTTTTTCAACCAATTTGAGGAACAAAAGCAAAACAGATACGTCAGAATCTGATCAAACTTTAAACAAAAGACGATCAAAACAAATGCGAAATTTGAGAAACACTTAAATAAAGAACAGAAATGTCAGGATCTGATCGAGATTAAAAACAAAACTCAATCGAATTTGAACTTAAAAAAATAAAATTAAAAATAATTTGTGAATATGAATTGAAGATGTTAAAAATTCACAATCTTATCGAAATTTAAACAAAAGACGATCGAATTCAAAGTGGACAAAAAATTGAGAAAATCGAAATCGAGAGATTCGTGAAAATCAGAAACTCTGATCGAATTTTAAACAAAAAACGATCGAAACCAACGCCAACGTTCGAGGAACAATTTAATAAAAATCAGAAATGTCAGAAATTTAAGCAAAATACAATTGAATTTAAACAAAAATTTGGGCACATCGATTTTTTGTTTTCAAATCAAAATTCAATCGAAATTAAAACAAATGACAATCGTAACAATTTGAACATTCAGTAAAAATCGGAAATGTCCGAATCCGATCGAAATTTGAATAAAAGAATTTAAACAAAAAATTGTGAACGTCGAATTTTTTTCTTTCAAATCAAAATTTAAGCAAATGACGATCGAAACCAATTGAACATTTGAGGAACAATTCAATAAAAAAATCGAAAATGTCCAAATCTGATCGAAATTTGAACAAGAGACGACCGAATTTAAACAAAAAATTGTGAACATCGAATTTTTGTTTTCAAATCAAAAGTCAATCGAAATTTAAACAAACGACGATCGAAATCAATTTGAACATTTGAAGAACGATTCAATAAATGTCAGAAATGTCTGAATCTCATTGAAATTTGAACAAAAGACGATCGTATTTAAAAAAGAAAAAACGTCGAATTCTTTTTCAAATCAAAATTTAATCGAAATTAAAACAAATGACGATCGTAACCAACTTGAACATTCAGTAAAAATCGGAAATATCCGAATCCGATCAAAATTTGAATAAAAGAATTTAAACAAAAAATTGTGAACGTCGATTTTTTTCTTTCAAATCAAAATTTAAACAAATGACGATCGAAACCAATTGAACATTTGAGGAACAATTCAATAAAAAAATCGAAAATGTCCAAATCTGATCGAAATTTGAACAAAAGACGATCGAATTTAAACAAAAAATTGTGAACATGGAATTTTTGTTTTCAAATCAAAATTCAATCGAAATTTAAACAAAGGACTATCGAAATCAATTTAAACATTTGAAGAACGATTTCAATAAATGTAAGAAATGTCTGAATCTGATCGAAATTTGAACAAAAGACGATCGAATTTAAGCAAAAAAATGTGAACATCGAATTTTTGTTTTCAAATAAAATTCAATCGAAATTTAAACAAAGGACGATCGAAATCAATTTAAACATTTGAAGAACGATTTCAATAAATGTAAGAAATGTCTGAATCTGATCGAAATTTGAACAAAAGACGATCGAATTTAAACAAAAAAAATGTGAACATCGATTTTTTTTAAATTAAAACTTAAACAAATGACGATCGAAACTAATTTGAACATTTGAGAAACAATTTAGTAAAAATCGCAAATGTCTGAATCGGATCGAAATTTGAACAAAAGACGATCGAATTTAAACACAAAATTGTGAACACCGAATTTTTTTCACAGCAAAATTTAAACAAACGACGATCGAAACCAATTGAAATTTTGAGGAACGATTCAATAAAAAATCGGAAATGTCTGAATCTGATCACAATTCGAACAAAAGACGATCGAATTTAAACAAAAAATTGTGAACATCGAATTTTTTTTCAAATCAAAATTCAAACAAACGACGATCGAAACCAACTTAAACATTTGAGGGACAATTCAGTAAAAATCGGAAACGTCTGAATTTGATCGAAATTTAAACAAAAGACGATCGAATTGTGAATTGTGAACGTCGAATTTTTTTTCACAACAAAATTTAAACGAACGACGATCGAAACCAATTGAACATTTGAGGAATAATTCAATAAAAAAATCGGAAATATCTGAATCTGATAGAAATTTGAACAAAAGACAATCGAATTTAATGCGGAAAGAATTAAATAATTTAAGAAAGATTCCAAAAAATGAGATTCTGATCGAACTTGAAACAAAAGACGATCCAAACAACGGGAAAATTTGAAGAACAATAAAAAAAACTTTAAATAAAAGACGATATGTAGATTTTATAAAAACAGAAAAAGTGAACATCGGCAAAAAAGTTAAATTCATCAGAATTTAAACAAAAGAAGTTCGAATTTGTGAATATTGGAAGAAAAATTAAAAAGAAATTGTATTAAAAATTAAACAAGAAACTGCAGGAAAATAAACAAATAAACAAATAAAGAAGGAAAAAAATCTGTATTGTATTAATCAAAATTGGAAACTGTCAGAAGAAACAAAAGACAACTATGTACTTAAATGAAAATTGAACGAACAGAGAGAAATAATAAAAAGTAGAAGAAATAAAAAAGTACTTTGCTTTTTTTTTTAAATTTGTCTCATTCTTTTTTTGACAGCTTTAGGTGATATGTATGGAACAATATTTAGGGTACAACTAATTTTTTAAGAAACAGCTTGGAGTATTTTGGGTAGTTAACGTCCTGCGAGTAGGAGGAATTTCATCACCCTATATATCGAAAACGAAGCGTTTTAGGCCATACATTCATAGGGACTTTTTTGCTTAAAATCAATCCAGGAATCAATCCCCAAATTTTTTGTAATAATCAAGTTACACCCTGTACATTTTCAGAAAGATAATTGATTAATAATTTAAGTTTTTTTTTTAATAAATATAAAGGAATTTCGATGTCGACAACTTCTTAGGTTGATTTTGTTTTGAGATGGTACTGCCTGCCCCCCCCCCCTCCCTCATTTTTCGTTATTATATTTCTTATCTGATTTCATTTCATAGTTAACTAATTTTAAACGTTCTAAATCGAACTCGTGAGGTAAGGTGTATTTTTCGGAACCGCAGCCAAAAAGTCTCTTCCCTACGTAAGCGTGACGCAAGCATGAAAACAAACGTGAACCTACTCGCTGATAAAATTATTTTGCCGGGCGAATTTTCAAAAATATTTTCGTCCATTGTTCCCTGGCAGTTCGTAAAATACCTCAGCGACCGAAAGCCGTCATTCGCATTCCCGAACGAATTCGATTACGTTGATCTCTGATGAACACCATCGCCTTGGATCGCTTCCAGTGAGTATCCAAATCGGTTCTCTCGCCTGGCAGATTATTTCCAGGCGTCGTCGTCGGCGATTTCATGCCAAGACGCTCTTATCAATTTTCTTTAATCGCGCGCATCCCGGGGATGCGACCCGTCGGGAGTGGTGTGTGACTTGTGGGTGACCCCCCCGAAGAGGAAGTCGGCGAGGAGTGATCCCGTTCGCGCTCCAAACGCGTTTTGGCAGGACCACCGTTTCGGAACTCGGTTTTATTGTTTGTTTGGAGCGTTCATATTGGTCAGGACCCAGCTTGCTTTAATAATTTTCTAAGAATAAAGCTTTTGTCACGGGTTTTGGAGGGGGTATCGTATATCATTTGCTTTCTTTAGTCGACGAACTTTCAGGAGTTGTAACGCATAGAATACCTTTAGAATTAACCAAAAGATTTTTTTCGAAAATAGAACAATTTGGGGAACACCATAAATCCATTGGCTTGGGATGTTTTAGGGATAACATATTGATGTGCCGCTGTTAATCCAATAATTCAGGCTTGCCCTCCAAAAAGAAGGGGAAGATGCAAACAAGAAACAAAAAAGATCTTTGCAAATTGTACTTGTGACTTGAAGATTATCCCAATGGATGGGTTTAGGCTTCAGCTCACATTTAAACCATACAAAGGGGAAGCACCGATTACAAATATTTTAAAGATGTCTTACATCATTTATTAATAAGTCCGTTATTGACCTACCGTCACCTCCTCAAATACTTCCCCCCATACCAAAATACATTATTTAGATATTTCTAACAGCCAAAGACTGACCTGACCAATATGAACGTTCATTAATACAGCTTCAACATATAAACCCTTTGGTTACCGAAAAAAAAATTGTGAACCATGAGACCAATTCCTAATATTAAGCCCCCGAAATCGGCGGCCGCCCCCACGCGTTCCTTCGTCCCATTGAACCGAAGCACGAGCAGCTTCAATGTACCATCCTCGCCGAGTTATTGGCCAAGTCCGGCCCTGCAATTCGGCCTGAGGAAGTCCCAGAGCATCACGGACGTCATCGAAAGCCAGAGGGGCTTCAAGCCGTCCGATAGGAAAGACCCCACGAAACGGGAGTTCCTCACCAGCTTGACCAAAAGAGTTTTCAAAGTTGGCTTGGTGAGTGCGACTTAAATTAACAATAAATTAGAAAAAAATACCTTTCTTGTTCTGTATTATTGTTGATGTGCGAAAATTGAATTTTCGAGGGCGCGCCTAATGGATAATAAAAAATAATCATGGGAGTATACGAGTAGGTGTCGGTAGATACTAAACCTTTGCCAAAATCAAGACGTTTATTGATCTGTGGACGTGTTCTGGTATGTATTTTTATTTAACTCAATTTGTTACTTTAATAACAAAATAGAAAATAACGAATGAACAATATAAAGTCAATCGTCTGAGCTACTGGAGGGCGAAGTCTCTCGATAATAGGTGTGTGTGGCTCCTGACAATTAATGCATGGGAGAGTTTGAATGTGCTTCCGACAATGTTTTGCACGTAAGAGTGTGTGTATTGCTCCTGACAAGTAATGCACGGGAGGCTTTGGTGAGTGTTCCCGACTTTTCAGTGCACGGGATCAACAGAAGCGAAACCACTCTGTTCTCTCGCTTTTATGGGACTTTTTATGGGTGTGTTTACTCCAGAGGTTGTCTTAGCAACCAAATTTGAGAATGCGATCTTATTTGCAGGCCACTCATGATCGAATACAGTTTCATTTTAATTCGTCAAGGGGCGCGCCACCTGGGCGATATAAATTTTGCTTGTATCAATCGTTACACAAATGTCACGTGACGCTTCGCCCGTATTTGTCTCTCTGACGTTGTCTGACGTTTCTCGTTGTCTGTAAATTTGACGTTTCTGACAACTGTCGTTATGACGGTCGCTGGACGTTCGGCTAGATCGGTAAGGACGTCTGCTATATTTCTTCAATTTCTTTGGAGATTTGACTTCCATGAAGTCTCTAGTAACATAAGAATATTGCTTCCAACTCCAACTTCTCAATACTGCCACTCTTTCTATGCTTCGGACCCTCGTCCACCATAAGTGAATTGTTTAGCTTTTAAGTACTTAGTTGAGTTTGATGTTTAATTTAATGGTCAAATATGTAGACTTCTGATTATGTGTTCCAGGCCTTTAATTTAGAATTTAGAAGCATTTCTGTCATATTAATTTTTATTAGATTGATTGAAAATTATAAATTAATTTATGGTGTGCCACGTTTTATAAGTTTTCTATTTTTCCGCTCTTCGGTTTGGCAGCGTGCCAATTGCCAATACGTGAACATGTGTTATTTTTGTAATAACTCTTGTTTTCTAAAATTAGGGGTCGCCAAGGTCAATCGAATTTTATGAAATACGTGTAGGTATTCAAACGTCAGTAGCATTTGAGCTGATAAATATTTTGAGTTTTTTTTTTTGATCTCCAATAGTTGTTACAATTGCAATTTACGGTTGGGATCTCAGCAATTTTATTAAAATTAAACTAAAAAATAAGTAAATAAATCTTTTGTGTCATTTAGGTCTCATGTTCTCCTTTTACTTTACAATTTATTAAAGTAACCAAAATCAACGGTCTTTTCAACGAAGAAAGTAACGAAGCAGAGCTATTTCCAATAAAGAAAGCCACTATCATTACTTTCGGTGGAATGTACTGGCTTTAAGCATTTCAGAGCGATATTTCTCGATCGGCTCGCATATTGCGCCATCTCTCGTCCGGTGCCGATAGTATTTTCGCTGCGATTGTAATTCAGATGGGAAAATTCGCGTTCATTTCTAGACTTATTCGAAATAAGACTTTAGACGATTTACACAAAATGAAATAAAACAAAAAAACATGTTGACTGTTTATGATTATGAAAATTACACTTTCTGAACGATTTTGTGTAATTATCATCTAGAGCGTCATCTTTTATCCAGTACTGATAGTTTCGTCCCTACAATTTAAATTTCGAGGGTAAGAGTTGCCTTCAATTTAGACTTTTTCGAAACAAGACGTTTACAAAAATAAAATAAAAAAACCCGTTGATAATTTATGATTTTAAAAGTGACACTTCTGAATGATTTTTGTAAAGTTATCTTCTATCTCTCGTCCGTTGCTGACAATTTCTGATCGATTCTTTTAAGTTGTCATATAAGGCGTCATCTCTTGCCAGAAACTGACTTTTTCAATACGATAGGTATCAATTTGGATCAAATAGAAACGAGACTTTAATAAAATCTTATAAAAAAATTAAATTAAAATTAAAACTTACGTTTAAGTTTTTTTTTTAATTTTTACAAAACGAAACCTTGATTATGAATTTAAAGCGACATCGCTAGGCCAGTAAGTCTACTAAATGTTTGTAATGACTTTTCCACAGTATACCATTCATAAAAAAGTTGAAGTCTAGTTATAAAATATTTAAGAGTAACTTCAATAGAGCTCTTAATAAAGTGAACTTTTTAGAGCGCAATTTTTCTTTGTTTTTTAGAGCGCCATCTCTTGTACGGTGGTGACACTTTCCTCGCTACAATTCTATTTCGAGTTTTCAAGTTGAACCAATTAGCAACAAAATGTTGACATTTCTGAATGATTTTGTAAAATTGTCTTTTAAGTGCGCCATCTTTTATCTAAAATTGACATCATCCTCAATCTACTTCAGCAGAAAAAACTCATCTCGGAATCACTAATTAATCTCAAAAAAAAAGAAAAAAAAATACGTCGACGGCGAATTTAAAACGAGATCTCCGGGAATTTACTTTCTCGATCGCATGTTGATAGAGCAATTTCTTTTCGGCTTAGAATCACAAGAAATGTGTGATGAAATCATTTCAAAAAAACCAACCACATTCAGTGCAGCGTAAGAAATTGCACATGCACTCGAGGCAACTCACAATACCGCAAATGAGGTAAAAACTGCAGACACGTTTATCAAAATCGAACAAACCAACAATTGGGATATGAACAACCTCATTCACGAAGAAGCAGCAGATATCATAGCAATCAAAGCCAGCGAAACATTTCGCCAACATGTGGAGGATGTGGAGAATCGCATATTCGTAATCAATGTAGATATCGGGAGGCGGGATGTAACAAATGTGGAAAAAAAAGGGCATATAGCCAAAGTTTGTAGATCACGAAGAAAAAGACAAGGCACGCATCAAGTTACAAGCAAAGTCATGCCAGCCGATGGCATCGAAGAAAAGCACATCGACGTAGTCCAGCGACTTAGTAAAATAGAAACAATCGGTACAGTATTACCTCCACCTGGGCGAAATCATCCAACTTTTGGAATCAGGTCAAGATCTTACCCGCCACAACTTTAAAGATCCAGAGGTTAAGTACAGACTTCCTGCAAACTGCTTAGTGTTTGAGCACAGAGTTGTTGTGCCACCCGTGCTGCGAGAAGCAATCCTCAAGGACTTACGTACAGCACATATTGGCATCGTCAAGATGAAAGGAATAGCTCGTTCCTTTGTGTTTTGGCCGGGAATCGACGCAGACATTGAACTTGTCGCTAAATCGTGTAAGGAGTATGCCACCCACACAGCGCACACTGCTCCGCAGTTTCGGGAGCACCACTGGGAGTACCCAAAAGCTCCTTAGGAAAGAGTCCATATTGATTACGCAGGCCCAATAGCGGGTACAATGCTCTTAATTGTCGTAGATGCTTACAGCAAGTGGCTAGAAGTGAAAGCTACAAACTCCATGACTACTCAAGCGACCATTAGAATTCTGGACGACTTGTTCGCCGCGTATGGTGTACCAACGACCATTGTTTCGGACAACGGTAGACAATTCATCGCCGAAGAGTTTGAAACATTTCTTCGACAGAGTGGAGTGAGGTACCATAAACGGACCGCGCCATATCACCCTGCGTCGAATGGTCAAGCGAAGAGGTACGTCCAAACGGTGAAAGATGCGTTGAAAACAATGTCCACCACCTCCAACTCACTACAGCCGAACCTCAATGAGTTTCTTCGTCAGTACCGGAAAGCGCCTCATACTGCAACTGGGGAGCCACCAGCCAAACTTTTCCTGGGACGAAATATCCGCACACGTCTGGACCTAGTCAGGCCACAAAGCGTTGAATCTAGGATATCACAGAGACAACAAGCCTGGCTTCCGCGAATTTGAACCGAAACAACGCGTTCATTTCCTCTCAGGAAATATTAGGATGGATAAGTGGCTCCCAGGAGAAATTGTTACCCGCCTAGGAGATATCCACTATGAAATAGAATATCTGGGAAGACGCTATAAAAGACACATCAACCAAATTCGAGGATTTCTCGAAGCAGGAGATGCAAATAATTCTGCAAATAAAAGCCAACAATTGGAACATGTTAGAGACACATTGACATCCCGACGAGTTCGATTCTACAAATCATCAGCAACTACAACACCTACACCAATTGTACCGCAATCAACCACACCAGCTTCCACACTAATAACACCATCCTCTACGTCACCATCTCCCACACTAATAACACTAGCCTCTACGTCATCAGCTCCCACACTACTAACACCAGTGTCATCTCTAGCGATTTCAATATCCTCAGAAGACTGGAGGACACTATCGCCACCGAGATGCTCCACACCACACGTTTTGCGTAGATCGTCACGCATCCGGAACGTACCACGACGTTTCCCATAAAATTAAACGAACCATTTTAAAAGAGGGAAGATATGTTGTATATCAAGTAGGCAGTCAGATGTGAGAATTTGACAGTTATTAACGTTTATGAGAGTTCATTATATTATTATAAAATAAAAAAGATAAAAGAAAGTAAACTGTTTCGCATCGTGAATACACCCCGGAATACAAAAAACCACTTCAAAAATTCAAAAAATGAAATTACAAACATGACAAAAAAAGCAAAACAGGTATATTTTAACTCTAAATTTGAAAATTGCAAATACGAAAGGCAGTCTTGGGAAATTATTAACGAAATACTCAATGTACAAAAAAAAATACAATAACTAAAATTAAGAAATGGACACAAAATTTTTTAACAACCCACAGATACAGATAACATTCTAAATAAAACTTTTATAGAACAGATTCCAAAATTAACAAGAGACTGTAAAATATCTCCAGAATACAACCACACAATAGTACAGAATCAGGTTTAATGTTTTTTTGCTCTTACCAGTCAAGATGAAATCAAGGCAATAATAAAAACGTTAAAAATAAATACTGCTCCTGGACACGATCTCATAACAGTTCGTGATATAATACAGATTCGAGATGTGTTACTGCCTCTTCTAGTTAATCTAGTTAATGATATATTAATTACAGGAATTTTTCCTGAAGAATTGAAAATAAGCAAAATCATTCCAATTCATAAAAAAGGTGATAAGGAAAATCCTGAAAATTACAGACCTATAGCTTTACTATCAGTATTTAGCAAAATTTGTGAGAAAATAATTACAATATGTCTAAAACAATTTCTAAAAAACCTGCAAGATGATAGTTATCAGTACGGCTTTATGGCTAAAGGAAGCACCACTGCAACGGCTATAGATTACGTGGAAGACCTGCTGAAGAATATTAACAATGTCAATATATATAGACTATACAAAAGCTTTTGAGACAGTCAATCATGAGATACTGCTAGCAAAGTTTAACAACATGGGAGTTTGGGGTACCTGTAATGACCTGTTTCGAAGCTACTTACTAGGACGACGTCAGTATGTCACCGTAAATAGCTGTAGCAGTGAACACCTCAAAGTTCTGTATGGAGTTCCACAAGGTTCTGTCTTAGGACCCACTCTTTATAACATTTGTGTAAATGACTTAAAGTATAAACATTTTCACGCTCGACACTATTCTTATGTTGACGATACAGTTCTATTATGTCATGGTACTAACAAAGAGATCTCGCAACAACAGATTGATTATGACATGAAAAAACTTAATACATGGACAAATCGAAATCAATTAATATTAAACACAAATAGAACTGTGTACATGTAAAACACCAACATTAAAGAGGTGGAAGAAATTAAATATTTAGGCATATGGGTTGATCAAAAACTAACTTATGCGAAACATCTTGAGAATCGCATCGTACTAGTTGTAGGAGGAGCCTTGAGAAGGTGTAATGACATTATCAATAACTGTACGAAAAAACGACTATATCATGCTCTAATTGAAAGTCATTTTCGGTATTTAATTACTATTTGGGGGAACGCATCCAATACCATACTGAGTAAAATACAACGTTTACAAAATAGATGCCTCAAATCTTTGTATGGATTACAGTGGACAACGCCCACTATTGTCCTTTACCGTACATTACAAAAATTAAATCAATCACAGAAATAAAATCAATAGAACAGTGCAAACTAATACATCGAATGATTAATAGTGTGCAGAAAACCAATTTAAAATTTGAAACGAATAGAGAATATCATAACTATGCTACCCGAACTTCGAATCATTTGCATTATTACCAATATCGCTCCAATAGTGCTAAGAACAGCCCTGTGAATGCCAGTGTTACAGTGTATAATAACTTGCCAACTGTCGTAAAAAATGTGCGAAATTTGGAGACTTTTAAAAGATATCTAAAGTATCACTTTTAGTGGCCATACTATAATGCAGTATTAACAATAGTTTTGAGTCTGTTTCTTGCATAAACCCAACCCAACCCCTATTATTAATGTAACTTATATTACAATTTAGTAAGTATTCTTCGATTACTATGGTCCTTGTCACCACTGTTTTGAGAATCCAAAAGATCGTATCGTATGGACGATTATAACTGTCAAACTGTAAATGTAAATGTATGAATGTAAATGTAAATGTATTACAAAATTAAAATGAAATAAAAAAAATTTAGATTTAGATATTAACATTTCGATTACAGTTCCTTCTGAGTGTGACTTTAAATTGGATCACTTAACATTGAATATGAATAATAATTTATTTGAACAGGTGGGGCCCCTCAGTTGTTGTGTGAATTTGGCTAAAACTCCATGTTATGTGGGCGTAATTTATTTTTGAATTGTCATCTCAGATGGCACAGCATTAATTGCCCTGATAATTACGGCATATCACGAAACGTTTAGATCGGAAACTGAAAATTCCTCCACTTCCTCCTCGAATAAATCGATTGATTACCTCACCGCGTAACAAAACCACTAAAAATACCGCCGATTTAATAACTGCAGAGCTCGCACGCGCTCTGCCTGCAGCAGTACGCCCGTCCGAAATCTTTCAGTTTTTCGCCTAGTCCGAATTGCATTCCTAGGCGGAACGGTCGCGTGCCCCAAATTTTTCAGCATCTTCCAATTGTGTAAACAAATCGAATCGATGTTAGCTCGCGCACGCCGGAAACGCACCAAGAGAACACTTGTTCAGTTTTGTGCTCTTGCCAGATGCGCCTGACGTTTCAGGCGTTCACGTGGTCGTCCCTAATACGTCGATGAATTTCCTGAAATATGTTTCTCGGAGGTGAAATTTATGTCGTTAGGAGGGGGTCGGTGAGCGAGAATGGGACGTCGAGGAAATACGAAAGGCGTGTACATTTTGAAGTATGTTTTATATATATTTTTTATTTACGTTTATTATTTAATATTTTTTATTTTTTGCCACACAATTTTGATGAACCCCGTGGAGTTTTTGTACGACGACTTCTATTATAAAAGAAATGCAAACATGTTTAACATGTATTTGTTTTATAATGGAATTTAATTTCGAAATATAAACGACAAGTTTAAGTTTAGTTTTGCTTGTTTGTTCCCAAACTTTTAAGCAATAGTGTACATAAACAAAAATAAATGTCGAATAAATCATCAGTTTTAGAATCGAATTCACCAAACTTCTTTGGATTAAAGTGACGTGCACGCAAACACTCTCATATGTTTATATCGAGTGTACATAAAATGGTAACTTGCGGGTTATATACGGAGTGAGCCAAAAATATTGTCACCTATTCAAATTTCCCGCAAATCCGATAAATTAGTTGGTATCACTCGTGACTGCATGATGGTTAAAAATAAGGTAAATGGAATTTAAATTCCAGTTGTTCTACATGATTATTAAAGTAAACGACGTGCTAAATCGAATTCAATAAAAGTATAAAAGTGTAAAAAAAATGAAAAACGAAAAAACATGATAAGTATTTATTTTTAATGAAACAATTAACGTATTTCATGTTACTGACAGCAAACTGAATAATAAAGAAAAAGCTGTAAGTATAATTTTTGCTTTCCAATTTGAAAAAGCTGACAATTTGGAAAGAAGTCAATAGCTTGCAATGAGTCAGAAATGGATTTTCCAATCCAGCAGATCTTCAAACTTAAGAACAAACAATAAATGGAAATAGTCAAATTGAAAAAAAATTAACAAAACAATACGCGAAGGTTGATTGTCAAGAAGTAGTTAGTGTTTTGTCATTCCAAATGGAACACTCTGTAAATTTCCGAATTTACTCAGACATACAATTTATTTCAGTTATGATTAACCTACGGCACGCGTAATGAATTTACGTGACGCGCAATTAATTATAAAATGGCACCCATTTATACAGGATATCCCATAATTTTCCCGACAAACAGAGAGAGGTTATAAAAGACACCAAAAGAAGCTCTTTCGACCAATAAACTTATGTCCGGCAGTGAGCCGCTTGGGCGCTATGAATTTTATATGTAAAATTGGAAGCAAAGAACATCTCAAGGTCATTGACTGAATTTTTTGTGATTTATTTTTAATTTGCAGTTCGACAACGGAAGTTTTATTGTTTGTAATAGCCGATTCTTTGCATCGAAATGTAACTAACATTGTGTATCAGTTTTGTTACAGCTGCTAACAGTTCCAATTTGCAGTGCGTTAATTAAAAATTGCTCAAAATACCACTGACAATTATTTGAAGTTAGCAACACAAAACCAAATACAGCAAGTCTGTTTTTCTTTTACTCGCCGTAGTGTCCAAACGATTAATTCCCGGATATAAGTTGATTGGTTAAAAATGCTTATTTTGGCGTCTTCTATTACCCATTTCAATTTATCGAAATAATTATAGGACACCCTGTATATATATTTTTTAATTTTCAAATTTTCAAATTCAATTTTTTTTTGCTTTTGGTAAAAATTTATTTATTTTTCTTTTTTATTATTGATATTCTGTTTTTTTTTTTTTTTTTGTTGATCAGTAGTGAATATAGGTAATAGTTTGCAAAGTCACAACTAATTAAAAAAACCAATCAGTCGACAGAAACAAAGACAAAAACAAATGAAAACGCATTTATATTGAAGGAAAAAATTCGAAACAAAACAATATCGACAAAAGACAGTCGTCTAAACAATCGCCACAAAAATCGCTTAATTCGAACTTTTATCCTCAAAAACAAATGAAGAACATAAAAACGCAAAAGACTTTTCGTTTATTAAATTTAGCAAATTTTCGTTTTCACAAAAAGGAAGAAAAAATGGAAAACAAAACACCAAAACGTGTAGACAAAAGACTGTCGAAATAATTACGAAAATTGCTGCATTTAAACTTTTTTTCTTCGAAAAACAGAGTACAATGAAATATCAAAACGAAAGACGACGATTGATTCGTAGATACAAAAACAAAAAACAAAAAGAAAAAGCAAAACCAATGAAAACGCAAAAACAAAAGACGGTCGACTTTTTATTGATTAAACTTAGTAAAAATGCAAAACAAAACACCAAAACGTGTTGACAAAAGAATAGCAAATAAAAACGCAAAAACAAAAGATTTTTTATTGATTAAATGTAATAAACTTCCGTTTTCACAAAAAAAGGAAGATTTTTCAAAAGACGAAACGTGTAAAACAAAATAATAAAACATGATAACAAAAGAGTGTCGAAATAATAACGAAAATCGCTTCATTTGATCTTCTTTTCGTTCGAAAAACGAACGATGAAATATCAAAACAAAAGACGACGATTGATTCGTAGATCCAAAAAGAAACACAAAAATAAAAATGAAAACGTGAAAACAAAAGACGATCGACTTTTTACTGATTAAACTTAGAAAAAATGCAAAACAAAGCACGAAAACGTGTTGACGAAAGAAAAGCAAACAAAAACGCAAAAACAAAAGGCTGTCATGTCAGCTTTTCGTTTATTAGATTTAGCAAATTTTTGTTTTCACAAAAAGGAAAATTTTTTAAACGAGAAAAAATGGAAAACAAAATACCGAAACGTGTAGACAAAAGAGTGTCGAAACAATTACGAAAGTCGTTGCATTTCAATTTTTTTTTTCTTAAAAAGAAACGACGATTGATTTGTAGGTACAAAAACAAAAATAAAAACAAAAATAGAAACAAAAACAAATAAAAACGCAAAAACAAAAGACGGTCGATTTTTTTATTGATTAAATTTAGTAAAAATGCACCAAAAAACGTGTTGACAAAAGAAGAGCAAATGAAAACGCAAAAACAAAAGACGATCGGTCAACTTTTCATTTATTAAATTTAATGAACTTCCGCTTTCACAAAAAAAGAAGTTCTCTCAAAAGACAAAACGTATAAAACAAAACACTAAAACGTGTTGACAAGAGACTGTCGAAATAATTACGACAATCGCTTCATTTGAACTTCTTTTCCTTCAAAGAACAGAGAACAATGAAATATCAAAACAAAAGACGATTGATTCGTAGGTACAAAAATAAAAACAAAAACGCAAAAACAAAAGACAGTCGACTCATTATTGATTAAATTTAGTAAAAACGCAAAACAAAACACCAAAACGTGTTGACCAAAGAAGAGCAAATAAAAACGCAAAAACAAAAGACGATCGGTCAATTTTTCATTTATTAAATCTAATAAACTTCAACTTCACAAAAAAAGGAAATTTTTCAAAAGACGAAACGCGTTGACAAAAGAATACCAAAATAATAACGGCATTTGAACTTCTTTTCTTTCGAAAAACAGAGGGCAATGTAAAATCAAAACAAAATACGACGATTTTCGTAGATACAGAAGCAAAAACAAAAAGAAAAACAAATGAAAACGCAAAAACAAAAGACGGTCGACTTTTATTTATTGATTAAATTTAGTAAAAATGCAAAACAAAACACCACCACATGCTGACAAAGAATGTCCAAACAATTTCGCTCAATTTTAACTTCTTTTTCTCAAAAAACAAAAGACGACGGTTAATTCGTAGATGCGATGCAGAAATGAAATTGAAAACAAAACAAAAATGTCACAAAATCACGACCGACTAAAACCCAATCGTTTTGAAAATTAAAAGAAAAAAAAACAACAAACAAAAAGACAATGAAATGATCGCACAAAAACAAAAGATGAAGACACACAATAATAATTATTGTTTGTCGAAATAATGATAGGACACCCCATATATATATATTTTTTAATTTTAAAATTTTCAATTTTTTTTTTGTTTTTGGTAAAAATTAATTTATTTTTCATTTATTATATCGTAATCTAATATTGCACGGTGGTGGAGTTGCTTGTCTTGGTTTCAAATAAATACCCGATGTACAGGGTGGGCCAATTTTGACACTTTTAAAACAGGCATCCGTTATGCGCGTTCATAAAATATTTATGCTGAAATTTGTAGAATAAAGGAATAAAATTAAAAAGATAATTAATATAAATTAAATCTGAATAAACCTGTACATTGAGAACTTTCTAAAATGAAAAAAATATTAAAGGGTAATATAAATTTGACTGTCTTTAAATGGCAACACTATAGTTTCTAAGTTTGTTGCGTCAGAAAGTCTTGTGATTCATTGTTGTTATATTTAATTGCTGAACAAACCAAGGAGCAGCTGAAAACTGAACTGCCAAAAATTCTTCAATGTTGTACATGAACAAATATTTTGCGAAAATTCTTTTCAAAATATTATTTGTTAGACTAATTTCTAGCACAAGTTGAAATCGTATGAAAAACTCCAAATAAAAAAATCAAATATAACTGTAAGCGATATAAGCGTGTATACAGGATGGACCATTCAAACTGACAATGCGAAATATCTCACGAAGGAAGCGACATAAAAACTAATGTCTTCAAGGAAAGTTAATTCAGACTAAGGTGGAAGTAAAACTGAATTATTTCCGTTTTGTTTAGAAGAGAAGGGGCAAGGTCATTTGAAGGTCAATCTAACTTTTTATTGGTAAACTCAAATTGGTTGCAAGTTTCTTTTTCTTCATTGTGCAATGAATAACTTTTGTATAAAATAGAATAAATAAAATAAGAAATTGGTTGACTTAAAAGAACAAAGAAAATTGCATTATTAAACAAAAAGTGAAATAGTGGTTTTTTTTTCAGGACGAAAACAAACCCCCAAGCAAACCGATCAACTTGGAGAAACTTTTCACCCCCGCTGAAGATGCACCTCAGATTCAGCCCAGCTCTAACAGTGAGTGGAATATTCTATTTTCATTGAATTATTTCACTAGGGTCAACTTAAGGCAGTACCTTCTTGTTCCTCCTCAAATCCAAACAAATTTCCATTTGGACAAATGATTTTCGAACAAACATCTTTCAGTATCAAAATTTAATCGACTTTGTGGTGGCTTCGGTGTCACAATTTTTTTCCGTCGACAAAAGGACTTCTTCAGGGAAGTTTCGTTACTTTCGTTGCTGCTCCATGTTGATTGGTGATCCTTCTGCGATACTTAATCGAATATAGTTCTTTCCCCAAAATTATTGAGTTGTTTTTCTTCTTTTTAAGGAAAAATGTTTGCTTCCTCCTCATTTTACTCGAAAGGCCTTCATCCCACCGTAGAAGACCAGGTCGAACTCGCAAGCCTCATTTCAAGTTCCTTGAGCGACATCATCGACCAGATCGAACTCCCAATGCATATTTCGAGTTCGATACTTAATCGAATACAGTTCTTTTTCAAAAACTATTGTTCCTTGTCCTTCTTTTGAAGCAAAGATGTTTGCTTCCTCTTCATTTTACCCGAAAGGCCTTCATCCCACCGTTATAAGACCAGATCGAACTCCCAAAGAATATTTCGTGTTCGATACTTAATCGAATATAGTGGTTTCTCCAAAACTACTGTTTCTTTTTTGTTCTTTTTAAGGAAAAATGTTTGCTTCCTCCTCATTTTACTCGAAAGGCCTTCATCCCACCGTAGAAGACCAGGTGGAACTCGCAAGGCGCATTTCAAGTTCCTTGAGCGACATCAGCAACAAGACCAGCAAGGGCCAATCGATGTACGTGAACAGGAAGAAGAGGTCCGTCAAGTGGGTGCACGAGGGGGAAGGTGAGTCGAATCCTCGCCACTTAGCAGCGCGTTTTAACATCAATTGGCTGCGGCGGATTTTCTAAAATAACATCTGACACTTCGCAAATGGCTCGTTTAATACATTAGCGGAAGCAAAAAAAAGATCTAACACGAATCTTCAATCTGGCCCGACGCCACGTCGATCGACACGTTGCGCAATTCGCCTCCGCAAGAGCCAAAAATACCCGCAGATAATATAAGGCTGTTTATATCGCCGGATGCATTTCGAAGACGCGCTCTTTCAACACCTAATCTGTTAGGAATCGACAACGGGTTTTGTTCCATTACCAACGCAAGGCCGCAAAACTTAACTCGGAGGTTTGTGCCTGCCCCCCATTTGTGTTTTGTACCGTTTGGACTGTTCTGTTCTTTCCCCCTCAACCACCCCAGATGTATTGTGACACGTCTGGGTGGTACTCGTGGTAAATTTCCGTCGAGCCCGTAAAATCAAAAGGCGAAAGGGCTTGGCTTTTTTTATAACGCGCCCGGAACGAATGTTGGCACCCGTTGGACGTGTCGGGGAAAATAGGGAACCGGTTCAAGAATCTCATTTATTTGTCCACTCATGCCCCATTAAACTAAAAGAAATGCCACGCCACTTTCGGAATCAAAGCAAATTTCTTTGACCAGGTCAAGCCAACGGCACCCAAAATGGTAACGCAGCAGAATCTCATAGCGAGGGCAAATCTACGCTGAAACTTGTTATGAACCCCCATGGTCAAGTGCAAGACATCAACTCGCTCAGGAGTCAAGGTTACAACGTCGAATCCGCCCTTTCGCCGGACGTGTGCTTGGAAATAGTCAAGGACCTAAACTCACCAAAAGGAAAAGGTACTATCCCCCTCCTCCGTTGGGGAAGTTTTTGACTAGTCTTTTGTTAAATAGGGGCAGAGCTATTCGCGAAAAGACGCAAGCGATCGGAGAAGTGGGTTGTCGGTGAAAACAACTCCACCAAACAGGATAGTTTGCCTGATATAACGCCCCTTCCCACCCCCATACTCGCGCCCTTGCCGCCTATCTCTTCTCTTCCACCGCCAAGTTACCTTCCCGAAACGACACAAAGGATGCAGCACAACCAAAAATTAGACGAAATACAGGTGAATCATGCCCCCGCCCAAAAAAATTATTGGTTTAAACCAAGCCTTTACAGGAGCGCTTCACAAGGCCGCGCGTTAAACTAATCAAATCGCCTTGGGAGGCAGCTTTGGAGACTGGATCTGTAGATGCGGCGTTCGAGAATGTTCCCCCAGTTTGGCCGACCAGGGGGTCCTACGTCGCCCCCGTCGTTGACTCGTATGAGCAAGCGTTGAGGAACGATGCGTTAGCTTCATGGACAGCACCTCCCCCCAGCACCTATAACGGCCCACCATCAAAACCAGTCTACTCACACAATCCGGCCTATAACAGCTCCAGCATCAACCGAATCGTCGACAACTTACAAAAGGGGGTCAGCAACGTCGACGTTTACAAACCAAAACCACCACAGGCTTGGAATACGAAATACCCACAGCAGCAACCACAGTATAGTAAGTAGAAGGGTCGCGCTTTTAAACCACCAACTACCCCCTTTTAGTTTCGCTTAAGCTTCGCTTCTTAACTCTTTATCCCGCATAGGCAGCGTTTTTCCCGGAACTAACGCAGAGTTAGCTCCGGAAATGGAGATAAGACCACCCTCGCCCTTCCCGACGATACCAGATGTCACAGCGACGCCCGAAATTATTGTAGAAACCCCTCGAGATTACAAAGTGATCAGACCAGTAACCCCAGTCTTCAAACAACCAGAGGAGGAACCCCCGCCAAAGGAAGATCGTCCACCTTCACCTTACCCCCACATACCCGACGTCACCCTGGACGAGGAAATCATAGAAAAAGACGTCGAGCAGTTCCGATCGGGCAAGCCCGATCGACCCGAATCACCTTTCCCAAAAATACCCGACGTTAAGCTCAACCCC
The DNA here is from genome assembly GCA_039766575.1 of Serrognathus titanus. Lineage (NCBI taxonomy): Eukaryota > Metazoa > Arthropoda > Insecta > Coleoptera > Lucanidae > Serrognathus > Serrognathus titanus. Next base: position 71,352,338 of record CM077913.1, read on the forward strand.
GAAGTCATCGAGGAAGACGTCCTTTTATTGAGGTTCAGTCCTACCCCTAGACTTGATCCAATGGGGACAACAGAGTTTCCATTTCCCACAATTCCAGACGTTTCTCAACCTAAGGACGAATCCAAACCTCCTTTCTTCACCCCGAAACGCTCGTACGCCCCAGTTTCTTTAACCGGCAAGAAATATCCGTCCGTCCTGAGCACTCCTCTCCCCCCCAAAAAACCAGAGGAGCAAGTTGAGAGGCCCGAATTTAATTTCGCCCTGGCCGAGACGGAGTACAAGGTGGCCGAGCACGAGTACACCGCTGCGACCGCAACATCTATACGCACGTTGCAGTCGGAAGTGTTCGAGAGCCAGGGCCATTTCGTCGCGAGCCGATCGGCCTCGCCCTTTCCCGTTTATATACCGGCTACCAAAATCGAGGCGCCCGCCAAGGAAGTTCCCCCGGAAATGCCCAAAACCGAGCCGGTTGAGGCAACGATCGAGCCGAAGGATTTCACCAAACTGGCGATCAGCGACGAAAAGACGAGGAAGTTGATCGACTCCCAACAGCAGTGCTTTAGCGAGTTGAAAGAGATCAAGGAAGCTTACGCTCAGTACTCAGAGGAGAAGCAGCTCGTCAAGACGTCCCAACTGGATGACGATAACGAGGTGAAAAAGATTTTGACCAAAATGAAGAAGGTTCAGTATGGGATTGGGGATGAAAGCGAATCGGCTGAGGGTAAGGCGGAGGTCATAGTCGATGAAATCATACGCACCAGTGAAGAAATCGTCTTGGATAAAATGGAAACCTCAACGTCTGAGGCGAACGTGCGACCTGAAGAAATTAAACCTCCTTTAACATCTGAGGTGAACATGGAAAAGCGACCTGAAGAAATTAAGCCTCCTTTAACATCTGAGGAGAACGTGCAAAGGCGTCCTGTGACTCCACCACCTGCGGAAAAGCCTAAGTATAAGAAACCCCCCGACACCATCATAGGGGCCCGTCCTTTATTTGGACAATTAAATATAAACGAGGAATTCAAGAAGGCCGTCGATCGCAGGCAGTCGTTCAAGACGAAACGGGCGAGGGATGTAATCCAGGCAAGCGAGCAACCTGAGCCACGAATCAAAATCGAAAAGTCGGCTAGGCAAGACTTTACGAGCGAATCGCAAGTCCTGGGGGCAAGCGAGGCCTTGTCGTCCCAATTCAGGACCAACGAGGTAGCTGAGGTCTCAACCATCAACGTGAGTCAAAACGAGGAAATCGAGAAGATCTATTACCAGAGGGATCGGGAATACGAGGTTGACTATGAGACCATCCAGGAAGAGATTGTGGTACCGTCTTTCAGCACCAAAGTTCAATGCTACAGCAAGGTGAATGACGATCAAGCTTACGAGGTTCCACCTAAGGTCTCCATCAAAATTCTGCCACCCCAATCATACGCGTACGGCATCCAGGAAAGCGACGTGGAGAAGGTGACGAGGGAAAAATATCAAAAGCAAGACGAGTTCAGCGTGCAACAATTTACGTCTAGCAAAGGAAGTTACTTGTGCAAACCAGAAGCGCAGTTTGCTTCCAATGGACAAGCCGAAGAGGAGGAATACCACAAGCTACCCGTCAAGTCTTTGATCAAGACTTTCGAGCAATCATCAATGCCTACCTTGCGCGTCAAGCAAATGCGAGCGCCCTCGCCCGAGATTGCCGAAAAGTTATCAGCTTCGCAAACAGACATCCACAAATATGCCGCCTCGAGCTATCAAGCCCATGAACAGCAGTACCTACAGCAGGCGGAGAAAGACTTCGAAAATTTGTATTACGTAGCGAACACCAACGTGGCGACCAATTACTTCTACCCCGGGGGGGAAAAGCAGAGTTTTAACCACGCAGAAAACAGTTCGTTCCAAAAGTACGCAGAGGTCAAAGACCTGGGCGCCACGGCTTTTGCTTCTCAAGCTGCTAGCGAAGCACAGATTGAAGGCAAGGCATTATAATGCTTGGTTTTGCTCCCCAATTAACAAACGTAGATAGGTTTTTGAATTTCGGCTTTCCCCTAATACATGCCCCTTTTCCCTTCATGCTTTAATTTCGACGTATTTGTAATTAGTACGATTTTTATAGAAGGTGGTTCGCACACTTTGCCGAGAACCAAAACCATCCCTCCGCCTTCGCCCACCTTCAAGGCATCCACGAACACGCCGCCGGTTTTCATCCCCAAAGAAAGCAGCACGCCCATTGCGAGCTACCCCTCGCAGCCGACCTACACGTCGCAGCCGGCCGTCCCCCGAATAAATTTCACCAGCCTCCAGAACTACAACACGGCGCCGAGGGGTTGGGGGGAGATCAAGGACGTGTACAGGCCGATCACCTTCGACAAGCCGAGGTCCCCGTTTTCTGATTTCTAGGTTAAGGCCGTAGGCTTAGGTTTTGTATCATAGGTGTTGAAGTTACTAACACAAATTTGCGAGAAAAAAAACGGTAGTATACGAACGAAAAAATTAATTTGAATCCAAAAAAGTCAGCTACTTGATAGAGTTCAGCGCCATCTCATCTGCATTTAAAAGAACGAGTGCAATCGTTACTTGATGAGTGGTGAAGAGGTGGTGCTGAATGGATGATGCGCCAAATCAGTTTCTTTTGTTTTTGGGTGGGTTGCCTAAAGAGAATTTAAAGTTGAGAAAAGTTGGATTTGTTTCTGCAAGTTTTTGGTTGTTCTGGAGTTCAGCCGAAGAGATAAAAGGTTTGAACCCCTTGATACGTTCGTTTTTCATCCCTATTTCATAATCTCTTCTTAAAATGCTGGAAACAAGCGGTTTCTGTTTGAAAAGAAGGAACAATCTAGCGAGTTTGCTGATTGGTGATGTTCTCGAAGTCTTATTTCGCCTGAATCCTTGGTTTGGATTGTGGTTGCGAGATGGCTTCATTTTTCCCAATAATATGATCCAAATGGCCAAAATTCATGCCTGGGGGTTTGCCCCAAAATAAATAAGTGCGCTATTTCAACAACGATCAATCAGTACAGTCAAACGAAGAGAAAAATAGACCTTTGGTCTTTTCTTCATCAAACGACTGTGTCATCTGCTTCAATAAATTTTTTTTCCAAATCGTAAAATCAAAATGGCCAAAACTCATGCCTGAGCATGACACTGTAGAAAAAATAAAGAATGGATTTAACGATACCAACAGCAATCAATCAGTACAGTCAAACGAAGAGAAAAATAGACCATCAACTTCTTTTGGTCTTCTTTCTATCAAACGTCATCTTTTGTCTATCATCTGCTTGAATTAATTTTTTCTCCAAATCATATTAAAATGGCCAAAATTCATCAACTTCTTTTCATCTTCTTTTTATCGAAAGACTTCGTTTGGCTGTATCATTGTAACATTGTAAAAAAAATAATTTGATGATTCAAACGGCAATCAACAGAACAAGCAAATATTTTATCAATTTCTTTTGGTCTTCACTTCAACAAAAAACATTTTTTTGGCTGTGTCGTCCGTTTCAATTAGATTTTTTTTGGTCAAAATTGTTGCCTGAGCATTTGCCCAAAATAAAATTGTAAAAAATTGATTTCACAATTCCAACAGCAATCAACCAATATGATCAAATTAAAAAAAAAAAATAGGTCACCAACTCCCGTTGATCTTCACTTTAATCAAAAGACTTTTTTGGCCTTCGATTTGCATTTCTTTTGAGCCGAATTAAGTTGATTGTTGAAGAGAAGTTCTAACCAATCCGTTAAGGGAAGAGTTCACCTCATCCAGGAAACCTTTCGGGGGTTTTCGCAACCCACTTCTCTGCACAATCATTTTTAATTTTGAGCGAAACCCAATAAGCTGACTTTTCTTGAGAACGTAACCAACAACGTCATGAAACAAACGACACGAATGAGGATTACCAACAACTCTATCCATTGAGGTAGCATTTTCGATTCACAACAACTGCAGAAGATTCCAAGCTCACCCATTAAATCACGTCCCAAATTAACCTCATATTAATGAGTAACCATTTACCACCTCTTTAAATTGAGTGAGGCCTCTGCTTTTGCCTTAGAGGGTACGAGAAGCTATTTTAAGCAGCCTATATCGATTTGAAGTCGAAAAGTAGCTTTTGATGTTTTAGGCAACTGCGAGGTTTGAACCTGCGACCCTTGATTTCGTAACCCAGCGACCTGTGCACTAGACCACCGAGTCGCACGGTTTCCACGCATCATTCGTTGTCATATAAAGTTAACAAACAATTTTGGAAAACAATTGACAAGCCACCTAATTAATACTACCCTTTAGCGCCATCCGCATTAAACAAAAACTAAAAAATCGTTTTTAATTTTGAGCAAAACCCGATGAATTGGCTTTCCTTAATAACGTAAACCGTTCTGTAACCAACAACGGCATTAAACGAACGACATGAACGAGGATTACCAGTGCTTGTATCCAATTTTCAGTTCAGAACAGTTGCAGAAGATTCCAAAGCTTACCCATTAACGTAAAGTGAGTCTAAATCACCCCCTTAAACTAACCTCACATTAATGAGTAACAATTTACCACCTCTTTAAATTGAGTGAGGCCTCTGCTTTTGCCTTAGAAGAGTACGAGAGGCTATTTTAAGCAGCCTATATCGATTTGAAGTCGAAAAGTAGCTTTTGATGTTTTAGGCAACTGTGAGATTCGAACCTGTGACCCTTGATTTCGTAACCCAGCGACCTGTGCACTAGACCACCGAGGCTCACAGTTTACACGCATCATTCGTTGTTATATAAAGTTAACAAACAGTTTTGGAAAACAATTGGCAATTCACTTAATTAATGCTAGCCTTAAACGCCATCCGCATTAAACAAAAACTAAAAAATCGTCTTTAATTTTGAGCAAAACCCGATGAATTGGCTTTCCTTAATAACGTAAACAGTTCTGTAACCAACGAAAGACACGAATGAGGATTACCATTGATTGTATCCAATTTTCGGTTCAGAACAATTGCAGAAGATTCAAAACCTCACCTATTAACGTAAAGTGAGTCTAATAACCTCCAAAACTAACCTCACGTTAATGAGCTACGATTTAAATTGAGCAAGACCCCCGCCGAGACTATTTTAAACAGCCTTAATCGATTTGAAGTCGAAAAGTAGCTTTTTTGGTGTTTAGGCTACTGCGAGGTTTGAACCTGCGATCCTTGATTTCGTAACCCAGCGACCTGTGCACTAGACTACCGAGTCGCACGGTTTACACGCATCATTCGTTGTTATATAAAGTTAACAAATAATTTTGATAAACAATTGGCAACCCACTTAATTAACACTAGCCTTAAAGCCCATCTGCATTAAACAAAAACTAAAAAAAAATTATAACACTCCCCCTCTTCCACTGAAGCACCTAATTTTTATTTTGTTGTCCATCCAAAACTGATTCTCGGAAAGATGGTTGCCCATTTAATCTATTATATGTATATAATGCTACTAATATGTTTATACGTAAGGTTTTTTGAGTTGCACCGCACTCCTTGATGATTGATTGATTTCTTTTCGTAATCATTAACATTTCTTTGGTAGTTTGTACATTTGCTGTCCGAGCGCTGGTTTCAGTTGTAATTTATTATTATTATCATTATTAAGAGCACCTATTTTGTAACAGCGCTCTGGAATGGGACAGTCCTTTAACAGCAATAATAACTGTGTTGTTTTTGAGTGTTTTGTTATTGGTTAAGTGCACCGTTGAATTTGAATCAGAGAATAAAGATATGTTAAAGCAGGTCTTCTTTTACTCCTCGCCCCCATTACTTTAGAAAGAAATAAAAAAAAATGTAAAACATTTACTGATTCAATCAAGCAGATATTGAGTGTAGTTGGGTTCGTAGGTGTTGTAGTTCTGACAGTTCATCCTCAGGTCTGTGTTCCGGTTCAGTATGGAGAAGGTCTGCATCGTCTTCAACGCCGTCGACTGTGGGTAAAAGTATTTTTTCTCTCCCGACCTTTTGCCTACTTTCTGTGGCTTGCGTTCCGTTTTCCATTCGGGGAAGGGGTCGAAACAACCGGCGTGACAACCACCTTGCTACAAAAAGAAAATTTAATCAACAGAGAAGAATCAAGCTTCCTTTTGGATTTACCCATTTTGCAGGTCCAGTAGGTACGAAAGGCACCTTCGAAACCTTCAACTTAACTTCATGGGGTCTCACGTAAGTGGATCCGAGTTTTCCCTTGGGATCCCCGTATGGGTTATTATCAAAGTACGGGTGCGGACAGTACCCGATGATCATCGGGGGGCCCTTGCGCTTCTCCAACAACCCTTTTTTAGGAGGCTTGGTTTTGGGGACGTACGGATCTGGCCTAAAACAAATTGCAACCAGCACGTCTTTGACAGAGCGCAATCACTTTCCACGCACTTGTGTTCCGGGTACTTAGACAGGCAGATATCGGGGTAACCACACCCCCCCTCTTTGCCCCTGCTGGTCAGGAAATTAATCGGTTGCTTCACGTATTTGGGTTTCGGCCTTCGGATGTTGCCGAAGGCCTCGATGTTACCACTGAAGCAGCCGTAGTAATCCCCAGGGGTGGAATGCCATTTGGGGTTGCCCGGCGACATGAACGGTGCCGCTTTCGCTTTTTCCCTGGAATTAAGTGTGCCAGTTGGGACTTACAGTAATTAGTTAAATCCAAAGCCGAAGTACTTGGTTGGTTTCTTCTTTCCCTGTCTGACGATGCCTTCGCCGATGAACAGTCGTTTAAATTGGTCTTCGAAGTAACCATCTTGGTTGCCACATTTTGATTTCGTGCCATTGCCTAGGATATTTCTGCCTTTTGCAGGAAAATTCTCTGCAAAGCAAATTTGGGGTTGGAATAGGCATACGACTGCTCTTACGTATGAATAAAAAAAAAAAGAGAAAGGCTTATTGCTTTTTAATAAAAGCTACATACAGGGTGACTGACAATTGTTCCGCCAAGGACAAACCACGATAAGAAGCGATGCCTGAGAGTATGGGATAAATGTTAAAAAAAAAACAACTCCAATTATTTTAGAAATTACTAAAAATTACGTCGCGCAAAAACAACTTAGACTACCGTTCCAAGCTGTCAAGGTCGTATTGTGTGCAAATAAGTAGTCAACTAAAAATCCCGGAAGAACACTACAACATACAACACCCGCGGAAACCTACGATGTAACATATATATATCTTTGTAATCTGTTAATTATTATAATTTCGTTTCGTGTGTGACGAATTATTATTATTAGCACAAATCTATTGAAGATGCGTTGCAACTCTCTATCCAGTAATTTTGGCGCCTTAGTTGTAAACTGTTTCTCGTTCCAGTAAGCATTCTTTTCAGTGATTTGATTATTAAAAACCATGCATATGACCGCCGACATTTAAAGCGCTGTACATAATAAAGTTTCTAGAACCTAATAAACAAAAAAACTTATCGGCGATGAATTTCAGGTCTAATCAAACGTTTCACATTTTCCGAACAACCTCAGCAATTTACATTTCCCCGAAATCTATGACACGCATTCACGTACGCGATTTGATCAAAAATGGTCTTACGTCTCCGACGACGACAGCTGATAGAAGCGAAATTGGAGAGAGCTGAGCGTTAGGTTTGTCTAACAAACATAAACAGATGAACAATACCTAACGCACATTGTATGCCCTCGCACATTACGGGCCATGCATTGACCCCCGCGATCACCAGATTTAAACCCTTGCGATTTATTTTGTGAATGAAGCAGCTGGTACATTCTGCTCTAGTAAATAATCCGCAAGAATTAACCAACAGTTACTTACAAAATTATTTGTGAATGTGTAACCCTTATTTTAGAAATTACTAATAATTACGTTGCGTAAAAGAAACAACTCCGACTTCTGCCCTCAGCTGTTGAAGGTTGTATTGTGCGCAAGTGAGTAGTTAATAAAAAAACTTTAGAATGTTTCGTACGTCATGCCGCAGCTTGATTTTGGAGTAATTTCTTTATTAATTATAAACTATTTAGAATTGTCTGCCTTTTTAAAGTTTCAATAAAATATATAATACAGAGTTGCAATTATAGGAAAATTAAGGTGGATTTTGTTTTTTTTTTTTTGATTATTTTCTTTTTATTTCATTTTAATTTTCTGTTTCTTCTCAGATTAACTTTATTTCTTTTATTTATAATTATAAATGATTCCTACTTACATTCAAATTTTAATTCCAAGACAAAACCGATCAATTTGCAAGAAAGAAACTTTCTTTGTCCAAAAAACAAGTAGGAGTAGATCTTCATTAATTTTTTTTTTCATCAAACGGAAAAGATTTTCTAAAACTAAAACCAAAAGTTGTCTTAAATTTCAACAGAAAGTCACCAGATCTACTGTCAAAATCACAAATATGAAAGCATGACTGTCTATGAAGAAAAAAAATTTCACACTGTCGCGGTCACCGTGTGAAAATGAATACGCGAAACTTTTTTTCAACGTAGGCGGCCATAATTTTATATTTGGAATCCCGTTTCAATACCGAATAACTTTTCCAAATAATATTTCCGCGTATCTCAAAGAATGAAGGTACTTTACTCTTATGTTAGTTTCAAATATTTTCATCACCTCGGTATATGACAAGAGGTACACAAATTTTTATAAGTGAATTTTGAATATGAGAAGATGCAGAAACTTTCATAAAGAATAAATTTTTCTGAGAAATCAATAACAAAGAAATTTCCTGTCGGTCACCGTGTGAATTCGAATATGTCAAATATTTTTTTAATCGTAGGCAGCCATAACTTTATATCTGAAATGCTATTGCAATTCCGAATAACTTATCCCAATAATATCTTCGCGTATCTTGAAAAATGAAGGTACTTTTCTCTTATGTCGATTTCAAATTTTTTTATTTCCTCAGTGTATGACACGAGGTATTCAAATTTTGACACTTGCATCTTGAATTTGGGAAAATGCGGGAACTTTCATAAAGAACAAGTTTTTCTGAGAAAGCAATAATAAACAAGTTTCCCACCGGTCACCATAAGAATGCGAATATGTGAATTTTTTTTTCATCGTTGGCGGCCGTAATTTTATATTTGAAATCTTATTGCAATTGCGAACAAGTTTTTCAAATAATATTTCCACGTATCTTGAATAATGAAGGTACTTTTCTCTTATGTCGATTTCAAATATTTTAATCTCCTCGGTATATGACAAGAGGTATTCAAACTTCGATAAGTGCGTCTTGAATTTGGTAAGACGCAGCAACTTTGATAAATAAGAAATTTTTCTGAGCAACCAATAATAAACAAGTTTCCCACCGGTCACTGTGTGAATGAATGTAATTTTTTTTTCTTATTTTATATTTGAAATCTTACTGCAATTGTGAACAACTTTTTCAAATAATAACAACTTTGATAAAGAGGAAATTTTTCTGAGCAACCAATAATAAACAAGTTTCCCACCGGTCACTGTGTGAATACGAATATGTGAATTTTTTTTTCATCGTGGATGGCCGTAATTTTATATTTAAAATCTTACTGCAATTGCGAACAACTTTTTCAAATAATATTTCCGCGTATCTTGAAAAATGAAGGTACTTTTCTCTTATGTCGATTTCACATATTTTGATTTCCTCGGTATATGACAAGAGGTATTCAAATTTCGATAAGTGCTCCTTAAGTTTGGTAAAATGCAGGAACTTTCATAAAGAATAAATTTTTCTGAGAAACCAATAATAAACAAGTTTCCCACCGGTCACTGTGTGAATACGAATATGTGATTTCTTTTTCTTCATCGTAGGCGAACGTCATTTTATATTTGAGATCTCATTACAATTATGAACAACTTTTTCAAATAATATTTCCGCGTATCTTGAAAAATGAAGGTATTTTTCTCACATGTCGATTTCAAATATTTTGATTTCCTCGGTATATGACAAGAGGTATTCAAATTTCGATAAGTGCTTCTTAAATTTGGTAAAATGCAGGAACTTTCATAAAGAATAAATTTTTCTGAAAAACCAATAATAAACAAGTTTCCCACCGGTCACTGTGTGAATACGAATATGTGATTTCTTTTTCTTCATCGTAAGCGAACGTCATTTTATATTTGAGATCTCATTACAATTATGAACAACTTTTTCAAATAATATTTCCGCGTGTCTGGAAAAATAAAGGTACTTTTCTCTTATGTCGATTTCAAATATTTTGATTTCCTCGGTATATGACAAGAGGTATTCAAATTTCGATAAGTGCTCCTTAAATTTGGTAAAATACAGGAACTTTCATAAAGAATAAATTTTTTTGAGAAACCAATAATAAACAAGTTTCTCACCGGTCACTGTGTGAATACGAATATGTGATTTCTTTTTCTTCATCGTAGGCAAGCGTAATTTTATATTTGAAACCTTACTGCAATTGCGAACAACTTTTTCAAATAATATTTCCGCGTATCTTGAAAAATTAAGGTACTTTTCTCTTATGTCGATTTCAAATCTTTTGATTTCCTCGGTATATAATAAGAGGTATTCAAATTTCGATAAGTGCTATATATATTTGGTAAAATGCAGGAACTTTCATAAAGAATAAATTTTTCTGAGAAACTGATAATAAACAAGTTTCCCACCGATCACTGTGTGAATACGAATATGTGAATTTTTTGTTTTCATCGTAGACGGCCGTAATTTTATATTTGAAATCTTACTGCAACTGCGAACAACTTTTTCAAGTAATATTTCCGCGTATCTTGAAAAATGAAGGTACTTTTCTCTTATGTCGATTTCAAAAATTTTTATTTCCTCAGTGTGTGACAAGAGACATTCAAACTTTGATACATGCGTCTTAAATTTGAGGAGATGCAGGAACTTTTATAAAGAATAAATTTTTCTGAGAAACCAATAATAAGCAAGTTTCCTATGGGACACTGTGTGAATACGAATATGTGAGTTCTTTTTTCTTCATCGTAGGCGAACGTAATTCTAAATTTGAGATCTTGTTGTAACTCTGAATAACTTTTTCAAATAATATTTTCGCATAACTTGAAAGTTCAAGGTACTTTTCTCTTATGTTGATTTCAAATATTTTGATTACCTTGTTGTGTGAAGCTTTGATACGCGCGTCTTGAATTTGGAAAGTTGCAGGAACTTTCATAAACAATAACTTTTTTTTAGAAATCAATTATTGAAAAGTTTCCCACGCGTCACACTTTTGACCAGTCGCTGTATATTGAAAACGAGGCATTTTAAGACAGTTGTTTATAGAAACCTTTTTATTTAAAATCAGCTCAGGAATCACCTCTTTCATTTTTTTGCAAGCACCGAGTTACACCCTGTATATTGCTTAATAATTAGTGTGCCAGTTTCTTACTTATTCTTTGCACTTATTTATTCTAATCACTCTTCTTTTCTTCTTCAATTTGTTGTTCAATAGTTGTTCCACAAACCTATTTCCGTTAAAAAACAAGATTGTTAATCCTGTCAATTTTGTAAGTCCTGAAATGTTTATGGGGCTCTGACTTTACTGTGCGTTAAAGTTTACTGTGCTGCATGTACACAATGGCTAACAATACCAAAGAAATAAAAATAGAATTGTTTTCGAATTTCCACAAAAGTTGCGTCCACGCATTTTTAGAAATCCTATTAGTACTTCCGAACTTTGAAACGAGAGCATCAGAAACAGTCAACTTAAAATTTTTCGAATAAGAATGACCGGAAATTTTAATCAAAATTGATGAGCGCGGTTCTCATATCATATCAGTTATACATGTGTATGTGATTCCTGGAACTCTGACGTCATTAATACAACGCAGGAAATTCCTTGATTCATTTCAGATTAAACGTAGTGTCTGTACATACATCCAGTTGAGTATACAGTTTGGGAAACTTCGCACGTTTCTTCCAGCAGTTTTATTAATATCTCGCAGTCTGCCGAGTCGCGTCGCGCCGATTACGTTCTATTCAAATCCCAGTTGCGATTCACCGTCCTTGAGGAATTCCCGCCACACGCAGATAAATACTTTTAAATTAAGCAAATTCGTTTAGTATAACGATGGAACTCGAAGCGTTAACCGGCGACGTGGAAGTGTGCCGAGTGAGTTTAAATCCCGAAGATCAGCTTCAAGAGCTCTACAGGCGCCTAAGCGGGCCGCTCATTAACCTTGACCACATCACGACGTTCTTAAACGAAAACCCGAATATTTTACGCAGGAATTTCAAAGAGTACCGCGGCAAGAACGTCCTGCAGATAGCCTGCTCGAATTTAGCCGATAACTTATTCACCCCAGAAAACATTCCGGTCCTGGAAACGCTCGCAAATGGCACCAACTTGCTATACGCCAACAAGAAAGAGAACTACAAAGAAGTGATACACTACGCGGCCTTATCGGGGCGCCCGGAGATACTGCGGACGATAATCGACGTGATAAAAAACAAAGTGAACTCTAAACGAATCAGTGCGACGACTAGTGACGGTGAAACCGCCCTGAGTTTGTTACTGAAAAGGAAAAACCCCGGGAAATTCATCGAGTGCATTAGAATTTTGATCGACGCGGGGATCGACGTGGATTCATCCGATGATACCAACGCCACCCCCATACTCCTGGCATTCAAAAAATATGGGAATTACCTGCAGCAGAAGAACAGAGAGGGAATGGCGGCGATTTGCGAGATCCTGCAACTCCTGGTGGGGGCAAATTGCGACCTGGATTCGCACAGACTGAACAAAAAAACCGCCCGAACTTACTTCTCCGAATACAGATTTAGAATAGGCAATGTTATCTTGGGGGAACCCCCGGAAAACCGCGTGCAGAATCACGAGGAGTTATTTGGTTTGCTCAAGGAGAATCGCGAGGATGATTTTCTACAACACCCGAACCTCCAGAGGTACGTGAAGCACGCCGATGGTACCTTCACCTTGCTTCAGTTGGCCTGCAAGAATGGTCTTTCGAAGGCTGTGAAGGCCCTTTTGAATCTGGGGGCGAACGCGAACGTGAAAACCGACAAGAACTGCCTGCCCGTGGAGATCGCCGGGAGGAAAGGCTTTTACGACATCTTCGCCATAGTTTTGGCGAAAACAAAGTCTATACCCCCAAGTCTGGTGGTGGAAATCGCCAAGAACTTGCATCAAACCCCAACCTGCAAGATCAACCACGAGAAATGCCTGGGGCTCTTGTTACAACAAAAACGAGTGAGGGTTTGCGTTAATACCCCCGATGAAGATGGCTACACCGCCTTGCACTGCGCCACGAAGTTAAGAAAACCCGACGCGTCCTTGAGCTTATTAAAAGCGGGCGCTCGCCTTTCGACGAAAGACAACGAGGGGAACATGCCCATCGAGGAAATCGACATAGGCACCCTGGAGCACTACTTTAACTACTGCATTTACTATAAAAACAAGCGAGTGTATAACAACCCCTGGGTGACCGAGGAAGACAAGAAAATCGAGAAGGACATCGAAATCAACTACACCAACCTCTTGCCCCTTAATAAATCGTCCGCCTCACATATCGAAGTGTTTAAAAAAATAAGCGAGATGTCAGAGTTGAATTCCATCTTGAAGCATCCCCTCGTTTCGAGCTACTTGTACCTGAAGTGGCACCAAGTTCGCTGGATGTATTACCTGAACATCTTGATCTTTGCGCTTTACGGTTTTCTGCTTTACCTGTACATTTTTTTTTATTACTTGAACGGATCTCGCCCCCCGATCATCGTGAATATTGCGCTTGGCTTCGTCACTTTCTGTTTGGTGGTCCGAGAGCTCGTGCAATTCCTCTGCAGATGGCGACGTTACGACATGGAATTCAAACACTGTCTGGAGCTAATACTCTTCGCCCTCACCTACGTCATCATCTCAGAAACCCCATCGGATTTAACCATACGCAAGCAAATAGCCGCGTTGACCATTTTACTATCGGCGCATGAGTTGGTTCTTTCTTTGGGGCAACTCCCGAGTTGTGCCACTAACGTGGAGATGTTGAAGACGGTGAGTTGGAACTTCTTCACGTTCCTGGCCTGGTACTTCGTGCTTCTTTTGGGTTTTGCCCTCAGCTTTTACATCCTCTTCCACACCGAGGAACACCAATCATCAAATAACGACGATGGCGACGACGGCGAGGATGGTGTAGACTTCTACCAAAGCTTAACCTTAAGCATCGTAAAGACCGTGGTGATGCTCACGGGTGAATTCGACGCGAGTTCCTTCAAGTTCGAACTATACCCGATCACCAGCGTCATCATATTCCTCACGTTCGTCTTCATGATAACCATGGTGGTCTTCAACTTGCTAAACGGACTGGCCATAACGGATATCCAGCAGATTCGAAGCGATGCGCAGATCGTCGCCAACCGATCCAGACTGCGGCACATGCAGATCCTCGAGGTCCTCTACACCATGTTCTATTGCACGCAGCACAGGTTTCGGGTTGATTACCTGCGCGACTTCTTCTACGAGTTTATCTATTCGGAATCCGAGTTCTGCAAGGAGGGGCTGGTCCACGTTAATAAGTGCGGGTACGTTTTGAAGCAGGAGCGCAAGAAAGCGGGGGCGTTTGGCGATTGGATTTGGGGGGAAAACCGGATGCGCCTGGACGCCGAGACCGTGGACAACATAATATTTCTGTTGGACGTCACGAAGATGGAGGATAGGAAGATGCAAGAGCGGAAGCTGATCCGGAATCAAATGGAGCTGGAGGTGAAGCAAGAGAAAATATGGGAGGAGCAGAAGGAAATTGTGAACCGCCTGGGGAGTCTCGAACAAGAAGTGAAATCGTTGCACGCGTTGCTGAAGGATCATTTAACGAGTTTGTCGCAGTAGGAAATTGTGTCCGACGTGCAGGATGATGAATAAATTTGTTGTTCCTTGTTTGTCCTTTGTTTTCGATTAAATTTTTTGTACAAAGGATTTGGGGGTAATAGCAATAGATATGTTATGGGCCTTTGAAATTGCAGCAATGGTGGCAGGATGTTTGGTTGCCTGTAAATCAGGGACAAAGAGTGTGTTTTTAAATATTTTTATCTGTTGTTTATAAACACTTGGCAGTTTATAAGTAACAAGAAAAAGCAGGTAGCAAATTATAAATAACAAGTAAAAACAGGTATAAGTTTCTAAATAACGATAAAAATAGTTAAAACACACTCCTTGCCCCTGATGCATTGGCAGCCATGTTAAGTCAAAGGGATTTTGGCGCCGAACTTTTATTTTTTAAGCAGCTTACATTTTTTTATTTTTTTTTGATGATGAAAAATAAAATATTTGTTTAAACTAACAACAATCTACTTAGTTGATAACTTATCAGTTTGATTTAACCTTTGCTTCAATTTTTGTAATGATATTCACTCCGAAACAAAAAGCTGAAGCGTCATTGCAACGCCAAGGTAGTCATCAAGAATTTTAAAAAAAATTCTTATCGCCTTTACGTTTGTATTTTTAGTGTCACTTAATAATTTGTTTGTGTATTTTTCACCCTAACGAAGCCATCGAAACGTTGAGCGATTGTGCGATTTAATTATCCAGAAAATATACCGGTCATTGTCGCAAAGTGAGAACATAGGCAATTCGATAGACAGTACCGCTATAGGCACACAAAAGAGATGCCCTTTATGCTCTGGGCCCTCGTGGAGGCGTGGTGATCCCTACCCTTAACGTAGTGCTACTCCGTACATTTCAATCTTCAATTGTCTGCGCTATTTATTCTCATTAAATTTCTATGATCTCAGTTTCAGTCAGCAATCGGTATAAATAAATTGTTATAGGAGTATAATTTTATATAGTTTCTATTCACAGATAACAGATACTCCTTCTATTAAAATTGACTTACACATTGCCTACCTACTCTTCGTCGTACCTGTTTGAGCCTGTATAAGGTTGCGAACCCTATGGAAAAATTATCGATGTTAAAAATTTCACTTGGATGTGACTCCAGGTCAGTGGAGACGGGGTGGGCTACAAATAGATTGTTGGTAATTTAAACTTGGATATAAAGTGGGCGCCACCTAGCGTGAAATTGTCCAAGTAGGCAAGTAACTCGTGGTACCGCTAGGACTACACACGCTGTTAAAAATAAATAAAATTTCTATTAATATTAATCAGAAATGTGTGCTTCTTTCGTGTTCAAGTAATAGTTTTTGTAATCTAATAAGTTTTCTTAATAAATTCACATCAGGTTATGGGCCCAGTTTATCGTTGAATTATTTAAATTGAGAAGACTTAAGAAGAGAAAGAAGCGAGTGTCGTGATTTTACACAAATACATCAATTAAAAAAAAGGAAAGCAAAAAAATTACGTTGCTTACTTGGAAACGGTGTTACGTATCCCTTGCCGTTCATGAAGGGCATTTCGATGAAGATCCCCAAACGTTCGACGTCCGGCTTTCCGTACTTATTACCCAAATTGGCGCTAAAGGCATCTTTATCAGGCTTCATTTCGAAAACTTAGCGTTTAAAGAAAAAGACGCATCCGATTTAAAATTAAGCAAATCCGCGACAGCTCCAAAATCGTTGACGTTTCAAATAACCCCCACATTTAAAGTGACAAATAATTTTTTTTTTGACAGACAAAACGTCTAAAAATTTTATAATTAATTTCAACAACATTACATTTCATATTTTTTTCTTTTAAGAATTATAGAAGTAAGTTACGGACCAAATTAAAATAAAAATTTCCTTGTATAGACGTATCCACAAAAGTATTTGAAAGTTTGATTGCAACGTAAACATTCCCGTATGATAATGGGCTAGAGTGGAAAGCCCCCAGTCAAAATACTGACTCTCCTTCAGATAAGGGACAATAAATAAATTGCGATAAAGAAATTTTGACGCGTGAAAAATATATCCACGTTCTCAATTGACTTAACAAAATGCCTGGTCATGTGGTTATTACTCTACAGGAAAATTTTTAAAGTAATCAACATTTAGTCGTCTTTTGTTTCTGCTTTTCGTTTTTTCTTCTTTTTAATACGAATGTCATCTCTTAGAGTCGATCGTCCTTTGTTTTTGTTTTTCGTCTTTTCCGTTTTTTGTTTGAAAGAAGTCGATTTTTTTGCGAAATCGACTCTCTTTGTTTTTCGTCTCTTATCAGGAAGCAAATCAAAATTGTCACGAGTACATCACCTCCTCTTTTGTTTTTCCTTTTTTTATTAACCCTCCCCCTCCTTGTAGCCGGCTATTGTTCTTCATCTTCGTCTCTTTATAAAAAAAAAATAGAAATTTGTCAACAGTCAGTCGTCTTTTGTTCCTGCGTTTGGTTTTTCTCTTTTTAATAAGAATGTTATCTCTTAGGGTTGATCGTCTTTTGTTTTTCTTTTTCGTCTTTCTGGTTTTTTGTTTAAAGAAGTCGAAATTTGTGGTGAAACCGACATTCTTTTGTTTTTCGTCTCTTAGCAGGAAGCAAGTTGAAATTGTCGCGAGTATATCACCTCCTCTTTTGTTTTTCCTTTTTTATTACCCTCCCCCCCCCTCCATTGTAGTCATCTTTTGTTCTTGTTCTTCGTCTTTTTATATGTAAAAAAAACTTCGAAATTCGTCACATAAAGTCAATCGTCTTTTGTTTTTGCTTTCTGTTTTTTTTTTTTTCATAAGAATTACATCACATCCTCTTTTGCTTTCCCTTTTTTTATTACCCCCCCCCCCCCTCCTTGTAGTCATCTAATGAAATTCGTCACATAAAGTCAATCGTCTTTTGTTTTTGCTTTCTGTTTTTTTTTTTTCATAAGAATTACATCACATCCTCTTTTGCTTTTCCTTTTTTTTATTAACCCCCCCCCCTCCTTGTAGTCATCTAATGTTCTGTCTTTTCATGAAAAAAAAAATCGAAATTAGTCAACAGTTGTGTTTTGTTTCTGCTTTTCACTTTTTTGTTTTCAATAAGAATGTCATCTCTTAGAATCGATCGTCTTTTATTTTTCGTCTTTTGATGTAGAAACAACACACCAATCGTTTTTTTTTTTTTTTGCTTGAAAGAAGTCGAAATCGAGTTTCTTTTGTTTTCGTCTGTTATCGCGAAGCAAGTCAAAGTTATCGACTAGTTTTTGTTTTTGGTTTTTTTTTTTTTTTAATATAAAAAAGTCGCCCTTTGTAGTCGTCTTTTGTTGTTCTTGTTCTTCGTCTTTTTATGAAACAAAAAAAAAGTCGACATTCGTCACGCAACGTCTATCGTCTTTTTGTTTCTGCTTTCCGTTGTTTTTTTTTTTTTTATTTAATAAGGACGCCATCTCTTAAAGTCGATCGTCATTTGTTTTTGTTTTTTGGTCTTTTTATAAAGAACACAACGTCTTTTTATGTAGAAATAAAAAACCGCCCGTTTTTTGTTTGAAAGAAGTCAAAATTTTGTTGTAAAATCGTCTTTCTTTTGTTGTTCATCTGCTATCGGGAAGCAAATCAATCAAAATTATCGTCTTTTGTTTTCGCTTGATTTTTATGAAAAATTTCGCCCTTTGTAGTCGTTTTTTGTTTTTGTTCTTCGTCTGTTTATGAAGAAAAATCGAAATTCGTCAACAGAGTCAGTCGTCTTTTTGTTTCTGCTTTTCGTTTTTTTTTTTTTTTTAATAGAATGTCACCTCTTAAAGTCAATCGTCTTTTGCTTTTGTTTTTAGTCTTCTTAATTTTTTGTTTGAAAGAGGTCGATTTTTTTTGCGAAATCGACTCTCTTTGGTTTTTTGTTTTTTATTAAAACAAATTCCCTTCCCTTTCATGTAATCATCTATTGTTTTTGTTCTTTGTCTTTTTATGGAAAAAGTCGAAATTCGTCAATAGAGTAGATCGTCTTTGTTTCTGCTTTTTGTTTCTTTTTCTTTTTTAAATAAAATGTGAATGTCATCTCGTAAAATTGATCGTCTTTTGTTTTCGCACTCCAAATTTTTTAGCCAATTTAGGTTTCGAGTGGCAACCCTGGCACTGGAACCGCTTAGGCGGAATTATCGATCGACGCATGGATTACTTCGGGAAACGTCGGCTTCGCCTTATAAATAAAAGAATAAATATTTTAAATAAAAGTAATCCGTGCGTCGATCGATAATTCCGCCCAACCGGTTCCAGTGTCAGGGTTGCCACTCGAAACCCTTGTACCTCTGCTAAAGATGAACCGTATTTATTTATTTAGCATGGACAAACGAAAAGTGACGCTGTCGAACCAAGCGAAATACGAAGGTG
Source organism: Serrognathus titanus (assembly GCA_039766575.1). NCBI lineage: Eukaryota > Metazoa > Arthropoda > Insecta > Coleoptera > Lucanidae > Serrognathus > Serrognathus titanus. Next base: position 71,371,406 of record CM077913.1, read on the forward strand.
CGAGGGGGACAGTATCGTACGATGCAAGGCAGCCAATCAGATGGCCGTAAGGCTTTACATGATCATAAGAGGACGTGCAAAGTAATTCAAGAATCGATCGATAATTCCGTGTCAGGGTTGCTCCTCGAAAACTAAATTGGCAAAAAAATTTGGAGTGTTGCCAAGTTAATTTCATTGGATTACTTTATAAAGCAACTCTACGATTTCATTTTCGGAGGATTAAATTCTTGGGCACGAAAGCTCTAGACACTGAAAATAAAAATAATAAAATAAATAAGATAAAAGAATAGTGAGTGGTTCCAGTGCCAGGGTTGCCACTCGAAACCTAAATTGGCTAAAAATTGTGTTGCCAACTAAATTTCGATAAGTAAGATGAATCTCCTTATCATTATGTAGAACTTTTGCGAATGTTGAAGTGGCTTTATAAACCGACAGCTTCACATTATTATTGTCAGTAGTTCATCCTGGCGCCCTCGATTAACACCTTGTAAACCACGCCCATCTCCACCAAGCTACCAGGGGCAACGGCTGATGAAAAGCAGTTCAAACTTGTTACCGTTCGGGATAAATAAACAGGGAGTATTTCATTACTGTGACGGAATCGCGAGACCGGCCTGACAAAGTGACGTCACCGCCTCGACGACGCTGGGCCACGTCATTGGGACCCACGAAGACGCTTCGGATCATCCGAGCTTAGATCAGAGGATTGTGAAGTCAGTCACAATTCAACGCGATCGGTAATGCTCATGTAAATAAATAAATTGCCAGCGACATCAATTGCGTAAAAGAATTTATTTATTTATCTCACTAATTCAAAGGAGGCGTTATCTACAGTAAAAATTCTTCATCTATCTAAAACGTAACAAAATAAATTATATCACGACAATCACATCACTAGGACAAACCGCGCATCACGTCATCGCAGTCTTCAATGTTCGGCCATGAACGCCTTTACGATGGCGTTTATGCTCTCGTAAGTACCCGTAATGCACCCCAGAAGCCCCACGAGTATGATAAAGCCGTTCTTCACCACCAGCCAAGGGCTCAGCTCCGATATGCTCCAGGAGGTGGCGAGCTCTACGATCGGAGGGAAGAGAAGCGCAAGCGCCGTGCTGCTTACGGCCCCCACCAGCGAAATGAAGAGATTCAGATAAGGGATGGCTTCTGCCAGAACAACTGAAAGAGGAAATTTATTATTTATTCCTTGCTTTTGGCGAAAGCCTCATACTCACATGTAACTAAGACGAGCGAAGTCCTGAAGGCGTACTCCATCAAGAGCTCGTGTTTGAAGGGTCCCATGGTTTCCTGGATGTGAGGCCACATGATTTCCACTGGGATGTAGAATTGGAGTGCGTAGGTGAGGAGGATTGCCAGAGATATAATGATTTTGACTGACTGTGCCAAACTGTAGAGAAAGAACCTCATAATTTTTAACATAAACAATCACTGGCGATAAGGGGCTGAAATGGAAAGTCGCCAGCCAAAATGCTGACTCCCCTTTAGCCATTAAGTTATTGACTAGAGTAGGCAACTTAATTCACCCCCATGATCTTTTTGGACATACCACCAGGGGAGAAGGCAAAAGAGTGCAACACCTTAGGAGTTGGAAGAAGGGCTTCTTGCCTCCTTCCAATGTTAGCAACAAGCCATCGCGGTTACTTTGGGTATAATTTTACATTCTTGGTTCGCAACTTTTGAGTCCAAGGACAACGCTACCCGGGGATGAAATTATAAATAAACCAGAAGCCTCGTTTAAAACTTACACGTCACTTTCTGGAAGATTCAGGGTAACACTTCCCTTGATGTCTTCACCATACTTCAGGTAAGATATGAAACCCATCGTAATATAAATCAACGTGACGATCGTCATGCCGAAATTCAACACCCCCACCGGCTTGGTGAAGTGTTGAGGCTTCTTCATCTCGTTTTGTAGGGGCAAAACCTAAGAGGGAGAGAAAGGGGTTGGAACAATCTAAAAGGGCGATAGGTTTTATGTTTAAATTACCAGTCCAATTCCTTCGAATGCGAAAAGGGCCGTTCCAAAAAACAAAGGTAGCTGGTTCCATTGGGCCACATATTTCCTGGAGGACACCTTCGGCAGGTCCCGCGTCGAAAAGTATAAGGAGATCACGATTCCGACTACCATGAAGATGTTGGCAACGGCGGAGAGGGGTGCCAGGTATTTCAGGTTTCTGATCAAGCAACTTAGGAGTATGGGCAGGAAGATGATCGCCATGTGGAAGTGCACGTTTATTTCATAGTCGTAATAATCCAACACCTAGAGAAAAACTTATTGTTGGATGTTTTAACAAAAAAAAAAGCAATGGTCCGTATTCTCAGCGTTTATTTCCCATGGCAACGCTCGTTTCTTGCTTATTTTAATCACGGCTTTAGTTAAATATGATTGTAATCATAAGATGAGAATATGGGCCTGTGTGTTTGTTGCCTACCTGTTTGAGGTTGGTGGCAATGAAAACGAAGTAAACACAGCAGAATCCCAGCTGGGTGATGCAGAGGAATAGGTTGACTAGTTTCTTCATGTACGGGGCCATCTTCTTCATGGTCATTGGCCCCGTTTCGAAACATAGTTCGACGGTTTCTGCAAAGTCTGGTGTCTCCGCGCCCGTCAAATGTGCCATCTTCTTGGAAGCTGACAACTGTTTAACAATAAATACTGGTAACAAGATTAATAAAGAATCAATCAACATTTAAGCCCGGTTTTCCTTCAAAATCGCCAGTCGTCAACGACTGTGACCGAGCCCATTGGTGGTTGCTGCTTACAAAAAATTTGTCGAAATACGCACGACATGTCAAATTCTCGCCCGGATTTTTTGACGGCTACTGTACGTAGAAATTAAAGCAGCGGCACCAGTGTTGAAATTTTATTTCATTGAGTATCAACAAAATAGAATGACTTATGCCATCAATGCGTTTCAAAAATATAAACGTTCAATTAAAATTGAATCAGCACGACAGCTGTTTCTTTTTTCTAATCTACCTTGCGTGTTAATTTTTTTTGTGTATTTTAATACCATTCTCATTATTCATCATCAGTCAACAAGCGAAGGCCATTTTCTGGTTAATTCTCCCACCATTGTTAGGATTTTTGTTCCTGGATTTCGACCAGCATGATCTAATCCTGCCATGACCTCAACACAACAACCGTTACTTTCGCAAATTGCATCGTTTTTAAACGTCTAGTTTCAATGCGTTTGAAGTAAATAGAAACTCCGTCTTTTCATTCCCGAAATGAATTTTAAAAGGATCCTGTGCACAACTGTAAGCGAAATATAATTTTGGAAGAAAATGCACCTCCAATTGAAATTTTTTTAAATAAAGGATTTAAGTTATTAGCAATAATATTTTTCGCTCGAATAAGGTGTTACTTTTATTTTGAATGACTTGTATACAGGGTGACTGTTAATTAACCCGACAAAATGAAACCACTAGAAGAAGCGATGTCCGAGAGTATAGCAATTAATCAAAAACTAGCCCCAAAATGACGATGCGCCCCTGGTTAAAAAATAGAGAAGCAGATGAACGAAATAAATACTCTTGTAAAGTTTTTTATGATTTTATGATACGGCGGCGTGGCATCGTGAACTTGACCTTTAAGTGGAATTTTACGTCAAATTCCGTTTTTAGGTCAACCGATGCCGTGAAATACGAACGAAATACGAATATTTATTTGACAAAATCACCTGAAGTAGATTATTCCATACAAAAGATAACAGCGGTCCTACTTAGAACACATGCTCTGACAGGTAAACAAATATACAAATAAATCACTGCCGCTAATGCCGTTCGTACTTGCGCATTATTGCTTTGTATTCGTCGATAAACCGACTCTCTTTGGTTCGCGGCGAATGACTTGCGCACTGCTCTAGAACAGTTCGTGAAGTCCGTAGTCACACGAGACGACTTGTTGCAGTTCATGTTCAATTACATGTTCGGCGCAGCTTATCACTATAGCGACGTTTAAAACAGCTACACATAAAATTTTTTATTGATTCGCTTCTGCGCGAAACGTAGGCCAAAGGTTTACAGCTGAAAGTTTCTATGAACCACGAACTATTGTTTAACTTAATAAACAAAAAAAAAAAAAGAAAACTTGTCGGTATTGTATTTCAGATTTCACAATTTCGCAGATAACCGATTTGTTTAAGCGGTTCCTTTCGAAGTATTTATTTATTACCAATTTTATCTAGATCAATTCCTAGTAATTCTCTTTGAGCTTATGAGATTTCCCAACAAGAATTGTATGCATAACAAATTAACGAATTTGTTCCCCTTATTTCATTCGCAATTCTAGTTATTTTAGAAATTACTAATAATTACGTCTCGTAAAAGAAACAACTCAGATTTTCCAACCCGATCCCAGCAATTTAGGTTTTCTCGTAATCTGTGGCATTCACGCACGCGATTTGATCAAAAATTATATGCATAACAAATTAATTAACAAACAAAATTATTTGCGAATTTGTTACCCTTATTTCATGCGCAATTCCAGTTATTTTAGAAATGACTAATAATTACGTCTCGTAAAAGAAACAACTCAGATTTCCACACCCGTGTAGTAAAACGAATTGAGATGTATGTCAAGCGGATAGTCAATAAAAAACTTCTACAATCCTATTATACTGCTGCATTTATAAAATAATAATAATAATGATAATAATAATTTTATTTTTCAATCGTACAGACCTACTGATACATTTTCAATGCGTTATAATTTGATTGAAAAAATCTTAAGGCGTGAGTTCAGCTTAAAACAGCAACTTCTTCTACCTAAACCTAAAATTCTGTAACACCAAAGAATTAAGATATATAAATAATATGGCTTCGTATTTCATACGCAGTATCGAAGCTAGATTTTGGAGTAATTTTTTAATTAATTATAAACTATTTAGAAGAACATTTTTCGCACACTCTCGGACATCGCTTCGATTAGTGGTTCCATTGCGTCGGATTAATTAACAGTCACCCTGTACATTTTGATTCGTGTTGACAACTGATATGCTTTTTCTTAAGGTTTGCCCTAATGTGGCGATGGCGACGTCATTGACACGCGTTAAAACGGAAAGCCGATAATTTTCTCATTAAACTCCATTAAAAATTACTATTATGAATGCAAGTGCTCCTACGTCGTGTTCTTGACATTATTCCGTTTCGCGGAGAATGCGCGCGCGATATTATTTAATTAGGTTCGCCGCAGGATGCATTCAATTGCACTTCGTATTCATTCGTTTTCGCCCAAAACGTGGAAAGTACGTGCTTGAAATGTCCAAGTTGTAAGCCGACGAAGAATTCGAACTAACTCTTGTTTACGCCAGACACAAAAAGCTTCCAAAAACTGCCTTAAATATTAGCCAGGAATCATTGAAAAATGTTATTGGCAAGCACATACTTTGTACACACTTTTTTATGAATGCTTTAAAAATTATTGCATATATGAAGTGTGCAGTGAAAAAAACGTGTCAAGGACCATCGCCGCAATTTTAAATTCAATTCCAGTGATATCAAGTGGTTTATAAATATGCAAATCTCATTTATTTATGCAATGCAAATTGCTGCTTATGAACTTTTTTAAGTCTTTCAGGAGAAAAGGTACATACAGGGTGACTGACAAAGAAAAACCACGATAAGAGCGATGTCCGAGAGTATGACAACAATTGTTAAAAAAATTCTTTCTACTTTAGCGTCGACCGTGAACTTGACCTTTAAATGGAATTTCACGTCAACTACTTTTTTAAGTTAATGACCGACACCGTGAATTACGAACTAAAAAATAATTATTTGACAAGATCATCTGAAGCATAAACGTTTTTTGACAACCAGAATTCAAAACATTATAATCAGTAAATGCCTTCGTAATCTGTTAATTATTATGAATTCGTTTCGTGTGTGACGAATCTATTCAAAGTTTAACAAATTCAAGACGCGTTGGCAACTCTCTATCCTGTGTTTTTAGCGCGTTGGTTGTACATTGTTCCTCGTTCCACTTTGAACAATTTGTTCGACCTTGAATTAAGTTCTTAATTAATGATAAACTATTCCATAGAATTTAATCTCGTAATCTGTGCATTCGTTCACGTACGCGATTTGATTAAAAACCACGCATATCACCACCAACGTTTAAAGCATAGTACATAATAAAGTTCCTAGAAGTTAATAAACAAAAAAAAAACTCTTCAGCAACGAATTTCAGGTCGAATCAATCGTATTACATTTTCCGAACAACGCCAGAAATTTACATTTTCTATGACACGCATTCACGTACGCGATTTGATCAAAAATTGTATTATGTCATTGATGGCGACAGCTGGTGGAAGTGAAATTGGGGGGAGATAACATAATCGCTGAGCGTTAGGTTTGTCCAACACACATAAACAGAGAGCAAACGATACATAGCGCGTACCTTCGAACCCCCGCGATCGCCAGCGAGTTAAATCCTTGCGATTCTTTTTTGTGGATGAAGCAGCTGGTACATTCCGCTCTAGTAAATAATTCGCAATAATTAAACAATTATTTGCGTATTTATTCTAGTTATTCTAGAAATTAGTAATAATTAGGTCGCGTATAAGAAACAACCCCGATTTCCGTTCGCAGCTGTTAAAAATCGAGTAAAGCGAATTGAGATGTGTGTCAAGGTCGCATTGTGTGCAAGCAAGTCGTCAATAAAAAGCGCGTTTATAGAACGTGGCGTCGGCTGCTTTCGTACACAATACCTCAGTTCGATTTTGGTGTAATTTTTTTAATTAATTGTTTAAAAGAATGATTTTTTCCCGTAATCTGTGACATCCATTCGCGTAGGCGTTTTTTTTTTGCGGACAATTATCAGTCACCCTGTATATTTATTTATACAGGGGCTGTTCAACTTCGTTTACAATAGTGTGATTGGTAAAAATTAAAAAAAAAATAATTATTCAAAGCCTTAAAATTTTTACACTTACAAAATCCTGACAAAATATCCGCTGCCAAGTAAAATCCTTAAAAATTAGGAATTTACTGATACGTGCCACGCCCCCTTCTACATAGCGTAGTAGGCGTGGCTTAGCGAATAAGCGAACGCCTTTTTTCAAGTTTCAATAAAATAATAGGTATATTGAGTTGCAATTACCACAAAAAAAAAAGACAGAAAGAAAACTGTACAGGAAAATTAAGTTAAATTTATTGATTTGTTTTAATTTTATTCTTTTGTTCGTATTTGTAAACGATTCCTACTTCCACTTCAATTTTATTTCACTATTAACTCTGCTTAAATGTTGGTCACTACTTAAAACAATCGAGTTTCCCTCATAAAATCGATGGGATTTCTTTTTTTTTCGTAGGTACAATTGTCAGTCATCCTGTATAAGTATAATTTATTTAGAAATTACAATTTCGATTCAATTCATGTATTTTTCTTTCTTGCTATGACACTGTAACCTCATTCTCTGAAGTTTCTAGTGGACTTCCTTTAATACTTGTTTTCTGAAAGTATGCTTCAATTTAATGATCGTTGTCTTTTTTTTTCTTCGCCCCCATAATCCTATCTTCGCTCTAGTTTTCTTTTTTCATTCGCTTTGTTCATTCACCACGGCGATCTCTTTTCTAATCGTGTTGCAATCCATGGCGACTTTACGTTTTAGAATTAATCGATTCTCGTTCAATCGATCGTCTATTGTTATTGTTTCTTTTGTTTGTTACTTTTTTTCATTTATTTGTTTTTTTTTACTTCTGCCCTGCTTAAATGTTGGCCACTCCTTAAAACAATTCAGTTTCCCTCATAAAATAGATGGGATTTTTTGCGGAACAATTGTCAGTCACCCTGTATAAGTATAATTTATTTAGAAATTACAATTCCAATTCAATTTATGAATTTTTCTTTCTTGCTATGACACTGTAAGCTCATTCTCCGAAATTTCTAGTGGACTTCCTTTAATGCTTGTTTTCTGAAAGTATTTTTCCATTTAATGATCGTTGTCTCCTTCTTCTTCGCCCCCATAATCCCATCTTCGCTCTAGTTTTCTTTTTTCATTCGCTTTGTTCATTCATCACGACGATCTCTTTTCTAATCGTGTTGCAATCGATGACGACTTTACGTTTTAGAATTAATCGATCGTCTATTGTTATTATTGGTTCTTTTTTTGTTATTATTATATTTATTTGTTTTTTCTTTGACATTTGACATTTGTCCTGCTTAAATGTTGATCATTCCTTAAAACAATTGAGTGGGATTTTTTTTGAGAAACAATTGTCAGTCACCCTGTATAAGTATAATTTAGAAATTACAATTCCAATTCATTTTATGCATTTTTTTCTCTTGCAAGACTGTAATCTCATTCTCTGAAATTTCTTCTGGCCTTACTTTCATACTTGTTTTTTGAAAAGATCGTTGTCTTTTTTTTTTCTTCGCCCCTATAATCCCATCTTGGCTCTAGTTTTCTTGTTCCATTCGCTTTGTTCATTCATCACGACGATCTCTTTTCTAATCGTGTTTTAATCGATGAGGACTTTACGTTTTAGATTTAATCGATTTTCTTTCAATCGATCGTCTATTGTTATTATTGTTTCTTTTTTTTGTTATTATTATTTCATTGATTTGTTTTTTTAACTTCTGCCCTGCTTAAATGTTGGTCACTCCTTAAAACAATTGAGTTTCCCTCCTAAAATCGATGGGGTTTCTTTTTTTTTGAGGAACAATTGTCATTCACCCTGTATAAGTATAATTTATTTAGAAATTCTTTGAAATTTCTAGTGGACTTTCTTTAATACCGATGATGACATTACGTTTTAAAATTAATCGATTTTCATTCAATCGATCATCTATTGTTCTTATTGTTTTTTTTTATGTTATATTTATTTCAGATTTACAATATGCGTTATATTTATTGCAACTCACCAGAACGTGTTGACAATGTACGCATACGATCCCTAAGAAGACGATGACACATGGTCCCAGAACGATACCAGCGTTTTTGACTGCGTCACCCATGGCGAAGACCCCGGACCCGACGTTGCCCTTAAACAAGTGCATCAAGGTCTCCAGGTATCTACGATTGAAAACAGCGATCACAAGAAACAAATTGAAAAAAAAAAAATAGCAAAGAAACACAAACAAAAACTACAAACCAAAAAAACAAAAGAATAAATTTTTAGTAAAAAAAAAGTATTTTTTTTAACTTTCAGGTAATCGTGTCACGTTGACATCAAAAGTGACGTTAACAGCAAAAGTGACATTGACATGAACGAATAAAATCAAAGAAAATTTGGCATTTAACTTACGTCGTTTGATGGACAACCCCACTTCCGTGAGGTCCATGTTCCCCAGCTCCCCCATCCCTCTTCTGCTCCTTCTGCTTCTCCTTCCTGTCCTGCAACGGAATGGAGATGATCGGGTCCTTAGACTGAAACGTCAACGAATCTTCATTTCTAGAACATTACGATCGTAGAATTATATTCAACACGCAGTCTTACTCGACGACGCGCAATCGAGTTTTTTTTATTACTTTTTTTTTTTTGTTTTGTTTGTTTGTCATGCCGAATCGATTTGGTGTTGTTATTCCGATCGGTTTCCGCAACACTTGGCACGGACAATCAATGAGTAAATCAATTGGTTAGATAAGTCGGTGATTTTTTTTTAGAGGACGATTTATTTACGGTAAAATTGTTTTTTTTTTAATCAACTTAACGAACACGCCCCTCCCCGCTGACAATCAAAACTAACCTTGGAGCTGTTTCAAATTCATTTCTTGTATTCCATATGCGACAGAAAATAAATAATTATGTGCATGAGTATATTACAAAATAAATATATAAATAAATAAAAAGTAAGGACGCAAAGTATGGAACATTGATAAAGTTTCAACATTTGCAAACATAACGTATTCAAACATTATGAAGAATTGGGGCTATAGATTGAACATTAACAAAGATGCAATATTGTCAAAACATTACGAAGAACTCGCACTATATATTCAACATTGACAAACGTTACGAAGAATTGGTACTATAAATTCGACATTGTCAAACATTAGGAAGAATTGGCACTATAGATTCAACATTGTCAAAAGTTCAACATTATCAAACGTTATGTAGAATTGGTGCTCTAGGCTCAACATTGCCAAACGTTATGAAGAACTGGCACTATAGATTCAACATATTCAAACATTATGAAGAATTGGAGCCATAGATTCAACATTGACAAAGATTAGGAAGAATTGCCACTATAGATTCAATATATTGATTGATTTAACGTAGTCGAACATTCTGTAGAATTGGGAAAATAGATTCAACATTTACAAAGATTTAAAATTATCAAAACGTCATGAAGATTTGGCATTATAGATTCAACATATTCAAACATTATGAAGAATTGTGGCCATAGATTCAACGTTAACAAACATCAGAAAGAATTGGCACTATAGATTCAACGTTAACAAACATCAGAAAGAATTGGCACTATAGATTCAACGTAGTCGAACAATATGAAGAATTGGCACTACAGATTCAACGTATTTAAACATTATGAAGAATTGGGGCTATAGATTCAACATAGACAAAGATTCAACATTGTCAAACATGAAGAATTGGCACTATAAAGTCGACATTGTGTAACATTAGGAAGAATTGCATTATAGGTTCAACGTAAGCGAACAATATGAAGTACTGGCTCTATAGATTCAATATATTCAAACATTATGAAGAATTGGCGCTATAGATTCAACGTAATCAAATAATATAAAGAATTAGCACTATAGATTTAATATATTCAAACATTATAAGAATTGAGGCTATAAATTGAACGTAGACAAAGATTCAACTTTATCAAACATTGGGCCTATATATTCAACATTGACAAACATTAGAAAGAATTGGCACTATAGTTTCAACATATTCAAATACTATGAAGAATCGAGACAATAGATTCGACATAGACAAAGATTCAACGTTATCAAACGTGAAGAATTGGCACTATAAAGTCGACAGTGTTTAACATTAGTAACATTAGGAAGAATTGATACTATAAGTTGAACGTAATCGAACAATATGAAGAATTGGGGCTATAGATTCAACAGTGACAAACGTTACAAAGAATTGGCATTATATATTCGACGTAATCGAACAATATGAAGAATTGGCACTATAAAGTCGACATTGTCTAATATTATGAAGAATTAGCACTATAGGTACAATGTAATCGAACTATACGAAGAACTGGCACTATAGATTCAATATATTCGAAAAATTGTCACTATAGATTCGACAAATTCAAACATTATGAAGAACTGTCACTATAAAGTCAACATTGACAAAGATTCAACTTGTCAAACATTATGAAGAATTAGCGCTATAGATTCAACATTGACAAACATTATGAAAAATTGGCACTATTGATTCATCGTAAGCGAATTGGCACTATAGAATCAACATTGTTAAACATTAAGAATTTGCACTATAGATTCAACGTAGTCGAAAAACATGAAGAATTGGCACTATAGATTCAACGTATTTAAACATTATGAAGAATTGGCGTTATAAATTCAACATTGACAAACATTAGGAAGAATTGGAACTGTAGTTTCAACGTATTAAAACATTATGAAGAATTGGGATATAGATTCAACATTGTCAACCATTATGAAGAATTGGTGGTATAAATTCAACATTGACAAACATTAGGACGAATTGAAACTATAGTTTAAACGTATTGGAAGTATTGGAACATTATGAAGAATTGAGGCTATAGATTCAACATTGTCAAACATTATGAAGAATTCGCATTTTACGTTCTACATTTTCAAAGGTTCAACATTATAGTTTCAACGTAGTCAAACAATATGAAGAATTGGCACTATAGATTCAACGTATTTAAACATTACGAAGAATTGGGGCTATAGATTTAACATTGACAAAGATTCGACACTGTCAAACATTATGAAGAATTGGCACTACAGATTCAACGTAAGCGAACAATGTAAAGAATTGGCACTATAGAATCAACATTGTTAAACATTAAGAAGAATCTGCACTATAAATTCAACTAGTCTAAAAATATGAAGAATTGGTACTATAGATTCAATGTATTGTAGAATTGAGGCTATGGATTCAAGATAGAAAAAGATTCAACGTATTTAAATATTATGAAGAATTGGCGTTATAAATTCAACATTAACAAACATTAGGAAGAATCGGAACTATAGTTTCAACGTATTCGAACATTATGGAAAAAAGGGGGCTATAGATTCAACATTGTCAAACATTATGAAGAATTGACACTATAGATTAGGAACATTAGGAAGAATTGGAACTATAGTTTCAACGTATTCGAACATTATGAAGAATTAGAGCTGTAGATTGTCTCAAAGGTTCAACATTGATAAACGTTATGAAGAATTGGCACGATAAATTCAACGTAGTCGAACAATATGAAGAATTCGCACTATAGATACAACGTATTTAAATATTATGAAGAATTCGCACTATAGATTCTACGTATTTAAATATTATTAAGAATTGGCACTATAGATTCAACGTATTCAAACATTATGAAGAATTCGCACTATAGATTTAACGAATAGCTTAAATTGCGACATCCTGCGATCACTTTTTGACACAACATTGCATGATCGCAGAATGTCGCGATTCAAACTATTCGCAAATGCGAATAACTTGGGACATGTCGGTTTGGTTTGCAGTGGAAGTCTCGAGCTACGCCTCTGCTGACGAGGCCTCAAATAAAGCCGAAACAGCTGTACAAAAGATGCTTGAGGTATCCACTGCAATGGAAATCGATTTGCGATTAAAATTATAGATTTAACATTGACAAAGATCCAACATTGTCAAATATTATGAAGAATTGGTACTTTAGGGTCAATATAGTCAAACATTATAAAGAACTGGCACTACAGGTTCAACATTGTCAAAGTGGATGTCCTTATCAAAGCAACAGAAAAAAAAATAACTCAAAATTGTTTTGACTGTTATTAAGGACTTTTCAGATCACAAAATAGCAAGGTAAGAAAAAACAAAGGAGGAAAAAGGGTGTAATAAGCGAAAAAGTGAAACAAATAAAAACGAAAATTTTAGAAAGTTAGTGAAAAGCAAATCTTCAGTACGAGGAAAGCCAAAGGAAAGACGTTACGTATCTTACACTGTCCTTTGATAATTTTTCCTAATTAAATTATTTAAATTGTACTGAACTCTGCTTCAGGACTTCATTTTCGTTAATAAATTCAAACAGAAAGGCTTCTACGAAATCACAAACCTAAGAAATACAAAACAACAGTAATAACTTGACACGGAAAATTAATTAAGTAATGAGAAAAACTGAAAATAAAAATTAATTAATTAAGAACTAGCCGAATACCGAAAACACAAGTAAATTAAATCAAGTTATTTCCAAACGAGCGAAGTGAAAAATATAATAGAAATTGTGTTACATTTACTAAATAGGATTTAAGGCAAACTTTATATGATAAAAATGCGAGTGGGAAGAGAAATAATAGATTTTCATAAAAATAATCTTCTTGATTTATAAATTGATTATGAACCGTACAAACCAAGCCTGTCGCTAAAATATTCCGAAAAATGTTGACCCCATTCTCTTTTTACGCCCCTCAAACCTGCATTAGCATAATTGTCAAACAAGTTCTGATACATAAACACAACTAACGAAAGATATACGGGTAAACAGTATTGGGTTTTTCCCCGCAGGTATGCCACCTTAAAAAGAGACAACGAATTATACTCGTATGTAAATGTGAATATTTTGGGCGAATTCTGGCGTAAAAACAAAAGCAAGAACGTGTTTTTTAAGAAATCACCCTTTTGCTTCCCTCTCCAAAAAATAAATAAATAAACAAAAGACCCATAAAACACACATAGATTTTCAATCAACCACAAAGTAAGAAGGCCCTTAATTTTCAATTTAAACATTAATTTATTTATTTCTACTGTGTAAATCAATGTATGTAAATAATTTTACCTGTTCACGCTTCCATTCGTCTGACAGCTGGTGTTTGATCCGTACCAAGGAGTTTTGGGTGCATTCGCCAATGACGAGTTGTTAAGCTCCATTCTGTTGAAATGACAAAGCATTTAAATAAAAAATAAAGCAACATAATATTTTTGTTTTGCTTTCATTTATCTTTTGAGCCTCAACGAAATGTTTCGTTAGGAGAAGTAGAAATTGCTTCGTGCCATTAATCAAAACTCGATTAGGTTTTGCTTTCACCGCACGCATTGAAATCACCGATATTTTAATATATTACAGACCGACTAAACCTGATGATGATGATGATGATGATTCATCGCTTTCAAATAAAATAGCTTCCGAAACATTACAATTGCTGGCAAATAAATTATTTATTAGTCGTCAGCATTCAATCAGTAATGATTGAACAAAGAACGGTTGGAACGATTGGGGAGAATAAAACTGAAACGTAACTGAAAATTTCTGTTGGTATTAATAAGCAAACTGCACGGCTATTAAATAAAATAGCTTTTAATTGCCAGCAATGAATATTTGCTTGAAAGTCAATCGTCGTGTAATTACGAAATTGTTTGGAGTGGAAATAAACTAAAGTATACGTTGTGATTATTAAGAGAAGAAAAAAAAACTGTGCTAAACGATGGCTAATTGTCAAGAGATAAACAGGCTTCAATTCCGATGATTAAATTATTTATCTTGTGGCTTTTTTATGTGAAGTTGTAATTTTGTTGTTCGTCCTTTAATTGATTTTGATTTGTGCTTACGTAAAAGACATACAGTTTATAATATACAGGGTACACTCCAAAAGAATGATCTCATACAGGGTGACTGACAAAGAAAAACCAAGGTAAGAAGCGATGCCCGAGAGTTTGGGAAAATTGTTAAAAAATTCTTTCTACCTTAGTTTTCGAGAAAAATTAATCAAAAACTAGCCCCAAAGCGACGATGCGCCTCTGGTTGAAAAAAGAAGAACAGATGAACGAAATAAAAGTTTTATGGCAGGCACGGGGGCGTGGCATCGACCGTGAACTTGACCTTTAAATGGCATTTCACGTTAACTCCGACGCCCTATAGTCCAACCTGTATACGAACAACGTGATACAAACTTACCTTTTTCTACATAGAATCAATAGAAACCAAATGAATCGATCATGAAACAAGAACATTAATTCGGGAGCTAAGAGACCTGTTTGTACTTTACCGAGATACCGGAAGCTCTCAACTACATGAACTGTATATAAAAAAAAAACAAAAGCAGTCACAAAACGAAATGAGTAGGAAGTATGTAGGATTGCGAGAACTTGCCTACTACAATCAATGTCAAACGCTGAAAAATACCCAAGCACTAAACCTTGACGTCAACAAACAATCTGGGCAGTCGTAAATTAAAAAAGATTAAAAACTGAAGAACAAGGTAAACAGATCTAAGTATAGTCCAAGATGAATGACAGGAAACAACAAAATAAACTTGCGATTTAATTAACTTCCTGTAAAAGCAGTTTAAATGATGTGCTTTGTTTGCTTGTGAACGAGGAAGGATTACGTAAAATGATTAGCAATATCAAACGAAGTAATCAGATTAGTGCGGTTGATAACAGAAGATGCATTTATGTCTTTAAAAGCGTGCGATAAACGTTTATGGTGTTACGCAGAAAATCAGAGTTTGACCGTGAAGTAATAACACAGCTGATGATGAATGCGTCATACACGTCGATTAACTGCTATGAGATTAATTAAAGTCAATTGCGCGTACGAGAGTGAAATAAGAAGCGAACAACAATTCCGCCGCTTTAAAAAATAATGCACCGAACGCACGCGTTGAATTTTGTCAGACTTTGTACAAATTTGTGTTTTTTATAATAATCGAATCTGTTTCTCATTGAACGGCGCACACAAAACTAAATTATAATAATTAACAAACCAAACAGTTCCACTCTCGACGTGCGAGTGTGTTTACTGATCATAACGTTTTAAGTTCCGGCTGTCATCGCCGTTTCTTTGTTATTAGCAAAGTTCATTATTATTCAAACATCTGCGATAAACCGACATGCAAGGGAAGGGCCATAAAAAATGGCGAAATGTTTATGATGGACACGTTGCTTGTGGAAACACGCTTTATTTACAATACTATTCAAATTAAAATTGAAAATACTGAGAATTCTTAACATGGATATTTCAATTGCTTTCGTGTTGTAGTGATTTATTTGTTTAGCTGTCAAAGCAGGTGTTATCCTTATTTACGGAATAATAAATTTCTGTAAAATCAGCAAATTTAAAGATTGTTTTTTTCTCATTTGTTTGCGGTTCGTGTAATTTCCTCATAATTTCTTTTTTACGATCGCTTTTTGTTTTCCTTTCGATTTTTTATTATTTTGTTAATTTTCTGGAGTGCTTATGATTTTCGTTTTTTTTGTTGTTGTAGCGATCGTGTTTTGTTTTTTCCTTTCCGTTCGGTTTCTGGTGAAATTCGTTTTTAATTTTTTCCCTTGTTTTTCGTTCAAATATCTCTTAATTTTTTTTCAAGAACGCTTCAAGAATGAAATAATTTCAATAAAATGAATTTGTTAGAATTAATAGAAAATTGTGCAAAAAAAAAATTAAAAACTAAAAGTTAACATGTACTTTTCTAGTTGCAAATTTTAAACATTGTTAATAATTTCATAGTTTAGTTGTTTATTTAGTGAGTTAGTCTGATTATTGGTTTATTTGTTTATAAACAGCAACAGCTTAATTTAATTCAATCTATACAAATTTCTTGTACAAACAATAAGCCAATGAGTCATAATAATAATAACAACAATGTTAGGTCAAAAAGCGATTGCAAGATGTCGCAATTTAGACTTCTCAATAATAACAACGATTTTCATGTGTTTCTTCCTTTCGGTTTTTAAATAAATTTCATTTTTATCGTTTATCATTTTCGTAATATTTTTTTCTTACAATGACGGTCATTTCGTTCTTTCCTTTTGATTTTCAATAAAATTCGTTTATTGATTTGTTTTTGTATTGATTTGTATTGATTATTGTATTTGTATTGATAACGATCGTCATTTGTTTTTAGCTCTTTCTAATGCTTGAATGCTTGTTATTTTCGTATTAGTATTTCTTATAGTGATCGTCTCTTATTCTTCTTCTTGGTATTTTATTTGAAATAATAATGATCGTCTTTTGTTTTTTTTCTCTTCGACTTTTAATTAATGAATTAATTTTTAATTAATTTTTTTGAAGTGCACAATTTTTGTATTTTTGTTTTTTTTTTCTTCTTAGTATTTCTTTTTAATAGCGATCGAAAAAATAAAAATAAAAGACGATCGTTATTGTTATTATAATTTAAAATTTTTTATTATTATTATTATTTTTATTATTGGCTTTTAACAAATTTCGTTTTAAAATGTTTTAAGTTCATATAATTTTTTTAAGTGCACCATTTTTATATAATTTTTTTAAAAATTTTTCGTGGAACTTCTTTTTGAGAACAAGAATCGGTCTTTTGCTTTTTTCTTTTCAATTTTTAATCAACTTATTAATTTTTAATTTTATTTTTTTAAGTGCATAATTTTTATATATTTGTGTTTTTCGGTATTTCTTTTCAGTAACGATCGAGAAAACAAAAGACAATCGTTATTATTATTATTATTAAAAAAGTTATTCTTATCATTAAAAAGCTTTTACGATCGTCTTTTTTTTATAATTTTTTATAATTTTTGTATTTTTTGTTGATAACGATCGTCGATTGTCTTTTCGCAAACAAACAAAACAAAAGACGATCGTTATTATAATAATTATTATTATTATTATTATTATCAAAAAGCTTATAATAACGATCGCCTTTTGTTTTTGTCTTTTCGCAAACAAGCAAAGCAAAAAACGGTCGTTATTATTATTATTAACAAAAAGCTGCTTATGGCAGCGATCGTTTTTTGTTTTTTTCCTTTTGGCTTTTAATAAATTTCGTTTTTACAATTTTTATGTTCAAATAATTTTTGTTGATAACGATCGTCGATTGTCTCACAAACAAACAAAACAAAAGACGATCATAACTATTATTATTATTATCAAGAAGCTTTTAATAACCACCGTGTTTTGTTTTTTCCTTTTGGCTTTTAATAAATTTCGTTTTTAAAATTTTTAATAAAATTAATTAAAATTGTGTAACTGGCAATATAGAAAGTGTTAGGAAAGAGTTTATACATGTATTTCGGCCTTACTGGGCCTCATCAGAACTCTGTACCTTATTATTTTCTTATTTTCATTATCAAAAAGCTTTCAATAGCGATCGTCTTTTGTTTTTTCCTTTTGGCTTTTAATAAGTTTCATTTTCAAATTTTTTAAGTTCATATAATTTTTGTATTTTTTCTTGATAACGATCGTCGATTATCTTTTCCCAAACAAACAAAACAAAAGACGATCGTCATTATTATTATTATAAAAAAGCTTATAATAACGATCGTCTTTTGTTTTTCCTTTTGGCTTTTAATAAATTTCGTTTTTAAGCTTTTTAAGTTCGTATAATTTTTGTATTTTTTGTTGATAACGATCGTCGATTGTCTTTTCGCAAACGAATAAAACAAAAGACAATCGTTATAATTTTTATGATCAAAAAGCTTATAATAACGGTCGTCTTTTGATTTTTTCTTTTTACTTTTAATAAAATTCCTTTTTAAAATTTCTAAGTTCATATAATTTTTGCAATTTTTGTTGTCGATTGTCTTTTCGCAAACAAACAAAACAAAAGACGATCGTTATTATTATTTAAAAAAATTTGTTGCAATTGGGGGTTTGATCACAGTGAATCCCTCGAGCATCCTCTGTACAGCTATTTCGGTCCTATTTGGGACTTCGTCAGCAGAAACGTAGCCCGAGATTTCCTGTACAAAGTTTCATCAAAAAGTGATCGCAGGATGTCGCGATTTAAACTATTGGTTATTATTATTATTATTATCAAAAAGCTTATAATAACGATCCAAAAAAAAACAAAAAATAGTTGAAAGCTAAAGGCAAAAAACCTCTTCCAAATTACCAATTAAATTCAACATTTAAATAAAAAATCTAAAAAAAAAACAAATCAATTTTGGTTTTTTCCTTTTTACTTTTAATGAATTTCCTTTTTAAAACTTCATATAATTTTTGTATTATTATAACGATCGTCAATTGTCTTTTCCCTCTTTTTAGTGCTTATGATTTTCGTATTATTTTTTTGTAACGGTCGTCCTTTATTCTCCTTCTTGGTATTTCTTTTTGATGACGTTTTTTAATAAATTATAATAATACAATTATTATATAAATTATAATAATACAATTATTATATAAATTATAATAATACAATTATAATAATACAATGACAGTCTTCTGATTTGTCAAAAATTTCATTACATTTTCTTTTTTTTAATAATGATCGTCATTTATTTCTCGTATTTTGTTTTTTTTTTGAAATGCTTACGATCTTGCTACTATTATTTTTACAACAGTTAATCAGCGTTTGTCAAGTAAATATTTTGGAGTTCGTATTTCACGTCAATTCCGTTTAAAGGTGCAGTTCACGCCGGCGTCGCCCATAATGGTCATAAAACCCTAAAACATTTTTATGACTGTATTTACTTCGTTCATCTGCTACTCTTTCTTGATCAGCTCGTATAGTTGCTTTGGGGATAATTTTTCATTAATTATTCCCAGAAAACTAGAATATTTACATAAAATTTTTCTAAGTGCTTTAAGTTCATCAAACTAAAATTATCAAAAGAAACCTCCGATAATAAACAAACAAAATAAAAAGATGGGACCTGAATTTAAACGACGTTCATTTAAGGTTCCCCATTAAGGCTGACGCGCCTCAATTGAAATACATTGCACGAGCAACAATTAAAGTATCGCAAGAGGTCGCAAAAATCGCAACTGCAACTTATTTATAGCCGCGCAGGACAAGCCCCGTTCAATTAGCAATAAAACGCCTGACGTCAAGGGTACAAGCAATTCCCGGCGTACAAGAAATAAATCGCGTGTAAGTACGTGATAATTATTTGTTATGCAACGTTGGGCGTGCAATTTAATGTAGCACATCTTCCGGCAGTCGGACGCGTCATCAAATCGAACGAATATGTTGCTATTTTAATTATAATCGAGATATCTACGTTATGTTGTACAGTCATGCGCATCTAAAATGCACCGGCTGCACGCAAATCTCACCCTTAAAACCTTGTGGTACAAGGCTTATAGAACTGTCAAGTTGTAGCACATAAGTTGCGCACGGCTGTACTTAATAGAAAGTGAACTGACAGCGATAACTTTCGATTCACTGCACTAGAGCGTTCTCATCCTATGTTAACCTCAGGTAACAATTAATAGGTGACGAAGATACTCCGAGAGTGCTCTAGGCAGCAACGAGTTCAAGTCATCTGTAACATCATAACCAAGAAAGATGCAGATCTTCTCATTATAAGAGTCACTAGTGACTAGAGGCTATCATTGCTCTTAAGCACTTAATTGGCCTCAAACGTTCGGAAAAGAAGAGGAAGACAAGACAACCGACGAGTTTGATGATCAGAATGATTATAACGAAGAATGGTGCAGATCCGATTCAAGTGAACAGAAGCGAACAAGGATGTCATCCTAAGAGACACTAGTGACTAGGCTATTATTACTCTTAAGCACTTAATTTGCCTTAATCGTTCAGAAAAGAAAAAGACAAAGTAAACGATGAGTCATCTGGATCATTAAATCAAAATGGTGCAGATCTGATTCAAGTGAACAGAATCGAATGAGGTTTTCATCTTAAGGGGCACTAGTGACTAGGCTATTATCACTATTAAGTACTTAATCGGTCTCAAACGTTCGGAAAAGAAGGAGAAGAAGAAAGCAAGATACAGAACGAGTTGATGTCTTCACTAAGTCATCTGGGTCACTAGTGACTAGGCTGTTAAGACTATTAAGCACTTAATTGGCCTCAAACGTTAGGAAAAGAAGAGGAAGAGGAGATAACCAAAGAATTATGATGATCAGGATGATTATAACGAAGAATGGTGCAGGTTCGATTCAAGTGAGCCGAAGCGAATGAACCTTTCACCTTAAGGGGCACTAGTGACTAGGCTATTATCACTATTAAGTACTGAATCGGTCTAAAGCGTTCGGAAAGGAAAGAGAAGAAGAAGGCAAGATAAAGAACGAGTTGATGTCTTCACTAAGTCATCTGGGTCACCAGTGACTAGGCTGTTAAGCACTTAATTGGCCTCAAACGTTAGGAAAAGAAGAGGAAGAGGAGATAACCAAAGAATTGTGATGATCAGGATGATTATAACGAAGAATGGTGCAGATTCGATTCAAGTGAACAGAAGCGAATGAAGCTTTCACCTTAAGGGGTACTAGTGACTAGGCACTAGTAAGTACTTAATTGGTCTCAAACGTTCGGAAAAGAAGGAGAAGAAGAAAGCAAGATACAGAACGAGTTAATATCTTCACTAAGTTATCTGGGTCACCAGTGACTAGGCTGTTAAGCACCTTAATTGGCCTCAAACGTTAGGAAAAGAAGAGGAAGGGGAGGTAACCAAAGAATTGTGATGATCAGGATGATTATAACGAAGAATGGTGCAGATTCGATTCAAGTGAACAGAAGCGAATGAAGCTTTCACCTTAAGGGGCACTAGTGACTAGGCTATTATCACTATTAAGTGCTTAATCGGTCTCAAACGTTCGGAAAAGAAGGAGAAGAAGAAGGCAAGATAAAGAACGAGTTGATGTCTTCACTAAGTCATCTGGGTCACCAGTGACTAGGCTGTTAAGAATATTAAGCAATTAATTGGCCTCAAACGTTAGGAAAAGAAGAGGAAGGCGAGATAACCAAAGAGCTGTGACGATCAGGATGATTATAACGAAGAATGGTGCAGATTCGATTCAAGTGAACAGAATCGAATGAAGCTTTCACCTTAAGGGGCACTAGTGACTAGGCTATTATCACTAGTAAGTACTTAATCGGTCTCAAACGTTCGGAAAAGAAGGCGAAGAAGAAGGCAAGATAAAGAACGAGTTGATGTCTTCACTAAGTCATCTGGGTCACCAGTGACTAGGCTGTTAAGACTATTAAGCACTTAATTGGCCTCAAACGTTAGGAAAAGAAGAGGAAGAGGAGATAACCAAAGATTTGTGATAATCAGGATGGTTATAACGAAGAATAGTGCAGATTCGATTCAAGTGAACAGAAGCGAATGAAGCTTTCACCTTAAGGGTCACTAGTGACTAGGCTATTATCACTAGTAAGTACTGAATCGGTCTCAAACGTTCGGAAAAGAAGGAGAAGAAGAAGGCAAGATAAAGAAAGTTGATGTCTTCAGTAAGTCATTTGGGTCACCAGTGACTAGGTTGTTAAGACTATTAAGCAATTAATTGGCCTCAAACGTTCGGAAAAGAAGAGGAAGAGGAGATAACCAAAGAATTGTGATGATCAGGATGATTATAACGAAGAAAGGTGCAGATTCGATTCAAGTGAACAGAAGCGAATGAAGCTTTCACCTTAAGGTGCACTAGTGACCAGGCTATTATTACTATTAGGCACTTAATCGGCCTCAAACGTTCGGAAAAGAAGGAGAAGAAGAAAAAGACAAGTTAAAGAACGGGTTGATATCTGTACTAAGTTATCTGGATCATTGTGACCAAGAGCGTTGCAGATCCGCTTCCAGTGAACTGAAGCAAATGAAGCTTTTATCCTAAGGGGCACTAGTGACTGGGCTGTTAAGACTATTAAGCACTTAATTGGCCTCAAACGTAAAGAAAAGAAGAAGAAGACAAGATAAACAACGACTTGATGTCTTTACCAAGTCCTCAGGATCATTATGACCAAGAATGGTGTAGATCGCACTGAAGTGAAACAGAAGCTAAATGAGGCTGTCATCCTAAGGGGCACCGGTGACTACTATTAAGCGTTTAATTGATCTCAAACGTTCGGAATAGAATGGAACAGGTCCGATTCAAGTGAGTAGAAATGGAACGGATTCATAATCGGCCTCAAACGTTAGGAAAAGAAGAGGAAGACGAGATAACCAAAGTATTGTGATGATCAGGATGATTACAACGAAGAATGGTGCAGATTCGATTCAAGTGAACCGAAGCTTCGATTCAAGTGAACGAAGCTTTCATCTCAAGGGGCGCTAGTGACCAAGCTATAATTACTATTAGGCACTTAATCGGCCTCAAACGTTCGGAAAAGAAGGAGAAGAAGAAGAAGACAAGTTAAAGAACGAGTTGATATCTGGTTACCAGTTATCTGGTTCATTGTGACCAAGAGTGTTGCAGATCCGCTTCCAGTGAACTGAAGCAAATGAAGCTTTTATCCAAAAAGGCACTGGTGACTAGACTGTTATGATTATTAAGCACTTAATTGGCCTCAAACGTAAAGAAAAGAAGAAGAAGACAAGATAAACAACGACTTGATGTCTTTACCAAGTCCTCAGGATCATTATGACCAAGAATGGTGTAGATCAGACTGAAGTGAACAGAAGCAAATGAGGCTGTCATCTTAAGGGGCACCAATGACTACTATTAAGCGTTTAATTGGTCTCAAACGTTCGGAATAGAATGGAACAGGTCCGATTCAAGTGAGTAGAAATGGAACAGATCCATAATCGGCCTCAAACGTTCAGAAAAGAAGAAGAAGACAACTTGATGTCTTCACTAAGTCATCTGGATCAGTGTAACAAGAATGGTGTAGATCCGATTCAAGTGAACAGAGGCATTAGGCTTTTATTATTATTATTATCATGAAGTACTTAACTATCCGCAAGCGTTCGGAAAGAAAAAGAAGAAAACAATCGAATTGAGCCCTCTGGATGATCATGGCCAAGAACAGTGCAAATCCAGAAACGCTCTAAAGGGCACGCCTAACTAGGTTATTGTTATTCAGTACTTAAATAATCAAGAACAGAAGACAATGTGGCTGGTATCTTCATTGCCTTGAGGAGACGACGGTAAGGAACCGAATAGAAAAATGTAAAAAAAACAGGGGGTCATCATCATGGCAGGGGAATAGGAAAAGACAAAAGAAGATACTAAAAGAATGCTGAAGAAATAAGAAATCAAAAGTCATTTAAATGAAAACGGAATGGATGATAAAGATGTTGCAGGTGAATTGGGAAACGATAAGAAAAAGCTGCGCTCAGTTTTGTGAGGAAACCAAATATTGCGGAAGAGGTGTGGTCCTAATAATCAACCAAAAAATAAAGAAGGTTTGGCAAGCTCCAAAGATTTGGACACCTGAAAAGTTTGATGGTTGAGAAAATACGGAATGGTGTACTTGGTTGGATTTCGAATGGAAGAAGGAAGAAGAGAAGACCCAGCAGACGATGGAAGAAGAAAATAAACCACGAGGGAAAGAGATTTAAACGAAAGCCAAATAGGTTATAAACAGATCGCAGGTAGAGGACTTCAGGCTTTTCAGGTTCATGGCTTTTCAGGTTATGAACAGATGTATGAAAAGGTCCCAAAAATATTGAGTACCACATCGTACTATTTAATAACTTTCCAAACACTAGAATTTTCATTTTTAATTCAAGGTTCTCACAATAGGTACATCAACAATGACCTTGGAAAGTTTAATTTAAAAAAAAATGAGTCATTAATTATTCCTTTTTTTTTTAATTAGCCAAATTAATCTCCTTTCACGAACGAAACGTTAAACTTGCAAAGATTCCGCTCGAGCGGAAAACCTTGAAGGTGTATTAACAGGAAGAAACGTGAAATGCCACAAACACACGTAACGCGGAATTTATTCCAAGACTCCCGACCAACACGCATTTTTCCCGTAACAGTTAACCCGTAACATAAATAAATATTTATGCTTTCGCCTTTGAAATGTAAACCGGTCGAATGAATGGGGCAGGCAACCTTGAACGCGTTACAAAATGACCATTTAAGTAAAAGCAGTTATCGTCTCCGAGTGGAACCCGCAAGAAAAATAATGCGTAATTAGAAAATGATTTCGTTACGACATAAATAAATAGTTCAATCGATTATGTAAGTGAAGAGTAACGAATGGACATGTAAATCACTTGTACTGGGCGAAGAGATGTTGATGTGTTTATTTCGTGCCTTGGCGTTCATTTCACAGGTAATTAACTGTAAATTACGGCGTTTATAGAAGTTTGTCTTTGTAATTAGCGACTTGTTCTCAGCGGGTATAAACAATGCCAAAGTCTGAGTCGATTCCCTTGCCATTCAAAACACATTATGGCAAATGGGCCCATTATCTGCTAAATTAGCGTTTCTACGGCCTGGTGGATTTAATTAGTGATTATTTCAAATCTCGGAGGCCATTAGATAAGATGGAAATGTATCTTGGAATAAATAATTTTTCATTTATGTTAGAATGATTGTGATCTTTTCTGTTATGTCTAAATAAATCCAAATTTCTTCATTGATACTCTAATCAATTAGGTTCGATCAGGACTTTCTAATTTGCTCAGTTAAGAAAGAGTTCTGAAGAAAGGCGAAACCACTTCGGGATAAGTTGCTTAAGAGTGAAGAAATGGAAGGAGCAAAAATAAAGAAAAAAGTAAAGAAAAAACACCCTTGGAATTGTAACGAGAATTGGAAGCTTCTTGGAGCAGTTGAATCGCTTCGGGGATGCACAGCCAATTCCACATATCGATTTATTGTTTTTCAAACTTACAAGGACAGTTACGTTTGTAAACTTTCTCTAAATATGCGATATGCAAACAATAAGGACATTAACATTTATCGCTGCGCTAAAGAATGAAAACACCTTCATTAACTGCATTCGAAATTGCATTAAATGAGAGCAATTATTATTGACATACACAGGGTGTCTAATTTACACGGAAAACTGTCGTACTTTGTATCAACAGTTGATTCAAAATTATTTAATCAATTTATTTTTAATTAATTTGAATTGACTGCGTCGTTTTTTTTTGTTGGAATAACACACTTTTTATTTTAGAAAAATTATAAAACTTGATGACCTTCTCAATTCAAATACTGTTTAAGGAAAGCTATATCTTCAAGTCAAGCTCACTTTTCAAGTGTGAAGGCAGAAAAATATATTTTCAAATATTCTTTATCTAAGCTTGAAGACTTACAGGCACTATCAAATCACAGACTTCAAACAATTATAATACTTGATGATTCAGAAAGAGTTGCATTTTCAAGTCAGAGACTCTCTAAGAAAAAGCTATAGCTTCAAATTGGACTTAGAGGAACTGTAAAGCTTAAAGACATGCAAAAGCTTGAAGCTAACCTTTCAATTCAAATATTGACTAAGAAAAGTTATATTTTCAAGTCAAAGACTTGTGAAGACTGTGAAGCTAGAAAAATATAATTTCCAGAATTTGTTGTCTAAGCTTGAACACCTCCAAAGTTATGCACTTATATTTACAGACATAGGAAAGCTATATTCCCCAATTAAAAGTGTCTAAGCTTGAGAACAGGAAAGCAATTGTTTCAAGTGAAAGACTAAGCCTTAAGATCCAGAGAAGCTATATTATATATCCAAAATCACAAAAGCTATATTTTCAAGTCAAAGACTTAGAGAAAAATTATAAATCTTGATGTCTTAGAAGAGCTACCTTTTCAATTCTAACCTGTCTGAGGAAAGCTTCAAGTATGAAGGCAGAAAAATATATTTTCAAACGTTTTTTTTTTATCTAAGCTTGAAGACTTACAGGAGCTATCAAATCACAGACTTCAAAACAATTATAAGAGCTGCTTTGTCTTAGTCTAAGTTTGAAAATATAGTTTTTCTAAGATTCTTCTGAATCTTTAGTCTTAGAAATATTTAATCCGTCTCCAGATTAGAAAATATAGCTTTAATTGAAACCGTATTTGACTAGACAAGCTTAGATAACCTTTAATTTAAAAATATAGCTTTTCTGCCTTCAAACTTTAAAGCCTATAGATTTTTCTAAGTCTTCAGACTTGATAGACGACAATTAATTTGCTTTTACGCTTGAAAATATAGCTTTGACTTGAAAATAGAGTAAAAAGGCAAGCTTTCTTAAATCATCAAGCTTTTTTAGCCACAAACTTGAAGATACAGTTTTCGTAACATTAGACATGTAATTATAGTTCCTCTGTGTCTTCAAGATTAGTCTCTCTCTTTTGAAAATGTTGCTTTCTAAGAATTCAGTCTCGAAAGTATAGATTTTCTAACTCCAGCCTTCAAAATAAAGCTCATATCAAAAAAAAAAATAGCTTCAGACGGTTTTTCCTCTAGTTCTTTTGAATTTTCAGTCTAAGGCCCTGTATTTCAATCACAGATTAACTTTAAGCTTTAGTTTATTCCCATAGTAATAATTATAAAAACAATTGTTTCTATAGCAATAAACTGAAGATTAAAGCTAATCTGTAATTGAAATACTGGGCTTTAGAAATATTTAATACGTCTCCAGATTAGAGAGTATAGCTTTAATTGACTAGACAAGCTTAGAGAACCTTTAGTTTAAAAATATAGCTTTCCTGCCTTCAAACTTTAAAACTTATAGATTTTTCTAAGTCTTCAGACGACAATTAATTTGCTTTTACGCTTGCAAATATAGCTTTGACTTGAAAAAAGAATGAAAAGGCAAGCTTTTGTAAATCATCAAGCTTTTTTAGTCACTAACTTGAAGACATAGTTTTTGTAACTTTAGACATGTAGTTATAGTTCCTCTGTATCTTCAAAATTAGTCTCTCTCTCTTGAAAATGTTGCTTTCTAAGTATTCAGTCTCGAAAGTATAGATCTTCTAACTTCAGCCTTGAAAATAAAGCTCATATCAAGCTTAGAAAAGAAACAATTTCGGAAACTCTCTAAGAAAAAGCTACATTTTCAAGTCAGACTTAGAGAAACTGTAAAGCTTAAGGACTTACAAGAGCTTGAAGCTGACCTTTCAATTCAAATACTCTCGTAAGAAAAGTTATATTTTCAAGTCAGACTTAGAGAAACTGTAAAGCTTAAAGACTTACAAGAGCTTGAAGCTGACCTTTCAATTCAAATACTCTCGTGAGAAAAGTTATATTTTCAAGTCAAGGGCTTGAAGAAGCTGTATTTTCAAATATGAAGCCTCAACATATAGAGAAGCCTTATTGTATATCCACAATCACAAAAGCTATTTTCAAGACAAGGACTTAGAAAAATTATAAATCTTGATGTCTTAGAAAGAGCTGCCTTTTCAATTCAAACACTGTCTAAGGAGAGCTATATTTTCAAGTCAAAGTCTTGAAGGTGATCTATTTTCAAGTTTGAACGCAGAAAAAAATATTTTCAAGCATTTCTTATCTAATCTTGAAAACTTACAGGTCAAACGAGATTCCAAATTTGAAACAAAAGATTTTTTTTATAAGTTTTAATACAAAGGTAATCAAAGATAAAACAGCAGAATCAGTAACGAAGAGACAAAATACCGTGGGTTTTCGGCTCCTTGCACTGTTACCAACATGTAAAAAGTATCGCTCAAGAGTTAACAAAATACCCCTTTTCAACAAAGAAAATTCCTAAATTCAGGAATAAATTTAAAAAAAAACAAAAAAAAACATTAAAAGTATAAAAAGTTAAAGAAAATAGAAACAAAAGACGATCGATTTGTTGACGACGTAATTTCTTTGAATAACAATAAATAAAATAATAAAAATTCGAAAACAATGAAATTCAAAAAAATAAATAAAAATGAAAACAAAAGGCTATCGATGTGCAAAATTAAGAAAAAAAAATTAGCAAATGGAAAGAACGATAAGAAAGCCAAAAAATAAAATAATAGAATTTTTGAAAAATACAAACAATAAAAACAAAACACAATCGATTTTACAGCACAATCGAATAGATTAATAAATGTAAAAGGAAAAACTATTTGGGAGGAAAGGTGACAAAACACAAAAAAAATAAATAAATGGACAAAATTTTTAAAAATACGCAAGAATAATATTAAAAAATGAAATAAAAACAACAAAGCACAATTTAATAGCTTCGTAAATTAAAACAAACGAAAAAACAAATAGAAATAAAAGACGGTCTATTTAATTAAATAGATTAATAATAAATCGAATTGGCTTCTGGTTGGAACCGCGTCATGACTACTTCTACTGCCGACGTTTCGTTCTCCATTGCAGAAGAACTTCTTCAGGATGGCTGCTGCTGGTGGTCTCTTCGACTAACAAGAACTAGCAGTAGCAGCAGCAGCCCCGAGGAAGTTCTTCCGCAAAGGAGAACGAAACGTCGCCAGTAGAAACAGTCGTGACGCGATTCCAACCGGAAGCCAAATTCAATTATGGACAACGGCCCCAGAAGCCCCCAAGTTATATTAGATTAATAATAAATTTAGAAAAGAAAATCAATTTAAAAAGAACGATGACAAAAAAAATAAATAAGATAATAAAAATTCAAAAACAATGAAATTCGCAGGAAACAATAGAAACAAGAGGCAATCGATTTTACAACGCAATTTAATAAATTTAGAAAAAAATAATAATAAAAAGGACGATGAGAAAGCAAGGAAAATGAAATGATAGAATTTTTAAAAAGTACGAAATAATAAAATCAAAAAAGAGCAAAAACAAAACACAATCGCGATTTCACAGCACGATTCAGTAGATCAATGAACGTAATGTAATGTTCGAAAGCTAAGGTGCTAAGTACGAAAACAAATGAATAAGTTGTAAACTAAGAAAACAAATGAATAAGTGATAAACTAAGAAAACAAATGAACGAAAAAGCTTTCGACATGTTTCAACAGATGGCGCCGCTGTTGAATGTCTTATAAATAACAACGCCAGTCATTCTTTTGGTGACCGTCTAGAAAGGAGTGCCAGATGAAACTCAATCAATGCTCAATGGATGGAGATCAGTCAATAATCATCATAGAAATAAACGAAAAGATTATCGCCAAGTTTCAAGAGATGGCGCTGTTAAATGTCTTACAATAACGCGATAAAGAAGTTTTAAATTTATATACGAGGATCATTTTAATGAGAAACTTTGCGGAGCGTATTCTTATTAATACGTACAAGGTCTCCATTTTAAATCGTGACCCTTAAGGTTTTAAAAAAGGCAACTCATCGATCAAATCAGAAACAACTTCGTGTTTTTATGAAGTATTAAAAGCAAAAGGGTTGCCTAATTTCATTTGTTAAGGCGTAACAATTTAAAGTCGCCACAATGTATAATTAATTGTCAGACCTCGGATATTTCAGAGCGCTGCCATGGCTACGTATTGACTGGACATTTTTCACTGCGTAACCATGGCAACGCTCCGAAATATCCGAAGCCTGATAATTATTTTGAAAATAAGTTTTCGAGCAGGAGAAGTATATTTGTCATAATCGTGGCACAAATTCGTTCCGCAGAATATTTTCTTGGGGCTTCTTACTTCGCGGCGTCGGAAGGTTAACTTGACCTTTAAACGGAATTGTGATCAACTGAAATACAAGCTCCAAAATGTTTATGAAACTATTGACGAATCACCTGAAGTAGATTGTTCAATTCAAATTGTATAAAATAAATATAAAAATGGTTGCCGCTTGAATGACAGGTAACAAATAAAGCACTACAACAAATAACAAATAAAGCACTACAACATCAAAACAATTCAAATTCAGAGTATTTTTCTTTAATTTCAATTTAAAATACATTGTAAGTAGAAATTATTGCATCTTTGCATTTCTTTTTATCTCATAGAAATTCGATTTGTCACCGATGTTTTAATAATAATAGACTTTGTTAATAATAGGAATATCACAATTTATTCGTACGGGTATCGCATAATGCGACGCATTGCGTTTTCATCAGCTGGATTAATAAACTTGACAGCATTCATTTTCTATCCTCAGCAGTAACATACAACGCCCCTATGGCTGGAAAATCAGCGTTTTACTCTACACACACTGGCGTGAGATAATTTTTAGTTAATTATAAACAATTTCTGAAACATTTTTCTCGCAATCCGTAGCATTCATTTTGTTAGGCGCTTTTACAATTGTCAGTCACCCTGTAGGTACACTATGCTGATTAGTTTTTCAGGCAGGGAAATAGCAAGTAAAATTAAGTGTTTGCACATATTGCCCCCCCTGTATATTTTTAGTAAAATGGTAAAGGAATAAACTCGACCGTGCATTTTTCGTTATATAAGGGGGTTTTCGGTTTCCCGTTACATAAAAGTACTATCTAAGAGTTTTCCGTTTGCGAAATAAAACTTGAAAAAAAATTCTCTAATCTTTAATAATTTGGAAAAAAAAAATTAAGGTGACAGGGGCCTGGGAATTGATGATTTTTTAATAGTAACTAAGAGCCCGGTGAAGATTTATTCTCATCAGGATCTGGCGGCACCTCTGAGCACAACGAAACGTAACAAATGCATTTTTTTTTTTAATAATGTACAGTTTGACACTTTCTTCAAGAATTATGAATAAAACAAAAGGCAATCCAAACGACATCGACAAAACACACAAAAACAAATGACTGTTGAATAAAATATATGAGGATAAGTAAAGAAATAATAGACGCTTCGCAGAGGCAATAAATAATCGATGTTTTAAAGAAATAAAACATGTTTTCGATTCAATCACGTTTGAAAATCATTTCGTTTGAAGTTTGTTTGAGGGGAATAATGTTTTTCTTCGTTTGTTCTTTCTTTTAAGCAAAAAAAAAATTCTCGTGTGAGACAGAAAACGTAGAGCTTGCAGAGCAAACACAGTCTAAACTATTGCAACAAATTTCTGAATAAAAAAATTAAATACGAAGAATTGTAAATTGTTTAAATAAACAAACGTGTGTACGTTTCATTGTGCAAAATGTTTAAAAAGATATTTTACAAATCCATTGAAAAAAAAATTAATCCTCTTTTATGGGGAATATTTTTTAAGCTAATATTTGAGGACACTTGCTAATATGATTACAGTGAAAAAGTCGCGCGAGGAATTTGATGCGTTATTCCTAATTTAAAGCGCCAACAACTTTTTACAAGCACAAAAGATATTTGTAGCAAAACATAATTTTTTTTTTTTAAATGTAGATACATACCTTAGCTATGCGAAATGAGTAAACAATAAAGCAATCCTTTCGTCGTCGTCGTCGTGTCCTTTAATCACATGCCACTCACTACTACTGGTGATAGTGTTTCACGCACCAGCGTTAAGTCCGCTTTGAAGATAAAATTATCATCGGGCGTCATTTATTGCCATTATCATCCCTGCCGCGAACACCGCAAATTTGGTAACAAATGACCGCCGGCCGGCCCACTATAATTCGCGCGGAGGCATTCGCATTCGCGAAAACTAGTTTTGCGGAACGCGTCTCTGACGTAACTTCGTTCATTCGATACGAAATTACTTGCGCAAGGTGCGCATTTTTTTCCTCTTGTTTTCTTCGGCCAGAAACTCGGGTTTCACTCTCATTGATTGGACTTTCCTAAAAAAAAAAATTTTTTTTAGGCCTCCACGTATCAACCAAATATCAAAACCAATTACCAAGTAAACCTGCGATACGATTTAATGGCCATTCTTCAGCAGAAAGTTTAATTTGGTAACAATTTGCTTCTGCTTCGACTTGTTTGTTTCCATCCTCTTACATTTTAAAATTTTGGACCAAACAGTTTCGATGGGGACGTGACTCCATCGAAGTTGATCCCAAATGTGGAAGACCAAAAACGGCAACAAATGAAGAAATGGCTGCGAACTCATGATCCTCGAGGATCATCTCCACAATTCTCCACGATATTCTCTAAAGGCATTTGTTTGCCAGTGGCGGAATCTCAAATTTCATAAGTCATGCCATACAAGCCGGCCAAGCGTGCTGTCAAAGCATATTGATCGATACTTTTCAAAATTTTGTTGTAAGTCAGTCTTGATTGCAATGGATTCCTCGAGCATCCTCCCTACAGCTGTTTCGGCCCCATTTGGGATGCTCGAGGAATCCATTGCAAACATCCTTGCGGGGTATACTTATTAAGTAGCAAACTGGCTACAATTTGTCAAGCCTAATGCAATATTAAGTCAAAAAACGATCGCAGGTTGTCGCGATCTAAACTTTTTTTTATATAATTTTAAATTATTGAAAGAAACACGTTCGTCAAAATCGTTTTGATTCCAAGCAATGATGCCGCTGAGAATTTTTTTTTTTTTTTTTGGAAATCAAGGTGAAACATTTTAAGTGAAGGGGGAATGTATTGAAAAATAAAATGTCAACAAAAGAAGTGTATTTTTCTTTCTAAAAAAGGTATTATCAAACGTTATTTCTTAAGAGAAGCTGGGAGCTGGCGACCTCTGGACAGGTCAAAGTTCTTCTTTTACGTCGAAGGAAACCCACCACCTACCGAGCAAAATTTCAGTTCTGGATGGTAACAAAAGAATGACTTGCGAAAGTTTATTTTTCGTTTGTTCTTACGAGTAACAATAATAATAAGAAACAATTGAAAAAATATGACATTTGTCGTCAGTTAAGGACGAAATGAATTGCATTTGCGTGAGATATTGAACAGCGCCATCTGTTGCAGATTCTTTTTAAATAAATCTGTTGATCATTCGGAAAGCAAATAATTATTTGCTTTGCCACTGTCTGTTTCAAACCGTTTCTTTTCTTAATTTATTGATTTAATCTAATCGATTGTCTTTTGTTTTTATTTATTATGTTATGTATATATTTTTTTAATTTGGTCATTTGTTTTCTTTGTTTTGTTACATTTCCTCCGAAATAGATTTTTGTTTTAATTTATTAATCTGTTGAATTGTGCTGTAAATCGATTGTCTTTTGTTTTAGTTCACTAATCTGCCGAATTGTGCTGTAAAATCGTTTGTCCTTTGTTTTTATTATTATTATTATTTAAATTATTATTATTAAATTATATCGTATTTTTTTTCTTAAATCTCATTATTTCTTTTGTTTTCTTTTTGTTTTTCTTTTTAAGAATTATTAATCAGTTATACTGAATTGTGCTGTTAAATTGATTGTCTTTTGTTTTCATTGGTGTTTAACTTTTATTATTTCGTAGTATTTTGTTTTAATTTTGTTTGTTTTTTTTTTGCTTTTTTTCATTTTCTTAAAAGAATTATTAATCTATAAAATTATTTTTCAATATTGTTATACATTCTCTAACATTTTGTTTCTTTATTTTTTTTTATTTTTTAATCTACCGAATTATGCTATAAAATCGATTGTCTTTTGTTTATTAATCTACTAAATTGCGCTGTCGATTGTCTTTTGTTTTTATTATTATTTAAATTTTATTATTTCGTATTTTGTTTTTAATTCGATTTTTTTGCTTGTTTTTCATTTTTTTAAAAGAATTATTAATCTATTAAAGTGTAACGTAAAATCGATTGTTTTTTGTTTTTATTTTTATTTTTCAATATTGTTATATATTCTCTAAAATTTTGTTCATTTGTTTCTTTGTTTAGTCACAGTTTTTTTTTTTTTTTCATTTTTTAATGCACCGAATTATGCTGTAAAATCGATTGTTTTTTGTTTATTAATCTACTAAATTGTGCTGTCGATTGTCTTTTGTTTTTATTATTACTTAAATTTTATTATTTCGTTTTTTTTAAATCCCATTATTTCTTTTGCTTTCTTTTTGTTTTTTTTTTATATTGATTTGTGCTGTCAAATTGATTGTCTTTTGTTTTTACTACTGTTTAAATTTTATTATTTCGTATTTTGTTTTAATTCGGTTTTATTTTTTGTTTTTTTTTTCTTTTTTTTATAGAATTATTAATCTATTAAATTGTGACGTAAAATCGATTGTCTTTTGTTTTTATTTTTATTTTTCAATATTTTTATATATTCTCTAAAATTTTGTTCATTTATTTCTTTGTTTAGTCACAGTTTTCTTTTTTTTAATCTACCGAATTATGCTGTAAAACCGATTTGTTTATTAATCTACTAGATTATGCTGTCGATTGTCTTTTGTTTTTATTATTGCTTAAATTTTATTGTTTCGTTCTTTTTAAAATTCTATTATTTCTTTTGCTTTCTTTTTGTTCTTTTTTTTTAAAGAATTGTTAACTATTATACTGAATTGTACTGTCATCGATTGTCCTTTATTTTTATATAATATTTAAATTTTATTATTTCGAATTTTTTTTTTTAATTCTATGTTTTTTTCTTTGCTTTTACTTTCAATATTTTTAAAAAATTATTAACCTATTAAATTGTATCGTAAAATCGATTGTCTTTTATTTTTATTTTTTTTTTAAACTATTGTTATACAATTTTTCTAAATGTTTTTCTTTGTTTCGTAACATTTCCTCACAAATATATTTTTTAAATTTATTAATTTACCTAATTATGCTGTAAAATCTATTGTCTTTTTGTTTATTAATCTACTGAATTGTGCTGAGGAATTATTGTTTTTATTATTTAAACTTTATTAGTGCGTGTTTTTTAAAAATCTATTATTCCTTTTGCTTTCCCATTATTCTTTTAATTTTGTTTTAATTATTAATCTATTAAATTATTAAATTGTTAAATCGTTAGTACAGTTTTTTAATGTATTTTTGAATTTTTATTACAAATTTTATTTTCTTTCTTTTATCATCATTCTTTTCCAATTGTTTTTTTGTTTTAAATTAAATTTTAATCAAGTGAATTGCACTGTAAAATCAACCGCCTTTTGTTTGTGTTTGTTTTCTTTAACTTTATGTCTTTTTAATCGATTTCTTTTTCAATTTATTCCGGAATTTAGTAACAAATTGAGGAGTTTTCTATAAATTTGTTCCAACAATAGTTTCAAACCATTTCGAAACCGTCAAAGGCAGATGCACTCGTCAAAGTTGTAGACTTGATGGGGTTGGCAAACCGATCATTATTTCGGTGGTAAACTGTTTGTGAACTAGTTTGTTGGAACAAACTTTATGTTAAAAAGGAATTTTTTGACAATTCCGATTTGTAAATAGGTTATTCGCCATTTAATTGTCAACACGAAAGTTATCAACATGTTACAAAGAGACGAAAAAGGTTCTTAATGAATGCTCCTTTTTAAAACTTATTAATTATAGTTATTGTAAAACTTGTATTGTGGTAACTCTTCAAATCACTTCACTCACTTCAAATTACTAAAACCATTTGGAAAGGTGGGTTCTCATACCAGATATCACCCAAATTGGTTGAAGCGTTCTTTCGTTATTAAAAAATTACTCTTTTTAACAATTTTGAAGCAGAATACTGGGTTAACGAAGCACTTTGGGATATAGATATGTTGGGTTCAATCGTCTTATTTTGAGCCCTGAATCTGTGGCTTAGCCTTGTACACCTAATTTAATGACCCCCTGTATAAGAAGAGATGAGATTTGTGTACAGGATGTGATTTTAGGTGAGCATAGATTATTTTTTTGTGGGTTAATTAAGCGAGATAGTTTATTGTCCCCTTGTACGTACGCGTTGCACATACAACTCGAAAATCTTTCCATTATTCAAAACACACGCCTTCATAATTGAATGAAATGACAAACGAAGCAATCGACAACAGCTTCGAAATATTCCATTCATTCTCTCACGTCAAATCTTTGAAAATTTTTCTCAGTTCCACCACTCATTTAATGATTTGTTTACGACAGCGAATAATAGTATTTTTTGAGTCGTTTGGAGAACGAAACCAATCCTTGGAAATTTACCTACTCTTAGTACATACGTATTATAGAATTAATGCAAAGTTATTAATTTATTTGCGGGTTCGTTTTATGCATAAACTTATTTTCGCCGAATCGAAACGCTAAATGGAAAGAATGCTTGTTTGTTTGAGCAATCCATCGAGAGTAATGAAATGGTTCTTTAATAGCGCAAAAACACTATGAAAAAGATAATTTGAATATGGAATTTTTAAAAGCTTGAAAAAAAAATAACAGACGTAAAAGCAAAAATGTTACATACGGGTGTTCGTACAATGATAGCTCGTTTAGAACCGAACCATTAAATATTTTCTTTTAATAAATCTATAGTTTTTGTTTTAAACAAGAACGAGAAGAAGAAGAAGAAGAC
The DNA here is from genome assembly GCA_039766575.1 of Serrognathus titanus. NCBI lineage: Eukaryota > Metazoa > Arthropoda > Insecta > Coleoptera > Lucanidae > Serrognathus > Serrognathus titanus. Next base: position 71,408,312 of record CM077913.1, read on the forward strand.
GAGGAGAAACGACACGTTTAAACGATGAAATAAAATTCAAAGAGTTTCAATGAGTCACCGGCGAAAAGTTCATGGATATTTAGGGAAGCCTCTTGCGATTTTAAGTAAAATTCAAAAAGTATCCTCCCCCAAAAAAAAACCTATTGCAAGTATGGGGTGGTCAAATAAAGTTTACAACTACAGCAGCGCAAGTCACATCCGCAATTATCAATTCGCAACGGAACTGTTTGCAATACGACGCGTCGATGGAAATTCGCAATAAAATCGAGGATCTGAATTATTATTGCATTAAAAAGACGTCACGGTAACTTTTTTATGCGACCGCAAAATTTGAGTGTTTTCAGAATTAAAGGACGCAATAAGCGAGCAAATAAAAACTATCGTCAGCAAAGACGACACGCGAATACTAATAACGAACGTGACAAGTGACAAGGCAACTTAAAAACCACTGAAATAATTATACAGGGTGTATATTGAGGTAACGTCACGATTCCACTTACGCGACAAGCAATTCAAAGTAAGTAAGACACTCCAATCAAATTTCGTTCTGAAGCAATCCATTTCATCCAAATTCCTTTTAAAGCGGACTAGAATATGTTGAAAAATAACAGGTGAGGGGGGGGTGATTATGAGGTTTAGTTTAAATGGCTTACCACGTAGGTGAATTGGTGATCTTACATCAAAAGACACCTTGTATAACAGAAAACAGCAGAGAAATTAAGAGCATGCTATTTAGAGCTAGGTACTTTACCTGGTATTTATACAGGGTGATTCGTAACTTCATGAAAATAAATTAAACAATGAAAGTTTGCATGAAAATGAATAGAATGAACCATTTTTTGTTGAACAAAGTCTTATTAAATTTTCGAGAAAATAAATAATTTTGTCGAACGGGTAAGCCGTTTGAAGTCTCTGGTTTAAGTTTATGATATTTACGAAGAATATGAGTGATGTAATTTATTGTTAGTCATCGCCGGCCGGGCCGGGTAGTTTGAAGGTGTATGTTGAGGTGGTTGCACGGAAATTTACTGAAAAAAATAGCAGAATTTACAAATAGTGAGATTGTTGACATGATTCTAGTGTACGGTGAAAGACGTTTGCATGTACAGCATTTTCCAAAACGACAGTGGCCAGCCAGTGCCACATTTCTCTCTGTTGTGCAAAGAGCGAGGGATATTGGAACTTTAAGGGCACGTCGCGGAAGAAGTGGAGGACGGCAGCGTCCACAACGCATCCTAAACAGAGAAGAAGAAATACTACAACTTACTGAGAAACATCCGTTTAGATGGTCTCCAATACTTAAATTTTCTACGAACTAATCTACCGGAACTTCTCGAGAATGTGAACTTAAGTCTTAGAGCAACGATGTGGTTTATGCACGATGGGGCTTCACCTCATTCTCGATAAGAAGTACGTGCTCACCTCGACGAAATTTTTCCTGGTAGATGGATTGGAAGAAATGGGCCAATCAGGTGGCCTGCCGTTCACCTGATCTAAATCCGCTAGATTATTATCTGTGGGGACACGTAAAAGCGTTGGCATACGAAGAAGAAATTAACACGTTCCAAGAATTGAAAAATAAAATGTCAACAAAAGAAGTGTATTAGGGATTAGGGATTTTTTTTTCTAAAAAAGGGATTATCAAACGTTATTTCTTAAAAGAAGCTGGAAGCTGACGACCTCTGGACAGCTCAAAGTTCTTCTTTTACGTCGAAGGAAACCCACCATCTACTGAGCAAAATTTCAGTTCTGGATGGTAACAAAAGAATGACTAGCGATAGTTTATTTTTCGTTTGTTCTTACGAGTAACAATAATAATAAGAAACAATTGAAAAAATATGACATTTGTCGTCAGTTAAGGACGAAATGAATTGCATTTACGTGAGATATTGAACAGCGCCATCTGTTGCAGATTCTTTTTAAATAAATCTGTTGACCATCTGGAAAGCAAAAAAATATTTGCTTTGCTACTGTTTGTTTAAAACCGTTTCTTTTCTTAATTTATTAATTTCTAATTTAGTGAATTTTGTTGTAAAATCGATTGCCTTTTGTTTTTATTTACTTATTTTTTTAATATTGTTGTATTTTTTTAATTTTTTCATTTGTTTTCTTTGTTTTGTTACATTTTCCCCGAAACAGCTTTTTTTTTTATTTATTAATCTGTTGGATTGTGCTGTAAATCGATTATCTTTTGTTTTAGTTCATTAATCTGCCGAATTGTGCTGTAAAATTGTTTGTCTTTTGTTTCTATTATTATTTAAATTTTATTAGTTCGTGTTTTTTTCTTAAATCCCATTATTTCTTTTGCTTTCTTTTTGTTTTTCTTTTTAAGAAACATTAGTCAGTTATACTGAATTGTACTGTCAAATTGATTGTCTTTTGTTTTTATTAGTGTTTAACTTTTATTATTTCGTAGTATTTTGTTTTAATTTGTTTTTTTTTTTGATTTTTTTCATTTTCTTAAAAGAATTATTAATCTATTAAATTGTAACATAAAATCGATTATCTTTTGTTTTTATTTTTATTTTTCAATATTGTTATACATTCTCTAAAATTTTGTTTCTTTGTTTAGTCACAGTTTTCTTTTTTTTATTTTTTAATCTAATGAATTATGCTATAAAATCGATTGCCTTTTGTTTATTAATGTACTAAATTGCGCTGTCGATTGTCTTTTGTTTTTAATATTATTTAAATTTTATTATTTCGTATTTTAATTCGATTTTTTTTGCTTGTTTTTCATTTTTTTTTTTTTAATTATTAATGTATTAAAGTGTGACATAAAATCGATTGTCTTTTTTATTTTTATTTTGCATTATTGTCATATATTCTCTAAAATTACGTTCATTTGTTTCTTTGTTCAGTCACAGTTTTTCTTTAAAATTATTTAATCTATCGAATTATGCTGTATAATCGATTGTCTTTTGTTTATTAATCTACTACATTGTGCTATCGATTGTCTTTTGTTTTTGTTATTATTTAATTTTTTTTATATACTGTCTTGTGCTGTCAAATTGATTGTCTTTTGTTTTTATTTTTATTTTTTAATATGAGAATATATTCTCTAAAATTTCGTTCATTTGTTTCTTTGTTTAGTCACAGTTTTTTTTTTTTTAATTTTGTAATATATCGAATTGTGCTGTAAAATCGATTGTCTTTTGTCTTTATTTCAAATTTTATTATTTCGTTCTTTTTTAAATCCTATTTTTTCTTTTGCTTTCTTTTTGTTTTTTTTTTTATACTGAATTGTGCTGTCAAATTGATTGTCTTTCGTTTTTATTAGTGTTTAAATTTTATTATTTCGAATTTTGTTTTAATTCGTTTTCTTTTTGCCTTTTTTTTTTCATATATTTTTTTAAAGAATTATGAATCTATTAAATTGTGACGTAAAATCGATTGTCTTTTGTTTTTATTTTTATTTTTCAATATTTTTATATATTCTCTAAAATTTCGTTCATTTATTTCCTTGTTTAGTCACATTTTCCTTTTTTTTTAATCTACCGAATTATGCTGTAAAGCCGATTGTCTTTTGTTTATTAATCTACTAAATTATGCTGTCGATTGTCTTTTGTTTTTATTATTGCTTAAATTTTATTGTTTCGTTCTTTTTAAAATCCTATTATTTCTTTTGCTTTCTTTTTGTTCTTTTTTTTTAAGGAATTGTTAACTATTATACTGAATTGTACTGTCATCGATTGTCCTTTATTTTTATATAATATTTAAATTTTATTATTTCGAATTTTTTTTTAATTCTATGTTTGCCTGCCGGTCACCTGATCTAAATCCGCTAGATTATTATCTGTGGGGACACGTAAAAGCGTTTGGCATACGAAGAAGAAATTAACACGTTCCAAGAATTGAACGATCGTATTAACGCCGCATTTCTCTCTGTTCGACAACAAAACATGTTTCATAACGCTTGTGAATCATTACTTCGCCGGGCAGATTTGTGTTTACGAGCGCCTGCGGGAAGGAATTTTGAACACTTATTGTGACTCAGCCGGCACTGAGCCAGAGATTGTAAACATTTGTCAATGCGTTATCAGTTGAGGGTAAGTTTTATTTCCGTTTTTACTTAGATGCATTTATGCACACATCTCATGTCCAACACGTCATTATTGTTTTTTCACGAAGTTGCGAAACGCCCTGTATACAGAGCACTTAAGGCTGTTTACAGTTTCCTAAAAAACCTTGAACCAAATTATTATGCGAACACGACGTAAAAAAAAAAAGAATAATCGGAAAACCCCAAAACATTCTTAAAATTCGAGCAATCTCCCGGGTATATTCGAAGCGGATAAGGAAATTCCTTGGCCGATAACGTGAATTTCGATCGCTCCTAGACTCATGTGAAAAAAATTTGAATACAATTGAAGCGTAAACACTAGATCTCAAGTACACCACAAATAAATATCGGAATACCTGTCCTGTTTGTGCGTTTGCTCAAGTACGTGCGTGTGTTGAAACGCGACCTTAATTTTAAATTAAACAACTATTTACAATCGCTGTCAACAAAAATACTTGTTATACTAGAAATCTGTAGATATTAAAGAAGGAAATCCAAACCAATCAATAAAGTCGATGATTTTATGGAGCTGTTTGAGCTCTTAAAGTTTTAATTAGTATACCCACTTCATATTTGATATATCTCAATCTCTAAAAACAGTTGAAGTGTTTAAACTTAGCCGATCGCATTCCTTACCGTTTATTTAAAAAGCAGTTAAGAACGATTTACTTGCAATACCCTCCCCCTCCCCACTCCAACAAAGTTTGATTTAAAACGCGAACGTTCTTTAACAATAAACAAAGAAGCGCAAAAATGCACCTAAATCCTTGCTTTAGTTATAAAGAATCACCTAAATCCGTGCTTTAGCTATAACCTTTCCTTTTTTTATTTAAATTGCCTCATTTTTAGGTTTAAAATTTATTGTTATAGATATTGAACTGTATTCGTAGACACATTTATAAAACCCGATGAGAATAAAGCGAGAAAAAAAGAAACTGCAAAAGCCAGGCTCTGTCTTCCTTATCTTGCTTTTTAGCAATAATTAATAATTTGATGTTATGTCACCAAATTGTTGGTCAATAATACACACTTACGAGCTTCCGATTGGTTTCTTAAGTAGCAATTAAAACTTAATCTTTCTTTAATTACACATTTTCAAATTATCTTTCGAATGATAATAAGATAGCTCTGCTTAGTAATTAAGGCCGACTTCCCAAACCAGTTATATTTGGTGTAAATATAATCTACAGACACTTTTACATGTTACACGTTGCCGATGTATATGTACACTCTTTTCCAAAAGAATTCGTTCGATTTGCAATAAAACAGGCGGGTGAAAATGAACCTTATTGAAATAAAAAGTTTAAAAAGAGCGACATCTTGCAATTGCTTTTTGACCTAACATTGCATCAGAATTGACAAATTGCAATCAGTTTGCTGCGTAATAGTCATGACATACAAGGCCGCCAAGTGTGTTATCTAAGCATATTGAAAGTTTAAAAAAAATTATTGATGGCAGTGGATTCCTCGAGCATCCTCTGTACATCTGTTTAGGCCCTATTTGGGGCCTCGTCAGCAGAAGATGTCGCGCCTTAGACTTTTAATTACTTTTACATTGCAATTGCGAATAACTAGGACAGGTCGGTTTGATTTGCAGTGGAATTCTCGAGCTACGCTTCTCCTGACCTGAGGCCTCAAACAGGGTCGAAACAGCTATACAGAGGATGCTCGAGGAATAAATAAAAAGAAATTGTTTATGAGGAAATGTTACGAAACAAAGAACAAACATTTAGGAAATTGTATAACAACAATATTAAAAAAATAAATAAATAAAAATAAAAGACAATCGATTTTACGATACAATTTAATCTTAAAAAAAAAATTTTAAGAAACAGAAAAAACAGAATTAAAAACAACCTAAATAAAAAAGTTTAAAACATAGGATTTTTGAAAAAATACAAAATAATAAAATTTAAATAATAATGAAAACAAAAGACAATCGACAGTACAATTTAGTAGATTAATAAACAAAAGACAATCGATTTTACAGCACAATTCGATAGGTTAAATAATTAAAAAAAAAAAAACTGTGACTAAATAAAGAAACGAATGAAGAAAATATTAGAGAATATAAAACAATATTAAAAAATAAAAATAAAAATAAAAACAAAAGACAATCGATTTTGCGACACAACTTAACAGATTAATAGCTAATAAAAAATGAATAAAAAAACAAAAAAAACGCTAAAACGAAATACGAAATAATAAAATTTAAATGCTAATAAATTTATAGAAAATCACTCAATTAATTACTAGATTTAGGAATGAAATGAAAAAAAATCTATTAAAAAGACATAAAATTAAAGAAAATAAACAAAAGACGGTCGATTTTACAGTGCAATTCAGTTGATTAGTAATTAATAAAAAAAAGTTGAAAAATCATGATGACAAAATAAAGGAAACAAAATTAAAAGAAAGATGGGAAAGCAAAAGAAATAACAGAGTTTTTAGAAAATACGAAATAGTAAAGTTTAAATAATAATAAAAAAAAACATTTCCTCGGCACAATTCAGTAGATTAATAAATAAAAACAAAAGACAATAGATTTCACAGCATAATTAGGTACACGAATAAATTTTCAAAAATTGTTTGTGAGGAAAGTTACGAAACAAAGAAGAAAAATTCAGAAAACTGTATGACAATATTAAGAAAAATAAAAATAGAAGACAATCGATTTTACGATGCAATTTAATATTTTAACAAACTGAAAAAAAAAGCAAAAAAAAACAATTAAAAACAAATTAAATAATAAAGTTGAAATTGTATATAAAAACAAAGGACAATCGATGACAGCACAATTCAGTATAATAGATTAACAATTCTTAAAAAAAAAAAAACAAAAAGACAACAAAAGAAATTATAGGATTTTTAAAAAATACGAAATAATAAAATTTAAATAGTAATAAAAACAAAAGACAATCGACAACATGATTTAGTAGATTAATAAACAAAAGACAATCGATTTTACAGCACAATTCGATAGATTAAATAATTTAAAAAAAAACTGTGACTAAACAAAGAAACAAATGAACAAAATTTTAGAGAATATATAACAAAATTAAAAAATTAAAATAAAAATAAAAGACAATCGATTTTACGACACAATTTAACAGATTAATAACTCTTTTAAAAAAATTAAAAAAAAAAAACAAAAGAAAACAGAATGAAAACAAAATATGAAATAACAAAATTTAAATAGTAATAAAAACAAAAGACAATCAATATGACAGCACAATTCAGTATAGTAGATTTAATAATTCTTAAAAACAAAAAAAAAAGACAAAAAGAGAAAGCAGAAAAAATAATAAGCTTTAAAAAAATACGAAATAAAAAAAATTAAATAATAATAAAAACAAAAGACAAACGATTTTACAGCACAACTCAGTAGATTAATGAACTAAAACAAAAGACTATTTACTTTTGTAAAATATTTATTTATTTAACGTTTAATGTTTGATATGTCATCATCCTTTTCGAATTGTTTTCTTTTTTTATTTATTATTAATTAACGGAATTGCACGGAATTGCACCGTAAAATCAACCGTCTTTTGTTTGTTTTCTTTAATTTTCATCTGGCAAGAAAACTTGATTTGTTGTTTCAATATACAGAGTGATTTTTAAATTTTTCTCAACTATTGCCATGAAATCTCGACAGCATGTCTTAGCTTAGGTGAAAAGTAAGTCATTGCACACTCCTTGATGCTGTTTTATAGTAAAGCCGTCCAAATTCCATGGCAAGAGTTAATAAACAAAAATTAAAAATCGCTCGTTATTACATAGTGATTTGGACGTAAGTTTATAATATTATTTAAAATTACTTTTATTTCTTTTATATTTAATTTGTAGAGTTAAGTCAATACAAAATCAATTCTGTTACGCCCCTGATTGTCCTATTACTTAGTTTGGTTGCCTAATTTGAATCACGTGATCACCCACATTGTTGAAAACCCTGTATACATTTTAAGGGCAACTTAAACTTTTGTATATAAATTTGGCGTATACTTCTGTTTACAAAATAAATAAATAAATAGAAAGTGGAAATAATTGTGGTTTCAACCAAAAACAAAATTAACGCCGATAACATACTCAAATTAGACTTACTATAGGCAACCAGTCATGCACGCATGCATTTTATTCACATAATTTAGAGTGCAATTTGAAACTGGCCAAGGAATGTTTTACAAAAAGGTTACATTTAGTAAAAACTCTACTCTCGAGTGATTTATTTTTGTTTGTGTTAAATCAAGTACTTTTATATTAACGTAAGTACAGTGGAAGAATAAAAAAAATATTTAATAGCAGCAATTAAAATGTAACATTACGAGAGAGTCTATTTGTTTAAAGACTCTTTGCGAAAATATAATTTATTACTAATAATAGGTTGAACAGTGTCAATAATTTTCGATTCTTTTCAGAGCAGCTGCCTATCGCATTCATCATTCATGCAACCAACGTAAAGACCTCGCTTTCTTCTTTAGGTCGACGAGGTCCATCGCAGTTACGACACGACTTGTAAAACCACAATTTTTTTCTTCAAATAACTCGCAAGTTCAAGCGAGAGATGTTTATTAAGAAGCAAAAAGGATGAGTGACTCAACAACGTATGAAACCACGTACAGTCAAGACGAAAGGATTGGTAATTTATTTATTTATTTTTTAATTCGTAACAAAAGATGAAATGAACACCTGCTTTTAATAAGTGCGCAAATTCAATGAAGATATCTGTAATCACGTAAATCGCTCGCGGTTCGCACGTGCAACGCTCTGTTTTATCGACAGAGTGAATCAAGCGCTACCAACGAGTTAAGAATAACAGGAGAGTCGTACTTAATTGTAGTTTCTCGTTGAAACTGGTCATTAAGTATGATCGCGATGAATCATAGGTCCAATTCTTGATATTCTGCTTCTTTAATTGAAAATTCACTTTTATCATTAACAGTGATATACCTCTACATATTTTGGTTTTAGGGGGGGGGGGCGAGGGGGTATTGTCTATAAACAATACAGTCTATGGCAGAATACGCACGTAAAAAGCATAGAAGCTTACGCAAAATTTGACAAATTCTGAAGCCCGTACAATATAAAAATATTTATACAAATGGGGGGAAGGCCCGACGGAACGGCGAGGCGGGGAATTACCATTTCTGTAATTGTAATGTGCTGGAACCTAGCGAAAAGAACTGGAAATACTAATTCCTGTATGCTTACACCAACGAGAAAAGAATAAACAGGAGGGAGTCGTACTAACAGCAGTTTCTTGTCCAAAGTGGTAACTGAATATGGCCGGTGTATGTTCTAGGCGCACACAAAGTTCCGCACAGGTCACCTTTGTTTATAAAACACTTAGTACAGTAAATTTAACAAAATAACAACCTAGAAATTGTCATTTGTTTCAACAAAACAATTTCGTCAGTTCCTTTTTTGTTCTTAGCAGAATCGTCATTTGTTGCTTTACTTTTCTATTGTAATTTTCTGCCTGATTGTCATTTGTTTCTTGAAAATAATTTCTTTTCAAGCTACCTTTTCTTGTTAAATCTAATGTTTTATATTTTCCTTGTCGATTGTTATTTGTTTCATTGAAGCAATTTTTCTTCGATGTCCTCTTTGTGTTCTTCTTTTAATCCAACCGTCTTTTGTTATTGTACTTTTTTTTTAATTTTGTAATTTTTTATTGTAAATATTTATTTTTCTCGTTGAGTGTCATTTGTTTCATCACAAACATGTCGTCAAGTTACTTTTCGTTCCGCATCGAAACGTCATTTTTTGCTCCATTTTTTTTTATTGTATTTTTTTTTGTTTCAAATTTCCTCGCTGATCGTCATTTGTTTCTTGAAAACAATTTTTTATTCAAGCTTCTTTTTTGTTAAATCTGGTCATTTTCTGATGTTTTAATATTTTCCTTGTCGATTGTCAATTGTTTCATCAAAACGATTTCGTCAAGTTACTTTTCGTTCTGAATCGAATCGTCATTTTTTTGCTTCATTTTTTTTATTGTACTTTTTTTACAAATTTCCTCGCTGATCGTCATTTGTTTCTTGAAAACAATTTTTTGTTCAAGCTTTCTCTTTTTTTTTTGTTAAATTTACTCATTTTTTGATGTTTTAACAGTTTCCTTGTCGATTGTCATTTGTTTCATTGAAACAATTTCTTCTTCAATGTCCTCTTTGTGTTCTTCTTTTAATCAAATCGTCTGGTGTTGTACTTTTTTTCTAAATGTTGTAATTTTTTATTGTAAATATTTAGATGTTTTCATTTATTTTTCTCGTCAATTGTCATTCGTGTTCCTTTTTGTTTCGAATCGAATCATCATTTGTTGCATTTATTTGTTATAATTTTGAATGACAGGAGAAAGTCATAGTTAATTGTAGTTTCTCGTTGAAAGTGGTCACTAAATATGGTCGCGATAAGTCATAGGCGAACAGCGATGTTTGTCTATAAACAATATTTCCTTTTCTTGTTAAAATTTCTGATGTTTTAATATTTTCCTTGTCGATTGTCATTTGTTTCATCGAAACAATTTCGTCGAGTTACTTTTCGTTCTGAATCGAATCGTCCTTTTTTGCCCCATTTTCAAAGTGGTAACTGAATATGGCCGATGTATATTGTAGGCGCACTCAAGTGTTTTGCAAAATTCACAGGTCACTATTGTTTATAATATACTTACTATACTAAATTTAACAAAGTAAGATCCTAAAAATGCCAATTGTATTCTAGACACTGGAGTTCTATCATAAAAGTACTTGGAAGTACTGATCATCGAATAATTCCAAAACTAACCTAAAGGACATTCAGTCTATAATTACCTATCAATGTATCATTCGCATATATAATAAAGTTGCTAAATATACACATAAATTCATAACGCACTCAGATACAAACACAATTATTTTTGATTTACTGCCGTCAACAAACCACCATATTGCCGAAACCGAGCTATCGCAAAGTGGTAACTTCCGTCAAATGTCTTAGGTTCCCTCCTGTTAATTATAAACTCGTTGGGCGGTACTTTTTACTTCTGCTTCAAATGAGAAAAGAAATCATAAAAGAATGCCTACTTGATAAAAACCGAGCCGTTTTGCAACCTTCAGAAAAGTCAAACTTTTCGCGTCATGTTCATTTATGGTTTTGGAATTTTTAGGCAAGTCAAAAACAAGGACCAACGAAATTATAAACTTTATACAGTGCATAAATTATTTCTTTTGCAGACGAATGTTTAAAGAAAACGCACAGGAAAGTGCAAGACGAAGAGAAAGAGCTCGACGAGCATCGCGAAGAAGAGTTTCGAAACTATTACGAATCCCAAAAAGACGACGAGGACTTCGTGTTCAGGCTCAAGGGCATCAAGTTCCTGAAGTTCACTCACGTGAAAATTAAGTTCACTTTCGAGCCGCGGCAGGTCGTGGAGCACGTGAGCCGGAAGGTCATGTTTTACTGTACGCTGCGCTACCGGAAGGACCATTGGGTCATGAAAAGGAATTCCATTCCCGTAAATTACAGGATGAGGATACATCAGTTGTTTTATAGTAAACAGGGATTTAGAGTTAACGATGATAACGTTGTGCCGACCCTTGTGAAGATTTACGATGTCCTTGTCGAATGGAGTCGGAATGAAGAGAAATTTCGCCTGAAAAAATTCGCTGTAAGGATTATTTTTGATTGATACGTGGAAAAAAGTTTTGGTCGCTCAGTTTAGTTAGTTAGTTGTTTTGACAGTTTCGCTATCGCCGTTCCTACAAATGGCGCTGCAATCACTGCTCAAAAAATGGCCGCTTAAAGTAGGAAGATTAGACGGTTAATGACAATTACACAGTCCTAAAGTAAATAAATAAAGTAAGCCTAACAAGAACACAAAAACAAAAATATTCTCTAACAGACTTTTAAACACTACATTGAGTAGTTCTATTCCACCAAACAGCGAGGCGTGACGATCGCGGGCGCTAGCGGATTAGTGCAGAATAAAAAAGAGGTTATGATGTTATGAATGGAGTTGCCAACTTAAGGGATACAAGTCTTTTGAAGCTTTTTCCCAAATAAATTAATTAACGAATTGTGTCCTAAAGAAGGGATTTTCAAGTTTTATTTCGTAAAAAAAATTAAATTAAAGCACATACATTTTCAAAACTGTTTATTGTGTTACAGTAAGACATTCAACAACGCCATCTGTTGAAACTTGTTGATAGTATTCTTTTCATTTGTTTCTATGAAGATGATTCATTGGTTATTATTGATTGGTTATATTAGAAAACCGCCATTGAGCATTGAGATTCAACTTGCATTGATAATTTTATTTTGATATTTTCCTCGTCGATTATCATTTGTTTCATCGATGCAATTTCTTCGTGTTCCTTTAGGTGTTCCTTTTAGTACAACTATCATTTGTTATTCATTATTTCTCTTAATTTCGATTTGCCAATAATGTTTCTGTTGCTTTTTTTGATGGTTTGATATTTTCCTTGGCGATTGTCATTTGTTACACCGAAACTATTCCTTCACGTTCTTCTATGTTCCTTTTTAATCTAACGTAACTAATTTCCATTATACTTTTATTGATGTTTTTGTTAATTACTTTATTTTGTCAGGATTTATATTAATAATTGATAATTTGTTATAACTAAAGCCTCGGGGATTTTTTGACACACACACTCTAAACGCAAACTTCTCGACTGTCACCGCATACGTTTCAGGTCTACCAACTTAGTTTTTAATTTTTTTGTTTTAATATTCGCGCTGCTAACATTTTAATATATTTTTCTCTACGATTGTCTTTTGTTCCGTCAAATTCCTTTTTGTTCCGAGCGAATCGTCACTTATTGCTTCACTTTTTCGTTGTAATTTTTTTACAAATTTTCTCCGTGATTGTCATTTGTTTCTTGAAAACAATTTTTTTCTTGTTAAATCTAACGTGCATTCAAAAACTCCCGCGTTTGCAGTTGGCGTTGGTTCGATAAACGTATGTCGATGCTCTGAACATAACCATAACCAGTTTTGAGGTTACAATTTTGTTGTGGAATTAATTCTTTCTTGCTTCTATTTTGTTCATAAATAATATGCCTCATTTTACTTTATTGTTTATTTTTGTTCGTACGACACATGTAATTAATAAGTAAAGACATACTTCGTTTGTTGCTATCTCAAACCACGGCCAACTCCAAACGTGGGTGTTTTTGAACGCACTTTAGTAATTTTCTGATGTTTTAATATTTTCCTTGTTGTTTGCCATTTGTTTCATCGAAACAATTTCTTCACGTTCCTTTTTGTTCTTTTTTAACCTAACCGTCGTTTATTATTGGACAATTTTTTTTAATTTGGCTTTTTTATTTTAAATTTTTTGATGTTTTAATATATTTTCTTCGTTGGTTGTTATTTGTTTCATCGAAACAATTTCCTTTTTGTTCTAGTCGAAATGTAATTTCATGTTTCATTTATTTATTGGATTTTTTTTGCAAACTTTCACCCCGATTGTCATTTTCTTCCTTTTTTTTTTTTGTTAAATCTAGTCGTTTTCAGATGTTTTAATATATTTTGCTCGTCGATTGTCATTTATTTCAACAAAACAATTTCGTTAGATTCCTTATTGTTCTTAAGCGAATCGTCATTTGTTGCTTTGGTTGTAATTTTTTTACAAATTTTTGCCTGGTTCTTGAAAACAATTTCTTCAAGCTTCTTTTCCTGTTAAATCTAGTAAATTTCTGATGCTTTAATATTTTCCTTGTCGGCTGTCATTTGTTTCATCGAAACAATTTCGTCAGGTTACTTTTCGTTTTGAATTGAACCGTCATTTTTTTATTGTATTTTTTACAAATTTCCTCCCTGATCGACATTTGTTTCTTGAAAACAATTTTTTATTCAAGTTTTCTCTTTTTTTTGTTAAATTTTTTAATATTTTCCTTGTCGATTGTCATTTGTTTCGTCGAAACAATTTCTTCTTTAATGTCTTCTTTAATGACTTCTTTGTGTTCTCTTTTATTTCAACCGTTTGGTGTTGTTGTACATTTTTTCTTAATTTGGTAATTTTTTATTGTAAATATTTAGATGTTTTCATTTATTTCTCTCGTCGATTGTCATTTGTTTCATCGAATCAATTTCGTCAGGTGACTTTTCGTTCTGAATCGAATCGTCATTTGTTGCTTCATTTTTATTGTATTTTTTTTTACAAAGTTCCTACCTGATCGTCTCTTGTTTCTTTAAAACAATTTTTTATTCCAGTTTTCTTTTCTTTTGTTAAATCTATTTAAATTTTTTGATGTTTTAATATTTTCCTTGCCGATTGCCGTTTGTTTCATCAAAGTTTCTCCCTGATTGTCATTTGTTTCTTGGAAGCAATTTTTTATTCGAGCTTTCTTTTTTTTTCCTTAAATCTAGTCATTTCTTGTTATTTTAATATTTTCCTCGTCGATTGTCATTTGTTTCATCGAAACAATTTCGTCGAGTTACTTTTTGTTCTGAATATTTTTTTCTGCCTCATTTTCTAATTGTAATTTTTTTACAAAATTTCTCCCCAGTTATTTGTTTCTTAAAAATAAATTTTTTTTCAAGTTTCCTTTTTCTTTGTTAAATTAATCATTTTTTGATGTTTTAATGGTATTTGCCTTGTCGATGTCATTTGTTTCATCAAAACGATTTCGTCAAGTTCCGTTTTCGTTCTGGATCGAATCGTCATTTGTTGCTTCATTTTTTTAGTGTAATTTTTTTTACAAATTTCATCCCCGATTGTCATTTGTTTCTTTAAAACATGTTCTTCTTTCAAGTTTCCTTTTTTTTTTGTTTAATCCTATCGTCCATCACTCATTTAAATCTCGATTGCGTGGACGATTGTGGTTCCCTTGTGTCTGTTTTTGCTGTAATTTTTTTAATAATACATAAATAAAAAATAATAAATTGTTATAGGTAAGACATTGAACAGCAGCGCCATCTGTTGAAACATGCCGAAAGCTTTTTTTTATTCGTTTGTTTTAAATTATAAATCTACTGAGTTCTGCCTTGTCGTGTCTTTTGTTTTTATTTTATTTTTTTTAAATTCATTAATCCATTACATTGTGTTGTAAAATCGATTGTCTTTTGTTTTTATTACTTTTTTTTTGAATTTAGTGTTTACGAATTTTTATTATTTTGTTTTCTTTGTTTTGTTACCATTCTTTTCGATTTCTTTTTTAAAATCCACTGAACTGCGTTGTAAAATCGACCATCTTTTGTTTTTATTTTCTTTAACTACGTTATTTTAATATTTTCTTGCGTTTTTTTCTAAATTTATTCCTGAATTTTGTACCAAATTTTCTAGAGATTCAATGTTAAGAAATGGGATTTGTATTAATTAGATTCTTCAAGTAATTTTTCTTCGTTGATCGTCATTTGTCATGAATTTATTTTGACTTGACATTTATTGTTTGTTCTTTTACTCTTCTTTGTGCTTCATTTTTCGTATACTAGTTTTTAAACAATTCTTTTTAACTAAACCTCGTAGTTCTTTTATTCAGTTTAGAGGACCAAAACTTTTTTTTAATCTGAAACCGTGCGACTGTAAAGTTATAAAAGCGTTAAAACACGACTGAATTTGTAAAATTAGAGAGTAGGCCATGATTTTTGCGACAAAGTTGGGAGCACTGAAAAATAAATAAGTCACAAACATAACAGTGTGCCATGTTTGAGGTTAGATCAAGCGCACTTAACAACAGTTTAAAGCTGCATAAGTTTGAATTTGATGCTAGTCAGTGTCACCAACTCTGTCACAACCTACTCACGGTCCTCATTATGATTGCTATTTCTGGAGTTTCATTTTAGGATTACAAAGAAGGTGTGGATGTTTATTTAGACTCGGACGACGAAGAAATATTTCTGAACGAGACCGAAAGGAGGCGGCTTCACAGGAAGCGAGATAGAATACTGGAAAGAATGTTGGCACCTCCCTCGGAGCGGTTTCGATTAATATACGATTAGGGACGTTTTACCTATATTCCAAGTTACCTTTACTCCGTGATAGTAGATATGCTATGGGGGTTCTTCCCCAAGTTCCCATGTAATTTTGCGCGGGGGTCTATGTTTCAAATGTGTAAGTATGGTTGCCTAACTGACAGGTTGTGGCATAGAGGGGAGAACGAACGACGTGATCAGAAAAACTCTATTATAAATAAATATTATTTAAACTATATTATAACTCTATTATAAATAAATATTAAATTAGTAAGTTTCTAGAGACCAAATGCTCTCCCCTCTATGCCACAACCTGTCAGCTAGGCAACCATACCTATACATTTGGAACATTGGTCAAAATTGTATGGGAAATTGCCCCATGCACTCATGTTTAAGTACAAATAGTTACCAGTTCAGTATTTATTAATTATTATCGTGAATTGTTTATTAATATTATTAAGTGGATATTTATGTATACACATATTGTTTTCTTGCTTAAAAACAGATTAAATATTTTTGTAAAATTAGAGCAAATTATTTACAACACCATCAATCTCCTTTTTTAACTTAAGAAGCTAGCTATGTAAGGAATTGTGATGTGCATTCGCGGCGAATAGACACGTTGGGTTGTGTTGCTGTGCTAAAAACCTGGAGAAATCACGTCGCTGCCGTCGAGTATTATACATTCAGCGAGATCAGGACGGCGTATGACATTCCAAGGGCTTTGTCACCATTACCGCCGTCACCTCCGCGGGCATTTACAGTACCTTTTGGGAAGCACGTGAAAACCCGTGCGCTTCATTATACGCATGTGCGTCATTAAACACGTGCGCATCATTAAATCCGTGACGTCAGAAGCGGAACCCGGCCGTGTGTTCCAGAAACGCCGGGTAATTAAGGACGTATGTAAAGCATGTCAGGACGGTACTGAACCTGAGCTCGTTGCCGAAAAGTCAGATGGTAGAAAGGTTAGGGTCCAGTCGCTCTAACTTCGCCACCCAGAGACTAGGCAGGGAAAAGTACGGGCACTGCAGTTGTTTCTCCAGAAGCGGATTCCACCACAGAGACAACACGACGGAAATCAAGTCGCCGCCGCCGGATATTATACCGGGAGGCATTCAACGAGATCAGGACGGCGTACGACATTCCAACAGCTTTGTAACCTCCGCGGGCATCTACGGTACCGGGATCGAACCTTTTGTTTTTTTTGTTCACCTCATTCTTCGTATTGTGACGAACGAATTGCGACGAATGAGTCATGCACTCCGCCGACGGCCGACGTGACAAGCGCCTTGAAGTCTGGCCGACTCCCGAAGGTTCTGCTACGGGAGACGACGGGAGAAGTCCGTCGCATTCGAGAATACGCTGGGGGTTGCTGGAGAAGCCGCCCCTCTAGTATAAATACACGAAGACGATGAGTCTTAGGCAGTTCAACGTAGAGTTACTTACTGTGTAATTGCTCGGCTTGTAAAAATAAATTAGTCTTAGTCCGTTATAAATAAATTAGTGTTAAGTCGTGTGTAAATAAATTAGTTATTAGTTTCATCAAGTGTTTCATTTAAAAACAAATCAAAATAAATCTAAAAACATTACAGTGGTGTCCGGTGTGCGGTTCGTGAAAATAAATAAACAATTAAATTTAAATAAATTAATAAATAAAGTGTAGTGCTGGGAAAAAACAATGGCTACAAAGAAAGTGCTGTTGAAAGATTTAAAAGTGGCCGAATTAAAAATAGAATTAGAAGAACGAGAGCTGGAAACTTCCGGTTTGAAAGCTGCACTTCAACAGCGTCTTCGAGAAGCTCTGCAGACAGCCGGGGATGATCCAGAAGCATTCTTATTCGAAATTACGTGTGGTTCCGCCGATATATCGAGAATCTTAGACGAGAAGTTTCGAGAACAATCTGGAAATCTCAAGGACGAACTTCGGGAACAATCCAGAAATTTGGACGAGAAATTTCGAGAACAATCTGGAAATTTGGACCAGAAACTTCGAGAACAATCTGGAAATTTGGACCAAAAACTTCGAGAACAATCTGGAAATTTCAAGGAATTACAAAATGAATTAATGGAACAATCCAGAAATTTGGACGAGAAACTTCTAGAACAATCTGGAAATTTCAAGGAATTACAAAATGAATTAATGGAACAATCTAGAAATTTAGACCAAAAGCTTCGAGAACAATCTGGAAACTTCAGAGATGAACTTCGGGAACAATCCAGAAATTTGGACGAGAAACTTCTAGAACAATCTGGAAATTTAGATCAGAAGCTTCGAGAACAATCTGGAAACTTCAGAGACGAACTTCGGGAACAATCCAAAAATTTAAACGATAAGCTTCTAGAACAATCCAGAAATTTAGACGAGAAACTTCTAGAACAGTCTGAAAATTTGAAGGATGAATTTCTGGAGCAGTCGAAAGGACTCGAAGAAAAACTAGTAGTAAAAATATCAGAAGAGACAAGGAACCTGCAAGAAAATATGGAAGAAATAATATTCCAGCAGGATAACAAAATTAAGAATCTAGAACAGATCATGGCAGGGATGCGAATTTTCGGGGATCAGTTACCAGCAGAGGTGCTAGAGAGTAATGAGGCGCGAACTGTGGAAGGACCAGCGGGAACTTCAAAATTAAAAATAAAACCACCGACGTTCGATGGGAAGTCTTCTTGGCCTAATTACTTTAAACAATTTGAAGCAGCAGCAAAGGCGAACGGATGGACAGCCAGTGAGAAAGCCACCTCGTTAATTGTGGCCTTGAGGGGAGAGGCTATCGATGTGCTACAAACGATGCCGCCAGAGGAACAAGAAGATTTCAACAAGCTGGTGAACAGGCTGGAGATGCGTTATGGTCAGGCGCATCTGACAGAGGTGTACCATGCGCAGCTGAGGAATCGTTGTCAGAAGTCCGGAGAGAGTCTTCAGGAATTCGAAGCCGACGTAGCGCGCCTAGCCCAGTTGGCGTATCCTGCAGCTCCTGTAGAATTCCTGCAATGTTTGACGGTGCAGACATTTATAGATGGAATTCGTGACCCGGACAACCAGCAGGCATTGAGAATGGCTCACCCAAAGACATCCAAGAACGCACTGGCTTACGCTTTGGAATACGAGGCGGCGAAGCGAGTCTCAAGAGGGCATGTCAAGGTACGAGCTGCTATGGATTTCCAAGAAGAGGAACCCATCAACGTCCAAGTGCGATCTACTGCAGAGGAGCGGCCCAAGGAGTTTACCACCGTCGAGGACGTTCGCCGCATTTTGGAGCAGGTCTTAAAGCAGAAAAATCCGCTGGTATGCTGGAACTGCCAGGAGGAGGGACATATTCGCAGGCGGTGTCCCAAGCCCAGGCAGGATCCTCCACGAAGGAAGCCACAGGGAAACTAAGTCGGGTCGGTGCAGTGGGGCAAACGTCGACCCGTATTCAAAAGCCCCTAAAGACGGAAGCCAGGCAAGTCATATCCCTGCGACAATTAACCAGCAGTGTCTTCGTGGATGCAACCATTGATGACATCCCTCACACCATGTTGTTGGATACGGGTGCGACGAAGACTATCTTGAGGCCCGACGTCATCAAGTCATCAAAACGCACCGAGCCGACTAAGTGGAAATTGAGGACAGCAACTGGAACATCGGCAACTGTCCATGGTGAAGTAGAGGTGATTATTACCATCGGATCGACTCCCATCAAACACCGTGCGCTGATAGCAGAAATAGAGGACGAGGCGATTCTGGGAATGGACGTCATGTGTGCCCACGGGTTTCAATTGGATCTGAAGCGTGGTGTTATGGCTGTCAATAACGAGGAGTTGATTCTACACCAACGAGGAGACATGGCCGCTCGAGTTATCCTCGCCGAAGACGTTGTGCTACCCAGCAGGACCGAGGTCATCGTCGACGCCAATCTGAATGGCGTTTTTCAAAATGGACAAGTTATTATGGTAGAACCCGATACTGACGATCTGAAGATTGGAAGAGGAGTTCTCGTTGGGAAAGCATTGTTAACGGCGAGAAAGGAAGTACCAGTCCGCCTGATGAATGTCAACTGTTTCCCAGTCAACATCAAGAAGGGGACAATCTTGGGAAGCTGCGCCATGGTGTCCTCCATTTCCCGCCAACTTGAAGTAAAGGTGCAAGAGAGGAAGGTCTCAAAGAAGTTGTTGGAAATGGTCATGCCGTCAGTTCAGGACTTGACTCCAGAGCAGAAGACAAAAGCAAGGGACCTGATCGGTCGCTTTCAGGACGTGTTTGAAATAGAAAACGGACCTAAGGGAAGAACCGACGTCGTCAAACACAAGATAGAGACCGGAGAAGAAAGACCCATCCGTCAAGCTCCAAGAAGGTTGCCCTTGTCGAAACGTGAAGAAGCGGAACGCATTATTCGCGATATGGAAAAGGACAATGTAATAGAACCCTCAAGCAGCCCGTGGGCGTCACCAGTAGTGCTTGTGAAGAAGAAGGACGGATCAACGAGGTTCTGCGTAGACTACCGGTTACTCAACCATGTCACCAAGAAGGACAGCTATCCTCTGCCACGGATTGATGACACTTTGGACACTCTGGCCGGTTCGAAGATCTTCTCGACTTTAGACTTAAAGAGTGGATATTGGCAAGTGGAGCTAGCGCCCAAAGACCGAGAAAAGACAGCGTTTTCCATTGGTATGGGACTATGGCAATTCACGGTGATGCCGTTCGGGTTATGTAATGCCCCAGCGACATTCGAGAGGCTAATGGAGACGGTTCTGAAGGGTCTGTCCTGGACAACGTGCATGGTGTACCTGGATGACATAATTGTGGTGGGAAAAACGTTCGACGACCACCTGAAGAATCTGGAAGGAGTGTTCCAGCGGCTTCGCGGAGCTGGGCTAAAGCTTAGCCCTAAGAAGTGCCATCTGTTCCAGAAGGAAGTGAATTATCTGGGCCACATTGTTAACGGAAATGGAATCGCCGTGGACCCAGTGAAGATTCAGGTGGTGAGAGACTGGCCAACACCCAAAAATAAACACCACATAAGGAGTTTCCTAGGCCTGTGTACTTACTATCGGCGCTATGTTCCCGGATTTGCAGACATCGCTAAGCCGTTGACAAAACTCACCGAAGAAGGTCGCCCGTTTGAATGGGACCAGCATTGCCAAACTAGCTTTGAACGCCTAAAGCAGTACTTGATAAGTGCTCCTATTCTGAGTTACCCTCTCCCGGAAGGCAAGTTCGTCGTGGACACAGACGCTAGTAACGTTGGTATTGGTGGCGTACTTTCCCAGATACAAGATGGGCAAGAAAAGGTGATCGGTTATTTCAGCAAAGTCCTGTCAAAACCGGAACGTAATTATTGCGTCACGAGAAGAGAATTGTTAGCCGTGGTAAAGACGATAGAACATTTCTACAAGTACTTATATGGTAGACACTTCCTCCTGAGGACGGACCATGCCGCCTTAAAATGGCTCCTCCGATTCAAGAATCCTGAAGGACAAGTTGCACGATGGATCGAACGACT
The DNA here is from genome assembly GCA_039766575.1 of Serrognathus titanus. Taxonomy (NCBI): domain Eukaryota; kingdom Metazoa; phylum Arthropoda; class Insecta; order Coleoptera; family Lucanidae; genus Serrognathus; species Serrognathus titanus. Next base: position 71,429,771 of record CM077913.1, read on the forward strand.
TCAGGAATACGATTTTGAAATTCAGCATCGGGCAGGAACAAGCCATAGAAATGCTGATGCTTTGTCTAGAAGACCCTGTCCCGAAAATTGCAAACACTGTAGTCGTCTGGAGGAGAAAGTAGCCATGACTGCAAGGACGGCCATTGTTGACGACAAATGGCAAGGCGAAGAATTGCGGCGAGACCAGGAAAACGACCCGGACTTGAAATTGGTGCTGGAATGGAAAAGTAGGGAGGCAAGGCCTACTTGGGAAGAGATAGCACCTTGTGCACCATCCGTAAAATCATACTGGGCGCAGTGGGACTCCATAGTGCTGGATCATGGTCTTCTGAAACGAAGCATAGAGAACCAGGAAGGCACGGAACAGAAGACACAGTTACTGATTCCCAAGAATAGGGTGCCAGAAGTTTTGAGGGAACTTCACGATGGTACTTCGGGAGGACATTTGGGAATTAAGAAGACTATGGAAAAGGTGCGCGAGCGATTCTACTGGGTGAATTGCAAAGAAGACGTAAAGAATTGGTGCAGGAAATGTGTAGTATGCGCAGCTAGTAACGGTCCCCACAGGCGAGGCAAGGCTCCCATGAAACAGTATAACGTGGGAAGTCCTTTTGAGAGAGTTGCCATCGATGTAGCAGGTCCATTTCCAGAAACAAATGGTGGAAATAAATACATCGTCGTGGTAATGGACTATTTCAGTAAGTGGGTTGAAGCATACGCCCTACCTAACCAAGAGGCGGTCACTGTTGCCGAAATCCTTGTCAAGGAATGGATCAGTCGGTATGGTGCACCCATGGAACTGCATTCGGATCAAGGAAGGAACTTTGAATCCACCTTATTCAAGAATGTGTGTACTCTGCTCGGCGTACGGAAAACTAGGACCACTGCGCTTCATCCACAGTCGGACGGAATGGTGGAAAGGTTTAACAGGACCATCAACCGACATTTGTCCAAGGTCGTCTCCGATCACCAGAGAGACTGGGACACGTATATTCCCCTGTTTCTACTGGCATACCGCTCGTCCGTTCATGAGACCACAGGAGAGACTCCAGCGAAAGTGGTATTTGGGCGAGAGCCAAGACTGCCCTGCGACTTGAAATTCGGCGTGAAGCCTGGCGAAGTCCCTACCGACGAAGACTACGTGAGCGGTTTACGCAGGAAAATGGACAACATTCACAATCAAGTGCGTCACAATATACAGACCGCCAGCGACCGAATGAAGGAGCATTATGACATCAACGCTCAGAATGGGGGATACCAACCCGGAGCACTGGTCTGGCTTTATAATCCTCAAAGACGTCGAGGTCTGTCCCCAAAGTTGCAGACATCTTGGGAAGGTCCTTACAAGGTGATAAAACGGATCAACGACGTTATATACCGCATCAAAAAGATTCCGAATGGCAAGCCCAAAGTGATCCACTTCAACCGAATGGCTCCTTACAACGGAGAAGAAAATGAAGGGACAGTACAAAGGACGCAAGGTTCCGAAGTAAACTTGGAAACCTTTATGTCTCATCACGCCACAGGGAGTAAAGCACGATTTGGAGTAACCACGGAGAGACAGCAAGATCTTTTTCAAGTGCCACCAGAGTACAGTCTGGCCCACTGTGTGGCAGAAGACCTAAGAATGTCCAAGGGGATAGCCCAGGTCTTCCGGAAGAAATTTGGTCAAGTCGAGGTACTCCGAAGACAGCATCCCATGGTGGGCAAGAGCTTGCAGATCATCGACACGAGAGCTGATCAGAAACGACGCGTATACTACTTAGTCACTAAGAAGACATCAAGCGGTAAACCTGACTACCACAGTATGTGGAGAGCTCTTTGTAGCCTGAAGAGGCAGCTGATAGAAGGCAAAGAGACTAAATTGGCCATCCCCAAGTTGGGCTGCGGACTTGACGGGCTGGACTGGAGGGTCATCCGAAGCATGATAGAAGTTATCTTCAACGGAACGGGGATTGAAGTCCTGGTCTGCAGTCACCACCCACAGGCAGCTGTTGGAAATGAGAAAACTGTGAATTGCTACTTCTTCCAAACCGGAAGCTGCAGAAAGGGGCCAGCCTGTCGTTTTCGACACCCTTCCTCAAGGCTATTACGAGGAACGTTCCGGGACGAAACGTTTTTAAGAAGGGGGCAATGTGACGAACGAATTGCGACGAATGAGTCATGCACTCCGCCGACGGCCGACGTGACAAGCGCCTTGAAGTCTGGCCGACTCCCGAAGGTTCTGCTACGGGAGACGACGGGAGAAGTCCGTCGCATTCGAGAATACGCTGGGGGTTGCTGGAGAAGCCGCCCCTCTAGTATAAATACACGAAGACGATGAGTCTTAGGCAGTTCAACGTAGAGTTACTTACTGTGTAATTGCTCGGCTTGTAAAAATAAATTAGTCTTAGTCCGTTATAAATAAATTAGTGTTAAGTCGTGTGTAAATAAATTAGTTATTAGTTTCATCAAGTGTTTCATTTAAAAACAAATCAAAATAAATCTAAAAACATTACAGTATGTTGCTTGTTTCAGTTCTTTTTTGTCGAATTGTGGTTGTTTTCTGCTGTTTCATTATTAATTTTGATTTTCAAACAAACTGCCTAATAATCAACGATCTTTTGTTTTTGTTTTTTTTTTGTTCATCTTATAAACGATCGAGCTTTCATTTGTTTCGTTGCATTTCATTGTTTTTTTCTTTGTGTTACCTTTAACAAACACTTCACGCAGTTTCTTCTTTTGCTTTCAGTCGATCTTCTATTGTTTTTTTCTACATGTTCGCCGCATATATCCACGTTGTTTCTTTCGGTTCTTTCTTTGTTTATTGTTCGTCTTTCAAGCTTTCGCGTTTGTTTCATTTCGTTGTTTTTATTTGTTTCTTTTAGTTGCATTAATTTTTTTGTATTGGCCACTTGATTTTCGTACACTCTGTTATGGAAGCGTCGATCTTCTTCTGTTCAAGTTTTAAGCTTTCATCATCAAATGTTCGTGCATTTCATTGTTTTTTTTTTTAATTTCATTCCGTTGCATTGATTTTTCGCATTACAATTGACACAACGTTTCTTTTGTTTGCAGTTGGCCATTTGATTCTCGCACACTGCATTGTAGAAACGTCGATCTTCTTTTGTTTTCTTGTTCATCTTGTACGTCCACATTGTTTGTTCAGTTCATTTTATCGAATTACTAACAACAAACTAATCTTGTATTTTTTTGGCTGTTTTTCGAACAATCAACGATCTTCTTTTGTTTATTCTTCATTTTCGTTTGTTTTTTTGCATTTCATTGTTTCTTTTTTTTTTGTTTCTTCTTGTCGCATTAATTTTATGTGGTACAATTGATACTTCATCTTTTTGTTTTGTGTTTACGATTTTATTTTCGTACGCTCCGTTGTAGGAGCATCGATCTTCTTTTGTTTCCCGTTTAAGTTCCAAAAATTCCCTATTCCAATAAAGCTAAAAACCTGGAGTTATTAGTGTCAGACTATCAGACAGATTCCACCACGGAGCCAACCCGACGGAAATCAAGTCGCCGCCGCCGCGTATTATACCGGGAAGCATTCAACGAGATCAGGATGGCGTACGAAACGCGGGAAGCCGCGTGAAAACACGTGCGCATCATTAAAACGTGCCAGTACGGTACTGAACCTGAGCTCGTCCAACGCTGTTGCCGAAAAGTCAGAAACAAAGAAAGTACTTCCAGTCACTCTGACATCGCCACCAAGAGACCAGACAGGGAAGAGTACGGGCACCGCACGCGGTAAGCCCAGTTGTCTCTCCAGAAGCGGATTCCACCACGGAGCCAACCCGACGGAAATCAAGTCGCCGCCGCCGGGTAATATACCGGGAAGCATTCAACGAGATCAGGATAGCGTACGAAACGCGGGAAGCCGCGTGAAAACACGTGCGCATCATTAAAGCATGCCAAGACGGTACTGAACCTGAGCTCGTCCAACGCTGTTGCCGAAAAGTCAGACTGGAAGAAAGGTCAGGGTAGTTCCAGTTACTCTGACGTCGCCACCGAGAGACCAGACAGGGAAGAGTACGGGCACCGCATGCGGTAGGCCCAGTTGTGTCTCCAGAATCGGATTATACCACGGAGCCAACACGATGGAAATTAAGTCACCGCCGCCGGGTATTATACCGGGAGGCATTCAACGAGATCAGGACGGCGTACGACACGTGCGCATCATTAAATCCGTGACGTCAGAAGCGAAGTCCGGCCGTGCGTTCCAGAAACGCCGGACGTATATAAAGCATGCCAGGACGGTACTGAACCTGAGCTCGTCCAACGCTGTTGCCGAAAAGTCAGACTGGAAGAAAGGTCAGGGTAGTTCCAGTCGCTCTGACATCGCCACCGGGAGACTATTCAGGAAAGAGTAGGCGAGTCGTCTCTCCAGAAGCGGATTCCACCACGAAGCCAACACGACGGAAATCAAATCGTCGCCGCCGGGTATTATACCGGGAGACATTCAACGAGATCAGGACGGCGTACGACATACCAAAAGCTTTGTCATATTGCCGCCGTCACCTCCGCGAGCATCTACGGTACCGGGATCGGTACCATTAAAAGTTAAAAACTATAAAATGATTCTAAATGTAGAATATGACTATTGACATAATTCTCCAATTTCTTTTTATTAATTTTCCTCTTCATACTTTTTCCATTTTCGACAAACGTCAGTAATTTTGTGCCTTTTTTTAAATAAGTTACATCAGTAACAACAAGAGAGTTTCCCGCAATAAATAAACAATAACATAATAGTCAATAAAAAAAAAATAGAACAATCGATTTTGTCAACCCCACATAATCAAAACATCGGAGTAACCGTGTAAATAACTTATGCACAAACAAGGTGTGAATTACCAAACTGACTCCCAGGCAGTTGTGGGAAATGAACAAGCGACAAAGTGGAAGAAAATTGACAATCAGGTGAGCTAATGACCCCTCGACGTGCCTTTCATCTGCGTATCGCCATACTTTAGTAGTGTATTATTTAGCTGATGTTCGGAGCAAATGTCACTTTCACGAGGGTGGCCGCGATGCTGATAATAAATACGTGAAATCGTTCGTCATCAGGTGGGTTTCGCAAAAGAAATCTACCCCCTTTGGCTGCGCCTGATCCCATCGTCAAGAATCAAATTTGCTTCGTGTGGTGGTAGCACGGCGAACTGCCACGGAGAACTGTCAGTTTCGGTGAATTCTGCTCTTCGAGGTTAGCTTCAGACAATCCCCAGGTATTTATCCAACTTTCTCTTTTCCCTTGCAAAGTATTAAAATGAGGGAAGGAATGAATGAAAACGAGTTTGACACTTGGCCTGACATAAGCTTCCATTAAAATTTGACAGTTGTAGATAAATCATATCATACAGCCAAGGTTTCGGTTTTCCTGAAATGGGCTAAGTATTGACGCAAAAAAAAACAATAAAGTCTTTAATTAAAGAGATAATAAAGACCAATACGTTTTCATGTAAGAAGAAAAAAAGGAAGACGACAAGCAGAAAACAAAAACGATCGGCCAATCACACAAGACCAAGAGATCGTCCACTTGAAGTGCACAACAACAAAACGTAAAATAAAAAAATAAAAGCTAATTTAAGTTTTAATCAAAAAGAAAGTTATTAATAACAAAACTTGTCGCAATCGCTCAACGTTTCACTATCGGTTGATAGCTTCATCAGGAGTGAAAATAAATGGACAAAGTTGTTTGGCGATTGGGCGATCTTCTTTTGTTCACCTTATTTTTAGTAATATCCAATCAACGATCTTTTTTTGCATTTCGTTCACTTTCAAGCTTTCAGACCATCAAGCTTTCATTTGTTTCATTGCTTTTTTGTCGCATTAATTTGTCATGTTACGACAATCTTTTGTTTTTTTTGTTCACTTTATCCACGTTTTTCGTTCCGGTTCTTTTTTGTCCAATTGTGACTTTCTTGTTTTCTTATTAACAGACTTCGGACATTTCGAATTGTTGCCATGGTTGCGCAATACAAAAACCAATGAAAAGCGTCCATTCATGGCGTAGCCATTGCAACGCTCCGAAAAGTCCGAAGTCTGCTTATTAATTTTGATTTTCGAACCAACGCTTTACCATCAACGATCTTTTTTTTGCTTTTTTTTGATCATCTTTCAAGCCATCAAGCTTTCATTTGTTTCTTTGGATGTTATTAGTTTTTTTTTGTGATACCATTTCACACTGTTTCGTCTTTTGTTTACCGTTGGCGATTCAATTTTCGTACATTTCATTGCAGAGACGTCGATCTTCTTTTGTTTCCTTTTGGCGATTTAATTATCGTACGTTCCGTTGTAGAGACATCGATCTTCTTTTGTTTTTTTTTTTCTGTTCACTTCATCATATCATATTGTATATCATGTTGTTTGTTTTAGTTCTTTTTTTGTCGAATTGTGGTTGTTTTCTTGTTTTCTGCCGAATAATCAACGATCTTTTGTTTTTGTTTTCTTTTGTTTTTTCTTTTAAGCTATGGAGCTTTCATTTGTTTCTTTGAATTACGTTGTTTTTTCTTCGTGTTACCATTAATACTTCACACTGTTTCATCTTTTATTTCCTGTTGGCGATTTAATTTTCGTACATTTCGTTGTAGGGACGTCGATCTTCTTTTGTTTCCTGTTGGCGATTTTGTTTCCGCACATTCCGTGGTAGAGACGTCGATCTTCTTTTGTTTTTTTTTTCTGTTCACCTCCTTCTTTGTGTATCCATGTTGTTTGTTTTAGTTCTACTTTGTCGAATTGTGGTTGTTTTCTTCTGTTTTCTGCCGAGTAATCAACGATCTTTTGTTTTTGTTTTTTTTGTTCGTCTTTTAAGCTATGGAGCTTTCATTTGTTTCTTTGAATTTCATTGTTTTTTCTTCGTGTTACCATTAATACTTCACACTGTTTCATCTTTTATTTCCCCTTGGCGATTTAATTTTCGTACATTTCATTGCAGAGACTTCGATCTTCTTTTGTTTTCTGTTGGCGATTTAGTTTTGATACTTTCCGTTGTATGGACGTCGATCTTCTTTTGTTTTTTTTGTTCACCTCCTTCTTTGTGTGTCCATCTTGTTTGTTTTAGTTCTTTCTTGTCGAATTGTGGTTGTTTTCTTCTGTTTTCTGCCGAATAATCAACGATCTTTTGTTTTAGTTTTTCTTGTTCGTCTTTTAAGCTATCGAACTTTCATTTGTTTCTTTGAATTTCGTTGTTTTTTCTTCGTGTCCCCATTAATACTTCACACTGTTTCGTCTTTTGTTTCCCGTTGGCGATTTAATTTTCGTACATTTCGTTGTAGGGACGTCGATCTTCTTTTGTTTCCTGTTGGCGATTTAATTTTTGTACATTCCGTGGCAGAGACGTCGATCTTCTTTTGTTTTTTTTTGTTCACCTCCTTCTTTGTGTATCCATGTTGTTTGTTTTAGTTTTTTTTGTCGAATTGTGGTTGTTTTCTTCTGTTTTCTGCTGAATAATCAACGATCTTTTGTTTTTGTTTTTTTGGTTCGTCTTTCAAGCTATGGAGCTTTCATTTGTTTCTTTTTTATTTTTATTTTTTTTCCTCGTGTTACCATTAACGAACACTTCACTCAGTTTCTTCTTTTGCTTTCAGTCGATCTTCTATTGTTTTTTTTTTACTTGTTCGCCACATATCCACTTGTTTCTTTCAGTTCTTTCTTTGTGTACCGTTTCGTCTTTTGTTTCACGTTGGCGATTTAATTTTCGTACATTTCGTTGTAGAGACATCGATCTTCTTTTGTTTCCTGTTGGCGATTTAATTTTCGTACGTTCCGTTGTATAGGCGTCGATCTTCTTTTGTTTTTTTTGTTCACCTCATTCTTTGTGTAATCCATGTTGTTTGTTTCTGTTCTTTTTTGTCGAATTGTTGTTTTCTTCTGTTTTCTTATTAATCTTGATTTTCAAACAAACTGCCTAACAATCAACGATCTTTTGTTTTTGTTTTTTTTTAAGCTATCGAACTTTCATTTGTTTCTTTGAATTTCATTGTTTTTTTCTTTGTGCCACCATTAACGAACATTTCGCGCAGTTTCTTCTTTTGTTTACAATTGCTGTTTTAAACGTCGATCTTCTGTTGTTCTTTTTTTACTTTTTTTCACATATATCCACGTTATTTTTTTCGGTTCTTTCTTTGTTTATTGTTTGTCGTTCAAGCATTCGTTAGTTTCTTTGCATTTTGTTCTTTTTATCACATTAATTGTTTTTTTTTTCGTACACTCCGTTATAGAAGCGTCGATCTTCTTCTATTCAAGTTTCGTCATCAAATGTTAGTGCATTTCATTGTTTTTTTTTTCAATTTCATTCCGTTGCATTGATTTCTCGTGTTACAATTGACACAACTATTTCTTTTGTTTGTTGGTGCTTCGATTATCCTACATTCCGTTGTAGAAGCGTCGATCTTCTTTTGTTTGTTTGTTGATCTTGTTGTTCGTGTGTCCACATTGTTTGTTCCCATTCATTTTGTCGAATTTTTGTATTTCATTGTATTTTTTCGTTTGTTTTTCACTTATCACTTTTCTTCTGTTTTCTTTTCTAGTTTTGTTTTTCGAACAATCAACGATCTCTTGTCTATTCTTCATTTTTCAAGGTTTCAACGAAAGCTTTCGTTTGTGTTTTTGCGTTTCATTATTTTTTTGTTGTTTCTTTTTGTCTCATTAATTTTTTTCACCTTTTTGTTTCGTGTTTACGATTTGATTTTCGTACACCGATCGTCTTTTGTTTTCTGTTCAAGTTTCAAAGTTTCAAGCTTTCATCATCAAACTTTCGTGCATTTCTTTGTTTTTTTTTTGTTCTTCCTTCTTTGTTTCAATTTTTTCCCGTCGAATTATGGCTGTTTCCTTCTTTTCCAACAAACCGCCTAATAATCAACAATCTTTGTTTTTTGTTCATCTTTTAAGCTATCAAGCTTTTTTTATTTTGAATTTTTTTTTATTATGTTACCATTAATACTTGATACAGTTTTTTTCTTTTGTTTTCTGTTGGTGATTTAAACGTCGATCTTCTTTTGTTTTTTTTTTTTTTACTTATTCGCCACGTATAACCACATTGTTTGTTTAAGTTCTACTTCTGTTTATTGTCGTCTTTCAAGTTTTCGGTTGTTTCTTCGCATTACATTCTTTTTTTGTTAATCATTTAAGCTATCGAGCTTTCGTTTGTTTCTTTCAATTTCATTGTTCTCCTTTTCAATTACTATCAACACTTTATAGTTTCTTCTTTTGTTTTCCGTTAGCGTTCTAAACGTCGATCTTCTTTTGTTTTTTTTTACTAATTCGTCTCGTATATCCACGTTATTTCTTTCAGTTCTTCTTTTGTTTATGGTTCGTCTTGATTTTCAAACAAATCGCCTAATAATAATCAACGATTCCTTTTTTTTTGTTAATCATTCGAGTTTTCGTTTGTTTCTTGGAGTTTCATTGTTTTTGTTTTGTGTTACTGTCAACGCTTCATAGTTTCTTCTTTTGTTTTCCGTTAGCGTTCTAAACGTCGATTTTTTTTTGTTTTTTTTTTTACTTGTTCGTCACGTTTCTTTCGGTTCTTCTTTTGTTTGTGGTTCGTCTTTCAAGCTTTCGTTTGTTTCTTTGCATTTCGTTGTTTTTTTTTGTTTAATTAATTTTTTTTATTTTGTTCTTTTTTTTCTATTCATGTTTCAAGCTTTCACCATCAAACCTTCGTGAATTTCATTGTTTTTTTTTATTTCTTTCCGTTGCATTAATTTTTCGTGTTACAATTGACACGACTATTTCTTTTGTTTGTTTGATTCTCGTCGATCTTCTTTTGTTTTTTTTTTTGCTCATTTTCTTGTTCATGTGTCCATATTGTTTGTTTCTGTTCATTTTCTCGTATTATTAACAATAAACTAATTTTTGTATTTCATTGTTTTTTGATTCGTCACTTTTTTCTTCTGTTTTCTTGCCAGCCTCGTTTTTCGTCCAATCAACGATCTTCTTTTGTTTATTCATCATCTTTCAAGTTTTCTTTCGTTTTTTTATTAACCTTTTTTCATATTCGTAGTTCGATTTTTTGCTCTCTTTTTAATCGAATTAATTTTTCATGTTGATATTTATACGGATTATTCTTTTGTTTCTTTTCCTGTTGGCGATCCTCTTTTGTTTCTTTTCTCGTTGTTTTTTTCCAAATTTATTATCTTCTGTTTTCTTATCAGTCTTGATTTTTGAACAATCAACAATCTTCAAACAAACTTCTTTTCTTTGTTCTTCATTTTTCCAAGCTTTGATCATCAAGCTTTCGTTTGTTTCTTTGGGTTTCATTGTTTTTTTGTTTCTTTTTGTCAAGTTAATTTTTCGCGTTCCGATTGACGGTTTCTTCTTTTGTTTTCTATTGGCGACTTGATTGATTGACTTAAGACTTTTTTTTCTTCTGTTTTCTTATCAGTATCGATTTGCGAACAATCAACGATCTTCTTTTGTTTGTTTTTCATTTTTCCAAGCTTTGATCATCAAACTTTCGTTTGTTTCTTTGGTTTTCATTGTTTTTCTTTTGCTTCTTTTTGTCATGTTAATTTTTCGCGTTCCGATTGACAGTTTCTTCTTTTGTTTTCTATTGGCGACTTGATTGATTGACTTAAGACTTTCTTTTCTTCTGTTTTTTTATCAGTATTGATTTGCGAACAATCAACGATCTTCTTTTGTTTGTTTTTCATTTTTCCAAGCTTTGATCATCAAACTTTCGTTTGTTTCTTTGGGTTTTGTGGTTTTCCTCTTGGCGATTTGATTCTCTTACAATCCATTGTGGAAACATCGACCTTCCTTTGTTTTTCTTTTATTCGCAGCCTCGTGTATTTATGTTATTTGTCATTGTTCCTCCACGAGCTCGGGGAATTAGTGTTCATTCTTCATCTTTCAAGTTTTCATCATCAGGCTTTCGTTTGTTTTTTTGCGTTTCATTGTTTCTTTTTGTCACGTTAATTTTTCGCGTTTTCATACTGTTTCTTTTTTTGTTTCGTGTTGGCGATTTGATTTCTACATTCCACTTCTGCAGAAACGTCGGTCTTCTTTTGTACTACATTTCTTGTAAATGCGTCGATCTTCTTTTGTTTTAATAATGGAAAACATTTTTTTAATATACAGGGTGACTGTGATAGTTGTCAAAGCTTGAAACGTGTAATATATCACTACAAATAGTAACGATTGGAGTCATATGTCCTTAACAAACAATTAGTATACCGCTCGTTAAAAAAAAACGGACATTTACATTTTATTATTTTATGGATTTATATGATATCAAGGACATACGAGTTCTGTCGTTACCATTTATAGTTATATATTTCAGGTTTTAAACTTTGCACAACTATCACAGTCACCCTGTATACACATGCATTATGTTAAGAAACTTTAGATTTCTATTGGGTAACTTCACCTCCCATTAGAACTTGATGAGCTGTATTCCATAATAATCAAAACCCCATCGACCATTATTATTACCTAACTCTCTTCCAAATTGCTTTGACATTTTCCAGTTGGCAATTAGCATTGCGTAAAAATGGAGCGCGTTCAATTTCGCCCCCCCTTAAACGACTTTGCCCTAGATGCGCGTACGTAACATCGACGACGACGACGAATTCGAAATGTCAAACATGCATGGCATTAAAAGTTAACAACGATAATAATCGCGGAAATGAGAATAAAGTCGGAAATCGCCGAAACCTAAATGACCAAGCGGACTTTACGAACCGTTTTATTGTATATGTACAAAAAAAAGTCAGTTTCAATTGTGATTGCGTTTCAGTTCGGTTTGACTTCGAAACGCTCGATTACGTGCTTAATTATTTAAACTTCATTACATCTTGCGTTTAATATTTTATTGTTTATCGACGGGTCATTACTTGTACGTAAGTAGTCGGACATGTTTTTTATTTATTTACGAAAGCCGAAACTTAGATAAAATAATTAAAGAATGACAGATGACTAAGTTGGATTAGCTTTCGAGAGTGATTACTTCCTACTTGAAGTAACTAACGGCTGACTAATTCTAAGTATATTTTGGGAATCTCAAATTGCGCGCGATTATTGTATTGTTACATCCCGTGACTCCAACAAACATTTTTTTAAATTATCATAACATCTGGAAGCTTCTCGATGATTCGCGAAGGTTGGGACGCGCGTTCTAGACAGTGCTGGAATTGTACTGGAAAGGTGAGCGGCTAAAATCTAGGTTATTTCAAATTTCTAAAATTAAATGATGAATGACTAATATTTTGGGAACAAATATTTTCTTTAATTGAGATACCATCTAGGAGCTTCTCGACGACTCGCGAAGTTTCGACGCGCGCTCTAGACGGTGCTGGGATTGTAAAGGAAAGACTGAAAATTCTGGCGCACAGAACATTTTTGAAGTCTCTTTATTTCTATAATTTTTCGTATTTTTCCAAACATTCGTGTTAAAAGAAATCATTTTGTTTATTACTATTTTTCGTGGTTTTGTAAATACTTCCGTCGACGAAAGAGGTCAAAAACTAATGACGTGAAAATACACAAAAATAAAACGAACGAAAGAAACAAAAGAATAATGCCAACAGAAAAGAAAAAACAAAAGAATATTCCGTGTAAGTAACAATAGTACAAATAAAAAATCGAACGAAGAACGACGAATAAGAAAAACATTAATAAAAAAAAAAACAAAAGAAGATCGATGAACATTACGCGGATTGCTTAAAAACTGATTAAAAAAAACAAAAGAAAATCTAACACGAATAACTAATGCGACAAGAAAAATAAAATGCAGACAAACAAAAGAAAGTTTGATAATGAAAGCTTGAATGACGACCGAGAAAACAAAAGAAGATCGTTAACTATTAGGCGGGTTGTTTGAAAATCAAGATTAATAAGAAAACACGCGGCGAACAAGAAATGAACAAAAGAAGATCGACAACGTAGAAAAAAAATCAAGTCGCCAACTAGAGACAAAAGAAGTAACTGTACAAAAAAAAAAACAAAAGAAAATCAACCCTTCAAAAATGGCCGATACAAAACAAAGGAAGAAACTGTACGAAGTGTCAAAAGTAACACGAGAAATTGAAGCGACAAAAAAAATAATAAAAAACAGACAAACAAATGAAAGTTAGACGATGAATGCTTGAAAGATGACCGAGGAAACAAAAGAAGATAGTCAACTATTAGGCGGGTTGTTTGAAAATCACGACTAATAAGAAAACAAAAGAAAAAAGCGATAATAGTTTGACAAAAAAAAATAACGAAACAAGAAATAAACAAAAAAAGATCGACAACGGAGAAAATCAAATCGTCAACGAGAAACAAAAGAAGAAACTGTACAAAAAAAAAACTAAAGAAGACCGACCCTTCAAAAAAGGCCGACACGAAACAAAAGAAGAAACTGTACGAAGTGTCAAAAGTAACACGAAAAATTAAAGCGACAAAAATAAACAATGAAATGCAGACAAACAAATGAAAGTTTGACGATGAAAGTGTGAAAGATGACCGAGGAAACAAAAGAAGATCGTCATGTATTAGGCGGATTGTTTGAAAATCAAGATTAACAAGAAAACAAAAGAGGAAAGCGATAATAATTCAACAAAAAATAACCGAAATGAGCAACATAGATCTAGGTACGTGGCGAACAAGAAATAAACAAAAGAAGATCGACAACGGAGAAAATCAAATCGCCAACGAGAAACAAAAGAAGAAACTGTACAAAAGAAAAACAAACGAAAATCGACCCTTCAAAAATCAACCAAATGAAGATCGTCCTTTCAAAAATGGCCGACATTAAACAAAAGAAGAAACTGTATGAAGTGTCAGAAGTAACACGAAAAATTAATGCTGCAAAAAAACAATGAAATGCAGACAAACAAATGAAAGTCTGAAGGTGAAAACTTGAAAGATGACCGAGGAAACAAAAGAAGATCGTTAACTATTAGGGGGGTTGTTTGAAAATCAAGATTAATAAGAAAACAAAAGAGAAAAATGGTAATAATTCGACAAAAAAATAACCGAAATTAACAAGAAATAAACAAGAGAAGATCGACAACGGAGAAATTAAAATCGCCAACGAGAAACAAAAGAAGAAACTGTACGAAAAAACCAAATGAAGATCGTCCTTTCAAAAATGGCCGACATTAAACAAAAGAAGAAGCTGTATGAAGTGTCAGAAGTAACACGAAAAATTAATGCTGCAAAAAAAACAATGAAATGCAGACAAACAAATGAAAGTTTGATGACGATGAAAAACAAAAGAAAACAATGAAAGTAAGCTTTAAAAATTAAGAACAAACAAGAGAAGATCGTTGAGTTTGAGGTGGGTTGTTTAAAAGTAATTTATAATAAGGGAAATAAAATTTTACTGAAACGAAAATAATGTAGACATACGAAAAAGAAAGACGAATACGAGAAACAAAAGAAAACCAATGATTCTACAATAGACTGTGCAAAAATCAAATCGCCGACGAGAAACAAAAGAAGAAACTGTACGAAGTGTCAATTGTAAGAAGGAAAATTAATGTAACGAAAAAAAAACAAAAAATAAGGAACAATGAAATGCATAAAAGAAAGGCAGATTGTTCGAAAATCAACACTGATAAGAAAACAAAAGAGGAAAGCCATAATAATCCGACAAAAACAAAAAAAAACAAAAGAAGATCGATTTTCTGCAACGGAGCGTACGAAAATCAAATCACCAAGGGAAAACAAAAGAAGAAACCGTACGAAGGGTTAATCGTGCCACGAAAAATTAATGCGACAAAAAGAAACAAGAAAAATTTGAATGTTAAGAAACAAACGAAAGCTTGATTTCAGAACAACTCGTGGAAAATCCAACAATTCTTCATTTGTTTTTTGATTTTGATTTGCAATAGCTTGTAGGTCGTAACCGAATGAGGATCGACGATCTTCTTTTGTTTTCTGTTCATCGAAACTTGGCTTTTCGTGGATATTTGTTTCACTTCACTTTTGTTTTTTCTTTGGTTGTTTATATTTCGTTATCACTGTTTGGAAAACGTCTCTTATTTGCCAGTAATTTTTTTTATAACCCCCCCCCCCAATTAGTAACAGTGATTTACAAATTTCTCTAATAATTATTTTTTTAATCACTTTAATAATGATGCAATCGTTTAAACAGAGTGTACTACGCAGTCGTGCAGAAACAAACTGGCTTATTAAAAACTACGAAGCGGCACATAAACTTCTTAAAGTGAATGTGCCGCATACCTCTAGGTTACTATGGGAGAGAACTGACTGACGTAAAGTGTGTCTGAGGATATATTTATTATCATTATACAAACAATCAATCACAGGCCGACAAAAATACATATACATACTTCAATGCCAAAAAAAAGAAAATTGTATAGAGTTTCGCTTTTCTGAGCAAACAAGCAATTAGTAGGTGAAAAAAATATTTGCTTGTCACTACCGTTGAACACCTGTTTGCTTGCAGGCCAAATCAGCGACGCAAGCGCCTCCACCCGAAAGGTCCTCGGCGTCGTCGTTACCAACTTATGTCGCCAGGAGATGCAACCTGCCACCGCGAGGAACCAGGCGCAGTGTAGTTCTCGTCCTTCAGGAGACGGGCCGGCGACGACGTCGGAACGCAGGTGATACACAACACGTGTGCACGAGCGCGCGCGCGTTCTTCAGGACGTCGCGACGCTACCCTAAAACAAACCGGTATCTACTACAATTGAAAAAAAAAAAAACAAGTGACGATAGTAAATTGGAAGTGAGTATAACAGTAAAAATTATGAATGCACGCACACATCTCTACGAAAATTCACGCACGCAATTATTTTTAGTCTTGGCAGTTTTATAATTGTTGGCAGCTCGAATTTGATTGTTTTACGTTTCCAAAAAAAAAATAAATAAAACAAATCTCATGTGCGAACAATTTGAAGTTACTTTTTTTTTAAACGTTCATACAGGGTGGTCCAAATTAAACGTTGTGAATAAGCGGCCTGTCTTTTTGGGCGATCCAAAAAAAAACCAAAAATTTATTTTCTTGCTTTCTTTAAATGAAAGAGAGACTCAAGAATTATAAAATTGATTTCTTCTACTGTTTGTCGTAATTACTGGTTTGTTTTGATTACCTCATCCTTCCACTTTCCTTCGCCTTCCCGCAACCATTTCCTTTGTCTCTTCTTTATTTCTCCAATTTGCGCAACAAAATCTTTCATAGTGTCTCCTCTTCTTCTAGATTTTGTTAATCAAGTTTTAACAATACGAACAGAGGACTTGACTTAACAAAAACGAAAATGTTTGAGGACTTCAATAAAACAAAAAAAATTTTTTGGGAGACAGTATTTGATTGAAATAAGATACGGGATCATCAACGCACTTAAATTAGGAGTACCTACCTACATCATTGATTTTTTTTTTGCTTATCAGCATGAGATGACGCATACGATATCATGAAAAACCTCTCACAACATGAAGATTATTAAATAATCCCAAAACGAAAGATAAGGTTTGAGCGGCACAAAACATCTGTCGATACCAAACGACTTGTTATCTCTCTGTCCTCACGAATTCGACACCTCATCGAAAAAAAAAAAAATCTCACTCGGTTAAGACTTTCGCGAGTGTACATTCGACGCAGGACTTTAAAACAATTGTGCCTTAATTGGTGTCCTTATGAACAGACGTCGCCTGTGATGATTAAACACGTGTGTCGTCTACTAATAATTAAGAAGCGTCCTTCACTATTGGTCGGTATTAAAAACTAGTTGGTGCGTGTGTGTGCACGGACGTAATTCGCTCTTTCAAGTTGCAACTCGTCGTGGTGTCGCTGTGCCAGGTGAGATACCATCGATTTTTACGACCTCTGGAATTGTTGCATGCTGCACGCGTTCTCCTCCTCTACATTGTATTATTGTTTGTATAAAAGAATTCGAATTCCAATTTTTGTTTAAAGAAAGAAAATTTCATTACTTTACCTGGATAATATTATGTAGAGTGCCCCAAGGATCATTTGCTTGACAAACATTTTTTGTTTTAGTTTACAGAGTTAGGCCTCCCTTTGAAAGTCTTATCGTCAAAACTTTCTCTTTTTATTTCAAAAAAGTAAAATCCCTATGGATACTATCAAACTGTCTTCTTAATTCAAGAATAAGTTCTCATCTTAAAAAGAATAATTTAGGATGTAATTTCAAATTTATTTACAATTTGCTTTACTTGTTAGTATTATATATGATGTCCCTAAATAGAGTGCAGGTGCCGTGAGTGAAACATTTTTCATTTCAGATCTTCTCTACAGAGCCATGGTTTCTCAAAAATGACTTTTCTTAATTAAATGAACTAAACGAACTTCCTAGTACAATTTTTTATATATTAATTATTTTATGCTATTAGATTGTTTTTGTTTTTCAATTTAAAACAATCTCCTTTTCTCAAAAACAAAAAAAAAATTTAAACCTGCAGAAAATTGGATACAACTTTTTTATTGCCCATTTCTCAAAAAAAAATATTCTTTATGAAAGTTCCTGCGTTTCTCCAAACTCATAATGCACGTATCAAAATTTGAATAACTCCTGTCGTACACCGAGTAAATCAAAATATTTGGATTCGACGTAAGAGTAAAGTACCTCTATTTTTCAAGATACGCGGAAATATTATTTGAAAAAGTTGTTCAGAATTGTTATAAAATCTCAGATATGAAATCATGGCCGCCTACGATGAGAAAGAAATTTCACACAGTGACCGGTACACAAAACTTTTTTATTCCTGATTTCTCAGAAAAAAATATTCTTTATGAAAGTTCCCGCCTTTTCCCAAAATCAAGATGCACATATCAAAATTTGAGTATGTCTTGTCATATACCGAGGAGATCAAAATATTTGAAATCGACATAAGAGTAAAGTGCCTCTATTTTTCAAGATACGCGGAAATATTATTTGGAAAAGTTGTTCAAAATTCTCAGGAAATCTAAAATATGAAATCACGACCGCCTACGATGAGAAAAAATATTTCACATATTCGTATTCACCGGCATAAAGTTGGGCACTTTTTTATTATTGATGTCTCAGAAAAATTTATTCTTTATAAAAGTTCCTCCACCTTCCCATAATCAAAATATACGTAACAAAATCTGAATACCTCTAGTCGTATACCGAGGAAG
This sequence comes from Serrognathus titanus, assembly GCA_039766575.1. Taxonomy (NCBI): domain Eukaryota; kingdom Metazoa; phylum Arthropoda; class Insecta; order Coleoptera; family Lucanidae; genus Serrognathus; species Serrognathus titanus. The sequence goes on from CM077913.1 coordinate 71,447,832, forward strand.
TCAAAATATTTGAAATCGACGTACAAGTAAAGTGCCTCTATTTTTCAATATACGCGAAAATATTATTTGGAAAAGTTGTTTGAAATTGTTAGGAGATCTCAAATATGAAATCCTGGCCGCCTACGATGAGAAAAAATTTCACGCAATCGTATTCACAGTGACCGGTGCACTAAACTTTTTTATTGCGGATTTTTCGGAAAAATTTATTCTTTACGAAAGTTGCTGCGTTTACCCAAACTCAAGACGCATATATCAAAATCTGAATACCTGTAGTCGTATACCGAGGAAGTCAAGATATTTGAAATCGACGTAATAGTAAAGTGCCTCTATTTTTCAAGATTTGCGGAAATATTATTTGGAAAAGTTGTTCAGAATTGTTATGAGACTTCAAATATGAAATGATGGTCGCCTACGCTCAAAAAAAAAATCTCTCATATTCGTATTCACACAGTAACCGGTAGAAAGTTGGATGCGTACAGGAAACTTTGTTTATGAAATTTCTTCCGTTTACCCAAACTCAGAATGCACACACCAAAATTTGAATACTTCCTGTCATACACCGAATAAATCAAAATACTTGAATTTGACGTAAGAGTAAAACACCTTTATTTTTCACAATACGTGGAAATTTTATTTGGAAAAGTTGTTCGGAATTGTTAGGAGATCTCATATATGAAATCATCGCCGTCTACGATTTGAAAAAATATTTCACTTATTCGTATTCGCACAGTGACCGGTACACGAAACCTTTTTATCGCTAATTTCTCAGAAAAAAATTGTTCTTTATGAAAGTTCCCGCCCTTTCCGAAACTCAAAATACACGTGTCCAAAAGTTGGATATCTCTTGTCGTATACCGAGGAAATAAAAATATTTGAAATCGACATAAGAGTAAAGTACCTCAATTTTTCAAGATACACGGAAATATTATTAGGAAAAGTTAGTCATAATTATTAGGAGGTCTTCGATGAAAAAGAAGTTTCACTTATTTTCCAACTTTTCTGGTATCAACCTGTATATCGTAAAACTTTGAATAAGTAGAACTGGACGTTTCTCCAGGCGTCTTAAGAATATACTTTGAGATTTGTTTTACGCTCATCTACGAACTAGAAACTATGATTGAGTACATCGATGCTGTCACTGTTTTGTATCCAAATTTTTTTCTCATCGTAGGCTATCATTGTTTTAAATTTGAGGTCCTACTGCAATTTTGAATAATTTTTCCAAACCGTATTTCCGCGTGTCTTGAAAAATAAAGGTATTTTATTCTAACATCGATTCGACTTCCTCCCTTACATCCATTCCAAATATTCTGACTTCCTCGGTTTATGATAAGAGTTATTCAAATTTTAATAGTGCTTTTAAAGTGTGGGAAGACGCAAGAATAATTTTTTCAAAGATATCAATAGTAAAAAGTTTCTCCTGTACGCGCCCAACTTTCTACTGGTTTACTGTGTGAATACGAATACGTGAAATATTTTTCTTATCATAGGCGATCATAATTTCATATTTGAGGTTTTCCAATAATTTCTAACAACTTTTCCAAATAACTTTTCCGCGTATCTTGAAGAATAGAGGCACTTTACTCTTACGTCGATTTCAAATATTTTGATCTCCTCGGTATATTACAAAAGATATTTAAATTTTGATATGTGAATTTTGAGTTTGGAGAAAGGCGGGAACTTTCATAAAGAATATTTTTTTCTGAGAAATCAGAAATAAAAAAGTTTCGTGTACCGGTCACCGTGTGAATACGAATATGTGAAATATTTTTTCTCATCGTAGGCGGCCATGATTTCGTATTTAAGATCTCCTAACAATTCCAAACAACTTTTCCAAATGACTTTTCCGCGTATCTTAAATAATAGAGGCACTTTACTCTTACGTCGATTTCAAATATTTTGACTTCCTCGGTATACGATTAGAGGTATTCAAATTTTGATACGTAGATTTTGATTATGGGACAGTACAGGAACTTTTATAAAGAATAAATTTTTCTGAGATGTCAATAATAAAAAAGTGTCCAACTTTATACCGATCACTGTGTGAATACTATGAATATGTGAATCATCTTTTCTCATCGTAGGCGGCCATGACTTCATATTTGAGATCTCCTAATAATTCCAAACAACTTTTCCAAATAACTTTTCCGCGTATCTTGAAGAACAGAGGTACTTTACTCTTACGTCGATTTCAAATATTTTGACTTCCTCGGTATACGACTGGAGGTATTCAGATTTTGATACGTACATTTTGATTGTGGGAAGGTGCAGGAACTTTTATAAAGAATAAATTTTTCTGATACATCAATAATAAAAAAGTGCCCAACTTTATGCCGGTCACTGTGAATACTATGAATATGTGAAATATCTTTTCTTATCGTAGGCGGCCATGATTTCATATTTGAGATCTCCTAATAATTCCGAACAACTTTTTCAAATAATATTTCCGCGTATTTTGAATAACAAAGGTACTTTACTCTTATGTCGATTTCAAATATTTTGACTTCCTCGGTATATGACACGGGGTATTCAAATTTTGAAATGTGTATTTTGAGTTCGGGATGATGCGGAAACTTTCATAAAGAATATTTTTTTCTGAGAAATCGATAATAAAAAGTGTGCCGGTCCCCGTAGATAAAACGAAAATTTTGTAATAAATAAAAATGAATTCGCATCAGACAACTAGATTAAGTACAAAAAACAGAGAATACGATTTTATTTTAATAAAAAATAAAAAGCGTTGTGAGTGTCACACGTATTCAAGTGCCCATGACTCTATAAGGTATACCAAAATTAAAAGAAAAGTTACATAAACGCCGACTTAATTTTCATTGAGAAAACCACAATTAAACTTTATGCACTTTATTTCGGGACATCTATATGTATGTATATCTGAGAACGTCTCAAATAAAATTACGAGTTTAAAACGAGTACATGTGACTTTCAATTTTCTCGTTTTATTATATGAGTGACTCACTATTCTGTTGTTTATTTCACGTAAATAAATTACAGGGGGCTTAGTTGTTGTAAAAGTTGGAAGCTTGTAATTGATATTTTTTTCCTGTCACCTGGCGCTGGTTGTTTAATGAGTAATGGGTTCGAGTTGGAATTTATGATGGCACTGGAACTTCTCCAGCTACTGTGCGCTTTAATTTTTCATGAGCTGACCCAAATGCGCTCTTTCTCTTGGAAATTTCTAATTTATTTGATAAATACAGCAGTCATTTTGTTTTCTAAGAATCACTCTTTGATTTTAGTTATATACAATAGTTTTACGTTTAAGAAATAAATTCTCGTTCTTGTGATTTCAAACTGAAATACACCAACGCATTTTTACAAAATTTATGTTGGTAGTATGTACTTACATGTCATGCTTGATACCTTGAGGTTAGGTTTTTGTTTAAATAGTTGTCATTTTAATATGAATTGTCACTCGATGATTCAAAATTTGACGTCGCCATTCATTATTTGAAGTTACTTTAGAAAGGGGTAAAGCTGAGAAATTGCCGAGGGTTTAATTTAAACATAACCTCACAGTGTCAAACGTGAAAACAACGGACCGTAACAATATTGCCAACACATTTTTTTTTAAATAAATTTCAGTGCCTCCTTTAGACGTCTGCTCTCTTGATCACATAGTACATGTGAGAAATATGGAAATATTATTCGATTTGAGAGAATTTTCATCTCGCAGTCTTCTTTATTTGTAAATAAAACTCAAACTTTATGTGAATGTGAAAACTTTTCCGCTGCAACAGAATTTTCCTCTTTCATATAAAATGAGCGAGTGAAGGCCATCTGCACGGTCTTGATTGAAAAGTTTCACGAAACTCTCGGAAAACTTCCGCGATTCGGCAAGTGAATTAAGGAAATTGCAACCCCCGACACTCCCCCCCATCCCATGCCCTTGAAATTTATGTCACTTTCGATAACAAGTAATCAATCGATTTTATCATCGTCTAAATTACTCATCGCCCAAACGAAAAGAATTACTTTAGGCCAAAAGCAACAGCGAGTTTATAAATATTCTAGGGGGTATAAAATAATAATGGGGTTGGAGAGCACGAGGTGTGGTTTCTGTGTTTATCAGGTGGAGGTAAATGCAGAAGCCATTTTTAAATGCTTTTAATTAAAGTGGGTCAGCAACGTGGATGGATAATCTGCTTCTATTTTTACGTAATAATAATAAAACCATATAAAAGGTAGGGACACACCTCCTCAACCACTAACTAACAACTTCCAGGGGTTTATTTATGTGCAAATAAAAATGAATTATCTAATTGAGTGAACCAAAATTAAATTCTGATTTCCCGTTTCAAATTGAAAAATGTTTTAAGTTTAATACAAACATAAAAGATTTAAAAAAAAATGTACCGGTAAGGAAAGATTAGATTCATACTTATCTGGTGAAATATTTGAAGTATTACACGGTTAGGCGATTAAATTTATTTTATCTGAGGAATTGAATTCCTACAGTCTTTCGAGGAGTTCCGGCAAGACGTTTTGCGAACCAATCAATAGAGTTCGTCTCCGACAAAATGTATGTTCCTTTTTTTTTGGGGAGTGAAAATTCTGGGAATTGGTGTTCTTGACCTCCTCGACTATTTCGTGCGTCTTGTTGGCCGGCCAATTTCCTCGCCGCGCCCAACCCCAATTCCACAATCAACTGAAACGAATTTTATTCCGTTGCATGTCGGACCACGTTATCTCCAAACATGAAATCCACCCTTGTATCGATTATCGCAGATTTCATTGTCTTCACCCTCTCGCTTACGCCGATGCAAATTAAAATTCCCCCAATCTCCAAATCCATAAGACAAACTTGAAAAATAAGATTTTTTTTGTTTCGTATTCTTTATGACCAATTTATGAATCGTACGTCTTGTAATCTTAGTTACATGTAAGCTATTTATTGACGGAAAGATCGTGCACGTTACGTCCGTAGAGATAACACTCCGCTTATCTTCCTTCATCATTAATTTACCTTCGCAGTGGTTACGATGGAGACGACGATTCCTCGGGGTCCTGCCTGGATTTCGTCCTTCTAGACTGCGACGGTCCTGCTCCGAAAAACAGATTCCACAGGGGGCACTGCAAGGCTTGGCAGGTGAAGCTAACTAAATCCTGGCCGACGTTTCACGAATCCGACGTCCAAAGCGTCCACCATGTCGCCGAAGAGCGGTGAGTGTCCAATATTCTATCAACCAAAAAATAAAAATAAAATGCAAATCTATAAACTCACGCGCATAACTGAACATTAAACAAATTTAATCGCCTGTCCAAACACAATAATTATAGGACGTGTGGAATGTCTTCGGTAGCTCTCGTCCAAACTGACTGTTACGAAATGTCTGTGAACGAACACAAAACGCGTGTTTTGTAAATAATGTAATGTAATAAATGTAAATCTATAAACTCTTAGACATAACTGAACATTAAACAAATTTAATCGCCTGTCCACACACAATAGTTACCAGACATGGAATGTCTTCGGTAGCTCTCGCCCAAAGTAATTGTTATGAAGAGTTTTTTTTTTTATGACCGTGACCCTAACAAGCTGCGTGCGTGCCAATTTACATTAAGTAAAAAAAGGCATTAGAAACTTTCGACCTTGTACTGCGAACTTTGGTGCTTTGTTGTCAAACGTTCATTTCTTCGTTTATTGGAAACTTTAATTCAGCAGAAACGCGTATTTTGTTTTGCCACCTATTTTTTCGTCTTTCCTGTTTGACCCTGTATAATGCTGCGAAAAATTAATTTTAAAAATTCTACTTGGAAAAATGCCCCGCTTAGTAGAGACGGGGTGGGCGCCACCTAGCGACCTAGTAGGCAAGTATAACTCGTGGTACCGCTAGGACTATTACACACGTTCTTGTAAGTGATAGAAATTCCCACAGGTTTATACTCGAGCGACAATAATGCATTTATTGTCATTAAATCTTCGAAAGACATACACATCGTCAGAAAAAAATTAAATAAACAATAGTAAAGAAACATTGTACCATACACAGTCATCACAAACAAATACAAACATTAATTTATTAAAAGAAGTCTTTCAAAGAATAATAGCATTTCCGGATAAGCCAACATTTTAAATTTTTCTTAAACGAAACGAGGGAGGATGCCTCTTTAATTAATAATAATAATAATAGTATTTATTGCCTATTGGATGACAATGCTAGGCTAAGTCAAAATGGTAATGTATTACAAAAAAGTATTTAATACAAAAAACAAAAACAGCGACAAAAATCAATCGTTTCACAATTAAATTAAATTTATGTAGATACTTTTCCGTCACTAAAAAAATCCTCTAAACTATAAAAGCATTTCTCAATTAGGTAGGACTTTAATTGTATTTTAAATTTATACATAGTTAAATTTGTTAATTCTTTCGGCAAATTATTATATAGATCCAAACCGATTCGAAGGGAACAGGTGCTATCCAATCTGTAATTATCTATATGCAGAGTATCTTTTGTTCGAAGATTCAAACCATGTTTTTCTTCTCGGGTAATGTGCAAGGAACTATTTGCTTTTATGTTTAATAATTGCCTGTAGATATAAAGACATATTACCGTAAGCATTCTGTTTTCCCTAAATAATGGTTTGCAGTGTGTATCAGGAGGTACATTTTCTATAGCTCGTAATGCCTTCTTCTGCAAGATTAAAATTTTTTCAGTATGCTTTGAATGGCCCCATATTTCAACCGCGTAAGACATTCTGGAATAGAACAGAGCATAGTAGGCATTTACTGCAGTTTTCTTGTTGGTCACAGCTTTTATTCTCTTAATCGCGTATATGGCTTTTGCAAGGTTTCCACTCAGATGTTCAATGTGTTGTTTCCAAGTCAGAAATGTATCTATGGTGACTCCTAAAAATTTAGTATGACTCTTTGCTGCTTTTTTGTAAGATGTGAAAGTCATTTCGACTGTTTTTTGAGTATTTAGGGACAACTTATTTGCGTAGAACCAGTCTTCAGCTTGTGCTTTTGTGAATATAGTTGCAGTCGTATTCCATTTTTGATGTTTCACTGCTAATGTAGTATCGTCAGCGTAAAGGGTTGTGTGACAGGAAAGACAGCTTGGCAAATCGTTTATAAAAATTATAAACAATAAGGGTCCCAAAATTGAACCTTGCGGAACTCCGTTTTTTATGGAAATAATGTCGCTGTTTAAATCCTTATGACTGACAAACTGCTGCCGATTTGATAAATAGGACTCCATCAACTTGAAAGCAACGCCTCGAAAACCGTAATGTTCAAGTTTATCTAATAGAAGTTCATGTGGGACACAATCAAAAGCTTTTGTTAAGTCACAAAATAACACATCTGTAGCTGTTTTATCTTCCATGTTCTCCATAATAAAATTTGTAAGTGACTTTAAAGCATGCCCTGTGTTGCAATTTTGTCGGAAACCGAACTGCCTATCAGAAAAGTAACCATTTTTCTCAAAGAAACAAATAATTTGTTGTGCAATAATTTTCTCAAAAACCTTTGAAAGTGTCGGAAGAATGGCGATGGGTCGGTAATTATCACATATTGCTGTATCCCCTTTTTTCAGAATGGGAGTTATTTTCGCGAGCTTAAGAGAGTCTGGAAAATGGCCTGTTGACAGAGTAGAATTTACCATGAAGGCTAAAGGTTCGGCAATATAGTTAATAATCTGTTTCAGTAGCTTAGTACTTATACCAAAGCAGTCAGGAGTACTCTTTGTTCTGAGACTACTTACAATTGTTTTAATATCTTCTTTGGACACTGGACTGAAAAACATACTCTTTCCTTGAACTGGTACGTCCTGGAGGTATTCATTTGCCTTTCTTCTAGATTTTGGTAGTTGAGAGACTATCTCCTCGGAAATATTCTGAAAATATTTATTAAGCACATCACTGGATGGTGCGTTTACTGGAATGGATTTATCACTACGTATTTCCTTATTTATTATTTGCCACATCATTTTAGTTTTGTTGTCCGCCTTTTTAATTTTTTCAATGTTTCTCCCTCTTTTCTCTTCATTTGCCATATTATTGTAGTAATTTTTAAACTTGATAAATAATTGTTTTATTTCTTCATCGCCTGTTCTCTTAAATGCGCTGTATATTAAATCTAAGGTTTCTTTGGTAGCTGACAATTCTGGTGAAGGGTGATGGTATTTAGTAGAAATTCTTTGATGTTTTATAGGAAAACAGGAATTAAAGTAGTGCAAAAAAGTAACCATAAATAATTGCATCTGATCATTGGGGTTGGAATAGATGTTCATCTCTTTCCAAGATTCTGCAGCAATTTGATTTATGAAATTCTTCACGTTAGCATCAGAAAAAAACCTGGAAATTGCTAATTGTCCTTTATATTCATCACAATCGACTTTAACAATTTGGGCTTCATGATCAGAAATACCAGCAGGGTAGACATAAGCTTCTTTTACGGTGAAGTTGCAAAAAATGTTATCTAAGCAAGTAGCAGTAGTTGATGACAGTCTAGTCGCTTCAAAAATGGTGCGTTGTAACCCATAATTGAGAAATAAGTTAATTAACTCAGAGGATTTACTATCTTTTTTTAAAAAGTCAACATTGAAGTCCCCAGCGATAGCAATTTTACTATTTGGGTAATTGTATTCAAGTTGCGTGAGAATTTCTTCCATTACCGTTCTTACAGTTGTAAAATCTGCATTTGGGGGTTAATAACAACATACTATAATGAGATTGAGATTTTCCCCACGTATGTAAATTCCGGACAATTCTACAATTTTCTCCACACTTTTGTCAGTGATCCAATTTAGGGCTTGTGCCTTAATAGTATTTTTGACGTAAATACAGACTCCTCCGTGAGTAGCTTCGAGTCGACAATAGCAGGTTAAGTTAGTATAATTTTCAATGTTAAAATACGTCCAATTTTGTTTATTCATCCAATGTTCGCTTAAACACAATATATCTGCATTTATCTGTTGCGCAATATATTCTATTGAAGCTATTTTATTCATTAAGCATTGTATATTTAAATGAAAAATCAGTATACATTTATTCATTTTTTGATGCGTTGTAAGATCTTTAAAGCTATGTTTCATTTTATTTACACACATTGATTGCTATGCTGACTCATACTCATATTGAATTCTTGCCTTTTCCATATCCATTCTGTGACGCAGTATTGGACAGTTGTAATCAAACGGCGAATGCTTGTAGTCACATGGCTCTGATTTGTTGTTAATTTCCAAACAGTTGGGGCAAATTTTTTCCGAGTTACCACATTCTTGCGCTAAGTGTCCCTGTGTTCCACATCGTAAACAAACCGGAGATTTTTTGCAATTTTTGGCCATATGGTTAAAACCAGTGCAGTTGTAACATCGAACAAGATTTAAGTGTTCAAAAATAGTACAAGCAGAGTATTTCACAAAAATTACACCATTTTGCATTATGTTTGCGAAAGTTTTAGCATCGCATTCTATGATTGCTAAGTATTTGGTCTTCATTTTCTTAATTACCAGTATGTCTATTTGAGCATCTTCTGTGATACATTTATTTTGGTTGTATATACATTCTTTAAGTTTTTCCGCACTTAATTCTTCCTCTATACCTATAATTTTTATTTTAGGTTTCTTTGGTTGTGGAATGCTTGCATTAAATTGCTGCTTCATTTTATTTTTGGTATTTTCCATGAGTTTTTCCGCTTCTCGTTTGTTTTCACAATATATTGCTACTGAACCATTCTGTCTTTCCCGGATACTTGTAATTGCTGCTCCAATTTCAACTGGATCGAAACTTCTTTTTACATCGGTTTTGGTAATTTTTTTCCCTATTTCTTTTGGTTTAATGATAATCATATTTGTTTGTAAATTTTTCTTATTTTTGACAGTGTCTTTCTGTACTATATCACTGTAAGATGGTGCGCTGTGAAGATCGTTACTGGATTTAGTGGTGGTTTCCGTAATAAGCTTTAGGTTATTTATTTCTTTTGTAAGTTCATTGTTTTCTTTTTTTAGTTTTTTTATTTCTGAGTACATTTCATCATAACGTTTTTCCATTTTAATTAACCGCCCTAATATAGCTTCGTACGTCGGCTTTTGAACTACTTCTTGTTGTTGGGTAGCTGAATATTGAGATTTCCCTGAATCTATTCGTTTTCGTTGTGTGTGTCTATCCACTCTTTCTTCTGTGAGTTCTTGACTTACTTTAATTTCATTTATTTTATTATTTCCCTTTTCAGGTGTGCATTCTGTATTACAGGACGAACACTTCCATGAAGCCCGTTTCATGTGAAAGCCCCTTAAGTCAGTAACTCCGCCACAAGTGTTATGAAATAATTTTTTACAAGTAACACATTGTATAATCAACTTAAGTTCATCTTTATTAAATAATAGCTTGCAGGAAGCACAATTTTCATTTTCTTTTTCTTGCTCAGCCATTTAAATTCCCGGTAATGCACAATCGGATTGAGGTAAGTTTTTAGTACGGCGATAAGAAGATATCACGCGAAACGACCGGTTCTGTCCAAGCGATTTAAATTACATTCTAGTGGGAAGTTTATTGTAAATTCTAATAGCTGAGCAAAGAGGACCATTTTTGCGCATTTCTAATCTGCATCTTGGCAAAAGCAAAGTTGGTTGACGTATGCTATAGTTTTCGCTTGCAGCGCTGGATTCAAAACTATGTAAATTTTTACGAATATAGACAGCTGCGAAATAAATGTACATGCTTGATAGAGTTAAATAATTATTTTCTATGAAGCAAGTTCTACATGATGATCTAAAAGGTAGCGAATACATAATTTCTGCAATATGAAAAGTGTATTAGAATGCGAACTTCTCCCCCACAGTAGTAATCCATACTTTAACAGAGAATATATTTTGCTAAAATAAAAGGTCCTGCAAGTTTCTGTGTCACATAGATAAGAAAGTTTTCTTAAGACAAATATATTTTTACTAACTTTTTTAGATAAATTGGTTATATGTTTAGTCCAATCCAAGTTCTCGTGTAAATCTCGTGTAAAAGAGAATCAACTTTTACATTACTACATTCATTTGCATTTTTAGTGCAAAACTGTACAAATTGTGAATTAGTTTCATTTAGCAATAATTGATTTTCTTGAAGCCACTTTTTTATATCCTCAATCGCATTATTATTTATAATTGAAAGTATCTCAGCATCTTTTCCGTATGTCATCTGCATACATTACGCATTTATTAACAGCATTTAGGTTCAAAGGTAGATCGTTTATATAAAGGTTAAATAATACTGGTCCCAGAATAGACCCCTGCGGGACACCTTTGTGAGTCTCAAGTGATAAAGATCTACTACATTTACCCAAGCATCTAATTTCTACTATCTGTGATCTGCCTTGTAAATATGATGACAACCATTTATTACTAACTCCACGGATGCCACAATAATAGATTTTGTCCAATAATCGCTTGTGTTCGACGAGATCAAAAGCCTTACTTAGATCACAGAAAGTAGCTATTGTCTTATTACAGGCATCTATGTTGGCTAGAATGCTTTCTATTAATTCTAGTGCTGCAGATTCGGTAGACTTTCCCTTCCCTGGTGTTTTGAGAGTATCTGTTTGTCGTCTAAAAATTTGACTAACCTTATTAAAAATGCTTTTTCAAATACTTTGGACAAGGATGGCAATATTGATACAGGACGATAGTTGACGATATCAAATTTATCGCCTTTTTTGAACATAAATACCCCACAGGCCAATGGTGATCTCAGATTTGATAAGATAAGATACCAAAGCCTATTTGTGGACGATGGACGAATAAACGCGCTTTTTTGGGCGAGTCTTTTTAGAACCTGCTAGTTCCAATTAAAAAAAAAAAAAATAAATACTAAAATCTGATGTATTATTATTATTATTATTAAAAGAAATTGAAAAATAGAATGTAATTCCTTCACCAAACAATTACAAGAAATAACTTCACTTTAGGTCCAAATTCGGCCGCGCATAAACTTGTAAGGCAACATTCCTAAAAACGTTCAGATGTTTAGAGGAAGTTAAACATAAAGCCAATTTTTTTTAATTAATAAATTTGATGAATCTGTTCCCTCCCCCTAAAAACAGAGAGGGATGTCATGTTAATAGTCGCTGTCACATTCCAAACTTTTGAGATTTTAGTCCTTGCGCGCCACTCTGTATATTTTTCGGGATACATTCGCCTGTTCTCGTCATGTTTGTTTATGCTTGCATAATGTCGGCTTCTTTGATGAGTCACCTCGACACCTTTACTTTCGAATTTATCAGTTTACAAGGCCTCACCGAGATACTTTTCTTTTCTAGATATCACGACGAGAGTGAGAGAGAGAGGTTCTATATGTATTTACGCCCAAAATCTAAACAAATTAATTCCTTCTCTTTTACAAAGATTTTAATCAAAACATTAGCTAGATATTGCTCGCAATGTCACCTTTACATGGAATGGAATTTTAGTCGTTGCGCGCCACTACGTATATTTTTCGGGATTGTCGAAATTACACCCCTTCGTTCTTTTATGAGGTACATACCGGAAATTTCGATTACGAACAAAACGCTGCGCTGTGTGTGGGATCAAGGTACACACTTGCCCTATGATCATCGAGATTTCACTACTTTCGTCTGCTCTTAGTCATATTTGTTTATGCTTACATAATGCCGGCTTCTTTGATGAGTCACCTCAGCAGTTTAAGTTCGAATTTACCAATTTACGAGACCTCACCGAGATACTTTTCTCTTCTGGATACCACGACAAGAGTGAGATAGAGAAATTCTTTATGTATTTACGCCAAAAATCTAAAAACTCCTCTTTTACTGGAGAAATAAACATTGTATTATCACATCCGTCTTTGAGATGAAAACGACTTTCACTGATATTAGGAAAATTGTGTAATTCGGAAAAGTGTTTGTTAAAACAGTTCGCTATATCTGTTGGTTCAGTGATTTCTTTGTTCTTGTATAAAATTTTCTTAAAATCAACATTTTTTGGCTTTGTGAATTGATTATTTATAACGCGCCACACTGCAGCAGGTTTGTTAGATGAATGTTGTACATAGTTTTTAACCGATAATGCTTTTGCAGCTTTTATAACTTGCTTATATATTTTCTTGTAAGTTTTATAGTAATTTAGAAACTCTGTCGAAGGATTACGTTTTGTTATTTGGTATAAGTTTTTCAGTTTGGCGCCACTGATTTTAATACTGTGCTAATTTTGTTTATTACTTATATTTGGAATATTTGGATATATACCATTACCTCTGTTCTCTTTGTTAATATGGTCAGTATTTGTTTCTGATAATATGTTTAATTTGTGCTTAAATATTAAGCACTTGTCTCTTAGTTTAACGATTTCAGATTTTAAGATTGAAGTATCTAATATGTTACTGATGTCTAAACTTAAAATTTCTTTTACATCGACATAGTTGCCAATTCTAGATCATTGCAATTGTATATTTTTGAAGTCACTATTTCATTAATAATTCACGGATTTTGATCTTTAGTTTATTATTTATCTCTTTTACTTCTTCAATCTCGCTTTGTACATTTACTAATTTACCTCTTAGCGTAACGTTAATAGAGGATAAACTTGATTTACAATCATCCCCGTCACTGTGAATAATACTCACATAGCTATTATTGGAATTTATTTTAGTAACCGTCTTTTTTCCATCAGTAAGCTTTTGTTTCTGATTTCGCGTAACAATAGTTGAATTCATTGTCTATACGTTTCTTAACTATGTTTGATTACTATCTTTGATTAAAGCTCGTTTTAAGTTGTATCTTTATGTGCACCAGTATTGTACGAGTTAATCTTAAAATCGATTGTTTTGTACAACTTTTTATGACTTATGATCGAAAAAATAATATTCAAAACAAGATTAAGATTAAGCTCTGTTTCTTGCAAAGCAAAGACACGCACAAAATGTATTTATTTTCACATATATTTAGGCTCGAAAACACAATTTCTCTCGAATACATCCGCACAAATTGCTGGCCACTAATAGCCACTGTGGCATATATGTTTGTCTGTTATCATCAGTTTACTGCAACAAATGCAGCAGACTGTTCTGCCTGCCAACCCAAGACTTAACTAACTTATACACTACATGAACTTAGTAGAGACGGGGTGGACGCCACCTGGCGATATAGACCTAGTAGGCAAGTATAACTCGTGGTATCGCTAGGACTATTACACACATTCTTGAAAGTGATCGAAATTCCCACAGGTTTATACTCGTGCGACATATATGTTTGTCTGTTATCCTGTGTAGTAACAAAATGGACACTCACTTACTTAGTAGAGACGGAGAGGGCGATATTGACCTAGTAGGCAAGTATAACTTGTGGTACCACTAGGACTATTTATACACGTTCTTGAAAGTGATCGAAAAGCGCTACGATACCACGTCGATCTCCACCAATTCTACAGGGTGTACGGCCACAGAAGAGAGTACAGGCTTCGTTAGGCGTTACAGCAACTTTCAACAGAGACCCACGTCTACGAAGCGATGTCGTGGTAGAAAGATATCAACAGCAAAACTTCAGTGGAAATCCAGATGGCTCTAAAAAGTCGAACAAGGAAGAAACTTGCCCCTCTGCTACCACAAAACTTTAATAGTGAACACTCTCGTTACTTTCTTTGGCCCGGTAACAAGTCTGCGCTGTTTCTTCCACCAACTTTCCCCTCGGCTAACAAGAGTGAGATAATTTAGATGTTAATAAATGGGCACCAGGGTGAACTATAAACCCAACAATCTCGACGGCGTTCCCAAACCGTCTCGATTCTGCAAAAGGTCTGCCAAACACCAGGAGATTTTAATCTTACTCACTCGTATGCACATCAAAATCACACATAGACTAAATTAGTTAAATCAAAACACAGCGGGATTACGTAAACGTCACATTAAGTAAAAATATCCGACTAAAATAAACTATCCACAACAAATGCATTAGTACTCAAGTTACATTACTTAACTTTCAAACGAGAGAAAAGTCGCTCTATGGTGAAATGCTCGCATCGTCGTGGCGATAAAATAAAATTCAGAAAATTCGGAGTGTCAGAGCTGACTGTCAGTTTCGATGCGTCCGTCAAATGGCGACTTGAGCGAAATTGATGAAACAGTAGCAGCCCTTCCTCTAGGCTGATTCTCGTAGTTGCTAGTGAAGTATTAAATAATTAACTAAAGGTGGATGTAATACCAAAACCTACAGGTAAAAAGGTGCTCGAAGTATGGTATAAATAACGTACATCTCAATTAAAAGAAAAACGCGAAATTAGTTATTAAGATGGCGTCAACCGTTAATGTTTGTTACCTGGATTTCATCACATTCTTGGTAGGATAAAAAAAATATCCAAAATTCGTCGTTTCTAGCAAAAACCCTAACGAATTGTAACACACGACGCAGCACCACCGCCGATGAACGAGTTGTGACGTGCTTTCCACCAAACAAGGCAGAATGACGCGGAGAGTTCGCAGATGAAGTCAGCTCCATCCAATAAACGCAAAGGTTATCGATCACGCGATATTTTAGTCGATCGATAGTTTCAAGCTTAAGCCGGGGTGCTTGGGGGCGATCGAGGTTGCCACGACGATCTCTAAAATGGTCAAAAATTCTCCGGTGTGACCATATTTCCGTGCGAAAGTTTCAAAACGTAACACCTCACGACATGCTAGGAAGAAACACATATAAGCAAAATTCGATAACGAAAAGCAAACTTCTAGACAATGAGCTAACGTAAGAAATGTAATGTTTAGGCGCTAAGCGAAGTGTAATTATCCGCGGAAACTAAAACTTCCAGATTTTTCTCACAGACGACATCAATAACCCTAATTTCTCAAGGCGGTCTCAACCACAGGCAATAGCACAAAGAAAACGAAATACAAATCGTGAGTGAGAAAGATGCGCGATTGTGCACGTCCAAGATGCACTCGAAGGTATATTTTCGAACGCACCCCTGTACGAGTGCGACGCCATTTTGAAGGTCGAAGAGCGGGAATTTACAAAAAATAAATAAGCGTACGATAAATTAGAATGCCAAGTTAAGGAAACTCGCCTAGTAGGAACTAACTCTTCTTTTTTGAGATCACGGCGTCCGTAAGAGGGGTAAAATGACATCACCTGTAAGAGTCAAATTCAAAATATGATCATCGCAAGCATAACTTCCATATTAAAATGTCCCTGATACGCTGTATGTAGTAAATCTAGCCGCTGAGCGGCCCTTTTACGACTTTGATTAAAAAAAAAGTCCCGGACGCACTGCATAAACCCGTTGTGGTTACCGTTACGTTCGCACATAAAAACAAAAGTGTGTAAACAATTTCGCCGGCCCTTCCCAACTCCTGTTTGACATATGTACTTAGGGACGTCATCGTCGCTGATCCGTCCGGGACATAAATGTGAGACGCACGTCAAGAACACCATTAGCTGCCCTGTCGTAATCAACATGTAAACAATATAAACACAAGACTTCTTGAAATAGACGAACGAGATGCAAAATTGGTTACAAATCGTGAGTGAGGAAGATGCGCGATTGCACGTTCAAGATGCACAGTTTTCGAACGTACCCCTGTACGAGTGGGACGCCATTTCGAAGGTCAGAGAGCGGGAATTTACAAACAACAAATGCGCGTAAGATAATATTAGAATGCCAAGTTCAGAAAACTCGCCTTACAGAAACTAACTTTTTACTTGAGATCACGGCGTCCGTAAGAGGGGTAAAATGACATCACCCGTAACAGGCAAATTCAAAATCAAATCAAAAATCAAAAATCCATGAGTTTTTTTCTTCCAAAGCGGTTACAATGAGGACACCACATTATATATACATTTTTTTTTAATGTTCCTGATACGCTATATGTAGTAAATCTAGCTTCTGAGTGGCCCTTGAGTGAGTGCCACGTTCAATCCCTTTTACGGCCTTGATAAAAAAAAAAACTTCCGGACGCACCCCATAAACCCGTCACGTTCGCACATAAAAACGGAAGTGGGTAAACAATTTCGCCGGCCCTTCCCAAGTCCTGCTTGGCATACGTAGGGATGTCGTCGTCGTCGTCGCTGATGCGTCCGTGACATAAATGCGAGACGCCCGCCGCGGGGCCGTGTCAAGGACGCCTTTAGCTGCTCCGCCGTAATCAACGTGAGATCGTAAACAAAGGGAGGGTGCATGCAAATAAAGGCGCCGCCGCCCGGGGTAACCGCCGATTGAATTAACGCCTATTTTCGGTGCACGTCCCGGAGTTTCGAGGAGTTCCGGGGCGGTCGTTATGGTTACCGGAATTTACGTAATTAAATCCGGTTTTGCATCTCCAAGATGCGGTTGCACAACGGAAGACTTACTGAATTCGATATTTTAAGAACATATACGAGACGCATTTATAGTGTGTAGGTTTTGCAAATGCCAGGACGTTTTAGTCCTTAAAAAAGCTTTTGTAAAATAAATAACCTTGACCTTGTTCACTAGGAATATACTTTAGGCGTTCATAACTTGCAGCTGCACAACCTTGATCTTGTTTATTAATATGTGTATGTAACATTAAAGCAACTAATATTCCCTAAGTCACTTCCTTCCGGCTTTTCTAAATTCCATGCTTCCCCCTTCAATTCGCAACGAGGAAGGACTTTTAAAGATCAACCCCAAAAATAACGCCAGCCTGCAAAATGTTAAAGGGCAATCGATGCGGCACAGTTTCCTCGTCGCCATTTGACAACCAAGTCGGTCTAATTTTAAACCCCCGATTTGAATTCCTCAGCCCCCGCCGCCTCCACGTCTGTCAGTCCAGTTCCGGCCCTAATACGGCTCTTGCCCTTACACAACACGTAGCATAGCAGGAGGCGAAGGGAAAATCAATAGTGGTGGCGAAAGCGTGTAGGCGGCGCCACATCTCCATTCATTCAAGACGAGGGCGCCTACCCTAAACGCGGGGGTCGCGGGTCTCACTCACCTTTGCTCCTTTCTCGTCAGCAATGCGCCGCCGTGTGTGCATAAAAAATTGTTTACAAGACGTAAATTTCTCTGGTTCTGGTCCGCATTGAGATTACGCGTTTCGCAGGGGCATGCGCCCCCGACGTACGTCGTCGTCATCAGCCCACGCTGTGGGCTGATTTCCGCTTAGTTCGTCCGGGTATTCGCCTTGTTCGGACATAACCTCAATTAGAAGTGAAGTGTGAAGGTTTTTTTAGTGTGTGACGGTGTTTAGGTAATTCGACCCCTTTGCCCACCTCCTTGCCCTATTGCCAGATTCGAGAATTTCAGTTACCATATTGGACTGCTCATGAACCCCCCCATCCTCTCCTCTTTGACTCAGCACCATCATCTTTGTGAAACATAAAAACATGTGACCATCTGGAAGCCCCATTAGATCCAGATTTGAACCTCGCGGTAGTGTAAGGATCATCCCTCCACACGTTTGCCTGATGATGACCATAGCGATCTCCTCTTGAGATAAGCGGCGTCCGCAATTAGTCTTATTGTGTGTTTGATGGGGATGATGCAATGGCACGAGTCAAAGCACGTTGCTATCTGAACTGACGTTTCAATAACTTCGTCAGCTATTCAATCTAATAATACCACAGCCTGCTTACTCGTTCTAAATTGGTTCTCTTTCGCTAAAACTAAATTTAGGGAATTCACCCCGGTGATGGTTTTACGTTATACATGTATTTCAGTGACCGTATTGGTAGAGCAAAGACCTTTGGATGAAATCCAAAAAAGTCTTGTGAAATATTGGTGGTTTCTGAATGGTCCCCAGTCCTTATATTAGATATTACAACAAAACAAAGTAAGTTTAATTGTTCATCCCGTCGTCGTAGTGATTTATTTGTTTATCTAACAAAGCTGGTGTTCAAAGTGGTTATCCATAATCGATCGTCCTTTGTTGTTCTCTTTTTTTTTTGAAAAATGCAGAACGTAATTCTCTTTTTTCTCCTTTATTTTGTTTCTCTTTGTGCTGATTTTTTTCTCTTACGCGTTTTTTTTTGTCAGTCACCCTGTATAGGGAATCTGATAGGTCGTCACTGAATGAACAATCCAACGCCAGATTGATATTCCATCTTCGTCCGCGAGACTCAAACAAGACTTCATTTATTATTAATAATAATATACTGACATTGCCGTGCGTCTATACAGGGTGATCCAGCGAAAACGAAACAGACTGTATATCTCCAAAAGAAATTTTTATTTGAAAAAACGCAAAAACAGGTCGATTTGTGGCCTAAGGTGGACAGTTTTCTACCCTATACACAATTGTCATACGTCATCCCCCTCCCTTTCCGCTCTCTAACCGATAGAATTGAAATAGGGAATTTACGATGAGTGGCATATCATTTCCTACTCAAATTCTATTGGTTAGAGGGAGGAGGATGACGTATGACTGTTCGATATAGGATAGAAAAGTGTCCCCCTTGGACTATATATACTGACTGACAAAGGTAAAAGAATACCAATTGAACTGATTTTAATATATTATATTTAAGCGGCCAAAATAAGTAAACGGTCAACATTTGAAACAAAACTATGCTCTATGCATTCCCTAACACGTCGTGGCATTGAGTTGATGACGTTATCAATTTCTTCCTGGGGTATTTCATTCCATCCTACTTGCATTTGGTGTCGGAGGTCTTCCAGAGTCTGGAAGAGGACGAAGTAACTGGCCCAGTTGTCTGCCGATAATATCCCAAACATGTTCTAAAGGGGATAGGCCAGGAAATCTTGGAGGCCAAGGAAGAAGGGTGACTTCAGCTTCTTCAAAACAAGCCATAGTAACCCTGGCAATATGTGGTCGGGCATTATCTTGCTGAAAAACAGGGTTTGTTAAGGTGGGAAGATATGGAAGAAGATGAGGTCCTATCCGCAACGTATCGTTGTACCCCTAACGAACACCAAGGGTGATCTACTACCATACCCAATTGCCCCCCACACCATAACTCCAACAATTTGGTTTACATGGCGTTCCACGTCTCCGTTCTCCACGTTGCCTCCTAACCCTTATCCGACCATCGCTCATATCCAAGCAAAATCGGGAATCGTCACCTGATGCCCATTCTTCATCCCACTGTAACTTTTCTCGGCCGTTACCTTTTGTGATTAGCAGTGAGTGGTAACACAAAGTGCGGCTGGTAAAACAATGGCCTGTAGTGGTTACCTTTCTGCCTTCTTCTCCAAACCATTGGTCTGCACACGAACGGGTGGTCGAAAAAGGTGCCTCACAGCCAGCAGTCTTAGGCGACGGTCTTGACTGCTGCTGCCTTGAATGTCTGACTCGTTGATCTCGTCCTTCCTCAGATCAAACATGATAACAGTTCGCCACAGCTGAGACCGCTGCAATTTGGCTAAAATGCCCATTACTCGACCGCCCTCAAAATCACTTAATTGCCTAAAATTGGGACACTGGCGAATTCTGGGCTTTTAAAACAGTACGCCAAACACGTATCATCAATTGACCTCCACGTATAAGGGTAAAAAATTCGCAAATAATTGTTTGTTAGCTCTTGCGGATTATTTACTAGAGTGGAACGTAGCAGCTGCTTCATCCATTAAAAAATTCGCAAGGATTTAAATCTGGTCATCGCTGGGGTAAATGCGCGACCCACGACGTCTTGCATTGTATTGTTTGTTCTTTCTCTGTTTATGTGTGTTAGACAAAGCTAACGCTCAGCGAGTGTGTCGTCCCAATTTCACGTGCGTCAGCGTCGCCGTCTGAGACATAATTTTTGATCAAATCATGTACGTGAATGACTGTCACACAGCGTACGAGAAAATGTAAATTGCTGAAGTTATTTGGAAAAGGTGAAACGATTTATTAAGACCCGAGACCACACATTCCTAATCTATTTGGTTTGTTAATTATTATAATAACTCTCAACGAGTATGCCCAGCATCCATTTCACTTGCTCTAACTGTCGGCCTCGGAGACAATACAATTCTAGATCAAATCGCGTGCGTGAAAGCATGTCAGAATTTGCTGGGATTGTTTGGACAAGGTGAAATGAATTATTAGACCTGAGATTCATCGCCGCGATTGGGCTATAAAAACTTTATTGTGTACGTCTGTTTTACACGTCGGCGGTGATATTCGTGGTTTTAAATCAAATCGCGTACGCGAATGAATGAAGAGTTTACGTGATCATGTTTAAAAAAATTTATGGAACAGTTTATAATTAAGAATTTAATTCAAAGTCGAACAAATTATTCAAAGAGAAAGGAGGAATAATTTACAACTAGCGCGCCTAAAACACAGGATAGAGAGTTGCAAACGCGTCTTGAATTTGCTAAACTTCTAATGGATTTGTGTTAATAATAACTCGTCACACACACGGCGAAGTTTTAATAATTAACAGATTACGAAGGAATTCGGTGATTATTATGTTTTAAATTCTGGTTGTCACAAAATGTTTATGTATGGAATAATCTGCTTGGGGTGATTTGTATTTATTTGTCAAATAAATATTTTGTATGCGTCGGTCGTTGACCTAAAAACGTGAAATTCGATTTAAAGGTCAAGTTCACTATTGATGCCGCACCGCCGTACTTACCATAAAACTTTTATGAGAGCATTTTATTTCGTTCATCTGCTCGTCTGTTTCTTAACCAGAGGCGCATCGTCGTTTTGGGGCTATTTTTTTTTTTTCGAAAACTAAAGTAGAAAGTTTTTTTTTTATATTTTTCTCTCATATCGCTTCTTCTCGTGGTTTTTCTGAGGCGGAACAATTGTCGGTCAACATGTATAGGATCTTGATCTTCACTAATTGGCTTTACATAAACATATTTTTCACTTGTTGCTTCTTTTAAGCCTTTCCAAACGTAGCTGTTCTACTTCATTTGTTTTGTATGTAGTAAAACTCCTTTTCGGAAAGTAAAGCAGTAGGTTTTAAGCATGGACTTATTGTTCCTACCAAATGATAAGACAAAGTGTTTAGAAACTTTTTTTTTTTTGCTGAAACGACTGAAGAAATAGAGATAAAACTTTAATCAATCTTTATTTTGGTCACCCACAACTCATATGCAGAATTTGGTTGAAAAATAATAATTTATTCTTGGTGTTCCTTTATTTTTGTCAGTCAGTTTATAAATCGACTCTATATAACAGACTGCCTCAAGACATAAAGGAGACAAAGAGTCTGATTCACTGTAAAAATATACTCGGATATATGTTAGCAAAGCATTTTACAGTCTGCCGGAGTACATGTCTGTAACATAGTCAACTGTGTAAACTTTATTGTTATCTTCTTACATTTGCCATTGTCACAGTTTTATATGATTATTTATGGCTCGTCCAATGTAAATTGTGCCTACTTTGCTGGGCCAATAAACTATTATTATTATTAAAAAAAAACTCTATAGTCCTATTATATACCGCATTTATAAAATGAATCGTCGTAATTCGTACGCAGTGCCGCAGCGTTATTTTGGGGTAACTTTTTAATTAATTATAAACTGTTTTTTAAAAATTTCTCCCGTAATCCGTGACATCCATTCTCTTACGTATATTTTGCCGGAACAATTGTCAGTCACCCTGTACAAGGTGGCCCAACGATGCGTATTTCTTCTATAAAGCAAAAAATTAAGAAAAAAATCGATAAAGAAATTTATACTAGATAATACGCGGCATATTGTAAAATTATTTTTAATTATACAAAGTGATCAGAAAAATGGCACTTTTTGAATTGAACTACTTTCGTAAAATAATTTTTTTTCTTCAAAAATTCTTCAAAAATTCAGTCAGTTTGGATATGAATTTCTGATTACTGAGATAACACAGATCAACGAAAATTTAATGCGATATTTTTAGGACTTTGGCCTATATGAGAATGTGAACAAAATTAAGATATGTTTCTGCATTATATCGAGCGATCGATACTTACGAAACGTTCGGTATCTCATTTTTTTAAATGGAACGGCTTACTTTTTATTTCAGAAATGGATCGCAGTTGTAACTTTCTGCTGATATAAAGTTATATACCTTTATTTTTTAATTATATTTTTAATTTAAAGGAGGCTTTAAAATTAAAGTTAGATTCAGACGTGTAAACAAATGTGTTTTCATACTTGTTTTTACATCAGAAAGTAATTTTAAATTTAAAATCTCCTTTAAATTCTATTATGAAACTGGTCCTTAGTAAAATATATTTTAAAAAGTATGTAATTTAACATAAATTAACAAATGTAATTCTTGACTGCGTTCGAAAGTTATAGTTATAGTTATAAGAAGGTATGTTTCTTATGATTTACATATTAAGAAGATGTAATACAAATTGTCTTCTTGTCTCCAGAATTTATAGTGAAAGATATCCAGACCGTCGCTCTATTGAAGTAAAATGTTTCAGAAGCCTCAAGAGACGTTTTGAACCAAACGATAGTGTTCATTTAAAACGTTTTTTCAAAATGCTCCGTTAGACATTATTAAAAACATTCAATCGATTGATAACTTCACAGATAATAAGCTTGACAAGCAAACTAGGACTATACATTATAATATATTTGTTTTTCCATTTACAGAAAGAGAATTAGAAGTAATTTTCAAAAAATTAAAGAATACAAACTCATCTGGACCTGATGACATTTCGTGTTCGTTTTTGCGTAGAATTTTTCCGGTTGTTTTAACTCCTATGACGCAATTAGTAAATTTATCTTTTACCAAGGGAGTTTTTCCTCAAGTTTTAAAAAAAGCTGCTGTCATACCGGTTACAATTATAGGCCAATATCCTTAAATTCCTCTTTATCGAAAATATTTGATATGCAATGCTGCTAGACAGATGTCAAATTATCTTAACAAACATAACATAATAACTACGAGCCAGCATGGTTTTCGGAAGGGTTATTCTACGATAACTGCATTACATTCTTTAATTACAGAAATAACTTCGTCTATGAATAACTTCATTTGCGATAGTGATGTTCTTTGTGTGTACTAATAAAGGTTTGTCTATTTTGTAACTCTAAATTGTACTTGTATTATACATTTTATGTTTATATTGTACTACTTTGACTTAGCTTGGTGATTCTTGAGCCGAATAAATTATTATTATTATTATTATTATTACAAGAAGAAAATCGTTAATCATCCAAACATAACACATGAGGATAATCAGGAGTTTACAGTCCTGGTAACAATAACAGAAAATCCAATTATAAGTTCGCGCGAATTATAAAAAAAAACATAAATATTACCCATACTATATTTCTTTACATCAAGATTTACATGGCGACGACTTTCAAAATAGAAAAATATTTTGCAACCAAATTTTTTTCGTAAGTACTTTCGGAATTTTTTATTTTTTTTTAAACAGTAGACTTAATTAACAGACGTAAATATTAAATTTGTAGCAAAAATACATATTCCGACTGGGAGCGACATCAGACGTGCAGATCTGTGTAGTTTAAAAAGGCGACCATTCAAATACTTGTGAAAAAAAAATTCTAGTGACGAAACTATTAAAAATAAAAGTATATAACCTTATATGATCAGCAAGCTGCATTTGAGTGTTATCCATTTCTAAAATAAAAAGTAGGCCGTTCCATTTAAAAAAAATGAGATACCGAATGTTTCGTAAGTATCGATCGCTCGGTATAATGCAGAAACATATCTTAATTTTGTTCACATTTTCATATAGGCCAAAGTCCTAAAAATATCGCATTAAATTTTCGTTGATCTGTGTTATCTCAGTAATCAGAAATTCATATCCAAACTGAATTTTTGAAGAATTTTTGAAGAAAAAAAATTATTTTACGAAAGTAGTTCAATAAAATCTATATATATTTATGCCATTGTAATCAGCTCACTGCGGCGCATCCAAATATCTAAAAATATATAGGGTGTTCTATTTAAAAAAAAATGGTTTCCACGAACTGACATTTTTCTGATCATTCTGTATAATTGAAAATAATTTTACAATATGCCGCGTATTATCTAGTATAAATTTCTTTATTGATTTTTTTCTTAATTTTTTTGCCCTACTCTTTATAGAAGAAATACGCATCGTTGGGCCACCCTGTACATACAAAGAGTTCCGCATGGTAGGAAACTCACGTCAGCCTGTGACGGAATAAGTTTGGCATTGATTTCTTAAAATTATTTATAAATTATAAAGCAAAACGCCCGCACTAATTTAACGATATCATCGCCGTGAATTTCCGCTGTTTTTGGCGGAAGGCCAGCGGACGTCGTCATCTATTTTGTACATAGTAATCGAGTCGAGACTAATTCTGTTGCACTACGTAACCGGATTTAGGGATAAGCCGGAGTTAATTCGATTCTGGAACATTTTTTTTACTTCGTCGAACTGGTAGAGGAGTTGCCTCATTTACATTAAACTCAACATTCTATCCCAATCTCCTACAAAAAAAAAACAAAAATGAAAACGGATGTGAGAGCAAATCCCACGAGGTGGAAAAAGACGCCCCCCCCTCTCCCTTCTGGACGTCGCTGCACTTGGCATTTGCTTTTATGTCGGCAATAAAACAGGGCACGTCATCCCCAACGAGACGAGAATCTCGAGCGCGTGCCGTCATTACCCGGACTCCTCGTTGGGGGGGAAGGAAATTGATCCAGGGGGTTGACAGGTGTTTAATAACGGGGGATCATAAAACGCGCGCGTGTCGAATGCGAAATGGGAAAACCCAGTTTTATCGCAGATGGCATTTAATTTCGAAATCTGGAATGTCCCAGATATAACATACTCTACGTCTTCTGTTATTGCATGAGGTTAAAAGAAGACGAGAAGCAGTGAATCGAAAAACAGTAGGTACTAATAAGAGGATAATTAAGTGGATTTACCACCACCCCCCCCCCTTCTAACGATCAGAACCAATTTACATATTTCAGGTTTCCATGTAGAGCCTGAGTAAACTTAATCGAAACCTCCGTTGTAATTTATTGCAAGTTACTCCCATCGTTTGTATGAGTCACAAACTCTTGGCGTCGAAATTTCAGTGGTTCCTGACCCCCCTCCCTCTTCTTCTCGAGGATAAATATTATTAAACATCATCGTTTCCTATTGATTCTTTCTTTCGACGAAATGTTTTTGCGCGGCGCCGGTTTACGAGATTAACTTTATTGATACGGGCGAGTTTTAATTATTTGTAGCCCGTTTACTTTAGTGCGCATGACATTGACACGTGCCCACGTTATTACGCACATGTGTGAATATAAACAAAATTTGCATAAATTCGTTTCAATTGATGTGCAATCAAGCTTTTATTATTATGTTGTAACGTGCTTTTTTTTAAATTTCTCCTCGTAGTTGGCTGTAAAGTGTTAATTGTGAACCAGCCTTGCGTATAGCGTTTTCGATTCACCCCACACTCAGAGTATTTGCGTCTTGTTTTAACCTCATGGAGTAACACGAGATGAGTGCACACTGGCGTAATCAATCGAAAACGCTATTAATAAATTGACGTATATCATAACCTCACTTCTCTTATTGAAACAAATGTCATAAATTCAAATTATATTCACGAATTCAAAGTAAAATCTTGTTAGGTGATCAAAGTGTCCAACATTTCCATTAAGACAGCCTTGAATTCTACGTGAAACTCACATTTCATACGTTAGATCGATTGAGACTGGTTCACAACTAACAATACACAGCCAACCACGAGTAGAAATTTAAGAAAGAGGCAATGGTCGGAAAGTAAAAACATAAAAGACTGTTTTACGTCAATTTAATGTGTAACAGAGCGACGGACGGGCCTTGCCAAGGGAACTAAACACGTTATTAAATTAATCCAGTTGTGAACCAGCCTTGCTTAAAGCATTTTCGATTCACCCCACACTCAGAGTATTTGCGTCTTGTTTTAACCCCATGGAGTAACACGAGATGAGTGCACACTGGTGTAATCAATCGAAAACGCTATTAATAAATTGACGTATATCATAACCTCACTTCTCTTATTGAAACAAATGTCATAAATTCAAATTATATTCACGAATTCAAAGTAAAATCTTGTTAGGTGATCAAAGCGTCCAACATTTCCATTAAGACAGCCTTGGATTCTACGTGAAACTCACATTTCATGCATTAAATCGATTGAGGCTGGTTCACAACTAACATACATAGCCAACCACGAGTAGAAATTTAAAAAAAGACAATAGTCCGAAAGTAAAAACATAAAAGACTGTTTTATGTCAATTTAATGTGTAAGAGAGCGACGGACGAGCCTTGCCAAAGGAATTAAACACGTTATTAAATTAATCCTAGTTGTGAACCAGCCTTGCTTATAGCGTTTTCGATTCACCCCGCACTCAGAGTATTTGCGTCTTGTTTAAACCCCATGGAGTAACACGAGATGAGAGTACACTGGTGTAATCAATCGAAAACGCTATTAATAAATTGACGTATATCATAACCTCACTTCCCTTATTGAAAGAAATGTCACAAATTCAAATTATATTCACGAATTCAAAGCAAAATCTTGTTAGGTGATCAAAGTGTCCAACATTTCCATTAAGACAGCCTTGGATTCTATGTGAAATTCACATTTCATGCATTAGATCGATTGAGGCTGGTTCACAACTAACAATACACAGCCAACCACGAGTAGAAATTTAAGAAAGAGACAATGGTCGGAAAGTAAAAACATAAAAGACTGTTTTACGTCAATTTAATGTGTAACGGGCCTTGCCAAGGGAAATAAACACGTTATTAAATTAATCCTAGTTGTGAACCAGCCTTGCTTATAGCGTTTTCGATTCACCCCGCACTCAGAGTATTTACGTCTTGTTTCATCCTCATGGAGTAACACGAGATGAAGATACTCTGAGTGCACACTGGTGTAATCAATCGAAAACGCTATAAATTGTCGTACATCATAACCTCACTAACAGAACAATTGTCAGTCACCCTGTATGTAAGCATGTAGGCAATCTAACTTGCAACTTTTTTACGTTTGTATTCCCCATTGTTCAAAATGAAATGAAGACTATTTCACGTTTATCTTAAAAGGTTTTGAAAATTACTTTTTATAAATCCAGAGGAGTTTCATGAACTCGTATGGTTTTTGGCAGATGCAATTTGGCAAAAAGACAACGCAACACAAACCACCCACCCACCCCCTCGGACTGTGCAAGTACACTTCCCAACCCATACCAAATCGTCTTGCCATTGCGTATAATACCCCGGCAAGCCTTAAAAGCCCATTAATTTTTTCCCTGCGGCATCTGCTCCACGTTATCGATTTGGGGTCGACGCCCTCGTCGAGGAAGTGTATTGTACCCGGTGTTCGATTGATTGATATCATTTTTCAGGGTATCCCACATGCTTCCAGTAAATTAAATCGTTGCTTGGGGAAAATTGGAGCTCACTTGCCCAAGTCGGCTCGGTCTTAATCATTCGACTGTCGAATTTATTCGTGCCCAGTCATTTCTTGAATTTATTGATTTGTTTTTGGGCAATAAATTCTCGACTCAAGTGTTCTGTTTATATTAGTATATTTATTTATGTGGCCTTGCTTACTTTATAGGTTTTTTTTAATTATGAAATGTACGCGGTGAATTTCGATGATTCAATATAATTTGAATTTCGCGCTGTAATTTTTGAGGGTAGCTATTGGTCAAAGTGAAAAAAATCTGAGATAACTTGCGCGTTGTTGCCAGATGAGAGGGTTTTGCCCTTTTTCAATTGTTTTTTTTTTTGTTGGAGTATTTCCGAAAAGCACAACCAGGGCGTTCTTATATCGATTGAAAAGAGCAGAAAAAACAAAACAATTGAAAGCACCAGTGCCATCTGTTGGCGCTTTTTCCTAAAGACTTTGTTAACATCGATCGATTTTTCTACGTTTAAAGTCAGCTGTACAAGTAAAAGCGAGAGATTAGAAAATTCGCCAGAAATTCGATGAACGTCGCCTAGTAGTGCCATCTATTGTTATCCCTTTCTAGTGGCCGTTCAAAAAAAAATATAGAAAATGAAAATTCGAATGAATTTTCAATGAACACCTAACAGCCCCATCTATTGTTATCCCTTTCTAGTGACCGTTCAAAAAAATACAGAAAACGAAAATTCGAATGAATTTTCGATGAACGTCGCCTAACAGCGCCATCTATTGTTATCCCCTCTAGTGACCGTTCAAAAAAATACAGAAAACGAAAGTTCGAATGAATTTTCGAAAAATAAAAGATGATGTACAGAACAAAGGCCAGTAATTTTCGTTAGAAAGATGACATTATTTTTATTTATTTTTTAACGCAGAACCGATAAAATGAAGTACGGAACTACTAGTGCCCTCTATTGGTGTCCCTTTTGTAACAGAACAAAGGCCAGAAATTTTCGTTAGAAAGATGACATTATTTTTATTTATTTTTTAACGCAGAACCGATAAAATGAAGTACGGAACTACTAGTGCCATCTATTGGTGTCCCTTTTGTAAAGACATTGTTAAGGGTTATCTGACTTTCTCTGCATTTATAGTTGGTCGTTGGGAAAATTATATTTTTAAACGCAAAAAAAATTGAATAGATTTTCGGACAAATAAAAAATAGAGCTAC
Source organism: Serrognathus titanus (assembly GCA_039766575.1). Taxonomy (NCBI): domain Eukaryota; kingdom Metazoa; phylum Arthropoda; class Insecta; order Coleoptera; family Lucanidae; genus Serrognathus; species Serrognathus titanus. The sequence continues at coordinate 71,477,274 of CM077913.1, forward strand.
TGGTGCCATCTATTGACGTCCATTTTCTAAAGACTGTATTGAAGGTCGCCCAATTCTTCTTTACATTTACAATCGATAGTTTTTTTTTTGTTGGAAAGGATAATGGAAAACAAAAGGAGGACAAAATAGAGGAACTTTGCCCGACAAAAAGAAAAGCTATGTTTTATCCTTTTTTTTTCGGTGTAAAATCAAAAAAACAGAACAACAAAAGACGATCTATTATGTAAAGCAAATTGCAACTTTCAAAATTCAATTTTGTTATTCATTAAACAAAAATAAAAGGAAAACTAAAAGAGAACAAAAAGAAACAAAAGAAAGAAAAGAATTAAGTTTTGTGCTTTTCCCAGTGAAAAAAAACAATAGACGATCGATTATGTAAGGCAGATTTCAACTTTCAAAATTTAATTTTGTCATTTACTAAACAAAAGAAAAAGGAAAATGAAATGAGAATAAAAAGAAACAAAAAAGGAAAAAAAGAGAATTAAGTTTTGCGCGCTCCTCGGTGAAAAAGAAAAAAAAACAAAAGACGATCGATTATGTACAGCTAACTTCAACTTTCAAGATTCAATTTTGTCATAAAAGAAAAAGGAAAACGAAATGGGGAACAAAGAGAAACAAAATAGAGGAGAAAAAAGAGAATTACGTTCTGCATTTTTCAAAAAAAGAGAACAAAAGACGATCGATTATTAATTTAACTTGAAGGCTTCCGCGGCCGTCGTCCATTGTTGAATTCTTGGCTTCCGGTTGGAACCGCGTGTCTCGGATTTCTTCACTGCGGACGTTTCGTTCTCCGTTGCAGAAGAACTTCTTCAGGGCTGCTGTTGGTGGTGATGGGTTGAATCTCAACGACAAACGCGAAGCAGCAGCAAGACCAACAGCAACAGCAGTAGCAGCATCACCACCAACAGCAGTCCTGAAGAAGTTCTTCTGCAACGGAGAACGAAACGTCGGCAGTGAAGAAATCCGAGACACGCGGTTCCAACCGGAAGCCAAGAATTTAACAACGATCGATTATTGTTAACCACCTTGAACACCAGCTTTGACAGATAAGCAAATAAATCATTACAATACTACAACAACTATATTAATTTTTTTTAAACGCAGAACAAAAAGACTTGAATAGATTTTCGGACAAATAAAAAATAGAGCTACTGGTGCCATCTATTGACGTCCATTCTCTAAAAACTGTATTAAAGGTCACCAGATTTTTCGCTACATTTACAATCAATAGTTTTTCTTTTCTTTTTTGTTGAAAAGATAATAAAGGAAAACAAAAAGAGGACAAAATAGACGAAAAGGAAAGCTATGTTTTGTCCTTTTTTTTTCGGTGTAAAATCAAAAAACAGAACAACAAAAGACGATCGATTATGTAAAGCAAATTGTAACTTTCAAAGTTTAATTTTGTTATTCACCAAAAAAAAAACGGAAAAGGAAAACAAAATAAGGGCGAAATAATCAAAATAAAGGAATTTCATTCGAGAAAAAGAGAATTATGTTTTGCGCTTTTCACGGTGAAAAACGAAAAGAAAAACAAAAGACGATCGATTGAGTAAAGCAGATTGCAACTTTCAAAATTCAATTTTGTTATTCACTAAACAAAAGTAAAAGGAAAACTAAAAGAGAACAAAAAGAAACAAAATGAAAGAAAAAGGAGAATTATGTTTTGCGCTTTTCGCGGTGAAAAACCAAAAAAAAAAAAAAAACAAAAGACGATCGTGTAAAGCTGACTTCAATTTTCAAAATTCAATTTCGTCATTCGTCGAACAACAAAAGACGATCGATTATGGATAACCACTTTGAACACCAGCTTTGACAGATAAACAAATAAATCACTAAAACACTAAAACAATTCAAATTCTTTGGATTTTAATATTTGTGTCGTTTATTTGTTTTATCGCCGATGTTTGAATAATGCTGGACTTTGCTAATAATAAAGAAATGGTGATGACAACCAGAATTTAAAGCATTATAATCAGTAAACACATTCCTAATCTATTTGGTTTAATTATTATAATTTCGTTTTGTGTGCGACGTTCAGTGAGTAACAAATTCTATTTTTATAATGAATAGTTTGAATCGCGACATCCTGCGATCACTTTTTGACACGACATTGTATAGGAAATGACAAGTTGCAGCTAGTTTGCTACTAGTCATACTTTGCTATAAGTCATCCCATACGAGGTGGTCAAGCGTGCTGTCAAAGCATATTGAAAGTTTTAAGAATGTTTGTTGCATATCGGTTTTGATTGCAGTGGATTGATTTCAATTAATCTCATACCATCATCAGCTATACAACGGTATGTTATTAGTTCACCGTCCAATTTTACGACTGGACGATTTCGATTGTCTGCATAACATCTAAATTTTTGGATCTCGTCTACATTACACGTCTCTTCTTTCGTCAGTCTATTCGAGAATCACACTGTATATTGAGAAAACGTTTCACTGACTAATTTAATTTTTTTTAATCGGTGAATTGGCTTTAGCAAGCAAAAAATTTATCAGGCGCTGTAAATTTCGAAACAGGTTAAAAACTAATTAATGCAATTAAGCGAATAACACACCTGGCGATCGTGTGCGCTGACGTCGAACGTTCGGAATGATGTCGCAGCAAAATGAAAGTAAAACAACCATAAAAGTGTTATTGTGTTTACCCGAACCCGCCCGGTTTCTCATTTCAGGCGGCGTCTTGGAAAATCAATTAAAAATAAAAATAAAAAAAGCATTTTTAAGTAATCCACTCAAATAAATGCAATAATTCAACCTCATTAAATTTAATTCAAATAATCCGGGGCGACAGTTAAGCTAAGAAATAGGTGTCCTTTTTATTCGCAGAAGTTGAACAACATCAATTAATTAGTAAATTATTAAAAAAAAATTATCTACTCATTAGTTTGGAACTATTTTTTCATTTGTGTGATTAGATTTAATTCAGTGTTTCTCCTGCAATTAAAAAAAATAGCTGCAATTATCATAACAATTGATTGTTAATGTGATGCTAATTAAATTCTTAAGGACAGAATGTAAATTAAATAACATCCTCGTAACCATGGTAAATTTTGTGTAATTAAAAATAATAATTGGCTTTTTCCATAATTATTTTCTCTCTCTCTTTGAAAGGTTAGCCAAGATTACATGAAAATAATCTCTTGACTGGTGCAGTTGGTGGTAAAAAAAATTATCTCCTCTGTAACCACAGAGAATTATAATATCTACCGCTTCCTCCTCCATTGTTAACGCAACGCATGTTAACAAGTACTTATACATGATGCCCATTTTAATTCGTGACACCTGCAGGCTTTAGAGTAGCCAACCCATCAATCAAATCAGAAATAACTTCGTGCTTTCATAACGTACTAAAAGCACGGAAGTAGAATGGGTTGCCTTCAATCTTCAATTTTTAAAGCGCCATACATTAAACTTGCCCTAGTAACTGCGCCAACCAAAACTTCTCAAACACAAACGCAAAATCAAACATATTTCTGATATAATCATATAAAGTCCCCAGTTAACTTACACTTCCCATTTTTCTTATCAAGACTGATAAGAAAACAGGAGAAAAATAGTCTTAAGTCAATCAATCAAGTGACCAATAGAAAGCAAAAGAACATTTTTGAAATTCTTTTATTTTTCTATACTTTTTCGTGTTTCTCTAAATATTCGTGCTTAGAGAAATCATTTTCTTTTTCTATTTTTGCCCGATTTTGTCGCGAAACTTCCGTCGACGAAAGAGATTAGAAACAAATGATGTGAAAATACGTAAAAATAAAGCGAACGAAAGAAACAAAAGAATAATGCCAACAAAAAAAAATACAAAAGAATAATCCGTGTAAATGACAATACTACAAAAAAAAATCGAATGAAGAACGACGAAATACGAATAAGGAAAAGATTAATAAAAAAAGAAACAAAAGAAGATCGATGAACATTATGTGGATTGTTCAAAAACCTGAGACTGATTTAAAAAAAAAAAAACAAAAGAAGATCGATAAAACCCTAAGAATTCGGCAAAGAAGATAATTTCTTTACCCACTAATTCCCCAAGCTCGTGGAGGAGCAATGACAAATAACATAAATGTACGAGGCTGTGAATAAAAAAAAAACAAAGGAAGGTCGATGTTTTCATAATGGAGTGTAAGAAAATCAAATCGCCAATAGAAAACAAAAGAGGAACTATCAATCGGAACGCGAAAAATTAACGTGACAAAAAGATCCAAAGAATCCAAAGAAACAAACGAAAGCTTGATGATCAAAGCTTGGATGGAAAATGAAGAATAAACAAAAGAAGATCGTTGATTGTTCGAAAATCAGGACTGATAAGAAAACAGGTGAAAAAAATCAATCAATCAAGTCGCCAATAGAAAACAAAAGAAAAAACAATCGGAACGCGAAAAATTAACGTGACGAAAACAAATAAAAAAAAAAAACAATCAAACCCAAAGGAACAAACGAAAGCTTGATGAGCCAAGCTTTGACAAATGAACAATAAACAAAAGAAGATCGTTGATTGTTCGAAAATCCAGACTGATAAGAAAACACAAGAAAAAAAAGTCTTAAGTCAATCAATCAAGTCGTCAATAGAAAACGAAAGAAGAAACTGTCAATCGGAACGCGAAAAATTAACGTGACGAAAAGAAACAATGAAACCCAAAGAAACAAAAAATCGTTGATTGTTCGAAAATCAAGACTGATAAGAAAATAGAAGAAAAAGAGTCTTGAGTTACTGAAGAAATGAAACAAACAAACGTAGAGCAAGAAGAAAACAAGCGAAGATCGATGCTTTTACAAGGGAATATTCGAAAATCAAATCGCCAAGCAGTGAACAAAAGAAGAAAGTACGGAAAAAGTCAAAGAAAAACAATGAAACGCAAAGAAACAAGTGAAAGCTTGTTATCAAATCAAATCAATTTATCTTGAAAGACGAACAAGAAAAAAAAACAAAACAAATACGCGGGTTGTTTGAAAACCTTCATGATGAAAGCTCGACACCTGAACAGAAAACAAAAGAAGATCGACGTTTCTACAATGGAGTGTACGAAAATCAAATCGCCAAAACAAAACAAACGTGTCAATTGCAACGCGAGAAATTAATGCGACAAAAAGAAGCAAGAAAAAAAAACAAAACAATGACATACAAAGAAACAATTGAAAACTTGAAAGACAAAAGACAAACAATACAATAAACAAAAGATAATCGTTGATTATTTATTAGCTGGGTTGTTTGAAAATGAAGACTGATAAGAAAACAGAGGAAAGAAACGTAACGATTGGACAAAAGGGACCGTAACAAAAAACGTGGATATACGAGGCGAACAAAAACTAAATAAAAGAAGATCGCCAACAGAAAAAAACGAAACAAAAGAATAATCCGTGTATGTATCAATAGGGAAACTTAATTCGATTGCAAAAAAAAAACCAATAATTCGAAAAGCGAGTAAGAAAAGGATTAATAAATAGATGAATATTAGGGCGATTATTCAAAAACGAAAATTGATTTAAAAAAATATAAGAAGATCGATAAAACCATGAATGATAATTCGACAACAAATAACATGTTACACGAGGGTGTGAACAAAAAAACAAAAGAAGATCAGCGTTTCTATTGTGGGGTATAAAGAAATCAAATCGACAATAGGAAACAAAAGAAGGAACTGCATGAAGTGTCAATTGGGTCACGAAAGAAAAAAACAACAAAAAAAAGAAAGTCAAAATTCGACAAAAAAGAACTGAAACAAATATACGAAGAATAAGGTGAACAAAAGAAAACAAAAGAAGATCGATTTTTTTACAACAGTAAACAAAACAATAACGGTATGATGTGTGATGAAAAATTAAGTGAGTAAAGAAGCAAGAAAAAAAAATAAATAAACAACGAGACGCAAGGAAACAAATAAGAGCTTGAAAAATGAAGAATAAACAAAAGAAGATCGTTGGCTATTAGACGGATTGTTCGAGAATTAACACTGATAAGGAAACAGAAGAAAAGAGTCTTTTTTTCTTATTCTTTAGATTTTATTGCTTTACATTTGAATTTTCTTTTATTTTTGACACCCTTTTCGTTTGGCTAATAAATGCTCTGAAATTAGCCTGAGCTACAGTGTTGACCTGCAGGCTGTTCCAGGCTCTCCACTGCCCTATTGTGCAGATTGTGCAACGCACAAGGGCGCCAATTGCCTGTAATTATTTAAATAGATATAGAATGAATTGCTTCGGGATTAAAACATAGTAAAAATGATTATTCAAAAGGACTTGCTTGTAAACGTTACTTTACTTCAGCAGAATTAATGCTTATCAAAGTGCTAGAGATAAATCAGTATATACAGGGTGACTGACAATTATTTCGCCAACAAGGAAACAATGAAATCCTTACTTATTTGCGAGGGTTCGAATGTTTCAAGCATATAGGCACCAGGCATACACAAAAATGCGTAGTTGAAACCATCATATCGACATTCTTAAAAGCAGAGAGCGCCCAGCGAGTTAGTTCGTTTCAGTTCTGTTGGTTTATTGGTATCGTACAAGTCCAAGTCTGTTCAAAATGGAAAAAACAAGCGTTTTTTTAAACAATGTTTATTCTAATTTTCGGTTTAATTCAATATGAAGGGATAAACCATCTACAAGTTCATACTTCGTGGAACGAAGCCTGCTTTGCTCACTCACTTATAGCTTATTGATAAATACGTGCGAATCACCTGAAGTAAATCATTCCGTACGAATTGTATAAAATAAGGATAACAACGGCCCCTGCCACCTTGATCGCCTGCTTTGATAGGTCAACAAATAAAGCACTACAACACGAAATAATTTAAATTTCCGTGGTAGCATTGAATTGTATTGTAAATACTCTACACACACACACTGGCGTAACATACTGTTTGAGTAAGTTTGGGTAAATTTTCCCGTAATCTGTGACATTCACGCTTTTTTTTGCGGAACAATTGTCAGTCACCCTGTATGTTGATTAGTTTTTTACGCAGGTACAATTAAATGTTAGCAAATATTGGCTCTCCTGTACGTTTTGAGTGAAATGGTAAAGGAATAATTTGTTCCAAATTTTAAACACCCTAGCAACAGACCTGCTCCAACTGACGCTGGCGTGTTGCGTAGCCCGGCAATTGCCGCTCTTGCAATTTCAGTCGAACGGAGGTTTAGCAACACTCCTAAACCATCACATCGCTTTCAAAAGCTCCCGCATGCTTTAGCCCTCGTTTTAATTACAGTGCGCAATTAAATTCGAACCCCATCATAGTGTAACAGTAGATAAAAGTGATAACAAAGGGAGTGCAAGGATAAAAACTGGACTGTGTGAGTTTGCATCTCCTGTGGGATCGGAGTGAGCTATGAAACTTCAGCTCATCGTCGTCGAAACAGGGGACAAGTGGCGGCGAGCACTTTTGAGGTAAGCAACATGATACCACTTCCTAATAACCAGAGAGCGGATGACCTTAGATTTTACCTAAAGCCATCCGAACCATAACCATTTTATACTTACTAATTCGCACTCAATCAATATCTTGTTTATGATTGATTCAAAGTAACTACTTTTGATAACAAAAAAGTAAAATAGTCCGCACTTTAGTAATTGCATAATTTCGGAGAAACGTGCGGGGAATTGGCGGACCCGACAAAAAAATATTTTTTTATAACTGGGTGTCGACTCACGTGCTAGGATGTTTGATGACTTGTTTGACGTTTTTTTTTGTACGTCTATAGTAAACATGCAAAAATAAGCGGAAAAAGATGTTTGTCGTTCGTAGAAAATTGTTTTTAATCTGAATATAATATAAAACTCGACTGGAACTTGCCTTCTTGACCTTAAACATTCCGCATTGATGAGCATTTCGTTCAATAAATTGCCTAAATTGGAATACTTAATCACAAAAGATATTATGTCACATTTACAAGGCAGATTCCACTTAAACACGTCCAAGCAATCAGCTATTTTTAGAGACACTTTCATCAAGGAATTTCTGCTTCGATTTGTATTGACCGAATCAGCCAGTGATGGAGAACGATCTTCGGCGACCAAACACGCACGTGCTTGCACATTTTGTGTTTTTTTTTTTCGCGGCGGAGGTTTAGAGGAGACGCGTTAATTCCTTTCCCAAACAAAACATTTCGATTAGCATGATGAGGCTTGTTGTGAGTGCACGCGCTCGTCGTTTTTGATCCTTCCACGTAAACTCGTCGCTCGAAGTTACTCGGAAGGTAGGTGATTGCCGGCGTTCTTATTCATCCATGAGGCGCCGCGATCAAACGCCAGTGTCCGATTTTATTTTATCCCCGCCGGCATCGCGACGCGTCGGTTTATTGTTATTTTTCTGATTATGTCCGGTGATGAGATTGAAGTTGTGGTCGTCGAAGGCAATGCCGATGGAGATGGTGCGACGATCGATTGCGTCGAACACTGCGACGTCGACTGCCGTAACGAGTAAGTCTTGTTTGTAGTGGCGCACGTGTAGCGTCGATTTTTGTTCTTCTGTGCGGGTGCCAGGATGACTAATTGCGTCGTCACGACGGCCAAGTATTTTGTTTTTCGTTGATTCGTCTGCCGATGCGTTTCCTAATCTCGGTCTTATTTTTGGATCAGAAATTCCCACAGCTCATAACAGATTAAAAAGATAATAATAATAACCAAGCGAAGCGAACTAGCTGGGGAATTCCCAGTTTTTGTTTTTTCAAGTTTGTACCGAAAAGTATTTGAGAGTTGTTTCCTTAATCCTCAATTATATGTTACATTACAGAGTCTTCCCTTTTCAAAATGCTTTCCCTATCTAATTTTTTTAGGTCCACCTGCTCCTTTGGTTGTTGGAAACTAATGGTATTGAGTCATCTCTTTTATTGGCTTTTCAATATTCCTCTTCTCGTAACCAATCGCTGAGTCTATGCGTACTTTTTGAGTTTCCTTTTTTGATTCCTTTCTTCAAAGTCTCTCTCTTCCTAATTCTATGTAATCCCTAAGCCACTCCTAAACCAGAAGGTGTTTGATGATTTTCAGAAAAATTGGGGAATTCCCAATAATCAATTTGTTTCAAGTTCAATTGCCTCAAGAGGACACTTATTCCTTTGTCCTCAATTACAGGAGAAGTTGAGTCTTCCCTTATAACTCATTTTCAAAATGCTTTCCATCTTTCCCTCTCTAACTTGTTTAGGTCCACCTGTTCATTTGGTTGTTGCAAACTAATGGGATTGAGCCATCTCTTTTATTGGCTTTTCAATATTTTTCTCGCCCTCTCCTAAGCAATCTCTGAGCCTATCCGCACTTTCTGGGTTTCCTTTTCCGATTCCTTTCTTCAAAGTCGGTCTCTTCCTAGTTGTGTCCAATCCTTTAGCTGATCCACTCCTAAATCAGTAAAATTGGGGAATTCCCAATAACCAGAAGATTCTCCGTCAATAATTTGGTTCAAGTTAAATTGCCTCCTTATTCTCCAATTACAGGAGAAATTGAGTCTTCCCTTATAACCGATTTTCAAAACGCTTTCCATCTTTCCCTCTCTAATTCGTTTAGATCATCCACCTGTTCACTTGGTTGTTGGAAACTAATGGGATCGAATCATCTCTTTTATTGGCTTTTCAAGATTCCTCTCTCCTTCTCCTAACCAATCTCTATTCTAATACCTAAACCAAAAGGTGTTTGATGATTTTCAGAAAAATTGAGGAATTCCCAATAAACAAAAGATTGGAACACATGCCTTCTATCTATTGTTTTGCCTATTCTTACTTTAAAACAAAAACCGGTATGCCCAAATCGTCACTCTCTCTCTCTCTCTTATTTTTTTCTCGGTATTCATGATATTCACGACCGATTTTAACAATGAAAGAAGCAAAAAATTAAAAGATATTTTTCGTTTGTTTCTGGTAACAGCACGAAGGGCAAACCAAAGACGATCGATTAAAAAAAAAACACAAAAATGTGAAAGAAACAAAGTTTGGACGAGTTTCTGGTGACGTCATGAAAGGCAAACAAAACACGATCGATTTTAATAAACACTAAAACATGAGAGGAACAAAAATGGAACGAAATTTTTCGTTTGTTTCTAGTAATGACACGAAAGACAAACAAAAGACGATCGATTAAAAAAAAAGACACCAAACCATGGAAAACAAAAATTTGAACGAGATTTTCCGGTGAAGTCACGAAAGGTGTAAACAAAAGACTTTCGATTTTAACAACAGGAAACAAGTTGAGTTTCGAGAAATAGATGGCTCTTTTTTTTCCTTGTATCAGCTCTAAAAGTAACGGGTTTTCTTCGCTAAAGATAAAGAAAAACAAATGACGATTGATTTCAACAACAAACATTAGGTAAATAAAAGACGATCGATAAAAAAAAACACTAAAATATGAAAGAAATAAAGTGTGAACGAGTTTCTGGTGATGTCAAGGAAGGCAAACAAAACACGATCGATTTTAACAAATATTAAAACATAAGAAGAACAATGAAGGAAATTTCTGATGATACACGAAAGGAAAACAAAAGACGATCGATTAGAATAAAACAACAACATGAAAGAAACAAAATTTGAACGAGTTTCTGGCGACGTCATGAAAGGCAAACAAAAGACGATCGACTTTAACAAACATTAAAACGATGAAGGAAATTTCTGATAGGTTATATCACGAAAGGAAAACAAAAGACGACCGTTTAAAAAAAACACTAAAACAAGAAAGAAACAAAGCTTGAACGAGTTGCTGACGATGTCATGAAAGGACAGGCAAAAGACGATCGATTTTAATAACACTAAAACATGAGAGGAACCAAAAAAAATTGAACGAAATTTTTCGTTTGTTTCTGGTAATAACACGAAAGGCAAACAAAAGACGATCGATTAAAAAAAAAAACAATAAAATATGAAAGAGACAAAGTTTGAACGAGTTTTTGGCGATGTCACGGAAGGCAAACAAAACACGATCGATTTTGACAAACACTAAAACATGTGAGGAACAAAAAAATGAACGAAATTTTTCGTTTGTTTCTGGTAATAATACGAAAGGCAGACAAAAGACGATCGATTAAAAAAAAAAAAACAATAAAATATGAAAGAAAGAAAGTTTGAACGAGTTTCTGGTGATGTCATGGAAGGCAAACAAAAGATGATCGATTTTAACAAATATTAAAACATGAGAAGAACAATGAAGAAAATTTCTGATGATATCACGAAAGGAAAACAAAAGACGATCGATTAGAAAAAAAAAAACATTAAAACATGAAAGAAACAAAGTTTGGACGAGTTTCTGGTGATATCAGTGAAGGCAAACAAAAGACGATCGACTTGAACAAATATTAACACATGAGAAGAACAATGAAGGAAATTTCCGATGATATCACGAAAGGAAAACAAAAGACGATCGATTATAAAAAAACACTAAAACACGAAAGAAACAAAATTTGAACGAGTTTCTGACGATGTCATGAAGGACAAGCAAAAGACGAACGATTTTAACAAACACTAAAACATAAACAAAAAATTGAACGAAATTTTTCGTTTGTTTCTGGTAATAACACGATGATGATGATATCACGAAAGTAAAACAAAAGACGATCGATTAGAAAAAAACACTAGAACATGAAAGAAACAAAATTTCAACGAATTTTGAAAGACGAACAAAAGACGATCGATTTTAGCAAATATTAAAATATGAGAAGAACAATGAAGAAAATTTCTGATGATATCACGAGAAGAAAACAAAAGACGATCGTTTTAACAAATATACTAAAACGTGAAAGAAACAAATATTGAACGAGTTTCTGACGATGTCATGAAAGGACAAGCGAAAGACGATCGATTTTGACAAACACTAAAACATGAGAGGAACAAAAAATTTGAACGAAATTTTTGGTTTGTTTCTGGCAATAACACGAAGGGCAAACAAAAGGCGATCGATTAAAAAAAGAAAACACCAAAACATGAAAAACAAATTTTCGAACGAGAATTTTCATTTTTGTTCCCGGCGAAGTAGCGAAAGGTGTAAACAAAAGACTTTCGATTTTAACAACAGAAAACAAGTTGTTGAGTTTCGAGATAAAAAAATAAAGATACAAATAAAGGAAAACAAGGACGATCGAGATAAAAAATCAAGATAAAGAAAAACAAATGTCGATTGATTTCAACAACAAACATTAAAACACGTGAGGAAGAAACATCCAACGAAATATTTCATCTCTTGATTATTATTATTATTAATAAAATATCACCAAAAGTAAACAAAAGACGATCGATTCTCAAAACAACACTAAAACACGAAAGAAACAAAAAATTGAAGGAGATTTTTCACTTGTTTCTGGTGATGTCATGAAGAGATAAACAAAAAACGATCGATTTTCGCGACACAGGACACTTGAATTTTGGAAACTCGAAGACTTTTCTCTTTCTATTAATAAACGAAGAGAGCAAGAGAGAAACTATTTTTTTTTGTTTTTCGATTTTGGCAACCGAAAACAAGCGAATTTTAAAATCCTGACGAATCCACTTTTTCTACTGAAGGGAAAGAGAGAGAGAGAGAAAAAGGAACGGATTTTCTTCTGTTTTCTTTTGCGAACATCGCTAAAGATAAACAAAAGACGATCGATTTTAACAAGAGTTTTAGAAACTAGAGGATTTTTCTTTTTCTATTAAACGACGAGAGCCAAAGAGAAACATTTTTTTACGATTATGACTTCAGAAAAACAATTGAATTTTAAGAACCGGTCGAATTAGATTTTTTTTACTGAACGCGGAGACAGAAAGAAAGAAATGAAAACGAATTTTTCATTTGTTTCTGGCAATAACACGAAGGGCAAACAAAAGACGATCGATAAAAAAAAGAAACACCAAAACATGAAAAACAAATTTTCGTACGAGATTTTTCATTTGTTTCCGGGAAGTCGCGAAAGGTGTAAACAAAAGACTTTCGATTTTAACAACAGAAAACAAGTTGTTGAGTTTCGAGATAAAAATAAAGATAAAAAAAACAAATGACAATTGATTTCAACAACAAACATTAAAACACGTGAGAAAGAAACATCGAACGAAATGTTCCATTTCTTAATTGGTAATATCACCAAAAGTAAACAAAAGACGATCGATTCTCAAAGCAACACTAAAACACGAAAGAAACAAAAAATTGAAGGAGACTTTTCATTTGTTTCTGGTGATGTCATGAAAAGGTAAACAAAAAACGATCGATTTTTACGACACAGGACACGTGAATTTTGGAAACTAGAAGACTTTTCTCTTTCTATCAATAAACGAAGAGAGCAAGAGAGAAACTATTTTTTTTTTGTTTTTCGATTTTGGCAACTGAAAACAAGCGAATTTTAAAATCATGGCGAATCCTCTTTTTCTACTGAAGGGAGAGTGAGAGAGAGAAAAAGGAACGGATTTTCATCTGTTTTTTTTTTTGGGAATCATTAATATTAATGTCTCGAAAGAAAAACAAAAGACGATCGATATGAGCTTCAAAAGTAACGGATTTTCTTCGCTAAAGATAAAGATAAACAAAAGACGATCGATTTTAACAACAGAAGACCCAAGAATTTTGGAAACTGGAGGACTTTTCTTTTTCTGTTAAACGACGAGAGCCAAAGAGAAACATTTTTTTTCTTTTACGATTGTGACTTCAGAAAAACAAGTGAATTTTAAGAATCGGTCGAATTCGATTTTTCTACTGAACGGAGACAGAGAGAAAATGGATTTTTCATTTGTTTGTGGAACATCGTTAAAGATAAACAAAAGACGATCAACGAGGAAACAAGTGAGTTTTAAAAACCAGGCGAATTTTCTTTTGTTATTAAACTGAGAGAAATAGAGAATATGTTACAGTTTTAATAGCTTTGAGATTTTTCTAGACTTAAAACGTATTAATGAATGATTATAATAATTATACGCATTAGTTGTTTCTTATTCTAATTAATCACGAAATATGACTTGAATTTATGGTAAATTGTGCAAGGTGAGTAAGCATACATGCGTATTAGAAACGAAAACGAGTATTTTCAAATTCTTGCAATGGGTAGGTAACCTTGATCACCATCGTCATGGTCATGATTCAAACATCCATCAGTGTTTGCGAGGAATGAGTCAGATCTCATTTCTACAAACACTACGGCGATTATCTGTGATTGTTGACGCACAAGTTAAATACAACGTAGTTTTAATGGAATGCCATTATCATCATCACCATTCTAAGCTGATTTGGCCAGTGGTCATTACGGAATTTGATAACTGTTCACGCAACCGATGCTGACGTCAGCCTTGCTCGTTATGTATGTACTACTCGTTTACAGCTACGAATAAGAATACTATAAACAAAAAAGAAATAATAAAGAAGCAACGCCTGAATCACAACAAGTAGCTGTAGTAGCTTTAGCAGAAGTTTATTGCACTTGAGTGTCGAGGAAGTGCTGCTTGGTGAACTAATTTATTGTGTAGTGCCGGGGTAAAGGGACTACAGAATTTATTCTTGCAGTAAATCAGGTGAGTTTAATTCTTGGAGTGAACAAAAAACGTTCGGTTGTATTTATCGTGGGTTGTCGTTTATTATAAATAATGACGTTTAAATTTCCTCACTTTTAAACACCCCGTAATAAAATATCTCGAGATCTATAGGCCACTAAAAAGTGGCCAGATGATAAACCATGGAAGCTAAGGAATAATTTAGAAAGATCACTCTTCTCCTTCTCAGTCACGTGGAACTAAAGGAAACCATATTAGCCACGGTAAGAAGCGTCTCAATATCGTCCTTTTGAAGTCCTTCCTTTGCAGGAAGATGATCCATACGTAGAGACTTTGCTATTTTGCAAGCATTGCAGAGAGACTTGCAGTTTTGAATTAAAAGGTAAACCGATCAGGAGGAATGTCTTTGCAAATTCTTTAAAATATCTATCGTCAGCGAATAGAACATAATACCTCTTTTCGAGGGTTTCACACAAGGTTTGCTTTAACTAAACTGTGACATTCCAAGCCCCGTAACCATACCTTTTTTAAATCTTTTTTTTTTTAATCGAAGCCTCGCCGCGAACAATGTGCATGCGGCCTTAAAGAATAAAATCGTTTTCTTCTGGGTTTCATGAATTCATAGAATAATTTTTGGGCGTCCCTTGTATACAACAAGACTTGCAGTTGCTGGCACTGTGACATTCCAAGCCCCGTAACCATACCTTTTTTAAATCTTTTTTTTTAATCGAAGCTTCACCGCGAACGATGTGCATGCGGCCTTAAAAATAAAATCGTTTTCTTCTAGGTTTCATGAATTCATAGAATAATTTTTGGGCGTCCCTTGTATACAAGACTTGCAGTTACTGGAACTGTGATATTCCAAGCCCCGTAACCATACCTTTTTTAAATCTTTTTTTTAATCGAAGCTTCACCGCGAACAATGTGCATGCGGCCTTAAAAATAAAATCGTTTTCTACTCGGTTTCATGAATTCATACAATAATTTTTGGGCGTCCCTTGTATACAACAAGACTTGCAGTTGCTAAAACTGTGACATTCCAAGCCCCGAAACCATTCTTTTTTTCAATCTTCTTTTTTAATCGAAGCCTCGTCGCGAACAATGTGCACGCGACCTTAAAAAATAAAATACTTTTCTTCTCGGTACCGTTACTTTACAGAATAATTTTCTGACGTCCCACGTATACAAAATTGCTTGTAGTTGTTGGAATTATGACATAAGAAGCTCCATGAATATTTTTTTTTAATTTTTTTAATGCGGCCTTAATAAAAAAGGACGACGTCTTCTTCTCGTTTTTCTGAATTTATAAAATAGTTTTCTGACATCCCCTGTATATAAAAATTGCTGTTATTGAATGTGGGACATTCCAAGCCCCACAAACATTTTGTTTTAATCGAAATCCCGCCCCCACCGCGATCAATGTACATTCGGCCTCAGAAATTAAAATCGTTTATTGCTCGGTTCCATGAATTTGTAGAAACATTTTCTGACGTCCATTGTATACAATGATGATGACAGTTGTTGGAACTGTGACATTCCAAGCCCCACAATCATAAACGTTTACTTTTGATTACCAATAGTAACTGAACTCTTGATTAATGACAGTTAAGTCTAAGTAGAGGTGTCCCAAAAATTCCCTTTTATATACAGGGTGACTGTGATAGTTGTGCAAAGCTTGAAGGCCTATCATTACATGTTGTACAGGTTGTCGCATTTGAAAAAATTGACTAACTAGTTGATAGCCGCTTGTAAATTCAAATCATCTTCAGTCATTGACAATCACACCGTACATTCATAAACGGGAATTTACATCACGACCTTCCGCAATTAATTTAATCTACTGATTAATATTATCTAGCTAAGACTAATCTCATATCCTATTTATAAATAGCCTTGCAATTTCACATCAATATGATGATTTAACTTTCAAATATTTTTCAATAAATCCAAAGATTGATTGAACAAAAAAAAATTAGCTCCTCTAGCCTTTACCACCCCTCACGTCCTTGTTAGTTGTTTGATTATTGGTTATCTGATGTACTCGATTTTTCAAATCGATAATCCCAGGTGCACATTTTGTTTTTTTTTTTTTTTTTACGGAACAATACATTAGTGACGCGCGACAAAATTGATAAAATGTTAAAAATAACGGAAGTACAAACACAAATGACCACTTATAAATAACTCGAATGTACGTAATCGCATACGAAATTGGGCACCACCCCCTTGCCCCCCCGAAACATGTTGATTAATGTTTGCCCGCCTGCGTCGCCGCCGCCTTGATTACGTTTGCTCGTTGTCATTACATCGACCGTCCTTTATTTACTCTCTTTCCGGTCGATTCTTTTTTATAGCCCGTCTCTGTTCGACATGGTGGTGATCGTTAAAACCCATCGAGTTTTAAGTAATGTTGTTAGTCACACTTGAATTCGAAGGGGAGACGAGTCACTCGTGCCCTCCCCTGTACCTTATTAAGTAGAAATTCAAAAAATCGTTTCGAGCTCAGACGGTATTTACATAACGTATGTTTCGTTTTGACTTGGAAATGTACACGCATGTCATATCTACTTTTTTGCCCAACAATGAGATCCAAGCAGGCGTGGCTTCTCGTCCTAACCAGAACGCTTGCGCCTTTGCTTGATGATTGGGTATTTCTCTTCTGTCACCGCCTTTTTTCAAGTTTCGACGAAACACTTGGTAGAAACGAAAATAAACTTGTCGCCTCCACCAATTAATTGGTTCCTTGCTGATGAGTCGAACCACGCCTGGTGTAAATATGTAATGTTTTGGCACGTCATATCTAACTGCATATGACTTATTTGCCCAATATTGAGATCGAAGCAGGCGTGGCTTCTCTACCTAACCAGAACGCTTGCGCCTTTGCTTGATGATTGGGCATTTCTCTTCTGTCACCGCCTTTTTTCAAGTTTCAACGAAACACTTGCTAGATACGAAAATAAACTCGTCGCTTGGTTTCTTGCTGATGGGTCGAACCACGCCTAACGTAAATGCGTAATGTTTTTAAAATATTTATGATTTATCTGTGACCCTTTTGATAACCCCCCCCCCAGTACTCGAGAAGCAATCCGCGAGTAAAGTGATATGGCTGCAGTCAATGAGATTTTTCTCTTTTGTGCACACTTTTTTATTTTCCTCTGCGTTCGGTAAACTTTTATGCGGTAGTTCACTGCAAGATCTCAACTAAACAAAAAAAAAAGAAAGAAATTAAGTTTAAGTCGATTGAAGTTGTTACTATCAAACCGAGTAGCGAAACGGTTATCTTTGCCTTGTGGTTTCTTGCTGACGCGTTGTGAAAACTGTCTTAGTTTGTGTTCGCCTTTGCTAAAGAACATCGCAAAATTTAGAAAGAATGACAGCAACCCCTTCTAGGTAATATATTAATACCGTGCGATCAAAAATAAAATGATTGGCAGTAGGGTGGAAAGTAATTACTTCAGAAATGGTGAAAAACGGAGTCTCGCTCAATTTATTTTCGAACGCTCGGTAGAATTATTATAATTGATTTCTGAAATGCTTGTAATGCACACTTGGTGCATAAAAATCTTATTTGGCGACTTGGCGCCCTTCACGCAAAGAATAGTCAAAAAAATTCTATGTCTGCAAACAAAAGTACACTTCGGACCAAAAATTTTAAATCACATCTTTCAATCTATGATTGGCTTTTATTTATGTACATATTTATTTCGTAAATTTAAAAATTGTATTCATTATTTACCATTTGTTTTATTTTCTGTTTTAAATCTTGTTCGCCATTTGTTTTAAGTTTTTCATTTCATTTTTGGTTTTTGTTTCCTTTTCTTAAGTTTCCATTAAGTTTTTCATCTGCCTTTAGTCTTGCATTTGATTTATTTCATTTTAATTTTCATTTGTTTTTTCTTTCTAATTTTCCTTTCCATTGAGCTTTTCACTTACCTTTAGTCTTTCATTTGATTTTTTCATTTTAATTTCTCTCTTTTTTTTATTTCTTCTTTTCTCCTTTTTGTTTTACCTTTCAATTTGTTTTCATTTCAAGTTACATCCTTCATTTTTATTTTTGAATTGCTTTACGTTTCCCTTTTGTACTCGTTATTATTTACTTTCGTATTTCATTTGTTTTATTTTTTATTTTAAATTTAAGTCTTTCATTTGATTTTTTTCATTTCAGTGTCGTCCTTGTTTTTCATTTAATATTTGGCTTTTGTTTTTCATTTCCCTTCGGTCTTTTATTGGATTTCTTTTTATTTTAATGTTGTCCGTGTTTTTCACTTGTCTCGTTTTATTCTTTAGTTGCTTTCTGTTGTTTTGGTCTTCTTTTTAAAAGTGTGCACGAACGGCAAACGAAACGATCGTCTTTTGTTTAAAAAAATGACAAAAAAAAATGAAAAAATATTGTAAATGGCTCTGACTGCCTTTTGTTTAAATTCAAAAGCGTCCACAAACGACAACGATCGTCTTTCTTTATTTAAAAAAGGGAAAAAAAAAGAAAAAATTATTGTAAATGGCTCTGACCGTTTTTTGTTTAAATTCAAAAGTGTACACAAACGACAATGATCGTCTTTTGTCTAAAAAAAAAGAAACAATTTTTGTCAGTGACTCTGACCGTTTTTTGTTTACATTTAAAAGTGTGCACAAACAACAACGATCGTCTTTTGTTTAAAAAACGGAAAAAAATTAAAAATTGTTTTAAATGGCTCTGACCGTCTTTTGTTTAAATTCAAAAGCGTGCACGAACGACAACGATCATCTTTTGTTTAAAAAACGACAAAAAAATGGAAAAATGGTTGTAAATGGCTCTGACCGTCTTTTATTTGAATTAAAAAGCGTGCACAAACGACTACGATCGTCTATTGTTTAAAAAAGGAAAAAAAAAATGAAAAAATTGTTGTAAATGGCTCTGACCGTCTTTTGTTTAAATTCAAAAGCGTGCACAAACGACAACGATCGTCTTTTGTTTAAAAAAAGGAAAAAAATGAAAAAATGTTGTAAATAGCTCTGACCGTCTTTTGTTTAAATTCAAAAACATGCACAAACGATAACGATCGTCTTTTGCTTAAAAAGGGAAAAAAATGAAAAAATTGTTGTAAATGGCTATGACCATCTTTTGATAAATTCAAAAGTGCGACGATTGTCAAATTTCCAAATCAGAAAACAGAAGACGACCGCCCTTTTCAAATTATGCCAAAAAAATGAAAGAAACGAAGAACGATCGTCACTTGTTTAAATTCAGAACAAAAAGGTCCGAATTTTTTTTAGCCCATTTTTAAATCAAGTAAACAAAAGACGACTGGAATTTTAATTGACCCTAACTGTCTTATCCTTAAATTTTTAAAAATAACAATAATTAATTTCAAATTAGAGAACGATGGTGCCATTTAAATGAATTTAAAAAAAAAGCAGAAACGATCGTCTTTTGTTGTATTTAAAATACAATAAAATTTCCGGATTTAATATCCGGAAACAAAAGACGATCACGCCGTCCAAATTATGTTTTTATATAAATTAAAAAGTAAGAATATAAAAAAAAAGTTTAATTTCATTTTTGCTTCTTGTTTTTGATTTGTTTTTTTTTCTTACTTTTTGCTTCCTCATTTGTCTTTTAGTCTTTCACTTGAAGTTGTCATTTTAATTTTCTCCTCGTTTTTCATTTAGTGTTTGTTTTTTGTTTTTTTTTCCTTTCTAATTTTTTTAGTTTTTCTTTTTCTTTTAAATTTCATTTGGTTTTTGTTTTGTTTTGTTTCTTTTTCAAATTTTCCCTTTCCGCCGTATTTTTCATTTGCCTTTCAGTCGTTCGTTTTTTCATTTTCATTTTCTCGTTGGTTTTCACTTGTCTTTCTTTTTCATTTAATGTTTGCCTTTTTTCTTTCTAATGTTTTCTTTACTTTTAGTTTTTCATTTTTCTTTGGTCATTCATTTGATTGTTTTTTTTTTTTTAGTTTTAATTTTTAACTTGTCTCGTTTCGTTGTTCATTTGCTTTGTGTTTTCGTTTTTGGTCACATAATTAATTTCCATTTTTTATTTGCCCTTCGCTTTTCATTTTTTTCATTTCATTTGTTTTTTTTTTTCGCTACTTTTTGTGTGTCTTGTTTTGTTTCCGATTCGTTTCTTTTTCAATTTGCTTTTCGTTTCCCTGTTCACTCAGTTGTTACTTTACTTTTCATTTGTTTTATTTACGATTTTAAATTTCGTTTGCCTTTTGTTATGCGCTTTTTCATTTCGCTTTTTATTTTTGTTTTCGTTTGTTTTTTTTTTCTGCGCGTCTGTCCTTAAAAATACATGCATAGGAGAATTACTTGTTTTTATTTTTGAAAACAGTAACTTTAAACTTTCTTTACGTAAGTACACTACCTTCCAAAAGTAATAAAGCACCAAAATAAAGCAGCGATCTTATATTGTATTTTAATAAGGTTCATTTTCGCCCTGTTTTGTTGCGACTCGGACAAATCAATTTGGCAAATAGCGTACCATTTATTTGACATTTAACGTTAGGAAAAAAATGATTCCTTTTAGCGACATTTTGTGAGCAAGTTGGCTATAAAACAAAAAGCCAGGCAACCTCGAAACCAGTTAGTTCTAAACTGCCACTACCAAAATGTGATCGTAGAAACCAAACCCAGGACGAATCACAGGTAAGGCACCCGTCCACCGCCTCACCTCTCGCCACGTTCCATTCAGTTACTTATCGGTTGTTTTTTCAAACACGGTGATTTAATTATTATTGTTCGGAGTACGTACATATTTAACGGTAGTTGTGTCGCTTGTTTAAACAAGATCGCTCGACCAAACAACAGCGGTGGAATGCGTTGTTGGAAATTGCCAGTGCAAGGTTTACTGTAGCCGCTCGAAAATGGAGATTAAATTAGAAATGAAAACTTACGGCGTAATTGAGGTCAAGCCCCACAGGTAAACCAGATTTGGCCGTTATCTTTTTCTCTCTCTCTGTGTTTGCGCCTAATACGACAACCTAGCACATGCGCCCAGCCTAAAGTAAACAAATTGATTAACGTGTTTAGCGCTTTTATATTCATTTGGAATAATTGGTTTTACACAATTTATTGTGTTTTGCCAAATGGAAGAAAAAAATTAGGTTACAAAATAGTTTTGACAATTAAAGGTAGTTTATAAGTTTTTTTTAATTTTGTTTTAAGTGAGTACCAGGTTGCACACAAACGTCGGGTAAAGACATTCTCGTGTTTGCACCACAAAAACGTCACTTTCCATTTCCGAAGAATGTGGTTTACTTCATGTTCACATAGTGTCAGTTCGACACTGTTGAAGGTGGTTGTATCAAACGCACCCTCTATGCTCACGACCCTATTTACAATTAAAATTAAAATTAAAATAGAACTAAAAAGTGTGGCGGACGCCCTTTGCACCGGTATTTATACGGAAAAACAATTGAATCTGCAACTCGAACAAGCATTTCAGGTTTTCTTAAACCTTTCTCCCTTTCATGTAGATATCACTCCAGTATGTATGTACAATCGCGATCATGTAAATCTAATTTGATTGATTGATTGATTGATCGAGAATATTGTGACATTTGCTGACACGTTTACCTTGCCAGGGGTCTCGATTTACATGATCGCAACTGTATGTATACATTTGAACAAGCAAAA
Organism: Serrognathus titanus; assembly: GCA_039766575.1. Lineage (NCBI taxonomy): Eukaryota > Metazoa > Arthropoda > Insecta > Coleoptera > Lucanidae > Serrognathus > Serrognathus titanus. Next base: position 71,499,324 of record CM077913.1, read on the forward strand.
TCTTCGACGTGACAGTTTGATTTTTTTTAAGTTTCCACGATTTGAATTTAAATATTCCAAAATATGTAAGTACAGCATGTTTTGGAAAACCGGTGCATTATACAATTTTGTTTTGTGTTTTCTTTTCAGACAAATATGGCGCCTCATTTTTAATCAACATCTAAAATTAGGTACATTTGAAAGGTCAACTGTTAGTAAATATCGTTGCATAATAAACCACAACGTAAACGTAATGTGCGGTGGCAGTTCCACACCACATCGTCAGTTAGATAACAAGTATAAAATCATATGTACTCCTATCGGAAACAATGTCAAGGGTTTTTATTTTTAATAATGGGTCTGTTCGTAGAGCAATTCTGACTATCCACCAATGAACGTTTTACATTTAACGCAACTGTCGATTCTGATAACTTCAACGGTTCTAACGGTTCCAAACTACATAGTTACAAACCGCTCTACGAACGGACCTAATGTATGTGGTTGAAATGTCATTACAAATATGTCATCAATATTGTCAATCGACGGAAACAGGGTTATTAATCAAATGTCAATATAAAACCGTCAAATGTATTTATGTCATACTTTTATATCGGGTCTTCATTTAATCTTTTACACCACGTGATCTCTGACGTATGTAACCAATCATTTAACAGTTGACAGCAGACGTGATGTTAGTTAGGATTGTTTGACATTTAACTTATCTGATAGGGTTCATTCAGAAACACCAAGTCTATCAGATCGCCTATACAAGGTGACTGATTGTTCCGCCAAAAAAAAAAAAAAAAGCGCGTAAGAAAATGGATGTCACAGATTACGGGATTAATGTTTAAAAAAATTCTTGTAGCTAGGCATCTTATTACTTAAAATCTAGCTTGAGTTTCCCAAGATAAGCTAAAAACCATTGTTCTTTTTATTTGATGTAATACACTGAGGATTTTTATTACGGCCTCAAACCAGGAGGACCTCTCTTTCGTTTCGACTCTCTACCGCATGGAGGTGGTACTTATTTCGTTCATCTGCTCCTCTATTTTTTAACCAAAGGCACATCGTTGTTGTGGGGCAATTTTTGATTAATTTCTCATACTCTCGAACATCACTTCTTGTTGTGGTTTTTCTTTGGCGGAGCGATTGTCAGTCACCCTGTACATTTGTAAATTGCACTACTATATTTTACATTCTTTCTAATTTAGAATGTGAGTTCGTTTTGCGTCATTGAAAGGTATTTTTTTTTTATTATAACTGACGCTTTAAGCAGGATTATGTATTTTTTTTCTGACGGCAATTTGATTTTTTTTTTCACGCGGCTATAAAAACGTTCATCGCCTTTTGTTTTTTTTTCTGTTCATTTCTTTGCATTTCCACGTAGCTTATTTCAGCACTTCTTTTTATCAAATTATAAATTAATTAATTATCAATCTTTTTTGTTTGTTTTTTTCGTCGCGTTTCGTATTCTTTGTATTTTCACGTTGCTTATTTGAGCTCTTTCCTTTTGTCGTAGCTTCTTCTTTTGTTTTCTTATAGAGCTTAAATTTCGAAAAATCCGCCTAATAATCATCAATCTTCTTTTGTTTTTTTTGTTCTTTGTTTAATTTTTTTTTTTTTTGTATTTCCACATCGGCTATTTCAGCTGTTTCTTATCGTAGCTTCTTCTTCTGTTTTCTTATCAGACTCACATTTCGAAACATCCGCCTAATAAAATCGTCGATCTTCTTTTGTTTTGTTGTTCATCTTCTTCGTATTTCGTATTCTTTCTATTTCCATGTCGCTTATATCAAGATCCTTTTTGTCTTACCACCATGGTTTCTTCTTTTGTTTACTTATCAGACTTAATTTTAGAAAAATCCGCCTAATAATCATCGGTCGTCTTTTGTTTTGGTTTTTTTTTTTAAATTCATCTTTTTCTTCGTATTTCGTAATCCTTTGTATTTCCACGTTGCTTATTTCAGACCATTCTTGGCCGAACCACCACGGTTTCTTCTTTTGTTTTCTTATCAGACCTTATTTTCGAAAAATCCACCTAATAATCATTGATCATCTTTTGTTTTTTCGCCTTGTTCATTTTCTTCATACATATCTCGGTTTTTTTTGTATTTCGACGTCGGTTTCTTCAGCTGTTTCTTTTTTGTCGTAATTTCGTCTTTTGTTTTCTTATCAAACTTCATTTTCGAAAAATCCGCCTAATAATCATCGATCCTCTTTTGTTTTATTATTTTCTGTTCAATTTATTCGTACATATTTCGTATTTTTTTGTATTTCCATATTGGTTATTTCAGCTGTTTTGTTTTTAGTCGTAGTTTCCTCTTTTGTTTTCTAATCAGACTTAATTTTCGAAAAATCCTCCCAACGCTCATCAATCGTCTTTTGTTTTGATTTTATGATGAACAAGTTCAACAAGAAATAAAATACGCAAAACAAGAAGACACTACAGAGAGAGCCAATGAAATGCGACAGAAGGAAACAAAAGCGAAACAATCGACGTGGAAACACGAGACGAATGATGCGATCCAAAAACAAAAGAAGATCGAGGATTTTTCAATGGAGCGTAATAAAATTTAACAAAAATAAAAAGAAGAACGACGATCCCTCGATGAAACATCAAAAAATTAAATTGATAATAAATAATTAATTTTACAGTAATGGACCGACGAAAGAAAAAATGACGAAGAAGTTAAACAAAAAATAAAACACGCAAAACAAAAGAAGAAACTAAAAAGAGAGCCAATGAAATGCGAAATAACAATACGAGTAAAGGAAACAAAGAGAAGCGAAACAATCGACGTGGAAACTCGAAGAAAGATGCGATCCAAAAACAAAAGAAGATCGACGATTCTCCAATGAAGCGTAATAAAATTTAACAAAAAAGAAGAAGAACGACGATCTCTCGATGAAATGTCAAAAAATTGTCAATCCTTTGTAGTTTCACGTTACTTGCTTATTTCGGCTCTTTTTTGTCGATGTTTCTTCTTTTGTTTCCTTGTCAGACTCAATTTTCGAAAAATCTGCCTAATAATCATCGATCGTCTTCTGTTTTGTTTTTTTTTTAATTCATCTTTTTCTTCGTATTTCGTAATCCTTTGTATTTCCGCGTTGTTTATTTCAGTTGTTTTTTTTTGGTAGATTCTCCTTTTGTTTTCTTATCAGACTTAATTTTCGAAACATCCACCTAATATAATCGTTGATTTTCTTTTGTTTTGTTGTTCATCTTCTTCGTATTTTGTATTCTTTGTATTTCCACGTCGCTTATCTTTTTTTATCAAACCACCAATGTTTCTGTTTTTGTTTTCTTATTAGACTTAATTTTCGAGAAATCCGCCTAATAATCATCGATCTTCTTTTGTTTTTGTTTTATTCTGTTCATATTCTTTATTAATTTCTTTTGGTATTTCCACATCAGTTATTTCAGCTATTTCTTATCATAGCTTCTTCTTCTGTTTTCTTATCAGACTCAAATTTTGAAACATCCGCCTAATATAATCATCGTTCGTCTTTTGTTTTGTTTTCTTTAATTCTTCTTTTGTTTTGTTGTTCATCTTCTTCGTATTCTTTGTATTTCCACGTCGCTTATTTCAGACCTTTCTTGTCGGAACCACCTTGGTTTCTTCTTTTGTTTTCTATCAGATTTCATTTTCGACAAATCCACCTAATAATCATCGATCTTCTTTTGTTTTATTTTCTTCTGTTCATTTTCTTCATACATATTTCGTATTTTTTTGTATTTCCACATTGGTTATTTCAGCTGTTTGTTGTCGTAGTTTTTTCTTTTGTTTTCTTATCAGACTTAGTTTTCGAAAAAGCCTCCTAATGCTCAGCAATCGTTTTTTGTTTCGTTTTTATGATGAATAAGTTCAACAAGAAATAAAATACGCAAAACAAAAGAAGAAACTACAAAAAGAGCCAATGAAATGCGAGAAAAGGAAACAAAAGAAAAGCGAAACAATCGACGTGGAAACACGAAGAACGATGCGATTCAAAAACAAAAGAAGATCGACGATGGAGCGTAATATAATTTAACAAAAAAAAAAAGGAAGAACGACGATCCCTCGATGAAATGTCAAAAAATTGCCAATCCTTTGTATTTTCGCGTTCCTTGCTTATTTCAGCTCTCTTTTGTTGTAGTTTCTTCTTTTGTTTCCTTGTCAGACTCAATTTTCGAAAAATCTGCCTAATAATCATCGATCGTCTTTTGTTTTGTTTTTTTTTTTAAATTCATCATTTTCTTCGTATTTCGTAATCCTTTGTATTTCCACGTTGCTTATTTCAATTGTTTTTTTTTTGTTGTAGATTCTTCTTTGTTTTCTTATCAGACTTAATTTTCAAAACATTCACCTAATATAATCGTCGATCTTCTTTTGTTTTGTTTTGTTGTTCATCTTCGTATTGTTTGTATTTCCACGTCGCTTATTTCAGACCTTTCTTGTCCGAACCACTTTGGCTTCTTCTTTTGTTTTCTTATCAGATTTAATTTTCGAAAAATCTGCCTAATAATCATTGATCTTCTTTTGTTTGTTTTTTTTCGTTTTGTTCATTTTCTTCATACATATTTCGTGTTTTTATATTTCCGCGTTGGTTATTTCAGCTGTTTTTTTTGTGGTAGATTCTTCTTTTGTTTTTTATCAGACTTAATTTTCGAAAAATCCTCCTAATGCTCATCAATCGTCTTTTGTTTTGTTTTTATGATGAACAAGTTCGACAAGAAATAAAATACGCTAAACAAAAGAAGCTAAAGAATTGCGAAATAATAATACGAGAAAAGGAAACAAAAAAAAGCGAAACAATCGACATGGAAACATGAAGAACGATGCGATCCAAAAACAAAAGAAGATCGACGATTCTCCAATGGAGCGTAATAAAATTAAAAAAAAAAAAAGAAAACAACCGAAAGTGAAACCTGTGTTAATCCAAAAATAATTGGACAAAATAAAATTCAAATAAAAAACCAAAAAAGGCAAAATAATGAAAATGAATAACAGGCAGAGAAAAAAATTGAAGAAGTGAAAAATAATAAAAATCATCAGATGAGGTTAAACGAAGCAGAACGTAGTAGTCAACATACATTGTTTTTCATTTGTTTGCTTCAATTTCCTTGTTTTTTTTTTCTTGTCGAATTTTTCACGTTTTTCCTATTCGACGGAATATCACTTTGACGTTTTACAAATCCCCCTTCCATTTTAATGCAAATACACAGATAATAAACAACAAACAACGTAAAACGCCTGTCAAATTCGATGAATGTTAACTTTACGTAGCTGTCTGTGTAACAGAGTAGCCGCTTTCAGCTCTAGTTGAAAAAAAAACATTGTTGGCGCCCAACTCGGGGCAAGAATACAACATTGCAAAATTTTAATAAACAAAAATCTATATTCCCATTAATTCTAATTCGTAACAACGTAAGGGATGACAACCCCATCCAAAACATAACATAAATTGACAGCACAAACAAATAACTCTACAGAATCTTAGAACTCTAGCAGTATATGTACTAAAAACATGAGTCGTCGTATAAAATAAAAATGATTCAGTCGTTTTGAATTCCCTTCCGATAAAGCCATTTAAAGCCTCTCGTCTTTCGACGTGAGTACGCGTGCACTCCTCACTCCGGTCCTGACGTCTCGTGCGCCGTCAGCCATCATCGACGGGCCGACCCAGAACCCGCTAGTATTCGATTCTGACGGTGAAAGAAGCACACGCAGAGCCGTCCACAATCACACTCGCGGCTGTTTAAAAAGCAGCAAGCACGGCCTTTAAACATTTAAATTTATGCCGTACTGAATTATTAAAGTGTCTGCCACGCCATCGAATAAACTCTCGGGTCCAGATCTCGCTCGTTCGCTCGCTCTCGTCGTAACAAAAAGTGCCTTCGATGGTGATGGTGAAATCACCTCTCCTCAGTTGTAAGCCCGTGCCCGCCTCCGCCTAGGTACTCGGTCCAATGTGCCAGTTAGAAAGTTATTTGTTATTAAAAATTCGCGGCGGAAAGTTATAATTGTCTCTCGTGTGTTGTTTGTTTGTGCTGCTGGTTTAACGGGGATCGTGTGTTGCGTTGCTTTGCTTCGCTTCGCCCGGGAGATCAAGGATACGTGATTTTTTTGACCCCGACAACACCATGAGCAGTTGACCCTTGTTTATTAGTGGACGTAAGCATTCTTTTTTTTAAATTAATTAATTGGAGAGCTCTGCTTCTGTCTCGTTTTTTTATTGCAAACAGTATCTGCGTTTAAAAAAAATCGAATCTACAGGGTGCAATTGAATGTTAGCAAGAAAATTCAGGGGGTGATTCCTGAGCGGATTTTAAATAAGACAGTTCCTATAAACACGTGGCCTAAAATGCTTCGCTTTTGATATACAGCGTTTTAAAGTTTATTTTTCATTTCGATTAAAAAAAAAGATACATCTACAGGGTGTAACTTGATGTTTTCAAAATAATTGATAGGGTGATTCCTGAGTTGATTTTAAGCAAAAAAGTTCCTATAAACATGTGGCCTAAAATGCATCGCTTTCGATGTACAGGGTGTTAAAGTTTATTTTTCATTTCGATTTAAAAAACTAATTACATATCGTACATCGGCTACAAGAGTGACGACACAACTTAGGTTTTTTTTTTATTAGTGTCAGCTCCCGAAAAAAAAATTGAAATACGAAATACGTCATATTAAAAGCACCATAGTTGACACGCCAAATTAATTTAAAGTAGTTGAAGATATGATTATTGAAACGATTTTGCTTCAAACTCGAATTTTAATGGAAAAAATGGAGTAACGGCAACTTTTGAGTTATGACGCTCTTGCAGCCGATGGGCGATATACAGGGTGTAATTTAATATTTGCAAAGAAAAATTGAAAGGGTGATTCCTGAGCTGATTTTAAGTAAAAGAGTCCCTATAAACATGTGCCCTAAAATGCTTCGCTTTCGAGGTACAACGTGTTAATGTTTATTTTTCATTTCGTTCAAAAAATATATACAGGCTGTAACCTAATGTTTTCAAAATAATTGAAAGGGTGATTTCCGAGTTGGTTTTGTGTAAGAAAGTCCCGGTAAACTTATGGCCTAAAATGCTTCGTTTATTCGAAATACGATATTATTATTTTGATTAAAAAAAATGGCTTATACAGGGTGTACCTTAATGTTAGCAAAAAATTATTTTAATTGTCGATTTTTCACATTTTTTTTGTAGATTTGCTTTGAATATCCTGTGAATCACGATTATAGTTTTAAGATAGTTCCTATAAGCACGTGAGCTATGCTTCGTTTTCGATATATAGGGTGTAGCTTAATGTGTTTGCAAAGAAATCTAAAAGGGTGGTCCCTGAGCTGATTTTAAATAAGAACGTTCCTGTGAGTGTGTGGCCTAAAATGCTTCGTTTTCGATATACAGGCCGAAAAAGTTTAATTTTTATTTTGATTAAAAATAGTTACATATACAGGGTGTAATTTAATATTTACAAAAAAGAATTACTTTAACTGTTTATCGATTTTTCACAAATTTTGTGTAGATTTCCTTAAAATGTCATGTAGATCATGATTATGACCTTGAAATATTAACGTGCAAATGCGTAATTCTTCAGGTACGTGACCTTGAAATTTCGCTCCAACCAAAAGGCTCTATGAAGAAAAAGATGAAACGCCTTGACACAGCACCCAAAATTTTTTCGTTTTAATTCACTTTTATGTTTCGCTTTCGTGTCATTTCAAGGTCATATCATGATCTACAGGATGTTTATACGTAAAAGCATATATGTACATAAAATTTTGTGAAAAAGAGTAGTTAAAATAAAAATTTACCAAATTTAATTTTTATTTTGACTTAAAAAAATTGCATATACAGGGTGTAACTGAATGTTTGCAAAAAAAATTGAAAGAGTAATTCAGAAGTTGGTTTTGAGGCAGAAAGTTCAAGGCAGCTTGTGGTTTAAAATATTGCGTTTTCGAAATATACGATAAAATTTAACTTTTATTTTGATTTTTAAAAAAATTGCATATACAGGGTGTACTTTAATGTTTGCAAGAGAAAATTACTTTAACTATTTATCAATTTTTCACAAATTTTGTGTAGATTTCCCTCAAATGTCCTGCATATCATGCTTATGACCTTGAAATACTATCTTGCAATTGCATAATTCTTTAGATACGTGACCTTGAAATTTCGCTCCAACCAAAAGGCTCTGAAGAAAAAGATGAAACGCCTTGACACAGCACCCAAAATTTTTTCGTTTTAATTCACTTTTATATTTCGCTTTCGTGTCATTTCAAGGTCATATCATGATCTATAGGATTTTTATACATAGAAGCATATATGTACATAAAATTTGGTGAAAAAATCGATAAGTCGTTATAATAAAAATTTACCAAATTTTATTTTTGTTTTGCCTTAAATAAAAATTGCATATACAGGGTGTAATTGAATGTTTCCAAAAAAATTGAAAGAGTGATTTCCGAGTTGGTTTTGAGTAAGAAAGTTCCAGTAAACATATGGCCTAAAATGCTTCGTTTATTCGAAATACGATGAAGTTTAACTTTTATTTTGATTTAAAAAAAATGGCATATACAGGATGTACATTAATGTTTGCAGAAAAATTACTTTAATTATTTTTCGATTTCTCACAAATTTTTTTAGATTTGCCTTGAATATCCTGTAGATCACGATTGTAGCCTTGAAATAGTGTGCAAATGCATAATTTTTGAGATACGTGACCTTGAAATTTTGCACGCACAAAAACCTCTGTGAAGAAAAAGATTAATCTCTTGACACAGTGGCCAAATTTTTTCGATTTAATTAACTTTTAAATTATCGCTTTCGTGGTCACTTCAAGGTCATGATAGTGATCTACAGGCTGTTTATACATAAAAACATATACATACAAATTTTGTGTTAAAAATCGATAAGTCGTTAAAATAAAAATGTACCAAAATTTTGTTTTTGTTTTGACATAAGAAAAATTACATATACAGGGTGTGGCTGAATGTTTGCAAAAAAATTGAGAGAATGATTTCTGAGTTGATTTTGAATAAGGAAGTCCCAGTAAACATGTGGCCTGAGATGCTTCGTTTTCGATATACAGGGGGATGAAGTTTAATTTTTATTTTGATTTAAAAAGTGCATCTACAGGGTGTAACTTAATGTTTGCAATAAAAAATTAAAAGGAGATTCCTGAGCTGATTGTAAGCAAGAAAGTTCCTATAAACTTAAAGTCTAAAGTGGTTCGTTTTCGGTATACAGGGTGATAAAGTTTAATGTATACAATAATTGTCTGAAATTAGATAAGACAGATTTAGATGATATGTATAAAGAAAAGACCACTGTCATTCTGAGTAACACACAAAATTAGTTAAATTAAAATAGGTTATAATGAATATTTATTATATATTGTAGAGACGGTGACAAAATAAAAAAAATAGGTTATGTTACACTTCAGTTTGAAGTTCAAGGATCGCATTTTAAATATTTGGAATCGTTTCTATTCGTTTTACATTTTTTTTACCTAAATCATAGATCCTTTCGTGTTGTGTTCAAAGTCTCTGTCAAACTCGTAACATAACCTTAAAATTTTGAGTACGGCCAGTGTTGCCAATCATTTGAGTTTGAAACTCTCCGAATTGACGAAAAATTCGTTTTTTATTACGAAAATTCCCCTTTTATGTCTTTATTGAAATTAACAAAAACTCGTACACATCTTAAAACAAGAGACGAGAGTTTTATATGTGTTTCAACGTGGTAGCAATGACAAAAAAGTTCCTAAAAATGAAAAATTGTATCGGGTTAGCAACACTGCCTTACAGCAACAGATTTCTATATCGGTGTTAGTTTACTCTAGTAGATGGCACTGTTCATTTTTAATTTCTTTTTAGAACTAATTAAAGTGTTACTTTATTTGTTACCTTTTTATTTTTATATTTATTTTTCTTTTTAACAGGAGTATCTAAATTTCCCTAGATTTTATTTATAAAAATTCACTTTGTCCCTAAATGGGGCTTCAAATTCCCTAAGAGAGGGAATTTTCCTGGAGTTGGCAACATTTTTCTTAATATACTGTTGTGACTTTAATGATTCTGACTTTAGTGCTGCCAACCTTAAAGTTGCGTCATGGTATATTCTTTTCTTATTGGGTCGCACGGTATCTGATTGAAGATTAAAGCTTTTTTTGCGTGGTTTGTTATTACATATCATCATCCTGTGTAATTTTTATCAGTCACCCTGTATAATATTTATCGGTCACCATTTGTGATATTGATCGGTCACCCTGTATGATATTGATCGGTCACCCTGTATAATATTGATCGGTCACCCTGTATGATATTGATCGGTCACCCTGTATAATATTGATCGGTCACCCTGTATGATATTGATCGGTCGCCCTATATAATATAATCTACAAACGATGCTTTCCTCAAAATTAATTTTAGCTTCGGATTTCCTGGGGGAAAAATAAAAATTACTTTATTAATTGAAGGTCATCGACGTGCGTACAACCTTTTTTTGGAGACCCCCTGTATTTTGTCGCTTGACATCGATTAAAATCGTACGCCGGTGTTATTTCAATCGCGAATACATGTCGTCATGCACATGCAAGTGCAATTATCCTTGCACAAAAAAAAATGGGCGGACGTTGCAGAATTCTTTCACCGTCCAAGTTGGCCAATTGGATCGGATGTATGCAATTAGAAACTCGTCGCTTATTGCCCTAAATTCGCCTGAATTTACATGCCAGAATCCAGAACGGAAGAAAACAATGATTATTAAACCCCCTCCGCCCCTTTTTTTAAGTTGTGTCGCTAATATTATATACCGGGTGTCAATGACTTCGTTGATAATGAGCATTTCTTCTTGCACTTGTATATGAGGGGCAGTCAAACGAAAACGAATCAGACACCAAAAAGTTATTACAGATTCTTCGATTTTATTTCTCTCAGGTTTATTTTAATTAAATGAACGCCATTCTAATCTAACAAAGATATGATAAGCCATATATTTTTTTTTAATTGAAGAAATTCTGTGCAAGTTTCAAGTTCTTTTCTGATCTTGCCTCTGATGATGATCGCATGACATATGAAATGTACAACGTGTTTTTTCCAGGCGATGTTTAAATTATAGAAAAACAGAGAGTTTGTGCCCAAACTTTTTAAATATTGTATTCTCACATCCATTTCAATTTTAATTAGAAATAGTTAATTATAAAACTAGTCATCAACGTGAGCAACCACAACCACATGTTCACTCTCGTTATTAACGATAAACGTAAGCAAAGGAAATAGATACATACATCCAAGGTCTATTCTCTTTTCTACGTAAACTTGTTTCTGATACGCACTTAATCCATGTATTTGAGTTACCTACTTGTGTATAGTTAGGAAAAAAAAAGATCGAATAACTGGAGCCGACCAGACGCGCTCTCGTTTATGTGACGTGTCAACGAAATAATCTCGACGATGTGATGCGTAATTTTATTTAATCGCATAGAATAAGACACCTGTATTACGGAATTTCGTATGATTTGAGATCTTGCGTCACCGGAATGTTTTTTTTTGACCTCGAACGGAGAAACCTGTTATTGTTTTATTATTTACAGTGACACGGCGCTTGCTGCCTTTGTTAATTCGTACTCAAATTATGCTGAATAATTAATTAAACAGGAGACTAAAATACGTACGTATTCCATCAAGGACGAGTCTCAAAAGTTTTTATTAAAAAAGAGTTTGCGTTGTGTACAGTCGTGTCCTTTTATAACGAACCCCAAGGGATTGCCAAAAGAGGAGTCAAATTTTGATTTTAATAATAATAATAATAATAATAATTTATTGGATCATTGCAGTACATTAACGAACAAGACAAAAAATAAATAGAATGAATGAAAATAAATAGATTTGATAATATTAAGTACCAAGACCCAATGGGATTGGCATCAGTTTACTGCAACAAATGCAGCAGACTGTTCTGCCTGCCATGATTGAAAGTTTTTCTTTTTTACTAAATTATAATTTCTGTATCTGTACTAATATAAAAATAATTTTAAACCAAACTGATGAATAATAATACCGTGCATTCAATTAAATTTCTAATTAAAGTAGGCCATGATTTTCTCTTAAACATTTGTACCACTGACAGCTGTCAAATTATTTGTCTGTGCTAACATAACCCCAAACACTTGGGCCAAACACATTTGAGAACGTGAAGCGCGGAGTACAGTAGCGGACAATAAAATCCGGGCAAGTCATTTCTACAATATAAACCTTACTTTAATATTTTTGACGTTTAGTACTCAAGCAAAATTTCGCTAGTAATTCTGACGTTTAATACTAATTTTATTTATTTATTTCAACACAAACATAACCTCAATATAAACCTGCTTTACCAAATTTCTCTAAATTTGCATGACATGTCAAATTCTTGCCCGGATTTTGTTGTCCGGCGCTGTACGTCTGTGTGCCTTCAAGCTGAAGAATAGTATTTCAACAATTAACAGTCATAATCAGTTAATATGACGCTGACAGTGGTTGACAGTTGTCCTCTCACTCTTGTACTGCGTGTGGCTAACTCTATAAAAAATCACAGCTTACTTTGATCAGGAATACATTTGAAGACACGGGAAATGTTCCATCAAGAATAGAAGTCCGTAATTGGCAGTTTTTAATTCTTTTGTTTTCCATTGTCTGCGTAAATTAATTTATTTACAACTTGTTTTAATTTTTTCATGTTTTTTCCTTACTTCGAATTTTACAAATTCTTTTGCAATTTTTTTTATTGAATTAACTTTGGTTTTTATCGAATTTTATTTTTAATATTCTTGATATTCTTTTGCTTTTTGTTCGTTCATCGTTTTGTTGTTTTTTTTTTTTTTCAATTAACATCTTTTATAGAATTAATGTGACATCTTCACTTCATTTATAGTGTCTAGTCGTTATTTGGTTTGTTGGTGGCCTTTCAACTTTTGATATTTTTAACATTCTTTTGTTTTTCGTTCATTTTACTTTTCATCGTTCATTATCATTACGTTTTAGTTGTCTTTTATTTATTTTTTTAATTTCATTAACATTCTCTATCGAATTATAATTGTGTTTTGCTTTGTTGTTGCTGGTCTTTTGACTCTCAATATTTAACGTTCTTTTGTTTTTCGTTTATTTGACTCTTCATCTTTCGTTGTTATTTGTTTTAGTTGTGTTTCGTTTTTATTCAATTTATGATTTTCATCGAATTAATATTTAATGCTCACTTAAATTACCTACAGTTCATTCCATTCTTCATCTTTTGATGATATATGTTTTAGCTGTCTCTTATTTTTTTCTTTCTTTTGAATTAACATTTTGAATATTTTTTATATTCTTTTGTTTTTCTTTCACTTTGTTCTTCATTTTTCGACGTTACTTGTATTGTTTTTTTTTTCACTTCTTAATATTTTCGATATTCATTTGTTTTTCGTTCGTTTTACTCTTTTTCTAACGTTTCACACTCAGTTCGTTTAGAGTTTCTCTTTTTGCTTCTATATTTGATAATCTTTTGTTTTTCATTCATTTAACTCTGCACCTTTCGATGTTATTTTTCTTTATTTCTTTGTTTTTGTCTTTTATTTATTTAGTTTTTTCAATTAACAATATATTTTTTATTGAATTTCATTTTTAATAATATTGATATTCATTTGTCTTTCGTTCATTTTACTCTTCTTCTAATATTTCATGCTCCCTTCGTTTACGGTTTCTCTTTTTGCTTGATATTTTCAATATTCTTTTGTTTTTCATTCATTTTATTCTTCACCTTCACCGATGTTATTTGTTTAGTTGTCTTTTTTAATTTTAATTTTATTTCATTTAACATTTTTGATTTTTGATCGAATGAATGATTTTTAGCGTTTTCGATATTCACTTGTTTTTCTTTCATTTTACTCTTCTAATGTGTCACATTCACTTCATTTATAATTTCTCTTTTTTGCTTACTATTGGTCTTTTGTTATTCATTGATTTTATTCTTCACCTTTAGATGTTAATTATTTTAGTTGTCGTTTATTTTTATTTGATTTTATATTTTTGACATTCTTTTGTTTTTCCTTCACTTTATTCTTCACCTTTCGATATTATTTACTTTAGTTGTCGTTTGTTTTTATTTGATTTTTTAAATATTTTTGACATTTTGTTTTTCATTAATTTTATTCTTCACCTTTCGATTATATTACTTTAGTTGTCGTTTCTTTTTATTTTATTTTTTCGATTAACATTTTTGATCGAATTTGATATTTTATATTGTTGACATTCTTTTGTTTTTCATTAATTTTATTCTTCACATTTCGATGTTATTTACTTTAGTTGTCGTTTGTTTTTACTTGATTTTTTATATTTTTGACATAACATCGAATATTTACTTTAGTTGTCGTTTGTTTTATTTGACTTTTAATATTTTTGACATTCTTTTGTTTTTCATTCATTTTATTCTTCACCTTTCGGTGTTATTTATTTTAGTTTATTTTTATTTCATTTTTCAATTAACATTTTTGATCGAATTTGATTTTTTTTATATTGTTGACATTCTTTTGTTTTTCATTCATTTTATTCTTCACCTTTCGATGTTATTTATTTTAGTTTGTTTTTATTTCATTTTTCAATTAACATTTTTGATCGAATTTGATTTTTTATATTGTCGACATTCTTTTGTTTTTCTTTCATTTCATTATTCTTCTTCCAATGTTCCATACTCACTTCATTTTTGTAAAGTCTCTTTTTTGCTTTGCTGGTTTTGGATATTCTTTTGTTTTTCATTCATTTTATTTTTCATCTTTCGGTATTAAGCATTTGTTTCAGTTGTGTTTTATTTATTTTTTTATCGAATTTGATTTTTAATATTTTTGACATTCTTTTGTATTCCTTTCAATTTTACTAAAAGTTAGTTTTAATTGTTTTTTTTTTGTGCCCACTTCATTTATAGTTTCTCTTTTTTGCTCGTTGGTGGTCCTCGTCTTGTAGAATGATGAGAATGGCCAACATTCATTTGTTTCTCGTTCATCTTATACTCAATGTTGTTTGTGTTAGTCATTTTTTATTTATATTTTTTTTTATCAAATTTAATGTTTCACGCCCTCTTCACTTTACACCTAATTTCTTCTTTTACTTATTGGTGGTTATTATGTGATTAAAGTCAAAATTACTCTACGCCGCCGGATGAAAATCGTCGATGTTCTTTTGTTTTTTGTTCTTCTGTTTCTAATGCAGCATTCCGTTGTTTTTTTTTGTAGATTCTATTGAATTAATTGTCGATTGTTTTCCCGATGGTTTTTTTTTAATTTTCAAATCTAAAGATTGTTGTTGTTCAAATATCATAAATATTGTTGTTTTATTACAGCAAATCGGTCAAGGTGTTTATTGTGAACTCACCACAATTTTTGACACATTGTTATCTGTCAAGTTAATCAATTTTTTTTTTGCTTTTGAAATCACAATTGTTTTTTCTTTCAAATTAAAATTGTTTCTTCGGTTTCTTCGCAAATTGATGTCGAGTGGGCAGTATTCAATTCAAAGTTGTTTTGAAGAATTCCGTCAACTATTTCCCAACGCAGTGTTGACAGTTAACGGCTGTCATTTTGATGATGATTCACAATTAAATTTTTATAGCCAGATTAAGAAATTCCGATAAGGAAAGAAATGCCATTAATAATAAAAAATGAGGGATGATGCCAAAGGGAAAGTTTCTCGCGGATAAGATACCCAAAGACTTTTTAAATGGAAGCCGAGAGGGGATAGATCAAGAAGGTTCGAGGAAAGATGCGAAGGTCTGCCCTGACCTACCCCTAAGAGCTATTTAAAAAGAACACAATCAACAGACCGAAAAACTTTCTACACAAGCTCAACTAAAATTCGAAATCGTAAATTAACGAACTGTAATTGATGATCAGAGAGCGAATGATAACCATAACCATTGAATGAGAATCATTTTTACGGAATCTTATACATTCATTTTAATTTACTAATTCATCACACTCATTCAACATCTTATATTTGACTTGTTCAAGACAAGCTGCTTACTTCTGTTATCAAAAACCTAAAACTGGCCGCTCTCTAGTAATGATTTAATCGTAATGTAAACTAAAGACCTTGTTTTGTTTTTGAATGTAGTCAATTGAATAAACAAACTCCGCGTCCGGAATTTTTTGGACACGAGCGTACATTGATGGTACCTTAATTCGCGTTAGATGTTTTATGTTTTCCTATCCAGTTAAGTTTACGTAATGCGAAATAGTTTGAAGGCCATCACTTCATCGAGGCATGCAAGTTTCATTTAAAGATACAAAATTATCGAGCAACTTAAAAATGTGGGACGCGTTAAACGTAAAAGCGAAAGCAGATGTTGCGCCCCCATTACTTCGCAATTAGTCCACGTATTTTTTTTACTCGAAGTGAAAACCAGGCTTTGTGAATTTAAATCAGTTTAAAACAAAAAAAAAGACGAATTCGCCTATAATTAGAATGTGACCACGCGATTATACTGAAATAAACCGTGACACGAAAATTAACAGCAAATAAACGTGTCCTTACATATCGCGCGCGCACACACACGTGGCCCGGAATTTAACGACTTCCTCGATGTTTGGGATAAGCAGTCGCTGACGAAATACTCCAAACTTAATGGTTTTCTTTGAAATAATTTTTCGGGCGCAAATTTGGGAAAGTGTGCCGAGGAGTGAGTTCATTAAACGCTCGCTCCTCGATGTACGAGTACTTGCGACATTTTTGCACGTTTACGCTATGCATACTTTGTACAAACAATGTGTATTCAAGATAAGGAAATGCTTTTCTGTTTTATCTACGAGGGAAAGTCAAAAATTATACTGACATTTAAGTTTCTTCTCCTAAAGGCAAACTGATTTCGAACAGTGCACCTTCTCCGAATGTCACACAATTTTTTCTCTCTCCAACTATATTCAATATTATAAAACGTTTGCTGCGCAAAATACAACATTCATATAGTTGTTGTTATATATGTTTTACGAGCGGAGTTTAACAAAGCGCGTCGATCTACTTTCTAAATTCGTTCCCGCGCGAACTGGATCTGGCTCATGAGTTTTGCGTTCACCACAGAGCAAGATTGATGATATTTTTGGCCCAACGTGAAAGTGGCTCAACCCAAGAAGAACAAAACAGTCGCGGATTTTGCCAACTGCGAACCGAACCGCAACAAACAAACGAACAAACAAAAAATGCCAGTAGTTTTTTGACCATGTATTGGTTAAGAGATGTCTGGGAGAGTGCAACGTAAATGCAAACCTTTGTTCTCGAAAAAGCGTTTACTTTTCTTTTCTCTCTTGCAGAATGGTATTAGAGCCAAAGTTCACTGACTATGGGAGCATACACTCAGCCGAAGTGCCACAGCTGCAGCAGCACAATTCTTCGCACGCCCTGTTGAGTCCTAGGTCGATCCTGTCGTTGCCTCCTCTTGACGAAGACGAACCCAACACGTCGTCCAAAGGAAAAAACATGTCACAAGGTAAACCCTACGCTCTTTTTTTCTTTTGACAAAATCCCTATGGAAATGTGGGGGAAATCTCCGAGTCGGGACAAGAAACCAACGCTCTTTTTTTTCTTTTGACAAAATCCCTATGGAAATGTGGGAGGAATCTCCGAGTCAGGACAAGAAACTTCGTTAATAACAATAGTAGATATACCACTTTCTTATGGAGAATTAACATTATGTACTAATATGTATGTATGGTTGCCTATCGTCGCTCTGATAGGCGTTCCGCGTACAGAAAGACGGTGGCGACAACAGTTTATTAAAAATTGCTCCTGCTTAATAGATTTAATAGAAACTGTTCCTTTTTATAAAATTTGCTCCAATGTTTAATAAAAACTGTTCCCGTTTAATAAAAACTGCCCCTGTTTAATGAAACTATAGTCGCCAGCACCTCCCAAGCAAACGCCTATTAGAGCGACGATAGGCAACGATACATACACATTTGATACATAATGTAAATTCTCCATAAGAAAGTGAGCCCGATAAATACGAAATTGTCGATTAGTTTTATACAGGGGGTACAGGAAATTGATTAGACAACAAGCGTACTGCACTGCAGAATGACCAAAACCGACCTCCAAGTGCCCAATCAGTTTGATCTTTTAATCTGAAAGTAACGCCTTACGTATTAAACAAAAAATGTTACTGACGTTATTAATAGATGAAATTGCCATAATTACTTTAGAATTACATTTTTTAATACATAAGTGGACATATACGAAGTTGAGTAAACTGTATGTCCTAATTTGATGCACATAACAACACCATGGTGAAGTGTGCTCCTGAAAGCGAGACGTGCGTAACCTTAATAGTTGTAGAAGCGCCGTTGCCATTACTAACGAAAATTCTAGAACTTTCACTGCTACAAAATTGTGGTAAGTAGAAGCTTAAATAAGTGCAAGGATGTTTGACATTTGAAAGTCATCACGGAGCTCAGTGCTGTCAATTCATTAGACTTTGGGTGCCCCTTTCTTCCCCTTCTTCTTCTATTATGGCTTTTGGATTGAGCCATTCCAGCCAGTAAAAAAGTCCTCGTTTGGGAACTTGAAAATTATAACGGTAAAATCCCTGACTTCAATTAAAAAAAGAAAAAGAAAACATTGTGCTTCGTGTAGAGTTGCCGCAGGTTGAGAGCAATTTTGGTCGATAAATTAAATCGTGTCAAACCAGCTTATTAAAAGCCACACATGGGTACAAATTTCTCAAAATATAGGAGCAACGTTGCCAGGCATGGAGCTAATGTACCATTCCATTTGTGGATCATTTTGATTTCTTTTCAAAAAAACGTCTTCTATGGGCTTTATTTGGAACCTCATAAAGCGATGCTATTTCCTACATTTTTAATTTCCTACTTAAGTACTTCAACTTTTTCTGTGTCTGTTGGCAGTCGTCTATTTGCGAAAAATAATTTCCAATCACGTTTTTAATTTCATAAAATGTGACATGTACAAAAAATTGTAACTACTGGCAACACTGTACATGAAATGTGATAGTGAACAAAGTCGCAACTAAGCAACTGTAGTGGGAGGAAAAGAGAGAGTGAATGTTTACATTTAAATGGAGCTCCTCAACAAAACTCTTTCTCTTAATTAAAAAAAATACTTAAATACCTGTAGTTGGTAGCACTCATGGGGATCACTGCTTATTACCAGACCCAGGACCTGTTTGGGCATTGTCATAGTTACGCAATCCGAGGACTAATTAATACCATACATTCACAGACTTGCCTGCGGGCAATTTAGTGATTTTACCACTACATTTGGTGACTTTTTGTTGAAATTTCAAATAACTTTTGATGAGTTCGGACATGTCGAAAGCATAGTGATTTCATAACTGGTTTAGTGACGAAACTAGCGATTTCAGTTTTTAATGAAACCAGTTTAAAATTGCGATAACCGATTTTTCTTTACGTTTTTGGAGAAACATTGAGTTTGGCGATTTTCGAATAACACTTAAAAAAAATACAAATTTCCAGAGAAAGCCTCTTGTGTTTGGCAAAGAAAAAACGAATGTCGATCGATTTCTGCTTGTTTTTCAGAAAAACAAAACAAAATCGATTTTTTTCTTCAAATCTTCAGCATTCTTCTTATAACAAATAAACAAAAGATGATCGATCGATCGATTGTGAAATAAAAATAAGAAACAAGAAATAGATTGCGATTTGGATTTAAGAAAAGCGTTTGTTTTATTAAAAAAAAAACTGCAATACACTATCAAATTATAATAAATGTAGAAAGAAAACAAGAAATTAGCTGGATTTAAGAAAAACAGAGACAAACAAAAGACGATCGATCGTTTGTGTAATAAATATACGGAAAAGAAAACAAGAAATGGACGGCAATTTGAATTCAAACAAAAGACAAGACATGGGCGCCGATTTGGATTTAAGAAAAACAAAAGCAAACAAAAGATAATCTATCCATTGTGTAATAAGTGTACGAAGAAACAAGAAATAGACGACGATTTGGATTTAGAAATACAAAAGTAAACAAAAGACGATCGGTCGATTGTGTAATAAATGTAGGAAAAAATCAAGAAATGGACTGCGACTTAGATTTTTAAAAAAAGAAAAGCAAATAAAAGACAATCGTTTGATTGTGTAATAAACTTACAAAAAAAAAAACAAGAAATGGGCGGCGATTTGAATTTAAGAAAAACAATCTTCAGCATTTGTTTTTTTCAAAATAAACAAGAGACAATCGATTGGTAATGAAGGTACAAAAAAAAAACAAGCGGACAGATATTTGGATTTAAAAAAACAAAAGCAAACAAAAGACTATCGACTGTGTAATAAATATACAAAGGAAACAACAAATGGACGGCGATTTGGATTTGAGAAAAACAAAAACAAACAAAAGACAATCGACTGTGCAATAAATGTAAGGAAATAAAATAAGAAATAGTCGGCGATTTGGATTTATACAAATAAAAGACAATCGACCGTGTAATAAATGTACGAAAAAAAAACACAAAAAATGGGTGGCGATTTGGATTTAAGAAAAACAAAAACAAACAAAAGACGATCGATTGTTTAATAATTGTACGAAAAAAAAAACAAGAAATGAAGGCGATTTGGATTAAAACAAACAAAAGACAATCGATTGTGTAATAAATGTACGAAAAAAAAAAGCAAAAAATGGTCGACAATTTGGATTTAAGAAAAACTATCTTCGGCATTTGTTTCATACAAAATAAACAAAAGACTATAAATTGTGTGATAAATGTATCGACAACAAACAAAAACAAGAAGTGGACGACGATTTTAATTAAAAAAAGTAAAACAAGAACAAATAAAAGACGATCGATTGTGTAATAAATGCACAAACAAAACAAGAGATGGGCGGTGATTTGGATTTAAGAACAACAAAAACAAACAAAAGACGATCGATTGTTTAATAATTGTACGAAAAAGACAGGAAACGAGCGGCGATTTGGATTTAAAAAAAAAACAATCTTCAGCATTTGTTCTATACGAAACAAACAAAAGAGAAAAAAAATGGTCACCAAATTGGATTAAAAAAAAACATTTGTTTTATGAAAAGCAAACAAAAGACGATCGATTGTCCAATAAATGTAGGAGAAAGCAAGAAATAGACGGCGATTTGGATTTAAGAAAAACAATCTTCAGGATTTGCTTTATAAAAAGCAAACAAAAAACGATCGATTGTTATTATAAATGTACAAAGGAAACAATAAATGGATGGCAATTTGGATTTAAGAAAAACAAAAGCAAACAAAACACGATCGATCGATTGTGTAATAAGCGTACAAAAAAAAACAAAAAATGATTTGCATTTAAGAAAAACAATATTCAGCATTTGTTTTATTCAAAACAAACTAGAGACGATCGATTGTGTAATAAAGGTACAAAAAAAAAACAAGAACTGGGCAGCTATTTAGATTTAAGAAAAACAAAAGCAAACAAAAGACAATCGACTGTGTAATAAATATATGAAGGAAACAATAAATGGACGACGATTTGGATTTAGAAAAAACAAAAGATCGATTGTGTAATAAATGGAGGAAAAACCAAAATAAGGACGGCGATTTGGATTTAAAAAGAGAACAAAGGCAAATAAAACACAATCTATCGATTGTGTAATAATGTACAAAAAGAAACAAGAAATGGAAGGCAATTTGGATTTAAGAAAAACAATCTCCAGCATTTGTTTTATGAAAAGTAAACAAAAGACGATCGACTGTTCAATAAATGTAGGAGGAAGCAAGAAACGGACGACGATTTGGATTTGAGAAAACCTTCTGTCTTCATTTGTGCGACGAAAAATAAATACGTAAGACCGATGACAAAAGATGTTCTGATGATAGTGAAACCAACCGCCTCATGTTTTATTTAGTTACAACATGTATATTCTCTAATTTCACAAAATTAACTAATAAATTATCATTGACAGAGCTCTCTGATAAGTAAAATTAAATTAATTTCAACGCAGTTATTTTGATCAACAATGGAAAAAAGTAGAAAATTGTCGCCGTCGCTTTTCACTTAATTGCTTACGTTTCCGCATTGATTGGCTTCCATCTGATTATCTAATTAAAAATTGCTCCAGCACTTTAATGAATTGTTTCTTTATGACTTTCACTTTTCCAAGCACCGCGATCCTGTTAATTAAACCCCAGCTCGACCTTGCGAATTGTTAACATTTCCGTACGCGATAAAAATGGAAATTGCCGGCGATTCTGACTTATCTGGAAAGGCTTACTTTAATTTATTTTTCGAGTATACGTGTTCAGTTGTGGTTACCAACAACTTCAGGTGTGACGTTCTTGTGATGGACACCGAAAAGATATGTGGGACCGTGTCCCTTGTTTGGAAGATTTATCTACAGACATTTTTACGTAAGGCAGAATAAAAATTTTAAAAGAAAATTATGTATTTTATAGTAATGAAAATTATAGTGGTGAAAGGAATTAGGGGATACACCCGGGGCTGTTTCAGTTATTTCAGAATCTCACGTGATCCCTTAAGTTAGGCAACCAAACTCACACTTAATACTTATGTAAAACAAAATGCAACAATTACATACAGTAATAGGATAATCAGTTGCGTAATGTAACAAATAAATTATTTATGTAGGAAGTCTGATATTGTTGAGATGCACGTAGCGACATCTATTGGGGCAATTTTGAAAATCAAAAGGGGTTGGTGGATATTTTGAATTTTTTATATTTTCCTGTCCTTCGACACACGTTTGAGAAAATCATAAAATAGACCCCTAGATAGAAAAGTTAATATCTCCATCCACTTTGAAAGAGAATTGCAAATGACGTCAGTTGATAAACTGAAAGGCGATCAAATTTTCAAAAAAATATTTTAAAACTCCCAGTCCCAACAAGTCGAAAATTTAATCAAACTTCATTTGGGTGTTATGCAATGTACAACTTCTTCAAAGACACCTCACTGGATGGCACAGTATACTTCTCATGAAGACAAAAGTTGGAAGGGTTGTGAAATAACAAGAACGTAAATTCTGGGACGAGGGAAATACAAAATTCTAGATCAGTTAAGGCAAGGAACTCAAGAGATGGCGCTGGTAAATGACAACTCTGCTGCTTTCTTTACTTTTCAGTACGTCTTATCGAATGATCATCGAGAAACTTTGAAGTCAAATTTGAAAACAACGCAAGCACTAAATATCATAATATCTTTACAGATAGCTTACTAGATGGCGCTGTGCGCCTCTTAGACATGCATAGAAACGCCCTCTCAAGCTGTAATAGTATAAAAGTAATAAAAAGAAATTAAATTCTAAGGCGGGGGAAAAAACTTAAGTTCCGACGCAGCTTAACAAAGAAGCTCAATAGATGGCGCTGGTGTCTGACTATTCAATTGCCTTTTTTACTCTTCATTGGGTCTGCAGCAAAGCACGTACTTCAAATCGTCTATAAACATTGAAATTAAATCTTAAAGCGACGCAAGCACGATATCTTCGTGGATAGCCCATTAGATGGCGTTGTAATTCCTCGTACAGAAACGCACGTTCGAACTTCATTACAAAAAAGTTGAATCGTGAATTTTAAAGTGACGGAAATGTAAAGTTTTGACAAAAAAAATTCAAAATTAGATGGCGATGAATTAAAAAAAAATCATAGATAGCTTATTACATGGCGCTTCATGTCCACATTTGCAACTGACTTCAGTTTTGCCCCAATAGATGGCGCCGGATCATTTTTTCTTGAACCGTTTTATCTCTTTCCTTAACTTCAATTAATTTCGATTGATTTTTTTTTCTTTTTTCGTAAAATATAAGAAATCGAGCTCTATCTGTAGAAAATAATTAAATTAATCTAATTAAACGACATCTCACCTCAATAGGTGGCGCTGCCCGAACTATTTCTTTAACTAATTACTAACGCCTGCCCTTTCGCTTTTAACAAATCATGATCAACTCAAACCGTCACACGCTTTTGTTTTAGTTTTGTTTATTTATCCAGAAGATAAATACTTTAATTCAATATCGTCGTACCTCAACAGATGGCGTTGTTGAAAATCTTTTCTGAATCGTTTAAGTTCTAGGAGATCAAATCCTGTCAATTTTTTGCTATTTTTTTTGTTTTTTAATGAAAGGAATCGAAATCAGCTGTTGGAAAGGTGAATTCTTTATATTTTGATAGATGGCGTTGCTTAAAGTTTTTTTTAAATATTATTTTATTGCCATTTATAAAGGTAGGATATACGAGGTCAATCGACTTTCGACAGGTTTGTTAAACAACAGATGATCGTCGTTTGTTTTTCGTTTTTTAAATAGGAAAAAATCTACCATAAGTAAAAAAAGTCAAAGAAATCGAAATTTCTTTTCATTACCGTCGATCGTCTTTTGTTAAAGGAAGGATCCACGAGGACAATCGACTTTTGTTCAATAAAAAATATTCTATTTTCATTTAATACTGGTGCACCTCGAGAGATGGCGCTACTCAATTTTTTTTTTCTTTTGACTCTCTTGTGGCTGCCTCCTCAAGCTTCCACGGATAGATTCTTCCAACTTGCTTTCTTAGAATGGAAATTATCAGCTGTCACTTGTTTAAGAGGAAATTAAATTAAACGCCTCTATACCTCAATAGATGGCGCTGCTTCAATTTTTTTTTCTTAGCTATGTGTTGCGGATAGATTTTGATTGCGTTAAAGCAGTTCGCATCCATCATTGCTTGCGATCGAGAAGGTAGATAAGCGTTCTCTCCCCCTTCACCGGATCATTCCACTTTGAAAGCTTTTTTGTTTTTGTGATTCTTTTCCAAATTACTTCGATGATGCCAAGACTTTTTCCAAGGGGTTGTAGGCAGATGATCCGTGGCTTTCCTCGTCCTCTTCTTGATACTCCTTGAATTAGAAGTCCCATTATGGGTCTCATCGTTTAATGAACGGTCGATACATGACTTAATCATTTTAGTCTTTAATTTAATGATAGTTTCTTGGTTTTTTATTCTTCATTAGCAATTTTTTTCTGTATTTCTTTAAAACTGACCTTACCCACTTGATTCAGGCAACCACAAATCTTGTAACTATTTTTTATTTTATTTTCTTCCTGGAGATTTTCTTTTAACTTTGAGTCATTATTCCTTTGTTACGTATATTCTGTCTTCGTCTATTACGAGTGGTCGTAACACAAAAATGGAAAAAAAAACTTGAAATGACAAAATCAAATACATCAAATTCCATTTGATGTATTTGATTTTGTCATTTCAAGTTTTTTTTTTTCCATTTTTGTTCGATCACTTTCAGTTTGTGCTTCAACTATTGGATGATTTTCTTTCGATCCTGTCACCACTGATGCACCCCATCCATGAAAGCGAAACGTTGTTGGACTATTCCATTTTCTCCTTATCTCACTTTGCCTCGAGACTATTTCTTTTTTCTCAAATAAAGACCTTCATTTTATGATTGAAAGTTTTTTTTTTACGAATTTCTCTTTCGTTCCAGCTGACTTATACCAGAGGCAACCCCTGTTGCCCAACTCGACCAAAAATGAAAAGAGGAACAAGGAGTACTTCGTCGACGAGGACGAAGAAAACATACTGCACAAATCGGAGACGTCCAACGGACACATCAGAATCGAAATGCCCTTACCAGCGCCCGTCAGGGAAGAACCCAGGTTTCCTCAAGAAAAGTGCAAGACACTCATAGGTAAAAAAAAAATAATTCTAATAGTCCAATAGTTTCGCTATTCCCATTAGAACAGCAATGGAAGCCCACTGATTATAATAGATATTTTATTTTTTTGTAAAGTTAACTCATTAGCTCTGCTTGGAAGCGATTGGCTTTTGTTGTGATTCTTTCAAACCTGACCACGAACATGCCCACGCGTGTGGAGGGGGCGTCTCTCTACAATAACAGAAGGGCAATAAAATGTAGAAGCCATTACCGGACGCAGTCAATTCTAATTATAGTAGCTGGCGCCATCGAAAGAGTAAAAGGACGATAATGCCCTTTTATCATGCGATGCAATTGAACGAGCAACAGTTCCACATAAATAACACCGGGAATAACATTCCTTCGAGCTCTCATTAATAACGGATGACGCCAAACGACGACTCTAGCTTCGTTCGATTGTTGTTACTAACGGCCGAATTTTTCAAAGACTTTTACGCTTCGGTAATATAAGGCGGAAGTTTCCGTCCACGTAAAGCCATTGTTTGCAACAGGCCATTGTGTTATTTATAAAGATGAGTTTCATGCTGACGCAAGGCGTAAAAACAAAAGATCGTAAAGCTCTGTACGAGCTGGAAATTAGACTACCCTCTGTTCCTTGCATGGGCAAGATTTGATTCGATTTCTACAATAAAAAATTCGAACGAGAACGTTTTGGAGATGGAACACGTTCTATTTTTCCAGATACTACAAATTAAATCGTTCCAGAAATCGAAACGAATCTTGTTCAAGGACAAGATTCGTTTCGTATATTTGCTTTGTCCTTTTGAAAGGGACATATTTGAAAAAAGTAATTTCAACAGGAACTTGCAAGATGTTTCTTTTGATTAATTGGAAAGTTAATTCATATTAAGTAACTAATTCGTTTAAATTAAGGTTGAATATAGTTTTTTTTTTCGCTTACAATTAACTTAAATGCTCTACACCGTGTTGACTTGTTATAAGCAGGGATGCGAATTCAGACCACTTACTGGAAATGCATTTCTTACTTGACGGCGCCACCTTGTCTAACAATGTCAAAACCAAACAGTGGAAGTCGATCCAAAAGTCCATCCAAAAAGTTGTCCGTGGAGATTTGGAGAAAAAAAATGGCCAAAAATGGAAATGTAGATGGGATAAAACCATTACACATCACAAACCGCAAACTGCAAGCCAAAAGCAAGAGAAGCGTCAGTGGTCAGAGTTTGTATTGGTCCCTGAATGAAGCCCGGTTCACAACAAAATAAAAGCGAGATTTGTTATGTTATAAATGGTGAAACCGTATCCCAATCCCAATCGTACCGAAACAAAGGAGAAATACGGTTCATGGCGGTCGAAATCCTTTCGGGAATGGGACCCCTAAGATTTTTCCAAATGCGATCGAAAGTTAAGATTAATAAAACTCATTATGTCGAAGCTTTTGGTGGAAGAAACAATTGCAGAACTTCATCCTGTGGAAGTATGATGCGGCAAAGGACAGTACTGAAAAATTGACCCTGATAGTTCAAAAAAGGTGGTAGTAAGGGTGAGATTCTTGTTGCCAACCAGCCCAATGGACTTTTTTGGGCTTTGGTTGGCTGAAACAGCGTATGTTCATACGAAGATAATGTGGCACTGGAAGATTGACCTAAATTGTACCAATAATGTGATGGTCCAGAGCAGCGTTGCGTTCAAAGTAAATTTCCCACAGCAAGTTTGCGAAAATTTCCTTTTTTCCCCTAACCCTGAACCAGAAACTTTCTAATTTTTTCCTCACTGTTTCAAAAATAAACAAAAAATTGCTGGCATCAGTTCGTGCCTCCTTCAAAACAAAAAGCAACACGATTACTTCCAGTTGATAATTTAAAAGTGGGCGGGAAATTCGAAAAATCGAAATTTTCAAAACTATCATCTTTTTTCAATTTTTTTTAAGAATAAAAAAAAGGATGGCGTCATGGGCTCAAAAGAACTCATCTTTAGTTATTTGGTGGCTTGGTGGAGGCTCACATGTTGCTTAGCGATATACAAATCACGATGACAGATGACAATAAATATCTAGCAACATCAGAATGACAAAACGTCAAAATGATAGACATACGATACGTCAAAATGAAAGACGAAGAGAAACGTCAAGCATATGTCTTATAGACATATAAAGGGCGAAACGTTGACATATAAGTAACAAAGTAACGCTGACAATCGTCAAAATAAACAAAATAACGGTCGCCCCTCGATTAATCAAAGCGGAACCGCATTCGTTCCTGATTGGCCAACAAATAGGATCGCATCCTCAATTATTGATCGATAAGCAAACACAAAAAACTTCCCCTTGACGAATGAGGTACAGTTCTGCTGGTCTACATTCAGACCAATGAAACTGAGTTATTTGACCCCCACTACGAAAATGCCCCATAAAAACGAGATCGCAAGCCACTCCAGCCGAGTGTCTTCTTGTGCAGCATTTTGTCGAGAACACTCAACCGCTAACCAGCCCTCGTGTGATTCATATCTGCCTTGGCGTTGACTGACTTTTGAGTAGCACCCATAGCATTGCTTGCGCAACATTTTTTCGAGCAACCATACATAACACTGCTTGCGCAGCATTTTGTCGAGCAACCAAACGTAACACTACTTGCGCAGGATCTTGACGAGCAACCGCTCCCACACTACTGCTTGCGCAGCATTTTGTCGAGCAACCATACATAACACTGCTTGCGCAGCATTTTGTCGAGCAATCACCCACACTTCACACACTCCTACGTCAGACTCACCTTCCGGCATCAGTTACTAAACTATTGTTCATCTGTTTATTTGAAATATTTGTTATTCAAATTTGTGTTTTATATTTGTTAATGAAAAAAAATGTTAAACAAGAAAAATAGCTGCAATCCCATGGGAATGATACATATAATACGCTGAAGTAAATTCCAGTAACAATTAAAGTAGATGTGAATGTTAATGTACAGGATGTTCCTTGAATCATGAGATTCTTTTTACTTTTAGTCACGAGTGCCACGACCGATCGTCATTTGTTTCTTTTATCAATTTTGAATTCTGTTTGTATTTTATTTGTTTTTTTGTTAATTTCAATTTTGCTTCGGTAGCTTTAAGATCGGTCGTCATTTGATTATGTTTTATCGACTCGATTTTGTTTGACATTTTTTGTTGTTAATTTTGTCTTTGTTTTTCTGGCAAGTTGCGATTTTCACTCGTTCTTTATTTTTCTAAATTCATGTCTCTGAGAATTAAAAGAAAAAGCGAAGTGATTTTAAACTAAAAGAAAAATTAAAATCGATTGCAGTTCATTTGTTTTTCACTCTGCTGCTCACACAAGTGACGATCCAGGAACTAAATATTTAAAAAAAAATTGAAATTGAAGTAAAAGGAAGTTATTTTGAAAGTTGCAATCTTCTGAGAATTTTTTGCAGATTGAATTTCGCCATATTTTATACGTCGCATCGCAATTCATTTGACATTTCACTGGACTACTGGCAAATTAAAAAGAAACAAATGACGATCGAGGAACTAAGAGTGAAATATGTATATTATTTTATTATCAGACTTCGGATATTTTCGGAGCGTTGCCATGGCAACGCAATGAATGGACACTTTTCATTTAAATTAATTTTAAAGTTTAATGTACAGAGTGACTGATAGTTTGCAAAGCTTGAAAAATGTAATGTATCACTATAAATGGTAATGCAATGTTTTATCAGAAAGTAATCGCGATTTAAGTTGTTCATAAATGGTAACGTTAAAAGGAAACGTTGTACGACAGCAAGGCCAGTGGTCTTAGACAATTTCGGAAAAATTTTCAATTGCGAATTTCTCGAAAACTATTCACTTTTTGTTAAAGACTTATGAGTTCAAGCCTTACCATTTGTAGTGATGTATTACAAGTTTCAAGCTTTGTACAACTATCAGTTACCCTGTATATAGTTCAGGACCTCTTTTATAATTTTCGTAAGCCCTAAACATATAAAGCGACCAATCACTTTTCGTTTTTTTTTTGTAATATACCGAGTGCACCAAAAAAGTTTTGCTTCGATTCCTTTCTGCGGACGCTTGTCGTTTGTCTATCAATTTGATTTTGTTTTACGTTTTCTGGCTAATTTTGGCGAAGAAAGTGATATTTCGCTTGTTTTCTTCCTTCTCCGTTTCAGTGCGCGTGTGAGGCCCCGCATATTAAAAAGGATTGTAATCTGCAAGCTAATTTGAAAAGTATTAAAGGTTTTGCTCATTTTTTTCCAAATGTGACATATTTTGGTTTTGTAATTTTATCTCTGTAATTTTTTACAGCGTTTTTCGTAATGATGGTCAGCTTTCTCACAACGTTACTCTCACTGTCGATAATCCACGATAGAGTTCCAGATCGGAAAATCTACGCCCCTCTACCAGACGTCATCCTAGACAACGTGCCTGCCCAGGACTGGGCATTAGACGTTTCGGAATACATCATCATCGTCTCCGTCAACACAACTTTAATAGCGATGTTATTCCACAAGCACAGGTGAAGCACACTTTCTTTTTACCGTTCGGTGAATGTACGCGCGGCCTAAGAGTCATTAGGCTAGACGCACACATCACTGTTTTAAGTTTTCTTCCAGATTTATAGTATTTAGAAGGTTATTTTTAATCCTGTCCCTCATGTACGTGTACCGAGCTATAACGATGTTCGTGACCGTACTCCCCGTGTCCAGCAAAACGTACTACTGTTCGCCGAAATCGAACGAAACCACCCCCCTGGAGGTGGCGAAGCGCATCGTGACGATCTTCTCAGGGTTCGGCCTCTCGGTTAACGGGAAGCACACGTACTGCGGAGACTACATCTACAGCGGGCACACCGTCATTTTAATATTTTCGTACCTGTTCATGTCTGAATGTAAGTTCTCACCCCCCTCCCCTCACCCGCTCGCTTGTATTGTTGAGTTCTTGTTGCAGATACTCCAAAGAAGTTGTACCTATTGCACTGGTTGTATTGGCTGTTGGCTGCCGTGGGTGTTATTATGGTGCAGCTTTCGCACGGGCATTACACCGTCGATGTTATCATCGCCTATTACATAACGACGCGTATATTTTGGATTTATCATACCTTAGCCAATAATCCTAGTCTTAAAGTAAGTAAATTTTTGGCGCCGCCCAACGTGGGGCTTGACTTAACTTGTTTTTGTTTTAATTCCAGCAACATTCACCGAACAATCACCTAGGCAGATCCTGGTGGTTTACGTTTTTCCTGTACTTTGAGGGCAACGTGAGCGGTCCGGTTCCTAGACAATGGCCGGACTGGCCCTTACCTTGGCCCCGCAGGTTCCTCGCTAAAAGCCGGGAAAGTTAGTGATGCGCCCTGCGCGTACTGCTAGGACTAAATCAAATTTACTATTACTACATGTATTGTGATAAAGTACTTGTTAACGCCTTACGACTTCAAAGTCTCGTTCTTATATTTTGGTGTACATATACATACATATATTTGTAAAACTTTGCTAGGGGAATTTGCAATCTCAAATTTTTTATATACAGTGAGTGATACACCTGTTCTTGTTCAAAAAAAGAAAATCCCAAGCTCGATGAAACGCCCCAAACCCACCCAACCCAACCCCCCGCTCCCCCCATCCCCCTTGAGTCACATGTTTTTCCGTGCGCACGTGATGTCGTCGTCTTCAATTTCCTTTCCTCGTGTCGTGATTTTTATCCTCACGTAGATTTGATGACCGTGTGGTGAATCTCTAATTGCTATTTTTGTATGTACATATACATATATTTATATTGTTAGGTTTTGTATTATATTAACTATTATTGTACAGTAAAGTTTATAATATATTTAATTTTACGTAGAACAAAGAGGAGAAAATAGTAATTGATTGATGGTTATTTGTTTGTGTGTGTGTCTCTGGTGAGTGTAATGACACAAAATAGCATCATCGCCCGTTAATACCAAAGAATTTTTTTTAAAAAAAAAGGGAAACGTCTTCCAACGATCTATAAACAAGCAGCTCTCGATTGGAAAGCAAAATATTTTCTGTCGTTACACGCACGCGCCAATGCAAAGATTTTATGTCGCGGAGAAATCGTTGAGGTTTCATACGGGCGCCAATTACTTTCGTTTCGGTTTTCTTATTTTAATTTCGGATTTTATCACTGCGTTTTTTATGAAATCACAACGATTTGTGATACTGTTATACTTAGAAAAAGTATTAAGGTAAAAAAAAATTGCCATTGCGCCTTTTCCGGCCCTCCCCCCCCAAAAAAAAAAACGTGTGCCACATTAGTGAACCATTTAGGGATGCGATTGATTCAAATTTGAGGAAACCTGAAGGAGGCGTAATGGCCGTTGTTTCGGGGGGGGAAATCGCTGCTGTTTTTCTTGTGATATAATTTATGTTCGTTGTTGTTAACTACTGCGAAAGGTATAGAGAGACGGTCTGTGTGCAGAACACTGTGTACGCGTGTCTTTTGGACGTGTTTGTTTTAGGAATTGTAATTTATTTCCGTTTTTGTTTCCTGTCTTATGAACTATGAGTATGTGACAGTACAACTGTTGTAGTGTTCGAAGTAAATTGTAAATTTATTTATTTTTAAGCAAGTGTTTTTGTTCTTCCACTTCCACCCCACCCTTTCATTCTGATTTACTACAGTTACCATCACAAATGCGGATTTAATTGATACGTTGTAATGTAACTTATTGTTAGTTTTGATTGACTAGAGAAAAATGACACGCACTGTATATATAGATAGCTGACGACCGATCTAAAATCCCGTAGCCGCATTTAAAATATTGTTTACTTTTTAAAAACAAGAAAAAACTGTGTGCTTAATTACGTCATATCTTCGCAATTTACTTAATTAAGCACCGTTACAATTACAATGTCGGTTCCCCATGTAAACATAATTAGTGTTTTGCAATTACTTACGCCCATCAGAATTTTACGTTTTTCTTTAGTTGGTCTTGTCAGTTCACCCATTTTATTAGCCCAATACAGTAAAATCCTCTGATGCAGCTCATTCCGCAAAATATATTTAACGTGCGCAGCATCTACGGTACCTTCGTGAAATCGCGTGCGTTAACAGACGACGATAGTAAACACGTAAGTGTAAAATTTTTTTCCACCAAAGAGAGTTCGAGCAGCAGTTTATTATAACTACATTATTAATTTCTGTTTGTTTATTTTAAATAATAAACACAAACAGTGGGTCGTGATCACCGTGAAACCACCCGCATCCGTTTTGGAACACGTGTGCGATGAATTGATTGATTTTGTTCGTAATTAATCGGAAGTTTTCGGTCTAATAACTAAACAAAAGACGGATGTTCTCGATAATTGGCATCACACAATCACAAAACGTATGAAAATTAATTAAAATTGTGTAACTGGCAATATAGAAAGTGTTAGGAAAGAGTTTGTACATGTATTTCGGCCTTATTGGGCCTCATCGGAACTCTGTACCTTAAAAAAATTTAGAAAAACTTACCCCTTTTTTGAATTTCTAAAATCCCAAAACACAAAATTTTTACAAAACGTATGGTCGTAAAGACATCAGAAAAATTGACATAAAAAAAGTATCATAGTGTGATCGTGACAAGTTCCAAAATTCCGTTTCTATCTCTGTATCCAGTGGGAACCATGGTTTCATAAGCAAAGATTAATTTAATTGCCATTTAGTTATTAATAGCTAACAATTGCTTTATTTAATTGAATGCCGTTTCTTCTCTTTATAAAATTGTTTTGAACTTGCCTTTGTATTGTGAATTAATGTTTTGTTTGAATTTTATATTTTTTGTTTAAATTATTCTCATTCATAATATAGAACTTGGCATGATCACACTAAGACATTAAAAGAAATGTCTTAGTGTGATCGTGGCAAGTACCAAGTTCCGTTTCTCTCTCCGTAATCAGTACTATAAGTTCCATCAGCAAGAAATAATTTTAGTTATTAATATCTAACAATTGCTTAACGTAGTTGATGTACGTACAGAATGCCGTTTCTTCTCTTTATAACATTGTTTTGAACTTGCCTTTATGTTGTGAATTAATCTTTGGTTTAGTCTCATTAATAATATGGAACTTGTCATGTTAAAAGAAATGTCTTAGTGTGATCGACACAAATTCCAAGTTCCGTTTCTCTCTGCGCATCCAGTCCCATGGTTCGATAACCAAAAAAATAATATTACTGCCAATTAGTTGTTAGTAACTAACAATTGCTTTATTTAGTTGATGTGCAGAATGTCGTTTCTTCTCTTTATAAAATGGTTTTGAACTTGTCTTTGTGTTGTGAATTAATCTTTCCTTTGAAGTTTATATTTTCTGCCTAAATTATTCTCATTAATAATATGGAATTTGTCCCGATTACACTAAGACATTAAAAGAAACGTCTTAGTATGATCGTGACAAGTACCAAGTTTCGTTTCTCTCTCCGCGTCTAGTATCACAGCTTGATAAGCAAAAATTTGTTTTATTACCAATTAGTTATTAGTAACTAACAATTGCTTTATTTAATTAATGTACGGAATGTCGTTTCGTCTCTTTATTAAATTGTTTTGAACTTGCCTTTGTGTTGTTTTGTGTTTTGCCGTTTCTTCTCTTTATAAAATTGTTTTGAACTTGTTTTTGTGTTGCTTTATTATCTATTATTATTTATCTTTCATTTGAATTTTATATTTGCCTAAATTATTTTCATTAATAATATAGAACTTGTCACGATCACACTAAGACATTAGAAAAAATTTTTATTGCCAATTAGTTATAAGTAACTAACAATTGCTTTATGTAATTGATGTACAGAATGCCGTTTCTTCTCTTTATAAAATTAGTTTGAACTTGTCTTTGCGTTGCTTTGTGTTTTGAATTAATCTTTCGCTTAGATTTTGCATTTGCCTAAATTATTCTCATTAATAATGAAACGTCAGTTCCCTGGCAATTTTAAAAATGGAGTTTTTCTTAAATGCGAAAAAGGGCGGTGCAGCGACGTTAATTGATTTGGTCACAAGAAAGAATTCCGGCTTTAAAATAATTATTAAAAACGAACCGCTGTTATTTATTTTCTTAATTACGTGAACGTGATACCTTTTTTTTTTGGGGGGGGGGGGGAGGCGAAATGGCTCTTTACTTTAAATAAAAAATACGAAACTTTGCTTAATTTATTTTCTTTTTTGTTGTTTTCAAAATTTGTCCACGAATTTACTGCAAAATCCCTTTAACGTCCATTTAAGGGAGAGCCGAAAGAGAATCGAAGGCTGTAAGAATGAATATCAGAAGAGTAAAAGGATCTATAAGGACCTGAATGTGCAGGGTTGAAGAAATCGAAAAATCCAAAGGTGAAACATTGAAAGAAATCGAAACAGCGTGGTCATGTTGAAAAGATAAGGGCAGCAGGAAATAGTGAAGGCTATAAGACTTAACATGAGAAAAGTAAAAAGATCGAAAAAGATCTGAATGTGCAGGAATGAAGAAGTCGAAAGATCCAAAGATAAACGTTGTCATGGTCATATTGAAGACATAAGAATTCCAGAAAGAGTAAAGAAGGCTACAAGACTTAACAAGAGAGAAGTAAAAGGATCTATGAAGTCCTGAATGTGTAAGATTGAAGAGATTGAAGAGCTGAGCCAGCAAGAAACGTCAAATTAGAAGAACCAAGATGACACGATAACGTTGGAGAAATATAAGGAAAGAGTAAAGATGACTGTAAGAATGAATATGAGAAGACTAAGACCTGAATGTGTAAGGTTGAAGAACTCGAAAGATCCAAAGGTGAAACGTTGAAATAAATCGAAGGCATGGTCCTATTGAAAAGAGGAAAGAGTAAAGAAGGCTATAAGACTTAACACGAGTAAAATAAAAGGTTTTATAAAGACCTTAATACATAAGATCTAAAGGTAAACGCGTTGGAAAGATAGGGATTGCGGAAAAGAGTAAAGAAAATCATAATAATGAAAATGAGAAGAGTCAAAGGATCTATAAAGACTCCTTAATGTGTACAATCAAATAAATCGAAAGCTAAAACGTTGAAATAAACAGAAACAGCATGGTCACGTTGAAAAGGTAAAGATTACTGAAAAGAGCAAAGAAGGCCGTAAGATCCTAACAGACCTAAACGTATATAGGATTGAAGAAATCGGAAGACCTAAAGGGTGGAACGTCAAAACAAATAAAAATGAAAAAAAATTATCAAATTTACTTTTTAAAAATTTTTCTTAATTGTTATTTATTAGCAGATAACTTTGAGTTGTTGCTTTAATGCTGTTTTGAATTTTGCTTTGTGTCGAATTTTCAATTAAAATTCTCATAAAAGAAAGGAAACATAAATAGGGAAGAAGGGGCGTCGTTTCGACAATCCCGAGAAGTGTACCTAAGCAGTGGTGGGCAAGGGCTAAACGTTCATTCCGTACACAAAGGGTGCAGAGAACGATTCCTGTCTACTTAAAACGTACAAACAAAGAAGTGACGACTTGGGTCTTTCATGGTTTAACTAAAGTTTTGGTAAAAAAGTGGGGAGAGTGAGAGAGAGTTTCTGCGTAAAATTTTCATAAAGTTTGAATTAATCCATGGATTTTGGGGGTAGAAAATAGAATCTCTCCCTCTTACCCTCGTCGTGGTTTCTACAGGAGCAAAGTGTCCTGACGAGGTCTTGTATATTGATAAATTGGATTATTCATCTCCTTTTACGTTTTAACCCTCGTCTCTTACACTATGATATCCAACCTAAAAGAAAAAAGAAAATAACGATCTACACTACGTAAATTGGCACCCAACGTGGGACCTGTCCTTGGACTCAGAAGCTGTTGAAAGTAAATTAATATCCAAAATAATCGAGTACATTAAAATATGTACGATGGGATTTACTTTTGACTGATTGCTTCTTGTCGCGCGTGGGTTCCCGTTAGCGGTTCTCACGCGTTTAGGGTCTTTATTAATGGTTCATTTATTTTAACGTATCTAAATGGTCCAAACCAAAAGAAGCCATTCCCCTCCGTAAAGTGGCGCTCCCTTCGGCATTTTCCCTAAGGAAGTCTGTCCGAAAAAGTCATGGAAGTGAATTAAGTTGCCTACTCGATAGGGTAGCATTAGCAATTTTTTTTATCGATTGCTTCTCGACGCGCGTGGGCTCCCGTTAGCAGTTCTCACGCGCTTAGGGTCTTTATTGATGGTTTATTTATTCTAACGTATCTAAATGGCCCTTATCTTAAGGAGAGGCTTACTCTTTACATTCAAACCAAAAGAGGCCATTTCTCTCCGTAAAGTGGCGTCCCCTTAGGCATTTTCCCCTGGGAGGTCTGTCCGAAAAGGTCATGGAAGTGAATTAAGTTGCCTACCCAATAGGGTAGCATTAGCAAATTTTTGACCGATTGCTTCTCGTCGCGCGTGGGCTCCTGTTAGCGGTGCTCAGAGTCTTTCTCGACTCAATGTTTTGGCTAAAGTTTATTGCTTGTCCCTGAGAACTGTTTAAGTGATAATCAAGGTTTGAAATTCAGTTGGAGATTTTTATTTTAATTCCATAAAGGATTTAGAATCTTCGGCCGTTTACAGTTGCTGTTTGGATTCTAGTCAAACGAGCTGCTGGGGTATACCAGGCAAGAAGATAACGTTGATTCTGATAAATTCTTAGAAAGCACAGAACATGAATGCCAACGGACAATTATTCAAGGCATATCGTAAGTATTTTTGGATTATGTCACAATCACTTTTTTTCCCTAAAAACAAGGACGTTTCCACAACTCTTCCTTTTTCAATAAAGAGGAGCTGATTTCCTTCCTTATCCAATCTCACATGTATCCTTGTCTTGTAACACCGATGTCATGTAACTCTATTTCAAGATATTGGGAAGTATTGATGCATTTTTTCAAATCACACATGGGAACGGGGGTGTTCGCTATGGGCAGCGCCTTTAAGAATTCGGGTATCCTGCTAGGTCCTTTCCTTCTGGTGCTTCTAGCTGTGACAACAACGCACTGCCATCATATTTTGGTAAGTATAACTTAAAAAGCCCTTCTTATATCATCTTCATTTCGTGCCTCAGATTAAAAAAAAATCATCAATATTCTCTATTTACTTTTTACTGTGTCGCATTGCAACCTGTTTTTAGCTGTCAACATCTGCGATGCTAGCGAAATTAATGGGAACAAAACCTTGTCCGAATTTTCCAAAAACAGTTCAACTGAGCCTCGAAATGGGGCCCCCGTGTTTCAAGAAGCTTGCACCATGCGCAAGCAAACTGGTGAAGTTCTTCCTTTGCGTGACGCACTTGGGGGCTTGCTGCGTCTATTTCATATTCATTTCGTGCAACCTCCAACAAGTAAGTGCCCAAAGTTATTAGCCCAAAACATCATCATCATCGTTTTGCTTGTAGATTATGGGTCTTTTTGGTTACCACGAACTCAGCCTACATTCAGCCATGGCCGTAGTATTCGTGCCGATTTTGCTCAGTTGTTTCATAAGGCGTTTAAAATTTTTGGTACCGCTTTCGGCCGTCGCCAACGTAGGAATGGTGCTTAGTCTTTCTATAATCGCGTCGTTCTTGACGCAGGATTTACCGCCGGTGTCTTCAAGGAATTATGTTGCGCATTGGAACCAGCTGCCTCTTTTTTTTGGAACAGTTTTGTACATTTTCAACGGAATTGGTTATGTAAGGCGATTTTTTTTTCTGTGGGTCTCAACACACGCGTTGACTTGTTTGTGGACTTGTTTGAAAAACCGTCGTTTGTTATTTGCTCGATGCTAACTTTGTGAAAAGTGAAAGATGAAAGTAGCAGCATCGGCCTCTTACACATGCGTTGACTTGTTTGCAAACTTACTTGTAGATTTATTTGATTAATCATAAAAACGTCATATGTCGTCCCAAACCAAATCTTTATGAAATTTGACATTTTTAGTTGCGAAAATAAACCATTGAGGAAGCAAATTTTAAAAAATGACATTTTGAAAGTTTTGACAAGTCTCAACGAATACCCAGGCGTCCATTTGTCGGCGCTCTATTTTTTTCAACTCGCAGAAACAAGTCGCATGAGTTATTAAACTAAATTTGAGCTCCATCACATTTTTTATTATTTGCCTGAAAATACAGGGTGACTGGTACATAAACGCATATATATTGTGTTTTCTTTACAAACCCTCTACACTAATATTTAAAATTAAAGAAATTAAGATGTTTCGGTTTCTCTTGCGAGTTGATACATTAACACACATTATGTATCAAAAATGTTGTTAAATACGTCGATGAAAGAAAAAATAGAAAATCTTAAACCTCCACTTGTAAAGGAGAACTTCGAACAAATTGTACATTCATAAGTATTTATTTCGAAATTTATTACTTTCTTTATTTTTCAATATTAGTGAGAGTAAAAACAAAAAAAAATTAAATATCTCAAAATCTGTTACCTTTTTTGTAATGTATATGTGGGTAAATCAGTTGTAATTGTGCTCCACTAACACGCCCTCCAAAATACACTTTCATGTACCAGTCACCCTGTACATACGAAAAGTCAAGAAATACTTAAAATGAGGTTTCTATTTAAGAATTTCAAAAACTCTTTTTTTTTATTTAAGTCTGGTTTTAATATTTTTTAAATTGTGTTTTCTTAACAACATTGATTTTGAGAAATTTGCCCAACTTTCTTTAAAAAAAAAATTATAAAATGAAAATATATTTTGGCAATTGTGTAATTTCTGACATAAAATAAAACAAAAGACGATCGACAAATAAACGAAGAAAATTATAAAAAAAAATTTCTTCAATTAAAAAAAAACTTTCTAAAATTAAGACATTTGACAGTTATGCAATTTTTGGCGTAAAATAAAAAACAAAAGGCGATCGATAAATCGAGAAAATTTTTAAAATTAAAAATAAATAACAAAAATAAAAAATCTCTTCTAATAAATAAATCTGGGTCGACTTTTTAAAACTAAGATCTCCTTTAAGACACTTGACAATTGTGCAATCTCCGACGTAAAATAAAACAAAAAACGATCGATAAATAAATCAAGAAAATGTCTAAATTATAAAAAAATAACAAAAATAAAAAATTCTCATTAAATAAAACTATGTAGACTTTCTAAAATCAAGGTATGAGACATATGAGAATTGTGCAATTTTTGACATAAAGTAAAACAAAGGACGATCAACAAATAAATAAAGACATGTACTTACAAACTTAAAAACACAAAAACAAAACATTCTTATTAAATCAACAAAACTGGTCCGACTTTCTACAATTAAGATATAGTTTAAGAAATTTGACAATTGTGCATTTTTTGACGGAACATGAAACAAAAGACGATCAACAAATAAATCAAGAAAATTTATATCACTTAAAAAAATAAAATGCTTCTCCTCGAATAAACACAACAGAATTGACTTAAAATTATGATATATTACATATTTTAAGACGAAAAGTCTAAGGCGCGGCATCTTGTAATCGCTTTTTGACTTAACAGTGTTATGAAAATTGACAAATTACAGCCGGTTTGCTACTTAATAAGTCGTCTTATACGAGGCGGCCAAGCGTGCTGTCAAAGTTTCTGCTGACGAGACCCAAATAAGGCCGAAACAGCTGTACAGAGGATGCTCGGGGAATCCACTGCAATCAAAATCGAGTAGCAACAACATTTTTGAAAACTTTCAGAGATTTGACAATTGTGAAATTTTCGGTGTCAAATAAACAAAAGACGATCAACAAATAAATAAAGCAAATTAAAAATTATACAAACTTTTTATAATTAAGATACATTTTTAGATAGCTGACAAATGCACAATTTTCGGCGTAAAATAAAACAAAAGACAAACAAATCAAGAAGATTTATAAAATTTATAAAAAATAACAGAAATTAAAAAATTATCTTCAAATAAACGAAACTAATACGACTTTCTAAAATTAAGACAGACAGGCATTTGACAATTATGTAATTTTTGAGGTAAAATAAAACAAAAGACAATTGACAACTATATAAAGAGAATTTATAAAATTAAAGAAAAAATAATTTAAAAAAACTTCTTTTAAAATAAACAAAATTGTTTCCACTTTCTAAAATTAAGATTTAAGACATTTGACAATTGTGCAATTTTTGACGTAATATAAAACAAGACGATCGACAACTAAATAAAGAAAATTTATAAAATTGAAAAAAAAAGAACAAAAATTAAAAAATTATCCTCAAATAAACGAAACTGGTTCGACTTTCTAAAATCATATTTTTGACAATCGTGTAATGTTTGACGTAAAATAAAACAAAAGACGATCGATAAATAAACCAAGCAAATTTATAAAATTTTTAAAAGATAACAAAAAAAATTCTCTTCAAACAAACAAAACTGAGTCGACTTTCTAAAATTAAGATATACTTTAAGACATTTGACATTATTGTGACGTAAACTAAAAGAAAAGACGATCGATAAATATATTAGTAAACAAGATTAAGGTTGCGCAGCTACAAGTTACGAACACTTGAAAAATAATATTAATAAACAAGGACAAGGTTGCACAACTGCACTATTTACATACAAGCGATTATTTTGTTTTCTTGACACCATACAAGCTCCAAGCTCTCTATCAGCTACTCGTCAGGCTAATTATTCTTATATTGCCTGCTGCGGCTGCGGCCGACTTAGTTAGTTAACGATTTTCAATGCTATTACAATTGCTTCGGAATTTGAAACTTAATTTTTCTATCTTCATTTTATTTTGAATTTTAAAGGGTTCACGCAACAAGGCAACGAACTTCTCAGCAGTCAAATCAATAATCTCTGAGTAATATTTCTTTCTACCAAGTCAAACAAATAATTCAGCAGATTTTACGACCAATTTAATAATCATTGAACACAACAACAAACATGTCTACGAGCTTTACGTTATCTCAATAATCTCTACAATTCTCTCTAAGAACTCAATAAACATCCCAAGAGATTATGCGTCAAAACGTTCATTTCTTTTGAACGTTCATTTGTTTTTAACTAATCAACAAACAAATCAACGTCTATATGGTGACCATTAAGGTGCCTATACACCAAAAAGAAATAACAAAAACATGTTAATAGCAAGTATTGCTATTAACATTGCTAGTAACAAAACATTGTAACTACTTTCAAAGATATATAATAATGTTATTTCCACTGTTATCAACATTGTTGCTAGCAAAACAGTTTACAGTTTGTTACGAACATCTTGTTTCCAAATATAACAAGTCAGTAACATTTTGTTAGTAACACTCTTTGATCTAGACAGCCTACGGACCAATCGCTGAATATTTGGTACTAACAAAAATATGAAGAATGACATTAACACGTTAACAAAAAAAAATAATAAATGTTGATAACATTTTTGTCTCAGTTTTTAAGATTAAAAACATTACTATTAACAATGTGTAGAGCCGGTTTTAGTCAAACGTCATCAACAATATTGAGATAACAGAAGTATCCAACATTTCTTGTCCCAGTTTTTAAGATTTGTTAACAACATTGCTTTCAACAATGTTATCTTAGATATAAAGCCGGCTTTAGTCGAAAATTTCGTCAACAATGTTGATAACAGCAGTGCCCAACATTTTTTCCCAGTTTTTTTAGATGTGTTAACAACATTGCTCCTAACGATGTTATATTAATAATGTTATCTCCAGTATAGAGCTGGCTTTAATCGCAAACGTCGTCAACAATGTTGATAACAGAAGTATCCAACATTTTTTCCCAGTTTTTTTAGATTTGTTAACAACATTGCTCCTAACGATGTTATATTAATAATGTTATCTCCAGTATAGAGCTGGCTTTAATCGAAAACGTCGTCAAGAATGTTGATAACAGAAGTATCCAACATTTTTTTCCCAGTTTTTTTTTAATTTGTTAACAACATTGCTTCTATCGATGTTATATTAATAACGTTATCTCCAGTATAAAGCCGACTTTAATCGCAAATATCGTCAACGATGTTGATAACAGAAGTATCCAACATTTTTTCCCAGTTTTTTTAGATTTGTTAACAACATTGCTCCTAACAATGTTATATTAATAATGTTATCTCCAGTATAGAGCCGACTTTAATCGCAAACATCGTCAACAATGTTGACAACAGAAGTGTCCAACATTTTTTGTCCCATTTCTTTACATTTCTTAGCTACTTATTGTGTTTTGTTTGTTTTGCTTAGATCATACCTTTTCAAAACGACATGAAACGCCCAAATAACTTCTCGTCATCCTTCGGAGTCTTAAACGTAGGGACGGCGCTGGTCACCGCCGTCCTAATGTTCATGGGCTTCACATCGTACCTCAAGTATGGCGAAGAAATCCAGGACACGGTCACCTTGAACTTACCACAAGATGACCCGTACGTGCAACTTACAAGACGTGTCGAGTTTATAAATTCAAAAAAAAAAAAAATTGCGCAGGTTGGCACAGGCCGTTAAGGTCATCACATCTCTGGCCATCCTTCTTACTTACGCGCTGGTGTTTCACGTGCCCATGAGAATTCTATGGGGCGAAATTTTGGAAGGTGCGAGGACTATTAGGTATCCGAAAGCAACTGAGTATTTATTTCGCACCTTCTTGGTTCTTCTAACACGTAAGTGTTCTCTTCATTGTAAGTAGGAATTGTTATTTTGGGACAACCAATACCACTTGGAAGTAAAAAAGGTGGGACATCCAGTACACGCCTGGTACGAATTATGTCTCGAAACTAAACTAAAGAACTTATTTAATATTGACAACGTGAAGTCATCCAAATTAGTTTCCACGTTTTAAAATCCTCCTGTATAGATATCTTTTTTTTTTTAGTTTTGCTGGCCTGGGCCATCCCATACCTGCACCTATTCATTTCGTTGATCGGTGCCATCACCGGGCCCATCCTGATGATGTTCTTTCCGCCACTCATCGAACTCGTCGTGCTTTGGGGTTCTTCGGAATTGGGCTTTTGGAAGTTCGTCGGAAATGCTGCCATCATCTTCGTGGGAATCGTAATTTGTGTCACGAGCACGTACGAAACTGTGAAATCGATCGTGAAGGCCATGAGTAGTGATCAGTGAACATGAAATTTTACTGAGGAGACAAATCATTATCATTTTGCAAAAATAATTGTAGACACCGCCTATGTATAATTAAATTATTTATTTATACTTGTACGATAATAAATTGAAGATGATTTGGAGAGGAGCGAGCAAGGGTTTCTTTGTGTATTGAGGATGACAGTTTAACCATCGAAATACGTATCTACATTAAGAAATAACATCGTGGGTTTAATTTTTAATTTAATTCTTCTTTATAATAACACAAAACATCAAATTCCTATGATCTATACGTATGTAGGACTTTATTAGAAAAATAGTTTTCGTGTCGCAAATTACTCGTCATTGTTGCTATTACGTTTGCAACATTCGCCTAATCATTATTATTATATAATAATGGCGTGATACGCGCTCTCAATTTACCTCATTTAAAAGAGAGACGATTGTTTAAACCGGGGGGGACCTTCATGATACACTTCCGTGTGTGCTTACGTTGTTGCAAACGACGCAAAAAATTAATCAACGCTAATGGATTGATATTAAAGTGAAGAGGTTGAGATTGGACCCCCAAAAATTGTCCATTAAAACGGGATATGATTCGGAAACTCGCAGATTATATGCACGGACGTCATTGCTTCCAACATCAACAATTACCACAGGAAAGCGATGAAGGGAGCTTTCAATTTTTAGTCCCCAGAGGATTACAGGCATGTGAAACTAATTCGTTGTGATTCTTGAAGAGGAGTTTAGAAACACTCAAGCGCAACTTTTTAGCCAATTAAATCAAGTCCAATTGTTTAAATCGTTGAAGCGTTTGAGGGGCCTAGTTCTAAAGCGAGCAATCTCCATTTGTTACTTTTACGTGCAGCTTCATTCCTTTTTTGTAATAACAATCACGCAAATGTGTTCAAATAAAAAACTTAAATGTTTTATATTTCCTGAGAAATTAAATCTTGACACTGGAACTGTGCCCCTCATTTTTACTCATGTGCGTACGGCCTTGTTTTTTTTTTTTT
Source organism: Serrognathus titanus (assembly GCA_039766575.1). Taxonomy (NCBI): domain Eukaryota; kingdom Metazoa; phylum Arthropoda; class Insecta; order Coleoptera; family Lucanidae; genus Serrognathus; species Serrognathus titanus. The sequence continues at coordinate 71,543,919 of CM077913.1, forward strand.
TTTCTTTTTGATGTTACATCATGTACTATGATTATACATAATTACCCCTAGCCACGTAACATTGCGGACTTTTTTTTGCGGACATTCCATCTAATGCGTGCCAATCTCCCAAATACATACAATATTAAGACCGCCAATTACAATTAAGTATGAAATCAAAATTACGAGATTGTCGAGGAAAAACCACAGTAATTTATAAATTTGTAAAAATTAGACGAGGTTTGATTATTTTAATGGGCCGAGATTAACGCGAACTTGAGATTTATTTGCTAATTGAATATACAGGGTGACTGACAATTGTTTCGCCAAAAAGTATACAGAGATTCTGAAATCAAGACGAGAGAAAAAGAAGCAGATTAAAAACACTGCAAATAAATTAAGGATGAAGAACAATGTCGTTCAAGTTGAAGAGGAAAAGTGAAGAACAGGAAAGTTGAAGAAAAACCCGTTTTTTATTTCATTTGAAGAAAAAGTCCTCAAGGTGAAGAACAAAAACCGAAAGACAAACTTTAACTGCTGCAGGAAATTAACAACGAATTTGTTCAACGTTTCGTGGGGATGTCATTACCAAGGGTGGATTCATTCGAAAAAATACTTCACTTCGGAGATTTCTTCTTTAACAACTTTCTTAAAATCAAATTGAAAATCTCGAGCTGTCACTTTACAGCGAAACTGGGATATTACCGAGAGTATTTAAAGGGTTCGGTGATTAAGGGCCAAATTCTGGCACACCATTCATACTCAACTCACATTCAAACTTAACAGTTCGACGCTAATTGAATTTTAGAGGAACAGGCAACAAGAGACGATCGACGACCATCCTGTTTTGACGGAAAGTGTTTGAAAATCACTATCAATTAACAAAAAAAAAAAACGAAAAACTGAAACAGAAATGAAAAGTTAATTTAACACAAAAACAAAAACGATGAAACAGAGAATTAAGTGAACAGAAAACAAAAGAAAATCGACGGTATCGTCCAATGACTGAAAATAAAACATCAATCGGTAAACAAAGATAGATGCGAAAAAATAATGCCAACGAAAAAAATATTAAAAAAAATACGAAACAACTAAATATAAAAGATGACAAACGGGAAACAAAAGAAGATCGACGATTCTGTTTTGACGGAAAAAAAATTAACAAGAAAACAAAAAACTGAAGTAGAAATGAAAAATTAATTTAACAAAAAAAAAAAACAAAAGACAACAGACATTAACAACGAGGAAACACGGAATTAAATGGACAGAAAACAAAAGAAAATCGACGATTTTATCTGGCAGAGAATGATTGGAAACAAAAAACTATCAATGAGCAAAAACATGGTACAACGAAAAAAATATTAAAAAAAACCGAAACAAGCAATAACTAAATATAAAATTAGACGAACAGGAAACAAAAGAAAATCGACGATTCTGTTTTGACGGAAAGTGTTTGAAAATCAGTATCAATTAACAAAACAAAAACAAAAAATTGAAGCAGAAATAAAAATTAATTTAACACAGAAACAAAAGAGAAGAAATATAAATAACAACGTAATATACAATTACGTAAACAGAAAATAAAAGAAAATCGACAGTATCGTCCAATGACTGAAAATAAAAAATCAATCGATAAACAAAAATAGACGCGAAAAAATAATGTCAAGGAAAAAAATATAAAAAAAATCCGAGACAAACAACAACTAAATATAAAATTAGATAAACAGGAAACAAAAGAAGATCGACGATTCTGCTTTGACGGAAAGCGTTTCCAAATCACTAACAATTTAAAAAAAAAAAAACCAAAAAACTTGAGCAAAAATGAAAAATTAATTTAACACAAAACAAAAGACAACAGACATAAACAAAGAGGAAATAAGAAATTAAGTGAACAGAAAACAAAAATCGACGATTTCATCCGGTAGAGAATGATTGGAAACAAAAGACTATTAATAAGCAAAAACACGGTACAAGTCTTAACTTTTCAAAGAAGAAGGAACATTTTTAGTTCATATTTTATTGCCAAGTTTCTTGTTGATTTTTTTTGACTTTTTTTGCGTGTATTTTATATTATTTCGTAATGTTTTATTAATTTTTTTTAATTATGTATTACGATCGTCTTTTCTTTTTTTTACTCTTTTTAGAAATTTCTTTTTTTTTTTTCATTTCGATTCTATTTCTCGAACGTCAAAAATGTTTCTCATTCCTCTCTGTTTCTGATTGTTTCCATTTTTTGTTTGTTTTTGGCTTTCAGTAAACGTTGCGATTGTCACTTGTTTTCTTTTCTTCCTTTCTTTATATATGTACTTATCGCTTGCGTATGGATTAATATTCAATACGTTCCGAATAAGAAGAAGAAGAAGTGACAATAAATTAATCTTTTTAAATCTTTTTAAAGAGCTATGGTGTTACCAACGCTTAAGAAGCAGAAATTCCTCAATTTGTTACTAGATTCCGGAATAAATTTAAAAAGAAAACGCAAACAAATCTTTAAAAAGACATGAAATTAAAGAAAATAAACAAAACACGGTCGATTTTACAGCGCAGTTCAGTCGATTAATAATAATTTTTAAAAAAGAAAACAATTTGAAATTAATGACAAAACGAAGAAAATAAAAAAATGAACAAAAATTCAAAAAATAAAAACAAAGGACAATCGTTTTTACGATAGGATTTAATAGAGCAATAATTTTACGAATTAAATTAAATTTGAGAGGAAGGATGACAAAACAAAGAAAGTAAATGAACAAAATTTTAAAAAATATGTAACAATAATATTAAAAAATACTAAGAAAAACAAATGAATTTAATTAATTAATTTAATTTAATCGATTTTAGAGCGCAATTCAGTAGATTCATAAATTAAAAAAAAAAGGTAATTTGAAACTAACTGAAACAGATGGCGCTGTTCAATGTCTCACACTAGTACGACCTTCATTGCCGCCCTCTATTGTCGACAAAAAAACAAAATGGTAATAATATTGATTAATTTGAGAGGAAAGATGACAAAATAAGGAAAACAAATGAACAAAAGTTTTTAAAATATATAACAATAACATTAAAAAAATAATAGAAACAAAAGACAATCGATTTTAGAGCACCACAAATCAGTATATTCATGAATTTAAAAAAAAAACAAGTAATTTGAAACAGACTGCAACAGATGGCACTGTTCAATATCTCACGCTGCGACCTTCATTGCCGCCCTCTATTGTCGACAAGAGACATTTTCTTATTGAGGTTCAGCGTGTTTTAACAACAGATGACGTTAGTAAAGTCTTACAACAACGCAAGTCACTTTTTCGTTATCATCCAGAAATGACTGTTAGTTGAAACTCTGCTCAATAGATGGTGATTTTTCAATAAAAGTCGATTTCCTTTTGACATAAAAGAACTGCTTTGAGCTGTCTAGGAGCTGACAGCTTCTTTTACGAAATAAAATTAGAAAATCTCTTTTCCTTTGACTTTTTCGTAATGTTTCAAAATATTTGCCTTGCATGTATGTTCAGGGTGTCCCAAATTGGATGATATTCTACAGGTATTCGTAACGAAAATAAACAGCATTATTAAGCCGACTTTTCTAGCTGGTTTTAATGGTTCAACCAAAAATTTTAGCTTCGTGGCCCAGTCTCCGTTATGTTTAACCGAGATACCATCGTAATGTATCATCCAATTTGGAACATCCTATACATAAAATTCGGTGACTGAAGGAGCCATCGGTCTATTCACTACTACCACCCCCAAGGAACTGCTGCGGATATAATTAATATGTATTACGTAGTCTTTTTTACAGTATTAATAAAGTCAAATGAAAATTTGGGGATTTCAGTAACAGTAGAATTACCAACGTTGAGAAAATTACTAGCATGACTGGGCGCTAGATTCATTGACCTCTCAATCATTTATGAATGCTCTGTATTTATATTCCTTAGTGTATCTTGACAGTTGAAAGTTTACGTAACGAACTTGTGATATCGGGGCATCCCCAATCGACGTTTCGCTGTACTTTGGAAAAACTGTCAACTGTGATCAGCGAAACGTCGATTAGTGAGCAATTTTACAAATACGTTACATACGTATCGTAAGTTTTTAAATACTTTAAGAAGGAAATTCGGCTTGCGCCCCTCATTTTACAATAAAGCCAATCTGTCCCGCCTTTTTCAGATTTCAATGAAACAGTCGGTATTTTTTTTTAATTTTGCTTATTTTTTTTTTTGTGGCATGAATATGAAAAACGGGGTTCTACGATTTTTAATTAAATAAGAGGCCACCTGAACTTTGACTTTTTCCCAATGTATTTGTGTTCTGTATTCTAATATAATTTATTTTAGGAAATAAAAGCAGTATTATTAACGTATCCATAGTGTGTACATGCAACAGACCACCACTTCATGTAACTAACTTTGTAACATCCGGACATCTTTAAAAATCGCACCCCAATGCTGTATTTTGGGAAAAACTGTCAACTGTAATCCGCGAAACGTTGATTAGTGAGCAAGTACGTCACATACTTATCGCATGTTTTTGGGTATGTTGGACGTGGTTTACGAAGGAAGCACGTCTTACGGCCTTTATTTTGTAATACAGTCCGCATCCGCCCTTTTTCGAGTTTCAATGAAACAATCGGTATGTATACCTACAACAAACCGCCAATTTTAGAGCCAAGACCTTTCTGTGCGAGCAAGTGGCCTTAATAAATGATCATTTTCAATCAATAAAGGAAAATATAAGCACGTAATGCAAGAGTATAAAACTCTCCGGGAAAGTCGGCCCCAATGTTAAACTCATCAAAACCATTTTCCCGACTTCCGTCACGGTTTCAAGGCGAGGACAATTTTCTAGCAAACGATCCAAAAAGGACTGCAATTTTCCCTCGTCGCATCCTCGAAGGAAATGACACTTGATCGACGGTCATTAAGCCCAATAATGAGTGTTGTGACAACCTGATTTAGATCGAGAGCGCATGATTTCCCCCACCGGGGGGGACGCGATGAATAAAACCGACGCGTGTTTGGAATCCCGCTAGTGGTTTTCCACTGTTTGGGTTTGAGGTGACTGTGTTTATTTATAATCGGGGTGCGCTTTGTAATCGGCGCTCAGCTGATCGCCCGTCTAAGGTCAGTCTTTAATTTTAATTTTTTTTTTGGACGCTCAAACTTTACTTCCCAATTTTCTTCACCGTCACAACCATCATCATCACCACACCATCCATCAAACTGGCGCTAAAAGAGAATCAGAAATCAGAAAATGCATTCGATTTGAAAGGCGGTGAGTTTTCAGTTTGCACTTTGCATAACAATTAACGCCCGCCGCTCATTGTATTATTGTGAATGTGAGTCATGGTAGATGATTTTTGTGTTTAGGAAAAAAATTTGCGCGCGCTTTTATCAACAAATAAAAATCGTTTCTGCCGAACCAGATAAAATCGGTATCCGGATAAACGTAAATCTCGCCGGCGGATTACGCGCTTTTTTTTTTTTTTGATTTATTGGCGCCGGCCTTAAAAAATCAATCAAAACCAAATCTCCTCTCATCCGAACAAAGGCGAATTTCCGGGCGCGCTGTTCTTGCCAAAATATTTATTGCAAACCCGGGCTATTTATTCCGGTTCTATTTCGATCTGGCGCACGAGGATTCGCGAAGAGGGATTTATTTAATAACAAAGGATGCGATTGTTGCATCAGGATTAATTACTGATTATAGGCTTTGCTTCTCAGTAATTTCTTTGCGTCAGACTGCTTTTCGATTTCGATTGTTTTGGGGAATTTCAATCTCACGACATAGAATGGATCGAAATTTATTGGAGAATTGGCTTTGCAATCCAGGACATAAATTGCACACCTAAAATTTAATTGAAAGTACGAAAAGTAAACGATCTTGTATATACGTACGTACAGTTTTGCGAACTCACGCTTTATTATTTTTTGTTGTTAAGAATGTGGGTCATTTATCGCATTTACTGTAACCACGTAATTAAAAGGGCCTTCACCTGTCTGTATTATTAAAAATAATAATAATAATATCTGTTTTTACTAAATTTTGTGTGTGGCAAAATATTGCCATAAATTTCTTTTTATATTTGCCGAACGTATGTACGTACATAATTTTTTTTCACCTAATGGTTGGTTGTCGGTATCGTGTTTTTGTTATTCTTCTTTAATGACAATTTATTATTTTTTTATTATAATCACTAAAGAATAGTTTGAATCGCGACATCCTGCAATCATTTTTTGCCATAACAACAACGCTTCTGCTGACGAGGCCCCAAACAGGGCCGAGACACCTGTACAGAAGATGCTCGGGGGATCTACCGCAATCAAAACCGATTAGCAACAAAATTTTTATAATCACTAACTTTGTTAATTTTTGTTTTCGTTTATTTTCCGAATAAATATCGTTTTGCGCTAGTTTAACTATTTTATTTAGACCATTTTAATGATTTACCGAAGCTCAGAGATATCTACTGATTTTTTCACAACCGTCTTCCGAAACGTACGCTCGGCATTTGCCAGCACTGCTGTATGAAGTTAAATGTCAAAAAGTTGGTTGGCAACATTTTTTTACAAAAATTAAATGGAAATACTACAGTGCGTTCAAAAATGATTGAATTTCCCGCTCGCTAGGTTATGTTTAAAAGTTGACACTAAGTTCTGCACCGTGGACGGCACATGGAATAATTCAATAATTATGTCTATATGTTTTTTTTCGTTTTACGCTTATTTAACTATTTTATTTAGACCATTTTAATGATTTATCGAATTCAGAGACATCTACCGATTTTTTTGCAACTATCTTCCGAAATGTATGCTCGGCATTTGGCAGGACTGCTGTTTGAAGTTGAATGTCAAAATCGACAATTTTCGGGGCTTTCGTTTGTTTCTTTCTATTTTTTTTTTTTTCTCAAACAAAACAAAGTGCCACTTTCCGACTGTTTCTTTTCGTAAGCAAACAATGACAAATGAAAAATTGTCGCGAAGCTTTTGAAAATCAAATCAAATTTACGTTTACTTTTTTGTATTTTTAATTTTTTCCTCTCTCTCTCCTTGCAAGAAAAAACTAAGCTGAGAACAAATGAAAAATCGACGTCTTTCAGCGCGAAGCTTTTGAAAATAAAATCAAACTTTCATTTGTTTCTTTATACTTCATTATTCTTTCTTGTATTTTCCTGAATCAAAAAAAAAACGCCGCTTTCCATTGTTTCATTTTCTCGTTTTTTCATATCTCGACGTTATTTGGTTCGGTTCTATTTTGTTTTCTTTTGTCCACTTTTTGTTTCTTCTTCGCCGGTTAAAATCCTTATTTTATTTATTGTAATTTTTGACATTATTATTGAAGTTGAGGCGATTTTAAAAGGATGGTGGCCAAAGAAAGAAAACAAAATAAAGCGGGTGAATATTGAAAATGAATCAAATTAAAAAAAAAAAAAAAACAATAAAAACAAAAGACAATCGATTTTACAACATAATTTAACAAAACAAAGAAAATAAATAAAATTAAAAAGGAATCGAATTAAAAAAATAGAAACAAAGGACGATCGATTTTATTTATTTAATAAAACAAGTAAAAAAAAAACAATTTCAAAAGAATGATGACAAAACAAAGGAAACAAAATAATAAATATTCAATAGTAATAATGAAAACAAAAGACAATCGATTTTACAACACAATTTAGTAAATTAATAAATTTAAAAAAAAAACAATTTAAGAAAATTGAAAGCAAAAGAAAAAATTAATAAAACATGTAGAAAATAATAAAATTGATAAAAAAATAAAAACAAAAGACAACACAATTGAATAGATTAATACTAAATGATAATAAATACGGTAGGGTTGTAAAAAATAATTAAAAATATTGTATTTTACATCACCAGCGACATCTGTTATTATAATGTGGAAATCTAAGACAAAACTAAGAGACATCTATGTTGAAGCTTGCAGTTTTTTTTTCCGAAAATCAATAAATCTCTAGCAAATTTTGAATATTTACCAAACATGATAACCTGTTCTTTAAAAATTTTAAAAAAGTGCAGAGACGAAATGAAAGAAATCGGAAAGTTTCCTTAAAAATTTTAAAATTAAACAAAAAATTATCGCATAAATCGAGATGCCAATACAACACAAAATTTAATTACATAAGAAACAAAAGAAAACCTAAACTAGAATGAAATGGATGAAAGCAAAAGGCGATCGTCAATTCTTATTAGGTTTGGAGGAATTGCAAATCGAAAGACAAAAAAAAGAAAACAAATTTTCGCCACGAAGCGTTTGGAAATTAAATCAAGCTTTCATTTGTTTCTTTATATTTTTTCTTTTTCTTGTAAACAAAAGAGAAGCTGAGAACAAATGTAAAATCGACGATTTCCGGGACTTTCATTTGTTTCTTTCTATTTTTTTTTGCTTGTCCGCTTTCCAACTGCTTCTTTTCATAAGCAAACAATAACAAATGAAAAATTGTCGGAAAGCTTTTGAAAATCAAATCAAATTTACGTTTACTTTTTTGTATTTTAAATTTTTTCTTCTCTCTCTCTCTCTCTCTCACTCTTTCTCCTTGTAAGAAAAAACTAAGCCGAGAACAAATGAAAAATCGACGACTTTCAGCGCCAAGCTTTTGAAAATAAAATCAAGCTTTCATTTGTTTCTTTATGTTTTGTTTTCTCTTTCTTTTTCTTGTACGCAAAAGAGAAGTTGAAAACAAATGCAAAATCGATTATTTCCGGCGCTTTCGTTTGTTTCTTTGCATTTCTTTTCTTGTTTTTTTCTGAAGCACAAAAAATTGCCGCTTTCCGACGGAAAGCCCTTGAAAATCGAATAAATAAAGCTTTCTTTTGTTTCCTAGCATTTCATTGCTTTTCTGTTTCTTTTCGTAAGCAAAAAATAACAAAAGAGAAATTGGTCAAGCTTTCGTTTGTTTCTTTATATATCTTTTTTCTTTTTCTTGTAAGCAAAAGAGAAGCTGAGAACGATTTTTGGCATTTTCATTTGTTTCTTTTTATTTTTTTTTCTTGTTTCTTTCTGTAGCAAAAAAAATTGCCGCCTTCCGATGGAAAGCCCTTGAAAATCGAATAAATTAAGCTCTCTTCTGTTTCCTTTGCTTTTCTCTCTCTTTTCATAAACAAAAAAAAACAAAAGCGAAATTGGCGCGAAGCTTTTGAAAATCAAATCAAGCTTTCGTTTGTTTCTTTATATATATTTTTTTTTCTTGTTCTTGTAAGAAAAAGAGAAACTGGGAACGATTTTCGGCGCTTTCATTTGTTTCTTTCTGTTTTTGTATTCTTGTTTGTTTCTGAAGCAAAAAAAGTGCTGTTTTCCGACTGTTTCTTTTCGTAAGCAAACAATGACAAATGAAAAATTGGCGCGAAGCTTTTGAAAATCAAGTAAATGAAATAAAAGACAGTAGGGCTGTACAAAATAATTTCCATCACCAGCGACATCTTTTATTATGATGTGGAAATCTAATACGAAACTAAGAGACATCTATGTTTCTTTTTTGAAGACACAGTAACTGTCAAATTTCCTTGCTTTCTCTGTACCATCGATGTTCCCTACTTTTTATTCGCCCTAAACGGTCGAAACCTATAAAACTATAAGCCAAAGCCATAACAGTTGAAGAACAAAAAACGCATGAGTAAGCCAAAACTAAAACCTGACAAATGAGGAATTGCTAAGAGTTAAAAATAAAAAAAACAAATGCTGAATTGTTTTTTTTTAAGTGTGGTAATAAGAAAAACGAATTGGAGAAGAAAGTCGGATGAGCTTCGGTTTCTAAACAAAAACAAATCGCGGTATCTGGCGGTAAATTCAAATTTTCCTCAATTATTAAGAATCACTCTGTATGTGTACGGATTTATAAACATTTCAGAAATTTTTTAAAATAAAATAATAACATTAAAGAGACATCTTTGGGGTCCATCAACTAATCACAATTAAACGAACGAAGTTAAACTGAATTCTATGACAGTTTAATGACCGGCTTAACGAAATCACCAGGCCTTTCAAAAAGCAAACAAACAGTAATTGACATTCACTTGGAACTTGTCACCGACAGCCTAATGAGCTTCCAATATCATCACCAAGCCGCGACCTTTAGATATTATTTAATTTTTTTTTCAAGCTCGTAAAATTTTATTGGCGTATAACGATGTGTCTGTGTACTTCGTTTTGTTGGCAAACATAACACCAATTAAAAAGTCGTAAAAATAATCTGTATACTTTCTATACCTAATCATTATTTTCTTTTTAATTAATCATATTTAATTACAGATATTTTCATAGACTAAATAAATTGCACGCATAGACAGTAGTGAAACTCTGTCTTTCTTTATTCCATTGGTTTGAAAATTTTATAAATCCAGTGCATGTGTACCCGGCTTTAATTGTTGCATCAGCAGATGCACCAATGCGTGCATGCCTTTAATACTCCTCTACATTTAATATTATTTAAGAAGTAAAGCAGCTACTTCTTTATACGTTTAAGATCGAGCAGGCCCCCCCGAAACGGGGTGTACTAATAAATTCCACTGTTTACACAAGTGAGGGGGTGACTGGAAACATTCGTTGTGTTGGTGTCACATTATCGAAGACGAAGTAATTCATTCCACTTGTGGGTTTTCATGTTAATTTTCTTGTTTGTCGGAGCTTCGATCGGCACGTCGTTGCCCTTCTTTCTCTCGTAACACATCAGCGCAATTTCCAACCGCAAAACAAACACGTTTAGGGAACGAAGACACGAACCACTTTAAGTTGCAGTTGAACGCAACGGTGGCCGACTCTCACTGTAGCCAATTGGTTGAAAATCCTATTGGCTGAAGTGAACGTCTTCAATCTGTATATGTATGATGCTAGCAGGTCTAAAGTCTTTAGAAGGATTCGAGTTTCGTTGCAGTTTTCTCATTAGTAATTAAAAAAAACTACCACCCCCACTGGACCATTAACATCGGCCAATAATCGAAAAAGGATCTTCCCCTCCGTAACTTTTTTTTTCTTTTAAGTTTTTCACGACCGACGGTAGCTGAAAAAAACCTAAGGTGCCGTGTATTCGGACCCTTTAATTAATCGATCGAGTTCTACTCGCACAGGTGAATTAATTCACCTTTTATATTCGAATGTAGATAAGGCCGTCCGTCACACATTCAAGGACGAGGATTTAATATAACAAACCGATCACGTGGTGGCCTTAAAAAATTCCGAGTAAAAGGATTTTGCATCTCGAATAAAATCAGGTGAAGTGACGTCACCTCGCTGTGCGATTGCAAGAAAATAACAGTTTCCCTTAATTCGTTGCTCATTAATTTATTAAAACTCGAATGCAGTTTGATAATCGTAATGCTTCGTTGACCTAATTTCGCTTTACAACTACATAATTTATTTCGTATGCAAGTACCGTGTGTGTATTGTTGCGATAGCAAAGGTCATCCAGCGCAAACATGTTCTTTAGATAAGGGGCGATCGAGAACAAACAAAGATCGCATCGTAAAATTATTGTTAACGGTCGTAATTAATCATTTCAGAAAGTTCTGGCGAAATTATGTTTATCCCCAAATACAGGGTGACTGAAAAAATATCCGAGTTGCCAAGCGAATCGATGTCACAGATTAAAAAACAAATTGTTATTAATAAATTAGAATGAATTATAAATTTCGTTATAAGTAGACCTAGGTATGAGCTAATCCGGAAGAGTGATATCGATTTTTTTACGCAAAATAGTAATCCCTAGAGTCCTGGACCACTGGTTGCCAAAATGTAGGTCGCGACACTCTGTGGGGTCGCGTTTAATAACTAAGGGAGTCGCGAAAGGATTTATTTGAGTTTTTCCCCACTTAACTTCTATTAAATCTTTCCCGTCATTTGTTGTGGTGACTATTTTGGACCAAGATCAACTTACTACGTATTAAAGAATTCAGAAAAAAAATCTCTATCAATTAATATCAAAAAATTTTATTGCAAATCGGTTTTGATTGCAGTGGATCGCTCGAGTACAGCTGTTTCAGCCCTAATTGGGGCCTCGTCAGCCTCGAGATAAAAAGTGATAGGGATGTCGCGATTCAAACTAATCAATATAAAAAAATATATACAAATCCATTAGAAAAAAGACAGTTGGCACAACGAAAAGTGAAATTCTTATCAATCGGTAGCATTTATGGAGCCATTTTATATGATTTTTCGTTTGTTCAAATCGGACTGTAAATAACAGTGCTATGCCCAGAGACGTTTTTTATCTCGCACCCTGTATAATGCTAAATTGAAATTTCTAGAAGGCTCCAGTGCCATCTAGCACTCTCTCTCGAATATGCGCGGAAAGTTTCGAAGAACAAAGAAAGAATTTGCGCTACTTGGCGAGAGATGGCGCTTTTCCATTCCTCCTAACCGAATAAGAATCGACGATCGCCTTTTGTTTTCATCCATTTCTGCAGTTTGTCGTTGTTAGTTTAGGGTTTCTTTTGTTTCTTATGTAATTAATTTTCGTATTGTATTGGCATCTCGATTTGTTGCTAGCGCCGCCTATCACCAAGTAATGAAATTCGTTATTTAATTTCATTACTTGGTGATAGGTGGCGCTAGCAACAAATCGAGATGCCGATACAATACAAAAAATTAATTACATCAGAAACAAAAGAAACCCTAAACTAACAACGACAAAGTGCAGAATTGGATGAAAACAAAAGGCGATCGACGATTCTTATTAGGCTTGGAGGAATTGAAAATCGAAAGACAAAAAAAAACAAATGAAAAATCGACCATTTCCTCCACGAAGCGTTTGGAAATCAAGCTTTCATTTGTTTCTTTATATTTTTTCTTTTTCTTGTAAACAAAAGAGAAGCTGAGAACAAATGAAAAATCGACGTTTTCCGGGGCTTTAATTTGTGTATTTCTATTTTTTTTCTGTTTCTTTCTGAAGCAATAAAAAGAAAACAAATGAAAAATCGACCATTTTCGGCACGAAGCTTTGAAAATCAAGTCAAGCTTTCATTTGTTTCTTTATATTTTATTTTTCTTCTCTCTTGTAAACAAAAGAGAAGCTGAGAACAAATGAAAAATCGACGATTTCCGGGGCTTTCATTTGTGTCTTTCTATTTTTTTTTCTGTTTCTTTCTGAAGCAATAAAAAAAACAAGAGAAAACAAATGAAAAATCGACCATTTTCGGCACGAAGCGTTTGAAAATCAAATCAAGCTTTCATTTGTTTCTTTATATTTTATTTTTTTTCTCTCTTGTAAACAAAAGAGAACAAATGAAAAATCGACGATTTCCGGGGCTTTCATTTGTGTCTTTCTATTTTTTTTTCTGTTTCTTTCTGAAGCAATAAAAAAAACAAAAGAAAACAAATGAAAAATCGACCATTTTCGGTACGAAGCGTTTGAAAATCAAAGCAAGCTTTCATTTGTTTCTTTATATATTTTTTTCTTTTTCTGTTAGCAAAAGAGAAGCTGAGAACAAATGAAAAATCGACGATTTTCGGCTCTTTCGTTTGTTTCTTTCTATTTTTTCTCTGTTTCTTTCTGAAGCAAAACAAAGTGTCGCTTTCTGACTGTTTTTTTTTCGTAAGCAAAAAAGAGCAAATCAAAAATTGCCGCGAAGCTTTTGAAAATCAAATCAGTTTTACGTTTACTTTTTTGTATTTTGAAATTTTTTTTCTCTCTCTCTCTCTCTCTCTCCTTGCAAAAAAAAATTAAGCCGAGAAGAGACGAAAAATCGACAATTTTCAGCGCGAAACTTTTAAAAATCAAATCAAGCTTTCATTTGTTCCTTTGTACCTTTTTGTCTTTTTCTTGTAAGCAAAAGAGAAAAAATAAGTAAGTATCAGCTAGTCCGGAAAAGTGGCATCGATATTTTGTACGCAATATAGTAATCGCTGGGCCACTGGTTCCCAAAGTGTAGGTCGCGTTAAGTAACTGAGGGAGGATTTATTTATTTATTTCAGCTTTTCCCGATATTAAACCTTTTCTATTATTTATTCTGGTAAATATAGGACCAAGATCAACTTACTGCGTATCAAATCCACTAGAAAATATGTTACTTTCGTTTGACATAAGAGTTGGCACAAAAACAAAGTGAAGCTCTTAGCAGTTGGTAGTATTTACGAAGCCATTTTATATGATCTTTCGCTTATTCAAATCGGACCGTAAATAACGGAGTTATGCCCCGAGGCGTTTTTTATCTCACGCCCTGTATAATGCTAAATTGAAATTTCTAGAAGGCTCCAGTACCACCTAGCACTCTCTCGCATATGGCGGAAAGTTTCGGAAACACGAAGAACAAAGAAAGAAATTGCGCTACTTGGCGAGAGATGGCGCAAATAAAAAATTTCATGTCTTGGTAATATTGAGTCACATGGCGACAGATGGCGCCAACAATAAAGAAACGAATTGAGTTACTTAGTAGCAGATGTTCCCAGTCAAATGCAAAATGCTTCATTTTACCTGCAATCCATCGCTGAGAAATTTTATGCTTCAATTTAAATGCGCCTGAGTGACGTTTATTTGGTGCGGAATGCAATGAAAATACATAAATCAAGGTAGGCCGCAACAGCCGCACTTGAAAGAGCAGAACAGTGAGTGGCATATGATCATGGGCGTGTGCAAACCGGTGTGATGGGCGCATTTTGAGAGAGAAAACAATAAAACTCTACCAGATACAGCTGTGCACGAGTTTTCATTCAACATACCAGCCAGTGCCGTCCCATGGTTTTGGGTACGCTTTTTGATCGGTTATATCTCGAAAACTAAGAGACTTAAAATAGTTTTTCTGTAATCTATGGTGACATGGATTCTCTAAGACAGCGTTGCATAAAATATTTAAACCAGAAGAAGAAGGAAACGCTTCATTTTACCTGCAATCCAACGCTGAGAATTTTCTTTTACTTTAATTAACGGACTAGGCGAACTGGCGAATCGATGTGAACGCCACATTCTGACACAGAAAACATTACAATTTTATTAAAATGTAGCATGAGCTTCATTCGACGTATCCCCCAGTGCCGTACACCGTGATTTTGGGGTAAATATCAAGAACGAAGGCATTTTTTTATCTCACACCCGGTATAAAACTAAATTGAAATTGATAGAAGGCTCCAGTGCCATCTAGAACTGTCTCGAATTTGGTGCAAAAGTTTCGGAAACACAAAGCACTGTGAGAGAGTTGACGCAAATAACAAATTTCATAACTCGATCATAGGTGGCGCTAGCGACGAGGAAGAAAGTTGCGTTACTTGCTGATAGATGGCGCAAGCAACAAAGAAATAAATTGAGCTACTTAGGCAACAGATGTACCCTATCATTTAGCCTTGGGGTTAAATTATGAATGAAGTTGAGGGGGGATCAGCAACGAAATTCTTGGCCGTTTTAAAAAAGTTTGGAAACCACCGCCCTAGGCGATCTAGAAGGCTCCAGTGCCTTCTAGCACTCTCTCTCAAATATGCGCGGAAAGTTTCGAAGAACAAAGAAAGAAATTGCACTACTTGGCGAGAGATGGCGCTTTTCAATTCCTCCTAACCGAAGAAGAATCGATGATTGTCTTTTGTTTTCATCCAATTCTGCATTTTGTCTTTGTTAGTTTAGGGTTTCTTATGTGATTAATTTTTGTATTGTATTGTATTATTTTGTATTGCATCTCGATTTGTTGCTAGCGCCACCTATCGGCAAGCAATGAAATTCGTTATTTAATTTCATTACTTGGTGATAGGTGGCGCTAGCAACAAATTGACATGTCAATGCAATACAAAAATTAATTACATAAGAAACAAAAGAAACCCTAAACTAACAACGACAAAATGCAGAATTGGATGAAAACAGAAGGCGATCGTCGATTCTTATTCGGTTAGGAGGAATTGAAAATCAACAGGAGAAAACAAATGAAAAATCGACCATTTTCGGCACGAAGCGTTTGAAAATCAAATCAAGTTTTCATTTATTTCTTTATATTTTATTTTCATTTTTTCTTATAAACAAAAGAGAAGCTGAGAACAAATGAAAAACGACGATTTTCGGCGCGTTCAGTGCTATCTAGAACTGTCTCGAATTTGGCGCAAGTTTCGGAAACACGAAAGCACTGTGAGAGAGATGACGCAAATAACAAATGTCATACCTCGATCATAGATGGCGCTAGCGACGAGAAAGAAAGTTGCATTACTTGCTGATAGATGGCGCAAGCAACAGAGAAATAAATTGAGCTACTTAGGCAACAGATGTTCCCAGTCATTTAGCCTTGTCGTTAAATTATGAATGAAGTTGAGTACAGCAGGGGGGGGGGGGTCAGCAACGAAATTTTAGCCCGCTTTAAAAAAGTTTGGGAACCACCGCCCTAGGCGATCGACGAGAATGGTGATTCATAACCGATACGACCATGTCAAATGCAAACAAATTATTTAAAATAGTGGAATCGCCTTAAGTGCAATTAATTATTTTATATTTGTTACTTTGTGAGCTTAAATTTCACGAGTGTCCTCCAGTATATAATTAAACGATTTTTAAACTTGCTAATTGAATTATTTATTTGGGAACCAGAATTAAGGACAAACCACTAGCTATACTACAGTGTAGATGACGATGTTTCAATTGTCTGGCGATATTTGAACATCGCGACGATAACTTACTCAAGAAATCGCTCAATATATCGGTTTCTTCCGAGAACGTGAAACGCTTCATTTTACCTGCAATCCATCGTTGAGAAATTTTACACTTTGTGAGCAAAGTTTTTGCCTGCAGAACACAACGAAAATTTAAAAATCAAGGCTGGCCACAACAGCCACAGCCACAGATGAAAAGACTTGAAAATGCAGAACAGCAAACTCTGAGAAGGGGCATATGATCATAGGCGGGGCGAACCTGTGAAGATCACATTTTGACACATAAAACGATAAAACCCAATAGGAACACTGTGGAATTCGTGCATGTGTTTTTATTCAACGTAACCTCCAGTGCCGTGCCGTGATTTTGGGAACGATTTTTAATCGATTATTTCTCGAAAACTAAGAGGCTTAGAGTTACCTTTATTTTTAATTTCTATTATAATCTACATGACATGGATTCTCGTTTTAATGGTTTTATTTTGTTTCAGTCACCCTGTATAACAACAGTTACTAAAGCAAGGTAATTAATTTACAACTAATTTTTATAGATTTGGCTGGTCCAACAATAGAGCGTGCAATAAAAAAAAACATAATCTTTATAGCGCAATAAATAAAAGCAGCACTGCAAAAAAAAAACGACAATCAACTTCCGTCGTTCACGTGCGTGTCTGATGATGAGAGACCATCAAATAATTTGCATGTTTTATGGCGATGCCATGAGCGTTGTGCGTGGGCCGACAAGTGTCGTTCACAGTTCATTCCCAGACGTAAAAATTTATTTCTGACTTTCCTTACGCGACTGCGATCCTCTCGTTCAAATGGAACGCAAGAAACAATCATCGCAAAAGGGCGTTTCGAACTATTCGAAACTCATAATAAAATACTTAACGTGAAAATAATTTGGAACATTTGGAACCTATTATGGGCTTGATTAATCAGTCGTCCATACATAGGGTGACTGTTAATTAAGCGAACAAAGTGGAACCGCTAAAAGAAGCGATGTCCGAGAGCATGGGGAAAATGTTAAAAAAATTCATTCTACTTTAGTTTTCGTGAAATAATTAATCAAAAATAAATACCCTCATAGAGCTTTTTATGGTTTTATGATACGGCGACGCGGCGTGGTATCGTGAACTTGACCTTTAAGTGGAATTTCCTTCAACTCCGTTTTTACAGATTAATAATACGTCGCGCAAGAGAAACAATTCAGACTTCTATTCCCAGTTGTTAAACGTGTAATTAAATGAATTGAGACATGTGTCATGGTCAGTCGCATTGTGGCTGGCAGGTTAGTCAATAAAAAAACTTTTATAGTCCTATTTCGGAGCTTGATAATTTTTTCATAATATTTTTCCCATACTCTCAGTCATCGCGCCTTTAAGTGATTCCATTTAGTCGGGTTAATTAACAGTCACCCTGTATTTATTGGTGCTTCTAAATCAAACATTGATAAACATTTTTTAAATCGAATCTGACACAAACAGAAAGTAATAATCATCACTTATCACGCTCTTAACATTGCTGGTTATGATTAGTGTCGATGGTACACGTACAGTTATGGACAGTTGAAAGGGCACGCTCGGAAATTTGTTTCCCTTCTCTTTTAACCGCCCATGAACATTTAGGTTTCATCGTTAAAATCGCATTTTTTTCTTCCTTTTCTTTCCATTTCCTAATATGACTGAAAGGTTAAAATAAAAAAGAAGCTTTCATTAAGATTTGCAATTGCGATTCCTTTGTCTCGACATTCATAGCTGTTGTTGCCTTCTAAAATTAATACTTGCGGTTACATCTTTCCAGAAAATCTAACGTCACGTGTTCCGAAAATAATTTCAAATAACAGCATGACGCTATTTTGCTGCAACTCGGCAAATAAAATGGGCAACGATTTAAAAATAGTGCGATAAGATAAATGCACTCGCTGCACTTGTTTGGGATCACGGACCTGCGAAATGAAACGTGTAGATATGGGCGAATAAAATTCAAAATTCGTTGAACATCAGAGAGAGAGAGAGATGTTCAAAATTGAGGGGCTGTAATTTAATTTTAATATACAGGGTGAGTCACGAACGTAATTATCTAATTATCGTCTCGTCGTTTGTGCTCAAAAGGCAATGGTTAAGTAGTCACCCATTCTAACAAAAATTATTTTACGTATTTATTCAAAATTATTTGCATTTTGATAAAATGTTGTAGTTTTTTCAAAATTCGCCAATTCACGGAAGCCTTATCGTTCCTATTTTAAGGCAAATCACAAATGGTACAAATCAGATGCTCTCTGAAACGAAGCGAAACTTCATCACTTGACATTTACAATGGTATCCCTCAGGGATCCGAACAGAGACCATTTTTGTTTATTTTAATTTTTTTCATAAAAGTGCGGCCTTAAAATTATTTACGCTAAGGAAATTTGTGTATTTACTTTAGAAAAGCAAACAAAATAAGAATTTGCAGTGAAAAATACGATTTTCCGTTTAAAATAGTGAAGGAAGAGAGCAACTTCCGGCGTAACCGGAAGTGTCATTGCTTTCTAAATCTGTCTGCTTTAAAACGCAAATGGGAGAAATCAGATGCTTCTTAAAACTAAACGAGACTTCATCTTAACTTGATATTTACAAAGGTATCCCTCAACGGTCCACTCTGGCACCAGTTTTTTTCTCATAAATAGTAGATAGACTATGGACGTTCTTAGCCAAAATCCCTTTTGATTTGACATAGGAGATGTAAATTGCAAAAACGGTGGCAAGATGTGTGGTTGCCTGCACATCGGGGGGCAGAGAGGTGTATCGATGAATCGTAAACTGGTATCTGTCATTTGAAAACTGTTTTTTTCAAACTTGCAAAGAAAGAACAGAACTGTCACACGTCACAGTTTGCACACAACTAACGATTAAGCGCAAAATTTGATGTGTCAGCGTGTGCAGTCATTACACTTTTTGTTGTAAGTTTGAAAAAAGCAACTTTCAAATAACAGGTAGCAGTTCTTCAAATAACAGTTAACAGTTTTCAAATAACCGATGGCAGTTTACGATTCATCGATACACACTTCTTACCTCCTGATGTATAGGCAACCAAACATCATAGTGAGATTGACAGCAACCGGAAGTGGCATTGCTTTCTAAACCTGTCTGTTTTGAAACACAAATCACAAACGGTAGAATTCAGATGTTTTCTAAAACGTGGTGAGTCTTCATCGCTTGCTATTTATAAAGGTATCCCTCAGGGGTCTTCACAGAGACCGGTTTTGTTTATTTATTTATTTTTCATAAATGATCAATGTTAAAAAAATTAGTTCCACTAAGAAAATGTGCGTGCCTGATAACGCTTACATTAGAATAACAAGTAAAATAGTGAAAAATACGCCATTCCGTTTAAAATAGTGAGTTTGACAGGAACTTCCGGTCAAACCGGAAGTGGCATTGCTTTCTAAACCTGTCTGTTTTGAAACGCAAATCACAAACGGTAGAATTCAGATGCTTTCTAAAACGTAGTGGGTCTTCATCGTTTGCTATTTATAAAGGTATCCCTCAGGGGTCTTCACTGAGACCGGTTTTGTTTATTTATTTATTTTTTCATAAATGAGCAATGTTAAAATTAGTTCCACTAAGAAAATGTGCGTGCCTGATAACGCTTACATTAGAACAACAAGTAAAATAGTGAAAAATACGCCATTCCGTTTAAAATAGTGAGTTTGACAGGAACTTCCGGTCAAACCGGAAGTGACATTGCTTTCTAAACCTGTCTGTTTTGAAACGCAAATCACAAACGGTAGAATTTAGATGTTTTCTAAAACGTAGTGGTTCTTCATCGCTTGCTATTTATAAAGGTATCCCTCAGGGGTCTTCACTGGGACCGGTTTTGTTTATTTATTTATTTTTTCATAAATGAGCAATCTTAAAATTAGTTCCACTAAGAAAATGTGCGTGCCTGATAACGCTTACATTAGAACAACAAGTAAAATAGTGAAAAATACGTCTTTCCGTTTAAAATAGTGTGTTTGACAGCAACTTCCGGTCAAACCGGAAGTGGCATTGCTTTCTAAACCTGTCTGTTTTGAAACACAAATCACAAACGGTAGAATTCAGATGCTTTCTAAAACGTAGCGGATCTTCATACCTTGTTATTTATAAAGGTATCCCTCAGGGGTCTTCACTGAGACCGGTTTTGTTTATTTATTTATTTTTTGATAAATGAGCAATCTTAAAATTAGTTTCACTAAGAAAATGTGCGTGCCTGATAACGCTTACATTAGAACAACGAGTAAAATAGTGAAAAATACGTCATTCCGTTTAAAATAGTGAGTTTGACAGCAACTTCCGGTGTAACCGGAAGTGTCATTGCTTTCTAAAGCTGTCTGTTTTGAAACGCAAATCACAGACGGTAGAAATCAGTTGCTTCCTAAAACGAAGCGAGACTTCATCACTTCATATTTACAAAGGTGTCCCTCAGGGGTCTGTACCGAGACCAGTTTTGTTTATTCTTATTTTTTTTATAAATGAACGATTAAAATTAGTTACACTAAGAAAATGCGTATGCCCGATAACGCTTATTTTAGAATGACAAATAAAATAGTGACAAATACGACATTCGTTTAAAATAGTGATGTTGACAGCAAGTTCCGGTGTGACCGGAAGTGTCACTGCTTTCCAAACCTATATGTTTTGAAACGCAAATCACAAACGGTAAAAATAAGATGCTTTCTGAAACGTAGCGGGTCTTCATCACTTGTTATTTATAAAGGTGTCCCTCAGAGGTCTGCACTGAGACCAATTTTGTTTATTTTTTATTTCATTCATTAAGATTAGTTAAAATTTAAAGCGTCATCTACGCAGGTGAACTGTTGTAGTCCTTACGGAAAACTTAGACGTTCAATTATGACAGATAGTGCGCTTCAAGGAAATCAAATGTTTTTAAAGTGCATAAGATTGGCAACGTTGGACTTGACTTGAGAAAATTCTCGCAGTATCACAGACATTTCTAGTGCTCTTTAATGTTGCTACGTCCATTTTTATAATTGCCACCCCCATCTAACATATCAATGATTCCAGAAGATCCGATGCGCACTCTAGATGGTGCTCGAATTGTACTGGAAATCTCATGAAAGATGAAACTTATGATTACTAGCGATTCATAAAACGATAAATAATAGAGTGTTGTTCGATAGAAATTTGTAACAAGACATTCTTTGTTAAAAAATTGCTTCTGTGAGGAACTATGTTTAATTTAACATATCGGTTTCTTCCGAAAACGTAAAACGCTTCACTTTACCTACAATCTATCACTGAGAATATTTTACTTTCATTACCGGACTTAAGGATCAAGCGAACCAAGGCCAAAGTCACATTCTGAGATGTAAAACAATAAAGGCTTTATTAAATATAGCTGTGAGTTACAAGTATCATTCAACGTAACCACCAGTGCAGTGCGTGACAAATAAAATCGTTTTTAATTTTTTCATATGATCTATGACATCTATGACTTGCTGGTTTTATTTTGTCGGGTAACCCTGTATATTCAAGTAACACCATCTTCCCTTTTATTTATTTTTAAATGTTAGCAATCGCTTGAAATTAAAAAAAAATTAATTAAAAAAATATTTAAAATGTTCAATAAATTTTGCTTAAATCTGAATCACCCCCTACGAACATCTGTAGGATCTTAAACGCAAAGGGTCTATTTGTGGGACACCCTGTATATTTGGATTTATAATTAATGAATAAATTTTCGATTTATTTTGAAATGTTATGAATTTAAAACCAATGTGCGGAGGAAAGCAGATCAGGCGCTTGATGTCGAATTACGTATCCTGTGAATTACCTACTAGGAAAATGACTGCTTTTGTTTCTGCTGTTATTCTTTTGTTTCTTGTTTACTGGAAAATTCCGGGAAAACCGAGCGACGAAACGCAATCGTCGCCGTGGCATCGGAAAAACATTTTCCGCGAACAGACGAGGAAACAAAGGAACGGCGAGGTCATAAACAGCAACCAGCTGTTGCATGTTTTTGCAACAAATGCATCGGAGGTTTCTCACTCTCGCGATAGTAAACAGTAAACAGCTGTAGCTGTCACCTTGACTCATGTGTCGGATATTTTTCCTTCGACGCGTAGGAGGCGCTGGAACGACGCCAGCTCGATTTTTGCCGTCGTTGGCCTCGTTTCACCTGGCCAACGGAGCGTGCGTCGTCGCGACGCTCCCCGTGATGGAAATTATTTAAAAAAATTCTAATTAAAAAACAAAGTCAAAATGTTTTGTGTTTCGGTCATGTCACACCTGGACCTGATGGTGATAGGACAGGACATGCGTCGCGACGCCGCCGACGTCCCCGTTTCATGTGTAAAAGGCTCGCACGAGGTCGGTGCGTGCTGCGCACCGACCTCCACGCATACCTGCAGCAGAGTCTCTCTGTTTTGTCTGTATTCCTTGTAGTACGTTGACTTTCTATCCTTATAGATTCGACTGTGAGTTGTAGTTTAGCGCCCTTCGAAGAAGGGAAACCGGTCCGGATCCTTCGTTTTGTTTCCTTTCGCTTTTCGTCGAGCCACTTTGATTTATCTGCGGACAGTGACCGGGCAGGACTTCGATCCTTCCGTTGCTGTTTCGTTCTCCCAATGTTTACTTGAAAGTGTCTCTCGTTCGTTAACCCAATTGTACATAGTAGAAGTAATCGGCGAATGGAATAAGTACTACAGTGCGGTGTGGTATGTCGTTTTCAATTTTTTGCAATTCAATTGATGCACGCACGTTCCTTCTACTTGAATGCAATTTTTTTTTCCTTTTGAAATACACACGTAGTCTAGAAACAAAACAAAAAATCAATTCAATACAATTTATTATCGAATGAAACAATTGGACTCCATACAACAAAAGAATAGAGGGGTACGACAATGACTACGAATTTAAAAGTCAATATTTCTTCACAATTAGATAGTAATTGTAAATCTTCCTACCTAAAGTATTATATATTCATTAGCAGGATACACAGGGCGACTAAAATAATACGTGACAAAATTAAACTTGTAAAAAATGTGTAAAGAATTCTAAGTTTAAACTAGAATGAATTATAAATTTCTTCTAAAGTCACTGCTTGAGAAATACAGCGAGACGCGTCGCGTCGGTGAAAGATATAGAGGTGTTCCGACGTCGCATTCGAGTACGGCAGACGAACGTAAGAGTCAGTGTGCGAGAGAGACAACATAAACTGGACCGAGAATTCAATTACTCGCATTGTCTTACACTCGAACGCCACCGATCCCAGCGCGTAGCCGGGTTCGTCGGAGTAGCTGCCTTATTGCCTATCGTGAAGTAAAGTAACAGTTAATCCGGAAGAATAATACTGATATTTTTTATGCAAAGTAGTATTTCCTAGGCCGGTGATAGCGAGCCCAAGACCCGCGAGCCATGGGGTGACCACTCACTAGAATATTTGAGGAGCAGCTCCAAATCAAAACGCATCACAACTTCTGCATGTATCGCCCTGTATATTTAAGTTCAATGTCATGTTATGCTTATAATTACACAGTCTGACCGCACGGACTCTTAAAATTGAATAATTCGGACGATCGATTTAGCTGCAGAAGTTAACAGATTAAAAAAAAAAAACAATTTGATGAGAATGGTGACAAAACAAATAAAATAAAATAATTGAGAAATAATCAAGTAAAAAATAATAATAAAAACAAAAAACAATCGACAATTTAACAAATTTAAAAAAAAACAAATTAAAAGAATGGTGACAAAACCAAGAAAACAAAATAATAAAAATTCAAAAATGATCAAATTCAAAAAAGAACATGAAAACAAAAGACAATCGATTTTACATCACAATTTAATAGATTAATAAATTTCACGGAAAAAAGAATTGAAAAGGATGGTGATAGAACATAGAAAAAAAATAATAAAAATTGAAAAATAATGAAATTAAAAAAATAATAACAAAAGACAATCGACAATTTAACAGATTAACAAATAAAAAAGAAACAATTTGAGAAGAACGATTACAAAACGAAGAAGAAAAACAAAATAATAAAAATTTAAAAATAAACAAATAAAATAAAAATAAAAGACAATCGATTTAGCTGCATAATTTAACAGATTAACAAATTTAGAAAAAAATTGAGCAGAATGGTGAAAAAAACAAATAAAATAAAATAAAAATTGAGAAATAATCAAATTAAAAAAAAAATTAATAAAAACAAAAGACAATCGACAATTTAACAGATTAATAAATAAAGAAAACAATTTGAAAATAATGTTGACAGAATAGAAATAAAATATTGAAAATTGAAAAATATTAAATTAAAAAAATTAATAATAAAAACAAAAGACATTCGACAATTTAACAGATTAACAAATTAAAAAAAAATAATTTGAGGAGAACGATGAGAAGACGAAGAAGAAAAACAAAGTAATAAAAATTGAAAAATAATCAAATTTAAAAAAAAATAAAAATAAAAGACAATCGATTTAGCTACGTAATTTAAGAGATTAACAAATTTTGAAGAAAATTAAAATAAAATAAAATAAAATTGAGAAATAATCAAATTTAAAAAAAAATAACAATGAAAACAAAAGACAATCGACAATTTAACAGATTAGCAAATAAAGAAAACAATTTGAAAAGAATGTTGAAAGAACAGAAGTAAAATATTAAAAATTGAAAAATATTAAATTAAAAAAAAATAATAAAAAAAAAACAAAAGATAATCGACAATTTAACAGATTAAAAAAAAAAACAAATTAATAGAATGGTGACAAAACAAAGGAATCAAAATAATAAAAATTCAAGAATGATCGAATTCAAAACATAACAAAAACAAAAGACAATCGATTTTACATTACAATTTAATAGATTAATAAATTGAACAAAAAAAAATTGAAAAGGATGTTGACAAAACAGGAAATAAATAATAAAAAATGAAAAATAATAAAATTTTAAAAAGTAGTAGTAGTAGACAATCGACAATTTAACAGATTAACAAATAAAAAAACAAATTGAGAAGAACGATGACGAGGCGAAGAAGAAAAACAAAATAATAAAAATTGAAAAATAAACAAATAAAAAAATAAAATAAAAACAAAAGACAATCGATTTAGTATATAATTTAACAGGTTAACATTTTTTTTAATTGAAGAGAATGGTGACAAAACAGAAAATAAAATGTCAACAATTGAAAAATATGAAATTAATAATAAAAACAAAAGACAATCGACAATTTAACAGATTAACAAATAGAAAAAACAATATAAAAAGAATGATGAAACAACAAAGGAAGCAAAGTAATAAAATTTCAAAAATGACCAAATTCAAAAAATAAGATAAAAACAATTACAGCCAAAATAACAGCATATGCTTTCTTGAGTTTTCCTTTTGTTCTTTTGTCAGTTTTTGACCTTCAAAAGCCTTTCGCTGAGAATCGTCGTTTTTCTTGGTTCCCTTGTAGTCTAGAAACAAAACAAAAAATCCGTTCCCTCGTTTTAATTAACTTACTGCGTTTATTTTTATTTAAGTTTATTAAATTGATTTCTTTTCTTTCATTTTTTTTAATGAATTTCTCGTATTTCATCGATTTTTGCGGTGTTCTTTTTGTTTTTTGCCCATTCTTCTCTTCGAAAGCCTTCTGTCAGTTTTCTTGGTTCCTTCGTTTTAAAATCCTGTGGATCCTTTTTGAAATTTATTTAAATTAAAAGTAGGAGTACTGTCAATTTTCTTTTGTTTTTCATTACTCTTATTCCTTGTCCTTTCGTCGTTGATTGTTTTATTTTGTTTTTGTTTTTTTTTTCCTATATAATGAATTTTTTCGTATTTTATTGATTTCTTGCGTTTTAGTTTTGTTTTTTTTTTGGCAGTTTTTGACTTTCAGAGGCCTTTCACGGAGAATCGTCAATTTTCTTGGTTCCTTTGTTTTAATTTCCTGTTTTTTACGTTTTAAGTATACTTTTGTTTGTTAGCGGAGAGATGCTGAAAAATATCGTCAATCTTCTTTTGTTTCTCATTCATCTTATTCTTCGTTACTTAGTTGTTTGTTTTTTTTGTTTTTTTTTTTAATTTAATGAATATTTCGTATTGATTTAAGTGCACTTTTCTTTGTTTTTTTTTTTTGACTTTCAGAAGCCTTCCGTCGGAGAATCGTCGATTTTTTTTTGTTTTAATTTCTTGATTCTTGAGGAATATCGTCAATCTTCTTTTGTTTTTCACTCAGCTTATTTTTCGTTATTTCGTTTGTAATTTGTTTCACTTCGCTTTATGAGCGTATGGTTCTTTTTTTTGTAACTCCAGTTCGTGTCTATCTTAATCTTAATAACCAAGACGAGGGTTTTTTAAGGAATGACGAAGCACGCATAGTTGGCCAGCTGACTCGATGAGGCGCTGTCGCTATACGCTACAGCGGACCAACCTCGTCGAGTCAGCTGACCGACTATGCGCGCTACATCATCCTGTAAAAAATTCCTCTCATTGACAATAACTGACTCCAAGGGGGGTGAAGTGTAAGCAGAATTTGCAAATTGGATTTGGAAATTGGAAAAACAAATACAAATCAATTTTATTCGACTGTGCTCCAAAAACCAGGTTTAAAAGTGCACCACAAAAATGTATTTTATTTTCAATTTTTCTTTTTTTTTCTCGAATTTTAATTCGGTAGAAAAGTAGAAGCATGTTTGAAGCACTAAGAAGCGAAGTCCTAGAGTATTTGTACGTAAAATTCCACTAATAAACAGGTCAAGTTTATCTACCTCTCTATTTTTTAACCAGGGGCGTATCGTCGCTTTGGGGCTAATTTTTGATTAATTATTTCTCGAAAACTAAAGTAGGAAAAAATTTTCCCATACTCTCGGACATCGCTTCTTTTAGCGATTTTAGTAACTCCCGAAGAAAATTCTTTTGAGAATTGAATCACTATGTGTAATTAACTTGCAGCAAAGCTCATCGATGATTTCATCGCTTTTCGTCTAGTGCTACGACTAGAGTAATTACTCCTACCTTCCAATAATGGTGAGTTTCCAATTTACAAAATTTAAAAGTAAATTAAAAGTTAAAAATTTAAAAATTGTAAGTATAAAAACGATACGAATGAAGAATAAGTTTTGTGCATTTACTGATATCGTTTGAACCAGACTCAATATTTCCAATTCGAACTAACCCCAGTCCAGTGTACAACATATGTATGTACAGAATGCCCTTCGGGTAAACTAAAATATCTGGGTTATAATATATTTAGTCGACTATTGATCCGTACGTCCGCACGTAAAGTTTTATTAAAACCTCGACTCGACCCACAAAACGGCCATCATTAAAAACCAATTGACTTACGTACTTTATTATTAACCACGGAAACTATTTTACGTGTTGTATAATTGTACAAATTAATGCTATTGTGGTTAGTTTGTTTACATGCATTGTTCGACAGTAATTCCATCATCGTCTACCTGATTATGATGTTACAACACTTATAAGTAAACCCAGCCACCTCCAACCCCCCAGGGACGAAAAAGTATATTCACATAAACCAGATCAAAATCAAAATGATTTTTTTTTTGTAATATTGAATCTATTTCGAAATTAATTTTAGGCGGAAGCATCCGGAAAGAATTTCCGAACGCAACCCTATTTATTACTTTTAATTTTTGTTCAAATACAAGCATGCATATAAGAAAAAAGTTTTCGCTTTAATAATAATAATAATAATAATAATATATGTAGAGGATGTTCCATTTGAACGTATACGTGTGTATAAATAATTCTTTTGTGTAACGTACTTATGAACGCAGCTGGTGTTCTCTCACATGCAATTTACAAGTTGCGTAATTAGCAGTCGGTTAATAAAGTTGGCATTCCATCGTAAGTAATAATTAATTATTCATTGCATCACGCAATCGTCTTTTAAGTAGCAAAACATGTTTATCTCGCGTGACGTTACAATTACCCGGGGAAATCCCATTTTTCTTTTCCCGCAATGTAACTACTTTCTTCCCTTCATTGCTTTGTGCAACAGTGCTGCTTTTGTCACTCGGCTATTGTAGCCATTCCAGACTATTACATCGTGTCTTAAGACCACTAGATACCAACTACCACTCATACAAACTAAAATTCTTTAAACCAAGGGTACAGTGAGATGCAAAAGTAATGTCGCCCGCCCCAACAGTGGCAGTAGAGATCGGAACAATCTCAATATTTTGACGTCATCACGTCAGTCGTGTAAACAAAATAATTTTTATTCATGATGTTAAGGCACGACGCACCGATATATCAAATCCGGAAGCAATAGTATAACTAATCAATGCGAAGCGTAAAATATAAACATCCGATCCTTAGTAATGCGCTCAAGAAAAATATCGTTTTTTTTTACTTGTAATATATTTTCAAACTGCCGTGTTTTCGGTTATTAATCAGATCAGATAATAAAAAAAAAGTTCACCCCAATTGACCCTGTGATTTTTAATACGCCGAACAACAAAAATATTGACATAAAGTTTCGTAAACAGACAGCAACTTATTACTTGCGCGTTCGTCACTTACGTCGCCTTTCTCGTTTGATTGCTTATATTATTAATTTGAAACCGCGCTTGTTATGTGCGAATTAAATTTAGTTACCCACCACCAAAGAAAAAAAAAACTAAGTTAGCCACCGCGTGTTTTACTTCATCAGCTGAACGGTTGGCCTAATTTTACAGCTGCTTGAATCCGGTTTGCGTAAAGCAAATTCGTTTCGGTAGCGAACACGCAAATTACGAATTATTTTACGTAACGAAACAAACCAAAAAAAAAATATTCCAATCGATAAGGTCACTTCATAGAGTAATATTTATAATTGTACGGAATTCACTTAAAAATCGCACAATCGCCCTCAACGTTTCAATATCGCTTGATGGCTTCGTCAAGAGTGAAAAATAAAATAAAACTTAATATGAAATGTTTTCTTGTAGTGAATTGTTCGTAATTTTCTTTTTTTAGTTAAATTTTCTGGCATTTTGTGAAAGACTATTGGCAACACCGGCAGATCAGCGATCAATAACGATTGTCCGTGCCGTTACTTTCATTTATAGGTTCCTACTACAATAGACCACCTTCTAATAATGGATTTATTGTAAAATACGAAATACGGTTTAAAATTAAACAGCAAGTGAATTAAAACAAATTTCCCCAACTTCTAACTTCAGGTTATGCATTTGACGTAACTCGAATCTAAATACTGATGGAATCCTTAAGGAGAGTAGTTTTCTTTTTTTCAGGCAATCTTTTTTGATCACCTTGTATTGTACTTGTTATTTCCTCCAGCTACGTACGACAGTGTAAAATCAAAGTACAACTTAAAGGTCACTTTTATTTATGGCGATTGCAAAAAAAATGCCATAAAGTCGCGAAAGGCGTACATTCATACCTATTTAGTTCAAACTCGATTTACTCCGAGACAACATTTATTTATACTGGTTGCGGTTTACGGCGTATAAATAAATTGAAGGGAAAGGCGGCTTGCAATTAAATTACATAAATTTTTACACGCGTTAACCTTTGGCTTTAAATAGATGCCTTTTAGGTTGACTTGTCGCGACACTTCAGGGCACGTTATGTGAATTCGTATAAATAAATAAATTTGTTGAATTCCTTTAACGTAATTATTGCTAATGGTATAGTGTGAGCGAGAATGGTTGAGGACAGTTTAAATTTCTCGCCCTTCACTTTTTTTATGCGTCCGTTCGATAGCTTTGCACTTTCTACACTTTTAACGCCATTACTCTATTTTTCTCATTCCTACTTACAGTATATTATATACATCTATCTCTATCAAGTTCGTTTGGTGCCAAAAGTGTAGAAAATGCACTTTTACTCTATTTTTTTTCACTCCTATATATTATATACATCTCAGTCTCCCAAGTTCGTTTGCTGCTAAAAGTGTAGGAAAGTGCAAAAGAGAATAAAGGTGTTAACAGTGTAGAGAGTGCAGAGCTATCGAACAGACCTTTTATTTAAAAAAAAAGTCTGCTCGTTAGCTC
Organism: Serrognathus titanus; assembly: GCA_039766575.1. NCBI lineage: Eukaryota > Metazoa > Arthropoda > Insecta > Coleoptera > Lucanidae > Serrognathus > Serrognathus titanus. The sequence goes on from CM077913.1 coordinate 71,574,452, forward strand.
TGCACTTTCTACACTTTTAACACTTTTACTCTATTTTTCTCACTCCCACTTACTATATATTATATGCATGGCACTCTGTCAAGTTTGTTTGGTACCAAAAATGTAGGAAAGTGCAAAATAGAGTCAAGGTGTTATAAGTGCAGAAAATGCACCTTTACTCTATTTTTCTCACTCCTACTTACTGTATATTATATACATCTCACTCTCTCAAGTGCGTTTGATGCCAAAAGGTAGAGAAAGTGAAGAGCTATCGAACAGATTGGGACGCAAATGTGGGTAACGATATTAAATAATGTAATTAATTATACAGGGAGATCGAAATTGATTATCCTGATCCTGCACTGCTTTCCACGAGCTTGATATCGATATTTACATCTAATTATTAAAATGAAGTTAGTAACATAGGGAGATCTGGGGAAGTTACTAGATGTACCAAGATTATGTTGACAATTCATTGCCGTTCATTCATCAAAAATGGTTTATTTCACTATAATGGCAATCTGATGAAACAATAATTATATTCTTTATTAATTAGGTTAGGTTTAAATGTATGTATGTATGTTTCACGTCACTGCTCTCCGTTCCAACCATCAAGTGATAGTTATAAATATTGATATCAAGCTTACAGAAAGTAGTGTAGGATCAGAACAATCAATTTCGATCTCCCTATACTATCATCAATCAAGTATCAGTAATTATGTGAATAATAAAAGGTATCAAAATTGCGCCTGCGACTTTTCACTACTGCAATTTCAAATTTTCTTTTCTTCTTAATTTTCACAACTTACAACGTGTAAGAAAAAACTGGCGCCTTTTGGCGACATTTTTCGAACAAGTTGGCGACAATGTCCAAAAAAAAAAAGATAATCTGTCTCTGGCAGCCCTTATTTAATAAACGGTCCACACTATGCACGCGCAGCTGCATCGCATCGCATTCACTTTCAGTGTAAAAAATTATCAGGTAAGTTACAATTGAATAATTTGAACGAACTTAAAGAAATAATAATTATTATTTAGCTAAACTGTTTTTTTGTATTATATGCCGATCGTCTAGATCTTTGACTTATCAACAAAATGAAATGTATGGATCATTTTTTTGCGATGTGCTGATTGTATAGATCTGAGTTAAGAAAATATACGACGAAATGATGCGACATTACAAAAGCCGCAAGGCTGTTTCACGAAAGTTAGAAGGAGATGGCTATATAAGAGTTTTTTGATTCATCGATCGATCAATCGGCATATCTTGGAAAAATTAACAGGAGGTGAAAAACTCCTTACGTTGGTGAAGGGGGATATAGTTCTTCAACCCATCTACGCTTTGCAGATGGATCCCAGCTATTTTGAAGAGCCCACCAAATTCGATCCCGAACGGTTTAGTCCGGAAAATAAACAAAATATCAAGCAGGGGTCTTATTTAGCTTTTGGGATGAGACCCAGACACTGTTTAGGTGCGTGGCGTTTATTACCTAAAGAAAGTCACTATCACGACCTATTTCTAAACCTTCCCTTAGCACCAATTTATACTAACCACTGCGCCGGAGGAGAAGTCCTACCTTTTCTGGAATGTATCTGCCAAAGTGAAGCCAAATGATCTAACTGGTTGTGGTTGTAATTTGAATTGAATGTAGAATGTATTATGGTGCAGGTTTAAGATGGAAAGAAAAGTTATCCTCTTCTATCTCCTTTCCAAATTCGACCTCGTACCCTCAGAGAAAACTCAAATCCCAATCAAGCAAGCCAAGGCCGAACGTGAACATGGGTTCCGAGAGGGGATTTTGGCTGGAGCTGAAGCGAAGGGATTAGAACCCCATTACCCCCTAAGCTAAATAAATTCTGCCTGTTTCTTTCTAATTTCCCTTACGTACACGCCATGTCAAATATAAGTGCGTTTGCTCTTGATGTGATTTTGATTTAAATTCTCTCGCTTATCGGACTTTGGGCGGACGATTTGTTTATTTTTTCTCCATGCAGATATCTTCGTCAACTCACAACATGATTTGGTGGTTATTAGTGGTGGTATTGGTCGTTTTGGTATACAAAGTGGTGAAGCTACATGACCATTGGAAGGGGCGTGATGTGCGCTTTAGAAATCCTGGCCGATTTTGGGCGGTCATTTTCAGAAGGGAAATGCTCGCCCAGCACCTGACGAGGATCTCTTCTCAAGTCGGAGATAAGCGGTGTGCATTTCTGACCTTGAAACATTTCCCCTGTACCTCTTCTTGCTTTAGTTACTCTGGTATTTACCAACTCGTAACTCCCATGCTCTTCCTCAAGCACCCGGATTTGATCAAAGAAGTTGCCATTAAAAATTCGGATTGTTTCCCGGATCATAGAGATTTTTTATCGACGGATGTGGATGTGTGTTTGAAGGAACTCTAATGGCACTGAGGGATAGGTACAATTCAATTCCTTTACTAGACGATTTTGGATGAGGAAAACGCTAAGCAAAATTAGAGAAAATTCAAAGTAAGACTGCGGATCATTCCAAAGTAAGGCAGAAAACGAAAATGAGGAAGAAGTGAGAGCAGTTAACAGAAGGTGATTGTTTGAGATTTGTAAGCAATTGAACCCAACAAAAATGGAAAACGTACGAAGACCGACCATTTAAAAAGGAAAATAATCTCGAGGATTTTAAAAACTGAAGGAAGGAAACCAAAGGGTTTAAAAGTCGCCTCTGAACGGTTTCAGCAAAAGCCTAAGAGAAATTAAAGGCAAAAAGGGAGGAGAGAGGAATGACGTAAATTCATCGACCATTTCAATACTTCTTCCCCTTCTTCCTCCAAAGGGTGTTGAAAATAGGTACATTTCGATCGCTTTCGTGCGTTTTTCGGCGAGATCGTGAAACTAAAACTCGCCTAACTAATCTCAATTAGCGTCAAAAGCAAATATTACTGATGAAACACGAGCGCATCAATCTCGTTTAAAACGCAAGGTTTTTGTTTGAAGAAATTTAACGTACTTTGGTGAAACCGGCCCTCAATCAAAATTATTCTAAACTTCATGGTGTGTTAAGTTAACATGTTAAGACCTCCATAAGACTGATTGTAAAGAGTACAATGATGCACCATGTTTAGTCATAGAAGAACTGGGCAATTGCACATAGCTGGCTTCGGCCTTTCTAGTGTATTGGGAAACATGTCTGCTTACAAGTTTTCGAGAAGAAACAATAAGTTTGCTGCACACTATGGTTTTTCACAGTCTGAAATTGATTACCTTTTTAATGGAACGTGCTAGATCACCAACGAGAAAGAGCAAAACTGTATTAGAGCGATTACCAAAGTGAAGATGGAAGTTATTCCTTGTATAACCCATGGTCTATTGTATATCATTCATAAAAACACACATTGTTGGTAATTATTGGGTTAAGAGTGGCTCTACTGAAGCCCTCCTCCCTGCATTCCATATTAATGAGATAAAAACTCGGATTGAAAATGCATTTCTGGTACCTAATGGGGCTTCAAATGTTACCTACTTAGATACGATTGAGGAAAGTGATATTTACCTTTTGCATGCTTCGATCTCTAAAGCGGCGAATTGTAAGGCAACACCCAAGCTGGTTTTCACTTTTCTGTTAGAGCAGGGTTGTTTTACATTTTCTGGAAGTGGGGGATTGTTAAGAATCCCGAATGAAGAGACCAAATTGGAATTGCATAGCAAACTAGCAGAACATTTTGTGGAAAGCTATGGCATTCGGGAGTTTGATGAAGACCAATGCAAAATCTGTCTTCTCCTCTCGGACTGCAGATGTGACGAATTTGATCATAGACCTCAAGGATAAGTTAGAAAAATTAGTCGCGACATTGAAATAAAGCAAAACCACTCTGAACCATGACGTTCTGCAACAGTTGCACTGTTTGAAACAAAATGCACCTGCTTGACTGAAATTCACACTCGAGAGAACAAACGACCAGATTTCTTCTTGTATAAGGAAGACCATGGGATCATCATTGAATTGAATTGAAGTCATGCACAGCGATCTTGATGGCGGTAATGAGTCGAAGCAAGCCTCGCGTGAAACCCTCGAAAAAAGGTATTATGTTCTATTCGCTGACGATGGATATTGTAAAGAATTTGCAAAGACATTCCTCCTGATCTGTTTACCTTTTACTTCAAAACTGCAAGTCTCTCTGCATTGCTTGCAAAATAGCAAAGTCTCTACGTATGGATCATCTTCCTGCAAAGGAAGGACTTCAAAAGGACAATATTGAGACGCTTCTTACCGTGGCTAATATGGTTTTCTTTAATTCCATGTGACTGAGAAGGAGAAGAGTGACCTTTCTAAATTATTCCTTAGCTTCCATGGCTTATCATCTGGCCACTTTTTAGTGGTCCATAGATCTCGAGATATTTTATTACGAGGTGTGTAAAAGCGAGGAAATTTAAACGTCATTATTTATAATAAACGACAACCCACGATAAATACAACCGAACCTTTTTTTGTTCACTCCAAGAATTAAACTGATGAAGGATATTTTAAAGAATTTGCAAAGACATTCCTCCTGATCGGTTTATCTTTTAATTCAAAACTGCAAGTCCCTCTCCATTGCTTGATCATATCATCATCTTACTGCAAAGGAAAGACTTCAAAAGGAATTGACGACAGACGATATTGACACGCTTCTTACTATGACTAATGTGGTTTCCTTTGAAGTAGAAGAGTGTGATTTTTTAATGACTCAAGATGATTCGAATTTACCGCCATACTAAATTGTTCCTACGCTGGCAACATCCGCTTCTTCTTCTTCGTTTTTCTTCTGATATAATAATAGTAATAGCAACATTAAAAATCAACCTGCGAATCTAATAATGATTGTCAATATTTGTAGCCACGTTTAAAACGTGAAATACACAAAGTATGCTCAATTATTAAACGTCACACTGTATATTAAATGTAACGCTAGATAATTTGACTTTTTTTCTTTCACAAATAAAATGTGTGATTCTCAATTTTTCCTGGTCGCCCCCGTTGTATTGCAGTTGGCTTCAAAACACACCGTAACCGCTCGTTTTAGGAAAGCGCTGCCAAAAAGCGCGCCCCCAAACGGGTTCAACGATGTGCGGTGCATAAATTGGCCGAAAATGTTGCCAGAAGTGTAAACATGCGTTGCATTGAGCAATCAGATAAGATTCGATTTAATTGCGTGGAAAATTACACGCGGTTGGTTACATGATGTACAATCCGCAATTGCATTACTGATTAACTTTGAAATTAATTTAAAAAATCTTAATTAAATTAAAATAAATAAACGAGCGACGAACGCTAATACTGAAATATATCACTCTACTTTCTTTATACAGGCTGATTTATAATACATGACATATATTATTAAAGCTAGAAAATTAAGAAAAGAAATCGCTTTGAGTGAGACACCCTGTATGTTATTGTACAAGTTGTAGGCGTCGTTTATTTATGGTGAATTTCTGGATGCGATCCAGCAACTCATTTTTCGTTAGCATCGGGAAGTGCTGCCAAAGTAACGCATTGCATCAACCAAGAGCGAAAGTGTCGAATTAAAAAAAGCGAGGCGGCGCGTGTGCCCCTTCGAGAAAACCCCCGGGCGTAAACTCGACGCAACGCATCCGCAAACAGGGGCGTGGATAAATAATTCATAACGCACGGTCGCTCTTTAAATAATTGACTAATTCACGCGGGGGCTTCCGCGAATGTCAAGCCGTAATTTATCGGTTTCGGTAGCAATAAATATTTAAAGCCGGATGGCAGTTGTTTGTTTTATTTTACCGTTTTGTGTACAGATGTCGGGAGTATAAAAATACTTAATAATTAGGCAAGGATTTTGTCTAAATACAATTCGACACCCTGTATAAAACAAGTCAGTATTTGCAGCTTGTTATAATAAAGATACTCAATCGAAAACGCTAATATTGATGATTTTTGTTTTTGTTTCGTGACAGTTAAATTATAATTTCAAAGATCTTTCGTTTAGTTTAATTTTCGTGTCAGTTAGTACCTCCCATTGAAATCTGTTTATTTCTCGAGTTAGCACGTTTGAAGCTAATGAAATCCCAATGCAGTTTAATATAAATATTTGATATTAATGAGAAACGTATTTACACACACACAGAGAAGTGTTATTTAAACAAATATTTTCTGACGAGGCAGCTGTGCTCCCTCTATCGCCGAAAACTGCCAACCAAGAACACTTTTACTTATTTAGTCTACTATCTACTAGTTATAATAGTGACTCCCACTCGTGCGAAAGATTGGCCTGTTTAATAATTTAACGTTTAGCAATAACCAAGGACAATTAACGAAGCATTTCGGACAACTTTCTCCGATCATGTAATCAGAAGCGCAACAGAAGTATCGACCATTGTGAAAAGCAATATTTTGGAGCTCCTTTTTTAATTTCTTAGTTAAGAAACTATAACACACAGCACTGCCATAGTCTAAGTTGGGGAGAATAACAGAATTTAACAAATTCCTGTATAGGGTTTTTGAATGTTAATCCTTGATCGATAGTTACACCTAAGTTTTAGACAATGTCTACAATCCGCATCCACTGTGTTATTTAACACAATATCAGCAGTTCTGGAAATGTTTATTTTGGCAAGTGTTGACTTTGTTAATCAACATCGCTACTGTTTTATCCGGGGTTTATTCGAAGACCACGCAGGCAGGAGTTTCAAGTTGTAGTTGATCTTTTCAAGTATTGAATTGATGTTTTCCGGAGTTCCACTTATGTAGATCTGAACATCATCCGCATACTGGTGATTATTTTTAGAATTGCCCATCAAATTTTTAGGGGAAGATCAACGACAAACAGTGAAAAAAAGTGTGGGACTTAATATACTACCCTGGGGGTTGTGTGATTTACAAAGAGATGATGCAGAGAGCGAGTTAAAAAGAATCTATCTTGTTGACATAACTAATCACAACTGACTCTGTTTTTCTCCAATGCCTACTGCTTTCATCTCCCCTCTTTATCTAATTTATCCCCAAGCTTTATAGTTAGTTTATAAATTCAAATATAACATTATAAATTTAGTCTATCTGGAGGCTTCACAAGTCTTCCAGAACGAGTACGGTTTTCTGCTTTTTGATTAGGATTTCACTAAATATCTGGTTGTACTTTTTGATGGGTCATCTATCCATAATATTTCATCTTCCTCCTCTTCAGAGTGGAGGGGTATTAAATGATACTGATTTCTTCTAATTTCCCGCTCTCCTGATTTTATTATATAAGAACGAGGTGCTTGACAATTCCCGTTCTTCTGAGATCTGTTATCCACACTTTATTACCTGGTTTAGATCTCGTACTCCGTGACGTTTATCGTAATGATACTTTTGATACTTTTATTGATTGAATAATTTCTCTTGGTCAAGTAATTTTGGTTTCAGTTTTGAAGGTGCAATGGGAACAGACGTTCTTATCTTTCTGCCCGTCGACAGTTCAGTTGGCGAAAATCCACTGGCTAAAGGAGAGGGGTAGCACGATAGCTCTGCATTGCCTTACACGGATCGTCGCTCTGCTTAAGACTTCTTTTTATTATTTTCACGCAAGTTTCAATAAAACCATTGCTTTGTGGAAACTTCGGACTTGATGTAATATGAGTAAAACCCCAGTCCTTCGAGAATTTCTGGCCACCAAACTGCTTCACGTGCTCGTGCTCGACATTTTGTAATTCCTTGGTGACCTTCATGCAGCTTTTAGAGAATATCTCTGCGTAACAAAGCTGGTACTAAAATTCTTCGTGACTTCATCAGGATGCCTTCTCCAACAGCAATCTCAAAGCGATGGAATTTTCGTTTTTTTTTCAGGCCATCCATTTCGACTGTATTACATAATTTGGTGGCAAATTGGATCGTTCCGCTGTTTAGTGATAATTTAACTAAGGCGTTCGTTTGTTGCTGCTAAATTCTGCAAAATTTTCTGCACATACAACACAACTCGTTCTTCTAAGCTGTCATCGTTGACTTCTTGTTTCAATGGTCTTCTGGAAAGAATGTCTATTTCTTTTCCTGGGATGTGTTTGATATCGAAATTGAAACACATTAATCGAAGTCTCATTCTTTGGAGTTTTGGTGCCAATTCATCTAATGCCTTCGTTGAGAACAACGGTACGAGGCCTGTTTCAAGTTTTATCTTAATTCCAGTGATGGAATCTTTGAAACGTTCACATGCCCAAACCATAGCATGGCCTTCTTTTTCGTTCTGCGCCCAGTGCAGTCGAAAGCGTTTTCGAAGCATACGCCATACGATAATGCGTCAGCTGTAGTTACGGTTTCGCGATTTGGATCAAACCAAACTAAAACAGGTTTTCGATAATTCTCTCTTCAAATTCTCGAATGACTTCTCCTGCGTTGAACCCCAACTGGACTCATTTTGCTTTGGTAGCTAAATGCGGGATAAAACGTGAAAGATAGTTAATGGTTCCACGTAACTCTGAAATATTTTGTGGTGCTTCCATGTCACGAATAGCTTCAATTCTCTTATTATCTGTATGTATTTCATTTTCATCAATTATGTGGCCAAGGAAAATTACCTTCTTAACTCCAAAAAAACACTTCTCTTTATTTAACCTCCTTTTTGCAAACGCTGAAAGACTTTGTGCTCCTCAATCGTTTCCCCATATACTAAAATATCGTCAATGTTACACTGTACGCCCTGAAATTTTTCTAAAATCTGATGCATTCTTTTTTGGAAATACTCTGGAGCGGCTGATATTCCAAATGGAAGTCGTTTAAATTTGTAACGACCAAACGTTGTGAGTAACTGCGATTCTTCATCTAGTTGGCATTGCCAAAATCCATGATTTGCACCCATCTTCGAGAAGTATTTCGCTTTACATAACTGTCCCAATACGGTTTCAGTATTTGGCATGGGATGGATTTCACGTTTCACGTAGGAATTTAATTTTACGTAATGAACACACATTCACATTGTTCCAATTTGGAACTAAAACTAAACCAGAGCACCAATCTGTTGGCTCTTCAACTGGTTCTATCACACCCATCGTCTAAATTCTTCTTTATTTCCATCATCATGGGGATTGGAATTCTCCTGGGAGTTGTTAATGCATGTGGAACTACTCCATCGCGTAAACGGACCTTATATGGAACTTTGACTTTTCCTAATTCCCATTCGCATTGTTCCATTTTTCTTTGGAACTAAAACTAAACCAGAGCACCAATCTGTTGGCTCTTCAACTTAAAAAATTTACAAAATTAAAAAAAACAAAAAAATCTTTTCAAATAAACAAAACTGGTTCTAAAATGAAGATATATTTTAAGACAATTGACAATTGCGCGATTCTTGACGTAAGATAAAACAAAAGACGAACAACAAATAAAGAAAATTTACAAAATTAAAGAAAAACTGAAATAAAAAATTCTCTTCAAATAAACAAAACTGGTTCTAAAATTGCAAATATATTATAAGACATTTGACAATTGCGCAATTTTTGACAGGTAAAACAAAAGACGGTCGAGAAATAAGTCAAGACCATTTACAAAATTTAAAACACATAACAAAAATTGAAATACTCTCTTAAGATAAAGCAAAAGACGATTGACAAACAATAAAGAAAATTTATAAAATTTAAAAAAAAAATAACAAAAATAAACAATTCTCTTCAAATAAACAAAACTGGTTCTAAAATGATAAAATATATTTTAAGACAATTGACAATTGCGCGATTCTTGACGTAAGATAAAACAAAAGACGATCAACAAATAAAGAAAATTTATAAAATTAAGAAAAAAATAAATAAAAAATTTCTTTAAATAAACGAAACTGGTTCGACTTTTTAAAATTTTTCAATTTTGATATTTCAAGCAAGCTTGAGCCAATCAAATCCACAATTTCGTTTTTATTTAAAAATATAAAAAATTCAAGATTTTTTGTTGAAATCAGTGATTTTTGATTTTTTACAAAAAAAAATCGTGATTTTTTATCAACACCGTCTGAGAGTATGGGAAAATGTTATGAATTCCTAGTATTTTTCTTTAATTTTAATTGTATTGTAATTAAAGTTTAGTCCCAAAATCAACGTGTCCGTCATAAACGTTTCGGCATCTTTTTACGAACCCAATAAATCGCGTTACTCTTTCCTTGCATTTTAATCAGTCGTTCATTCGGTTTGCCGCTGAGGTTTGAATAATAATAGACTCTACTAGCGACAACCAGGATTTGAAACATTATAATCAGTAAACACATTCATAATCTGTTTGGTTTGTTAATTATTATAATTTCGTTTTGTGCCACCATGTATGATTTACGAAGAGATGATTCAGAGAGCGAGTGAAAAAGAATCGGATTTTATTTTTCTATCTTGTTGACATAACCAATCACAACCAACTCAGAGGTCAGAGGTCCTTGATATAAATAAATAAATCTGAAACCGGGCAATAGTAATTTAATTTTGTAAAGAGTAGATCATGGTTAATCATATCAAAATACTTTACTATAATCAATCAATACTAAACATGTGAACTTCCCCTCATCAATTGCCTTAGCAAAATCACTGCAAATTTTAATAAGTGCAGTACTACTACTTGGGGCCATTACGAAATCCAAGAGGTTTTCCAGCGTTTAATTATGAATACCTGATTATACGTAAGAGCGCAGCCTCTAAGACATTCTAAGCATTTTCTTGGGGAACAATTGTCAGTCACCCTGTATCTACCAATTTCTTTAAAATTTTAAAAGGGTGCCAAAATATGTTTTGCACAAGGACACTCGAGCCTGCAAACCACATTTTTAAAACAAAACACAATCGATTTACTTGATTGTAGCCTTTGTTCTAAATTACTTTTTTGTTTCTCTTGAAAAAAAAAAAGAAAAAGAAAATTGCGTTCATGTCGCATCGTTTTATCGATAATTGCTCGGAATAATAAGCGTATTGCCAACAATAGTTTCCAAAATCTTAGATGGCGTAGGTAATACACTAATCGGTTTCAGTTGTGCCGGGTCTTCGGGCTGCGGCAACTTTCTGGATGGAAATTATTATAGAGGTTATCCAGCGTTTAGTAATGAATACTTGATTATACGTAAGAGCGCAACCTTGGAGACATTCATTCTGTTATGCATTATTTTGCGGAACAATTGTCAGTCACCCTGTATGTAATAATTTCTTCAAAATTTTAAAAGGGCGCCAAAATATGTTTTGTACAACAAGGACGCTCGGGCCTACAAACCACGTTTTTAAAACAAAACACAATCGATTTAGTGCCTTCGTTATTAAATTAGTTATTCTTTTAGTCACTTGATCGCAGCCATTGTTCTACATTATTTTTTTGTTTTGCTCGTTCGAATTGTGCAATTATTTATTTATAAGTGTGATAGTAGGTAACATTTTTTTTTTAGTTACGCCACTGGTTACTCTTATGAAAACTCGCTTGACGTCGCCCAAATATTTTATCTTTTTTCTACTGTTACGTGAGTTTTGGCCCAGAGCTATTTTGTGGTTTTCGGCCCCGAAAATCACCTGGCGAGATCCGTGGTCGAATTTGCATTGCACTGTGATCCTCGCTTTGTTTTCACGCATATGATTAATTTTTTAATCTCATTATTACGTATAGGAAAAAGAGATCGTTCAAAGTCGAACTTGAAATTGCGGTCACGTCGCGTCGTTTTATCGATAATTGCGGGGAATAATAAGAAAATTGCGTCAGGACGATGTTTTTCATAAATATTGAGCGGTTTCGGTTCCAGCTCGAAGTAATCGGCGATTAGCAATTGTAATGATGTGAATTCGGCCACAGACGAAAACGTGACCAGAAGATTTTAAAATAAATAATAAACAATCTCCGGATCTTCATATATGTTTGCGAGGAAATCCACGTGTGTTTACTTACGAAGGCGACTAAGTTTTTTCGTTTGTTTTTTTTTGTTTGTTGATCACGAGTTGAAACAGGAAAATTTTCCAAAATTATGCATAAACATTTTTCAGAATATATTTTGCTTAATTCGTTCGACTCTCTTTAGTTGTGTGATTGATAATCCTTTATTCTTCATTTGTTCCTTGTTCTCCGTGAAAACTAAACGAGTCAAACAAAACACTATCGGTCGACAATCTTTTTTTTTTAGTACTCCTTTGTTTGCGTTTATTACTTGTGAATCTACTGTATTCAATAGTTTTTCCTTCTTCTTACTTTTGATAATCAAATTTGATTGAATCAAACAAAGCGTTCTTAATACTTCTTTCTCTTACTTTACTTCTTGTTAATCTATTGTATTTAGTAGTTTTTACTTCTTTTTTTTCTTATTACTTCTGACAATAAAGCTATTATTACTAGAAGAAAATGAACTTGAAACTGAATCATGAAAAAGGCGAATAATAAAGTTGCATTATTACAATTGCTAATGATCATTGTTGCATTTCCTGTAAAAAGAACACTCAATAATACGTTTTCCGTGTTATCAATTATGTAAGTTATCAATTTACGCCGCGAATGCAACGGTTTGTAGATTATTACTTATTACTTTATTGATATCATTATGTGCCGACATCAATATTTGATTTGCTGTAATGAATTGGACATCTGCGTAAACACATTAATACAAAAACACTATAATGTGATTGATCTTCACCACCCGAATGAATTAAGTTTTTTCGATTTCAGAATTTCAGAAAATAGATTCAATTATTTTTTCATACACGTGCACTTTACGCTTTTGTTTTAGCATTATGTAAGATCGGGCCAAAAACTTAACACGATTGCAGTATGAGTTTCATAAAAGTACACATAACTAAACATTAAACAAATTAAATTGTCTGTTTTTCTTCAATGACTACTAACTTATTTTAACAGCTCTCTATTAAACTGAGTGTTAGGAAACGTTTACGAATCAACGCTTTTTTATGGCGGTGATATTGACCTTGACCTTGGCAATCTATCCCCAGTAATTTTTTTTAGTAATAAAGGCATAAGAGACTTGCGGATTTTGGTGCAGTGTTGCCAGACATTTATTTCTTTTTTTATTCGAAATTTACTTTCACCGAAACGACGTAAAAATTTAATAAATCGCTCATTCACAGTGTGTACATTATTTTGAATGCATGAATCTTCATTTGTTTCTTGTTGACGTGATTTAGTAGAAGGTGAAGGTGAAGAGCGGTGTAATTAAAAGATGGCGCCAGTAGGCTTAAAGCTTTCTTTTGACAGAAATACACCAAGTCAAGAACCAAGAAGTAAACTAAACTAAATCTCGGAATAAGTTGAAAAGAAGAACTATTTCAAATAACTTCGGCGTTATTCAACAAAAACAAAAACTAAAATAAAAACTAGTTTTCAAAATAAATTCCAGAGCTGACACTAATGTCGAAGATTGGGATTGCGATTCGGATTAAACCCAATAGATGGCGCTGGTAAATACGAAGTTTGATTTTGATTAAATACGTAATTCTAATAAAAAATAAATAAGAATCGACTTTCAAAATAAATTTTAAGATTAACAGCAAAATAGAACAACAAACGGCGCCAAACTAAATAAAATTTTGAGAACGAAACGTTGTCAGTTATACCGATATGTAGTTAATGCCGACACAAATCAATAGAGGGCGCCAGTAAATTTTAAATATGGAGCATTGTGGCTCAGTCTATCGAATTGTTGGTTGCAAGGAAAGACTGAAAGTGTATTAAAAGCGATTTAAGAGTGTACTGGCTTGTGAAAGGATATGAAAATAATTCAACGAGGAGAAAATGGCTGAATACAAACCCAGTTTAGTTTTAGATTTTTCTTGTAATTTAGATTGTCACTGAGTTTTGTTTTGTTTTCCTCTAATTGTTATTAAATTAAAAATTCTGCATGAATTAAGAAAGAAATCAAAGAAAAATCGATCCAAATCAACAGATGGCACTAACACATCCAATAGTTCCAATAAAAAGTGAAGCGATGGCGCCACCAGTCCGAATTGTTAATTTGTATTCAATAAATGTTATTGAATAAATAATTAATCATATATTGAAAACGAAAACGAAATTTCAGAATAAACTGAAAAGTTGTTATCGTCATGCCCCAAGAGATGGCGCCACCAGATACGAATTGTTAACTTTTATCTGACAAGTATTATTAAACAAAAATTAATCATAAATTTAAAAAAGAAATAAAAACAAAGACGAAGAAATCGTTTTGTTTTTCTCTAATTGCTATTAAATTAAAAATTCGGCACGAATTAAGAAAGAAATCAAAGGAAAATCGATGCAAATCAAGAGATGGCGCTAACACGTCCAATAGTTCCAATAAAGAGTGAAACAAACGATATTTCTGAATAAATTGGAAAGATCATGTCGTCATGCCTCAACAGATGGCGCCACCACATCCGAATAATTAATTTTTATCCAACAAATGTTATTGAATAAAAAATTCATCATAAATTGAAAACGCAATTTCAGAAGAAACTGAAAATATATTATCGTCGTACCTCAACAGATGGCGTCACCAGATCCGAATAAGTAATTTGTATTCAACAAATGTTATTAAATGAAAAATTAATCATAAATTTAAAAAAAAAAGAATAAAAACAAAGACGAAGAAGACTGGATACAATTCGATAGATGGCGCTTACTGCATGCAATAGTTCCAATACAAAGTAACCAAAAGACTTTTCTGAATAAACTGAAAAGATAATGGCGTCATACCTCAACAGATGGCGCCACTCGGTCCGAATTGTTAACTTTTATCAAAAAAATGTATTTAAATAAGAAATTAATAATAAATTAGAAACGAAAACGAAATTTCAGATTAAACTGAAAAGAAATTATCGTCGCGCCTCAACAGATGGCGCCAGCAGATACGAATTGTTAGCTTTCATCTAACAAATGTTATTAAATAAAAAATTAATCATAAATTAAGAAACAAAATAAAAACAAAGGCGAAGAAGACTAGATGGCGCTTACTGCATACAATAATTCCAATAAAAAGTGAAGCAAATGACATTTCTGAATACATTGAAAATATCATGTCGTCATGGCTCAACAGATGGCGCCACCAGATCCGAATTGTTAACTTTTATCCAAAAATTGTTATTAAATAAAAAATTAATAATAAAAGGAATAAAATCAAAGACGAAGAAGACTCATTGCAATTCGACAGGCAGGCGCTTACTGCGTACAATAATTCCAATAAAAAGTGAAGTGAATAAATAAGTTGATAAGATAATATCGTCGTGCCTCAACAGATGGCGCCACCAGATCAGAATAATTAATTTTTATCCAACAAATGTTATTAAATAAAAAATTCCTCATAAATTGAAAAATTGAAAATGAAATAGACGATGTTATCGTCATGCCTCAACAGATGGCGCCAGCAGACACAAATCGTTAACTTTTATCCAAAATATGTTATTAAATAAATAACAGCAAAGACGAAGAAGACTCGATGCAATTCGACAGATGGCGCTTACTGCGTGCAATAGTCCCAAATTTCAGAAGAAACTGTAAATTATTATCGTCATGCTTCAACAGATGGCGCCAATTGTTACCTTTTACCGACAAGTATTATTAAATAAAAAATTAATCATAAATTCAAAAAAGAAATAAAAACAAAGACGAAGAAGACTCGATGCAATCCGACAGATGGCGCTACTGCGTGCAATAGTTCCAATAAAAGATAATGTCGTCGTGCCTCAATAGATGGCTCTACCAGATCAGAATAGTTAACTTTTATCCAACAAATGTTATTAAATAAAAAGTTCATCATGAAAACGAAATTTCAGGAGAAACAGAAAAGAAGTTATCGTCATGCCTCAACAGATGGCGCCAGCAGACACGAATTGTCAACTCTTATCCAACAAATGTTATTAGATAAAAAAATAATCGTGAATTAAAAACGGAATAACAGCAAAGACGAAAAAGACTTCGATGCAGTTCGACTGATGGCGCATAGTGCGTCCAATAGTTCCAATGAAAAGTGAACCGAACGATATTTCTGAATAAATTGAAAAAATAATGTCGTCGTGCGTCAACAGATAGCGCCACCACGTCCGAATAGTTAATTTTTAGCCAAGAAATGTCATTAAACAAAAAATTAATCGTAAATTGAAAACTAAATTTCAGAATAAACTGATAAAGTATTATCGTCGTGCGTCAACAGATGGCACCAAGAGATACGGATTGTTAACTTTTACCCAAAAAATGTTATTGAATAAAAAATTAGACGAAGGAGACTCGATGCAATTCGACAGATTGCGCATAGTGCGTCCAATAGTTCTAATGAAAAGTGAACCGAACGATATTTCTGAATAAATTGAAAAGATAATCTCGTCGTGCCTCAATAGATGGCACCACCACATCCGAATAGTTAATTTTTACCCAAGAAATGTTATTAAATAAAAAAATTATCGTAAATTGAAAAAGAAATAACAGCAAGAACAAAGAACACTCGATGTAATTCGACAGGTGGCGCTTAGTGCGTCCAATAGTTCCATAATAAGTGAAACAAACGAAATTTCAGAAGCGACTGAAACGGTAATGTCGTGAAGTCTCAATAGATGACGCCATCAGATCCGAAATGTCAATTTTCATCCAAACAAATGGTCTTAAATAAAAGAAATCACCATCAATAAAAAAAGAAATGGCGAAAAATCGATGCAAATCAACAGATGGCGCTAATGCATCATCGAATGGTTCAAAGTGAATCAAACGAATTATTCAAAGATAATACCATCAAGCCTCAACAGATGGTGTCAGCACACACTGAATTTTTTATCCAATAAATGTTACTATATAAAAAATTACTTCTAAATCAAACTCGAAGTAATTTGACAGATGGCGCTAGTACGTTCAATGGTTCCAATAAAACTCAAGCAAACATAGTACACCGAAAAGATAATACCCGCTGTGGCTCAACAGGTGGCGCCAGCGAGTTCTAATTTTTTATATATTTAGATAAATCTAACGAATGTTTTAAAAAAATAAATGAATTCAACATAAATGTAAAAAATAACAAAACCTGATGAAATTCGCCAGTTCGTCCAAATAGTTCCAGTAAAAAGTGAAACAAATTCAGAACAAATTGAAAAGGTAATGCCGCCAAACGCCAACAGATGGCGCCTGCATATGTTTTTGTGTATCAAATAGGGGAAGTACATGTAGGAGTTTCTATGCACGTACAACGCGTTCCTAAATGATTGAAAGGTGTTTGAATTTCGCACGCTGTCATTGCAGTAATTTTCACATTCAATTTCACCTGTTCTTGTTGGATTCTGGTATCGCTTCAACTGTTAACTTAAATTTTAATTACCCTCTGATGCTCCGATAAATAAATAAATTAATAAACAATATTTAAGTACCTGCTTTTGATTTTTTAATTACATTTAATTCTTTCGCGTTGGTTGTGGGTCCGGCTATCGTTTGAACTATTTGAAACATCTCCTTTAAGAAACTCTAATTTTAATTCCCCTGTGCTACTCCAGTAAATTACTTAATTAATTAATAAACAGTATTTAGTATCAGCTTTTGAAAGCAGTCCGATGAGCGGGAAGTTCAAACACGTTTGTACAAACCTCCTGTTTAAGTCCTAAACTGCATGGATGATGATTTACAAAAGCCAAAGTTAAAAGGAAATCAATTCCACGAAAGCTTTTGCTTCACACAAACTCTTATCATTAATTACATTCCTTCTACCGCGTTGGAAACACCATCAAAGGTCAACAGGTTATGGGCCCAGCTATCGCTTTAGCTGTTTTCAAAATCTCCTTCAAGGAACTTTGTGATGTGATGTAGAGATAAGGAGAGCCATTGTAAAAATCCACTTTATAAACATACATTAAATTTTATTGGTTTTTGAAATACATACCAAGCGTAAAGCAGGCCGCGCACTTGGTTCGTGGCAAGTGTGTTGGACAACAGACTAGGCAACAACAGGCCACTCACTAGGCAATGTGTTAGTGCAGGCTTTTGGACATTTCTCCAAGAGCTTACAACTTGCGAACAAGTTTAACCAACCTGCCAAGACATTAGCGAACTTGTTGCCACAAGCCAAGTTGCCTAGTGAGTGGCCTGCTTAAGACTCTTAGCCATTTGTTGATTCGTTTACCCATTAATTCGTTCGGCTAATATATTATTAAAGAATATGTAATCTATTATTACAACTTAATTAAGTGTTTTCATCAGAGCAAAGGTATTTATTAATATCATCAATAAGAGATTAAATTCACGAAAACGTTTTGATAACGCAATCTCGGATTAAGAGACGCGCACAGGAATTTTTTTTTAATTTCAAGTGGAAGAGGAAAGGACTTACCTTTTTTTTCTAGAGTTTCCACGACAATCTCTGTGGTAGTTAGTAACTTCTTCCTTCTTCTCCAAATACCCATTACGTGTGGGTCGTAGGTGCATTTTGATTGCGTTTCAAGTTTCAAGCACGGCCTAAATCACCCACCTGTAATCTGTGACGCAGAAAAATCGTCTCACTCCACAATTTTTTTTAACTTCCAGCAGATAGCCGCTTGTTGATATCTACGTATAAATAAAACGCGGATCTATTTCGGCGACTCGCCAGTCGACACGCATGTTCGAACCCATGCAGCAGTGCCCGAACTGCTGTGCCTTTGTTTTCGAATTTTTTTCACTCGCGTATTTTAAGTTGAGATAGTTTCCAATCAACCCTCAAAAATGGCTCTCGTAGGCTTCAGGGTGAGTTACTAGAATAATACGTAATCCAAAACCCCCTCATTTTATCTATCTATCTATCAACACGTGCGGGTTTTTCCACTGAGAAAAACGAAAAGCAAAACTCGAGTATCATTTTGAAATATGGGCTCAGCGCGAGTTTCTTTCAAGGTCGGTATTTTTGGCTTGAAATTTCAATCGTACGTGCATAGCTCCGTAATCACTAATCACACACCTATTGATTGATATTTGGTTTCGTAGGTGCTAGAGAGAAACCGGTCGGTCCGTGGTACTTAAAATTCAAAGTAACTTTCGCCAAAATACTTGCGCAAAAAAATATATTATTTGGTATTAGATAGGGAGGCCTTCAAGGTAATAAAATGGGCAATATGTTTTCGTGTAAAGAACGTTCGTTATTTTCGATTAGATCGAGAGGAAAATGCAATTCCATTCGAACCAAGAAAAAAATTTAAATACGCAAAAAATCGAGGAAAACGAATAGACCAGTTGCTAAACACATGTGTTGTGAAAGAATTAAAATTGCGACAATCCATGGATAACGGTTGAGCAAGAATGAAATTGCAAACTTCTAACGAAACTGATCGAATATAAAATTCAAAATTAAATGTAATAACTTAATTGCATGCAATCATAAGCGATTAAAGCCTAACTTGAAGTAGGTCTTCCTTTTTAGATTTAAAAGTCCAAAGAAAAATAAGAATTAAATGACAGAGAAGGAAATTCTGGATTATTAAAATAAAAAGAGAACAGCTGACAATGAAAGTATTTTTTTGAATAATAAAAATACTAAAATATAGCTAGGAAACAATTGAATTAAATTCACTATGAAAAGAGCTGTAAAAATTTTTTTTTTGTCTAGAGACAGCTATCGTCAGCATGCACAGTGAAATACTGATCTTTTAATTGCACTGAAACGCGGATTTTTCTTAATTGTACTATAAAAATTATCTGCAAAGTAACTACTGCGTATTTGCTTCAAAAAATTAAACACATACTAACTTTAAAAAAAAACTAATTATAACTTTCGCAAGTGTAGGGAAAGTAATTTTAAATAAATCAAATACAAAGAAAAAAATGCCGAAAAGGAAGATGAGGCGTTGGAAGTTAAAAAAAATTAAAAAAAAGGAAAAAAAGCTATGAAATCATTAATTGCAAAAGCCTAAAGCGAAATAAGAGGGCAAGTCAAAAAGTAAAGCTTCTTGATTTGACGTTTCGTTCTTCGTCGACAGATGGAAGCACCGGTTGATAAGTGCTTCCATCTGTGGGTTGACGTCTACCTTTCGCGAACCGAACAAAGTAGGCGACCTCAGGTGTTATCGATATTTATCGAATTTCGTGAAATCGACGAGAGTTCAGACAGGAAGGCACGAGGTTTATGCACTCTTTAAAAAAGAGAAAACAAAAGCAACTGATATTAAATGGACACGAAACGTGCACCCTTTTATCGGCCATTTTGCAATTAACAGTGACCTCTCGCGTTGACAATTAAAACATGCGAATTACTCTGAATGAGGATACTTGAGTATATAGTAACAATAGTTTAGCAAGTCAAGCAACGCACTTGTAATTAAGAAAGAAAAAATTGGAAAGAAATGTTTAGTGCAATTAAAAAAATCAGTAATTGACAAAGAAATCTAAAATTAGAAGAAATTTGACAATGTTAAACCGAAATACTACAAAGTTACTAAATTACAATAAGAGGGCAACTCAAAAAATTAAGTTTCCTCATCTATTACATGGAAGCATCGATTGATAGGTGCTTCCATCTGTCGGTTGAGGTATGAACGAGCTCTGTTCTACGTGGTTGAGTAAGATATTTGAGTAATAATGATTTTAGAAGTACAGAGAATAAACAAAACTAAACATCTAAAATTAAAACAAATTTGGCAACCTTCGGCAACGATAGATGGAAGCACTTATCAATCGATGCTACCATCTATGGATAAACTTTATCAATCTGTCGGTTGAGACATAAACGAGCTCTAGTTCAGCCGTTGTTTTGAGTGAGGAATTTGAGTATTTTCTAGTACTTTTAGAAATGCAGAATATAGACAAAATAGATGCAGAAAACTGTCAAAAAGAAAAAAAATTGAAAAAACGAGTAAACAAGTTTTGTGCAACTGATACTACTTAACAGTAATTAAAATAAAAAAAAACAAAAGCCAAACGTTTTGTGTAAGAAACTATGAAAGCGAGAATTGAAAAAAAAATCTAAAATTAAAAGAAATTTGACAATCTTGAACCGAAATACAAAGTTACTAAATTACAATAGGGCAAGATTAACAATAAAGTTCATCGATAGATGGAAACACCGATTGATAAGTGCTTCCATCTGTCGGTTGAGATATGCAGCGGAAAACTGTTAAAAAGAAAAAAAAATTGAAAAACGAGTGAACAAGTTATGCGCAACAGTTAACGTAATTAAAAAAAGAAAAACAAAAGCCAAACGTTTTGTGTTGAAACTATGAAATCAGTAATTGAAAAAAATCTAAAATTAAAAGAAATTTGGCAATCTTGAACCAAAATACAAAGTTATCAACTTACAATAGGGCAAGTCTAAAAATTTCATCGATAGATGGAAGCACCGATTGATAAGTGCTTCCACCTGTCGGTTGAGATATGCAGCGGAAAACTGTCAAAAGGAACAAAAAATTGAAAAAACGAATGAACAAGTTTTGCGCAACAGTAATTAAAAAAAGAAAAACAAAAGCCAAGCGTTTTGTGTTGAAACTGTGAAATCGGGAATTGAAGAAAAGTCTAAAAAAAAATGGCAATCAAACCGAAATTACTAGAAGTTACTAAATTATATTAGAAGTGCAAATCTAAAAATAAAATTCATCGATAGATGGAAGCACCGATTGATATGATTGATTGAGATATGCAGCAGAAAACTGTCAAAAAGAAGAAAAAATGAAAAAACGAGTGAACAAGTTTTGCGCAACAGTTAACAGTAATTAGAAAAAGAAAAACAAAAGCCAAACGTTTTCCGTTGAAACTATGAAGTCAGTAATTGAAAAAAAATGTAAAATTAAAAGAAGTTTGGCAATCTTGAACCGAAATACAAAAAGTTACCAAACTACAATAGGGAAAGTCTAAAACGTTCATTGATAGATGGAAGCACCGATTGATAAGTGCTTCCATCTGTCGGTTGAGATATGCAGCAGAAAACTGTCAAAAGAAAAAAGAATAGAAAACATTTTTACGCAACGGTTAACAGTAATTTAAAAAAAAATAAAAACAAAAGCCAAATGATTTGTGTTGAAACTCTGAAATCAGTAATTGAAAAAAAAATCTAAAATTAAAGGAAAACTGAAATGCTTGAAGCCTTTGAGTTAAAAAAAATATATGTAATAGGAAGGCAAGTCAAAAAGTAAAGCTTCTTTCGTCGATAGATGGGAGTAGCACCGATTCCATCTGTCATGTCGGTTGAGATACGAACGAACTCTAACTCTACCACTACTCTGAATGAGATATTGTTGAGCTTGAAGCGTTGGAGTTAAAAAATTATAAATCAAGAAGCAAAGCTCCTTGACTTGACGTTCTTCATCGATAGATGGAAGCACCGAATGATAAGTGGCTCCATCTATCAGTTGAGTTCTATCATTGCTCTAACCGAAGTGCTTCAGTATTTTGTAATAATAATTTTGCAAGTGCAAAGAAAGCACATTTAAATAAACACACAATTAAAAAAAAAGGAAAAGCGAAACACTGTGCCAAAATGCAAAATGAGTAATTGAAAAAAAAGAACTAAAATTAAAAGAAATTTGTCAATCTTGAACCAAAACAACTCAACGTTACTAAATTGAAATAGGAGGGCAACTCAAAGAAGCGTCGATTGATAAGTGCTTCCATCTGTTAGTTCAGATGTGAACGAGCTCTAGTCCTACTTGGTTCTAGCGTTACTTGGAAGTATTTTGTAATAGTAATTTTAGAACTGCAGAAAATAAACAAAACAGATGCAGCAGAAGATCGTCAAAAAGAAAAAAAAATAAAAAAAACAAGTAACCAAGTTTTGGGCAATGGTTACAGTAATTAGAAAAAGAAAAACAAAAGCCAAACGTTTTGTGTTTAAACTATGAGACCAGTAAGCAATTGAAAAAAAATCCAAATCTAGAAGAAAATTGAGGCGTTTGAGTTAAAAAAAAAGTTATAATAGGAGAGCAAGTTAAAAAGTAACCGATTCCATCTGTCGGTTGAGATACGAACGAACTCCAACTCTACCAATACTCTCAATAAAGTATTATTGAGCGTGAAGCATTGGAGTTAAAAAAATTATAAACCAAGAAGTAACGCTTCCTGATTTGACGTTCTTCATCCATAAATGATGGAAGCACCGACTGCTAAGTCACTCCATCTGGCGGTTGAAATATGAACTGAGTATCTTTCACAGAGTGCGATCAAAGCACATTCAAATAAAACAGACACAAAGCAATTGCCAAGAAGGAAAAAAGTAGAAAGAGAGAGTTACTTTACGTCCAAACTGTGAAATCAATATTTCAAAATACCGAAAATCAGAAGGGAATTAAGAAGTTAAACTTAGCGACTTGATGTTTAAGTCTTAGCCTCCAGATGGAAGCATTTATCAATCGGTGCTTCCATCGGGTGGTTAAGATGTGAAAAGATCCTGATTTGACGTTCTTCATCCATAGATGGAAGCATCCATTGCTAATTGGCTCCATCTGGCGATTGAAATATGAACTGAGTGTATTGTAATGCGTAATATCTTTCAAAGAGTGCAGTGAAAGCACCTTCAAATAAAACAGGTATAGAACAATTGCCAAAAAGGAAAAAAAGTAGAAGAAATCACTGTTTCAAAATATCGAAAATCAGAAGCGAATTAAAAAGGCTCAGGCGAAGTAGGTACGGAATATTATAATACGAGGACAAGTCAAGACATAAAACTTACCGACTTCGCCTCCAGATGGAAGGACTTATCAATCGGTGCTTCCATCTGGCGGTTGAGATATGGAAAGATTCTTGATTTGACGTTCTTCATCCACAGATGGAAGCACCGACTGCTAAGTGGCTCCATCTACCGGTTGAAATATGAAGTTTTGTAATACGCAATATCTTTCACAGAGTGCAGTGAAAGCACTTTCAAATAAAACAGATGCAAAACAATTGCCAAGAAGGAAAAAAGTAGAAGAAGAAGTCCAAACTGTGAAATCACTTATCAATCGTTGCTTCCATCTGGCGGTTGAGATATAGAAAGACTCCATCTAGCGGTTAAGACTTGAACAAGCCACAGTTCTACCATGAGGCGTTCGAGTGAAGAAATAAAGAAACATAAAGACATTGCAAATTGCCAAAGAAATCAAAATTCAAGTGTTTTGTGAAAACTGTAAACAAATTATCATTTTTGACGTTACTGAATATTTCTAACCTCAAAAAAACAACTGCAAGTTAAAGTTGAGCAAAATTTAGATACAGAATACGAGGAAAGTCAAGAAGTAAAGCTTCGCGACTTGATGTTTAAGTCCAGATGGAAGCACTTATCAATCGGTGCTTCCATCTGGCGGTTGAGGTATGAAAAGATTCCATCTAGCGGTTAAGGCTTGAACAAGCCACAGTTCTACCATGAGGTATTCGAGTGAAAAAAAAGAAAAATTTATTAAAAACTTCGTTTTTTGAAATGTTTTGAAAAACTGCCTGCAACCGAAACCCACATTGAAAAACAAAACAAATCATGAAAGAAAAACAAGGAAAATTGTAAAGAGTGACTTTATATAAAAATTTTAGAAAAAAAATCGAAGAAAATTATTACAAGAAAACAAAACAAAAAGACCAAAAAAATAAAACATATGAAGGAATGAAGACAACATGTTTCCGAAGTGATTTTCGTTTTTATTTAATTTACAACGCAGAATTTTTTTTAAACGTGACGTAACAGGCACTCTTACCGCCTCAAACTCTACAAGGTACACAGCTTTTTCCGGGTAAACAAAATACTCAATGTCCAAAAATAGCAATTGCAAGCCAAGCAACAACTATACAATCGAGGCAGTGAATTGCCCATATCTCTTTAGCACAACTCCGAGGTTAAGATGAACTGATAACAACGGGTGATAACAAGCAAAAAAACTTGTTATTTTTTTTTAATTTGATTTGCACGATAAAGTGGACAACTTACTGGAAATTAAAAGAAAAGATATTCATCACGAGAAACTGTCGCTGATCACCGATTAATAATAATTCTAAGAAAAAAAATGTAGCGAGAGATAAAAAAAGATTTTATTTTCATTATTATTTTCCAATCATTTTAATTATTCAAAATCTCATTCATATTCAGTAAATAACAAATGCATCAAAACGACTTTTCTGAACTATTTTTTTTTTTTAATTAATTTGGAATCTACGAGGGCCGCTAGAAAAGAAACGTGCTTAGCTGTGAAAACAGCTTTTTTGACAATATTATCTTCCATTACAATCTAACTCCTTTTCCTGTTAACACACGGAAACTATTTATCATACTTAATTCAACTTTCTACGTAATGTTATGAGACGTCATTGAGTTCGACTGGGCCAGTTCTTTTCTAGTAGCCCTCGTATTTAATGCAACATCCTTATCAAGCAAAACAATTTGGAAACCTGTTTTGATTTCCTACGCGCAAATTCCTAAAACAACTACGAATATATATTTTTTTGTGATCCAGAAATTATTTTTCCTCTTGGTTTGTTTATCCGGGTCGATTTTGACGTCATTTTTAAATACGTGTTGACCAACATGTTTCCAGATCGTTTGCTTTAATGTAAACACGCTTAAAAAAAATATAATAATAATTTTAGAAAAACACCGATAAACATTTTTGTTTTTGTTTTCGCGATGACCGGTCAAATTGCTCGCTTTCGAATTGAATTTTGAAATTGCTGCTCCGGAAAAGCCAATAAGTAACATACTCCTCCGATCATTCACGGTCATGTTTAAAATTTTAAAATCTCAATTGGCGTAGTTAACCCAGCGGATAACCCAACACAAACCATTACGATAAGATAAGGGCCAAATAGTTCCAGGCGCTCGCGAAACGTTTGTTGTAGTCGTGGTATTTCACAACACCAATTAATCTTTTTTTTTTTTTTGGGTGAAGGGGGGGCCAAACATTTCGTTATCGCCTCAACTTTCGTGCTTAATCCCAAAATATTTTCACGTTTTGTTTTGATTGTCACATCGTAAACCCAATTAACTGCGACGTTCGTGGGGCACACACACACAAATTACGAGGCGGAAGAGAACGAGCTATCAGTTTTAGGATAAACATAATAAATGTATCGCCATAAAAATTCAATTAAACGCGTTTTAATTTCAATCGCCAATTTCGTTCCCATCGAAACGAACGAAGAACATTTTAATTTGTTTGTTTTTTTTTCTCTTTGCAGGTCGTTTCTAGGTTTAGCAGACCTCTCTTGGCTCCTTTACCCAAAAAGGTAGATCACACGTTAATGTTGTATAATGTTACTAACACCTAATGTAAGTACACGCGTGCCAAAAAGCTAATCTCAACTAATTGGGAAAGCGTTTATTATTAAGGAACCCAAAAATAATTTGTTGTAATTTTTATTTTTATAATTTGACTGGTTGAAACAATTGAGGACCCAGTTTTGACCCAACCCAACCCACTTCCTCCTCCCCCAAGTCTACCAGACCTCTCCTCCTTGGAATTTTTCTCCTTTTCTTATAATTCCCAATGCAATCTCCTCGACTCTCCTGTCACTCGCCAATTTTTATAATCTTCTTGATTTTATTTTACTGTTCCATATATTTTGGGGTGTTGGTGGTTTTCATGGGTCCTCCTGACCTATTTGCCTTCTGCTTTCTTTCCATCCTTTTAACTATCCTGCTTGTCCCGTAGATGGATCGCTCTTGCGTAATTTTCGATCTTCGACTTCACGTCAGGTCTTTCGGAGCCCTTCACCTTCTCGTTAGTATTCCTATTTTTTTTTTGTGCAAGTCAAATTGGGATGGTTTTATCAATCACGGGTTATCTCTGACTTTCAGTTTGTTGCCATGGTAATCACTATGAAGGCAATTGTTACCGTGGCAATAAACCGAAGGTTAGAGTTAACTTAAAATTAACTTGTAATGATGAACCCCCCCCCCCCCTTAATGTGATAAACGTTTTCCATTCCTCACCGTTACAAAATAAAAAATGAAAAAGCTCCGTTTTCAAAATTAAATAGCGATAGAAATTACATATACGAGGGATTGCAAACGTCAAAATCTGATCGAAATTTAAACAATAATTTTAAAAAAATTGTGAAAATCATTTAAGAAAGAATATGACGATCGTGTCCAACGTGAAAATTTGAGGAACAAAAATCAGTTAAGTACGTCAGAATCTGATCAAACTTTAAACAAAAGACGATCGAAACAAATGCCACAGTTTCAAGAACAGTTTAATAGGAACATCAGAAATGTCAAAATCTGATCGAAGTGTAAACAAAAAACAATCGAACTTAAACCAAAAGATAAAAATAAAAAATTATTAATAACGAATGAAAAATTTAAAAATTCACGATTTTATCCATATACTTATAAACAAAAGACGATCGATTTTAACGCAAAGAAAAACTGAGAAAATCAAAATCATTTAAGAAAGATTCGATAGAGTCGGAATCTGATCGTCGAGTTTTTAAACAAAAGACGATCGAGACAAGTGGGGACTAAATAAAATAATAAAAATCGAAAATGTCGGAAACTGATCGAAATTTAAATAAAGGAAGATCGAATTTCAACAAAATAATAATAATGTCTGAATATCGAAAGAAAATTTTAAAAATCCGAAATTTTATCAAAATTTCAACAAAAGGCGATCGATTTTAACGCGAATAAAAATTGAAAAAATCAAAAAAAATTAAGAAAATTTGAGAAATCAGGATCTAATCATCAAGTTTCGAAATATCATCATTTTTTAATGAAAATAAAATAAAATTTAAACAAAATACAATCGAATTGAAATAAAAAAAAAATGTGAATATTCAATGAAAAAATTTAATTCACAATTTTATCGAAATTTAAACAAAAAACGATCGATTTTAACGCAAAGAAAAATTGAGAAAATCAAAATCATTTAAGAAAGATTCGATAGAGTCAGAATATGATCATCGAGTTTTTAAGCAAAAGACGATCGAGACAAATGAGGACTAAATAAAATAATAAAAATCAAAAATGTCGGAAACTGATCGAAATTTAAATAAAAGACTATCAAATTTCAACAAAATGATAATAATGTCTGAATATCGAAAGAAAATTTTAAAAATCCGAAATTTTATCAAAATTTCAACAAAAGGCGATCGATTTTAACGCGGATAAAAATTGAGAAAATCAAAATCGTTTAAGAAAATTTGAGAAATCAGGATCTAATCATCGAGTTTCGTAATAAAACAAGAGCGAAACAAATGCGAACATTTGAGGGACGATTTCATAAAAATCAGAAATGTCAAAATCTGATCGAAATTTAAACAATCGACGATCGAATTTGACGCGGAGAAATTGAAAAAAACTAAGTGCATTTTTTAATAAAAATAAAATAAAATTTAAACAAAATACAATCGAATTGAAACAAAAAAAATTGTAAATATCGAATGAAAAATTTAAAAATTCACAAAGTAAAGCGACATTTTTATTTTTTCTCCCTCCAATCGCTGCTTTTTTGTTTTTCCTTAACCTCAGTTATAACCTGAACGTTTCTTTGAATTGTTGTTGGTTATATATTTATTTTTTTAATATGAAATTGGTATTTCACAATTTATCGACAAATTCCCCCGAATCGCCGTTGCAATGCGAGGAAAATTGGCTCAGAGCTATTTTCTGCAATTGCAACGAAAATTGCCACAGCTGATCAAACCACGAATATTGCGCATGCGTATGACAAAAATCGCTGCAATTATTTGTTGCCAGCAATGAAAATGAACTGTAAAGCGGTCTTCATGCGCATTGCCAACGCACGAAAAACAAAAATCCCTCAAAAATTGTCAAAAATTCCTTTTTGACATAGAAAATCCCTCAAGTTCAATAAATTTTTTAAAAAAGTTAAAAATACATAAAGTGAAAAGAAAACTGACAAAAGACAATCGATTTTACAGCGTAATTCAGTTAATTATTAATAAATTAAAATAAAAAAACAATTCGAAAACGATGATGACATAATAAACATAAATTTAAAAAATAATTTTGATAAATTAATTTTCAAAACAATGTAAAGAACAAGGAGAAAGTGAAATGGAATTAAAAAAAAAAAACGAAATAATAAAATTGGAATACTTAATAATAAAAACAAGAGACAATCGATTTAACAGCATAATCCAGTGGGTTTAAAATTTTTTAAAAGAACTCATTGAAAGGAAAGGAAAACAAACGAATAAAATTTTTAAAAATACATAAACAAAGAAAAATAAAAACAAAAGACAATCGATTATGGAGTATATGTAATTTAGTATTATAGAATCATGACTTAAACAAAGAAACAATTTGAAACAAACGGTGACAAAAGAAAGAATTATTATTGCAAAAAACAACTTTGAGCGCTCCTGGGACTGTAAGCTTCCAGCTTCTTTTATCAAATAAAATTTAAAAAACCCTTAATCCCTAATTATTTGAAAAAAAATCCCCAAGTTGGCAACACCAACTATACATTAACAATAATGATAAAAACAAAAGATAATCGATTTTACGACAAAATTTACTAGATTAATAACTTTCAAAACAATGTAAAGAACAAGGAGAAACAAAATGGAATTTAAAAAAAAATACGAAATAATAAAATTTAAATACTTAACATCAAAAACGAGAGACAATCGATTTGACAACGTAATCCAGTAAATTTAAAATTTTTGAAAGAACTCTTTGAGAGGAAAGGAAAACAAATGAGTAAAATTAAAAAAAATATATATAAATAAAAACAAAAGACAATCGATTTTGGGGCTCTCCTGGGGCGGTCAGCTTCCAGCTTCTTTTACCAAATAA
This sequence comes from Serrognathus titanus, assembly GCA_039766575.1. Lineage (NCBI taxonomy): Eukaryota > Metazoa > Arthropoda > Insecta > Coleoptera > Lucanidae > Serrognathus > Serrognathus titanus. Next base: position 71,604,013 of record CM077913.1, read on the forward strand.
AATTTGAAAATTCCTTTTTTAGGAAAAAATTCCTCAATCCTTAATGATTTTGAAAAAATCACTTAAGTTGGCAACCTGACTGTACACGTTACAACTAATAAAGGACTTCCTTGTACAGGTTGGTCAAAAAAAAATTACTCTACGATTTTGTGGGCGTAATTTTGATTTATTGCGTTTTTGACAATCACCCTTTCCTTGATTTCTTTTGCTAAAAAAAAAAAAAAAATCGATCTATTTCATAAACAAGAACAAAATAAAATATTAAAAAACAAAATACGATCGATCGCTCGTTCTTTTCTTCCTCTTTATTCATTTATCAATTAAACTTATTTATTCTTTTTTCTTTCTTATTAGTCTTTTGTTTTTAGGAGAAATAAAGACTTCTTCTTCTTTCTCTTCTTACATTTGCCAATCAAATTTGCTTACGTCAAAGTAAATTAAAAAAAAAAACTGTTTTTTTTGTTTTGTTTTTTGTTCATTGATTTCTTTTCTTGTGCTCTGTTAGTCAAGGACCGGCAAGTTCTTTGTTTTCGACAAAAATAAACAAAATAATAAATAACAAAATGCGATCGGTCGACTCTTTTTGTTTCATTCTTTTTCTTTCTTAATCTAGTTTTTACTATTAATTATATAAATTCTCAAACGTATTCATTAGTTAACGTCCTTTTTTTTAATTATTATTAAGTATATTGGTTTACAATCCGAGAATAGAAAATCGAATTGATATTTTTTTGAATGTTTTAAATAACTTAATAAATAATGAGACTAATAAGTAAAATTAGAGCGATGCAACATACAGATCGAAGACTTTCACATTAACCAATAGAGGTTTCTTGAAGAGCAACAAAGAGCATGTGCATGCGATTGGCTGAAAGTATACAATTCATGCATTAACGCAGTTGCATCTGAGCCATAGATGAATTTAAAAAAAAGACAATAAAAAATCTTTTACTTATTACCGCTAAAAATTTAAACACTGCATAATCAGTGTTGCCAATAATCTTTCATAAAAAGTCTGAACTGAACCTTAAAAAAATCACTAAAAACTGATGATGTGTGCAGAATATGTAGGTGAGAAACACTGCCATCTATTGTCAGTGGTGGAACAATCTTATCATGATCACCTCATTTTTATTTCCTATCGTTTTTAGTTTTACAATCTTACTCTCGTTTGAATTAAAAAAAAAGGTGTTTTCATTTTCTTAAATCATAGTGACGTTTTCTGATTGTTTTCTTATTTTTTTTTTTCTTCTTTACTTAAGAATTCATGTTATAAGTTTATGTTTTCATATTTTCTTCTACACCTAATAGGTTGTCATAAATGTATCGAATTTGGCAGATTCTTTCTAGTTGCAGTAAATAATTATTGGCGCCATTTATTTTACATTTTGGAAACATATATATACCTGCGCGAAAATATATGTATAATCATCTACCTGAATCTATTACGGACAACGTTTCCTTAAGCGCATTCAAAAAAAATGCTTAAAAAATAACTTAACCGCTCACAGATTCTGATTTTATGGTTGCTGCAGTAATTATGGGTAAGAAAAAGCAGCGCCATCTGTAATAGAGTAGGCGTACGATTTCACACAATTAATTTTCATTTTTTAAACTCATAAAACTAGATTTTTATGCCTCAATAATTATTTCATCTTGACACAGAATGTTGTTACAGAATAAGTCACTATCACAATGACAGAGGTAACTGAATGAAGTCGTTCCAAAAGAAACAATAAAATCGCTCAGGAAATTTTCAACTTGTCCAAAATTCGTCTGAAATTTCAAAGTCACATAGTCTATTTTTAAACCAGGAGAAGTAATTTGAATTTTTTCCGCCAAAAACTCGCAAAGTTATTGGCAGTTTGAGAGCCGGTTTTACACAAGCCTAGAATTTAAGCAGAAAAATTTACATTTTTCAAAATTGACGTGACAATTTCAGTCAATTTTAAACTTGTAAGCAAATCTGTTGATAAAATTGGTTATTTGAAGAATTTGTAAACCTTCTAAGCAAGCCAAATTAATTTCTGATTTAGTATTACAGTGTCAATCTACTTACGACAGGCCGACAACTGTTACTCTTCCTAGTTTAAAAATGGACTATAGATCTAGTGACAAAATCACTAAACTGACAACACTGACACTGATTGGATATTCGCATATCTACAGTATTTACTTAACGCACCATCCTCCCCTCTACAAGGCTAGCACTTTCTTTTTTTAACATGTCAATTACAAAATCTTTGTCACTGCTCTACATGAAACCAGTATTACCAACGTGTCTCAAAAGCAGAAATCATTCAAGAGTTACCAAAAAAATCCCTTGTCGACATAGAAAATCCTTAAAATTTGTTACTAGATTCAAGAATAAATTAAAAAAAAAAACGTTAAAAAGGTCATTAAAAACAGCAACAAAAGACGGTCGATTTTACAACGCAATTTAAAATATTTTTAAGAAAATTGAAGGAAGCGTGACAAAATTTGAAAAAAAAATATGTGTAACAATATTTTTAAAAGAATTAAATCGAAAGCAGAATTCAATAGATTCATGAATTAAAACAAACGAAAGAAACTTTCAACATGTTTCACCAGATGGCGCCGTTTAATGACTTATAACAACGCAAGTCATCTGCTGAAACTCAATGCCGGTTCAACAGTGGGTTTTCAACATAACCGTCAATGAAAGGGGATTCGCCCTCATAGAAACAAAAGAAACGAAGGCACTACCGGCAAGTTTCAACAGATGGCGTCGTTGAATGTCTCACAGTAACGCAGCAAATAGCAAATAAATAAAGACTAGCTTTGTGCTGTCTGGAGGCTTTCAGCTTCTTTTTACGAAATGAAACTTGAAATCCCTTTTTTTAGAAAAAAAAATCCCTTAATACCTAATGATTTAAAAACAAAAACCTAAACTTAAAGTTGGCAACGCTGCACGAAACAACTGTTATTGGCCAAAGTGAACGTCTTCAATCTGTATATGAAATTTAAATTTTAATTCGAATTTATTTACGAAAGATTACAAAGTTTGTTTACAATATGTCTAGATAAATAGAGGAGTAGGTGAACGAAATCAGTATCCCCATAAAAGTATTTTATAGTTTTATGACAACAAGGTGGCTGCGTGGCATTGTGAGCTTGGCTTTTCAGCGGAATTTTCCTTCAATTCTGTCATAAAACGAATATGAATATAAAACATTACGTCCACACTGAGCACCGACAGTATTCTGATCGAACTGAAGCCACGAAAATCTCGAGGCCTATGGTCTGCACGCAGCTTAATACATCTATTATGCAAGGTCATGTTTTATAAGTTTCTCTGAGTAAATATCATAAAACGTTTATGACAAACGTACGCTGTGAATTTGGCGTTTATGGCGTTTATGACAGACGTACGCTGTGAATTTGGCGTTTATGACAGTCATACGCTGTGAATTTGGTGTTTGTGACAGGCGTTTATGACAGACGTGCGCCGTGAATTTGGCGTTTAATCTAAACATACTTTTTTTGGGGAAAGCTGGAATGAATTAGAAACTGTTCCCTTATACATTTTCTCGTAATCTGTGACATTAATTCGCGTACGCGACTTGATCTGGAGGCTTTCAGCTTCTTCTTACGAAATAAAACTTGAAATCCCGTTTTTTTTTTTTTTAGAAAAAAAATCCCTTAATACCTGATGATTTAAAAACAAAAACCTAAACTTAAAGTTGTCAACCCCGCATGAAACCACTGTTATTGGCCAAAGCAAAAGTCTTCAATCTGTATATGAAATTTTAATTTGAATTCAAATCTATTTACGAAAGATTACGAAGTTTGTTTACAGCACGTCTAGGTAAAGTCTAACGCACAGCCGGTTCAAGTTTACACAGAAATTATGCACAGAATTGGTCTGACAAGCAAACAAGCAAACATAAAAAGTTAAACGAAATAAATTATAAAAGACGCATAGAATTTTGTTTGAAAATACATTCGCATTGCGTTAAATTTAGAACCAAACACAAGTACAGCTGATTGGAGGTCGATGCTGAATTTCCAGCGAATTATTCACGCGCGATAATTAATGATAATTAGCGGCGTAGATACGAAACGAGTTATTGAATCGTTCGATTCAATCAACGTCGTTCGATTACGCGGATAATAATTAGTATGCCGCAAAGTTTTCTTTTACACGTGCCTCATTAAGTACGCATTCAGTGCATCGTAAAAAAAAAGAAAAACAAACATCCTTTTTTCAAAACTCATTTGCAAGCTTATTATATTACAATTGTAGATTTTTTTTAATACTTACAAAGCGCCTAGTCATTAAAACACATAGGGTTCCCCGAAACCACCAACGGTTCGAGTTGTCACCGTTAGATGACAGCACAGTACATAAAACCAATCATGTTTTTATCGCCACTACATAGAAACACACACAACACGCACTTGATATTAACACAAGTCAATAAAATAGAACTCTGATAACCCTCGCTACTATGAAAGTCATTTCCAAATTTAACTTTTTTTTAAATCAGTAGTTAGGTCGCGACATCCTACGACCGATTTTCGACCTAACACATTTTTTTTTCTGTGTTCAGCAAATTCTAATTTACACATCACATCATCAGCTTCAAAATTGGGGCGTTGATTAAAAATAAATAAGTTGTGTTGTGCAAATTAAATGACATCCCACTTCCGGCTAAACCGGAAGTAACTACATGCACTTAGTGTGTCGCTTTTAAAAATATTTATAATTTTCTTAAATGGGCTCTTATTAATTTGAAAGGCACTTCAGTAATCTGTGACAGGATAAGGAATAAATCTGTAAAAACCAATCCATACTTAAACACTTGCGTCAAATCTATAATTAAACATTCTCTTACAAAAGAAGAGATAAGCATACATAGGTGGCGACTCCACCAAGATAATAAGCGAAGTAGACACAACGCCGTTTTTATTAGAATGTAACAGACGGACTCTTTTGACTCTCCCCCCCCCCCTCTTCTGGTTTGAGGCAAAAATCATACCTGCACTTCGTGGCTTCCACGTGATTTCCATGGCAAAGGCCGCGTAATCGTCTTTTTTAAATCGGCGACGTACAATTAGCGACGTCGAATTTGTTTACTTTTCTTTTTAGGCCGTTACTGGGAATGAATGATATCTTCTCGGTTATGCAACGCAAGTCCGAAAGTGCGACGCAGAAAAAAAGTGAAAATCGTCGAATCCGAACGAAATCGCCAAAATCATGACAACAAGAAAAGAATTACAAGCAGAATTAAAAATAAAATGAACAGAAAAAAAATCAAAGTTGTAAGTAATATGAAAATTAAAAGTAAACTAAACATTTGAATACATCTAAGTAAACCAACTTTAAACAAAGTGAAATACGATCGATATGTTTTCGTCTGAAAATTCTCTTTTTCCTCCACGTTTCAGCATCACATTAGTTTTCTTTATTTTAACATTTAATTATTTAAGTCCACGAATTTATTTTGTATTTTTCGTTGTTCGTTTTGAACACCCAGACATAAGTAAATAAGTTTAACTAATGTTCTTCACAACATGTTTATTTGTTTATTGTATTTTTTTTAAAGAAAAAGCACAGTTGAACAGTTTACTATTGCTGAAAAAATTGCTGTCAAAATACAATGTTTAGAATTGCTAATTACAGTTAGATTTAATAATAATATACATACAAGGTGAATGACAATTGTTTCGCCAAAGCAAAGCCACGATAAGAAACGATGTCAGAGAGCATGAGATAAATGTTAAAAAAATTGTACGTACTTTAGTTTTCGAGAAATAATTAAGCAAAAATTAGCCCCAAAAGACGATGCGCCCCTGATTGAAAATAGAGGAATAGGCGAACGAAATAAATACCCTCATAATAGTATTTTATCATTTTATGATAGCCACGGGGACTGCGTGGCATTGCTTACTTGACCTTTCAGCGGAATTTCCCGTTAATTCCGTCATAAAACAAATATTCCATCTATACTGTGCACTGATAGCATTCGGATCGAGCTGAGGCCCTAAAATCCCTAGGCATACTGTCTGCACGCAACTTAACACGTCTATTGTGCACGGTCAAGTCTTACAAGCTTCTCTGAGTAAATATCATAAAACGTTTATGACATACGTACGCTGTGAATTTGACGTTTATGGCGTTTATGACAGACGTACGCTGTGAATTTGGCGTTTGTGACAGACGTACGCTGTGAATTTGGCGTTTATGACAGACGTACGCTGTGAATTTGACGTTTGTGATAGACGTTTATGGCGTTTATGACAGACCTACGCTGTGAATTTGGCGTTTAATCTAAACATATAATAATAATAATATATATTTGTCATGATGCTCTGATACATGTATAATTACAACGCATACAGGCAAAAGGACACGTCAAGTTCCTACAAATAACCAAATAAACAGCTACATTAAAAATTAAAAATAAAATATAATTTCGTGTGGTACATTCCTAAACAAAATAGCATTAAATTAACTTTTATTTAAAAATTCATCAATAGAGTAGAAAGCCTCTTGTATTAATAACTGCTTTAATTTAACTTTGAAACTCTTACTATCACAATGACTCATCGAGTTGTTCCATAAGGTTTTAATTTTATTTAGGTACTTGAGTCCCGTGAAAATGGGTCCATTTTGACCTATGACTAATCGGTTATAAGGTAATCGATAATCATTATTTTTCCTTGTAGGGTAATCATGATAGTAGTTGTTTCTTTCGACTGAAGGTTCGATTGAGCGAGCATACAATACTGCTTCATATATAAACAGTGATGGGACAGTCATAATTTTGTAGTTACGGAATAATTGTTTACAGCTCATACAGGAATTCAAACCTGCGATTAAACGAACTACTTTCTTCTGTAATTTGAACACATTCTCGGCAGTGGCGCAGTTTCCCCAAAAAAGTATGCCATAATTAAGAAGAGGATAAATAAGGCTGAAATACATCTTTCGCAAAATTTCTAAATTAACAGTATTTCGCATTCTATAAATTAAAAATATTTGGCTACTTAACTTATGTTCTAAATGTTGTATGTGGTATTTCCAAGTCAATTTACAGTCGGTTTGAATACCTAGGAATTTATAGTGATTAACGCATGCTATTGAAAGACTATTAAGTCGGACTAAGGGTGATGCATTGATAGTAGCGTTTTTTGTTGTTATGTGCATTAATTGTGTTTTAGACGCGTTCAAGTATAGACCGTTTGATAAACACCACTGCTGCATTTCGAACAGCGTAGTATTTGCCTTGGTAGTCACGTCTTCTGTATTTGGCCCTGAGATGATGAAGGTGGTGTCATCCGCATATATTGTAGTTCTACTCGATGTTGGACAACATAACGGAAGGTCGTTGATGAAAAGGGTGAATAACACGGGGCCTAAAATGGAGCCCTGTGGGACCCCCGTTTTCACTTCAAGCATTGCTGATAAGCAACCATTGACTGCAACTCGTTGGTATCTGTCGTTGAGATATGAGTTGATCCATTGATTCGCAAGTCCCCTTATACCCATTACTTCAAGCTTGTAACACAGTAGCTTGTGATCGACAGTGTCGAAGGCTCGACTGAGGTCGCAGAATAAGGCAAACACCTTCTTTTTGTTGTTGAGCTCATTCAAAACAAAATTATGGGTATCTAGTATAGCAGTTTTAGTTGATTTTGCTTTGCGAAAACCATTTTGCGAGTTGCAAATAATTTGGTGTTTGTTCAAAAAGGAGGTTAAACGTCTGTTAAAGATCTCTTCGAACACTTTTGCGAGTTGACTCTGTAGGGCTATGGGGCGATAGTTAGCAGCTTCTAATCGACTTCCTTTATTCTTATACACAGGGATCACTTTTGATACTTTAAGTTCGGAAGGATATAGTCCGTAGAGAAACGATTCGTTGATTATATGACTCAGAGGAACAGATATTATATCTGCTGTAGCTTTTAGTACAGTCCCGGGAATATCGTCAATGCCCGAACTTTTTTTAGTACATTTAGTACGAATCACCGTTTCAACTTCGTTTTGATCGGTTGCGGACAAAAACATGGATTCCGATAAGGTTCGTGTTGTTGCACATTTCATTACGGTCGGAGAAAATGTTGGAATCTCAACGAAGTGTTGGTTAAAAACATCGGGTACTTTGTTCTCGTTTAATATAGTATTATTTTTTGGGTCTAATATTTGATAAACATGGTTTGCAGCGCTGGCTCGGTTTTCGTTAATGATATCTACTTTCTTGGGAAAATTTCGAATTAATTAGAAACTGTTCCTTATACATTTTCTCGTAATCCGTGACATTAATTCGCGTACGCGACTTGATAAAAAATTGTACGCGTAGCACCGACGTTTAAAGCAGCTGTATTTAATAAGTTTTTTGTCTCCGTACGGCATCAATCGGCGCGAATGGTTTTACAATCTGCTGCTCGTTTCTACATACTTTAATTTTCGAGAAATAATTAATCAAAAATTAGCCCCAAAAGACGATGTGCCCCTGATTAAAAATAGAGGGGTAGGAGAGCGAAATAAATACCCTCATAAAATTATTTTATAGTTTTATGATAAGCCACGGTGGCGCATGGCATTGTGAACTTGGCCTTTCAGCGGAATTTCCAGTCAATTCCGTCATAAAACAAATATTCCATCTATACTGAGCACCGACAGCATTTGGATCGAGCTGAGGCCCTAAAATCCCTAGGCATACTATCTGCGCGCAACTTAACACGTCTATTGTGCAAAGTCAAGTCTTACAAGCTTCTCTGAGTAAATAAAACGTTTATGACAAACGTACGCTATGAATTTGACGTTTATGGCGTTTATGACAGACGTACGCTGTGAATTTGGCGTTTATGACAGACGTACGCTGTGAATTTGGCGGTTGTGACAGATGTTTATGGCATTTATGGCAGACGTACGGTGTGAATTTGGCGTTTATGATAGACCATAATGGCGTTTATGACAGACGTACGCTGTGAATTTGGCATTTGTGACAGACGTACGCTGTGAATTTGGCATTTATGACAGACCTTTATGGCGTTTATGAGAGACGTTTATGGCGTTTATGACAGATGTACGCTGTGAATTTGGCGTTTATGGCGTTTATGACAGACGTACGCTGTGAATTTGGCATTTTAATTTAAACATACCTACTCTTTTGGGAAAAATTTCGAATTAATTAGAAACTGTTTTCTTATACATTTTCTCGTAATCTGCGACAATTATTAATTATCAAATATTTTTGAAAATTAAATTCATCATCATTCATTTTTTTCTTTGTTAACTGCGAAAACTTTTTGCATTTAAAAGACAACTGTTTTTGCAAAAGTATAAAATTTGCGCATATGGCTGGTAAAGAAGAACTCGATCTTCAAAAAACAAGCAAGAATCGTTTGTTCTGACGATTTTCGAGCAACTTCCGGGCAATCAGCTTGCGGTAAACGTCGCCCGATTGTTGCCACGTCTGTGTTCTCCTTATTGGAGACCACAGACGAGGCGACGACATTCGAGTGATCTGGTTGCCCGAAAATCGCCAGAATAAACGGGGCCCCATCAAGTACTTACGAAAACGATTGCCGGACAATCAAAATATCGCTTGTAATCCGGGTGATATTGAAGCAATCCGGTTGCCCGATACGATTGCTATCGATCAAATCGCCTAAATATCGCCACGTCTGTGATCTCCATTTTATATCTAAGGAAATCTTTCATTTTTTTTCGCATAAAATCAAATTAAAGTGATGACAAAAGATGTCTGTTGAGGAAAAAAAATATTATAAATAAATAAAATAACGAAACATAATCAACTTTGAAATAAAATTACAAGTTTTTATAAGAATAATAAAAAATAAGGATGACAACATAACAAACGCAGGAAACAACAGAAACAACAGAAAAATATTTAAAAAATCATTTTCTTTTTTTGACCCCAGCAATAAATGAAAGCGACAACGTCTAAATTCGCATCGAATTTGACTGCTTTCCACAAAAGTAAATAAATAAAAGAACAAAGCACAATTAACCGCGAAACAACAACAAAAAGATAACAAACGAAAAATGGCCGATTGTGTAACAAAGACAGGCAACAAAATTTAGTGGAAGCATTTGCATATTAGAAAAAATATCTTTCATTTTCTTTTTTTGTCTAAAAAAAAAGATGTAAATATAAGCGATAACAAAAACGCGCATTTACATTCTGTATTTAAATTATTTCTCTGCTCTCAAACTGAAATTATTTGCTCATTAATTAAAAAAAATCTACCTCAATTGGCGCCCAACGTGAGGCTAATAGATGAGAGACCAAGAGATCTTTAATTATTTTTTGTCCGCTCCATAAACGACTAGTAAGTAAAGATTGGAATAACATATTTTTACGTCATCACGTCAACTGCGCGCGCATGTATCCACTCACGGTCTACTACTACTATCAGCTAGTCGTGCAAGACAACAATTTTAATGTTTTAAATGAGAAAGCATTGAGCTGAGCCAAAAAATAAAAATTTGGTCCCTATTAATTAATCTCATATTTCAAGTAGTACTCGTTTATTTAAATTAAGATATGTTTACAAATATTAAATTTTATATATTATATTGTTTTGAAAAAAAAAAATTTATGTTCATGTTTTAAATTTACTTTTCTACGACTTTCCATTACTATTATTTCTTTCTCCAACAGCAGATGCTAGTACGAATTTCAATTGTTAAATGAATCGCTGAATCGTTTAAGAAATATAGAAAGAATGGAGATACGAAATGAAATTGAAGGAATAATGCGAATAATAAAAAGAATGCTTGCAATAACGTACAACGTAAAAAGACAACCTAATGATAACTTATCATGCAGAGAACATGCCTATGCATTCCATAAATGTCTCAAAACATATTTTTAGTTACATTCTCTAAAACCCCAGGTTTTATCTCTTATTCATTTTTGTGTTGTTTTTATTTACCATAAATTCCATGTTTGTTTTATTTTTTATTCCGAAATACGATGAGAAGGAAAACGCCGTCTTATTTACGTTACCTCTGTCAGTAATTTGTTTTTAAACATCCGAGTTTCTCGGGGGGGGGGGGGGGGGGCACGTTTGTTAGTTATTCAATACTGGTCGACTGTGACCAACTTACTGGATGTTTCTTTCTCGCCTTGCAAACTAAGGAAAGATGGAAACTTTGAATTTCAAAACGACGTTCATAGTTTTGCACCCACGTTTTATTGAAAGGAAAAATAGAAATACCCAAAAGGAGTCGAGTGCTTGGTTGCAAGTTCAAAGACATGAAGATAACAAAAGGAGAGCATACATAAAATGCGTTGAACCTAACAGGCACTTCAGTACATCAGATAATTTTCCAAAGCAAATAACTTGACATTAAAAAAATGTATGGCAGGCCAATTTGTGTAGACGTAAATATATTGACGTGAGAATTTGCTTTGTATGTCGTGTACTCTTCAGATAAAGCTACAGAAAAATAATAGAAGATACGCTATTAAAAAAAAAAAAAAAACATTGGATTAAACAAGTTTTTAAAAAAATCTGAAACCGACAATATACCTGTTGGACAATGACCCCTCCACCGCCCTCTCCCTATCGGTAAACAAACAATGGATTTTTCTCAAAATTTCTGCGATTATTTTATTCATAATTGGATTGGACCTCTAAAATACCTTCGATATGGAAAATTTCAATGTGCTCGTCAGTTCACCGAACTGCGCAATTCCAGTGCATGATACGAATTAGCGAATTATGTGCCTGTAAAATCTAATAAGTTCGGCACACACGCGTATTGACTTTTGATGTTATTGCGTTATCACCAGCGAAAAAAAGAGCGACAATGGTCTTATCTTTGGTCCGCAACCGCTTCGGTCCGGTTTACCAGGGGCAGAGATCTTTCGAAAAATGTACACTCACTAGATAAAAGCGTCAAAAAAATTTATGGGCACTTAGAAATCGGTCAGCAAAAAATTTATATCCGTAATTAAAGCTCGATTGTTTTTGTTATGACGACGAGTTTTATGTACTTACAACTTTTTTTTTATGTTGTATCACATTGGAGTTGCATGCATCTTTGATACTCTGACTATATCTTCTTTCTCATAGTTCAAACTGGTATTCTGGAAATTCCTACCAACATTTTCATTCGCAGAAGAGGCGGCTTAATTTTCGGTGACATTAATTTGACGAAATAAAAAACCAAAGGAAAGTCAAAAAAAGAACAGCGGAGGGCAAAGAAGCTTTTGATAAAGAAAAAAGAAACTTTAGTAAAAAACGACCAAATAAATCGAAACAGAATAGTTGTTTCTTCTTTTGTTTTTTCAACTTTCTTCCGGAGTCAACAGTCAACTCGACGTCCGTTTGTTTTTCATTCATTCTAATCTCCGTGTTTCTGTATATATTTTTTTTGTTTCTATATGTAGAATTATTCTTCCTGATACTTTTTTTTTAGTTTTTAAAATTATAATTTACGATATACGAAGAAAATATTCGACGAAACAAAATAGAAGCGAAACTAAGAATGTGCATCATGAAAACGTGAAAGACAAGACGTTCCAAAAACAATAGAAAGTCGACGATTCTTCGACAGACTTCATGAACATTCAAAGGACAAACATACAAAAAATAATCCAAATTAAAAACAAAAGAAAAATTAAAAAAAAAAACTGTAAAGTCGTACATAATAATAATAGGCTTTGCGGGGAAAGCTTTTGAAAATTAAAAAAGAGAATTGTTTTTGCACGACTAACTGATAAGTAGACCGAGATACATGCGCGCGCAGTTGACGTGATGACGTCAAAATATGTTATTCCAATTTTTATTTACTAGTCGTCTATGGAGCGGGCAAAAAAATAATTAAAAATCTCTTGGTCTTTCGTCTATTGGCTCCACGTTGGGCGCCAATCGACTTAGATTTTTTAATTAGTGAACAAATAACACTAGTTTGAGAGCAAAGAAATAATTTTAATCACAGAATGTAAATGTGCGCTTTTGTTATCGCTTTCATTTACATATTTTTTTAGGCAAAAAAAAAGAAAATGAAAGATTTTTTTCTAATATACAAATGCTTCCACCAAATTTTGTTGCCTGCCTTTGTTACACAATCGGCCATCTTTCGTTTGTCATCTGATTTGTTTTATATATATCTTTTTCTATATTCACTTGTTTTCCATTCATTCTACTCTTAGTTTTTCCATGTCATTTATTTCAATTTTCTCTCGTTTTTTTTTGTTAGTTTTTTTAATGTATTTTCATTTTTTCTCTGTCGGATGAAATTGCCGATACTTTTCCTGTTCTAATTGTTATCGACAAAGAAAACGATAATTTAAAAAGAGATACAAACAAGTTAAAAGCAAGGAAAAAATGAAAAACCGAAGACGAATGAAAAACCGAATGGAATGGAATAATTTGAAGACAAAAAAAAAGGAAACAAGTGAAAGGAAAAACAATATTTAAAAACAAACGACGATCGTAAATTTTACATTTGATTTTAATTTTCATCGTAAAATTTACGAACGTCATTTGTTTTTAAATTTTGTTTGCCTTTTGTTTCACATTATTTCATTTCATTTTTGGAAAAATTAAAAAAAATGAAAGAAAAGAAAAACAGAAACCGAAAATGAAATAAAAAGCAAAATGCAAACAAAATTTAAAAACAAAATGACGATCGTAAATTTTACATTTGTTTTTAATTTTCGTCGTAAATATTACGATCGTCATTTGTTTTTCATTTTTTCAATTTTTCTTTTGTCTTTTTCAAATCTTTCCAAAAAATGAAACGAAATAATGAGAAACAAACAAAAGGCAAACAAGATTTAAAAAGAAATAACAATCGTATATTAACATTTGTTTTTCATTTTCATCGTAAATATTACGATCGTCATTTGTTTTTAATTTTCTCAATTTATTTTCGGTTTTTGTTTTTCTTCCGTCTTTTTTTTTAATTTTTCCAAAAATGAAATGAAATATTGAGAAACAAAAGGCAAACAAAATTTAAAAAGAAATGACGATCGTAAATTTCTACATTTGTTTTTCATTTTTTCAATTTACTTTCGGTTTTTATTTTTCTTTTGTCTTGACAAATCTTTCCAAAAAATGAAACGAAATATTGAGAAACAAAAGGCAAACAAAATTTAAAAAGAAGTAAATTTTACGATCGTCATTTGTTTTTAATTTTTTTTTTGCCTTTTGTTTCACATTATTTCATTTCATTTTTGGAAAAATTTAAAAAAAAGAAAAGAAAAACGGAAACCGAAAATGAAGTGAAAAGCAAAATGCAAACAAAATTTTAAAACAAATGTCGATCGTAAATTTTACATTTGTTTTAATTTTCATGGTAAATTTTACGATCGTCATTTATTTTTAAAATTCTGTTTGCCTTTTGTTTCACATTATTTCATTTCATTTTTGGAAAAATTAAAAAAAAAAGACAAAAGAAAAACAAAAACCGAAAATGAAGTGAAAAACAAAAGGCAAACAAAATTTAAAAAGAAATGACGATCGTAAATTTTACATTTGTTTTTAATTTTCATCGTAAAGCTTCGTTTTCTTGCTTTTCTTTTCTTTTATTATTTTTTTTATTTTTCCAAAAATAATGAAATAATGAGAAACAAAAGACGTATTTGTTTCACATTATTTAATTTAATTTTTGGAAAGCTTAAAAAAATTAAAAAAACAAAAACCGAAAATGAAACGAAAAACAAAATGCAAACAAGATTTAAAAACAAAAGACGATCGTAAATTTTATATTTGTTTTTAATTGTCATCGTAAATTTTACGATCGTCATTTGTTTTTAAATTTTGTTTGCATTTTGTTTCTCACTTCATTTTCGTTTTTTGTTTTTCTTTTATTTTATTCTTTCTTTAATTTTTCCAAAAATCAAATGAAATAATGAGAAACAAAAGGCAAACAAAATTTAGAAACAAATGACGATCGTAAAATTTACGATCGTGAAATTTACGATCGGTTTTAAAAAGAAACAAAAACAAAAATGCAATGAAAAACAAAGGCAAACAAAATTTAAAAACGAATGATGACCGTACGTTTTACGATAAAACCAAAAATCAAAAAGGACGAAAAACAAAATTCAAACGAAATTTAAAAACGTTTGTTTGCCTTTTGCCTTTCATTTTTTTCAAAATTTGATTTAATCGGCTTCGAAAGAATGCGTTGATTTCAAAACTTGAAGATGGTAATTGAAGTGTTCGAAATGCACTGACACTACACAACCGAACTCAACAAATTTCGTCTTCAGATTAACACAAACCTGGAAACGTCGTAGGTTTACGACTTTCTTTCCTCTACCCAAATGGCCCAGATAACCAGTTAAGCGCCTTCCTGGCATGTACGTACACTTAGTTGTTATTCGTGGGACACACTGTAGATTATTTGATATGCTTGGATTATTGGCTTCCGTATTAAAGAAAGTAGGTAACTAAAGAACCGATGGTGCAAATTAAATTCTCTGCAACTGCGTTGGTTTGTTTAGAAGATGATTCGTCCATCACGTTTTAATTTAACGTTCCCGGCAGAAACGTGCGAAAACGAAAAAAATTATCATTATCGTTTGCCGAACAATTTACATTCATAATTAAGCATATTTCGCGAATTGGGCAGGCACATTTCAATTAAGTAACACCCACAAGTGCGCATCAGACTTTCCCCATTTAAAAATCTGGGTAAATTCACTTAAAAAAAAGAAAGACGCAAGTAACGTTTCGGTTAATTAACCTGAGATAACTCGAGACACGTACGAAATCGTTTTTTTTTTCTCCTGTTTAAGTACTTACGCATGTAGGCGGATTTGATCTTGTGCCAAATCCTCCTCTAAAAACACAGAAAATCTTGGACTTTCGACTCGGGAATCACGCGCGGAATTCATGCATTTACTCATTCATTACGTTCGCTAAAATTTTCACGCCGTTGATAATTTCTTGCGCGCTATTCGGCCCGAAGAAGCGGCTATAACCGGCTTCGAGGGTCGCAAATTGCTTCAGCTATTTCGACCGGTTAACTCGGCGATAATTACGTGGGTTATGCTGGGTAAATATTTGGGTTTTGTATTTGTGCACGTGACCCCTGCACACAGTTTATATTGACGCGGACTGACGGGACGAAACGCACTAGTCCGTCGACTACAGCTGGAAGTGAACGCATTCATTGTTTGATAAATAATAAACAAAGTGAGAACGAAACTATTTGTGAACAAGAACAATTTCAAAGTTATACTATGGTAACGTACCTTTTTATTTATTTATTTTTTTTAAATAAATCGAAAGTTACTCGAGAACCACCTGTATATAAGAAGCTACTTAAGATCTAGTTTAATTTTTGAAAAAAAATTTTGAGCTGCAGATACGGTTTGGAGATAGAACACTTCAGATAGTTTTCGATTCAATTTAACTTTTGATTCAATTCCATTTCAAAAATGGAATTGAATTGATTGTCGTTTACTATAAAATTTAAATTGTTGAAGAAATTGAACCAAATCCTGTGCAAGAAACAGGCCTTTAAATAAGGGGTGGTTCTTAGTTAAATGGGGCAATTGGAAAATTAATAATAATTTTTATTACAGTGCAGATTGTTAACAATAGCATGAGACAACGGCGTCAAATAAAAAACAAAATTAAACGAAAGGGTAAAAACAAAACTAAAAATAATAATAACAGCAAAAAATAACTAATAAGTAATCAAATTAAAAAGTCAAAAATAGAAAAGCAAACAACGATACACATAGACTTCCATAATTTTTTTCCCATCAAAAACCAACAAGAAAATCTAAAACAAAATTAAATCGAAAAACAGAAACAAGTGACTCTCGACTTAGTGAAAGAGTCGACAAATTTTAGAAAGAAAGAATGGCAGACTAAATTAAGTCTATATGGTTTAGTGTTGATTAATAAAAAAATTGACTTTGGTTCCTATACGTCTTCCTAATTTACTTAAAAAAAAAGAAATTGGTTAAAAAGAGCAAAATGGGAAAAAGGATTTTGATCAAATCTTTTTCAAAAAAAATCAAATTTCCTACGAGTCCAAATAAGGGGGTTGTTTTTTCTTTTCAGTTTTGTTTTCCTCTGCTTCGTACTGTCGGACTTTTTCCCTCGAAATTAAAACAAAATAATAACAAACAAAAGATCAGGAAAAAATCAATGTTCTTTTGTTTTTCTTCTATCCGATGTTTCTTTTAATTTTGTTTTGTTTAGATTCTAGCAAACCAGACAATATTAAAATAAACAATAAGCAAAGAGAAACAAAACTAAAGAATCGGTTACTAATGGCCTCTTGTTCTTTTGTTTTTTTTTTCTGTTTATTGTTTATTTTAATATTGTTTTGCCTGAGCAAAAAAAACCATGCGTAAAAGAAAGAAAGAAGAAAAGACAAAAGAACGTCGGACTAATCACTTGTTTTTTCTTTTCAGTCTAGTTTTGCACTGCTTCTTACACTCGAACTATTTCCCTCGAAATCAAAACAAAATCTTAGCTAACAAAAGATCAGAAAATGTCGATATTCTTTTGTTTTTCTACTGTCTAATGTTTCTTTTAATTTTTAATGTTTAATGTAAATTCTTGAATATTGAAATATTGAAATGAGTAATAAGCAGAAAAAAAAGAGCAAGAGACCATTACTGATCGATTCTTTAGTCCGCGTGTAAGAAGCAGTGCAAAACAAAACTGAAAAGAAAAAACAAATGAATGGTCCGACTTTCTTTTGTTTTTTCTTTTACGCCTGTTTTTTTTTTTGCTCAGGCAAAACAATATTAAAATGAACAACAAACAGAAAAAAAACAAAAGAACAAGAGGCCATTACTGATCGAGTTTTTTTTTCTTTGTTTATTGTTTATTTTTAATATTGTCTGATTTGCAAGAATCTAAACAAAACAAAATTAAAGAAAACATCAGACAGTAGAAAAACAAAATAATATTTGGCATTTCTCTGATCTTTTGTTTGTTATGATTTTGTTTTGTTTTAGAGGGAAATAGTCCGAGTGTAAGAAGCAGTTCAAAACAAAATCGTATAGAAAAAACAAGTGATTGGTCCGACGTTCTTTTTTTCTGTTTTTTTTACGCTTGGTTTTTTTTGTTGTTAATTTTTTGTTTTTTTTTTGTTTAAAATAAACAATAAACAGAAAAAAAACAATAGTACATAAGGCCTTTTGTTTTTTTTCTTTGTTTATTGTTTATTTTAATATCGTCTGGTTCGCTGGAATCTAAACAAAACAAAATTAAAAGAAACATCAGACAGTAAAATATTGACGTTTTCTGATCTTTTGTTCGTTATGATTTTGTTTCGACTTCGAGGGAAATAGTCCGAGTATAAGGAGCAATGCAAGACAAAACTGAAAAGAAAAAGCAAATGATTGGTCCGACGTTCTTTTGTTTTTTCTTTTTCTTTTACACCTGTTTTCTTTTGCTCGGGCAAAACAATATTAAAACAAACACAAGAAAAACGAAAGAACAAGAGGCCACTACCGACTGATATTGTCTGGCTTGCAAGAATCTAAATAAAACAAAATTAAAAGAAACATCAAACAGTAGAAAAACAAAAAAATATTGACGTTTTTCTGATCTTTTGTTTGTTATGGTTTTGTTTTGATTTCGAGGGAAATAGTCCGAGTGTAAGAAGCAGTCAGTGCAAGACAAAGTTTAAAAGGAAAAAGTCAAAGGCAACAGAGAAATGAGGAAGCAATTTTCTTTCAAAAAAAACCAATCCAACTTTTTCTTGTTTTTTAATTGCAGAAGCACCAAATATTGAAACCAGAAAGAATATAAGCGACATGTTCACGAACTGAAAATATTTTGCTTCTGCATTTTATGGGAGAAAAATATTTAAAAACAAATAATTAAACTTTCCTTCTTTATCCTCGCTACAGGCATCTCCTGAATTTTTGTTTTTTTTTTTTTTTTAATGACCGATGAAGAGTGAAAGTGCATTAAGTAAAAAGAAACATCTATTTATATAATATGTAATAATATACAATGATTACAATATAAATTTAACTGCTTTGCAAACTATTAACACGTTCGTAACAGTCAGACATTAAATTTAATTAATAATGCCAGTTCGGAATTTTCCATGTTAGCAGCTCAATGGCTTTAATTAATTTTGCGTTTGCTTGTCGATGATTTCACAAGCATTATAACAAAAGTGTCAAATATTTAAATAACGTTCTTTTGTTATCGAAGTGCGTTAATGTTTACTGCATTCATTAACACTTTTGTTTTGTTCTTTTTTTATTTGTTTTTATTTGGTTTATGATCAAAGTAATATCAAATGGCAGTTAAATGCTCTTGATCCATGTAATAGATAAATGTTCCTTGCATTAGTCCGTTGCATTATTCTTGTCCGTCACTGTACGTGTCGTAAAATACATAGTAAGTTTCCTGTGCTTCGCTATTTTATTTTTTTGTATGTTATCTTGATTATTAAGTTTTTTTTTTTAATATTAATCTCAAAAGTATAAACTCGTAGGTAACTTAAAAAAATGTTATTCGGCCATAAAACAAAAGGGATCGTCATAAAAATAAAAACAAGAAAACTATCGAATAATGTTTGACAATCGTGCAGGAAGTAATTAAAAAGAGTTGATGTTTTCAGCTAGAAAAGTAAAAACAAAGAACGATCTGGACAGAGAAGGGCGTCTGAATTTCCGGGAGAAACAAGTGAAGTTATTATTCGAAACAAGTAAAAAGATTTAAAAGAACCAAATAGGTGCGAAGCGAAAGTAAAAACAAAAGACGATCGATTTCCTTGAAACAAAAAAAAAACGGGTGAATAGCGAAAATTCATCGAAGTAAATTATTTGAAAAAAAAAATGAAAATCCGAAAACGATCCACATTTTAGGCATGACGTAAAACAAAACACGATCGAATAGAGAAAGAAGGTTTCAAGGGGCGAAAAGAATATAAAAACAAAAGACGATCGACTGAGGAGGGTTTGCAAAAAAATGAAAAAAGAGACGAAAACAAAAGACGACGATCGATTTTGAAAAAGTAAATTTATAGATGCGAAAGGAAAATATAAACAAAAGGCGATCGGAATGACAAATAATAAAAATTAAAAAAAAAACTTAAAATTAAAAAAATAAATAAAACAAATGTGTAAATTAAAAAAAAATGGATTTAAAAAAATGTTATGCAGCTGTAAAACAGAAGACGATCTCGAAAGAAAAAAGAACACGATTTTCTTGAAAACAAAAGAAAAATCTATTGAATCACGAAAATTCATCTAATAAAATTATTTGAAAAAAAAATGAAAATCCGGAAATAATCCGCATTTTAGTCTTCACGTAAAACAAAACACGATCGAGTTGAGAAATAAGATTTCGAGGTGCAACAAAAAAAAATAAAGAAATAGAAAAAACAACAAAACAAAAAACGACAGAAGACGGAAATAAAAAAAATTGAAATTGTACTTCTGAAAAAGTATTTCATTTAAAATGAAAAATGATGTGTTCAGCTGCGACGGCAAAAACAAAAGACGACCAATTCCAAAACGAGAAACAAGTCACGATCGATTTAAAACAAGAAAACTTATAGATGCGAGGGGAAGAAATTGAAAAAGGAGGCGAAAACAAAAGACGAAAAGTAAATGTATAGATGCGAAGGGAAAATATGAACAAAAGGCGATCGAGTGACAAATAATAAAATTTAAAAAAATAAATAAAACAAACAAAAGCAACGAAACAAAAGACGATTAAATGAAAATTAGCAAAAATTGAAAAAAGAGACGAAAACAAAAGACGACGGAAATCGCAAATCCGCATTTTAGGCTTGACGTAAAACAAAACACGATCGAGTTGAGAAATAAAATTTCGAGGTGCAAAAAAATATATAGAAACAAACAAAAGCAACAAAACAAAAGACGATCGAATGAAGATTAGCAAAAATTAAAAAAAGAGACGAAAACCGCAAATCCGCGTCTTAGCTTGACGTAAAACAAAACACGATCGAGGTGAGAAATAAGATTTCGAGGCGCAAAAAAAAGCAACAAAAGACAACCAATTCCAAAACGAGAAACAAGTCAGTCACGATCGATTTAAAAAAAGAAAACTTATAGACAGGAAGAGAAAATAAAAACAAAAGGCGATCGAATGACAAATAATAAATCGGAAGGAAAAAATATTATTAAAAAAACAAATAAAACGAGTGTGTAAGTTAAAAAAAAATTGAAACCATTTTACGTTTAAAAAAAATGTTATCCAGTTGTAAAACAGAAGACGATCTCGAAAGAAAAAAAAAACACGATTTTCTTGAAAACAGAAGAAAAACTTTTGAATCACAAAAATTCATGGCATAAAATTATTTGGAAAAAAATTGAAAATTCGAAAATAATCCGCATTTTAGGCTTCACGTACTCGTAAAACAAAACACGATCGAGTTGAGAAATAAGTTTCGAGGCGCAAAGAAAAAATAAAGAAACAAAAAGAAAACGGCAAAACAAAAGACGATCGAATGAAGTTTTGCATAAAAATGAAAATAAAAGACGACGGAAATCGGAAATAAAAAAAAGTATTACTTCTGAAAAAGTATTTCATTTGAAATAAAAAGTGACAAGTAATAGAATGGAAGAAAAAATTAAAATAAAAAAAAAAGACGATCGTGTTGAGAAATAAGATTTCGAGGTGCAAAAAAAATATAGAAACAAACAAAAGCAACGAAACAGAAGACGATCGGATGAAGATTGCAAAAATTGAAAAAAAAAGAGGAAAACAAAAGACGACGGTAATCGCAAATAAAAAGAAATTGCTTCTGAAAAAGTAAATAATTTAAAATGAAAAGTGACAAAAACAAAAGACGACCAATTCCAAAACCAATTATAATATTTTTTAAAACGCGACTTCGTTAGAATTAAAATATGCAAAAATTAACAAAATTAAAATTTTAAGAGACTTGTTTGTATTGCCCTAGTTATCAAATATAAATAACAATAATTTATTGTTTGGTTAATTTTATTTTTCCTGCAACTTTAGTTTGATTTTTCATTTTTTTTGTCTTCGATTTTTCCGTTTATTCTATTTTTTCCATCGATATTCTTATTCTATAATGAAAGGAACATTTATTTTTACGTTTATTAATTTTATTATTCTAGTTTTATTATTTTAATCTCATTGGATTGCTGCGAAGCTATCTATGTACAGTCACAATCATAATTCATGACGCTTGCAGAAAGCTTACAGAACATCGTATCCATCTCCTTCAAAACAATGAACGTCGAATGCATCCAAATCTTATTACTTAAAAGTGAATTCCGGATGTCGTAAATTATTTTTTACTTGGAAACTACACATAAAATGCCTACGATGAGTTTTTCTACATAGGCTATGTCATGAATTATGATTGCGACTATACATTGAGTGTAACAAACGAGGTGCTTATTGTGAACGTACCACAATTTAGATCATTTCTTGTCAATCTTATTATCATATTGTCTCTTTTCGTTAGTTACAACAGATCTCGTTCTTGTGTTCTTGTTTTGTCTTGTCATACTGTTGAACTCGAAGCTCGAAAATTCGAAAGCAAATTAAAACTATTAACTTAATTCCTTAACCCTTTCAAAATTTTTTAACGAAAATTCAAATTAAAATTTTATTTATTTGTCTTTTCTATTGTTACAGTACGGGATGCCGAATTCAACGCTAGAGGCATCGCCCAATGCGGCGTTAAATAAAACCATCCTAAGTAGATACTTAGAACTGCCAATGCCGGAAGGTAAAATCCAAGCCATGTACGTCTGGATCGATGGTACCGGAGAAAACGTACGGGCGAAAACTAGGACCTTAAATTTTATACCCAAGAAACCAGAAGGTAAGTCGAGACTTAACATCAAGTTCATCCTTATTTTTTTTATTGTGAAAAAAAAGATTTAAATTTAGAAAAACAATAAACACGTTTAATTTAATTTCCTTGTTACGCACCGAAAAAAAAAAAAACGAAAACAAAATTCCCCAAAAAACAAACAACTTATTTACTTGTAGGAGTGACCACGTATTAAGTGTTTACAGATTCCCCTCGTATTTTTGTTTACGCCGGTGATTCGGTTTCACCGATTTATTATCAAAAACAAACAGTATGTTGCCGGGGGGGTCAAAGAACAAATAAATAATTGGCGTCCGCCTGTTACTCACTGGCACAGTTCGGAAAGTTACCAAAATAGACAACACAGTGTGTTTGTTACACGTACGTATACATAGATGCGCTTCTCTGGAAAATTTTATTCGTAAATATCGAACGCTCGGTAATTTATTTATAACAGACCCCCTCATTTTCTCAGAAAATTGCAGCTGAATTTTTTAAAATGCAAGTCATTCGTTCGTCCAGTCAGGAAACGCTAGCCTTTATTATTTCGGTAAATAATGAAATTGGTGCGGGATTTATTCCGGGTGACGTAGGTCGAAATTCATTGCAGATGCAAGCTAAGACCTTATCATGTTCACCGGACGTTCAATGTTTATTAATGTCGGCCGTTGAATTATTAATTTTGTACTTTGGGAGGCGTGTCAATTCGCACTCGTTTGAATACACGTAAATATCATATAAATTGAATGGTCGTATATACAGGGTGACTGACAAAATAGAATCATTAAGTCGTAGATTACAGGAAAAATTTTAAAAAAATAGTTTTAAGTCGCTTAGTTTACGAGATATAAGTGATCAAAAAACGTACCCAAAACCATGGTACGAATTAACCTTCATAAGAACGTTGCGGTTTACGATATGAATCATCAGAACTCAGAGGTTACGATATTCTCGGAAGGTTTGTATTAAAATTATCTTAGACCAGACATCATCAGACCTGTGAAAATTTTCTTCAAAATCCGAATCATTGTTTTATAAGCTGACGCTATCTTAGAGCCACCCTGACCTTTGGAAGTCATAGGCAATGGGGCTACTTTTGAGGCTTATCGTTTTACATAAGACCAAGCCTGACCTGAACTTGCGTTTCATAAAGGGATGGACTCTCAGAAATCAGATTCCCATGGTAAATGATTGTCAGCTAACAAAATTAGGTGAATTCGAAGTGGAATTCCGTAATCTGAGGCTTACGAAACTCAGAGACCTTCACAAATCAACTTTTCACAAGAATGAATCATCAGAGCTCAGAGGTTGCAGTATTCTCGGAAGGTTTACCTTACGTCAGATCTGTGGAATATTTCTTCAAAAGCTAAGTTAAATCTAAATCACTGTTTTGCAAGCTGACGCAGTCTCAGAGGTCATCCACATCCTTGGAAATCGGGGCTTTCACAAATCAAATTTTCCTAAGATTGTTGCGCTTTACGAAATGAATCTCAGAGGTTACGATTTTTGAAGGAAAATTGTCTTAGGTCAAATATCATTAGGACCTGTGAAAATCTCTTCAAAAGCTAAGTTAAATCCAAATCGGTATTTTGCAAGCTGACGCCGTCTCAGAGGCCACCCAGCTCTTTGGAAGTCGTAAGCAATGAAGCTACTTTTGAGAGTGTGGTCCAGAAGACCAAACCCGACTTGTGTTTGCGATGATACTTTATGGATACTCAGGAGTTAGGTTTGCATGAGGGACAATCCCAACCAATTAGGTGGATTCGAAATGAATCTGAGGTTTGCGAAACTCAGAGGCTTTCACCAATCAACTTGCTTCAAAACCTAAGTTAAATCCAAGTCAGTGTTTTGCAATCAGGCGCCGTCTCAGAGGCCACCCAGATCCTTTCGTAAGCAGTGAAGCTACTTTTGAGGCTGTGGATCAGAAGACCAAACCCGACTTGGCTTGCGTCTCATAAACTGATGATACTTTATAGATTCTCAGAAGTTAGGTTTCTATAAGGAACAATTCCAACCAATTTGGATTAGATGGATTCGAAATGGAATTTCATAATCTGAGGTTTGCGAAACTCAGAGGCTTTCACGAATCAACTTGCTTCAAAACCTAAGTTAAATCCAAGTCAGTGTCTTGCAATCAGGCGCCGTCTCAGAGGCCACCCAAATCCTTGGAAATCGTAAGCAAGGAAGCTAGTTTCGAGGCTACGGACCAGAAGACCAAATTCAACTTGAGCTTGCGTTTCTTCTTTCTTGATATTTTACAAACTCTCAGAAGTTGGGTTGCCATGAGAAATGATCGCAAAAAGTTAGGTAGATTCGAAGTGGAATTTCATAATCGGAGGTTTACGAAACTCAGAGGCAACAATGATGCACTTTACGAACCGATATCATCTAGACCCCCTGAGGTCTGACGATATCAATTCGTAAAGCGAAATTCTCAGAGGGTTTAGACCAAAATGAATGACGTCTTTACGATCTTTGAAGGTCATAGGAATTGGTGCATCATGGTACAAACTTAAGAAGAAAGGTCATCTTCGAGGGGTACGGCAGTTTCAGAACGGAATTACTGGAATATTTTAGAAGTTCTCAGAAATCAATTTGATTATAATAAAAATTGGGTAACCTTGATCTCAGACCACCTCAGAGGTTTAGGAAATTTCACTGCACATTTTTTTGTTTGATGAAAGTCCTAAAAGAAATTGCAAGAGAAGAAGTGAAGCACTTGACAATGAAGCGATTTGAAGGTCAAACAGAATTGAAGGTCTTTAAACCTCAATAGCCACCAGATGTTTAAAGAATTGTTTTCTGCTTCGATTTAAACAAAACTAAATCTACACTATGGTCCCTGAGGATACACCAGACAGGTACGTAGGGCGAGAGCATGAAAACATCCTAGTGCTTCAGTTTTCATCGACCCCCAACGGGTCGATTCAACCCCATTGGGACCCTCTGGACTACGCTAACCGTGATGAAGATCACATTCTGAGACATAAAACAAAAATAAAAACTTTATTAGGTACAGCCGTGGAATGTATGAGTTCTCGTAACCACCCAGGTCAGGCTTGGTCTTATGTAAAACCCATAAGTAGCCCTATTGCTTATGACTTTCAAGGATTTGGGTGGCCCCGAGGTTGTTTCTAAATTGGATCTAACGCAGTCTTTTAAAAAACTGGAAAATACTGATTTGGATCTAACTTAACCATAAGTAGCCCCATTGCTTATGACTTTCAAGGATTTAGGTGGTCCCGAGATTGCTTCTAAATTGGATCTAACATAGTCTTTTAAAAAATTGGAAGATACTGATTTGGATCTAAGTTAGTCTTTGAATATGTTTTCCACCTTTAAGATCTAGTAATATCTGAGCTGACCAAAGCTCATTTCTGCCCCATAAGCCTCAAATTGTTAATGACTTTCAAGGATTTGGACCGTCCCTGAGGCAGTTTCTAAACTGGATCTAACTTAGCCATTTAAGAAACTCGAAAATACTGATTTGGATCTAACTTAGACTTTAAAGAAATTTTCCGTCTTTAAGATCTTTTTTTTTCTTTTATTGAGGTCGGGGAATCTTCAAAAGAGGGCTTCCCGGCTTCCACGTGAGGGCCACTGCTGGATTCACTAGGGAATGGTGCCCTAGTGCCTACCCGTTAAACCCCTATCCTCATTCCATCTTCTGCGCAGGGGGGACCGTCTCCCGGCATTACTTCCCCTGCGCATGGTTGCCCCTTCTGGGTCTTAAAGATCACCCTATTTATTCCTCTTTGTCTCTACGCTCCTCCTTCCTCTGCTTTCCCTTTCCTCTTCTCTCCCATCCTCTTCTTTCCCATCCTCTTCTTTCTTCTTCTGCCCTTTCCTCTTCTGTCCTTTCTCCTCCTCTTCCTTCCTCTTCACTCTCTCAATCTCTCTCTCTCCAAAGTCTCTTATATCAGTTTCTCTGTTCATTTCTCCTTGTTTCTGCTTATTTGTAGTCGTTTCTGCCTCTTCTGTGCTCCTCATCACACTTTCCTTTCATAATGCCACCTAGCATTCCTGTAATGGTCACCCTCCTCTTAGGAGCTCCTCCGCTATTTTGTCCTTAGTTAGTATCACTCCCAGGCGTAACTGTGCGCTCATCCGCTGGCCTTCCCATCTCGGGCATATAAAAAGTGTACGTTCAGGCGAGTCCTCTTCCTCCTCGCAAAACCAGCATTCTGAGGATTCAAGCTTTTTATACTCCTTGAGGTAGTTTCCGTCTTTAAGACCTGATCATATCTGACCTGACCCAACCTAATTTCGATCCTAAACTTTCCGAGAACCTCTAACCGAATCGTAAAGCGCAACATTCTTCTAAAGATTTGATTTTTGAAAGCCCCTGAGTTTCGTAAGCCTCAGATTACGAAATTCCACTTCGACTCCACCTAATTTTTTTTTTACGATCAACTGTTTCTCATGAATACCTCGATTTCCGAGGCTATACATATAAAATATCAACGTCAGTTTATCAAACGCAAGTCCAGGTCAGGTTGGGTCTTCTGTAAAACCCATAAGCCTCAAAAGGAGATCCAAATCATGTAATGGTGCTTTAGGTTCGCTATGGTTTTTACTAAAGCCATTGCTTATGACTCCCAAGGAACTGGGAGTGATCTCTGGGACAGTTTCGTCTTACAAGATACTAAATTGGATTTAACTTAGCCTTTTGGATTTCCAAGGATCTGAGTGGCCTCTGAGACGGTTTCTGCTTGAAAAATACTAAATTGGATCTAACTTAGCCTTTTCGACTTCCAAGGATCTGAGTGGCCTCTGGGACGGTTTATTCTTACAAAATACCAAATTGAATCTAACGTAACCTTTTAGATTTTCGAGGATCTGAGTGGTCTCTGAGACGATTTTTGCTTGCAAAACACTATATGGGATCTAACGTAGCCTTTTAGATTTCCAAGGATCTGAGTGGCCTCTGAGACGGTTTCTGCTTCCAAAATACTAAATAGGATCTAACTTAGCCTTTTGGACTTCCAAAGATCTGAGTGGCCTCTGAGACGGTTCCTTCTTGCAAAATACCAAATTGAATCTAACGTAACTTTTAGATTTTCAAGGATCTGAGTGGTCTCTGAGACGATTTTTGCTTGCAAAACACTAGATGGGATCTAACGTAGCCTTTTAGATTTCCAAGAATCTGAGGGGCCTCTGGGACAGTTTCTTCTTGCAAAATACTAAATTGGATCTAACTTAGCCTTTTAGATTTTCAAGGATCTGAGTGGTCTCTGAAACTCTTTCTGCTTGCAAAATACTAAATTGGTTCTAACTTAGCCTTTTAGACTTCCAAGGATCTGAATGCCCTCTGGGATAGTTTCTTCTTGCAAAATACAAGTTGGATCTAACCCTTTTCAAAAATTCTCCATTTCTAAGATCTGATGGTATCTGACCTGGCCAAAGCTAATTTCGATCTAAACATTCCGAGAATTTCCTAACCTCTGAAGTCTGATGAGTCGATCTTAAAGCGCGCCAAAATTCTTCTGAAAATTTGAAATAAAGGCTTCAGCGAGTTTATTTGGATTTTATCAGAATCCCCAAAAAGCTGGAAGAAAACGTGCCGCCATAATTACTAGCAGACTATATCAAACCAGTTCGAAATCAATTACTTAATCCAATGGATTACTGTAGTAATTGATTAAAAAAAAGGCAGGAATGATAAACTGGCAATTTCTTGATTGCATTCCACATTCTCTTGGGGTACACAAGATAATACAGAAGGGGGCATCACATTCATAAATCTGAAGCAATCGAGAAATGCATGTAGGCCATCATGAAAAAAGGGGGATGCAGAGCCTTCATAAATCCAACGTAACTATGAAGGTGCATTGCTTCTGAACGCCAGCGACGCCAACTCAGATTTATGTAGGCCATCGCAGACCAAGGTCGCCTCATTCGTGTGCGGAGCAAACCGGTCACAATGTAACTCGTGATCTTTGCGAGTGAATTGTGTGATGTGATAAAAGGCTGAGTCATTCGACGACCTTGCAGACACGCTCCTAGTAAATGCATGGGAGGAGTTCATCGACTGATGATCTGCGAGAATTGTATCGCGAATTGTTGCTTTTGTAGATGGAGATGTGGATGTTAATTGTCGTTTGTTAATGGGGATAACCTCAAATCAGATTTTAAGGTTTAATTGAAAGCTGTTTCCAAATTCTAAGAAGAAACAGAAGAAGAAAATAGAGCGAGGCAATCCTGAGTAATATAAATTACTACCAATTTTGAAAGAGCGACTGCCAAGAATTTAATAATTTAAATCTATCTGAAGCTATTTTCTGAGTCAGAAAGCGCTCAGAGGCGTAACACTCGTATATTCAGTTTTTTTTTTACATCGACTTCATTCAATTAAAGGCGTACGAACCACAGGTCCTCAACAAATTATCTGAGGCAATATGCTCAGAGTTACCCAAATAGGACACTTCGGACACTCAAAATTCCCACAATCCCTCAACGTTTCACTATCAGTTGATAACTGTGTCAGTAGCAACGATTTGCTTGACTGAAGTCATAGCCAATAACGATCTGAGGCTACATTTCACGATTTCCCCGAGCTTCTGAAGTGTTTCTGAGTCAATTCGAGCTCAGAAGTGTAATCCTCACACGTACAAATTTTTCTTGCATCGAGTTCACTCAAGCAACAAATAATTCTGACATTATCTGGGGCTGTTTGCTCAGTCAATGCTACTCAGCAGCGAGACGCTCAGTCGTTAAGTTTGGTTGATTGAAATGATGACAAATCTGAGGCAACCTTTCTCGATTCAGGTCACCTCAGGGGTTGGTGAATTTCTGAGAAGGCTTTTACGCACACGGACCAACTTAAAGGCAATACTCAGATACGTCGAATTCATTCAAGTAAAGCCGTTTGAATCTGAGGTTACCAATAAGTAATTCTCACATTATCTGAGGCTATTTGCTCATATTATCTGAGGCTATTTGTCGTTGAGATTTGCTTGAAGGCCAAAGCATGACACTCAGATCACTTGACATTCGAATTTATTTATTCGAATATGAGCTAACCACGCAATAAATAATCTTGATATCTGGGGCTATAGACTCTACTCTATTTACTCAGTCAGTGTAGCCCAAATAGGGAGATGCTCAATCGTCCAGGTTATGCTTAGTTTGAAATATGAGGTGTTCAACAAATTATTTAGATATCTGGGGCTACTTACTTTGCTCTTATGCTATTTACTCAGTCAGGGGGGAAACGCTCAGTCGTCCAGATTAAGCTTGGTTTGATTTATTGGAACGACAGATCTCAAATAGGGGCACGCTCAGATTATGCTTAGTTATCATTGATTGAAACTGATGACAGATCTTTAAAATCTGAGGCAACTTTTCATGATTTTGGATACCTCAGAGGCTATTAATTTATCAGTGGGCTAACCACGCACTCAGGCCAATTTAAAGGCCAAAGCTCAGATGTTCAGATTATTCTTTCATCGAGTTCATTCAATTGAAGACACACGAATCCGAGATACTCAACAGGAAATTCTGATATTATCTGAGGCTAATGGCTCAGTCAATGTTGGCCAACTAGGGAGACTCCCAGCCCTTCAGACTACACCTAGATTTGGTTGGTTGAAGTGAACGCCAACAAAAGCAATATTTCACGACTTCTCAGAAATATCTGTACAGCCATCATTGTCTGAGGCTACTTGCTCAGACAGTGTTGCCCAAATTAGCACTAAGCCAACGGGGCAGAGCTAACTTCAGATCATCTTACAGACTTCAAGTTCCAAATTGCCATAAAAATTGTTCAAAGCAGAGATTGAAGTAGATCTGAGGCGATCTCAGAGGTTAATTTTAAGAATTCGCCGCCATTGTCTATCTTCTATTGTGGCTCCCGGTTGTGTGCGTCACAAATCTTCTTTTTGGTAGAAAGACAGATAGAACCAAACTTGGGCGTCATGAATTCAGATCATTTAGAAACTTTATGCATCAAATTGTCATAAAAATTGATCAAACTAAAGGCTGAGGTATATCTGAGGCGACATCTTGATATCACCTCTGATCTACCTTAGCCTTTATTGTGACCTCTTGGTTAATTTGAATGCTTCCGAGGCCAGCTTCTTTTAAGGCTTCCCATCGTACACGTCACAAATCTTCTTTTGATAGAAAAGACTAGGTACAAGTGGTACAGTTGAACCAAGGCTAAGACCAACGAGGTAGAACTAAACTTCTGATCATTTACAGACTTCGTGAATCAAATTATCGTCTGAGGCGGTATTCTGATATCGCCCCAAAATCAAAACAAAGGCTAAGGTATATCTGAAGCGTTATCTTGACATCGCCTTTGATCTACCTTAGCCTGTATTGTGACCTCTTCGTTAAAATGAAGGCTTCCGAGGCCATCTTCTTTTAAGGCTTCCGATCGTACACGTCACAAATCTTCTTTTGGTAGAAAAGACTAGGTACAAGTGGTACAGTTGAACCAAGGCCAAGACCAACGAGGTAGAACTAAACTTCTGATCATATATAGACTTCGTGAATCAAATTGCCATCTAACGCGATATTCTCCATCGCCCCAAATCAAAATGAAGGCTAAGGTATATCTGAAGCGTTATCTTGACATCGCCTCTGATCTACCTTAGCCTTTATTGTGACCTCTTGGTTAATTTCAAGGCTTCCGAGGCCATCTTCTTTTAAGGCTTCCGATCATACACGTCACAAATCTTCTTTTGGTAAAAAAGAAACCTAGATACAAATGGTACAGTTCATACAAGGCCAAGACCAACGAGGTAGAATTTGGGTGTCAAAGTTTATCAAAGTAGAGGCAAAGATAGATCAGAGGCGACCTCAGAGATTAATTTGAAGGCCTCCTTTTATGAGTTGCGGTTGTACTTGTCACAAGTCTTCTTCTTGTTAGACAAAGAACCTCTCTGCTGAAGACAAAGGGTACAGTAAATACCAAAAAAAAATCACTTGTATTAATTGTAGTAAAAAATAACATAATTATTAAAACGTTAACAATTGATTCTACGCATTTTCCCTTTGCCTTTCACGTGTAAGTTTCATGTTTTTATTTTCTTGCCCCTCAGGCGAAAGTCAATAGCTTTTTGATGACCCGTCAATATTCGAGTTGTTTTTCATTCATATCTGATCTGACTTCGGCTTGTTGTGCTACTTATCAGGCAGACAGATTTTCAAATTTATGTAATTAGGACCTTTAGATCGTAATTAAGTGAACGTCACATCCAAAAATAATAAACGAAACTTTCGAGGACGTTCCAAATTGATGAGA
Source organism: Serrognathus titanus (assembly GCA_039766575.1). Taxonomy (NCBI): domain Eukaryota; kingdom Metazoa; phylum Arthropoda; class Insecta; order Coleoptera; family Lucanidae; genus Serrognathus; species Serrognathus titanus. The sequence continues at coordinate 71,636,031 of CM077913.1, forward strand.
GATTTCCATTTTCTCGACGAGATGATGACGTCATTTCTCTTGCAAATATCTAGTCGATTAAAGCTGCTCGAAATGGATTTGCGAATTTTCGAAATTTTTTTTTTGTTTCAGATCTTCCTATTTGGAATTACGATGGCAGTTCGACGTACCAAGCAGAAGGCAGCAACTCTGACACGTACCTATTTCCGGTCGCCATCTTCAACGACCCCTTCCGCAAGGGAAACAACAAATTAGTCCTTTGTGATACCTACAAGTACAACAAAAAACCAACAGGTAACGTACGCAATTTAATAATAATAATAAGTAGAGAGTCTAAAAATATCTTTGCGCGAACACAATGAAGTCTATTTTTAAAATGCGTTTTCCTTTTTATTTTTGAAATCGTCGGTCAATTGTCTCGGGTCTGATGTACGCGAAAACATTTTGCTTATCACTCGAAGCTAAAAATGGAACTGTCAGCGGAACTATGCGTAGTAAATTACGGCATGAAAATCAGAAGTAATAAAGGCGGTGAAAAATACGTGTAGATGAAACGATAAGGCGAGTTTATTGTCGTTGTAAATCTATGGCGGGCAAAAGTCAAGTGCACATGCAGTTTTTAGTACACACTTCACCAGACAATAAATGTCTATGGTTTACTTAGCCAAGAAAAAGCAATGACCTCGTTATTTTTCACAATGAAATCAAATTTTTCAAAAATCAAATTGAAACCGTGGAGGAAATATTTTTTTCCTTTTACGATTTCGTTTTTTCCACCACGGTAAGACGTAGCACAAAAGCTAAACGAGACAGGCTAAAGGAGAGGTGTTAGCGTTTTGAGGAAAAGATTTAAATGCAAACGAAAATCAATTATTTTTTTACACCAGTCTGCGTAAAGTGAAAATTTCGAAAATAAACAAAAGACGATCGAAAAACTACGAAAAATCTGCGAAACATAGCAGTTTGTTGTTTTACAAGATAATTTTTTTCAACAAAGAAATTTTCTAAAATAAAAATTGATTGAAACCGTGGAGGAAATAATTCATTTCTTTTAGGATTTCGTATTTCCCACCACGGTAAGACGTAGCACAAAAGCTAAAAAAAAAACAGACTCCTAAAAAAAAAAAATTTAAATCTTTTAAAGAAAATTCAAACGCAAGTGGAAAATTGTTTTCGCAGGGTGAAAGTTTCGAACAATAAACAAAAGACGGAAACAAATTTCGGAAAACCTGCAAAATATATAACAGTTTGTTCCTTTACAAGATAAAATTTGAAAGAAATGTGGTAATAATTTAAAATAATAAAAAAAAATCGTCGTGTTTCTGCGTGAAATCAAATTTTGAATAATAAAATTTGAAACCGTGCGGGAAATCATTTTTTCCTTTTAGGATTTCGTATTTTCCACCACTGTAAGACGTAGCACAAAAGCTAAACAAGGCAAACTTCCAAAAAAAGAAACGATATTGTTTCGAGGAGAAAATTCAAATGCAAACGAAAACCAACTAATTTTTTTTTACACGAGTCTGCGTAGAGTGAAAATTTCGAACAATAAACAAAAGACGATCGAAAAATTACGAAAAACCTGCGAAACATAGCGGTGTGTTCTCTTACAAGATATTTTTTTTAGCAAAGAAATTTTGAAAAGTAAAAATTGATTGAAATCGTGGAGGAAATTATATCTTTCTTTTAGGGTTTCGTATTTTCCACCACGGTAACACGTAGCACAAAAGCTAAAGGTGGCAGACTTCCAAAAGAAGAAACGTTATCGTTTAAAGGAAAAAATTCAAATGCAAACGAAAACCAACAAATTTTTTTTACACGAGTCTTCACCGAGTGAAAGTTTCGAACAATAAACAAAAGACGATCAGAAAATTTCGGAAAACCTGCAAAATAAAACTTTACAAGATAAAATTGAAAGAAACGTAGCAATAATTTGAAATTAAAAAAAAAAACATTTCGTCGCTTTTCTGCGTGAAATAAAATTTTGAAAAATAAAAATTGAAACCGCGGTGGAAATAATGTTTTCCTTTTAGGATGTCGGATTTTCCACCACGGTAAAGCGCAGTAATACAAGAGCTAAACAAAGACGGACTTCTAAAAGAAGAAACTTTTAAAGCCATTGATTTTTTTCTTTGCACAAATCCTCACGGAGTGGAAATACCGAGCAATAAACATCAAAAAAAAATTCCGGAAAAGTTGCAAAATTTGCAAGAGTTCGTGGCAATTATTAAAAAAAAAAAAAACAACAACATTGATCTCATACGATCGATCGTCTTTTGTTTCCTGTAATCGTGACCAAAAAAAACGTATATACAGGATGTTTACAAACGAACGACCGATCGTCTTTTGTTTCTTGTAATTGTGGCAAGAAATTTGAAAAGCATTTACTGTTTTTAATCAAGGAATGTGAGAACGAAAATTTCGTTTTTTCTTTGTTTTCTTTATCAATCGTCTTTTGTTTGTTGTAGTTGTGACAAGAAACGTGCAAAATATTAATTTTTTTAATTAAGGAATGCGGTCGCGAAAATTTCGATTTTTTTTATCAATCGTCTTTTGTTTGTTGTAATTGTAACAAAAAAAATTGCAAAATTTTGTTTTAAAAAATCTTTTCTTGTTGACTATATTGCCGATCGTCCTTTGTTTTTTGTAATTGTGACAAGAAATCTGCAAAATATTCATTTGTTTTAATTAAAGAATGCGGGAATGAAAATTTCGATTGTCTTTTGTTTTGTTTTCTTTATCAATCATCTTTTGTTTGTTGTAATTGTGACAAAAAAAATTGAGCGAAGTATTTGTTTTGAGATCTTTTCTTGTACTTTACTGTCGATCGTCGTTTGTTTCTTCTTTAATTAGGGAACGTGGGAACGACAATTTCGATAGTCTTTTTTTTTTTTTGTTTATCAATCGTCATTGTAACTAAAAAAAAATGAGCGAAATATTTGTTTTAAGGTCTTTTCTTGCACTTTTCTTAATTAGGCAACGTGGGAACGACAATTTCGATTGTCTTTTTTTTGCTTTCTTTATCAATCATCATTGTGACAAAAAAATGAGCGAAATATTTGTTTTAAGGTCTTTTCTTGCACTTTACTGTCGATCGTCGTTTGTTTCTTCTTTAATTAAGTGAGAACGAAAATTTAGATTGTCTTTTTTTTTGTTGTCATTTATCGATCGTCTTTTATTTGTTGTAATTGTGACATAACAAAATAGTGCGAAATATTTGTTTTAAAATCTTTTCCTTGTATTTTACTGTCGATCGTCGTTTGTTTCTTGTTTAATTAAGGAACGTGGGGACGAAAATTTCGATTGTCTTTTTTTTGTTTTCTTTATCAATCGTCTTTTGTTTGTTATAATTGTGACAAGGAAAAAATTGTACGAAATATTTGTTTTACTGTGGATCGTCATTCATTTGTTTCTTCTTTAATTAAGGAACGTGAGAACGAAAATTTCGATTGATTTTTTTTTTTTTTTAATTTTCGGAAAAAAAACGTCACTTTCAGGATCGCCTTTGAACGTTTTGCAATGTGTGCAATCGTCTTTTGTTTATTGTCTTAATTTTTCTTTCTTTTTTTTTCTTTAATTGCGGAACGTGCGAACGAAACTTTCAATTGTTTTCCTCTGTCTTCGGCGACGGGAAAAGTCGAAATTCGTTGTAAAGTCGATCGTCTTTTGTTTTTGAAACAAAAAGCGAATGGAATTTTTCAAAAACGTAATTTTTTTGTTGTGAACTGCGATAGACGATCAATTTTTGTTAGTGTATTTTTTTTTGTTTTAATTTTCGAGGACGCAACGAAAACAACAAATTCTCAAAATTTGCTGTGAAATCGATTGTCATTTGTTTTTTTTTTGGTATTTCTTTTTTTTGAGTATAGTTTTTTTTTTTAATTTTCACGAACACTTCGTTTTCGATCGTCTTTTGTTTTCTGTAATATGTACTTAGTAGCAAAGAAAATGCGCAAAATATATTTTTTAATTAAACGCACAAACGAACGAAACTTTCCGTTGTTTTTTTTTTGTTTTTGTGACGTACAAGGTAGATCAATTTCGTGCCTTCAAATCAAAATTGCTTCCAAAAATCTTCATGTACACTCAGGTAATAAAAGGAGGCCTCCTCCATGCCGGGCAGGCGGACGATCGAACATAAGGAGCGTAATATTGGATGGGGGAGACGTTTTTTTATTACTTGACTGTACAGGCGGAATCAATTTCGCGTTTTTCAAGTATTTTACAATTTTTTTGCTTTCAGACACCAACCACAGACATTCCTGCCTGAAAGCCATGGATGGAGCTAAGGACGAGGAGCCATGGTTCGGCATTGAGCAAGAATACACCCTCCTGGACATGGACATGAGACCCCTGGGCTGGCCCAAAAACGGCTTCCCTGGCCCTCAAGGTCCCTACTACTGCGGAGTGGGTGCCAACAAGGTCTACGCACGTGACATAGTCGAGTCCCACTACCGGGCTTGCCTGTACGCAGGAATCAACATCTCCGGAAGCAACGCCGAAGTTATGCCCGCGCAGGTAAAAGATTAACGCCCCCCCCAGGAAGTCACCCTCACCAAAAATATTTGCAGTGGGAGTACCAAGTTGGACCTTGCCTAGGGATTGATATTGGCGATCAGCTTTGGATGTCTAGGTTTATTTTGCATCGCGTCGCCGAAGAGTTCGGAGTCGTCGCGACGCTCGACCCTAAGCCAATGCCAGGAGACTGGAACGGTGCCGGTGCGCACACCAACTTCTCCACCAAGGCTATGAGAGATGAAAACGGAATTATGTAAGCATGACTTACACTACAGTAAGTGACACCACTACATTTACTAAGAAAAAAAAAAGAAATTCAAGCAAGTGCGGGTAAACGGAAGGAGTAACTGCGACTCACTCGACCTTGAGATTTCTTTCAACGTGACAATATTAATGAACCCCCAAATTTTTATTTTTGAATTTTAGAACACTTGTGATGCAAAAAGTATGTTAAACGACTTTTACCTCCTCGCTGAAGGCTTGGTTGGCAAAACCTTGCTCGGCCGAGAAACATTGTTGCAATTTTGTTACATTTGAATAATACATGTCTTATGACTTGCCGACAAACAAACGCGTTTCATAACCGTATAATGATCATCAGCGTCAGTGAACGAGAGAGTTGATAAAACAAGAGGTCTGACCTCTCATTGGCCATATTTCCTGTTGTTATTGCAACGTGTATTTGGGGCACCGTAATGAGGATGTGTCGCAAATATTTGCAGAGCCCCACTTGGTGCAATGTTGTTTTTTTTTATTTTGTTTTTTATAATGACCTCGCCGACCGCATTAATAATAATTATTTTATTGGCCTGCCGCTGGCCGCAAACAAGTGTTTGCATAATTGCTTAATGAATGGTTACCAAGTAATGTAACAATGCACAGAACTTGTTTCCAAGTACTGGCGTGACGTAAGTCGGGGAATTAAGTGCATGCAATCGCTTCACGTGATACGATAACAACACGTTGTTTGTGTTTTTTTGTATTACACTTGATTGTTTCATTGAGTTGAATTTAATCACAATTTGCACAAATTTTGAATTAATCTGATTAATTACTATTTAAGGCGCAGTCTATTGAATGAACCTATAAGTGGGAAAATGTGGTTTTTATTTTTGTTTTGTTTTTTGTTTTATTTTTTTAATTTTTTTGTTTTGTTTTGTTTTGTTTTTTATTTGTTTTATTTTATTTTTTGATTTTTTTAGTTTTAGTTCTTGTTCTTTTTTTTTAATTAATAATGACAGATTTTTCGTGTTCCTCAGCTTTTGTCATTGTTGTCTGTTCGTTGAACAAATCTTTTTTTTTTCGATTATTGCTTTTTCAATTCACTGGGATATTTGTAAGGCTTTCGATTTAAACAGTGGCGTAACAATCAGGAGGAGAATGGGGGGGGTACAGCGGGTGATATATGTACATATAAGCCTACGATCCAGGGTGTTCATTGGGTACAAGCAACAATTTCTTTATTTTTTTTTTTGTAATTATTGACATTGGCACCTTACCAAAATAAATATTAATATAAGATTGCTTTGAACAAACAAAACAAAACAAAACAAAAATCAATCAAAACATGAAGGATAACAAATAAATAATGAAAAACAAGGACTAAGAAATCGACGATCCTTTTCTGGCACGAAAATGAACAAAACATTAAATAAATATGAAACACGAATCCCCCCTCCCAAAAAAAAAAAACAAAAACAAAAACAAAAGAAGAACGAAAAACAAAGTACAGCAGATGATACAAGGTTAACTCGACAAAATGAAACAAAAGAAAAGCGAAACCAACAATATGGAAATATGAAGAACTAACTGGTCGATGCAAAGACAAAAGAAGATCGACGATTTTTCAATGTAGTGCAAAAAAGTGAAAAGAATTAATGAAGTGTTGACAATATTCATTTGTTTTTCGTTCGTTCTATCCTTAGTATTTCCTTGTTCGTTTTAATCTTCTTTTGTTTCTTTCTACTGAATTATCTTTTCTCTGATAATTGTTTTTTTTTAATTTTTGTTCAAAACAACAGAAAGTGAAAGAAGAAATTGCACGATTGCAAATACGAAAAACAATGATAATCAGAAAGAAAAATGCAAACGATAAAAGAATAAAATTAATTCCACGACAATATACCAGAGTCTCAAAAAAAAAAAAAAACAAAATAAATACGACGAAAAAGATGAACGAAAAACAAAGTACGGCAGATGATACGAGGTTGATGGGGAAACTCTGCAAATAGTTAAATGAAACGCAAAGAAAATCGACAGAAACAAACAAAAGAAAAGCGAAACAATACGCAAATGTCATCAATGTGTCGACCCAAAGACAAAAGAAGATCTCCAAGGGAGTGTGAGAAAATAAAAAACAACAGAAGATCGACGATTCTCCAATGGACTGTAAGAAAATAAAAAACAACAACACAAAGTGAAGGAAGAAATTGCACGAGATAGTTTCCGATTGGAAATACGAAGAATAATAAGAAAGAAAAACAAAAGAAAAGTGGAAGTGATCAAATAAATAAAACTAATTCCGCGATAATGTACTAAAGAGTGCTTAAAGAAAAAACAAAGCAACAAAGAAAAATGATGAAACAGATGAACGAAAAACAGAGTACGACAAAGATGAAACAAAAGAAATGCGAAACAAACAATGTGGAAATGTGAAGAACTAACTAGCCGATCCAAAGACAAAAGAAAATCGACGATTTTCCAACGTAGATAAAAAAAATGAAAAAAATTGATGAAATATTGATATTCATTTGTTTTTCGTTCGTTTTATGCTTAGTATTTCGTTGTTTTTCGTTTTGTTTTTTTCTACAGAATTTTCTTTTCTGACATTTTTTTTTTAAATTTTTGTTCATTTTCCGAAAAACAAAACAAATAACGCGGAAATATGAAGAATGAGCCGAACCAAAGACAAAAGAAGATTGAACAATCTCCAACGGAATGCAACGAAATTAAAAAAAAACGAACAGAAAATGAAAGAAGAGTCAAAAAAATCAAAACAAAAGTAAAAACAAAAGAAAATTCGATAAAAGCACAATGAAAAGGTGAAGGATGAAATGAGCATTTGAAAACAAAAGTCCAGCAGAAAGAAAACTTGAAGAAGTGTTAATAATAAAAATCATCTTTTAACCCCCCCCCCTCAAGATAACTGTTGATATTCATATGTTTTTCTTTCTTTTTATCTCTTTAGCGTTTCGATGTTGTTTCACTTCAATTATCTTTTGTTTTTTTTTTCTGCAGAATTAGTCTTTCTGATTGCTTTTTAAAATTTTGATTCGTTATCCGAAAAGCCAAACTAACAAACAAAATAAAATCGAACAAAAATGTGAAGAATGAATCAATCCGAAGACAAAAGAAGATCGAGTTCAAGAAAATTTAAAAAACAAAACCAACTTCAAAGAAGAAATTGTGGTTTAAAAATAATAATAATCGTTATTCGGTAAAAAAAAAAAAAGAAAATTCGAAAGAAAAACAATGAAAGGTGAGATGAATGAGATCCGGCGGCAAGCAAACAATAAAAAAAACAAAAGATCAACGACTTCATCCAGCGGAGAATGAATAACAATAAGCTATCGGAAAAAAATAGAAAATGACAAAAGAAAATTGAAACAAACAATATCGAAATACTAATAGTAGAATGTACAAAAAACAAATGAATACCTACCGGTTTATTTTAGGTTTTCTTCCTGCTAGTTATCTTATTCTTTATCTGTCGTTATTCTTTTCCAAATTTTCTTTTGTTTTTATTTTGACGATTTTTTTTAATTTAAATCACAGACAACCACGGGCGCAATACCTTTTTTTCACTCCCACTTGTTGTTTTTTTTTTTTTTTAATTTTCGTACACTACGTTGGAGAATCGTCGGTTTTCTTTTGTCTTTCGATCAAATCTTTCTTCATATTTCTGTGTTATTTGTCTCGCTTTTCAGAACGTAAATAAAAGCTTTATAGTAGAGAAAAAACAAAAGAAAATTAAAAAACTAACAACATCGAGATACTAAGAATATAATGAACGGAGAAACAAATGAATATCAATAGTTCTTTGGCGAGGAAAAGAAGGGGGACATTAAAAGATTATTTTAATTATGAACACTTTTTCAAATTTTTTTTTTGTTAGTCTTTTGTTTTCCAAAGCTTACCGCCGGATCTCATTCTTCTTTTGAAGTTTCTTTTGTTTTTTTCTTGCCGAATAATTTTTTTTACACCACAATTTCTTCTTTTGTCTTTGGATTAACTCATTCTTCATATTTTTGTTCGATTTTATTTTGCTTTTGTTTCGCTTTTCGGCTAATGAATCCAAATTTTAAAAAGCAATCAGAAGGAATAATTCAGTAGAAAAAAAAACAAAAGAAAATTGAAACAAACAACATCGAAATGCTAAAGATAAAAACAACAAAAAACAGTTATCTGGAGGGGGGGATTAAAAGTTGATTGTTATTATTAACACTTCTTCAAGTTTTCTTTCTGCTAGTCTTTCATTTCAATTTTTACCCTTTCATTGTTCTTTTTTTTTGGCTCTTCTTTCACTTTCTGCTCGTTTTTTAATTTCATTGCAATCCGTTGGAGAATGATCGATCTTCTTTTGTCTTTGCTTCGGCTCATTCTTCATAATTTTCGCGTTGTTTGTTTCGCTTTTCAAAGAATGAACAAAGATTTTGAAAAAAATTACCAGAGAAGACAATTCAGTGGAAAGAAAAAAAGAAGATTAAAGCGAACAACAACGAAATACTAAGGATAGAACAAACGAAAAACAAATGAATAACACAACACTTCGTCAATTTTTTTCACTTTTTTGCACTACGTTGGAAATCGTCGATGTTCTTTTGTCTTTGCATCGACTAGTCAGTTCTTCATTTTGTTTTTCGTTCATCTTTTTCATCATGTTTCTTCGTTTTTTTTTGCTTTAAGCTCTCTTTAGTATATTATCGCGGAATTAATTTTATTTATTTGATCACTTCCACTTTTCTTTTGTTTTTCTTATTATTCTTCGTATTTCGAATCGAAAACTATCTCGTGCAATTTCTTCTGTCACTTTCTGTTGTTTTTTATTTTCTATATTTTCTGTTGCTTTTTATATCCCTAGACTTCATTGGAAAATCGTCGATCTTCTTTTGTTTTTTGGGTCGACACATTCTTCACATTTCCTTTTTTTTTCGCTTTTCTTTTGTTTCTTGCCGGCGATTTTTTTTGCGTTTCATTTGACTACTTTCATAGCTTCTTCGATTTTGTATTCTCATCAATCTCGTATCATCTGACGTACTTTGTTTTTCGTTCGTCTTTTTTCATCGTATTTCTTTGTTTTCTCTTCTTTCTTCTTTCTCTTTAATTAATTTTATTTTTCTATTCCATACCATTTTTAACATTAACGTCGTTTTTCTTTTGTTTTTCATTCTTCTTTTTCTTCGTATTTCACGACGAATTTTTTTTTATCCGAAAGATTCTGAACTCTTAATTATTACAACCACTAATTATTTATCAATAATTTAAGGAAAAATAATTTTCAGAAAATTTATGAAAAATGATCGCAGCAAGTAATTATATACAGATTAGATATGATTTGATATACAGGGTAATTCAGAAAAATGTAGAAAAAACGAAATATTTATAACATCGCAGCAAGTAAATAAGTACAGATTAGGCAGGCTGTCAAAATTAAGAATAAAAACGAAAATAATTAAAAAAGAACATATACAGGGTAATTCAGAACTACTTGTACGAACTTTGGATGAAAATTATCAATATCTAAACGAGAATAAAATGTAAAATACACACATACACATGTACGCCTGTAAATGCTTGGTTTATAACTACAAACAATCGAGAGATTATTGATTTCGAAATGTTCTATTGAGCTGATATCATCTATATAAGAATTGTACCTTTCGATGTAGGTTTTGAAATTGAAGACGCTTGAGCAATTTTGCGAATTATGGCCAGAGAAACAATTGTTGAACCAAAAAATGTATTACCCTGGTCATATATGACTGTTGATGCAACCTCCATTCAGCACTATCTCATCGTCGTTTTAATTCATGTCTACATTTGTAACATGGCCAACTTCATGTGCGTCGTTTTGACGCACTAACGTCACGTCAATTCAGTCATTTTTCTTAATGTGCGTGCGAACGATGTTGGCCATTGATGAGATGGCGTTGAATAGAGTCTCTTTTTGAATATTGTTAGTAATCATACTATTATTTATCCTGCAAAAGTTGTCAAAGTACAACGAAACGTCAATTTTCTTACTTATATTGTAACCTTTATAAACTGGGCATTTCTGAACATGTAAGTATAATCCTTGATAACTTATTCTTATACTTAGACGTAGAGAAATCAATTACAGTTATACAAGTCTAAGTGCGACATCTTGCAATCGCTTTTTATATAAATATTTCCGAATCACCCTATATAAGCAGATGAGTTATACACTTTCACTTTTTTATTCATACTGTAATCTTATCTTAAACTTCCAAATATTACAATGAGCCAAAAAAATAATTAATTATTGATACTAATACATAAATAATATCTAAAAGAGATTCGGATAGTTAGAGGAGAGTGAGCGCCGCGCCGCATTGCGGTTGGTTATTCATCAAGGTTGAGTTTGCAACAAAGAACAAAATAAAACTTTGCTTGCGGTTTCTTCCTCGCTGCACAATTTTCGATTAAACATTTGTCTTGGAATTATGAACTTGAAAGCAATAAAATTTTAGGCAAACACGATCAGGAATGTGTATGCTAAATATAATATGAACAAAAAAAGAATAACAGTAGTTCTACTGTCTCCCCAAAGTAAATATTATTGTCTCATTATTTACCTACCAACACTTCCTAATACTCAACAAATAATTAATTTAAGAAAAAAAAGTCTTTTGTTTTATTGTACTAGGCAAAAAGTGCTGTTTTACTGCCGCAGCTAGTTTTGAAACAAAACACAATTGTTACCTAGTTTGGAAAAGCAGCAAAATTTAAAGGGAAACAAGTTGTTCATCATTTAATTTTCTCTTGCAGTGAAATTGAGAAAGCCATCGACAAGCTGAGCAGAAACCACCTCAGACACATCCAGGCCTACGATCCTAAAGGCGGGAAAGACAACGAACGTCGTCTGACCGGTAGGCACGAAACGTCGTCGATTCATGATTTCAGCGCAGGTAAGTGCTTACCTACTTTACCAATTTAATGATTAGCCATCAAACAATTCATCGCATGAAACAAATCCGCAACGCCAAACATGTCATCAAACAACTCGTCAAGCTTCGCATGAAACAAGACTGCAAACTTTGCATTTCGTTTTGTAGTGATGACAATCATCACCTGTTCGTTACATAACGAACGCAAACAATTAGCTGTCCACGTGAAGCACTCCCCGTTGTGCTTCACGCGCTATCTTTCGCATGTCAAATCAAGTGGGTCTTTGTATTTCCGAACTGGTTCTATCCGGTCCGAACAAATTGAACTTTAGCTGCATACAGATGTCGGTCGCTGTTTACTTTCTCCTGGAATGAGATATCAAAAGCGTTTTTTTAATCTCGTAAGTGGCTGTTGTAAAGATCTGTTAAGCAATAAAAAAATATGTATTTTTAGGTCAAGAGAGATTACTCGGATCTAGAACTATAAATAAGCAAGCGAATAAATACAGTGGTGGAGAAACGCGGTATTTTTTTTTATCATTTATGACAATTACAATCGCGATTTTAAAGAGACTTTTGTGATCCATTCCATGCGCGCTCTTCGTTTTAAAATCACTTCGGTTTTTGTCTCGAGAATCTGTCTTTTGATTACGAGTTCCTACTTTTAATGTAAGAGTCACAAAGTAACAAGAAACAGCAAACACATTTATGTATCAATTAAGTAAAAAAAAATTAGGTTTACCGTGAAATAGTAAACACGGAAATACACTGGGGACCCTGTATAATATTATTCTAAATAAGTGACTTTAAATACGATATTTTAAATTTTTTGTATCATAAAAAAATACGTCATTTTATGACAGAATGCGGTATTTTATGAGAGAATACGATATTTGATGAGTAAATACGGTATTTGATGAGAAAATACGGTATTTGATGAGAAAATACGGTATTTGTTGAGAAAATACGGTATTTAATGAGAAAATACGGTATTTGATGCTAAATACGGTATTTAATGGTAAAATACGGTATAATACACGTAGATTTTAAAATACCGTATTTTTACATTACTATCCCTGTATAATGGTAATACAAGAAGCAAACTAAAAAAAGTACTTGGCTGCTTAAACGTCACGTAAATATACTAAGGCTGGCAACACTGCTTTTGGCATTAAAAAAAAAGACTTTCAAAGAAAAACAACGATTTGACGTTTCGCAGCATTTTTTTTTGTTTTTGACAAAAAACAAAAGACGATCGATTGAGTAAACAGTAAATTTCTCAAACCTTAGACAAACAACAAATAAAATCGATAACAAGAGATATTTGAGTTCATAAAAAAAATAACAAAACACAATCAACTACGACAGACACGAAAAATAAATAAAGAAACAAAACACGATCGATGACGGAAATACTTTAGTTTTTGTTTCTTTGTTCAAAGACAAAAAAACAAGCAAGAATCGATCGTCATTCATTTTCCGTACAAAAGTCTTTTGTATTTAAAAGAAACGTTTTGTTGGTAAAGTAGAACTCGATCGATGCTTGAAACTCACCGATTATTTTATGACAAGTGACAGATTTAATTGAAATAAATATTTATTTAATAGAGATGCAGGAGTTAAAGCTTGAGTCGGTCTTCATACTTGGCGAACATCGGCAATTATTTGACGACAAATGACAGATGTCACGCTTGGAGAAATCACCAATTACTTTACGACAAGTGACAGATGTCACCATAAATTGACACAATGAATTGAAATAAATATTTATTTAATAGAGACTGTATGAGTTATAGCTTGAGTCGACCTTTACACTTGGCGATCATCGCCACTATATGATGACAAGTGACAGATGTCACGCTTGGCGAAATCACCAATTACTTTATGACAAGTGACAGATGTCACCATAAATTGACAGAATGAACTGAAATTAATATTTATTTAATAGAGACTGTACGAGTTAAAGCTTGAATCGACCTTTGTACTTGGCTGTCATCGCCAATTATTTGATGACAAGTGACAGATGTCACCATAAATTGACAGAATGAACAGAAATAAATATTTATTTAATAGGGACTGTACGAGTTAAAGCTTGAATCGACCTTTGTACTTGGCTGTCATCGCCAATTATTTGATGACAAGTGACAGATGTCACCATAAATTGACAGAATGAACAGAAATAAATATTTATTTAATAGGGACTGTACGAGTTAAAGCTTGAATCGACCTTTGTACTTGGCTGTCATCGCCAATTATTTGATGACAAGTGACAGATGTCACCATAAATTGACAGAATGAACAGAAATAAATATTTATTTAATAGGGACTGTACGAGTTAAAGCTTGAATCGACCTTTGTACTTGGCTGTCATCGCCAATTATTTGATGACAAGTGACAGATGTCACCATAAATTGACAGAATGAACAGAAATAAATATTTATTTAATAGGGACTGTACGAGTTAAAGCTTGAATCGACCTTTGTACTTGGCTGTCATCGCCAATTATTTGATGACAAGTGACAGATGTCACCATAAATTGACAGAATGAACAGAAATAAATATTTATGTAATAGGGACTGTACGAGTTAAAGCTTGAATCGACCTTTGTACTTGGCTGTCATCGCCAATTATTTGATGACAAGTGACAGATGTCACCATAAATTGACAGAATGAACAGAAATAAATATTTATTTAATAGGGACTGTACGAGTTAAAGCTTGAATCGACCTTTGTACTTGGCTGTCATCGCCAATTATTTGATGACAAGTGACAGATGTCACCATAAATTGACAGAATGAACAGAAATAAATATTTATTTAATAGGGACTGTACGAGTTAAAGCTTGAATCGACCTTTGTACTTGGCTGTCATCGCCAATTATTTGATGACAAGTGACAGATGTCACCATAAATTGACAGAATGAACAGAAATAAATATTTATTTAATAGGGACTGTACGAGTTAAAGCTTGAATCGACCTTTGTACTTGGCTGTCATCGCCAATTATTTGATGACAAGTGACAGATGTCACCATAAATTGACAGAATGAACAGAAATAAATATTTATTTAATAGGGACTGTACGAGTTAAAGCTTGAATCGACCTTTGTACTTGGCTGTCATCGCCAATTATTTGATGACAAGTGACAGATGTCACCATAAATTGACAGAATGAACAGAAATAAATATTTATTTAATAGGGACTGTACGAGTTAAAGCTTGAATCGACCTTTGTACTTGGCTGTCATCGCCAATTATTTGATGACAAGTGACAGATGTCACCATAAATTGACAGAATGAACAGAAATAAATATTTATTTAATAAAGACTGTACGAGTTATAGCTTGAGTCGACCTTTACACTTGGCGGACATCGCAAATTATTTAATGACAAGTGACAGATATCACGCTTGGCGAAATCACCAATTACTTTATGACAAGTGACAGGTGTCACCATAAATTGACAGAATGAACTGAAATAAATATTTATTTAATAGGGACTGTACGAGTTAAAGCTTGAATCGACCTTTGTACTTGGCTGTCATCGCCAATTATTTGATGACAAGTGACAGATGTCACCATAAATTGACAGAATGAACAGAAATAAATATTTATTTAATAGGGACTGTACGAGTTAAAGCTTGAATCGACCTTTGTACTTGGCTGTCATCGCCAATTATTTGATGACAAGTGACAGATGTCACCATAAATTGACAGAATGAACTGAAATAAATATTTATTTAATAGGGACTGTACGAGTTAAAGCTTGAATCGACCTTTGTACTTGGCTGTCATCGCCAATTATTTGATGACAAGTGACAGATGTCACCATAAATTGACAGAATGAACAGAAATAAATATTTATTTAATAAAGACTGTACGAGTTATAGCTTGAGTCGACCTTTACACTTGGCGGACATCGCAAATTATTTAATGACAAGTGACAGATATCACGCTTGGCGAAATCACCAATTACTTTATGACAAGTGACAGGTGTCACCATAAATTGACAGAATGAACTGAAATAAATATTTATTTAATAGGGACTGTACGAGTTAAAGCTTGAATCGACCTTTGTACTTGGCTGTCATCGCCAATTATTTGATGACAAGTGACAGATGTCACCATAAATTGACAGAATGAACAGAAATAAATATTTATTTAATAAAGACTGTACGAGTTATAGCTTGAGTCGACCTTTACACTTGGCGGACATCGCAAATTATTTAATGACAAGTGACAGATATCACGCTTGGCGAAATCACCAATTACTTTATGACAAGTGACAGGTGTCACCATAAATTGACAGAATGAACTGAAATAAATAGTTATTTAATAGGGACTGTACAAGTTAAAGCTTGAATCGACCTTTGTACTTGGCTGTCATCGTCAATTATTTGATGACAAGTGACAGATGTCACCATAAATTGACAGAATGAACAGAAATAAATATTTACTTAATAGGGACTGTACGAGTTAAAGCTTGAATCGACCTTTGTACTGGCTGTCATCGCCAATTATTTGATGACAAGTGACAGACGTCACCATAAATTGACAGAATGAACAGAAATAAATATTTATTTAATAGAGATTGTATGAGTCGACCTTTACACTTGGGGCTCATAGCCAATTATTTGATTGACGACAAGTGACAGATGTCACGCTTGGCGAAATCACCAATTACTTTATGACAAGTGACAGATGTCACCATAAATTGACAAAATGAATTGAAATAAATATTTATTTAATACAGACTGTATGACAAGTGACAGATGTTATCAGAAAATTGTTGTCTGTCAAAAATTCCCCAGATCTAACGACACAATCACTAATTTGACAACACTGTTCGCAGCAGATTTGTGAATCCCTACCCCCCCCCCTAAATTTAAGAGTAAATTTTTGATAGGTTTTTTTTCTGGCCAGCTGATTTTTGACAATAATGTGACAGTTGACGGTTATTTCTTCTCTCAAACGATTTGTTTTCATTATAGCTTGACAAAATGCAAAAAAAATAGAATTTGGTATTTAGGGAGTTTTCAAGCTACGTTTGGGGGGGGGGGGAAGGTTCACCTCAGTTAATACTGTTTAAAGTAAATCAGCGATTTCACAACAGGCTTCCCGAGAAACTCACTCACATTATACAGTTGACAACACTGCCTCTCTATCGGTGGCAGTGTTGCCAGTTGAGCAGGATTTTCCCATTTTGGAGGGATTCTTTTTGATTAATTTTTGACAATTGGGATTTTCATTTATTTTCACGAGATTTTTATAAATTTATGTTATGTTAGGTTATGTTAGCGGGATGTAATGCGCAACAATGTTGCCAGATGACCTGGTTAATCTCTTTTTGGAGAGATTTTTGAGATTAATTTTAAACAATTGGGATTTTCATTGAGTGTTGCCAGATGACCAAGATAAACCCATTTTGGAAGGATTTTTTTAATTAATTTTTGATAATTGGGATTTTTATAAATTATAGATTGCGTTGGCGAGATGTCATGAGTGACAGTGTTGCCAGATGGCCGGGATAATCTCATTTTGGCTTCCCGAGAAACTCACTCACATTGAACAGTTGACAACACTGCCTCAAAATTGGTGGCAGTGTTGCCAGATGACCAGGAAAATCCCATTTTGGAGGGATTTTTTTTTATTAATTTTTGACAATTGGGATCTTCATTGATTGGACGAGATTTTTACAAATTGTAAGTTGTTAGCGGGATGTGTCATGCGCGACAGTATTGCCAGATGACCCGGTTAATCTCGTTTTGGAGGGATTTTTGAGATTAATTTTTGACAATTGGGATTTTTATTGATTGGACAGGATTTTTATAAATTGTAGATCGTGTTGGTGGGATGTCATGCGCGACAGTGTTGCCGGATAACGATAATAATCATTAATTTTCATTGATTGGACGTGAATTTGATAAATTGTAGGTTGTATTGGCGGGATGTCATGCGCGGCAGTGTTGCCAGATGACCCGGTTAATCTCATTTTGGAGGGATTTTTGAGATTAATTTTCGACAATTAGGATTTTCATTGATTGGATGGAATTTTTATAAATTGCAGGTCGTGTTGGCGAATGTCATGCGCGACATTATTGCCAGATGACCGGGATAATCTCATTTTGGAGAGATTTTGAGATTAATTTTTAACAATTGGGATTTTCATTGATTGGACGAAAGTTTTGTAAATTGAAAGTTTTAACGGGATTTGATTTTCATTGATTGAACGTAATTTTTATAAATTGTAGGCCTGTTAGCGGGATGTCATACGCGACAGTGTTGCCAGATCACCCGGTTAATCTCGTTTTCGAGGAATTTTTTTAGATTAATTGTTGCCACGATCGGTGGCAGTGTTGCCAGATGATCGGAATAATCTCGTTTTCAAGGGACTTTTGGGATTAGTTTTCGACAATCGGGATTTTCATTGATTGAATGTGATTTTTATAAGTTGTGTGTCATATTGGCGGGATGTCATTTAATGTGTTATAACAGAATTGAAATCTAATCTTGTTGCAGGTGTTGCAAATCGTGGTGCTAGCATTCGCATTCCCCGAGGTTGTGCCGAAGAAAAGAAGGGCTACCTAGAAGATCGAAGACCATCATCAAACTGCGATCCATACGCGGTGACCGAAGCACTAGTAAGAACGTGCATCCTAAACGAATAGGCCGATTGAATTGTTCCTGAAAAGAGCGCATAGCTCACGCATATTATCAAAAAGAAAAAAAAGTATTTTATCATTTTTTTCCAAGATTTATACAGATACATAATATTAGAGTACAACGCGCATGATCATATCACAACGTTTTAACAAACGCCTTTCCACGGTCAACAAAATTTAGCCCAATTTTATTTTCCAGTCCTCGTGTAACTTATAGTGAGAATTTGTTTTTTAATTATAACTAGCTCAATCTTGCCACTTAATAACGAAAGGAACTCTGGGAAGACCAAAAAAAAAACAAATAAAATCAACAATACACGAATCTGAAACAACCAGTCTCGAAAGATATTAATTTTATTAACCTAAACCTAAAACCAGAGTTCGCCTAATAAGTGGTATTTAGTTCAATTGTTACAGACCAATCAATGTAAATGAGTTTAATATTTTTTATATACGAAATGTTATTGTGTGTGGTAAAGAAAATCATATCATTTATATATTTATAAAAGAAAAACCATCGTGCGAGTTTTCGCGCTGCTCACTTGCTGCGATTCGAATATCACTGCCTCGCCTCGTTTAAAGGAGCTCGCGCACGTTGCACCGATGCGTACACGGCTTTAAATCTGTGTGATTTTTTTTTTAAACCCGTAAATCGTCGGCGTCGTGCAAGCTGGGCCGCACGAAAACCGAAACAAGAGTATTTAGCTGAATAATATTTATCGTAAGCATGACACTGTTATTATTATTATTATTATTATTATTACATATGAACTATTTTATACCAGGTAAAAGGGTTATGTAACATGTAATGTAGACCGTTAAAAAATTGCACATTTTATTTACTAAGGAAAATAGAGATATGCTTACTACATACGTACATACATAGTTAGAATCAATTGCATTGTTATTATTATATAATTTAAGAAATACAAGAATTATATTTGTTTATAAAAAGTGTGCTGTGTATTGTTATTTATTCCCATCCAAAAATACGATTGATTTGAAGAAACTTCGACTTTATTTACTTCGAAAAGAAACACTACAAACTGTCAAAATCACTGATTTATTCTTAATTTAATTTATCAACTTAACTATTTATGAATTTATAAAAAACAATTAAAATTCCAAGTCAAAAAAGAAGAAAACGAAATAAAAGTCTAATTTCGTTATTATTATTATATTATTATTATATTATTTATTTCGGTAATGAAGAGATAAAAAAGTAGTAAAAATATAATGGCAAAAGACAATTAAGTTCTTCGTACATTAAATGCTCCAGGGATTCCAAAATAGAATTTCATAAAAAAAAATTGTGAAAATGCAAAGCGACAAGAGACATTGTGCATAAAAAAAATTAAAAGTAGGACGAAAAAATGAAAAAAAGGATAAAAACAAAACAAAAAAAATGAAAACCTGAACTGACTGAAAAGAAACGAGAAAACTTAACAAACTGGTAAATACATAAAATTTATTTTTCTTTTGTTTTACCCAGTGTTGATAAAAATCACGATTTGATTTTAATTCAAAAATCACCCATTTAAATAAAAAATCTTGATTTTTTTGATATTTTTCAATAAATAACTGAACAAGTTTTAAATAATTATGATTTTTATTTTGAAAATTCATAATCTTTTAACTAAAATCATTGATTTTAAACCTTACACATAGTATATCTTAATTTTAAAAATCGATCCAGTTTTGTTTATTTAATGAGAATTTTTATTTTTAATTTTATAAATGATTTCTTTTAATTTTATAATTTTTTTAATTTATTTGTCGATCATCTTTTGTTTTATTTTACGCTAAAAATTGCACGATAATTTTAGAAAGCCGTCCTAGTTTTGTTTTATTTTGTTTACATTTATGTTAATTTTTGACAAGAGTAAAGAAATTCTCGTCAAAATTTCTTTCCTTTTGTTAATTCTTTTCAGTTTTATAAATTTTCTTCATTCATTCGTCGACCGTCTTTTGTTTTATTTTACGTCAGATTTTGCGCAATTGTCGAGAGTTTTTTAATTTGACGAGAACTTCTTTATTTTTATTGTTTTTTTCAATTTTATAAATTTCCTTCATTTATTTATCGATCGTCTTTTGTTTTATTTTACGTCAGATTTTGCACAATTGTCATGCTTTTTATTTCAATAGAATTTTTTTACTTTTAATTTTTTTTTAATTTTATAAATTTCTTCATTTATTTGTCGATCATCTTTTGTTTTATTTTACGTCAGAAATTGCATAACTGCCAAGTTTTATTTGAAGAATTTTTTTTACTTTTGTTAATTTTTTTAATTTTCTTCGTTTATTTGTCGATCCTCTTTTGTTTTATTTTACGTCAGAAATTGTACAATTGTCAAGGTTTTTTTATTTGAAGAGAGTTTCTCTTTTATTTTTGTTAATTTTTTAAATTTTATTACTTTATTTGCTGATTGTCTTTTGTTTTATTTTACGACCGAAATTTCACAATTGTCAAGTATTTTTTATTTGAAGAGAATTTCTCTACTTATTTAATTTTTTAAATTCTATAAATTTTCTTCATTTATTTGTCGAACGTCTTTTGTTTTATTTTACGTCAGATTTTGCACAATTGTCATGTGTCTTTTTTATTTGGAGTTTTTTTTTTTACTTTTGTTAATTTTTTAAATTTTATTTATTTATTTGCCGATCGTCTTTTGTTTTATTTACGACCTAAATTGCACAATTGTGATTTTTGTTTGACGAGAATTTTATTAATTTTTTTAAATTTTATAAATTTCTTCATTTATTTGTCGATCGTCTTTTGTTTTATTTTACGTCAGAAATTGCACAATTGTCAAGTGTTTTTTTTATTTGAATTAATTTTTTAAGTTTTATTTATTTATTTGCCGATCGTCTTTTGTTTTATTTTACGTCAGAAATTGCACGATAATTTTAGAAAGTCGTCCTAATTATGTTTAATTTTTTTACATTTATGTTAATTTTTAACAAGAGTAGAGAAATGTTCGTCAAAATTTATTTACTTTTTGTTAATTTTTTAAAATTTTCTTCGTTTATTTGTCGACCGTCTTTTGTTTTATTTACGTCAGAAATTGCACGATTCCCTTAAAATAGATTTGAATTTTAGAAAGTGGGCCCAATATTTTTATTTTTATGTATTTTTTTTGCAAATAAAAATGTCAAATTTCATCAGAACTTTGTATCTCATTGAAAGCTTTTACGAATTTTTAAAAATCGTAATTTTTAAAAATAAAAATCGCTTGATTAAAATCAATGACTTTGAACATTATATTAATCAGTCAAATGAATTAAATCAGCTCAACCCTGATTTAAAATTGAATAAATTTAAAAAAAGTAAATTAAATTAAATAGAAATAAAGAGGAAAACTGACCGAAAATATATTTATTTGTGAAGACAAGAAATTAAGAAAAAAATTCTGAAAAACTTCGATAAGAATAAAACAATCAACTTCTAAAAAAAGAAAATATATATATAAAATAGGAAAATATAAAAAAAAGAAAGAAAAGATAAGAAAAATTATTAAAACTTCTGAACATAGTAAAACATAGCAAAAAAGCGAATTGGAAAAATATAAATTGATGAAAATGAATACGTAATTAAAAACTAAAAAAAATTGCAAATATTCAACATATATTCTAAATTTCCGTTAAAAAAAACAAATTCAAAAAATATTTCTACCAGATTTCATTAAATTAAAAAAAAATGCATCATTTAAACACAGAGTTCTCTAGGCTCGTCGTGAAGGTTATTACATTGGTCTACGCTACGGCTGCGACCGAGTAACTTGATGTTTTTTTTCCTTTTTCAATATTCGTCTTACATACGAAAGGAAAGCAAAACATCTAATTCAAACAAGACGGAGTAAGTCCGTATACAATTCGCTACAAATTATCTTAATTACCATCAGTAAAACATGAATTTTAAAAATTCAAAAAACACTCTGACAAAGAAAGTAAAGCTTTTTGACAGAAATATTAAAAGACGTTTTATTTTACTTGCGTTTTTGATTCAGAAGCAACGTCAAAAGAAATACTAACAAATTTCAATTAGGAGTGTACATTTTAGAGTTTCTTTTTTATTTAATTAAATTCGTATTACTTTTTAAGTTTTCGTGTAAAAAAAGTTTCTGTTTTATATTTTTTCAATTATTATTTCATTTCCTTTTTGACATCACCGTTACTATTTTGATAACTCACAATGCAATTGTTTTTTATTATTAGAAATTCAGCATCAAAATTAGAAAAAGAAGTTAGGAATGGTGAACGGTTCAAATTGAACACTTGACATACAGGGTGTCTCTTTAACGATTGGGTGTGTCGTATTATATACAGAGGATAAGACTTTTATTTCTATACATTCATTTTTATAATAACTCCTCACAGTTTTCGTAATTTAATAATTTTCTTTTCAACAAATTATGGTTCAGACTGTATCAAACAGCTAATAGTTCCTTTGTCTTCATAAATCTTTGACTTTTGGCTAAAAGTGTCCAAATTATAAAAGATTTGACTTAATGCATGGATGACATAACTTGAACTTAAACTAATTATTGGAAATTTAAGGGCAACAAATAAAAGAATCACTGAGAAACGTTTTTAATTATAAATAAATAAGTAACTTTTAACAATACTATACGTTGCAGACACGACACACGTTTTTTTTTGTTAAACGAAAAACGAACTATACAAGAAACTGGGTGCCGTCCTCATTTCTATTTCAGGCAGGTCCACGACCCATTTAAAAATACATTTTTATCAAATATTTTAAATCTAGAACAGCGAGTCACATTTACACGTTTCAGTTACAAATTACACACTTTTTTTGACTCGTAAAACAAATTCGTAATTTTAACAACTACAAAAAAAACCACATACAATGCAGTGTTTATTTGAAAAGAAATGCTTCATTAAATTGCGAAAATTAAAAAAAAATATAGTTACGGTTCATTTTGTTCATGCTCTTCTGTTTTCATCTGTGCCGCAGCTTTCTTCTCCAATTGGATCAGTTCTAAGATGCCTTCGTACATCTCTTTGACTGCCTGAAACTCTGTCAGTCCCAGACGACGCTTGTTGGACACGTCGTAGACGCCACCCTCGGCGTCGCTGTGCTCACCCCTGGTGCCCCGGATTTGAAGATTGAAGCGCTTAGCAGTGGCCTCCATTTGTTCTTGGTCCGAAGAAAGACTAGGCAGCTTCATGTGAACTGAAGCACGAATAGTAGTGCCTGCCAAGAAAAAATCAATTTAAACCTCATCCAAAACGAGAGAGGATGGGTAGGTACCTAAATTTGTGGGGCAAAACGTCAAGTACCCCAAGCGAGGGTGCCTGGCAAACTGGACTTTCTTCTCAATCTGACGAACGCCGTTCACAAGCCGTCTATAAACCTCCCCCAAATTACCGCCTTCCTGCATCGAAATAATCCTCACGTGGTCCTCCTCATTGACCCACACCAAGAAGGTCTTGTTTTCATTGTGAAAGATCCCACGTCCCGTCGGCCAAAACCTATTGGAATTAGCCGCCTCCAAAAACCTGTCCCCTTCTTTAAACAGGAAGTGATCGTCGATCAACTTCTGCTGGACTTCCTTCGTCATTCCGCTCAGAGGGTAGAAGGTTCCCTTATGCTCCGCGTTCAATTGGCCGAGCGCCTCTGACAATAGCTTTTCCATTTCCTTGTACTGTTCTTCGGTGAGGCGGGGATTGAAGGGGTAACCCTGGACCGATCGGGCGCATCTCACCCTTGTTGATACGACGTATTCTCCTTTGGGGTCCACGTCTTCGAAGCACCATAGGTTCCCCCAGGACGAGGGCGGATGCTTATCGTTCTTGCCGAATCCCATGTGGTAGTCTTCGATGAGGGGGTCGAAGAGGGTGTCGAAGACGACGTAGGCATCTGAATCTGGGGCGTAAACTCCAACGCCAGAATCCAAGTTGATAATTCCTAAACAAAGACGTATTATTTTAATTGAAAAAAAAAATGTAATAAACGCAATTGCATTACATGGAAGATCAGGACCGTACTTAGTAGTTTTATTGGATGAATGGTTACTTATAGTTAACAGAATCTACTGAAGCATTGTAGTAATGTACAGGAGTGTAAAAATGCACATGTTTTTATTTTAATTGTTAGTTTTTATACAAAAAAATGTAGCAATGTTGACTACAAAAAAAAAAAAATAGGAAAACGTCCCTTCTTATATACAGGCCGTCTCTATTATCAATGCCACAAATTTTACAATGCACTTCAAATGAAACTTAATAAATGTGTTGGAAACTGCACCTAAAGTTTCGATATACAGGGTTTTGCTGAACCATGTGATTTTAGAAAATCTGATAAAATAGATTTTGACAGGTAAACAGTGACGGCATAATATATTTTATGTGTTTCATTCAAAAGATGACATTCGTGTAAATTCGTTATACAGCAACAAAGATTACACATCAAGAAGTAACTCAAGTCCCTAAATTCGATTAGCATAGTTGGGATTTATAAGCCAAATGTCCAGCGTTAACCACAATATCACAAACCAATTAAATTAGCGCCATCTATTATTCAAAAATCTAAAATAACAAGTTGACAGCTACGAACATAGAGAGGATGGAGTCATATTAACCGTGGTTTAAGTCCAAAGTGGTAACTAAATATGGACACTGCATGTCACACACAGTGTTTCCAACTAATTAATTTAGCGCCATCTATTTTTAAAAAGAGTAAAGAAATTCTCGTCAAAATTTCTTTACTTCTGTCAATTTTTTTCAATTTTATAAACTCTTCATTTATTCGTCGATCGTCTTTTGTTTTATTTTACATCAGATTTTACGCAAATGTTTTTTTTTATTTGAAGAAAGTTTTTGTTAATTTTTTAAATTTTATTTATTCGCCAATCGTCTTTTGTTTTACTTTGCGTCAGAAATTGCGCGTTTTTTTTTTTATTTGACGAGAATTTCTTTACTTTTTTTTAATTTTCTAAATTTTCTTCATTTACCTGTCGATCGTCTTTTGTTTTATTTTACATCAAAAATTGCACGATAATAGAAAGTCGGCCTAGTTTCGTTTATTTGAGAAGATTTTTTTACTTTCACGCTAATTCTTTTAAATTCTGTAAATTTTCTTCTTTTATTATGTCGATCGTCTTTTGTTTTACGTCAGAATTAGGTAGTCGGTCCAGTTTTGTTTATTTGAAGAGATTTGTTTTAAGTTTTACCATTTTTTTAATTTTCTAAATGTTCTTCATTTATTTGTTGATTGTCTTCTGTTTTATTTTACGTCAAAAATTATACGATTGTCGATGATTTTTATTTGAAGAGATTTTTTTACTTTTGTTAATTCTTTTTATAAATTTTCTTCATTTGTCGATCGTCTTTTGTTTTATTTTACGTCGGAAATTGTACAATTGTCAAGTGTTTTTTTATGTGAAGATATTTTTTAAATTTTATTTATTTATTTGCCGATCGTTTTTTGTTTTATTTTAAGTTAGAAATTGCACAAATGTCAAGTGACGACAATTTCTTTACTTTTGTTATTTTTTTTTAATTTTGTAAATTTTCTTCATTTATTTTTAGATCGGCTTTTGTCTCATTTTATGTCAGAAATTGCATAATTGTGAATGTTTTTTATTTGAAGAGTTTTTTTACTTTCGTTATTTTTTTTTTAATTTATAAATTTTCTTCATTTATTTGTCGATCGTCTTTTGTTTTATTTTACGTAGGAAATTGCATAATTGTCAAATGTTTTTTTTTATTTGACGAGAATTTCTTTACTTTTATTTTTTTTTTAATTTTTAAAATTTTATTTATTTATTTGCTGATCGTCTTTTGTTTTATTTTACTTCAGAGATTGCACAATTATCAATGTCTTTTATTTGAAGAGTTTTTTTTTTTACTTTTGTTTTTAAATTTTATAAATTTTTTTCATTTATTTGTCGATCGTCGTTTGTTTTATTTTACGTCGGAAGTTGCATAATTGTCAAATGTTTTTTTTTATTTGACAAGAATTTCTTTACTTTTATTATTTTTTTTTTAATTTTTTTAATTTTATTTATTTATTTGCTGATCGTCTTTTGTTTTATTTTACTTCAGAGATTGCACAAACAAAAGGGAGTCATATTAGCAGTAGTTTTTTATCCAAAGTGGTAATGAAAATGGCCAATGCATGTCATAGACGTACAGTCATGATCAAGTACATCGATCGGTCTCGGTTTACATAATCGCGACTGTACATAAAGCTTTTCCAACTAATTCATTTAACGCCATCTATCATTCAAAAGTCTAAAGTAACATGTTGACAACTACGAGTAAAAAATAAACAAGAAAGAGTGGTTTCTTGTCTAAAATGGTAACTAAATATGGCCATTGCATGTCATAGGCCAAATTCAAGATGTCGCTAGGAGTGATCCTTTTTCTCACTCTGACGTGCACTGAAACGCATTCGCTCTGCCTCATACTTCTGCTCAGACTGTGCCCTGAGCGCCATCTCGAACATGCAGATTTTTCCAACTTATTCATTTAGCGCCATCTATTATTGAAAAATTTAAAATAACATGTGGACAGCAACGAGTATAGAATAAACAGGAGCGTGCCCCGAGCGCAATCTCGAACATAGCCATAGACGTACCCACAGATTTTTTAACTAATTAATTTAGCACCATCTATTATTCAAAAATCTAAAATAACATGTTGACAGCTAGATAGATAAATATAGATAAGGATAGATAAATATAGATAAGGATAGATAAGGATAGAATAAACACGAAGGAGTCATACTAACAGTGGTTTCCTGTCTAAAGTGGTAACTAAATATGGCCACTGCATGTCATAGACGTACAGCTGTGCGCAGCTTAAGTGCTACAACTTGATAAATCGCTGAGCCTTGAACTACAAGGTTTTGAGGGTGAGGTTCGCGTGCAGATGTGCATGACCGTAGACACAGTGTTTCCAACTAATTAATTTAGCGCCATCTATGATTCAAAAATCTAAAATAACATGACGACAAGGCTATGAGCAAAGAATAAAAATAAAGGAGTCATACTAACAGTAGTTTTTTGTTTGAGGTGGTAACTAAATATGGCCACCGCATGTCGTAGACCTGCACACAATGATGCCAACTTAGGAATTTTCCCCTAAATTTAGGGAAAAGTTTTTATGAATTCAAGGTTTTCAACTTAGGGTTTTTCATCCTAAATTTAAAAAAAAGAATATTTAAATTCGTTCTTAATCGTTTTGAAATGTCTTACCCGTTTTATCTGATTATTTGACAGTTAACCAGATGACAGTTGACGGCGTTATCATATGACAATTGATTATTATTTCAAATTTCTTTTGTTTGTTTGTTTATGTTTTATAACAATAAACTTTTTTATAAATTTATCTTTTTAGCATTACAATTTAAAGTGTGGTTTCTTACGTGATTTTCGAGAAAAAAATTAAGAAGTATTTAATAGCCAATTTAAGGAGTTTTGAACCAACGTCTAGGGGGAAAATTCACCGAGGTGTTGGCAACTCTGCATACACAAGCGTTTCACAAGATTCTGTAACGTCCATGTTTACAGCGTTTTCGGTCGACTGCTCTAGAGCTACAGTACTCTCAGAATATATCCATCCCATTACTATAGGTTAAAAAGAAATGAAAGTGCTCTAGAGCAGTCAATCAAAGACGCTATGAGATACAAAAACAAACTCGAGCGAGCTTTTTCCATCTACGGAAGTCAACAAACCGCCATATTGCAGAAACCGACACAACACAGCGTTAACTTTAAAAGAAATCGCATTCCCCGACTACTAATTATCCGTTAAAAATAAAGTATAGGAGTAATTATTCTTAACCAACGATCGAATTTGATTGATTAACTTTTATGAAACTCAGCATTATTATTCGTAGCTGGTACGCGACCAATTCGGTAAGCGCCATCTATTATTGAAAAGTCTAAAATGACATGTTGACAGAAATTTAGGATAAAATCAAAACACAAGAATTTACTTAATTTCTAACTAAATGGGTTTACCAGAGCGAATGCAATCCATAAGCGTCGATCCATTGGGCGTCTGGAGGTCCTTCAAGTCGTTGAAAACCTCCCGCGTCAGGTGCTTCTTTAGCAGCGACTGATGCGTGGACTTTTCCAGCTCAGCGAATGCTCTTTCCAGCTCGTCGAGCACTTCTGCGGGCACTTTTCCCCTGCCGCATTTTCGGTGACACTCCTGGCAAGCCCTTTTCGCCGGCGACGCCATTATTTTGTTGCTTAACGAAGAATTTACGAACACTGCGAGGATGGAGCTGCTCGCCCAAGAATGACGCAGGCGCGTTGCGTTTTTTACAATTTCGGCATACTTCAAGTGTCTGTCAATGCCAACGTTAAAAACCGACAGTAGACATCTCATTTTAAGATCTATTTTTTTCAAACCAAAAAGAACTTTCATGATTTCAATTCGAATTTAGTCGACGACTGACGTGTTTCATGTTTCAGAATTTGAAATAAGTTTCTGAACGTCAGTCAGAATTTAGCTTTAGTCAACAAACTGTAATTTTTTTTCCAGTTGTCAGCGAATTTCTGAATTCACCCAAGTTTAGTTTCATTACCAACTGTCAATAACGTCAACCTTACGCACTCGAATATTTCAAAAATGCTTCCGGACATTACAGGTATTATTTAATAATTATATTATATATTACATTTGTTGTATTAAACAAGTGTAATTTTTAGTACTAAGTAACATCACAAGAGATAGTGAATAAATTGAAAGTAATTCTTTTTGCTTGCAAAATTTGGCTGTAAGTCGGCTGGATTGCATTTTGTGAAAGAAAAAATTACTATATCGTTCTATAAATGAGCTATGGAAGAAGGCGCGCTTAGTAATTCACCCTGTATAATTGTTCCTACTTTAAGCTGCGATTGCAGCGCCATCTTTGAGAATGGCGATTTTCTACGCCATTTACAGTTTTTATTATTTCTTTGCTGGATTCTATTCTCAAACTAAATTTAAACTTTAATTAAGCCGTTTACGCCCAACTTTATAAATGAAAGATAAATTCACTCTACAGATGAAAGCCTAGTAACATTTGTTTTTAGGATTGTTAAAAGTCCCTAAATAAAATTTAAATATTAAATAAATTATCAGATGTCTCGAAGTTTTAAAGAATGATAACAATCTTGGATTTTGTTCGTACCCATGCTATTACTTAATTGAGAATAGAACGATCAATTACAAAGTATAATAAAGATTGAGGTTATGTGAATTTTTGAATTTAGTACGAAACGTACTCAAACTACTTTTACTACATTGAAAATTACTGGGAACTGTAGGGAATATTTGTTACATAGACTCAGTTTTCCAAACCCTAGTAACAATATGTTTGCATTTTTTATTCCCAAGGTCATTCCCACAAGTCCACCTTAGTTAATTCCAAGTACCTATAATATGTACCTAATCAAAGCTAAAAACATTTTCTTTTACTACATTGCATGCTTCAATAACTTGTAAATAATAATTTAATTCTATGGCATTCTGCTACCAATTTGCTTGTTAAACAGAACACGACAATGATTGGACCTTCTCCTTCATAACCTCAGGTAAATACGTGGCCTTCGGCTCAGAATAAAGTTGCTCTCCTTCTTAGCAAGGCATTTTCTTACTTGTCA
The DNA here is from genome assembly GCA_039766575.1 of Serrognathus titanus. Taxonomy (NCBI): domain Eukaryota; kingdom Metazoa; phylum Arthropoda; class Insecta; order Coleoptera; family Lucanidae; genus Serrognathus; species Serrognathus titanus. The sequence goes on from CM077913.1 coordinate 71,665,938, forward strand.
CAGAGGTTAAATGACCTTCCGCGTAAGAATAAATGTCGTTCATTGAGATCAACATCTTTATTTCTGAATTTACTATTAAAATTACAATATATTAATTTTACCGAAAACAAGTTAACCTCACTATATAAACACTCAATTTATGCAGCACCACACGTCGCAGCATGCCACCATATTGAATTCTTACAGCGCCCCCTATCTACAATTATCCCAATTTCATTGTAGGTTTGATCAAGTTCGTGCATAAATACCGAGGGACTACAAACGATTGAGATTTATTTTATTAGATTGGCAGCACTTTTCAAAGTTTAGGTTGGTATACTGGGTTTTCAAATTTAAAGTTAATGATGGATTATCAAATTGAAATAAATTCACCTAAGTATTGTCAAATCAAAAATAAATTAAATTATCACGTAATTATTCGTTCTGTAACAACTGCCATCTATTTATAACCTAAAAAAATTTTACCAAGTAATCGAATGAAAACGATGCCAATTCCTCAGTGTTCTCAACTTACTAAATTCGCTTCAATTGTTTAAAGTCGCACGGTATTTACAAAACCGTACATTTTTTAAAATTTTAATATTTTATACGGAACAGTATGCGGATGTATTGTCCGCTTTTTTCTATTATATCTGCTTTAAATGTTTCTAATCTGGCAACTAAGTTTCAGAAAGTTGTCAAGAATGAGTTGGCAATACAATTAAGAGCGTAACACCGCGACTGGATAGATGTTTTGTTGGTTTATTTGACGTAACTTGAACAGCGACAGATTGTAGGTTATGTGATTGCACTTTAATTTGAATTCGAAATCGCAAATGACGCTTGTAAAGTGATGACTATCGGTGTCAAGACGTCAGCAAGCGGAAGTTACTTCAGTCGTCCCATTTCAAAATAAAATTCAGCACTGCCAACTCAAACCATACATCTTGCCCATTTTGTACGTTTAGGGATAAAAGCAGGCTTCCAACAGAAACCCTAGCATTTGACGCTGTCAAGTATTATTAAGGGCGAGCTAAGTGAACGACCTGATCAATCAGCGATTGAAAAATTGAACACGTGATTTAATCTGACCAGTTTGACTATTCACTTACCGCAGCCTTAAAAACAAATTATACCTAACCTCAATACTAATCTTATAGGGGAACAGTGTTATCAACACGCAATAACAGAAATCCCTCAATTTGTTACTAAATTAAGTAAAATACGTGCAAACAAGAGACGGTCGATTTCAAAACGCAATTAAATTTCATTTGTTTTCTTTAACTTTATGTATTATTACTGAAACTTGTTATTTTTCAAATTTGTCTCTCTTTTATTGAAAAGGGAGATTTGAGGAATTTCTGCTTTTTGCACATTGGCACCACTGTTAATAAATTTCAAGCAGTGTTGCCAATTCGTGGGTATTTTCCCGATTCCTGGGAATTTTTTCAAAAGAAAAGTTTCTTTTAAGACGAAATTACCCAAATTTTGAGGCAAATCTTGATAAAAATGCATAAAAATTACAACTTGAGGGAAAAATCAAACTCAAAAAGGAATCTTTGCTACAATGTAAGGAAAAAACGACTATCAATGATTGGCAACGCTGGTATTAAGTAGAATATTCTGATGTATATAACGCGCTTTCAATAAATCGTCATTAGGCAGCACAACATCCATGGCTCATGGTAGGATTCTAATCCACGCCGCTGAGCGACACGACTTCTAATGTCGGCTAAACTCCTCGACGACCCTGTTGAAATGTCTTCAATTGTTTCATTGCACATCCCTAGGCATCAAGTTTGCCGGAGCAAGCACATTTTAGCGAAAAAATAACATTTAGTGGTACCGGAACCAATGTAGTTACTTTATAGTGTACTAAATGTTAGGGATTTTAATTTTAAGAAAATACAAGTTTTGAAAGTTGGTACGCCTGAGTGTCGGATGCGTGCAGAGAGCAAAAAGGGCAGTAGAGGTTATGTTATTAGATTTGGGCGGGTGTGTCGTACGCAGAAAGTCATTAAGTAAATTGTAATGTTAATAAATATCAAGCAGTGTTGCCAATTCGTGAGTATTTTCCCGATTCGTGGGAATTTTTTCAAAAGAAAAGTTTCTTTTAAGACAAAATTACTCAAATTTTGAGGCAAATCTTGATAAAAATACATAAAAATTACAACTTGAGGGAAAACTCAAACTCAAAAAGGATCCTTTGCTTCAATGTAAGGAAAAAACGACTATCAATGATTGGCAACACTGGTATCAACTAGAATATTCTGATGTATATAACGCACTTTCAATAAAGGCAGCACAACATCCATGGCTCATGGTAGGATTCTAATCCACGCCGCTGAGCGACACGACTTCTAAAGTCGGCTAAGCTACTCGACGACCCTGTTGAAATGTCTTCAATTGTTTCATTGCACATCCCTAAGCATCAAGGTTGTCGGAGCAAGCACATTTTAGCGAAAAAATAACATTTAGTGGTACCGGAACCAATGTAGTTACTTTATAGTGTACTAACTGTTAGGGATTTTAATTTTAAGAAAATACAAGTTTTGAAAGTTGGTACGCCTGAGTATCGGATGCGTGCAGAGAGCAAAAAAAGGCAGTAGAGGTTATGTTATTAGATTTGGGCGGGTGTGTCGTATGCAGAAAGTCATTACGTAAATTGTAATGTTAATAAATATCAAGCAGTGTTGCCAATTCGTGAGTATTTTCCCGATTCCTGGGAATTTTTCAAAAGAAAAGTTTTTTTTCAAGACGAAATTACTCAAATTTTGAGGCAAATCTTGATAAAAATGCATAAAAATTACAAATTGAGGGAAAAAACGAATCAATAAACGATTTAAATAAGTATACGTATTTGTTTAAATAAATAATTCCGGTTTAACTTTACATTATTAAATTACAAAATTAAAATAGCATGAAATTTATGTTTCTTATGTTGATAACGTTGAAAGTTTCTTAAGTTGATGACACTGCAATCAAGTTATGCACAGTCTTCGTAGCAATGCGCACGCAATGTTTGTCTATGACGGTGATGGAAATCCTCTTTTTTGTGTACTTTGTAGTCTAATTCTGGTCTGATTTTCAAATCGGAACATTGAAGTTTGGAGTATAAAACTTAAGTTTTAACTTAACCGTTAAAATCAGTAGTTCTTCTTCTTCTTCGTTATGCTTTTATGGTTTCCGGCTGATGAGCCACTCTAACCAGTCACTGACTAGTACTAGTGTAGCTAGGGCTCCAGCGACTCTGACACACCCGAAAGGAGCCTCAGAATAAAAAATCAGTAGTTAATTTTTATGAATCGTACTTTATGCATTCAAGCATGTGGCAACACTTCTAAACGTGCCATACAAAAATTTGATATGGAAAACGTACGTCTGTTTTTGTAACGTATAAGAGGCGACAACATAACCTCACTTTCTAAGAAATAAAACCCTGCGCATAATTGAACATTTTATTCATAGAAGGTGCGAAAAACGTTCGCCACCTGTTTGAAAGCATTTTAACGTTTCGGTTTTAATTGGTGCAGCCATTAGATTTCAGAGTACAACAAAGATGCAATGTCAAACTTGACAACTGACAACACACTAGCAAAGACATGCGTAATGGCAATGTCATAGCCGCCTACGATCCCGCGAGAAGCAAGCCCTCTAGTATTTGGCCTTGAAACTTACAAAAAAAAAAAAAAAAACAAGATATACAATTCTCTTTTTGTAATTAACTAAGTCAACATTTGTTGCTCTTTTTTGACGATTTATTAAAATAAATGCTACGATCTAAAACAATGCTCATCCCCAGGTGTCTCCGTACTTAGTTCTGACGGGTGGCGGTTCAGTATCTATTGCTGCTGCAGGTGCGCTTGGCTGAGTTGATTTTGTTTCAGGAGCTCTAAAAAAAAATTCACTTGTTTCACGCAGCAAAAAACAAAAACAACAAATACCTGTACACTCCAATTCGTTTTTGCTGGTATTCTTCTCGGTTCTTCTTTCTTAATTCATCGTAACTTGTCGTATGCTTTTGTAACGGAGGCATTTCCTCCTCATATATTGGATCTATTATAAAAAGAAAGCGCATCACATTTCTCCCTCCCGTCAATTATACTTGAACTTACTATCAACTGTTGGCCTGTGAGAATCATCTAATCCTTCATACTGTGGTGGACTTGCGTCGATGTCTTGATTTGGCACCAAATCGGTGTACGTTTCAGTTGGAGTACTGAAAGGGGCCAAGGCCATGCCTGGTCCGAAACTAGGATCCAGCCTGCAATGCAATTCAAGCCTACAACCCCGAAAAGGCCGCAACATATACAAATCACCAACGTTTCCTGCAGATATCCCTTCCTCCTTTGCCGCAACATTTCCCCGATTTGGCTGTTCGGTAGCTGCATTAACTTCTCAGCGCATTTCGTTTGATAGGAGAACTTCCCAAGAAAATAACCGACTATAACAGACACTACTACTTTCGGTGTTGCGCCGTACTTAGGATTTCTTCTCAAGTAACCTGCGTGAGTAAACCAAACAATTAAGCGAAATGTTAATCTGGTCCCTTAGGTGTGACTGACCTGTGTTAACACCTACATAAGCGGCAACTCCTAAGGCTGTGCCCAGTGGAATGCAGCGCTTCCAAAAGCTCTCTCGGTTGCATTCTTTCATGACACGCAACTCCTCGGGGCTGAATTTATACTGAAATGGACAGGGCGAAGCCATTACTTCACAACAAAAGGTCAAATTTATCTAAACTATTTCAAGTAGTTATGATTAGGTGGTAATGCAAAATTGCATAATCTTGGAAAATTTCAGCTTACTACTTGGCGGGGTCTTTGGGCCCCCTGAAACGGTCTGGGGTCATTCTCGTCTCTGTCCAAACCTCCTGGATTCATTGAAATGTTCTTAATCAATCGCAATTTCTCATTTGTAGGTTAGGTAATTGCCTGACGGTGAATTTATGAGGAAAGTTCGAAAAATAGAAGTGTCAAATTGACAGATCCCGTTTCACTTTCATCCAGTGTTGCCAATCGCTTGAAGTGAAATGTTGCTACGAACAGGAACAAGTCAGAAATGTAAAATTATTGCATTGGGCGCGTTCAGCGGACACAACTGTTGAGCATGTTGACTTATTTCATTTGGTACGCTGAACGTTAATGGTTACCTGTGTTGACGACTGTCAACAGTTGTCGAATTTATTCACCAGAAATAATTTACTGTGAATGCGGTGCCGTGAATCATTTGTTTTTTCTGTCCACATATTAAGAAAAATTCTAACCTCTTTCTAATTGCCGACTTCTCAGTTTCTATAATAATTATGATAAGTAATATTGTAATATTGAAAGAAGTATAACCTAATTTTTTTTACTATACAGAGAGATCATTATACATTGTCCAGAAAAAACTGCTTTCCATGGACGTGATATCAAAATTTTCATCCATTGTCATGTATGCAGTGAAGTTATCTACTTTACCTATCTGTTTTTAATCCATCTTTGCATATAATTTACTTACGAAAACACCCGTAAATAATAACAATATGCTACGCGGTCTTGAAAAAGACTATTTTCGGAAAATTACTACAGAAAATTCGTAAACTAACAAAAGTAGGACCATCAAACACAAGTGTCAAATAATGTGGCTAACATCAGAGAGGAACTAAGGTTTGATGTACGCAAGAAAAGTAGTCTGTATAATCTAGAATAATTGTTTATAATCATAATGTATGAAAACCTAACCTCATGCCAGATGTCAAATATTGATTGATAAATAACAGTAGGTTGTTATAGCGTTCAAATGCTCCAACTTGTTTAAACGCAACATAAATGAAACACGTTTCTGGTTTTAGTCAACTGTTACGTCCGCCGAACGCGCCCATTGTTAGAAGATATTCAACTGCGCCATCTGTTGAAGCATGTCGAAAGTTCTTCCTCATTTGTTTATGAATTTTGTTTAGGAATTATCGTTTTGTTGTGTTTTTTGTTTTTCAATAGTATTGTTATATATTTTTTAAGATTTTGTTTTCTTTGTTTTGTCACCTTTCCTTCCGGTTTCTTTTTAATTTATTTGTTGATCTACTGAATTGTTCTGTAAAACCGATTGTCTTTTGTTTATTGGTTTTTAAATATTATTACTTCGTACTTTTGAAAATCTCTATTATTTGATTTTCTTTGCCTTTTCGTGGTTCCTTTTATTACTATTTTTTAAATTTGGTTATTTTTGAATTTTTATAATTTCGTTTTCATTGTTTTTTTTTAAAGTATTACAATCTACTGAATTAAAATCGATCGTCTTTTATTTCTGTTTTCTTCAACTTTATATAACGTGTGTTCAAAAACACCCACGTTTGGAGTTGGCCATGACTTGAGATAGCAACAAACAAAGTATGTCTTCACTTATTAATTAATCACTCGAACAAAAATAAACAGTAAAGTAAATTGAGGTTATGAAAAACTTTACTAACTTAGTTATTTTTTTAATTTTTTGTGGCAATAAAATTATTAGCGGATGTTCGCCACATTCGCTAAGCATAAAAATCGAGTTCTTCTTTACCAACAGAATCTGTAGACTCTACAAACTTATACCCAATGTTGCCAACTAAGTGATTTTGACAATACATCAGATAACTTTCTGTTGCAGTGTTGCCAGAGGCGGTGATTTATCACCAGACCGGGAGATTTCTGTTGTTGAATTATTATCAGGTGATTATTTTTAAAGAAATCGGGATTTTTGTTGCTTTGTCGCAAAATCTATATAGTATCATAAGAAAATTTTTTTAACATTTCGTATAATCGTTTTTTTTTAATTGATGAATCTATGATGTTGTGCTCAAAATCGTTGTCTTTTGTTTTTAATTTGATTATTTTTCAATTTTCATTGTTTTCTTTTATTCTGATTCATTTTTTTGTTATCATTTATATTTCTTTGCCTCATTTCGCTCATTTTTCGTCGGAAATTTTCCCATTTTTCTTCTCAATTTCATTTTGAGATTGCCGATCGTCTTTTGTTTTCTTAACTGAAACGTCCTTTGTTCGTCTATTTTTCATTGGAAGCTCAACATGCCGATTGTCTTCTATTCTTCTATTCTTCATTGGAAATTCAATATACCGATTGTCTTTTGTCTTTATCTCTTTCTTTGTAATTGTAATTTTCCGTTTATTTTTAGTATTTTTTTCTTTAATTTAAACGCCTTGGTTTGATTTTGATTCCTTTTTTCTTATCATAGATGTTTATTTATTTATTTATCGGAAATTTCCTCTTTTTTCTTTCTCAATTTTATTTTGAAATCGCCGATCGTCTTTTGTTTTCTTAACTGAAACGTTTTTTGTTCCTTTGTTCTTCATTGGTAGTTCAATACGCCGATTGTCTTTTGTTTTATCTTATCTATTCTTTCATTATCATTGGAAGTTCAATATATCGATCGTTTAATTTTTTATTTCTTTCTTCGTAATTTAAATTTTGCTCTTTTCTTCACATTTTTGGTTTGGTTTTTTCCTTTCCGTTTATTTTTAATTTTTTTATCGAAACGCTTTTGTTTAGTCTTCGCTTTTTTTCTTATCATTGACATTTCTTTGTCACGTTTCGCTTATTTTGCTTCGGAAATTTCCTTTTTTCTTTCTCAATTTTATTTTGAAATTGTCGATCGTCTTTTGTATTCTTAACTGAAACGTCTCTTGTTCCTCTTGCTCTTCGTAGAAAGTTCAATATACCGATTGTTTTTTGTTTCACCTTCTTTGTTCCTTCATTGTCATTGGTAGTTGAATATATCGATTGTCTTTTGTTTTTACTTCTTTCTTCGTAATTTAAATCTTCCTCTTTTCTTCACATTCTTGTTTTCTTTTTTTGTCTTCCATTTATTTTTGTTTTTTTTTTTTATTAAAATGCTTTTGTTTCGTTTTCGTTCTTTTTTTTATCATTGGATATTTCTTAGCCTCGTCTCGCTTATTTTTTGGTCGGAAATCTTCCCTTTCTCTCTCTCTCTCTCTCTCTCTCTCTCAAATTTATTTTGAAATTGCCGCTCGTCTTTTGTTTTCTTAACTGAAACGTCTTTTGTTCCTCTGTTCTTCGTTGGAAGTTCAATGTACCGATTGTCTTTTGTTTTATCTTATCTGTTCCTTCATTATCATTGGAAGTTCAATATATCGATTGTCTTTTATTCTGTTTATATCTTTCTTTCTTTTTACCTTCAGGTTTTCGTTTTGTTTTTTGTCTTCCGTTTGTTTCGTTTTCGCTTTTTTCTTATCGTTGATATTTCTTGGTCACGTTTCGCTTATTTTTCGTCGGAAATTTTCCCTTTCTTCCTCTCAATTTTATTTTGAAATTGTCTTTTGTTTTCTTAACTGAAACGTATCTTTTTCCCTTTGCTATTCATTGGAATTACAATGGACCGATTGTCTTTTGTTTTACCTTCATTGTCCCTTCATTACCATTGGAAGTTCAATACATCGTTTGTCTTTTGTTTTTACCTCTTTCTTCGTGATTTAAATTTTCCTCTTTTCTTCACAGTTTTGTTTTGTTTCTTGTCTTCCGTTTATTTTTCTTTTTTTTTTTTCTTTAAAACGCTTTTGTTTCGTTTCGCTCAATTTTATTTTGAAATTGCCGATCGTCTTTTGTTTTCTTAACTGAAACGTCTTTTGTTCCTCTATTCTTCATTGAAAGTTCAACATACCGATTGTCTTTTGTTCTTCTATTCTTCATTGGAAGTTGAAAATACCGATTGTCTTCGGTGTTTATCTGTTTCTTTCAAATTTTCGTTTAATTTGGCTGTCGCCTTTGTTTTCTTTATTAAAATTTCTTTCTTTAACATCAATTTCTTCTTCTTATTCTATTTTCGCACAACTTACTTGTTAATAGTGTTTTGTTTTTTTTTGTTTATTAAAAAATCTAATTTCTTTTAATTTGGAAACGTCTTTACAATTTCTCATTAACCTTCGTTACTGCAATGATTTTCTCTTATTTTTCAGTTTCATTTGTTGTCCATCTCTAAGTATTGTGTTGTCCTTTTTTAATTTCAAATTAAAACAAATAAAAGCATATCATTGTCACTGTTTTATGCATAACCCACATGATGTGGAATATTTATTTTGTCCGAGTTGCATCAATCATTTGGAAACACAGTTTCTTGAATTAGGTTGGAACACATTCAAAAAACTACCGGTAACAAACGAATGTTATCTTCCCGGTAACAAATGAATGTTATCTTACCGGTAACAAACGAATGTTACCTTACCGATAACACTGGAAATTTACTGTAAACTAACGTGGTAAAAATTACCACACACAACACCAGTAATTTGATACAGCAGGTTCTACTGTTCACATATTGATACCAACTCCCCAATGTTGCCATCCTAAAATTTTAAGTCACGTGACTTTCAGTTAAACAAGAAGCACTCATTCCAAACCCACTATTGCTACAATGTTTATTAAACGAGTATAATATATGTCATTTATTTATTAAAAATACAATTAGTTTTAAAAATGAACTTCTTAATATCTAGGAAGTTTTAATTGTTGCATGTGAGAGCTCTGACAGCTACAGCTATGTTGACATTTGACATTCATGACGTTGTTTGGTAACTTGTGGCATACCACTCTTAAGACGCCAAAATTTCAACTTCAATTATGAAACTATATTTTTCATATCATAACAAATTCATTATAAATGCAAAGTAGGAAAAGATTACCTAGATTTTATTTCAATTTTTGCTTTCCTCTTACATTTACAACTCCTCTACATTTGTTGCATTGCTTTTTCCTGATTAAAAAGTAATCAAAAAGACATTCTGAATACCTGCTGACCTTCGAACGACATTTTTGTTATCATTTAACGTACAAACTTGAAACTCTACAACACTTTACAACGGGCCGCACAACTGCATTAATTTGTAAGGATTGGAAGCACTGAGAAATGCAACTTGCTCATCTAATCCATCAACAGGTTGAACCCATCGTCGCTCACGATAGTAATCCATGCAGCTTTTCAGTTCTTTGGGAGTGTACGCTTGCACGTGTATGGGCACGAAAGGATCTAAATGTTCAAAACCTTCTTTCCTTAGAAGATACCTAAAACAAATTTAGCATCAATTTCATTTATTTCCCCATTAAAATCTTTTGAATTACCTAGGCAAGTGAGAAATTTGATCTTCCTCGGCAATAGCAATTTCATCGACGGTAAGCACGCAGACCGCATTATGCCAATCGAATTTAGTTAGATTTAAAAACGCTTCCGTCACAGTTATCCTAGATGGAGGCACCATCTCTTTCTTTTCCGTATAAACTCTAGTGTTTGGATAGAAAAATGCATTGAAACCATCGACTGCGACCAGCACTTTTATCTGTCCGTTTCTGCAAAGCGTTTTAATTTCCTCGGCCAAAACCACCACACAATCAGACGCGAACTTGACCCTGTTCATTCCGAGTTCCACTATACTCAACAAACTCGAACCTTTCGCGGTAACTTCTCGTTTGCTCCACTCATAATCCCTGGACGTTTGCAATTCGGGATTCGATAGCAGGTGCGAGTTTTGCGTCTTGAAATGTAGAAGCCAAGCTGCGGCGTTAAAGTTCAAATCTACGAAGCCCTCTTTCGTTAGCGAGTTGCTGAATTCCCTGGTCTGCCTCATCCAGGCTCCGACCCACGGCGCGTGAAACAATAGGAAACCTGCTTCGTAAGCATAATGCAGCACGTGGGCCAACATCAAGGACTTTCCGCTGCCCATTTTCCCGTAGACCACGAATTTCACGACCGGTTTTGATAAATCGATCGCCTTCATACATTCTATTATATCGATGGCTGGCTGACGGATCATCAAACAAGATTCTGCAAACGTTTTCATTTGTATTTCGAATGTCTTTGGGAATCCGCCGTGGAGAAAGAGCTTCTGCTTCACTGACGGGGGCATCGTGTAGAACTGTCCTATGTGTGAAGGTGTGTGGTTCTGTGGACTGGCTTCGCTGGAACGAAAACTGGGGGTTCTTGGTTCGAGTTGGATTTGCGGAGACGTCGATAATAATCTGAGCGCATGGTTACTTAGAAATCGGCTTAAAACCGATTCTGGGGACACGACCTTCAACATTTTATTAATTATTAAAAATTGCACTCGATAGATAACATAACCTCGAAATAAAATTTGAAGACGGCAGGGCTGCAATGTTACCAACTAGTGACAGACGTTTTCCCAGTGTTGGCAACATTCTCTTCGCGTCAACAACAACAAAAAATCCCTTTTTGGAAAAAAAGTCCCTCTTACATCAAGATATTTCGTTTTTATACACTGAAATCCCTTTCTTTTATTAAAAAAAAAGATTGTGCACTCAAAATATCCCAGTGCAATTAGCGCAGTCAATCAAAAACCTTTTTAGTTAATTTTTTTTAAGTGATTTTTAAAATTTTTATCAACTCTTACTACGAAATTTAGCTTAACTGTCAAATAACGTCAACGAGTGCAAGAAATAATCACTTGGTTTGAGAAAACTTGCATAGATGGCGCAGCTAAACATAAAGACGTGAGAATTTATTTTTTGCTTGAAAAGTGGTCAACATGTCCGCTTATTATAAACCCGGTGAAAACGAATTTTCGGTTATAACGAATCAATTTAAAAAATACGAACTGAGGGCATGGTGGCGATAATGATCCGTCACTTATGGCGAACGTTTTGGGAGTCCCTTGAGGTTCGTTATAGAACGGACATGACTGTACACTGTTTGAGTTGGCAGTGCTGAATTTTATTTTTAAATGGTACAACTATAGTAACTTCCGGCCGTTGACGGCTTGACACTGATAGTCGTCATTTTACAAGCGTCATTTGACATTTAAAATTCAAATTAAAAATTAGAACGCTAATTTTTATTCACATAACCTACAATCTGTCGCTGCTCAGATTACGTCAAATAAACCAACATAACATATTTACATTCATTTTTGTAATGAGTATCTAAAGCTACATGATTTAGAGTAGGTTTATCAGTCACAAGTTAACTCTAACTGTCAGTTTGTTCCCATAATAACGACCATGAAGACAATTGTTTCCATGGCAATTAATTGAAGGTTAGAGTTAACTTAAAGTTACCTTTTGATTGATAAACCCACCCTTAATAGAACAAATGTAATATATAACATAATAAATAAATTTATATAACATAATAAATAAATCTATGGATTTTAGGCGTCTTTCTCACACGCCTTTTGAAATTATAATTAAAATTTGTTATTCTCAACCAGTGTTGCCAACTTAAATTATAAATCCCATTTTGAGGGCCTTTTTCAAATCATTGGAGATTAAGGGATTCTTGTCTAATAAAGAGATTTTCTAGTTTTAGTCCCTAGACAGCTCAATGTTGCTCTCTTATGTAAAGCCCGTCATATTTCTTGTAACAGATTTGTTACTAAGTAAGTGAAAAGTAAAATTTTGTTTATTTGTTTACTTTGTCTTGTCACCTTTCCTGCAAGTTTTCTTTAAAATTTTTTTGAATCTACTGAAATCGATTGTCTTTTGTTTTTGTTTTTTAAATTTTGCGTCGCATTTTTACAAAATTCCCTTATTTCATATTCTTTGCATTAAAAAAAATTATCAATTAAATTATGTTGTAAGAGCGAATGTCTTTTATTTTTATTATTTTTTTCTATTTGATTATTTATTTCTGAATTTTAATTGTTTTGTTGTTTTTTTTTCTCACCAATTAGTAATGCGGCGACATATTCAAAAGGGATTTTTTTGGTAACTCTTGCTTGAGGGATTTCTGTTTTTTACACGTTGGTGACAGTGTTCTCAATTATCGGCGGGTAATTAATACATAATTTAAAATTCTGTTAAATCGGAAATTTCTTTTCAAATTGCTTTTTTTTTTAAATTTATTATTAACCTTCTGAATTACGCTGCAAAATCCACCTTCTTTTGTTTTGTAATAAGAACAAGTGTATGTATTTTTTAAAAAATTTTTACGTTTTCAAAATTTATTCCTGAATCTAGTAACAAATTTTGGGAATTTTCTATGTTGAGAAAGTTTTTGGTAATTCTCGAGGGATTTCTGCTTTTTACACGTTTTACAACTATTGACAACTCGACGGACATGTATTAAATGTCCATAGAATTACTAATAGTTGAAAACACCTATTGGCAACACTGCGGACACTAAGTAATACATAACCTAACATTCTGTGAAATCAGAATTTCTCTTCAAATTACTATTTTTTAAAATTTATTATTAATCTACTAAATTGCGCTGTAAAATCGACAGTCTTTTGTTTTTATTGAAAGT